>OX463296.1:15938597-18438597 GCA_949820665.1 Scrobipalpa costella | reverse complement strand
GGGACCGACGGCTTATCGTGCCCTCCGAAGCACGGAATCCTTTTTATTTTCGGACTATTAGGTGATTTAGTCCGCAATGTCCGAACCTAACTGGGGAAAACCTCACAAAGTGATAAATTGAGAAATATCAACTTTGTGCTCTGGAAATCGAACTCAAGACCTCCTGATCGTAAGCCCATGGCTCTGACCACTAAACCACGGAGGCAGTTATCAGAAATCATCATTAGAAAGAACTTTAATTACATTTTTACCGTGGTTTCACTCCTATGGGAAACTTACTAATTTACAGCGAGATAAAAGCGTCATGGCTTGCCTGTGGGCTGGTCCAGCAAAACATTCGCACTTTAACATTGATAAGCTCCGTAAGGGGCGGGCTGCTTTGATCGTGAACACTGAAGTTTAACAGCATACTGTGGGCGGTAATTATAAAGCGATCTCAAGTTTCAGAGCAATATTAAGTATGGATTTGACAGGTCATTATGTACTGAAATGACATTACTGATACAAATTTAAACTCGCTATCAGTTACAAGTGCTGATTATAAATACGGGCCTGTGTCTATGTTCCATTGGTGCTTGGAAATATAAGTGCCTTGCTATGCGTGTCCGTGTATGCTTCCTTCATTGTTGTCTCCGTCACGGTCACCTCCGGCCAAGACTAGAGAGTAAAGCAAACCAATTGTAAATTACATTAGTAACTTTTTAATAGTACGTTACTACGAGACCAAAAAATAAAGCAATATATGGTCGAGTAAATTCAACTGCCTTCCAATGTAAACGAGACCATATATTGCTATTTCGGCTGAGCAATGTATATTACTTTACTCTCATTTTGTGAGGAAACAAAACACTTAAAAACAAACATCAACTTGCTATTATTCTCTAAAATTTTGGAATTTATAATTTGTGTGGGACAAATTTGTATTCTATTCATTCATTCCATTTTGTTAATTTAAAATGTTGTATTCAGTCTTAAAATAATCAATAATGTGAACTTAAATACACCTAAACCGTATTACTGTGTCGTTCTTTGCGGTCTTTAATGGTCATTATTGTTGTTTGGAGAAATTGCTGGCGTCAGCGAATTTGAAGACCAAAAAGAGTGAATGTAGGTATTGTTTTCTTTTATAAGAAGCTTTTTTCGAGCAAATACCTAGGAGAAAATATTTTACAGGACGACTCTATGTAAGTGTTGTCTTTATTGACCATCAGTTGCAACTCATAATAGTGCGACTAACGATCAATTAGTACTACATCGTAGGATAGCAGGGGAGAATATCACAGTTATGTAACAGTTCTACCTTACACAACAACCTAACGATGCTCCAATTGGAAACCATTACATCCTCAGATAGATCTACCTAATTACCTCCCTGCCACAGTACACGCCGCAACGGTACGACAGATTGTACTGTGGTGAATTAGTAGGTACATACAGCTGTGGTTCAATTAAAACTACCCAGGAACGGGGCAGGCACTCTATACAAGCCGCCGATTTTCGTGCAGGTTTGATGTGGGTTTGTGTGCGTGCTGCCGCTTAGTCAAAACGGCTCGCGTACTCGTTGGCGCGGGGGAGACGAGGGTAACATTTCTAATCGGGGGTGGAAGTGCCTCTTCTTTGGCGTTAGCTAATATTATATTTTCTTTGACCCAGGTAAGTTTGGCCGCTTAGCCAGCGCAGTAAGTAAGTAAGAACAATATTAAGTATGGATTTCACACGCCGGTTTGTACTCAAATGACATTTCTGATACGAACTCAAACTCGCTGTCTTTCTTGAGAGCTGATTATAAATACGGCCCTACGTCTTTGAGTCTGTTTGAAAAGAGACATCTGCCATCACAAACCTCGTCGCGATCGATTCTTCTCCTTCTTCGAGTCGATTGGTAACACTTCATATAAGTTTGGCCCAATATTTTGCAACGGCATTCGCTTTGTCGTTTGCCTCCTGCATTTCCTGGAGTGTGCATGAGCTAGGACTTTTGGGGCAGAAAAATAGATGGGCCATTATTTGTACATCGCCACAGTCACATTTATTAATTATAGTCAAAGTATATTTAATTATATCTACATTTGCTTGCCGCAATAAATAGTTACAAGACCAGTTTTATCCTAAGCGCTAGCTGTCATTAAAGAAGAACGGCCAATTTTACTACGTCCACAGATATCAGGCTAAGTGCCAAAGTTGGTCCACCGTTCATAGCGAACAAGTCTGATTGTACTTAAGAGTTCGCGAATCCTATAGACTGGATCGTGTTAAATAGGAACCAAACTTCCTTCTTTGCAGACAGAAATGTCCTTAAGAAATTAACAGAGCTGCGACTGTGGCGCCATCAGTTTTAAATTAATCAGGCCTGAAATACAAATACTCTCATGAATATTATACGTTTCGCGAGAATTGCCACTAATTGTCCATTTTATAATCCGTAATACAATAGTTTACACTCAGCATACAAATATTAAAGTGGCTTCTTTTAGCATTTTTTAGCACATTTCTATTGAAATTCTCGTAAAACGTAAAATATTCATGAAATTGTTTGTATCTCAGGCACAATTAATTTTAAACTGATGGCACCACAGTCGTGCCACTGTTGGTCCCTTAAAGTAGGCGCTTTCAAACTTTATCCTGTTGGACTGGAAAAAACCCTCTCTTTTGAGGACATTGACGGTCTACCGGCCTCTAAAGGGAAATTAGGCATGACTCTATGGTTTATGTGAGATTTGAAACAGATGGATACTAAACAATTCCAGGCACAATTAATTTAAAACTGATGGTAGATATATATGATAAGTTTTGAAACAGATAGGTACTAAAAATCGTCTAAAATAATGAAAGTAACAAATAAGTAAGAAATTTAAACTAAAGCGCGGAATGCTTACTTTGGTTGCATCACTACATAGTATAAAACAAAATCGCTTTCTCTGTCCCTATATCCCTATGTATGCATAAATCTTTAAAACTACGCAACGGATTTTGATGCGGTTTCTTTTAATGGATAGAGTGTTTGAAGAGAAAGGTTTATATGTATAATACATATATAATATAGTAGAGAAACACTGATAATTTCCGTGCGAAGCCGGGGCGGGTTGCTAGTATTTCATAAAATGATATATTTGATATTATAAAAGGCTGATTACATTGGTGATTTGTCGAAAAACAAAGTAAAGGTTAGACCGCACTAGGACGTAGCTGCTGCGGCTCGGCGCGTCACTGCGCGACAAATGATTCTTTTTATGAAAATGTATAAGATGTACCGAAACAAAGCGGACTGCAGCAGAGCGGCGCGGCGTGTCACGGCGCGGCAATGACAGTTCATACATTTTGACAGATTTTGTAGCGATAGTGTCGCGCCGATGCAGTGCAGTGCCGCGCTGCTCCGCTGCAGCTACGTCCTAGTGCGGTCTTACCTTTAAAGTTAGAATGACAGGAGGAAAATCTCAGATGTCATCATATTTTTATATTTGCGTCTTGCAAAAAGGCAAAATAATTACATTGCTTGATCTCTTCCCCAAATTCATCACATTCGGGGTTTAATATGCTGCTTGTCAGATGAAACAAAATAATGTTCTATTTTTGTTTACCGTTGCGAATATGTCATATATTTGTTATACCTAAATTTGTTTTTATTTGATTCGAAATATCTTTCCTATATTTGAAAAAAAACACCGTAAAGATAAGAACCCCTTCTTTCTTAGCAACCACAATACTATAATCTTAATTAAGTAAATGGTTAAGTACTTCTTTATTGAAGTAAGTACTTAGGCCTGTATTGATAAACAGTACTTGAGACTGACAGCGAGTTTGAGTTCGTATCAGAAATGTCATTTCAGTACTAAGGTGCCTGTGAAATCCATACTTAATATTGCTCTCAATCTTAAGATCGCTTTGTAAATACGAGCCGTATACAAAGCGTAATTATAAAAATAAATTGAGGTAAGCTCTACCTACTCAAAAACGTAGTAAGATAAAGTGTTTTAATACAGGTTAATACAATATTTAATAGGACAAGAAATAGTAAAATTACAGACACACAACGGTGTGACAGGATAATCTCGCGATGTATGGCTGGTGATGTCTTCTGTTCTCAGTATTCAATTTAGATCGAGTTCCTTTGTGAATGACTAATTTTAAGTTTCATTCTCAATCCTGTTTAAAACACTTCATTATAAATTCATTTTTCTACATATTAAACAACATCATTTTTGTTATTAAGAAGGACTATGTTTTACAATACTTATATAAGTAATAAGTGTTAGGTTATAATGCCCCCTGTCAACATCAAACAAAAAACAGTATCAAAACGACAATAAAAATATATATGCGCCTGAAGTTTTGCTTATCGCAACAATTCGCAAACATTGGTCTATGAGGAAATGTCAGTTGTAACTTCTACAACACTTTACAGGAGTTTATATTCTAAATCCGGTTGAACCGCGCACACAATTTAATAAAATCATTTTTTCTCCATATAAAAAATAACAATTTTTTTTTTCCTTAGAAGTACGCATGTTTCTGGAAAATTATTTGAGTGCTAAGTGTTTGCTATGATGCCACCTGTCCACACAAAAAAAAACATTCTTCTTTCAGAACAAAAAAAATTAAAGCGCCTGAAGCTTTGCTTATCGCAACGATTCGCAAACATCTGTCTATGAGGAAATGGCAGTTGTAACTTCCTCAACAACTTACAGCAACTTCTATTCTAAATCCGGTGGAATCGCGCCAGCAATTTAATAAAATTAATTTTTCTCCATTAAACAGGATGTCAATTATTTTTTCCTGTAGAAATACGCACGTTCTTGAAAAATAAATTCAGTGGTAAGTGTTTGTTATTATGCCACCTGTCTATAAATTAAAAAAAAACATTATACTTTCAGAACCAAAAAAAAAAGCGCCTGAAACTTTTCTTATCGCAACGATTTGCAAACATCTGACTATGAGGTAATGTTGGTTGTAACTTCTTCAACAACAAACAGCAACTTCTATTCTAAATCCGGTTGAATCGGGCAAGTAATTGATCAAAGTATAAATTTCTCCATACAAAAAAAAACTACAATATTTTTTATCTTCAAAAATACACATTTTATAGAAAATAGTTCATAGTATAATGTGTTTGTAATGATGTCAGCTGCTTCCAAAAAAAAAATCGTACCGGTTCATTGACCTTGGACCCCAAGTCTAAAATTTTTCAATATGGAACCAGTGTGCGCGTCACTGCGCGACAAATGATTCTTTTTATGAAAATGTATGAGATGTACCGAAACAAAGCGGACTGCAGCAGAGCGGCGCGGCGTGTCACGGCGCGGCAATGACAGTTCATACATTTTGACAGATTTTGTAGCGATAGTGTCGCGCCGATGCAGTGCAGTGCCGCGCTGCTCCGCTGCAGCTACGTCCTAGTGCGGTCTAACCTTTAAAGTTAGAATGACAGGAGGAAAATCTCAGATATCATCATATTTTTATATTTGCGTCTTGCAAAAAGGCAAAATAATTACATTGCTTGATCTCTTTCCCAAATTCATCACATTCGGGTTTAATATGCTGCTTGTCAGATGAAACAAAATAATGTTCTATTTTTGTTTACCGTTGCGAATATGTCATATATTTGTTATACCTAAATTTGTTTTTATTTGATTCGAAATATCTTTCCTGTATTTGAAAAAAATCACCGTAAAGATAAGAACCCCTTCTTTCTTAGCAACCACAATACTATAATCTTAATTAAGTAAATGGTTAAGTACTTCTTTATTGAAGTAAGTACTTAGGCCTGTATTGATAAACAGTACTTGAGACTGACAGCGAGTTTGAGTTCGTATCAGAAATGTCATTTCAGTACTAAGGTGCCTGTGAAGTCCATACTTAATATTGCTCTCAATCTTAAGATCGCTTTGTAAATACGAGCCGTATACAAAGCGTAATTATAAAAATAAATTGAGGTAAGCTCTACCCACTCAAAAACGTAGTAAGATAAAGTGTTTTAATACAGGTTAATACAATATTTAATAGGACAAGAAATAGTAAAATTACAGACACACAACGATGTGACAGGATAATCTCGCGATGTATGGCTGGTGATGTCTTCTGTTCTCAGTATTCAATTTAGATCGAGTTCCTTTGTGAACTGCACGAGATAGTCCACAGGGATGTATTAAGAATTAATATTAAAATTATTCTGCAAATACAGTAAGTTAAAGTTATCGTTAGACGTTTGGTGGTATGCTGGCATTTGTCACTTCCACAAAATACAAATAAACCCGGAGGAACAGAATGCTTGAGCGTAAACTGCCTTCGTAGTCTAGTGGTCTGAGCCATGGGCTCTCGATCCTGTGTTCGACTCCCGGGGAGGGAACGCAAACTTGATATTTGTTAATTTATCACTTTGTGAGATTTTCACCAGTTTAGTTAAGACATTGCAGGCTGAATCAGCTGATCCAATGAATCATAACATAACATAAAAATACTTTATTGCACGTAAGAATACAATTCATACAACACAGATAACAACAAAAAACAAGTAAAACATAGGCGGCCTTATTGCTAAGGTAGCAATTTCTTCCAGGCAACCTTTGGGTGAAAGAAAAATGCGTAGTGGTAAGCGGGATAGTGCTAACCTAGTAAAATATATCCTAAATACATTACATTACATATAACACATAAACTAGGTACAGGCTACTACATAGATATTGTAAAATAAACTAATACATAATATATAATAAACTAATACATAAACTAATCGAAGATAGGATAATGCAAACTACAATCAGAACTAGACGAAGGAAATGACAGCAACAGCACAGGATAAAAGTGAAGGAAAACTAATGATCAGATAGTAATTTCTTCCAAGTAATGATTTTTAATTCGGCTCTCAAGAGACGGTGCACGTCGACTGTCGTCGGGCAATTCATTCCACAGCTTGATCGCTCGCACTGTGAAAGACTTTGCGTAGAAGTCAGTCTTGTGAGAAGGCAGGTTAAGCGTCAATTTAGAGCTGGCACGCAAATTGCGAGTCAGGGTTGCCGAGTGAAAAATAAAGCGATCTTTAAGATAAGGAGGGGTGTTAGGGAATCATTGTCCGAAAAAGAAATGGATTCCGTGCTTTGGAGGGTACGATAAGCCGTCGGTCCCGGTCGCTATCTTTTATAAGGGGTCGTTACAGAAACCATGTCAGAGGCCTATTAGCTGTGCTATTGGGCGATTTAGAGATATCAGGGTTTATCGGGTTGATCGACTCGATACGCACACGACAGAAGAAGATGAAGAAACATACAACCACTGTTTATTAATTCAATAGCAATAAGGAAACAGGAAAACATTTCTAAGGCAATATACAAAAGAAACTAAAACAGAAAATTTAGGCTCGTATTTTTGAAGCGATCTCAAACTTGAGAGCTATATTAAGTATGGATTTGACAGGCCAGTTTGTACTGAAATGACATTTCTGATACGAACTCAATCTCGCTGTCACTTTTGAGAGCTGATTACAAATACGGCCCTTAGGGCGCTTTTGCACTGATCCGAATCAGTATCCGAATATTTTCTGATCTGAATTGGCCTTCCTAGTAAATGTATGACAGCTTGCGCACCCATCCATATTCGTTTTATATGGAAATTTCACGGACGCGATTCGGATACACACCGAATACGGGGCAGTGTAAAACCGCCCTAAGGGCCGTATTTGTAATCAGCTCTCAAAAGTGACAGCGAGATTGAGTTCGTATCAGAAATGGCATTTCAGTACAAACTGGCCTGTCAAATCCATACTTAATATAGCTCTCAAGTTTAAGATCGCTTCAAAAATACGAGCCTAAGTTTTCTGTTTTAGTTTCTTTTGTATATTGCCTTAGATATGTTTTCCTGTTTCCTTATTGCTATTGAATTAATAAACAAAAAATCACTCACTTATACTTTTTTTTCTTCGAGTGGGTTTTCGACTTATGCTGCACTGTGACTACCGTAGGTCAGTTATAAGAAATTTCTTGAAAAATGGCTTTACCCACGTAATGGGCTACTGTTTTTTTATGCGTGTGTCCTGTGTATGTTCAAGTGTGCAATAAACTGTTAAAAATACATAAATACATACAGTCACGCCTTTATCCCTAATGAGGTAGGCAGAGCGTAAACGACCTAAACAAAGGTCATTCCGCCACGTCTGACAAAGTTATGAGGGACGTTTAAGATATGTTTGTAGGTATAT
This sequence comes from Scrobipalpa costella, assembly GCA_949820665.1. Classification (NCBI taxonomy): domain Eukaryota; kingdom Metazoa; phylum Arthropoda; class Insecta; order Lepidoptera; family Gelechiidae; genus Scrobipalpa; species Scrobipalpa costella. The sequence continues at coordinate 18,430,409 of OX463296.1, read as the reverse complement.
TGCTGTAGTAACAGATTGTAAGCTCATCGCCTAAATTGCAATCGGATCCCTTAGCTGGTTTTTACAGCATGCCCGGGAGGAAATGCAGCTGGCACATGCTATGTTTTTCTCTCACTCCCAGTCCAGCATAGCTGTTAAAAATAAATAATGTAAAATCCCCAAGTCCGCTCCTGACTTTGAACAGCTTCCATTTTGCAATGCATGCGAGTATCAAAGATCGCGATAGCAGGAGCTCCTGTTCAATTTATACTCCATCGGAACATTTTTCCCGCTTCAGGTGTTGTTTTATGAAACACTAGCTGCTCCCGTGGCTTTCCTCACCTTTATCTTGGAGTTTATGACGTGGAACACTTCCATTATAGAATACTAGCTGGATAAACTACAGGAAAGCTATAGCTTTTCTCAGCGCTGTTGGCAGTTTATTTATTGGACTGTGAATTCGCGGAAGATACGTATTGTAGTTTCTTGGGAAGCTTTTATTTTTGACAATGCAATAGTAATGTGTATTGGAGAATTTCGGAAACTAAATTGGCTGATACTTGTGGTTTTAAAAGTACATACATACATATAATCATGCCTTTATCCCTAATGGGGTAGGCAGAGCGTAAACGACCTAAACAAAGGTTATTCCGTTTCCGTTCCGGTTCTGAGGGTTATTTAAGATAGATTTGTAGGTATATTGCTGTAGTGACAGGTTGTTAGCCCATCGCCTAAATTGTAATATACTGGAACCCTCGGATCCCTTAGCTGGCTTTTACAGCATGCCCGGGAGGAAATGCAGCTGGCAATTACTACATTTTTCTCTTGCTCCCAGGCCAGCATGGAAGATAGGAGACTAAAAGAAAAGGTTTTTAAAGTAGATATATAAGAGAGTTACAGAAGAACGTCTACATCTGGATGTAAGTCGTGCCAAAGTTCTTCAATACGATTTTGAGCTGACCAGATCTCATGATTAACTGGCTCCTTAAGGTGACGATACTAACCGAGTGGCGCTTCCATTAGTATAAAACATAATTTTCACTAAAAACGCAGGGTATTGAAAAACCGGTCCGACAGAATCAAGGTATACTTATTAAGATAATTTAAAACCTTATATATTAGTGATACATAGTTAAACAGGTTACCTGTTACTACAACGAACTAAGAATAACATTATCTTAATTTATATAATACTAGCGACCCGCCCCGGCATTGCACGGAAATTATCAGTGTTTCTCTACTATATTATGCATGTATTATACATATAAACCTTCCACTTGAATCACTCTATCCATTAAAAGAAACCGCAACAAAATCCGTTACTTAGTTTTCAAGATTTATGCATACATATGGATATAGGGACAGAAAAGTGACTTTGTTTTATACTATGTAGTGATCACATTAGTGATTCATAGTTCATTGTAGTAACAGATAATCTGATTCATAGTTCGTGACATGATTCATATTTATATTAAATTATATAAGTGATCGTAACAGGTAACCTGTTACTACAACGCACTACGAATCACTAATATATAACGTTCTAAATTATCTTAATTACTATACCTTGATTTTGTTCGACCGGTTTTTCGATTCACTTCGTTTTTAGTGATTTATGTGTTTACTAATGGAAGCTCCACTTGACTGACTAGTATCGTCACCTTGAGGAGCCAGGCAATGATGGGATCTGGTACTACAGCTATGAATCGCGAATGAAGTCAATTTTGTTTTTTACTAATGAGGGCGCCAATTGGCTAGTATTGTCACCTTAACAAGGTTGTTGGTTCACCTCTGTGATCATCCTCCTGGTAAAATACTGTCCCAATTTGTGTTATCTTACTTTCACTACTAACGCTACTGCCTCATTGATCTAGTGGCTAGTGCCATGGACTCCTGATCCGGATGTTCTGGGTTCGATTCCCAGGGGGGAAAACAAAAAGTTAATATATGAAAATTTATCACTTTGTGATTTTTTCCCCAGTTTGGTTAGGACATTGCAGCCTGAATCACCTGATTGTCCGAAAAAGAAAAAGATTTCGTGCTTCGGAGGGCGCGTTAAGCCGTCGGTCCCGGTCGCTGTCTTTGATAGTGGTCGTTACTCAAACCATGTCAGAGGCCTGATAGTTGTGCTACTAGGCGGTTTTAAAACTCTGACACCAGGGTTCATCGGGTCGATATAGACTCGATACCCACTCGACAGAAGAAGACTACTAACACTATACTTTAGGTATTAATGTCAAAATAAGCTATCTACAGGTACTGCAAACCACAACCCGAACATTAATCAATTTGAAAATGAAAAGCTCACAAGTATTTTAAAAATAATTCAAATAACCGTAATGTAACTAGTACCTATATATAATGATTGGTTGCAGTAATTGTTCTAAAGTTGAGCTTATTCATATGAATCAAATATATTATTGTATTCTCCTTTTAATTATCTTTATTTGAATACCCCACACGATAGGTTCAGTCGAAAATAATAATAATAGAAAACTTAACCCGCAATTTTAAATAATTACACCATCGAATTCCATCTAGCTGTTTCGGAGATACGAGGTAATAAAGATATATTAAAACAGATACAAGATACGCGCGAAAAACATAACCTTTCCTTGACAGACGGGTAAAAAAACATTACTAAAACATAATACCGAGAATTTGATCAAGAGAGCACTTGCGACAAACACCACCCGAGATGTAGAACACGTTTCTGATAAGGAAGTTCGCGAACTCTAATAGAGAGTATTAATAACCGGCTCGTGCGGTAACTTGGCACAACTTCGAAAGGTTTAATCACCAGGGGGCGCCACCTTGAAGCGAACTTACCAAGCGATCGGCCAGCCCACGGTTATCCGATTCATTTGCCAACTCTTTGATGGATTTTGTTCGAGTTACCAAGTCTGGGAATTGGAGAAATTGATTTGATTTGTGGTAAATACGCTGTGTTACGTAATTCTGTAATTCTGAATTCTTGTAGTCAGAATTTAGGCAGTGACCGTAAGTCATTGCCTTCGTGCTACCATGTGCTAAACATGTGTCTAAAATAAGTGGTCTAATAACATAATGTGTATATGTATACACAAAAGCTACAGAATTTGTTACCTGTATATGATACTAGCAGCCCGTCCCGGTTTCGCACGGGGTAGACAATTTTTTTTTAAAGTAATTAGAATAAAAGCAGAGTCGAATAAAATATATACAGTCTAAATTAAACGTTGACAACTTTCAACTTAAAATGTATCTACCTATACATCTAGGTATTTCAAAGAAATTGCGAAAAACATAACTTTTCCTGGACAGACGGGTAAAAAAACATTACTAAAACATAATACCGAGAATTTGATCAAGAGAGCACTTGCTACAAACACCACCCGAGATGTAGAACACGTTTCTGATAAGGAAGTTTGCGAACTCTAATAGAGAGTATTAATAACCGGCTCGTGCGGTAACTTGGCACAACTTCGAAAGGTTTAATCACCAGGGGGCGCCACCTTGAAGCGAACTTACCAAGCGATCGGCCAGCCCACGGTTATCCGATTCATTTGCCAACTCTTTGATGGATTTTGTTCGAGTTACCAAGTCTGGGAATTGGAGAAATTAATTTGATTTGTGGTAAATACGCTGTGTTACGTAATTCTGTAATTCTGAATTCTTGTAGTCAGAATTTAGGCAGTGACCCTAAGTCATCGCCTTCGTGCTACCATGTGCTAAACATGTATCTAAAATAAGTGGTCAAATAACACAATGTGTATATGTATACACAAAAGATACAGAATTTGTTACATGTTTAAGATATACCGAATGTGAGGGATGTGGAATGAAATGGAATGTGTCCTCCCCCAAAAAGATAGGGGTTGCTCATTTAACAAAACCGATCACCAGGAAATTCTTTCAGGAGTTAAATTTACCTTCCCATAAAAAACTACCACCTCGACCAGACCATTTGTAAGGAAAAGCAAAAAAATTATTTTCATTTCCTGAAAAGAAACCTGCTGATAGTTGTTCAGTTTCGTTGGCTGAGCAACCCCTATCAGTTTGCGGGACGCTGTCACTTACTTACACTTGGTACCTAGAGCAACGTTATATCAATAAACTTATCTTGTCTCGATTAACACGGAAAAAAGAGGCCTATGCTTAGTGCTCAATAGACGTAGGCTGAGGTAGATAGACAGCAGTGGCGAAGGGTCCACACAAGCCGATTCCCGTCGGCTTCCGTTTCAAGAATTCCACCTCCACCAAATCGTGAATTACGTCGAAACTATAAAGTAATTAAATGTATTTTTTTGTTTTGGCTTACCCTCGATAAAATTGCACCCACATTGAAAGTTTATACCCCAAAGCTATACCCCTAGGTTGTTCAGGTACACCGGAAGCTACCAGCCCGACCACGCGTCGGTACTTAGGCCTGTCCTTTTTATCGAAAGTACTTTTTGCTGCTACCCGCTTAGGGTTTTATGACTCATCCGACGATAATGGTAAGCCCAGAGTCCTAAATATAGGACGCTGTTGATATAAGTCTTTGCTTTTGTTGACTATAGTTTCTATATTTTTAGAAAATTTGACGCTTTATGTGTTAATGTTTTGTAAACATGTAAAATAAATAAGCTAAAATTTAGACTTGGGTGGGATTTGAACCCCGGTCTTAAGTGTATTGAGTCGACGCTCTAACCACTGTGCCACCAAGTGATTGAACCCATCCAGTGAAACTAGTAGTCTGTTTAGCCTGTGACACATTGACGTTTCAAACAGGTTAGAAGGTTTACTGGTTGGGTTGGCACGGTACACAGAAGAACGTGGGTTCAAATTTCACCCAAGTGTAACTTTAATCTTATTTATTTTTATATTACTATAGTTTGTGTGAAATTCGTAGACGTATACGTCGTAGCGTTTTGCTACGAGTGTCGTAGCAAATCGTAGCCTTGAGCGTCGCTGTTAGTCATTTTCATTTTAAGCTTTTCTAAATAAAAGCTAATTAATTTTACGGATAAATAAAGTAGTTATAGAATGAATGTTTGAACTATATATATAGTAGAATTATGTTTTAGTGTCGTTTATGTGTCTAATTTGGAAATGTTTCTGGATAATCCGTCAACCAAATCAAATAAATAAAATTTCCTTAAGGTTTACTAGTAAAGTTTATTGATTGGAGTAATTAAAGTTTGACGGGTTTTACATTAAGGTAGTGAAATATGTGACGGGCAAAACTACTCTTGTACCCCTAACTGCAATTCCTGTAAGCTTTTCGGACATTTATAAGGGACGTTTCTTCCACGCTGGCCTGGGAGCGAGAGAAAAACATAGAATGTTCCAGCTGCATTTCCTCCCGGGCATGCTATAAAAACCAGCTAAGGGATCCGAGGGTTTCAGTATATTGTAATTTAGGTGATGGGCTGACAACCTGTCACTAAGCAAAATACCTTTAAATATATCTTAAATAACCAACTAACTAACTCAAAGCTTTGTCAGACGTGGCGAATCGATCTTTATTTAGGTTTTTTACGCTCTGCCTACCCCATTAGGGATAAAGGCGTGACTATATGTATGTATAAGGGACGTTTTTTTTTTGCTCGGAGCTCCCTTCATAAAGCAAATATTAGTATTGACGTCATAGAAGACCCTTGTCATAGCTACTCTTTACGACTATCTCAAATCCGGGTTGAAACCCTTTTATTTATTTTCGATATTTACTTTATAGTAAAGATGGGTTATGTCCATGGAGAAAAGTTTTTGCTGTATTGTATCAGTAAGTTCATAGTCCAATTAGTTCAATTGGACTATGAACACGATGAATTTCAATGTATTATTAAAAAAAACGCGGTTTTTGTTGAGAGCACTAGTTCCTTAGTCAATAGTCGCAATAGTTCCTTAAATGTCCATCAAGATTTTTTATATTAAATGTTTCTTATAGTATGATTCAATATTAATATAATTAGCTTTAACAATTCGGTCGTAAGCCACAAAATGAAATAAAATATAAAAGGAAATCCGATTGGAAAACAATCATCTACCCTCATTACAAAGTATTTACAACCGTCCTTCCCGCGAGCAAGGATCTGTTGCAGACGAGGGGAACATCATTTTGTCGCATGGAACAACGTTGTTTTGAGAAAAAATATACTTATATTACTATTGAAGCCTTCTTCCATGCTGGACTGGGAGAGATAGAAAAACATAGAATGTTCCAGCTGCCCTTCCTTCCGGGCATGCTGTTAAAGTCAGCAAAAGGGACACGAGGGTTACATTGTATTGTAATTTAGGCGATGGGCTGACAACCTGTCACTAAAGCAATACATATTACAATCTAAAATAGTCCCCTTAATTTTTATCAGACGTGGCGAAAGCACCTTTTACGAGGCGTTAAACGCTCTGCCTACCCCGTAAGGGATAAAGGCGTGATTTCTGTATGTATGTATGTACTATAGAAGCCAAGTGGTGCCCCCATCAGTAAAGATTTCATAACTTACTCAACAAGGTCGTTCCGTCACGTCTGACAAAGTTTTGAGGGCTGTTTAAGATTTAAAGGTATGTTGCGGTAGTGACAGGTTGTCAGCCTATCGCCTAAATTGCAATATACACCCTCGGATCCCTTTTTTTTTACAGCATGCCTGGGAGTAAATGCAGCTGGCACATTCTATGTTTTTCTCTCGCTCCCAGTCCAGCATGGAAGAATATTGCTGTTGGTGGCCGTTAATCGCAATTTTTATACCTGTTGCTACAACGAGCTATGAATCGCTAATTTATAAGGTTCTAAATTATTTTAATTACTATTACTTGAGTCTGTTGGACCGGTTTTTTGATTCACTGCGTGTTTAGTGAGAGATGATTTTTTTACTAATGTTTGTTCTTTCATATCAAATTTAACTATGAAAATAAAACATTTCCCTAACAAAATATGATATTATAATCATACTTTTCCTTTTGTTGCCTTTTATCGTAAAAGTAGAGCAATATCAATTACATTTAAAAGGAATATAACAAGTTTGGCTTCCTCTTTTTATTCACTGTGACATCAAACATTCTGCTGTTATTGTTAAAATTTATTGTTACTCAAATGCCCAACCAATAATAAATTTTGAAGAGAAACTCGGAGAAATCCACGGAATACATACATACATTATAATCACGCTGTGATCCCTAATGGGGTAGGCAGAGCGTGAACGACCTAAACAAAGATCGTTCCGCCACGTCCGACAAATTTGTGAGGATTGTTTAAGATAGATTTGTAGGTATTTTGCAGTAGTGATAGGTTTTCAGCCTATCGCCTAAATTACAATATACTGAAACCCTCCGATCCCTGAGCTGGTTTTTACAGAATGCCCGGAAAGAAATGTAGCTGGCTCACTCTATGTTTTTCTCTCGCTTCCAGGCCAGCATGGAAGAAATAACAACCCACAGAATAACAACATAAATAAGCAAAGTGTTTGTTTTCACCCGGCGTCCGGGCGGGAGAAGTAAGACAACCGATCGGTTCTTAAGAGTTTTAGTAAACAACTTGACATCGCCGCTTCCCAACGAATTTGCAATCACTGTTGTTTACTTCTGAAGAAACCTTTGTAAACAAGGTGATCCGTACAATGTACCTCTACTGTGTCTACGGTTTCATTCGTTCTGAAGTTAAAATTCGTCGATAACACCAAATATTGTTGTAATTAATATTAATTTTGCTAGCATGTACTGCCTCACTGCAATTCATAAAAAGTAAATAAAAAAAACCGTTACAAAATTATAAAATTAATGGTCGAGTAATTAGTTTCATGATAAACTTATCATACATACATAAATATATTCACGCCTGTATCCCTAATGGGGTAGGCAGAGCGTAAACGACCTAAACAAAGGTGTCCCGCCACGTCTGACAAAGTTTTGAGGGTTATTTAAGATAGAATTCTAGGTATATTGCTGTAGTGACAGGTTGTCAGCCAATCGCCTAAATTACAATATACTGAAACCCTCGGATCCCTTAGCTGGATTTTACAGCATGCCCGGGAGGAAATGCAGCTGGCACATTCTATGTTTTTCTCTCGCTTCCAGACCAGCATGGAAGTAATATATATATATATATATATATATATATATATATATATATATATATATATATAACTTATCCTCATAAAATATCTTTCATTTTATACATGGCTTTTCCTACTTCTGGACCTTTTCGGTCGGTTTTACCTGATCTCCCGCCTCGAGACCCTCAACGAAGAGAAGGATCAGGTTCTTTCTCTACAAAAATTTTGTTCCCCTAAACTTTACTAAGGACAATAGAACTGTGTATGGCTATCTGTTTCTGCACGATGTATTTATGTGTGCGTCTAACTGTGCGGAATATTTGTGTAAATTTTTGGCTATGACTCCAGTTTATCCTACTACTATTTTGTCATAACGTGGGTGGTGGTTTCACATTTGTTTTGATAAGGTAGTATTCACTTTACTGCGCATTACGGACGCTGGTACGGACGAATGAAGATAGCAAATTTTACTCAAAGAAAACAATCGTTTTATTTTTAAATCTGCCACGTTCGAGAATCGAACCAGCTGAACTTAAAAATAAATAAAACACCTTGTATTTTTATGGAATTAATCAATATCGTCATCGAGAAGACCAATTCTTTCTAACAAATATTATGTTTTAATTTAAGGATGACCACGAAATGTTCTAATTTAGAGTTTGAGTAACACTTTTACTAATTCATTATGTAGAGTTTTTGAGTATTAAAGAGCTTTGATTACGAATTTCATAGTCTTCCTTAAATTTGATATTAAATGTTTATTTTTTTTAAAAAACCTTAATATTGACCCTATGAATAGGCATTATAAAAATAGAGGGTGTTATTTTATTTCGATTTTAGCAGATTTGATTCTCGGTTCAGGCAAGCAATATTTCAAAAATCTATGACTGCAATTCTACTTACTTCTTTAAATAGAGATATGTTTCCTTTCACAAATGTTATAGATTTTAATAGCTTCGATTTCCAAGTGTGGCAATTGATTAAAAAAATATATGAACGCAGGTTTACATATACTACATATTTATTAAACTTTACTATAATTTATTATCTTTGTTTTCTAACAAGGTAAGTAAAAAGAGTTGAGTTGATAGAAAACCTGATCCCTTTCTGCTTTGTTTGTAAGTGTCGGCAAACAGCTCAACATCGGAGCCCATTTCTAATGACTATGCATTACCGTGTTGTTTACTTCTTTACAATCTCCCTTTGTAAATAACCTGCTAAGGAACTTAAGCTTAAACACACACGCGAATTTTACGCCAGGATGTAATCTAACTTGAGGCATGATGAATAAAGAAACTTGGTGGTGGAATAAGGAAGTACAAAAGGAGTTGAGTGACAAAAATAAGGCATTCAAAGAGTGGCAGAATACGACTAGTGGAGATGATAGAATGAAAGAGCAGAAGAAAGTAAAATACACAGAATGCAAGAAGAGAGCTAAACGAGCAGTGGCCATTGCTAGAGCTGAGGCACAGGACAAACTGTATAAGTCATTAGACAAATCTGAAAGCCAGAAACAGCTCTACCGCATGGCAAAAATGAGAGAGAAGAATGCAAGGGACCCATCGCTTGTAAAATGTATAGAAGATGAAACTGGACGAGTTTTGACGAATGACGAAGAAATAAAAGAACGTTGGAAGATGTACTTTGAAAGGTTAATGAATGAAGAGCATGATTGGAGCGGTTATGTGAGGGACATACCGATAAATATTGGACTAGTGAGAGAAATTAGTGTGGATGAAGTAAAAATGGCTGTGCGAAGTATGAAAAATGGGAAATCGGTTGGGCCAGATGAAATACCAGTTGAAGTGTGGAAGTTATTGAGTGCGGATGGGTGGGTGTGGCTGAGTTTATTTTTCGGTAAGTTGTTGCAAGAAGAGACGATCCCTGATGAATGGTGCAACAGTTTACTGGTGCCCATCTTTAAAAACAAGGGTGATGTGCAAGAGTGTAACAACTACCGAGGAATAAAGCTCAGGTCACATACTATGAAAGTATGGGAAAAAATAATAGAAAGAAGAATATAAGTATAGATAAGATAAGGAATGAGTATATAAGAGGAAGTCTGAAAGTTGCGCCAATTACCAACAAAGTAAGAGCAAATCGCCTTGCGTGGTATGGCCATGTTATGCGGAGGGATGAAAGTCATATAGGCAAAAGGGTAATGAATTTGAATGTGGATGGATATGTTGGGAGAGGACGACCAAAGAAAAGATGGATGGACTGCGTGAAAGCTGATATGTCTAAAACAGGTGTGAGTGTTGAATTGTCGGCTGACAGGGATGAATGGAAGAAGAAAACGTACTGCGCCGACCCCAAGTAAATGGGATAAGGGCAAGCCAAGGATGATGATGTAATCAAACTAGCATAATTTCTTACATACAGGGTGACAGCGTCCCACAAAGTGACAGGAGTTGCTGAGTCATCGGAAGTGAACAACTATCAGCAGGATGTTTTTCACGAAGTGAAAAAAATATATTTTTCTTACAATTTGTCTGATCGAGGTGATCATTTTGTTAGGGAAGCAATTTTTTCATATCCTTAAAAAAATTGTGATGAAAGTTGTTCAGTTTTGTTGATACCCCGTATTGTGATGGTATTATACCTACCCTGAATCTTAAAAGCGATTTCATCGTTATTTTCAATCAAATTCTCAAAATAATATCTAGCTCTGTCTTTCAAAATTATCTATAGTGAGTTCCAAAATACATATTGTTGAAAATAATCCTGATAAATATGAATAAGGTCGAAACCCTTTCCAAAGCTTAAACCACCATAGTTTCGTATGGATTACTACTATTGACAAAATTTTATAAAATGTAATATTTACAAAATAATCAAACTTAGGCATCATTATGTTATTTTATTGTTCAAAACCATAAGTAGCTTCACCCACAAACTACTATTTTACGTAGAGCTCGTAGATGCCTTTGCTACAGTCCAAGATTTTAAGTACAAAAAATATATTCAAATTACAGAGTTCGAAAAAATCCGATATATATCCAAATTTTGATATATATCAACACTCTTTTTTTCTTGATTTTTCTGTTATTGATTGGTTTTAAATTAATGTTATTTAGGAAATTTTAGTTATATTTATAACTATTTAACTACCTGTGCCCGTGACTCCGTACGCGTGGTGGTTATGATTTGAAACAGCGATGTATTTTTTGTTTTAAATTTTACATAATGTCATCTAGTGGTCAGTGGCGGACCTATCAAATTTATAAATGCTTTAACGTTTCGTAAACCTTTAAGATCGGTTACAAACGATCAGAGTTCAATTTCCTGCCTACCCATTAAGTCAGGTGGCGTGATTATTTGTATCGTAACTTTGAGTTTAAGTAATGCTCAGTCAAACAAAAAAAGTTCTATCAAAATCGGGTAAAAACGATCGAAATTCAATGTCCTATCTACCTCCTTAGTCATGAGGCGAGATTATTTGTATCGTAACTTTGATTTGAAATATTTTTCGGTCGAATAAAAAAAGTTCCATAAAAATCGGTTAAGGAACAGCCAAATTTCAATTTCCTGCCTACCCCTAAGTCACGCTTTTAGATATCCTTTATTGCAACCCGGGTAACACACAGTTGAATAAACAAGTCATATCGAAATCGGTTCAGTAGTTTTTTCGTGATTAAAACAAAAACTATTTGGTCTTTTTACGAGTATCGTGCTGCAATTATTTTTTTTCGAAAAATATTCAATCGACAGACAGATTTATTATATGTATAGATATTAAAGCTATAACATAATGGATAAGCAGGATTTAAAAAAAGTACTGCGTTCCTTTTAACCACGTATTGTATTAGTGATATACAACACAAAACACGCATTAATAAAATTAATAATATCTTTTTATTTTTATTAAATTCGTAAAACCGAAACAAGATACGCATCCCTACGACACGCAAACTACGGCGTTAGTCGTATGTACACTCCCGCCTCGTCGCCGCACACCGCACCGCACCCCGCGCCCGCCCGGCTGCGCCGTCGCCTTAGTGTGTGTGCCGTAAAGATAGGGTTACTAGTTTCTATTTGTTGAATTTATTAAAAACTAAATCATTTTATTTATTTTATTTAATGAATGTATTGTGTTGTATAAATCGTTAATACATACATACATTACATCACGCCTTTATCCATAACGGGGTAGGCAAAGCGTAAAAGACCTAAACAAATGTCGTTTCCCCACGTCTGACCAAGTTTTGAGGGTTATTTAAGATAGATTTGTAGGTATATTGCTGTAGTGACAGGTTGTCGGCCAATCGCCTAAATTACAATATACCAAAACCCTCGGATCCCCTAGCTGGTTTATACAGCACGCGCGGGAGGAAATGCAGCTGGCACATTCTATGTTTTTCTCTTGCTCCCAGGCCAGCATGGAAGAAATTAAGAATTAAGAAATAATACATTACGTGGTTTTACAGAAACGCAGTACTTTTTTTTGATTCTGTACATCTTTGATATTTATACCTACCTACATGTATAAATACATATGGTAATACGAATATCTCAGAGGCCATAGCTGTGCTACTAGGCGGTTTGAAAACTCTGACACCAGGGTTCTTCGGGTCGTTGTTCGACTCGAGAATCCACTCGCTAAGAAGAAGATAAATATACGATACGAATAAATAAATACATACATAAAATATCAATACATAGTATACAACAAAGTCGCTTTTTCTGTCCCTATATCCCTATGTATGCTTAGATCTTTAAAACTACGCAACGGATGTTGATGCGGTTTCTTTTATTGGATAGAATGATTCAAGAGAAACGTTTATATGTATAAAACATGCATAATATAGTAGAGAAACACTGATAATTTCCGTGCGAAGCCGGGGCGGGTCGCTACTATACATATAATATAAATAAATAGTATACCTACATATTGTAATATAATATTACCAAGTTAATTATCTGCTAACCAAACTATTTCGTTAAAGATCTTCGAAACTAAATATCTGGAGCATCGTTTCCCATAATAGTTTTTCAATTTAGCCTGCATTTATTTACCCTGTCTTACTCTTTTTGTCCTATTATTTCAAGAACCATAGTAATGTTTTTGAAGAAAGTTTTTACCACGAATATTTTAAGATGGAAAACCCTGAACGTTTTCCTTAGTGGTTTTAAAGAAAAAGAACTGACGAATTGAGAGGCGAATAAAAAATGCTTTTGTTTTAAAAGCGGATCCACCTTATCTCCGAGGAAACGAGTTTTGCCAAAGCTTTTTATGCATAATACTGTTTGTTTGAATTTCGTTACTTTTGTGGCTGCTGCGTGGAAACACAGTAAAAATGTTTTATTTCTTTCTTTATATTACGAGTGCTTTTTATGGTTCTAAGTTTTGCTATACTACCCTATCTGGACAGAGACATTATTAGTTGGCACAGTCCCATACCAATAATCTTGATTCTGAGAACGATATATATATATATGTTGCAGGATTTTGATGAAATCGGTTTTTTACAAGATCCAGTTTTTTACAAGGCAGTCTTAAACTCGTATTTACATAGCAATCTGAAGATTAAGAGCAATATTAAGTATGGATTTGACAGGCCACATTGTACTGGAATGACGTTTCTGTTACGAACTCTCAGTACAGTCTCAAGTTCTGTTTATAATTACGGGCCTTAAAGTCGGTCTGATGGCTGGTTTATTTATGATAGTTTTAATTTAAATTCATTGTCAACAAGTCTTAATAAATAAGGTTATTATCACCTTAAACCATTTTTTTATTGATTTCCGTTTTGTTTGACAAAAAATGAGACAGAGCGTTTGTGACATGTTATGTCAAGTATAGTTTGAATAGCGGGTTGAGTGATTTGACGTAATTTTATTAAGAACTAGCTGACCCGGCGAACTTTGTTCCGCCTTAGTCGCCATAAATGAGCAGATTTTTGATTTTATTAAGTTAATTGTTTTATTATATAAAGTTGTCAGGTTGATCTAGCTGACCCGATAGTGTTAATTCTATGTCAAATGTCTTAAGGTTACATTAAAAATGTTTAATAATTTTATATGGTGATTAAGTAATTTTAAGTTTTCTAATTTTCCGCGCAATTTTCTTATTTTTTTCTTTCATAAGAACCTTCTTCTGATAATAACGAACAGAACAAAAAAAGAATTAGCGAAATCGGTCCAGCCGTTCAGGCGTGATGCCGTGACCAAGGGAAATAGGGATTAATTTTTATATATATATAGATTAGGCAAATATTTGGGTAATAAAAATGGCTAGAAATAGATAGCAAAGCCTTTTGCTTACCTTGCATGCATGCTGTGTGTTCGGTTGGTATGAGAGGGGATGCGGATAACTGCGGAGGTTTAGGAAACTTGATTCGCTAATTGTGTCTTCCACAGTGCTGAATACTGAATATTTGATTATTCACACGTTCCGAGCAGTTTGGTTTTAAATATAGTTTTTTATAAAATGGGGCGAGATCGATTACGCTGACCAACGGATTTTTCGAAGTGTGTAATGAGGTTAGGTGTCATGTAGTTTTGACACGAAGCGAAACGTTTCGATGTAGGTACGCAAAAGGATTCGAAAAAACTGCACAGCCAATCATATGAAATAAAATATTAATTAAATTTATGTCAGTTTGTGAAAGTTATTTTGTGTAAAACGTTATTCAAAGTACGGAACAATATTTATTTTATACAGCACGCTTTTGAATTAGAGTTTTACATTAATAACTGGCAAAAAAGGTTCACACAAATCCGACAAATTCCAGCATTCTGCAAAGCCATTCACTGCACCCGCGGGCCGCCGTCAACTATGAATGCAACTTCTAGATTCTTCCGATTACAGTCTTACTTATGAATGGGAAACTTTCCTTGCTCCTTTGATGCATTAATTGTACAAGCTTTTAGCTGACGACGGCAAATGAATAAGTAAAAACTATTACTAGACCAGAGTTTTGCTACAGTCGCAAAGTACTCGTTAGTGGAAAAAGATTTTCTTATAAAAGAAGTTGAAGTTAATTTACATTAAGATTTATAATATAAGTGTCTTCTTCGTGGCCGTAATAGGTATGATGGAAGTTTTTTTCGTAGGCTTAGAGGCACACAATTTACAGTCATGAATGCTGTTGAAAAACTTATTCAAAAATGTTCATCATTTTATTTTAATAACCTGATTTGCGTATTAAGTACTTAGGAGAAGAGTACTTGTGTAGGATGATCACTACATAGTATAAAACAAAGTCGCTTTCTCTGTACCTACATCCCTATATATGCTTAGATATTTAAAACTACGCAACGGATTTTGATGCGGTTTTTTTTAAATGGATAGAGTGATTCAAGCGGAAGGTTTAAATAGAGAAACACTGATGATTCCCGTGCGAAGCCGGGGCGGGTCGCTAGTTAACTATAAAAAAAAGGTATTTATTTGTATCTTACGGTTTACAATCGTGTTTGCCTGACCCCCAAACTAGGTTTTCATGCTATGGAAGGCCAGTTTTTCATCCAAGATGTACATTTTAAAGTAAACGTTATTACACTTATTATCACTAACTATTTAACAATATTAAACAACTTTCCTCAGTTTTTAAAGCTTTTCATCAACAAAGTAATGCAGACATTCTTTTTTATAACCGTAGGTACGTAATTCGAGTTGACACTTAGCTATACTAACAATACATCCAATTCTTTATGTCACCTTTACGTACACAAAGCTAAATAAACTATGTCTTTTTCTTATTTAAATACATTTCGGTTGTCTAGACTATATCTTATTACAAGAAATAAAATAGACCAATAGCTTGTTCTGTTTGAGTTTATTGTAAGTTAAACAATAAAATACAAAAGTCTCGTTTGAATCACAATATAAATCTATCAAATTGAGAGTTATACCTAGTTGGATCTATTTTAGTGATACTTAAGGAGTGAACAGTGGCGCGACGGTAGCGCCATAAGTTTTAAATTTATTGTGCCTGAAATACAAACATTTTCATAAATTACGTATTATACGTTTCGCGAGAATTGCAAAATAATTCTTCATTTTATCATACATAATTTAATAATTCATATTGAGTATTTAAGCTTTATTCGAAAATATGTGCTAAAAGTGGGCACTTTTATCTTATTTATAATATTTTTAAGCTTATATATACTTACTTAATACTTATACTTAATTATTATATTGTGGATTATAAAATAGAGAATTACCTCAAATTCTTGCGAAACGTAAAATATTCAGGAAAGTGTTTGTATTTCCGGCACAATTAATTAAGAACTGATGGCGCTACTGTCACACCACTGATCGCCCCTTAACAAACTATTTATATAATTATAATCGAATAACAGTGGCGGTCATCCTTTTCTCGTCCGCTTAGTATAACAAAGGATATGCAATGTTCCCATTATCACCAGAGGGTCGTAGACAAACAAACCCTTAAATGTTTGTGATAAATTTACACAAATTTACTTAACAAACACTTAGAAAAAAACTTTGACTTAGCACCAAACTACTAAAACCTTAGTATATTTCATCCTTTCCCAAACTGTTTAAACGTCATGTTACGCTCTATGCGCGCACTGTCAGAGGGATGCGCCGACGTAGAGTTGCGCGCGTAGAGCGTAAGGTGACGCATGTGTGGTTGTAGGCAACGCAAAAAGCATTTGCAAAGAAAATAGTGTTGAGCTGAACCTTGCGCGCAGTAAGTGACGCATGTGTGTTGCTTCATTTAGAAGTCTGCAACGTTATTACTAACACGTTGGTTTTATAAAGACAGGCCTCAAATGTAACATTCTCCAGACTTTCTGAACATTTTGTACAAAAATAAAATACCATAAAATTATTTGATGATAGATATAAAACGCAAAATCCACGCAGGTTAATATCATGACATGAATACGCAGTCGACGCGTAACAAACCCCGTGCGTCTAGTGTGGCGGTCACGTAGTGGCTATTAATCTGGCGACAGATGCAGCCGCTCCATTACAGCCGCTTGTACATCAACTTGAGTCTCTACAGTCATACAGTGCCGGTATAAGGAAACTACTAACTTACTTAAAGCAACACTAGTTGACTTTCATCATGAATACGCAGCTGACTTGTAACAAACTCCGAACGTCTGGTGTGGCGGTCACGTCATGGCTATTAATCTAGCGACAGATGTAGCCGCTCTATTACAGCCGCTTGTACATCAACTAGAGTGTCTACAATCATACAGTGCCGGTATAAGGAAACTACTAACTTACTTAAAGCAACACTAGTTGACTTTCATCATGAATACGCAGCTGACTTGTAACAAACTCCGAACGTCTGGTGTGGCGGTCACGTCGTGGCTATTAATCTGGCGACAGATGCAGCCGCTAGTACATCAATTCGAATGCTTGCAGTGCCGAGGTAAGGAACTCTACGTGAATAAACTTACGTTGATTTATTTTGTTTCTAGTGTCGTGTCGTAATTATTTTCGGTTAGCTAAATAAATGTTTTACTTGTTAACATAGCAGTAAAACCACAGGTGAAATCAAAAACGTAAACATCAATATAATGATATTAGCATCAAATTATTTTGACGACCTACTTTTGAACGAAGCAGTATTTTATAAAAATACTACTGCATACAACTCTGTCCAGAAATTGTTTATATCCGACGAGGCTTCATTATTATGGGAGCCCTGTTCTGTTTTATGAACCCAAAAGGCTCCGACCCTGTAAATGCCTTTTTACCTTCATACATCATGTAAATATTCAAAACTAAGAGTGTTTCGCTCGGTGAGCAGTTTATTTGCAAGTTTGGTTACCTTTATTAATTGTTACCATCTAGATATAATAAAATAAGTTAGTATATTTTACTTTACAGATAAATAAAAAAAATGCCGTCTGTTGAGTCAAGTGTAAGTAAATGGAACACTAAAAAGAAAAAATCAAGAACGATATCACACCAGCGGATGCCGAAGGTAAAAAAAGGTAGAAAAGCGGGCCCCAGTATCAGGCTGGGAAAACTCTAGGCAGAAGAAGATTAAATATAGGTAATTCATTAATATTTTCATATAAATACTAATAATATACGACATGGCCTCCGGGCAGACTGGTTTGACCACTTTTACACTACAATAAAATAAAAGTGTGTTATACTGATGAGAAATTCAGTCCTTCTGATAAAAAACGGAATGGAAGCCTTTGTCTTCAAAACCCTGTATTTTGGTAACCTCCTACATACGAGTAGATATGAAATTGAAATACAATGATTAGGACTTTTCTTTATGTTTTCAGGACCTTACAAGTCTGAAACATTTAAGAAGTTCTATCTATACTTAAATAGCTCTCTGTGAAAAAGACATTCCAAAATTTGCCAGAGACTAAACACCTATAATATTATCAATTCGGCGATGAGCGAACTTGACTTGAATAAATCATTATTATACCCGTAAAGTGGAATATTAAATGGAAGGAAAATATCAAGCGAAATGAAGGAAGGGGCGACGTGAAAAATTGGGTCATAAAAAGGCAATCCTCAATACGGGGAAACGATGAAGCAGAGCTATTTTCAATTACCGATTTTTGTGCTGTATCAGCGCATTGTTGGAGGACTTGCTGTCATGTAAAGATTTTTTAAATATACATTTTCGTCTATTCGTGGTCCTTTCATTTAATTACGGATGACAGTAGCCAAGCCAATCGTTTTGGGATTAACTATCAGACATGGGACATTGGAATTGTTCTTTGTTCCTCACTTTTTATACAACCACATATATTCTGGAATATCTAATTATGATGAGACAAAATAACAGAGATGACCAGAAAAATAAGGCGTAGGACCTATTGTTTGCTTACCTATCCAATATCATTGGTTTGTCTAACGTCTCGATCAAACCTAATCAAACCAATAACAACAACCGAAACCTATTTTATCCCTTCGGAAAGCAAACTTACAACCTCTGAATCGAGAGTCTAGGGCTCAAATGGGTTGCCAATTTTCTCCTTCCCAATCAAAAGTGTACGAAACCTTCATCCCATGATACCTAAGTCTTCTTCTTGTTAGCTTAGTGTCAGAGTTTTTAAACCACCTAATAGCACAACTATCAGACCTCTGACATGGTTATGGGTAACGACCACTATCAAAGACAGCGACCTGGTCCGACGGCTTAACGTGCCCTCCGAAGCATGAAATCTTTTTCTTTTCGTACAATCAGGTGATTCAGCTTGCAATGTCCTAACCAAACTGGGAAAAATTCACAAAATGTTAAATTGTTAAATATCAACTTTGTGTTTCCCCCCTAGGAATCGAACCCAGGACCTCGGGATCGGGAGTCCATGGATCTAGCCACTAGACCACGGAGGCAGTTTTAAGTATTTTAAGATCAGTTCATTAAGTACAACTCCATGTCCTCCGGTACGGTGAAAGAATTTTCGGGCTCTTTCGACAATTCTAATGAGGATAGAAATGTCGAATTAGACCGACCTGGTCTGAATGAAGAATGAGCCGATACCCGGTACCCTGTCGGGTTCTTTAATGCAAAAGTTTACGGGTTTTTATTCCGAGTTCGAATTTAAATTAGTAGAATTTTGAAAAATCGCTTTTCTTTTTCTTTTAAGAGTTTAAATTATTATTGTAGAATATCTACAAAATAGGTGATCTGAAGCTCCATAAATTTTGTGAAGCATTTTAAGTTTTGGCACTTTGGTTTAATAATTACATAAGTGTAGGCGCAATACATACTTGGATACATAAATGATGTAATTTGCAAGCTTACAAAACAAAAAGTTAATTTATGAACGTCCTGTTAATTTGTTTCCAATTAAAGGAATGTCAATACGTAAACGATTTTCTCTTTGATTCTATGAAAATAAAAAGCTTTATGAAATTAATGTCACGTCAGCAGCTTAATATCGAAGAAAATGTGCGCTTTTATTCGAAATACAGTTGCCGTGCGACGCCAGTGCGGATCGTTCGACATCCGACATCAGCCACAGGAGAAATATAAGCCAGTATACGACCAAAACAGCGCCATCAATGGATTGAAAATTGAAATAATGCAGAAACCTGGCTGTCCGATCCCACGTTAGTGGTGGTGGTCATCCTGATTCTGGAGATCTGAAACAAATCGTAAAACATTTATCATCAGAGACCAAAGATCTCTTGTCCCTTTTATCTATATACGGTAATACAGTTGTCGTGTAATTCCACATCCGACGTAAAACGCTGACGATACTCTTATCGGACGGAGCACGATCTGACAAAGCACTGTTTTTGTTTCATACGATAACTGTAAAAAAGTCGCTTCTTTTTCTGTACTGTGATACAGTTGCTGTGTGATTCGACATCCGACGTCAGACGCTGATCGGGCGATACTCTTATAAGACGGAGCACGATCTGACAACGCACTGTTTTATTTATTTATTTAACAGTTTATTGCACACATGATCATACAGAGGACATAAACATAAAAAAAACAATAGCATAACAGGTACAGTTTATCTCTAAAAATAAATCTGTTCCAGCTGACCTACGGTACGGTACTTTTTGTTTCATAAGATAACTGTTAAAAGTCTCTTCTTTTCCTGTACTGTGATACAGTTGTCGTGTGATTCGACATCCGACGTCGGACGCTGATCGGGCGATATCCTTATCGCACGGAGCACGATCTGACAACGCGTTGCTTTTATTTCTGCCCGACCCGGGTCGAATCAGATTGAAAATCTGCTACAAATGCAAGTTGGCGTTAGTAAAAGCAAAATGCTTTTAAATGTCGTGAATTTTCCGGTTAGGATAGTAACATCTTCGGACGTTTCTGGTTTGTGGCTAGGTAGCTAAATCACGTTAAAGCTTTATTCAGATGCTGCCAACTAACTAAATACAATGTTTAGTAGCGAAAGCTCAGTTATAAACTAAGTTTAAGATTTCGATGATGCTCTTAACGCATTTATTATTGTTTTTAGACGGACAGGCAGTTGGTACAACTGATAAATGTCCGCATCCAGCTTTACTTTGTTGAGTTTTTCTTTTGATCAGTGGTGTGTTTGTCTGGTAAGTTTTTGAATATATTGACATTTGGTGCCGAAACCACTTATTCCGTAATTTGTTCCATCCTTTCACAAGTCTATTAGAGAAGAAGTGTCTACCAGGATTGTTGTTGGAGAAGCAAATGTGTAGTTTGAGGTGCCCTCTCAAGCGGGTGTTGTTATCTCGTCGAAGAATCTGTTAATCAAAATCTTCTAAGCCATAGGCCCGTATTTATAATCAGCTCTCAAGATTGACAACGGGTTCAAGATCGTATCAGAAATGTCATTTCAGTACAAAATGACCTGTCAAATTCATACTTAATATCGCTCTCAATCTTGTTTTATAAATACGAACCATAGTGTCCGTTTAGAATCTGTTTAACTTTTTCTTTACTACGGTGCACATGTACATACATTACGAGTACAATTCGGTAGAAACGTTGAGCAATTCTTTTTTTATTTAACTTTTTAAAAACAATACGTACGTGCTTAGATCTTACCTTATACAAAAATAGTTCGAAAACTTTCTTAGAAATTAACAAAGAAAAATCCAGAAAGAATTCAAACTGAACTGCACCTCAAGGCCAAGCCATGCTTACTCAGCTTAATCCTCTTAAATGGCTCCGACTTAATTCGATCTGGCTAGCTTTTCAAGAAATAGACTGAACACGAAGCAAGATGTGTTCAGGATAAAATAGAATTTTCTCTTAACCAAGTTTTGTCATTTGAGCGCAAGTAGAAATACCAGTTGGTTTATAAAGGCCCGTATCGGTAAACAATACTTGATACTGACAGCTATTTTGAGTTCGTATCAGAAATGTAATTTGAGTACGAAATAGCCTGTCAGATCCGTATTTAATATTCCTCTCAATCTTGAGATTGTTTTATAAATACGAGCCTTAGGCTTTGGGTGAGCTCGCTCTTTCGTCAAATCTGTCTCTCACTATTATAAAATTATTAAAAAAGTGCCTCCGTGGTCTAGTAGCTTGTGCCATGGACTCCCGATCTGGAGGTCCTGTGTTCGATTCCCAGGGGGGAAAACACAAAGTTGATATTTAAGAATTTATCACTTTGTGAACTTTCCCCAGTTTGGTTAGGACATTGTAGGCTGAATCACTTGACTGTCCGAAAAGAAAAATATTTCGTGCTTCGAAGGGCACGTTAAGCCATCGGTCCCGGTCGCTGTCTATGATAGTGGTCGTTACTCAAAACCATGTCAGAGGCCTGATAGTTGTGCTACTAGGCGGTTTAAAAACTCTGACACCAGGGTTCATCGAGGCCATGGACTCGATACCCACTCGACAGAAGAAGAAGATTAAAAAAGTACTAGCTGCTACTCCGGCAGACCGTTACTGCCGGAGTAGTAAAATCCCATACAAAACGTAGTTTCTTCACCAATTTTCGTACACATGACCAAATGCATCATATCTATGCTTCTAATTAGGTATGGTTTGAAAATATTAATTATAAACAAAATAAGACCGAAAATACGAATTGTGTGAAAATAGCCAAAAAATAAATTTGCTTTTTAATTTTGTACTTGGTTAATATTTTCAAACCAAACCTTATTCGGTGATATACTTATATGATACACTTGGTTATGTTTATGGAGTTTGGATAAGTTTGCTTTTACTGTTTAATAATAAAAGCGAAACTACGTTTGTATGGGATTTCACTACTCCGCCAGACCCTTAAGGAAATTTATTTTATACCTACCTCAAAGATAGCCCTTCTTATCCTTATTTATTGGTAGGGCGCGTCAGGACCACCGATGTGTCTATTTATTTAAGAAGAATTAGTGTTTTAGAAAGATTTTTTCATTATTTATGGGCTAAAGTCAACTACGGATTATTTCGGTAATGACCAAATGTTACCATAATATTGTTCTTCTTTTTAAAAGCTGACTAGGTATTAAGTAAAATTGAAAACCAGTATTGGTAAGATCAACAGTTTCAATTCATGATCAAAAAGGAAACATGTTCTTTTATTTATATTGGGGCTGAATTAAACTCAAGCCAACTATCAACAATGTCCTCTTTTACCGTCTTCAGTAGTTTATTATAAAAAATGCAATACGTTGCTAATTTTTCGTAACTTTACCGTATTCAGTAAGTTTCTCTCGACCCAGCTCCACCCACTCACATGCTACTTGCTACTTGTTACTGGCCGAGAATCTTTTAACAAGTTCCGGCTTACTTACCAGAATGGAAACTTTTAATCGAAGGAAGTCAGGGTTGGCAAATTCTTGGATGACATTCAGACAATTTTGATAAACTAAGGGCATAATATTATGAAGTTCTAAAAAATGCGCATGTATATGATGATTTTTGTACAAATTGTTTTTATTACGAAGATATTTTCATTTTTAAAATATTTTTTCGAAATTCCGATATTATTAAATATATCGATAATGTGACGCTTAAACAAACAATTATATAATATATATTTTTGATTTTTATTTGTGTGTAGAATCGAATGGTTTAGGCATGGATTAGGTTTTATTGTTCGCCGCAACATTGATAAACAAATATAAAGGTCGCCATTCACACTATGCAGGCTCCATACAAAAAAATTACATCCCCTTTGATTGTGTTTTTAACAATAATATGATCTCATAAAATCCAGCAGCCCTACCTACTCACAAGTTAGCCAGAAACAAATTTGCCAAGGCAAGAATACCTATCGCTTAGCTTAAGTGGTCTGAATATTTAATTATTATAAAAGTACATACTTTCCTTTGGTACCTATGTGAATAAAAAATTGTCGTTCGGTTAACCTGAAGCTTACTGGATTTACAGCCAGTAATCCTAACCTACACTTGTAACAAAAACGATATTAATTATTTATTTGGTATTACTGTTCGTAAATAATATAAGCGATTTCATAACTTTACACTGCGGAAAAACTTTCATTTCCAAGGGAAAACATTAGTTTCTGAAATATTCATCTTTTATTATTATTAAGTAGCTTTTACACCGTGGTTAATTATAACAGGTGTTGGTATAACTGAATAATAATAAAGGATGAATATTTAAAAAACTAATGACAGACTTGACGTAAGCAAAGTTCCAACTTTACTTCACTTTACTTTACTTGTACTGCAGTCCACCCACAGTTCACCCAAGTAATGTGTGATGCCGGATCAGAAGAGCACGGGCGTTTTTCGACTACACGGCACGGCACCGTCGACGGTACCGTGGAAGATCAATGAAATATTATGGCACGGTTTTCATCTTGCCGACACGGCAACGACACGGCATTGATTCCCACCGGTATCGTCGCCAGCCTGCCAAACAGCATATGTTTTGTTTTGTATTCGTACGAAGCATGCGCGTGTGTGTTGACGTTGCCTGGCAGTCTAGTGGAAAAACAGAGCCACGGCATCGTGACGGCACCGTCGTCGTGCCGTCCCCTGCCGTCTAGTGGAAAAACGCCCAATCCCTTCGTATCGTGGTTCGTCAATATCTAACAACAAAATGCACATACTATACAGATGTTATTAAATCATTTAAACATAATTTATCAGTCTATTTACAGTAACAGCCATCAATGCGAAATTGCTATGTTCGACAGATTAATAACAGTTGATTTTAAATAAAAGCTTTGTAGCACAGAATGGCTGTCGGCTGTCAATAAACCGATAAAATGTAACGGCTAGTGTTCCTGTTGTTGGGAATAATAGATATTTAAGAGTGTTTTTTTAAATTTACTTTTATGCTGGACTGGGAGCGAGAGAAAAACATAGAATGTGACAGCTGCATTTCCTCCCGGGCATGCTGTAAAAACCAGCTAAGGGATTCGAGGGTTTCAGTGTATTGCAAATTAGGCGATGGGCTGACAACCTGTCATTACAGCAATATATCTACAAATCTATCTTAGATAACCCTCAAAACTTTGTCAGACGTGGCGGTACGACCTTTGTTTATGTCTTTTACGCTCTGCCTACCCCATTAGGGATAAAGGCGTGGTTTTTAGGTTTTATGTATTTTTTAAATGGTGGCCTTTATATATATATATATACTAAGGGTAGTAGGTAAGATTATAATCCGCTGTCTTTCCAAAAACAAGTGAACGCAGGCAAGAATTTTCTTTACTACTGTGCTCAGGAGCCGTATTTTTGAATCACTGGAATCGAATTCGCATGCGAAAGAATGAAAGAAAGAGCGACTTCTGCATGCTAATTTGTACGAAAATTCGTATGTGCATTAGCTTTCGAGCGGTTTAAAAATACGACTCCAGACTGTGCTAGACAAAGACAGCTACTATTTTGCCCATTTAGTTGCTTTTAGGTTACTGTATAAAGACATCTGTCGATAGGACTATGATATTGGAGATATAGGACCTTGTTCCTGCATCGGTAGTACGATGACAATGCTTCCATCTTGGTTCCAGCGCCATTGTCGGAGTAATTAATGTTATAATATGAAAGAAAGAAAATAATAAATTCGTTTCGGGCAGGGCTCGAACTTACGTCTCTGGAATACTGGTTCATCGCTCTACCACTAAGCTACCGAAACGGTAGTGGGAGCGATGAATTTATCATAGCCTTTCTTTATGCACACGTCATAGCGACGTTAGCATTCCAGAGATGCAGGTTCGAGCCCTGCCCGAAACAAATTTATTATTTTTATCTTTCATATTATATGAAATAAAATAGCATTGTGACAGCTTACAATCCTCAAAAATATGTGATTAATGTTCGATAATGTAAAGCAAAGTTTCTCCGGTCTTGGTCATTTCCATAAAACAAAAACAAAAAAGAAATACCTCTAATGTGCATTTGTATCTCTCTTCTGTTAGCGGTCTTTACAAAAACAAATAATTTGTGCTAAGTAAATAAATAATCCAAAATCTGTAAAAATTGCGAATATACCTATACACATTATAGGTATTTTCATTATTTCTCGTAATAACAAAAATAACTATACATTAAATTAAATATTATTAAATACATATGAATTTTCGTTATTTTTACAGATTTTGGATTATTTATTTGCTTAGTACAAATGATTTGTTTTTAAAAAGGTATGTCTGTTTGGTGTTTGCATACATACATATAATCACGCCTTTATCCCTAATGAGGTAGGCAGAGCGTAAACGGCCTAAACAAAGGTCGTTCCGCCACGTTTGACAAATTTTCGAGGGTTATTTAATATAGATTTGTATTTATATTGCTGTAGTGACAGATTGTCAGCCCATCGCCTAAATTGTTATATACAGAAACCCTCGTATCCCTTAGCTGGTTTTTACAGCATATCCGGTAGGAGATGCAGCTGGCGCATTCTATGTTTTTCAATCGCTCCCAGTCTAGCAGCAGTCGGTGTTTGGTTTGCAAATAATCAACACCATAGAAACTTTTGTTCTTCTATTTGATTTCCATCGAATAGTTGGGTATTATATCGACAGAATTACTACTTTTGCAGCTTCCAATAATACTCGTAAGCTGTTAACACATTCGATACTTGAGCACGTATGGAGCACGTTACTAGTAACTAACTGTCTGTTAAAAATGGAGGCTTACGAAGTAACAAATGAGATTCAGTATCACAGAATACAAATTCCTAAAACTCTATATAGGTAAAATACTTTAATTACTTCCATGCTGGACTGGGAGCGAGAGAAAAACATAGAATGTGCAAGCTACATTTCCTCCTGGGCATGCTGTAAAAACCAGTTAAGGAATCCGAGGTTTTCTGAATATTGCAATTTAGGCGATAGGCTGACAACCTGTCACTACAGCAATTTACCTGTAATAATAATCTATCACAATTAACCTTCAATACATATAATCACGCCTTTATCCCTAATGGGATAGGCAAAGCGTAAACGACCTGAACAAATGTCGTTTCGACACGTCTGACAAAATTTTGAGGGTTATTTAAGACAGGTTTGTAGGTATATTGCCGTAGTGACAGGCTGTCAGTCCATCGCCAAAATGAAAATATACTGAAACCCTCGGATCCTTAACCGGTTTTTATAGCGTGTCCGGGAGGAAATGCAGCTGGCACATTCTATGTTTTTCTCTCGCTTGCAGTCCAGTATGGAAGGAATAGAATACAAACTCCATAAAAGGCTGCACGAATACTTTTTTTAAACAACGTATTTGTTTATTTGGCTCCCAATCGGCGATTTGGACCGTGTGAACACTGGTTGCTAAACATTACTTTTATTTTATAGCCCATATTATACGGTAATCGGCGCTTCTATCTCGTTTTGCAACAAATACCATCGTTTAATTGTACACACACATAAAGTCCATTAAAATATGTTTATAGAGGTTCAACATTATCCGCTGAGTGACTAGTTTTATGCTCCGTGGTTTAACCCGCGGCTAAATGAGTTTTTCTTAGAATTTAGGTACTTTCCTGCAGTATAAAAAAACGTCTGTTATTCTTGACGTTGTTCTCTTAAAGGGATCCCCGGTCCACGCTAGCGCCCTCATCAGTTAAAAAATCATTACTCACTGAAAACGCAATTAATAGAAAATCCGGTAGATCACATTGAAGTATTGGTACTAAAATTTATTTTAAGCGTTATAAATTAATAACTCAGTGTTCACTGCACTTACAGATAGCAAAAGAGCTAAAAGTGGCCGTTTTTCGCAAATTTTCTGTCTGTATGTACAACAATCTATAAGTTGCAACTTTATGAGATTCTAAATGACCTTCATTGCTTTAACCTCAATCTGATCTACCGGATTTTCGATTGATTATGTTTTTAGTGAATTATGATTATTTGATAATAAGGTCGCCACTTAGCCCATGGGAGCCCCATTGATAATATTTTTGTTGACAAGTATAAAGATATTCGAAGCGTATAAAAATCTCTTAACTAGTAGGGAAAACAGAAACATAATTGCGGTAACTAAAGCATAAAACTGTTGATTTAATCTAGGCCACGGCCCGGAGCAATTCCATTATGTAAAATACGTATGAAATGTACGCCGTCATAGGGGCCATGATTCGGTGCAAACAAGATTTAACAAAAATAAACCATACCAGTCATTTTCCGTCTTGAGCGAACTGAAGAGGATGTCAGTATAAACGGACTTAATATAATTCTGTTAAACTAAAAATCTAAGTATGGATAGTGTCAAGTTAATACGTGATTCAATTCGTGAGTTCAATATGACAGGACTATACTTATTAAGTTCGTTTATACTGCCATTCTTTTCTGTTCTCTGTAGACCAAAAATTAAAAATATGATTTTATTTAAGTTAAATCTTGTTGCGCGAATTGTGGCCAATATGACGTGTACGAAACACGAGACCGCATAGCCCTAATTGATGAGCAAATTTACATGCTAATAAAATCATGCTAATAAAATCCATCCCTGTCTAGCAGATTGCAACGAAAAACTGAAGATTAAGAGCAATATTAACTATGGATTAGACAGGCCACATAAATAATAATAAATAAAAAAAAATAAAAATAATAATAATTAATTTCAAAAATAAAAATGTTTACAATATGAAATATTATTTAGGGACGAATTTAAAAGCAAATTTCTTATTAGTTACTAACTTAAGGATATATAATAGAATAAAACGTGTAAACAAAACTGATAAGCTTAAAATAAGTACTAAAAATTAAATTAGGTTCTCTAAAAATTGTATTTATACCTAAACTAAGTAAATATTTACCTGTATCTTAGGTATCTTACAATTAAGTAAGGCAATAATATTTACCTGAACATGTGCACAAAAATTTACACTGAAATGATGTTTCTGTTACGAACTCAAACTAGCTGTCAATCTCAAGTGCTGTTTATAATTACAGGCCTAGAAGTCGGTCTGAGGGCTGGTTTATTTATAATAGTTTTAATTTAGATTAATTGTCAACAACATACATACATACATATAATCACGCCTTTATCCCTGATGGGGTAGGCAGAGCGTATACGACCTAAACGAAAGGTCATTCCGCCACGTCTGACAAAGTTTTGAGGGTTATTTAAGATAGACTTGT
Organism: Scrobipalpa costella; assembly: GCA_949820665.1. Taxonomy (NCBI): domain Eukaryota; kingdom Metazoa; phylum Arthropoda; class Insecta; order Lepidoptera; family Gelechiidae; genus Scrobipalpa; species Scrobipalpa costella. The sequence goes on along the minus strand of OX463296.1, from coordinate 18,401,493 downwards.
AAGTATATTGCTGTAGTGACAGGTTGTCAGCCCATCGCCTAAATTACAATATACAGAAACCCTCGGATCCCTCAGCTGAGTTTTACAGCATGCCCGGGAGGAAATGCAGCTGAAACATTCAAAGTTTTTCTTTCGCTCCCAATCCAGCATGGAAGTCTTAATAAATAAGGTTATTATCACCTTAAACCATTTTTATTTTTATTGAAGTCAGTTTTGTTCGACTAATAATGAGACAGAGCGTTTGTGACATGTTACGAGTATGTCAAGTATTAAGTTTGAATAGCGGGTTGATTTGACGTCATTTTACAAAGAATTAGGAAAATATTTGTGTTATAAAAATGCCTAGAAATATCTAGCAAAGCCTTTTGTTTACCTTGCATGCTGTGTGATCGGTTGTTATGAGAGGGGATGCGGATAACTGTGGAGATTTAGTAATTGTGTTTTCCACAGTGCTCAATACTGAATATTTGATAATTCACACCCGCCGAGCAGTTTGGTTTTAAATATAGTTTTTATAAAATGGGGCGAGATCGATTACGCTGTCCTGTGGAATTTTTCGAAGTGTGTAATGGGGCTGGGGGTCATTTAGTTTTCACACGTAGCGAAACGTTTCGATGTAGGTACGCGGTAAAAGGATTCGAAAAAACTGCACAGCCAATCATAAGAAATAAAATATTAATTAAATTTAAGTCAGTTTGTGTAAGTTATTTTGTGTAAAACGTAATTGAAAGTACGGAACAATATTTATTTTATACAGCACGCTTTTGAATAAGAGTTGTACATTAATTACTGGCAAAAAAGGTTCACACAAATCCGACAAATTCCAGCATTCTGCAAAGCCATTCACTGCAGCCCGCGGGCCGCCGTCAACTATGAATGCAACTTCTAGATTCTTCCGATTACAGTCTTACTTATGAATGGGAAACTTTTCTTGCTTCTTTGATGCATTAATTGTACAAGCTTTTAGCTGACGACGGCAAATGAATAAGTAAAAACTATTACTAGACCGGAGTTTGGCTACAGTCGCAAAGTACTCGTCAGTGGAAAAAGATTTTCTTATAAAAGAAATTAAAGTTAATTTACATTAAGATTTATAAATGTGTCTTCTTCGTGGCCGTAATATGTATGATTTAAGTTTTTTACGTAGGTACTTAAAGGCACACAATTTACAGTCATGAATGCTGTTGTGAAATTATTTCAAAAATGATCATCATTTTATTTTAATAACCTGATTTGCGTATTAAGTACTTAGGAGAAGAGTACTTGTGTAGGATGATCACTACATAGTATAAAACAAAGTCGCTTTCTCTGTCCCTATATCCCTATATATGCTTAGATCCTTAAAACTACGCAACGGATTTTGATGCGGTTTTTTTTAAATGGATAGAGTGGTTCAAGCGGAAGGTTTAAATAGAGAAACACTGATGATTTCCGTGCGAAGCCGGGGCGGGTCGCTAGTTCACGATAAAATAAAAAGGTATTCATTTGTATCTTACGGTTTACAATCGTGTTTGCCTGACCCCAAAACTAGGTTTCCCTGTGCTATGGGAGGCCAGTCTTTCATCCAAGATGTACAGTTTAAAGTAAACGTTATTACACTTACTTCACTAAGTAGCACTTACTATTTAACAATATTAAACAACTTTCCTTAGTTTTTAAAGCTTTTCATCAACAAAGTAATGCAGACCTTCTTTTTTTGATACCGTAGGTACGTAATTCGAGCTGACACTTAGCTATACTAACAATACATCCAATTCTTTATGTCACCTTTACGTACACAAAGCTAAATAAACTATGTGTTTTTATTATTTAAATACATTTCGGTTGTCTAAACGATATCTTATTACAAGAAATAAAATAGACCAATATCTTGTTCTGTTTGAGTTTATTGTAAGTTAAACAATAAAATACAATATAAAATACATTATAAATATAAGTCTCGGTTGAATCACAATATAAATCGTTCAAATTGAGAGTTATACCTAGTTGGATCTTTTTCAGTGATACTTAAGGAGTGAACAGTGGCGCGACGGTGGCGCCATAAGTTTTAAATTTATTTTGCCTGAAATAACGGGTGGCGCAAAAGTAAAGACCCTATTTGGTTCAGCTATAACATTTTTTCTAAATTAGAAAACTAGATTTAGGTTTTTTTAAATGTATATTTGTGCCATTAAATTTCGTACCATTAGGATTTAAAGATGATGTCTTTTAAATGGTGACCTCCAGAGTTGATACACATTTGAGCCCTATTTATGACATTTTGCATAACTTGCCGTAACACTTCCTGCGATATGTTCGTTATTTCTTGACGAATGTTTTCTTTTATAGCTGCGAGAGTCTGTGTCTTGTTCACATACACCCGAGATTTCAAAAAACCCCAAAGAAAGAAGTCTGGACTGGTCAGATCGGGTGATCTTGCAGGCCAAGGTAAATCGCCAAAACGAGAGATAACTCGGCCTGGAAAAGCGTCCCTCACTAAGTCCATAGTGTCGCGCGCTGTGTGTGCCGTAGCGCCGTCTTGTTGAAACCAGATGTGCTCCAGCCCCAATTCGTCCAAACTGGGTATCAAAAACTCACGTAACATGGTTCTGTAGCGTTCTCCAGTGACAGTTATCGCATTGCCTCCAGCGTCTTCGAAAAAATAGGGTCCGATCACTCTGTCAACACAGATGCCACACCATACAGTAACTTTTAGTGGGTGTAGAGGTGTTTCTTGAATAATGCGCGGATTATCAGTGCCCCAGAACCGAGTATTCTGCTTATTGACATGCCCTGAGAGATGGAAATGCGCTTCGTCACTCATAACCAATTTTGAAGGAAAATTATCCTCTTCAAGGTTGAGGTTTATGACGCGCTGGCAGTAATCTAGACGAGCTCGGTGGTCAGCAGGCAGCAGCTGATGAGTCATTTGAGTTTTATACGGGAACATCTTTAAGTCTTTCACCAAAATACGCTGCAGGGTCCGTCTGGAAATGCCCAATTGCGTGGCACGTCGCCTCGTTGATGTTTCTGGACACTCTTCCACATCTTCGCGCACAGCATCGATATTTTCAGCTGAACGGCCTGTTCTTGGTCTCCCAGACTTAGGTCTATCCAATGTTGAGCCAGTTGCTTCAAGGCGTGTGGCAAAGCGTCGAATTGTGCGACCAATCGGTGCCGGACGGTGGGGAAATCGTCGACGAAATTCACGTTGTGTTCTTATCACTGATGAATTATTCCGTAAGAACATTGACACAATTATTCCACGTTCTTGGAGAGTAAAACGGTCCATGTTTATTTTCAGTGTATTTTACATTTGTTCACTACACAATTTTCAACAACAGAATGACAGAAAATGTCATATAAAAAAAATAAAAATATTTTCTTTAGTGCCAGTACTTTTGCGCCACCCAGTATAAACATTATCATAAAATACGTATTATACGTTTCGCGAGAATTGCAAAATAATTCTTCATTTTATCCTCCATTATTTAATAATTTATATTGAGTATTTTAGTTTTATTCCAAAATATGTGCTAAAAGTGTGCACTTTTATCTTATGTATAATATTTTTAAGCTTATATATACGTACCTAGTGTAAATTATTATATTATGGATTATAAAATGGAGAATTACCTTAAATTCTCGCGAAACGTAAAATATGAAAATGTTTGTATTTCCGGCACAATTAATTAAAAACTGATGGCGCTACCGTCACGCCACTGTTCACCCCTTAACAAACTATTTATATAATTATAATTGAATAACAGTGGCGGTCATCCTTCTCTCGTTCGCTTAGTATAACAAAGGATATGCAATGTTCCCATTATCACCAGAGGGTCGTAGACAAACAAACCCTTGTAAATGTTTGTGATAAATTTACACAAATTTACTTAACAAACACTTAGAAAAAAACTTTGACTTAGCACCAAACTACTCAAACCTTAGAATATTTCATCCTTTCACAAACTGTTTAAACGTCATCGTACGCTCTATGCGCGTACTGGCAGAGGGATGCGCCGACGTAGAGTAGAGTTCTTCGAACTCTACTCTACTCTATGAGCGTAAGGTGACGCATGTGTGTTGCTTCATTTAGAAGTCTGCCACGTTATTACTAACACGTTGGTTTTATAAAGACAGACCTCAAATGTAACATTTTCCAGACATTCTGAACATTTTGTAAAGAAATACATACATACATATAACCACGCCTTTATCCCTAATGGGGTAGGCAGAGCGTAAACGACCTACACAAAGGTCGTTCCGCCACGTCTGACAAAGAAAGAAATCCTGTAAAATAATAAAATACCATAAAATAATTCAATGATAGATATAAAAGGCAAAGTCCACGCAGGGTAATATCATGACATGAATACGCAGCTGACGCGTAACAAACCCCGTGCGTCTAGTGTAGCGGTCACGTCGTGGCTATTAATGTAGCGACAGATGCAGCTGATCCATTACAGCCGCTTGTACATAAACTTGTGTCTCTACATTTATACAGTGCCGGTATAAGGAAACTACTAACTTACTTAAAGCAACACTAGTTGACTTTCATCATGAATACGCAGCTGACTTGTAACAAACTCCGAACGTCTGGTGTGGCGGTCACGTCGTGGCTATTAATCTGGCGACAGCTATGCAGCCGCTTGTACATCAGTTCGAATGCTTGCAGTGCCGAGGTAAGGAACTCTACGTGAATATACTTACGTTGATTTATTTTGTTTCTAGTGTCGTGTCGTAATTAGGTATTCACAAGCATTTTCGGTTAGCTAAATAAATGTTTTACTTGTTAACATAGCAGTAAAACTACAGGTGAAATCAAACACGTAAACATCAATATAATGATATTCGCATCAAATTATTTTGACGACCTACTTTTGAACGAAGCAGTATTTTATAAAAATACTACTGCATACAACTCTGTCCAGAAATTGTTTATATCCGACAAGGCTTCATTATTATGGGAGCCCTGTTCTGTTTTATGAACCCAAAAGGCTCCGACCCTGTAAATGCCTTTTTACCTTCTTACATCATGTAAATATTCAAAACTAAGAGTTTTTCGCTTGGTGAGCAGTTTATTTGCAAGTTTGGTTACGTTTATTAATTGTTACCATCTAGACATAATAAAAAAAGTTAGTATATTTTACTTTACAGATAAATAAACATTTAGTCGTGTGTTGACTCAAGTGTAACTAAATGGAACACTGAAAAGAAAAATTCAAGAACGATATCACACCAGCGGATGCCGAAGACCGGGAAAAATGGAGTAAAAAAGGAAAAAATGGGGCCCTGTATCAGGCTGGGAAAACGCTAGGCTGCAGAAGATTAAATCACAGGTCATTCATTAATATTTTCATATAAATACAAAAAATATACGACATGGCCTCCGGGCAGACTGGTTTTACCACTTTTACACTACAATAAAATAAAAGTGTGTTTGTTATACTGATGATGAAATTCAGTCCTTCTGATAAAAAACGGAATGGAAGCCTTTGTCTTCAAAACCCTGTATTTTGGAAACCTTCTACATAGATACGAAATTGAAATACAATAATTAGGACTTTTATTTATGTTTTTAGGACCTTACAAGTCTGAAACATTTAAGAAGTTCTCTCTATACTTAAATAGCTCTCTGTGAAAAAGACATTCCAAAATTTGCCAGAGACTAAACACCTATAATATTATCAATTCGGCGATGAGCGAACTTGACTTGAATAAATCATTATTATACCCGTAAAATGGAATATTAAATCGAAGGAAAATATCAAGCGAAATGAAGGAAGGGGCGACGTAAAAAATTGGGTCATAAAAAGGCAATCCTCAATACGGGGAAACGATGAAGCAGAGCTATTTTCAATTACCGATTTTTGTGCTGTATCAGCGCATTGTTGGAGGACTTGCTGTCATGTAAAGATTTTTTAAATATATATTTTCGTCTATTCGTGGTCCTTTCATTTAATTACGGATGACAGTAGCCAAGCCAATCGTTTTGGGATTAACTATCAGACATGGGACATTGGAATTGTTCTTTGTTCCTCACTTTTTATACAACCACATATATTCTGGAATATCTAATTATGATGAGACGAAATAACAGAGATAACCAGAAAAATATGGCGTAGGACCTATTGTTTGCTTACCTATCCAATATCATTGGTTTGTCTAACGTCTCGATCAAACCTAATCAAACCAATAACAACAACCGAAACCTATTTTATCCCTTCGGAAAGCAAACTTACAACCTCTGAATCGAGAGTCTAGGGCTCAAATGGGTTGCCAATTTTCTCCTTTCCAATCAAAAGTGTACGAAACCTTCATCCCATGATACCTAAGTCTTCTTCTTGTTAGCTTAGTGTCAGAGTTTTTAAACCACCTAATAGCACAACTATCAGGCCTCTGACATGGTTATGGGTAACTACCACTATCAAAGACAGCGACCTGGTCCGACGGCTTAACGTGCTCTCCGAAGCATGAAATCTTTTTCTTTCTTAATCAGGTGATTCAGCTTGCAATGTCCTAACCAAACTGGGAAAAATTCACAAAATGTTAAATTGTTAAATATCAACTTTGTGTTTCCCCCTAGGAATCGAACCCAGGACCTCCGGATCGGGAGTCCATGGCTCTAGCCCCTAGACCACGGAGGCAGTTTTAAGTATTTTAAGATCAGTTCATTAAGTACAACTCCATGTCCTCCGGTACGGTGAAAGAATTTTCGGGCTCTTTCGACAATTCTAATGAGGATAGAAATGTCGAATTAGACCGACCTGGTCTGAATGAAGAATGAGCCGATACCCGGTACCCTGTCGGGTTCTTTAATGCAAAAGTTTACGGGTTTTTATTCCGAGTTCGAATTTAAATTAGTAGAATTTTGAAAAATCGCTTTTCTTTTTCTTTTAAGAGTTTTAATTATTATTGTGGAATATCTACAAAATAGGTGATCTGAGGCTCCATAAATTTTGTGAAGCATTTTAAGTTTTGGCACTTTGGTTTAATAATTACATAAGTGTAGGCGCAATACATACTTGGATACATAAATGATGTAATTTGCAAGCTTACAAAACAAAAAGTTAATTTATGAACGTCCTGTTAATTTGTTTCCAATTAAAGGAATGTCAATACGTAAACGATTTTCTCTTTGATTCTATGAAAATAAAAAGCTTTATGAAATTAATGTCACGTCAGCAGCTCAATAGCGAAGAAAATGTGCGCTTTTATTCGAAATACAGTTGCCGTGCGACGCCAGTGCGGATCGTTCGACATCCGACATCAGCCACAGGAGAAATATAACCCAGTATACAACCAAAAAAGCGCCATCAATGGATTGGAAAATGAAATAATGCAGAAACCTGGCTGTCCAAAAAAACAAATCGTAAAACATTTATCATCAGAGACCAAAGATCTCTTGTCCCTTTTATCTATATACGGTAATACAGTTGTCGTGTAATTCCACATCCGACGTAAAACGCTGACGATACTCTTATCGGACGGAGCACGATCTGGCAAAGCACTGTTTTTGTTTCATACGATAACTGTATAAAAGTCGCTTCTTTTTCTGTACTGTGATACAGTTGCCGTGTGATTCGACATCCGACGTCAGACGCTGATCGGGCGATACTCTTATAAGACGGAGCACGATCTGACAACGCACTGTTTTATTTATTTATTTAACAGTTTTTTGCACACATGATCATACAGAGGACATAAACATAAAAAAAAACAATAGCATAACAGGTACAGTTTATCTCTAAAAAGAAATCTGTTCCAGCTGACCTACGGTACGGTACTTTTTGTTTCATAAGAAAACTGTTAAAAGTCTCTGCTTTTCCTGTACTGTGATACAGTTGCCGTGTGATTCGACATCCGACGTCGGACGCTGATCGGGCGATACTCTTATAAGACGGAGCACGATCTGACAACGCACTGTTTTATTTATTTATTTAACAGTTTATTGCACACATGATCATACAGAGAACATAAACATAAAAAAAAACAATAGCATAACAAGTACAGTTTATCTCTAAAAAGAAATCTGTTCCAGCTGACCTACGGTACGATACTTTTTGTTTTATACGATAACTGTAAATAAGTCTCTTCTTTTCCTGTACTGTGATACAGTTGTCGTGTGATTCGACATCCGACGTCGGACGCTGATCGGGCGATATCCTTATCGCACGGAGCACGATCTGACAACGCGTTGCTTTTATTTCTGCCCGACCCGGATCGAATCAGATTGAAAATCTGCTACAAATGCAAGTTGGCGTTAGTAAAAGCAAAATGCTTTTAAATGTCGTGAATTTCCGGTTAGGATAGTTACATCTACGGACGTTTCTGGTTTGTGGCTAGGTAGCTAAATCACGTTGAAGCTTTATTCAGATGCTGCCAACTAACTAAATACAATGTTTAGTAGCGAAAGCTCAGTTATAAACTAAGTTTAAGATTTCGATGATGCTCTTAACGCATTTATTATTGTTTTTAGACGGACAGGCAGTTGGTACAACTGATAAATGCCCGCATCCAGCTTTACTTTGTTGAGTTTTTCTTTTGACCAGTGGTGTGTTTGTCTAGTAAGTTTTTGAATACATTGACATTTGGTGCCGAAACCACTTATTCCGTAATTTGTTCCATCCTTTCACAAGTCTATTAGAGAAGAAGTGTCTACCAGGATTGTTGTTGGAGAAGCAAATGTGTAGTTTGAGGTGCCCTCTCAAGCGGGTGTTGTTATCTCGTCGAAGAATCTGTTAGTCAAAATCTTCTAAGCCATAGGCCCGTATTTATAATCAGCTCTCAAGATTGACAACGGGTTAAGATCGTATCAGAAATGTCATTTCAGTACAAAATGACCTGTCAAATTCATACTTAATATCGCTCTCCATCTTGTTTTATAAATACGAACCATAGTGTCCGTTTAGAATCTGTTTAACTTTTTCTTTACTACGATGCACATGTACATACATTACGAGTACAATTCGGTAGAAACGTTGAGCAATTCTTTTTTTATTTAACTTTTTTAAAACAATACGTACGTGCTTAGATCTTACCTTATACAAAAATAGTTCGAAAACTTTTTTAGAAATTAACAAAGAAAAATCCAGAAAGAATTCAAACTGAACTGCACCTCAAGGCCAAGCCATGCTTACTCAGCTTAATCCTCTTAAATGGCTCCGACTTAATTCGATCTGGCTAGCTTTTCAAGAAATAGACTGAACACGAAGCAAGATGTGTTCAGGATAAAATAGAATTTTCTCTTAACCAAGTTTTGTCATTTGAGCGCAAGTAGAAATACCAGTTGGTTTATAAAGGCCCGTATCGGTAAACAATACTTGATACTGACAGCTATTTTGAGTTCGTATCCGAAATGTAATTTGAGTACAAAATAGCCTGTCAGATCCGTATTTAATATTCCTCTCAATCTTGAGATTGTTTTATAAATACGAGCCTTAGGCTTTGGGTGAGCTCGCTCTTTCGTCAAATCTGTCTCTCACTATTATAAAATTATTAAAAAAGTGCCTCCGTGGTCTAGTAGCTTGTGCCATGGACTCCCGATCTGGAAGTCCTGGGTTCGATTCCCAGGGGGGAAAACACAAAGTTGATATTTAAGAATTTATCACTTTGTGAACTTTCCCCAGTTTGGTTAGGACATTGTAGGCTGAATCACTTGACTGTCCGAAAAGAAAAATATTTCGTGCTTCGAAGGGCACGTTAAGCCATCGGTCCCGGTCGCTGTCTATGATAGTGGTCGTTACTCAAAACCATGTCAGAGGCCTGATAGTTGTGCTACTAGGCGGTTTAAAAACTCTGACACCAGGGTTCATCGAGGCCATGGACTCGATACCCACTCGACAGAAGAAGATTAAAAAAGAACTAGCTGCTACTCCGGCAGACCGTTACTGCCGGAGTTGTAAAATCCCATACAAAAACGTAGTTTCTTCACCAATTTTCGTACACATGACCAAATGCATCATATCTATGCTTCTAATTAGGTGTGGTTTGAAAATATTAATTATAAACAAAATAAGACCGAAAATACGAATTGTGTGAAAATAGCCAAAAAATAAATTTGCTTTTTAATTTTGTACTTGAGGGGAGGCCTTTGCCCAGCAGTGGGACAGATCAGGCTAGCAAAAAAAAAATAAAAAAATTTGTACTTGGTTAATATTTTCAAACCAAACCTTATTCGGTGATATACTTATATGATACATTTGGTTATGTTTATGGAGTTTGGTTAAGTTTGCTTTTACTGTTTAATAATAAAAGCGAAACTACGTTTGTATGGGATTTCACTACTCCGCCAGACCCTTAAGGAAATTTATTTTATACCTACCTCAAAGATAGCCCTTCTTATCCTTATTTATTGGTAGGGCGCGTCAGGACCACCGATGTGTCTATTTATTTAAGAAGAATTTCTGTTTTAGAAAGATTTTTTCATTATTTATGGGCTAAAGTCAACTACGGATTATTTCGGTAACGACCAAATGTTACCATAATATTGTTCTTCTTTTTAAAAGCTGACTAGGTATTAAGTAAAATTGAAAACCAGTATTGGTAAGATCAACAGTTTCAATTCATGATCAAAAAGGAAACATGTTCTTTTATTTATATTGGGGCTGAATTAAACTCAAGCCAACTATCAACAATGTCCTCTTTTACCGTCTTCAGTAGTTTATTATAAAAAATGCAATACGTTGCTAATTTTTCGTAACTTTACCGTATTCAGTAAGTTTCTCTCGACCCAGCTCCACCCACTCACATGCTACTTGCTACTTGTTACTGGCCGAGAATCTTTTAACAAGTTCCGGCTTACTTACCAGAATGGAAACTTTTAATCGAAGGAAGTCAGGGTTGGCAAATTCTTGGATGACATTCAGACAATTTTGATAAACTAAGGGCGTAATATTATGAATTTCTAAAAAATGCGTAGGTATATGATGATTTTTGTCCAAATTGTTTTTATTACGAAGATATTTTCATTTTTAAAATATTATTTCAAAATTCCGATATCATTAAATATCTCGATAATGTGACGCTTAAACAAACAATTATATAATATATTTTTGATTTTTATTTGTGTGTAGAATCGAATGGTTTAGGCATGGTTTAGGTTTTATTGTGCGCCGCAACATTGATAAACAAATATAAAGGTCGCACACTATGCAGGCTCCATACAAAAAAATTACAACCCCTTTGCTTGTGTTTTCAACAATAATATGATCTCATAAAATCCAGCAGCCCTACCTACTCACAAGTTAGCCAGAAACAAATTTGCCAAGGCAAGAATACCTATCGCTTAGCTTAAGTGGTCTGAATATTTAATTATTATAAAAGTACATACTTTCCTTTGGTATGTGAATAAAAATTTGTCGTTCGGTTAACCTGAAGCTTACTGGATTTACAGCCAGTAATCCCAACCTACACTTGTAACAAAAACGATATTAATTATTTATTTGGTATTACTGTTCGTAAATAATATAAGCGATTTTATAACTTTACACTGCGGAAAAACTTTCATTTCCAAGGGAAAACATTAGTTTCTGAAATATTCATCTTTTATTATTATTAGGTAGCTTTTACACCATGGTTAATTATAACAGGTGTTGGTATAACTGAATAATAATAAAGGATGAATATTAAAAAAACTAATAACAGACTTGACGTAAGCAAAGTTCCAACTTTACTTCACTTTACTTTACTTGTACTGCAGTCCACCCACAGTTCACTCAAGTAATGTGTGATGCCGGGTCAGAAGGGCATAATTGGGCGTTTTTTCGACTAGACAGCACGGCACCGTTGACATTACCGTGGAAGAGATAATCTATGAAAATGAATGAAATTTTATAGCACGCTTTTCCACTTGCCGACACAGCAACGACACGGTATTGGTTCCAACCGGTATCGTCGCCAGCCTGTGAAGCAGCATTTGTTTTGTTTTGTATTCGTACGAAGCATGCGCGTGTGTTCGTTCAAATTGGAGCTAGGTGGACGTTACCGGGCCGTCTAGTGGAAAAACAGAGCCATGGCATCGTGACGGCACCGTCGTCGTGCCGTCCCCTGCCGTCTAGTGGAAAAACGCCCAATCCCTTTCGTATCGTGGTTCGTCAATATCTAACAACAAAATGCACATATTGTTCAGATGTTATTGAATCATTTAAACATAACTTATCAGTCTATTTACAGTAACAGCCATCAATGCGAAATTGTTATGTTCGACAGATTAATAACAGTTGATTTTAAATAAAAGCTTTGTAGCACAGAATGGCTGTCGGCTGTCAATAAACCGATAAAATGTAACGGCTAGTGTTCCTGTTGTTGGGAATAATAGATATTTAAGAGTGTTTTTTTGAATTTACTTCCATGCTGGACTGGGAGCGAGAGAAAAACATAGAATGTGCCAGCTGCATTTCCTACCGGGCATGCTGTAAAAACCAGCTAAGGGATTCGAGGGTTTCAGTGTATTGGAAATTAGGCGATGGGCTGACAACCTGTCATTACAGCAATATATCTACAAATCTATCTTAGATAACCCTCAAAACTTTGTCAGACGTGGCGGTACGACCTTTGTTTATGTCTTTTACGCTCTGTCTGCCCCATTAGGGATAAAGGCGTGGTTTCTAGGTTTTATGTATTTTTTAAATGGTGGTCTTTATATATATACTAAGGGTATGATAGTAGGTAAGATTATAATCCGCTGTCTTTCCAAAAACAAGTGAACGCAGGCAAGGTTTTTCTTTACTGCTGTGCTCAGGAGCCGTATTTTTGAATCACTGGAATCAAATTCGCATGCGAAAGAATGAAAGAAAGAGCGACTTTTGCATGCTAATTTGTACGAAAATTCGTATGTGCATTAGCTTTCGAGCGGTTTAAAAATACGACTCCAGACTGTGCTAGACAAAGACAGCTACTATTTTGCCCAGTCAGTTGCTTTTAGGTTACTGTATAAAGACATCTGTCGATAGGACTATGATATCGGCGATATAAGATCTTATTCCTGCATCGGTAGTACGATGACAATGCTTCCAGCTTGGTTCCAGCGCCATTGTCGGAGTAATTAATGTTATAATATGAAAGAAAGAAAATAATAAATTCGTTTCGGGCATGGCTCGAACTTACGTCTCTGGAATGCTGGTACATCGCTCTACCACTAAGCTACCGAAACGGTAGTGGGAGCGATGAATTTATCATAGCCTTTCTTTATGCACACGTCATAGCGACCTTAGAATTCCAGAGATGCAGGTTCGAGCCCTGCCCGAAACAAATTTATTATTTTTATCTTTCATATTATATGAAATAAAATAGCATTGTGACAGCTAACAATCCTCAAAAATATGTGATTAATGTTCGATAATGTAAAGCAAAGTTTCTCCGGTCTTGGTCATTTCCATAAAACAAAAACAAAAAAGAAATACCTCTAATGTGCATTTGTATCTCTCTTCTGTTAGCGGTCTTTACAAAAACAAATAATTTGTGCTAAGTAAATAAATACTCCAAAATCTGTAAAAATTGCGAATATACCTATACACATTATAGGTATTTTCATTATTTCTCGTAATAACAAAAATAACTATACATTAAATTAAATATTATTAAATACATATGAATTTTCGTAGTATTTTTACAGATTTTGGATTATTTATTTGCTTAGTACAAATTATTTGTTTTTAAAAAGGTATGTCTGTTTGGTGTTTGCATACATACATATAATCACGCCTTTATCCCTAATGGGGTAGGCAGAGCGTAAACGGCCTAAACAAAGGTCGTTCCGCCACGTTTGACAAATTTTCGAGGGTTATTTAATATAGATTTGTATTTATATTGCTGTAGTGACAGATTGTCAGCCCATCGCCTAAATTGTTATATACAGAAACCCTCGTATCCCTTAGCTGGTTTTTACAGCATATCCGGGAGGAGATGCAGCTGGCGCATTCTATGTTTTTCAATCGCTCCCAGTCTAGCATGGAAGCAGCAGTCGGTGTTTGGTTTGCAAATAATCAACACCAAAGAAACTTTTGTTCTTCTATTTGATTTCCATCGAATAGTTGGGCATTATAGCGACAGAATTACTACTTTTGCAGCTTCCAATAATACTCGGAAGCTATTAACACATTCGATACTTGAGCACGTATGGAGCACGTTTTTAGTAACTAACTGTCTGTTCAAAATGGAGGCTTACGAAGTAATAAATGAGATTCAAAATCACAGAATACAAAATCCAAAAACTCTATATAGGTAAAATACTTTTATTACTTCCATAATGGGAGCGAGAGAAAAACATAGACGGTGCCAGCTGCATTTCCTCCTGGGCATGCTGTAAAAACCAGCTAAAGAATCCGAGGGTTTCTGAATATTGCATTTTAGGCGATAGGCTGACAACCTGTCACTACAGCAATATACCTATAATAATAATCTATCACATTTAGCCCTCAATACATATAATCACGCCTTTATTCCTAATGGGATAGGCAAAGCGTAACCGACCCGAACAAAGGTCGTTCCGACTCGTCTGACAAAGTTTTGAGGGTTATTTAAGACAGATTTGTAGGTATATTGCTGTAGTGACAGGTTGTTAGTCCATCGCCTAAATTAAAATATACTGAAACCTTCAGATCCTTAGCTGGTTTGTACATCATGCCCGGGAGGAAATGCAGCTGGCACATTGTATGTTTTTCTCTCGCTCCCACCAAAAGCCAAACATCCTCTAATGTGCATTTGTATATCTCTTCTGTTAACAAAGAATTTGGAATTTAGCAAATAATCCGAAATAGTCTGTAAAAATAACGAAAATACATATAATGTGTTTTTTTTTTTATTTCCATCGAATAGTTGGACATAATATCGACAGAATTACTACTTTTGCAGCTTCCAATAATACTCGTATGTTATTAACACATTCGATACTTGAGCCCATATAGAACACACTACTAGTAACTGTCTGTTAAAAATGGAGGCTTACGAAGTAACAAATGAGATTCAGTATCACAGAATACAAAATCCAAAAACTCTATAAAGGTAAAATATTTTTATATTGAGAATACACAAATATATATTAACGCCTTTATCACTAATGGGATAGGCAAAGCGTAAACGACTTGAACAAAGGTCGTTTCGACACGTCTGACAAAGTTTTAAGGGTTATCTGAGACAGGTTTGTAGGTATATTGCCGTAGTGACAGGCTGTCAGCCCATCGCCTAAATGAAAATATACTAAAACCCTCGGATCCTTAGCCGGTTTTTACAGCTTGCCCGGGAGGAAATGCATCTGGCACATTCTATGTTTTACACTCGCTCCCAGTCCAGTATGGAAGGAATAGAATACAAATTCCATAAAAGGCTACACAAATACTTTTTTTTAGACAACGTATTTGTTTATTTGGCTCCCAATCGGCGATTTGGACCGTGTGAACACTGGTTGCTAAACATTACTTTTATTTTATAGCCCATATTATACGGTAATCGGTGCTTCTATCTCGTTTTGCAACAAATACCATCGTTTAATTGTACACACACATAAAGTCCATTAAAATATGTTTATAGAGGTTCAACATTATCCGCTGAGTGACTAGTTTTATGCTTCGTGGTTTCTACCGCAACTAAATGAGTTCTTTTTAGAATTTAGGTACTGTTCTGCAGTATAAAGAAACGTCTGTTATTCTTGACGTTGTTCTCTTAAGGGGATTCCCGGTTCATGCTAGCGCCCTCATCAGTTAAAAATCATTACTCACTGAAAACGCAATTAATAGAAAATCCGGTAGATCACATTGAAGTATTGGTACTGAAATTTATTTTAAGCGTTATAAATTAATAACTCAGTGTTCACTGCACTTACAGATAGCAAAAGAGCTAAAAGTGGCCGTTTTTCGCAAATTTTCTGCCTGTATGTACAACAATCTATAAGTTGCAACTTTATGAGATTCTAAATGACCTTCATTGCTTTAACCTCAATCTGATTTACCGGATTTTCGATTGATTATGTTTTTAGTGAATTATGATTATTTGATGATAAGGTCGCCACTTAGCCCATGGGAGCCCCATTGATAATATTTTTGTTGACAAGTATAAAGATATTCGAAGCGTATAAAAATCTCTTAACTAGTAGGGAAAACAGAAACATAATTGCGGTAACTAAAGCATAAAACTGTTGATTTAATCTAGGCCACGGCCCGGAGCAATTCCATTTTTTTTTTTATTTTTTTTTTAAATATATATAGGCGAGCATTTGTCCGCCATCTCACCTGGTGGAAAGTGACGATGCGGACTATGTTGAAGCATACTCACCTATGTAGTGCCTATTCACTCTCGCCTTGAAAAGGCCCAGGTTATATTGTTCCGGAAACAGATCCGCCGGCAGGGAGTTCCACTCCTTAGCCGTTCGCATTAAGAATGTGGAAGCGAACCGCTTCGTGCGAATTTGTGGTATATCCACGACATAAGGGTGGAACCCCTGTCCACGCCTCGTGCTCCGGAGATGGAAAAGGGAGGGGGTATAAGGTCATGAAGTGCTAACGCGCACTCCCCGAAATGTATCCTGTAAAATACCGACATGCACGCCACTCTGCGACGGTGCTCAAGGTTCTGTAGTTTTGCCTCAACCAGTGCTGAGTCTCCAATGAGCTTCTTAGCACGTTTCTCGATTGAGTCTAAGGCAGCCAGCTGGTATTTAGCTGAACCGTCCCAAAGGTGGCAGCAGTACTCCATACACGATCGGACTTGAGCTGTGTACAACTGCAATAGCTGTCCCGGTGTGAAGTATCGCCTCACCTTCGAGAGGATACCAAGTTTTTTGGCAGCTGTTGTGGCCAGAGACTCAATGTAACGTCCAAAGTTCAGGTCGGACGTAAGGCTCATACCAAGAAGCTCAAGATGGTCAGAAATCGGTACGGATACATCCCGGAAAGTTGGAGCCAGGTTAAAAGGACTCCGTTTTGTCGAGAATAGACACGCCTGGGTTTTGGATGCGTTGAACTTGACGAGATTGGCATCGCCCCACTCGGATATCATCCTTAGCGATGAGTTCAGACGATCCACTATGGACTCCCGACAAGACTGGATTGTTTCACTGTTGGCCCTTGCACTGGACAGATATCTGTCAACAACCGTGCTGTCATCAGCGTACCCAAAGGTATCGGGTGTCAACATGTCGTTGATATGCAGCAGGAATAAGGTTGCAGACAGGACAGAACCCTGAGGAACTCCGGCATCAATACCCTGTTGTCCGGAGGAGCAGCCTTCTAAGACCACTTGTATGGATCGTTCACTCAAGAAGTCCGAAATCCAGTTGCAAAGGCCAGCAGGTAACCCGTAGGCGGGAAGCTTGCCAGTAAGGCTAGCGTGCCAGACCCTGTCAAAGGCCTTGGAGATATCCAGAGACACGGCAAGTGCTTCACCATGTCTCTCGATAGCCTCGCTCCATAAGTGAGTGGCATGCACGAGGAGGTCCCCCGTCGATCGCCCTCGGCGGAAGCCGTATTGGCGATCGTTAAGGAGATCATTATCCTCAAGGTATGCCAGGAGCCGATTATTCAGTACACGCTCCATAATCTTGCAGAGTATAGAGGTTACCGATATGGATCTATAGTTGGCAGGGTCTGCTCGACTACCTTTTTTGGGTACAGGTTGCACATTTGCAAGCTTCCACGATTTGGGAACAACACCAGTCTCAAGTGAGAGGCGGTACAGGCGTGTCAACACCGGAGACAACTCAGGCGCACACTTACGCAGGACGATTGCAGGGATACCGTCAGGGCCACTTGCTTTATTCACGTCTAGATTTCGCATGGTTTTAAGGACCTCTTTTTGCCGGATGCGTACGGCTGCCATAGAGCAGTCGACACGAGGTAACGAGGGTGGTATTTTACCTGCGGCATCAAGACGCGAACTTTCCGCAAAATAGGAGGCAAAAAGATTGGCTTTCTCCTCCGCAGTATGAGCAAGCGACCCATCAGGTCTCAGCAGAGGCGGTAAAGATGGCTGGCAGAAATTGGTTTCCACTGCTTTCGCAAGCGACCAGAATGCTTTACTGCCAGCCGGATAGGAAGCAAGCTTAGCGCCTACTCGGCCTATGTGGGCGAATCGAGCCCTGCGTAATTCCTTTTTGCTTAACTTGGTGGCTTTGTTATAGTTTTTCTTCAGATCGCGAGTATTCGGAGCTTTGCGTGCACGAGCATCAGCCCAAGCAAGGAATGCCGACTGTTTCTGCGATTCCGCGCATTTACAGTCAGCATTAAACCACGGGCGAGCTTTGCTACCGGTAGGAACATCAGAGAACGGTATGAAATACTCCATACCCTGACGTATGACTTCTGTAATAGCATCCGCGCAGCTCGACGATTCGCCTGAAGAAAAACAGTCCTGCCAAGGATACGAAGCAAAGAAGTGGCGCATCTCATCCCATTCTGCTGACCTGTATCACCACACCCGTCTTTTACCACAAGGGCCCTGATCGGGTGGTGAATACACTGATACAGATTTCACCAGACAGTGATCTGAGGTGCCCAATGGGGCAGAAACAAACACAGAGTATCGGTCTGGATCGGTAGTCAGCAGAAGGTCTAAGCAGTTGGCTGTATGAGACTCAATATCCGGGACCCTTGTTGCACAGCTGACAAGCTGGGAGAGATTTAGCGACAATGCAAATTTGCGCGCCTCTCGCCCAGCATGATCGGTCTCTAGGTATGGGAACAACCACTCTTTATGATGAGCGTTGAAATCCCCCAGGATGACTAGCTGCGCTGCCGGGTATCTCTGCAGAGCTTCATCAGCACCTTCACTGAGGTGTTCAAACAGTTTGGTTGTCTCCGTGTCTCCACTATGCGAGCGATAGACGCAAGCATACATAATTTGAGCTACACCAGTATCGACCAGTACCCACAATACGGAAAAACTTGGTGCCTCAAAGTTCTTGAGACGCTTGATGCATATGTCATCGCGAGCGTACACACAGAGTCCGGCACGAGGTAGAAACCTGTGTTCTAGTGTGTAGCCGGGATAGCTGAGGTACGCCGCGTCAGCCGGACAATTGATCTGCGTCTCAATGAGGAACAGCAGATGCGGTTTTTCAGTCTCAAGATGGTGATGGACGGGGTTGAGATTTGAGTGCAAGCCTCGAATATTTGAGAGGTGCACTTTAAGTGGGAGGACGTGCAACCGCTGTTTAACCATTTTCCGTTTTTTGTGTGTTTTCATAATTGGTGATGTGGGGAAAAAGTGAATAGGCAGGAGAAAGGCAGTTGTACGAGGTACCGCGTTGCAATAAGCTTAGAAAATGAGCTGATTGCAGCCACACGCAAAGATAGCTGGCTTGGAGACCGCGGGGACGCCCGAACCCCCCCGGGGATTGCCACCTGGTCCTCCCATCCGGTCGCCAACCGGCAAGGTAGAGCATCCCGGGATTTTTCGTGAGGTGGCAGGGCAGCCTTTCGCGGGTGGCTTTCCCGCTACTTGGGCCCTCAACTTCCTACGGTCGGCCAGCGGTGCACCGTGCTTCGGATCCCGCTAGCCTCCAGAACCAGCCACTCGTTGTCGCAACAATCAGCCACTCCGACCTGCTACATGCCGCGGTACTACTGTACAGACCCAACCTCCATACTGGCTTCTCCTTACTACATGTCGGAACACGGCGGTACCGCTTGGCGACATTATTTAGTTAGGAGGGTGGTAACCAGCCGCGGCCGAAGCCTACCACCGGAGAGAGTGCTGTCCATTTTGCACTACCCAGGGGCCACGTGTAGGGAAACTCGAGTAAGAGGCCCAGAAAAGGGCCTCGCCTACGGACGCGGACAGCTTTGACCCCAAATTATGTAAAATACGTATGAAATGTACGCCGTCATAGCGGCTATGATTCGGCGCAAACAAGATTTAACAAAAATAAACCATACCAGTCATTTTCCGTCTTGAGCGACCTGAAGAGGATGTCAGTATAAACGGACTTAATATAATTCTGTTAAACTAAAAATCTAAGTATGGATAGTGTCAAGTTAATACGTGATTCAATTCGTGGGTTCAATATGACAGGACTATACTTATTAAGTTAGTTTATACTGCCATCCTTTTCTGTTCTCTCTAGACCAAAAATGAAAGGTACTATTTTATTTTAGTTAAATTTTGATGCGCTAATCGTGGCCAATATGACGCGTACGAAACACGAGACCGCATAGCCCTAATTGATGAGCAAATTTACATGCTAATAAAATCCACCCCTGTCTAGCAGATTGCAACGAAAAACCGATAATGCGAAGCGGGTAGTCTGATGTATGGGTTGTTAGAGTGATGAGTAAACATGGATGTCGAGTTAGCGTATCGTTAAAATTATCACTTCTGTAGGTCTGCTGTAAGAAATTTCTTTTTAGAATTAAGCAGTGCCTGTTGTGTCTTTGTTTTTTATGTCCTGTGTTTATGATATTTTTTGTGTACAATAACTTTTTAAATAAATAAATATATAGAGTAGCATAACCGAAAAGCCGGTGTCATAAAAGTCAACCTAGGAATTCGACAATAGTCAGAAGCTTGTCAGCAGAGATTAGTGATTATGGAAAATAGCCAGGACTTGGGATAGTATCTTTACTGATTTATTACCGACTTATCATTATCAAAGTTCGGGTTGCCTACGCTGGGCGGCGTACTATGCAGCCTTCTTCAAATTTCCCGAACGTTCAGAATATCTGCGAAACTACGAATTTCCAGGGCCTATGCTTTCTGAACCACCATGATGCGATTATGCAAATACCTTGCATTGCCCACTCCTGTTTTCAGGTGGAACGCAATTAATGCCGATATAAAGCTACTAAGCTCCATTCGCAAATTTGTGGCGGTGGAATGAATCTGAACCCAATTTGGCGAACGGATTTAGCTGCCTAATCATACGTTGGCCACGTCTATGCTAATTAGCAATCAGGCGTTTCATTATTGTTTTTGAAATATTGAGTCATAGTGTAAGTGAAGAACAGTGAACACGATGGTGTAGTGGATAGGTAAGCCCGATGGTGTAGTGGAAAAAGCCGCTGCCTCCTGAGCGGGAGGTCGTGGTTCGAATTCCACCACGTATTTTTCGGTTTTCGAATTTCATATGTACGTTTATTCGGCACTTTTTCCGTGCTTCGGAAGGCACGTTAGCCCGTTGGTCCCGGTTAATATCGTAGATGTTAGTCGTTAAGCCATGTCAAAGGCTAGTGCAAAGCATTGGAGGCTTGAAAACTTTGACTTAATCTAGGATCGGGTCTAGGTTCTCTTCTGGGTTGGTGAGGTCAGATGGCAGTCGCTCTGTGTAAAAAACAGTACCCTCGTTCAATCCCCTAGATTAGATACCCGACCCCGTGAGATTCTGGATAAGGCTAGTGAGAGGATAAGTGTGAATGAAGAACAGTAAAAAGTCTTTTTCAAACTCTCACGGTTATCAAAATTATAATGATTAAAGACGGGAAAACACACTCATACAAAAATGAAAAACCACGGTAAATTTCTCGTCTTTAATCAGTATAACAGTAAAAAGGTCTTCATACACATAACCAGAAATGACTGCTCATTCAGCCTAAGTAGTATTACTTAACTAGTGGCGACCCAATAATCATGCGACTCTGTAGATGTTTTACTTTTCCTTACTTCTACTTTGGTGAAGGGTAGAGTTTTAAACTCTAGTACTTATATTTCCAAAAAAATATTAAGTAAGCTAAAATAAAACAAAGAAGTGTGGCCAAAATAAGTTATTACCAAATTACTAAAGTCTTGCTCTAACATGGTCTTGTCGGTGAAGTTTGATTACTTCCGTCTGAAATAAGTAAACATTTTAAAATTATTTTTTTAATAAATATTTTTTTTTATCTAGTCGTGACGTCATACCCACTCTTCTTTACCACGTGTAAGCTTAATCCTGTTTGGATTGTTATACCTTTGCCGTTGCACGTTATACGGGGTGTAAGGGACAGCGTCCCGCTAACTGATAGGGGTTGCTCGGTCAACGAAACTGAACAACTATCACCAGGATTTGTTTTCAGTAAATGCAATAATATTTTGGCTTTCCCATACAAAATGTCCACCTCGATCAGACAATTTGCATGGAAAGCCTTCTTTTTCACTTTCTGAACAAATTTCGTGGGGAAGGTTGTTCAGTTTCGTAAACTGAGCAACCCCTGTCAGTTTGCGGGACGCTTTCCCTTACACCACGTATACGTGCCTTCTAAGAGTAAGTATATGAGCTTCTAGATATCACACGATCGAGTTAAGTGAGTTTATGAATATATAAAACTCGTTTAGCTGTAAATTTGCTTTTGTTGTATAATAAGGCCATAAAAAGTTTCGCTGCGGATGCGTTGCGAGAACCTTCCAGAAAGTTCCGCCATAAATATGGCGGTGCATTGAGACTCCCAGCGGAGCCTATGCGAGAAGTTTTTATGAGCCTTCCACATTGTATCTATTTCATAAATTTAGCCGCAGAAACTTCACCACCGGTTATGAGCCTCCTCTGGTTTTTTACCATACTTACCACGCTTTGAAAACAGATTGGTGAGCTCAGTGCAAGACGAAACATGAAAAAACCTCTGCTCATTTCCAGAATTATGAAGTAATGGGGACATACTATTTCCAACGGTTCCAACCCAGTTCATAGCTCACTAGAATCAAACCCACCCAAAGTAAAACTCTATATTTAGATATGGGTAACGTTATTTCATACTGGCCTGGGAGCGAGGAGAAAAAAAACATAGAATGTGCCAGCTGCATTTCTTCCCGGGCATGCTGTAAAAAGTTATCCGAGGGTTTCAGTATTTTGTAATTTAGGCGATGGGCTGACAATCTGTCACTAAGCAATATACCTACAAATCTATCTTAAATAACCCGCAAAGCTTTGTCAGTCGTGGCGGAACGACCTTTGTTTAGGTCGTTTACGCTCTGTCTACCCCATTAGGGACAAAGACGTGACAATATGTATGTATGTAACGTAGGATATCACCAAAACATATCGCATTAGTCGTATGGAGTATCAATACAGACTCAGACTTTTGCACTTTGATCAAATAAATATAGAGCTATATTTATTTATCAAGGTATTTGTTATATCAAAGTTGTTTTATAAAATTATATTACTACGTATTTATTTGATCAAAGTACAAAATGTCCCAGTATGTAAGTAAAATCCATTTGTTTAACATTGAGGTTCAACATTATCTGCTGAGTGACTAGTTTTATGATATGTGGTTTCACCTGCGGCTAAATGAGCTTTTTTAGAATTAAGGTACTTTTTTGCAGTTATAAGAAGCGTCTGTTATTTTTGACGTTATTCTCTTATGGGGATCCTTGGTGCACGGCAGCGCCCTCATCAGTTAAAAAATCATTACTCACTGAAAACGCATTTAATAGAAAGTCCGTTAGATCACATTGATGTATAGATCCTGAAATTTATTTTATGCATTAAAAATTAATAATGCAGTGTTCACTGCAGTTACAGATACCAAAAGTGCTAAAAGTGGCCGTTTTTCGCAAATTTTCTATCTGTATCTACAACAATCTATAAGTTGCAATTTTATGAGATTCTAAATGACCTTCATTGCTTTAAACTTAATCTGATCTATCGGAATTTCGATTGATTGTGTTTTCAGTGAATTATAATTATTTCACTGATATGGGCGCCACTTAACCCAGGGGAGCCCCTTGATAATATTTTTGTTGACAAGTATAAGGATATTCAAAGCGTATAAAAATCTCTTAACCAGTAGGGAAAACAGAAACATAATTGCGGTAACTAAAGCATAAAACTGTTGATTTAATCTAGGCCACGGCCCGGAGCAATTCCATTATGTAAAATACGTATGAAATGTACGCCGTCATAGGGGCCATGATTCGGTGCAAACAAGATTTAATTAAAATAAACCATACCTGTCATTTTCCGTCTTGAGCGACCTGAAAAGGATGGCAGTATAAACGGACTTAATATAATTCTGTCAATCCAAAAATCTCAGCATGGATAGTGTCAAGTTAATTCGTGGGTTCAAAGTGACAGGATTATACTTATTAAGTTCGTTTATACTGCCATTCTTTTCTGTTTCCTCTAGACCAAAAATTAAGGGTATGGTTTTGTTTAGTTAAATCTTGTGTACGCCGAATCGTGGCCAATATGACGCGTACGAAACACGAGACCGCATAGCCCTAATTGATGAGCAAATTTACATGCTAATAAAATCCATCCCTGTCTAGCAGATTGCAACGAAAAACCGATAATGCGAAGCGCGTAGTCTGATCTATGGGTTGTTAGAGTGATGAGTGTACATGGATGTCGAATAAGAGTAGCGTAACCGAAAAGCCGGTGTCATAAAAGTCAACCGAGGAATTCGACAATGGTCAGTCGCTTGTCAGCAGAGATTTATAAGAATTGATTGTCTGCCAAGCGAAGTGAGTATGGAAAATAGCCCGGGCTTGAACAGTTTCTTTACTGAAACTCTGACACCAAGGTTCATCGGGTCGACAGACTCGATACCCACTCGACAGAAGAACTGATTTATTACCGACTTATCATTATCAAAGTTCGGGTTGCCAACGCTGGGCGGCGCACTATGCAGCCTTTCTCAAATTTCCCAAATGTTCAGAATATCTGCGAAACTACGAATTTCCAGGGCCTCTGCTTCCTGAACCACCATCATGCGATTATGCAAATACCTTGCATTGCCCACTCCTGTTTTCAGGTGGAACGCAATTAATGCCGATATAAAGCTACTAAGCTCCATTTGCTAATTTGTGGTGGAATGAATCTGAACCCAATTTGGCGAACGGTTTTAGCTGCCTAATCATACGATGACCACGTCTATGCTAATTAGCAATCAGGCGTTACATTATTGTTTTTGAAATATTGAGTCATAGTGTAAGTGAAGAACAGTAAGCACGAAGGTGTAGTGGATAGGTAAGCCCGATGGTGTAATGGATAGGGCCGCTGCCTCCTGAGCTAGGTCGTGGTTCGAATTCCACCACGTATTTTTCGATTTTCAAATTTCATATGTACGTTTATTCGGCACTTTTTTCGTGCTTCTGAAAGGTACGTTAATCCGTTGATTCCTGTTAATACCGTAGATATTAGTCGTAAAACCATGTCAAAGGCCAGTGCCAAGCATTGGAGGCTTGAAAAATTTGACTTAATCTAGGATCGGGTCTAGGTTCTCCTCTGGGTTGCGGAGGTGACATGACAGTCGTTCTGTGTAAAAACCAGTACCCTCGTTTAATCTTATAGATTCGGTACCCAACCCCGTGAGATACTGGATAAGGCTAGTGAGATGATAAGTGTAAGTTAAGAAAAGTAAAAAGTCTTATTCAAACTCTCACACGGTCATCAAAATTATAATGATTACAGACGGAATATTTACCCACTCATACAAAAATAGAAATCCACGGTAAATTTTCCATCTTTAATCATTATAACAGTAAAAAGGTCTTCATACACATAAACAGAAATTACTGCTCATCCAGCCAAAGCAGTATTATTTAACTAGTGGCGATAATCATGCAATTCTGTAGATGTTTTACTACTTACTTCCTTACTTCTACTTTGCGAAAGGGTAGAGTTGCAGCCTCTAATACTTGTATTTCCAAAAAAAAAATTTACTAAGTTAAAATAAAGAATAGAACAAAGAATTGTGGCAAAATAAGTTATTACCAAACTACTTAAATCTTGCTCTAACATGGTCTTGGCGGTAAAGTTTGATTACTTACGTGTCTGAAATAAGTAAACATTTTTAAATTATTTTTTAATAAAAAAACGTTTTTTACCTAGTCTTGACGTCATACCCACTCTACACATGACTTCTTTACCACGTGTAAGCTTTATCCTGTTTGGATTATTATACCTTAGCCGTTGCACGTTATACCGGGTGTAAGGGACAGCGGCCCGCTAACTGATAGGGGTTGCTCGGTCAACGAAACTGAACAACTATCACCAGGATTTATTTTCAGTAAATAAAATAATATTTTGGCTATCCCATACAAAATGTCCACCTTGATCAGACAATTTGTATGAAATAGCCATTTTATTTTTTCACTTCCTGAAATTGTTTCCTTGTGAAGGTTGTTCAGTTTCGTTAACTGATCAACCCCTATCAATTTGCGACACCCCGTATAGGTGCCTTCTAAGAGTAAGTATATGAGCTTCTAGATAACACACGATCGAGTTAAGTGAGTTTATGAATATAAAAAAAGTCGTATAATAAGGCTATAAAAAGTATCGCTGCGAATGCATTGCCAGAACCTTCCAGAAAGTTCCGCCATAAATATGGCGGTGCATTGAGACTCCCAGCGGAGCCTATGCGAGAAGTTTTTATGAGACTTGCACATTGTATCTATTTCATAAATTTAGCCGCAGAAAATTCACCACTGGTTATGAGCCTCCTCTGGTTTTTAACCATACTTACCACGCATTGAAAACAGAGTGGTGAGCTCAGTGCAAGACGAAACATGAAAAAAACCTCTGCTCATTTCCAGTCGCATTATGAGGGACATCCAATTTCCAACGGTTCCAACCCAGTTAATAGCTCAGTTCACTAGAATCAAACCCACTCAAATTAAAACTCTCCATTTAGATATGGGTATCGTTCTTCCATGCTAGCCTGGGAGGGAGAGAAAAACATAGAATGTGCCAGCTGCATTTCTTCCCGGGCATGCTGTTAAAACCAGCCTAGGGATCCGAGGGTTTCAGTATTTTTTTAATTTAGGCTATGGGCTGACAACCTTTCACTAAGTAATATCAACAAATCTGTCTTAAATAACCCACAAAGCTTTGTCAGTCGTGGCGGAACATTTACGATCTGCCTACCCCCATTAGGGATAAAAGCGTGGCAATATTTATGCATGTAACGTTGGATATCACCAAAAAATATCGCATTAGTCGTATGGCGCATCAATACAGACTCAGACTTTTACACTTTGATCAAATAAATATAAAGCTATATTTTTTTAATCAAGGTATTTGTTATATCAAAGTAGTTTTATGTAATTATGTTACTAAGTAATTATTTGATCAAAGTACAAAATGTCCCAGTAGGCAAGTATAATCCATTTGTTTAACATTGAGTTATCGATACCAACTTGTTTTGCGGCAAGTTATAGAACTTGTTTTTTTGCTTTACAAGTTTAATAAAAGTCAACAGCAAAACATATGTTTGTAATCAGGTTATCGTCTGCGGTTGCGAAATTTAAACATCTGCTAAGTTACAAAGAAAAGCAGTTTATGGATCGCAAAAGACGTTGGTATCAATAGCTCAATGTTAAAAATACGAACTATATTTGTAAATATTGATGCTTCGTGCAACGCAAATGCGATATTTTTGGCGTAAACCAAATAAATGTTGCAATATTGGTATTCAAGGTAAGTATCGTTTTGGAGTAATGACACATACAGCGAGACAGTTCGCCACATAATGCCTACAATTTGAAGTCGTGAATGCTTTCGGATCCCATTTGCAGCACATTTTTGCGACTTACAAAAATATAAAGGATCTGATATTATCTTAACGTTCTCCGATAGTCGGAAACACTCGTAGTGGGTTAGCAATAACCAAGTAAATGTTCTTCGCGGAAAGCATGACAATCTTTTTCGAGAGGCCGAAGCATAGGCCATTTTATTGGTATTATTTAGTTTTAAGGGACATAACTAAAAAAAAAATCTGTCTTCATTTTAATTCACTAACCACTTAGAGAAATATTTAAAATTGTAGAAACAGTCAAATAATGTGAATTCCATATAAATGCAAACATTTACCACGAGCTTAGCTGCTTTCTACGAATTATATCCAACTAACTTTAGCTTTAATGAGAAACAGGAAATTAATTTTGATAAGTCTCAAAGGCATTTGCGAAATTATTTTTGAATATTCCAGATATTTCGAATTTGAGTAAAAATAACTAATAAATGGATTATCTTATTTGCTGGAATTTCAGCATACTAAATAGTTTTTGTGGATTATATTTCGTCCTGTTCTATAGTTAGTTAGAGCTTGTCTATACAGAAAAATAGGAAGACAGGTTTTGAAAAATTAGGTGACGTATTTGAATGGTGGTGTATTTCGTATGTACTTTATAATTAATATATTTAATGTACTTACCCGTTTTCTTCCTTTTTTTACGTATCCCAAAGGTTGCCTGGAAGAAATTGCTACCCTAGCAATAAGGCCGCCTGTATTGTACTTATTGTTCTTGTCTTTGTTTTTGTATCTGTAATAATTTTGGTGCAATAAAGAATTATTGTATTGTATTGTTGTATTGTGACTGAAAATTTATAAAATCAAGCCTATAACTCTTCTATCTACATACATACATATAATCACGCCTTTATCCCTGATGGGGTAGGCAGAGCGTATAGGACCTAAACGAAAGGTCATTCCGCCACGTCTGACAAAGTTTTGAGGGTTATATAAGATAGACTTGTAAGTATATTTCTGTAGTGACAGGTTGTCAGCCCATCGCCTAAACTACAATATACAGAAACCCCCGGATCCCTTAGCTGATTTTTACAGCATGCCCGGAGGAAATGCAGCAGAAACATTCTAAGTTTTTATTTCGCTCCTAGTCCAGCATGGAAGTTATCTACAGTCTATCTACAGTCGAAGTTATCTTCTTCTTCAGGTAATATTTTTCTTAGTTGAGCAAAAGCACCTATCAAAAACAAGGGCAAAGAAGTTTGCTCATAAATCGAGCTGGTTCGCCAAACACTTCAGTAACACAGTCCAACTTTTAAACAAGCTCTCTAAGTATTTTTTATGAGCCCTTCATAATGTTATATTACAGCTCAAAGGGCTTAACTGAAATTGGGGTACCTTTTTGCCGTGTGTCATTAGAAGAAAACGCGCCAAAAGAAACAATTTATTTAGGAGCGATGCAAAGTGCAAACATTAGGCGCGTATTTATAAAGCAATCTCAAGATTGAGAGCAATATTAAGTATGGATTTGACAAGCCATTTTGTACAGACATCACATTTCTGATACGAACTTAAACTCGCTGTCACTCTCAAGTGCTGTTTATCGATACGGGCCTTAGTGGCGAACTTATCACCGTAATCAAGTGCGTAGGTCAATGTTTGAGTCCACGCACTTGATTTTAGGAAATATACATTTTTTTTTTTTGTAAATTATGCGTTGCAGATGATTCAGATATTTTTCAAAAAAGAAATTGATTTTCTTTCTGTATGCGATGGAAACCGCATCACGAAGTCTATTGTGAACATTTTGAATAATAAAAGACGGAACAAAAATGTATATTGTTAAGTCGAATGAAATCCCAAAAGGCTGAAAAATTTAATATAACAGGAAAAAGTCCCTTTGTAAAACAAGTTCAGAAAAACTGTTCCGGCGTCAATGATATTAAAATAAATGTAATAATATACAAAATGTTACGAAAACAAGACGAATTACCTGCTAACATGAATAATCAATAATCATTTCCTGAATGTGCCTGGTAACCATAGAATTGACATATCAACATTAACCTATTTTGAATTTCATCGTTCCGGTCCTGCGATTTTTAGCTTAAAACAGGTTGATGAAACTGTAGTAGCAAAAATTATCCAAAATATTTCAACGAATGCTGTAGGTACAGATGGTATCTCTTTAGACATGATCTTGCTAACTTTACCTCAATCGTTGAGTCTTATTACTGCTATAGTCAACCAATCTATTCGTACAAGCACTTTCCCCGATGTTTGGAAAGAGGCTATAGTTAAACTATATTCCAAAAAATTGTAATCCAACTGAATTAACTGACTTAAGGCCTATAAGTATATTACCATGTATCTCTAAAATTAAAGAAAAAGTTGTGTGTATGCAAATTACTGAATTTCTTAATAATAATAACATCTTACCTGAAAAACAGTAGGGTTTCGCGCAAGTCGAAGTACTGCAACAGCACTTACAGATGTAGTCGACAATATCCTTACTGGTATAGATAAAGGTAAAGGCTCGTTACTAGTATTACTTGACTTTTCCCGAGCGTTTGATAGTATTAACAGGGACTTACTACTGTCAAAACTTGCATACTATGGTTTTGACCCTGCTGCTATTCAGTGGATTGCTAGCTATTTAGATGACCGGTCTCAAAAAGTTAAACTGTCTTATGAAAACGGTACTCACGGCTATTCTTCCAGTTCACCTACATCTCTTGGAGTTCCCCAAGGGTCTATTTTGGGACCGATTCTATTTATAATTTATTGTGCTGATATAATAAAATGTATGCATAACACAAAGTTCCACTTATATGCGGATGATGTTCAAATTTATACGACATTCAAACCAAATGAAACAGATTTAGCTGTTAATAGGCTCAATGAAGATTTAAACCGTGTTTTACAGTGGTCACAGTGTAATAATCTTACCTTAAATCCGACTTAATCTAAATATTTTATTATGGGAACACAAAATCAAATAGATCTAATAAATAGTCATTGTCCGCAAATAAAGATAAAAGATAAATTAATAGATAGGGTGTCAAAAGCTCGTAACTTAGGTGTAATTACGGATGGCAGATTAAAGTTTGAAAAATATGTAGCTGAAGTAGTCCGCAATTGTTTTTACAGACTTAAAGTTTTGTATCAGATTCGACAATATCTGGATGTACAGACTCGTATCTACCTATGTGAAACTCTGATATTATCAAAACTTAACTATGCCGATACTGTAATTGGGGAATGTCTCTTAGCCCGGACTAAGACTCTCATTCAGCGAGTTCAAAATTCTTGTATACGTGTCTGTTTTCCTGTTCCTTGTAGAGCTCATATAACCCCATATCTCAAAAGTAATAAATTGTTAAATATGCATTCTCGACGTTCTCTTCACATAGCAAGTCTTCTTTTTGGTACTATTAAAACAAAACAACCTTCCTATCTCTTTAGTAAATTAAAATTTTCGGAAAGACCAATTAGAGGTTCTCCTCGGCTGATTTGTCCTAAACATAGGACATCTATGTTTCGTGGCAGTTTCTCTTATTCCGCTACTAAGTGTTGGAATAATATTCCACCACCGATCAGGAACTGTACTAGTAGTCTTACCTTTAAGTTGAAGTTTAAAAATATTTATTAAGTCTACAATAGTGTTAAAGAATTAGTAGCGGGTTGAAGATTACAGATTGTTACCTCATTTTATATCATTCCACTTGTTAATTTATGTTGCTCTCATTTCTTATTTTATTTGTGTTGGATTATTGTTACCTTGTTGTTATTTTAATTACTTTGTTTATAAAGTCTTATTCAGATGGAAATGTATATCAGCGCTCTGATGCGCTTTGCACCGGTGGCCACGGAAGACCAGCGTTTTGGGCCTAAAAAACCCAAGACAATATGCTGAGTGGCAGCCATTTTGGTATAAATTTTGTTTAGTTTTAAGTTCAGTATAATTTTGTTTTTTTTTTGTAACATTTATTACCAAATAAATTTCTTCTATATTCTATTCTAAAAAGGTTGATCCAGATACCTGAGGTAAAAAAAGTTGTTGCATACATACATACATATAATCACGCCTTTATCCGAAATGGGGTTGGCAGAGCGTAAACGACCCAAACAAAGGTCGCTCCACCACATCTGACAAAGTTTTGACGGTCACTTAAGATAGACTTATAGGACGCATATTGCTGTAGCGACAGGTTGTCAGCCCATCGCCTAAATTGTAATATTACTTCTTAGAGAGTGGATTCTCGAGTCGAACGACCCGATATACTGAAACCCTCGGATCCCTTAGCTGGGTTTCACAGTATGCCCGAGAGGAAAAGCAACTGGCACATTCTAGAAAGACAAGAAATTGCTACATAAAGTGTAGGTAAAATATGTGTAAATATGCCCGCCGGATTTATCATCTATTATGTGTCAAAGTAGTTGGAGATCAAATTAACTAGATTATGATAAGATTATAATTAATAACTTGACTGGGAGCGATAGAAAAACATGTGCCAGCTGCATCTGCTCCCGGGCATACTGTAAGAAACAGCTAAAGGATTCGAGGTTTTCAGTATATTGAAATTTAGGCTATGGGCTGACAAACTGTAACTACTCTATCTTTATATTAATATATTTTCTTTCATGCAGGACTGAGAGCGAGAGAAAAACATATAATGTGCCAGCTGCATTTCCTCCCGGGCATGCTGTAGAAACCAGCTACGGGATCCGAGGGTTTCAGTATATTGCTATTTAGTCGATGGGCTGACAACCTGCCACTACAGCAATATACCTATAAATATATCTTAAATAACCCTTTAAATTTTGCCGGACGTTGTGAAACCACCTTTTTGTTTAGGTCGTTTACGCTCTGCCTACCCCGTTAGGGATAAAGGCGTGATTATATGAATCTATTTTTATATTTGTTTTGTTCGCATAGCACGTAGTCTTCTCTTTTGCAGCGACTGCATCGAATCTGCACTCCACCTGTTAGCTATTAACAATAATTTCTAGTTTTAACTTCACTCAGTTCTTGTTTAAACAAGCTAGCTTGCTATTTTGTATTCTTCACGAGTTTGCTTGTTTCAGCCAAGCCAATTTCAACTTCTTTAATTTGAAAACGGATCGCAGGATTTTCAAATCAGACGTCGTCGTCTGCTCTAAGTTTTGAATGCTATTAATATTTTAGTATTTTGATTACTGAATTGCGACATTGTGGCGGGATGCCCGACCGAGACATAAAATGCAAAACTTCTTAAAATATACGGGTAATTTTTCCATTTCTGTTCTTATAATGTTGATTAGCTAACCGTTGACCGCTAGAAAATATTAAAATCTATTATTACCAACCACGACCTCCCGCTCAGGAGGCAGCGGCCTTATCCACTACACCGTCGGGCTCTACTTCATACTACTATTCAGACGCACAATATTCTACGTACACACCTGTTTGCAATGTTTGCGCAACCATCATGTGCTGATGTAATTCTGAGCTGGGTATGCATCAGAACTGCTATTTGCTATTGTCAACAGTCGGTATTTCATAGGTTGTTCTTTTTGAAAGTGTTCTTAGCGAGTGGATTTTTTTAATTGAACAACGACCCGATGAACCCTGATGTCAGAGTTTTCCAACCGCCTAGAAGCACAGCTATTAGGCCTCTGACATGGTTTTAAGTAACGAACACTATCAAAGACAGCGACCGGGACCGACGGCTGAACGTGCCCTCCAAAACATGCGGAATCCTTTTTCTTTTCGACCAATTTTGCTTTTCGACCAAACTGTCTTAAAAAATCCTCACAAAGTGATGAATAATTGACAAATATCAACTTTGTCCCCCCTGGGAAACGAACCCAGTACGTCCGGATCGCAAGCCCATGGCTCTGACCACTAGACTACGGAGGCAATTAAAGCTACGGAGGCATTTTGAAAGTGAAAAATAGATTTGATATAGCTATTATAAATTTAAATGTATGGAACAGACGGCAAAATTCACAATGAATTGTTGACGATGCCAGAGTGTACCTTCATGTGAGTACTTTCAACCACCCTCCATAACCGTATGCTACCGACGTCACCCCGCCCGCCCCCCTTAAAAAGATCCCGTTTGATAGGAAATTGCAATTTCCAGGAAAACCAGGCAAGCTTGGACAAAATATTCAAAGAATGAAGTATTGACTATTCAATCACCTACACTTAGAGAGCAAATAATAATAATGACCAACCTGGTGGAAGGTGGTTAACGTAGTCTATAAGAGCCTGGAACGCCCAGAGACGAAGATGCAGAAACATTTTTTAAAGTCCCATGCATTTTGTTGCTTTTTGAGGAAACATTGCAGCCACCACCTTAGCTGATACTAGCCTAGTGGCGCCCCCATAACTAAAATAAACTTAATTCACTAAAAAACGCAATGAAAAGAAAACCCGTCCAACAGAATCAAGTCATAGTTATTAGAAAATTTTAGAATTTTCTAAATTAGCAATTCATATTTCTTTGTAGTAACAGGAAGAAAAATTGCGAATAACGGCAACCATCAGCAATTTTTCTTACTGTTACTACAACGAACTATGAATCGCTAATTTATAATGTTCTTAATTATTTTAAGTACCTACTATTACTTGAGTCTGTTGGATCGGTTTTTCGATTTACTGCGTTTTTAGTCAATTATATTTTTTTGCTGATGGCGGCGCCGCTTGGCTAGTATAGTCACCTTCACCGTTGCCTATCTAAGTAAGTTAAAATTAATTTACCAATACTGCTCTTTTTACTAAAGTCACTCAAGTACCTGATATTTGTTATTTATTACATTGCAACGAACGGTAACTAAATAGTAAAGCCTACGTACATATTCCATGAGCATACTTGTACTATTCCATACTGGACTGGGAGAGAAAGAAAAACATAGAATGTTCCAGTTGCCCTTCCTCCCGGGCATGCTGTAAAAGACAGCAAAAGGGATTCGAGGGTTACAGTGTATTTTAATTTAGGCGATGGGCTGACAACCTGTCACTACAGCAATACATATTACAATCTAAAATTGCCCTCAATTTATGTCAGACGTGGCGAAAGCGCCTTTTAGGAGGCGTTTTACGCTCTGCCTACCCCGTAAGGGATAAAGGCGTGATTTTATGTATGTATGTATGTACTTGTACCCAATGTTTGCTTGGCCATCATGTGCCGATGTGATTACGAACCAAGTGTGTAGTGTACTGAATGAAATAGGTCCATCGTTTATTTTGCGTTTACACATTTGTTTGCACTGTTTGTTCAAATATTTGCAATCACAGATACGCCGGTAAATGGTATTTGTTTTAGAATCGTTCCCTCTTTTTGGTGGAATCGGAATAGTTATAAATAAAAATTGGGAATGGAACCGATTACCTATCGGCAGTTGGACAGTATTTTTTGCGATACGATGTAGTTTAGATCTGTGGTAATCGAGACAAAGTTGACGATAAGGCATGCTCATCCAGGAGCCCTTGAAGGACCTGACAATCTAACGCACTGGCGTTTGGTTAAGACAATGCAAGCCGAATCACTTGATCATCTGGAAGAAAACAGATTCCGTGCTTCGGAGGGCACGTTAAGTCGCCGGTCCCTGTCGATGTCTTTAATAGTGAAAGTTGCACAAACCATGTCGTAGACCTATTATTAGCTGTGTTTAAAAACGGGTTCATCGGGTCGATCGACTCAATATACACTCGACAGAAGAAACAGAATACGCATTGACGGAACACTGCAAAACATTTCATTTCAGGCTTCAATAGGAGACACTACGAGTAACTACTTGATTCCAGAAAACTTTTAAGCAACCCGGCTTTCCACCCGGAATCTAAGGCCGTGTTGCTCTAAGCAGAAATCAGTTGAGTTTATAAACGCAACTAGTTATCAATAATACTGAAAATATACCTATTTTTTATTCTCTGCGAGTGGATTCTTGATTCGATCGACCCTAATACGCCCCAACCATTAGACGTTCAATTTCGACAATAATAATCCATTCAAATCGAACTCTCGAATTAACCTAATTAGATATGGCTTAGACAGCAAACTGTTTAGTTCAAATCGGAGACTGTTTATGATGAGATTATACGGGGTGTAAGGGACAAAACTGATAGGGGTTGCTCAATCAAAGACACTGCACAACTTCCACCAGGAAATTCTCTCAGGTTGGTAAACAAAATAATGGCTTTTCCATACAAACTGTCTGATCGAGGTGGAAAAGCCCATTTTAATTTTACTTCCTGAAATAATTTCTTGGTGGAAATTGTTCAGTATCGTTGACTGAGCAACCCATATCAGTTTGCGGGACGCTGTCCCATATACCCGGTATATACGTACAGGCATAATGATCATTAGATGAAACACAGAGCAGATACGTCAGCCAGTGGAATTGATTTCTGCTAATATCTGTGTCATCCGTCTATTATCCAGCGATAAGCTTATCTCAATTTCAATACGGCTCCATTCCAATATGGCGAAGGATTTGGTTTAGCGGTAATCGATTATCAATTCAAGGCTCGTATTTGTAAAGCTTTCTCATGATTGAGACCAATATTAAGTATGAATTTGACTAGCCATTATGTACTGAAGTGACATTTCTGATACGAACTCAAACTGGCTGTCAATCTCAAGTCCGGAGTCAGGCCAAAAACAAGGTTGTAAGCGGAGAGTTTAGTAGAATTTGCTTTTCAGTCTGATACTTTGCAATTTGCTGGAAGAAGAAGCTAGTTCTTCTACTAGCAGTAGAAGAACTAGCTAGCTAGCTAGAAGGACTAGCTTTCTGCGTCAAGTATTTTACTGTTTATGATTCCATTCCCAAAAAAAACGTTATTTAAGTATTAAACCGCTAACTGCCTCCGTGGTCTAGTGGTCTAAACCATGAGCTATCGATCCGGAGGTCGGTGGGTTCGATTCCCAAGGGGAGAACACAAAGTTGATATTTATCTATTTATCACTTTGTGAGATTTTCCCCAGTTCGGTTAGAACAATGCAGGCTGAATCCACCTGATTTTCTGGAAGAAAACGCATTCCGTGCTTCGGAGGGCACGTTAAGCCATCGGTCCCGGTCACTGTTTCTAATAGTGGTCGTTACAGGTCGATGTAGGAACTACCTTACCTAAAAACCCTGCACGTGATTCCGAGTTGTGCAAAGAGTGCAACAATACCGGCTGCTGCGCTGCTCTGTCCTCTGGACCTCTCAGGAAAATAATGCCATACGATAAATAAAATAACCGCTGAAGAGACTTGTAGGCGATATAATATTAAAACCCGAGCTTTCTGATATACCTACCTACCTACCTGATTACTGGGAAATGTGCTTTATATAATTTTGAGGATTTTTAGCACTCACAATTTTATTTAATTTCATATTAGCTGTGCCCGCGACTTCGTGCGTCCGGTTTGTATGGAAAACACGCAGTGTCGAACATACCGAAAATGCTTCTTCGCGCGTAGGAGCGGGATATGCTAGCATGAAATAAAATAACATTGTGAGTGCTAAAAATCCTCAAAATTATGTAAAGCACATTTCCCAGTAATCCGGTAGGTAGGTAGGTAGGTATATCAGACAGATCGAGTTTTAATATTATATCGCCTAAAAGTCTCTTTGCACAACCCCGAATCACCTGCAGGGTTTTTAGGTAAGGTAGTTTCTACATCGACCTGTAACAACCACTATTAGAAACAGTGACCGGAACCGACGGCTTAACGTGCCATTCAAAGCACGGAATGCGTTTTCTTCCAGACAATCAGGTGGATTCAGCCTGCATTGTTCTAAGTCATGAAGCGTGATTATTTGTATCGTAACTTTGATTTTAAATAATGCTCAGTCGAATAAAAAAAGTTTCATAAAAATCGGTTAAGAAACAGCCAAATTTCAATTTCCTGCCTACCCCCTAAGTCAGGTAGCGTGATTTTAGGTTTCCTAAGTTGCAACCCGGGTAACACACAGTTGAAAAAAAAGTCCCATCGAAATCGGTTCAGTAGTTTTGGCGTGATGTGGTAACATACAGACAGACAGACAAAAATAAAAAAAAATCGTTTTGTTCTTTATATCGTTAATAATGCCTGCTGCAATTATTTTTTTGTAAATATATTCAATGTACAAATACGACCCTCCTAGAGATTTATTATATGAAAGAAAGAAAATAATAAAGTCGTTTCAGGCAGGGCTCGAACCTGCGACTCTGGAATGCCGGTCCATCGCTCTACCACTAAGCTACCGAATCGGTAGAGGGAGTGACGAATTTATCACAGCTTTTCTTTATGTTCACGTCATAGCGACGTTAGCGACATCTAACCGTGTAGTTATAAGAACTACGCAGGGCTTGACAAGTCCAAATTAGGTTTGAAGTTCAAGTAAAAAAAAATATCGCCTCACTAATGTGCTTCACAAATATTTAAACACATTGTTAAGGTACAAATTACTATGCAGTCTAACCCATAACAATACTAGGTACTTATCGCTGAAGAGATGATGATGACGCTGAACCTACTTATTGCTGATGATGATGCTAAAACATCCAATATCGGTCACAATAGGGACAAACTACTGAATCGATGAGCCCTTCTGAAATATAAATGACCGTTACTCTAGTTAATTTGAAAGAAGATAAAATTTAGTGACGTCATCGAGAAAGCGATCAGCTCTCCCATCTTATGAGGCTCATTTTTATCAATTGAACGCGTGACTGCACACCATTGTGTACCCCATCGAGGAAATAAGCTCCCGTTTCCAATAACCACCTTTTGGTGTAGATGTTGCCCTCAAAGTATTTTACTTTTCGTCATTTTATTAATTAATCGTATGGCATTATTTGTTGCGAGGTCCAGAGGACAGAGCAGCAGCTGGTATTCTTGCACCTTTAGCGCCACCCAGAGTCACGTGTAGGGTTTTTAAGGTAGTTCATACGGACGCGGAGTAGCATCGAACTGTAACGACCACTATTGGAAACAGTGACCGGGACCTACGGCTTAACGTGCCCTCCGAAGAATGAAATCCGTTTTCGTTCAGACAATCAGGTGGATTTAGCCAGTATTGTCCTAACCATACTGGGTGAAAACTCACAAAGTGATAAATTGACAAATATCAACTTTGTGTCGTCTTCGTCCCCCTCCCTGGGAATCAAACCCAGGACCTCCGGATCTTAAGCCCATGCCACTAACCACTAGACCACAGAGGCATTTTTCGTCATAGAATGTAAACAAAAAAATAATACATAACTGGGAACTGTCCATCAGTATTTAGAAAAAAAACCGCCACTGAAAACTGGCTATCGTAAAAAATTCGCCGTAGTTTTGTGTAAAATGTTTGTGATATTTTCAAATATTAAATGACCCAGGGAATTCGGTCAACTTTTCCTTACATGAATCTCATTCTATTTCTTTTTAATTGCCCAGTGATATATCTGGTTAAAATCGAAGAGATACTAAGATCAATTTTGATCTAAGTTAAGCCATGTCAGAGGCCATTGCTAAGCATTGGCGGCTTGAAAACTGTGACAGCTGGGTTGGCCACTAATCCGGCAAAAGCCTGATCTAGGTTTGGGTCTGGATTTTCTTCTGGGTTGTGGAAGTCAGATGGCAATCGATCTGTGTAAAAACCAGTAACCCTCGTTCAATCCCGTAGATTAGGTAGTCAACCCCGTGAGATACGGAATAAGGCTAGGGCGTAGGGGATCTCCAGTGCACACCAGCGCCCTCATCAGTAAAAAAAATCATTAGGTACTCACTGAAAACGCAATTAATCGAAAATAGGTACATAGGAAATTTATTTTAAGCATTATAAATATAAAATCAGTATTCACTGCAGTTGCAGATAGCAAAAAAGTTGAAAGTGACAGTTTTTCGCAAATTTTCTATCTGTAACTACAACGAACTATAAGTTGCAACTTTATGAGGTTCTAAATGATCTTCATTGCTTTAACCTCAATCTGATCTACCGGATTTTTGATTGATATTGTTTTCAGTGAATTATATTTTACTGACCGATGAGGGCGCCACTTAGCCCAGGGGAGCCTTAAGCAAACTGAAAGGACTGAAGTTGGCCATGGCCACACTGATTATGGAAGTTGCCATTGACGAAATTGCAGGATTAGGCGTAACTGCCGCACTTGCCATTTTCTTAATTTGAACAAGAGCCATCTATTGGATTTTCTACAGCCAGAAAATGTTCCTTGATGTGACAATCTTTGCTGATTTTAGAGGTAAACTTTAGTGGGTAACTGCCTTCGTGGTCTAGTAGCTAGTGCCATGGTCTCCCGATCTGGAGGTCCTGGGTTCGATTCCCAGGGGGGAAACACAAAGTTGATATTTGAGAATTTATCACTTTGTAAAATTTTCCCAAGTTTGGATAGGACACTGCAGGTGGAATCACCTGATTGTCCGAAAATAAAAAGATTTCGTGCTTCGGAGGGCACGTTAAGCCGTTGGTCCCGGTCGCTGTCTTTGATAGTGGTCGTTACTCAAACCATGTCAGAGGCCTGATAGTTGTGCTACTAGGCGGTTTAAAAACTCTGACACCAGGGTTCATCGGGCCGATAGACTCGATACCCACTCGATAGAAGAAGAAGAAGAGGTAAACTTATTTTTTTCCTTAGGATATGATGGCTATTATGGCCAGCTGCATTTGCTTCCGGGCATGTAGTGAAAACCAGCTAAGGGATCCGAAGGTTTCAGTATATTGTAATTTAGGCGATGGGCTGACGACCTGTCACTACAACAATATACCTACAAATCTTTTTTAAATAACCTTCAAAACTTTGTCAGACGTGACGGAATGACCTTTGTTTAAATCGTTTACGCTCTGCCTCTCTCTGTTTATCCCCATTAGGGATAAAAGAGTCATTATATGTGTTCGAGCCAACTCGAACCATCTTATTCAGCATGCCGCGCAGGTCGTCGACTTGCTTACTACTTATTATTGACAATACTGCGTGATAGCTGAGCTTGCAACTTACACGCATGTAATACATAAATAAATCTTTCATTGTGTGTTTAACATAATTTGCATGTATGCAATTGTAAAGATAATGCTATTTTATAAAATATATTATGAAATAGCATTATCTTTTACAATAAATCAGACTGAATCAAGAGCTCCTCGTCTCAATACCTCGCAACCGCGAGCGCCCTTACAACCCGTCCGCTAGGTTCCATCATGTGCAGGCTTTGCCAGCAATGGCTTTGTCTTGTACATTTTGGTTCATCGAGGGATGCAGATCAAGTGACGGCCTTCCACAAGTGGGACTCACCGGTACCTTGAACACCCGCCAACATCATACCATCAGCCCGCTTACCACGAGCTATCATCAAATTGGGACCTGCGCAGACGGAGCACTACAAGGGAACTAGAAAACAAGCGTCCTGTTCCCGCCATCATTGACATGGGGCTGGACCACAATCATCCTGTTCCGGACAGCAGCATCAGCATTTGACAGGGGGCTGGATCACGAGCGTCCTGTTTCCGACAGCAGCATCAGCATTGACATGGGGCTGGACCACAAGCATCCTGTTCCCGACAGCAGCATCAGCATTTTAATGGGGCTGGACCACGAGCGTCCTGTTTCCGACAGCAGCATCAGCATTGACATGGGGCTGGACCACATGCACCCTGTTCCCGACAGCAGCATCAGCATTGACATGGGGCTGGACCACGAGCGTCCTGTTCCCGACAGCAGCATCAGCATTGACATGGGGCTGGATCACATGCATCCTGTTTCCGACATAAGCATCAGCATTTGACATGGGGCTGGATCACAAACGTACCCGTTCCCGACAGCGTTTATATAGGGAAGGACTAAGCAAGTGTCCTTTTCCCGACTTATCATGAGACAGACCGACAAGCAAGTGCCAGTACTCTACAGCAGCAAGCAGCAGCATTTATCATGGGACATAGCGATGAGTGCCCGTTTTCGACCACTTATCACGGGCCGTTCCAGCCTCCTATCACTAAGGATTTACGACCCTTACGACCTACACTCCATTAGAACACAACCCGACGGGCGGGAGGACGTCTGACGATCGGAACGACTACAGCGCCACGACAGCTACAGCTACAGCAGTGGCGGTCAATGGATTTACAAACCTGACG
The DNA here is from genome assembly GCA_949820665.1 of Scrobipalpa costella. Taxonomy (NCBI): domain Eukaryota; kingdom Metazoa; phylum Arthropoda; class Insecta; order Lepidoptera; family Gelechiidae; genus Scrobipalpa; species Scrobipalpa costella. Next base: position 18,360,049 of record OX463296.1, on the reverse strand, counting down.
AACCACAACAAATCGAGGACTTCCTAGCAACAAGATGACAACAACTACAACCACAGCATAAGAGATGAAGACTTCGCAACACTACAAATATCAAGATACAAATAAGCAGCCTTGTCAACACATCCTGTTTTCTTCTCTCTTTTAAAAGTGGGAGCATGTTCGAGCCAACTCGAACCATCTTACTCAGCAAGCTGCGCAGGTCGTCGACTTGCTTACTACTTATTATTGACAATACTGCGTGACATGCTGAGCTTGCAACTTACACGCAAGAATACATAAATAAATCTTTCATTGTGTGTTTAACATAACTTGCATATAAAATAGCATTTTCTTTTACAATAAATCAGACTGAATCAAGAACTCTTTGTCTCAATACCTCGCATCCGCGAGCGCCCTCACAACCCGTCCGCTAGGTTCCAGCATGTGTAGGCTTTGCCAGCAATGGCTTTGTCCTGTACAATATGTGTACGGTTTATTTATTACATACACCGCACATTGGCAATACCTATAGGTTTTGCTTACGTTGCGACCTGCTTGTCGCGCCGTTCATTTTTACATATTTTACTTTAGAGTACATTACGACGTCATAGCGACAATTCACCATATATTATATCTGTAACACTTTATCAACTGATTAAATCTTTAACTTCTGTGTATGATATTTCTACGCGCTCTCTTCAACTATAACTAACTCAAGAACTATCTACAACTTAACAACTAGAATAAATGTGCAAACTGTACAATATGTATATATGTATATTATGGCTAAAAAAAAGATTGCTTCCTCAAAAAAAAAATGCAAAGCAACCATGCAACTTTATATATTTTATCTATTGACTACAGATGTTGCTAGGTATATATTGAAGTAAAATAATTGTATTTCAGAAAGTTTTCTGGCTTTCGCAAACAGCAAAATTGGTGGTGGCATAAGAAGGGTTATGATTTCTTAAATAACAAGATATTTAGCCTTACAAACTCAAAGCTGCCTTTTAGGAAGTTACGAATGATAATAGGGAGTGGGATTGGGACCCATGATCAAATATTTTTTTCACGACTACATGACCCTTAAAGCGATCCTTTGCTTGTTAGCCCTTCAATCAAAAGTTCAGAACAAGATAAGAAGTTCCGTGACCTTTTGAAAAACTTATCTGTTATCCATCTCTTGTGGTAATAACCATTAAGAACCTTCACAGGGAAATAAAAACCTGATTTCAGTAAAAACAGGTACTGATACATAGACTGACATCGAGTTTGAGTTCGTATCAGAAATGTAATTGCAGTACAAACTGGCATGTCAAATCCGTACTTAATTTTGCTCTCAAGTTTGAGTTGGCTTTCATAAATACGAGCCTCAGCTTTGTTATCAATTCTTGATAAAAAAAATATCGGTCAGACCTTGACTAAAATGAAGTCAACGTTGCAGCTAGTGATTTTGCCCTAAAGATTTGACGATTATGGCACATAATTATTTTAGTATCGTTGACTGAGCAACCCCGATCAGTTGGCGAGACGCTGTCCCTTACACCCGGTATAAATCCGATACTAATAATAATGTAGTCTTGGAAAACAGTATTTAATGGGATTCGTTGAATATTGATAAAAACAATACACAACAATTCACACGTAACGAAAACCATTTGAAATCAAAAATACTTTACTGAAACAATGAAAAAGGGTTAAATGCAATTCACACCTCGCCGGTACAAAATGTACGTCGCTTTTGTCAGATTGCGCACTACATACATACATATAGTCACGCCTTTATCGCTTATGGGGTTGGCAGCGCGTAAACGACCTAAACAAAGGTCGTTCCGCCACGTCTGACAAAGTCCCTTACACCCCGTATTAACGTAGAGCCAGATTAATATCAAGTTTTAATAAGTAAAGATATTATTTATACATACATACATACAGATAATCAAGAAATTATTCTAATTTATTGAAATTATTATTAAGATAGATTTGTAGGTTATGAATATGGTATAATTGCTGTAGTGACAGGTTGTAAGCCTATTGCCTAAATTACAACCCTCTAATCCCTTAACTGGTTTTACAGCATGCCCGGGAGGAAATGCAACTGGCACGTTCTATATTTTCTCTCGCTTCCAGTCCAGCATGAAAGTTGTCGTCTTTTTTTTATTTCCCTAGCAGCTTACATTTCCATACACAATGCGTAAAAAATGGCGTGCGTCGAGCCTACATCCCGATTCTCGTGATCATCAACAAAGGACCCGCAAACCGCAGTGTGTGATACAAAACGTACACAAAGAGCACATTTTCCGGGACATTTTTCTCCCGATTCAGCCACCCGGAACACAAAAGCGGGTACAGGGGTCCGATTAATATTGCGAAGTCATGGCCATTGTTATAATCTGAAATTAACCGTTGTGGAAAATTAATATTGTAGGAACAGAACCATTATTGAAAAAAAGTTCAGATATGAAGCTGTCGGCATAATGATTTTTATTCTTATACATACATACCCTGTGGTTTCGGGAATAGAATAGGAACACCCCTTATCGTATCCGAGGGGGTCATAAGAGGCGACCAAGGTTTAAGTAACCTGGAGAATCATCTTACCAGATTCATGGGGAGATGGGCCCTTACACCATTGGTTTGGAACCTGTCTAGGAGAAGGAAATCTTCAAAATTAAACCCGCGACATCCTTCGAGGCTTATGGAAAGGATTCCTGTCGAGGCTCGATGAGATCAGTTGATATCAGAACAGGATGCTGACTTAAGGGTGGCGCTTAAATATGTTTTACATATAGAACGGCACCCATAGGCTGAGCAACAAGCCTAGTGTTCACCTGCCAACACGCGGACAATTGAACGAGCGTGGAAGGTTAATTGTTCAATCCCCACCTCTTATTACCCATGAATTACGACCCGAAGAATAGGCCCCTAGTGCCCGGCATTGGGTCCGGTTGCCCCAGCTACGACGGTGTGCAGGTGCGCCCTGGAGTCATACGGGGTGCGAAGAATCCCCGGGCGGCAGCTCTTCACCGTCAAACAACCAAAGCGCGTTAAACGGACTCCGATCATAAGTTGAATATTCTCACCTATAACGTAAGAACATTAAGCTCTGAGGAGCGATTATTAGAATTGGAAAATGCACTTGCAAATATCAACTGGGATATTGTGGGATTGTCGGAAGTGAGACGAGATGGCGAAGATACACTAGAACGCGACAACAATATTTTCTTCTATTCTGGAAAGGCTGGAGGTTTATCCGGAGTAGGCTTCTTAGTATCTAAACGGTGGAGTAACAATATCCTGGAGTTCATAGCCTACTCAGAAAGGATAGCAGCCCTGAAATTCCGAATAGGTGAAACTAAAACACTCACAATTGTCCAAGTCTATGCGCCCACAACAGCTCATCCTGACGAAGAGGTCGAAGAATTTTATTACATGCTGGATAAAGCATACGATGAACAACGTGGATCCTGGACCATAGTAATCGGCGATTTTAATTCCAAGGTTGGGCCGAGGCAGAATACGGATAATGAGCGCATAATGGGACCACATGGTCATGGCGACCGGAACGAACGTGGGTCACGCCTTATCCAATTCGCATTCGGCCAAAATCTAAGCATAGCGAACAGCTACTTCTATAAAAAAGCTCATCGTCGTTGGACCTGGATCTCACCCGGCGGAAATACTAAAAATGAAATCGACTACGTCCTCACATCCGACAAAACCATAGTTCAAAACATTAATGTAATCAACAACATCAAATACTCTTCAGATCACAGGCCATTACGAACATCATTTCTATTTAAAACGAGAATCCTTCGGCAGCAAACTTTCAAGCGCAGAGTAAAATATGTAAAGAAAGATACGTTAATAGATAACGAAGACCAGTTTAACATTGAACTTAAAAATAGTTTTGACAATTTAAAAGAAGTAGATTTAGATTATGTACAACAGCAATACAATAACATAGAAAAATGCATACTGGTGGTTAGTAATAAAATTAAGAAGACTAAAAACAAACACAAAAATCTTTCTAATGTTACACTGAAGTTAATTGACAATAGACAGGAGCATAAAAACGACACAAATAGTGACCAATACAGGTCAATAGATAAAAAAGTTAAAAGAAGTATTAGGAAAGACTTAAGACAGCACAACACAAAATTGGTTCAAGTGGCCTTAGAGGCAAATAAGTCATTAAAAATTGCTCGGAAAGGCATTTCAAAAGGTAAAGCCTGGATCACTGCTCTTAAAGATAAATAAGGAGTTAAACACAGAGACAGAAGAACAATAGTTAACATTAGCACCGACTTCTATAAGCAATTATATTCTCAGCCCACTGCACAGACACCTCAACCTTATGCTTTATATAACTGTCCCGATGACAATATCCCCCTAATAACCGAACAGGAACTTCATTGTGCAATTCGCAAAATGAAATACAACAAAAGCCCTGGACCAGATGGTATCTCAACTGAAATCTTAAAGATTGGTGAACCTAATCTACTTCCACACATCACATATTTATTTAATTCCATCTTTCAGACCGGACAGATTCCAGTAGGGATGTGCCATTCCGAAATAATTCTTCTCCATAAAAAGGGTGATAGGTCAGATATAGGTAACTACAGACCAATCAGTCTCGTCTCCCACCTTTACAAGGCGTTTATTAAGGTCGTAGAGCGCCGCATATCTGGCCTACTTGACCTAGCCCAACCAGCGGAACAAGCAGGATTCCACCCCGGTCTTTCTACAATGGATCACCTTCACGCCCTCAACCAGATCATAGAAAAACATCACGAATATCAACTACCACTGTATTTGGCATTCGTTGATTATTCAAAAGCATTTGACAGTTCAACCCATACTTCCATGTTTAAAGCTCTAGAAAACCAAAGTATTCATCCCACTTACATTAGTTTAATGAAAAATATTTATAAAAATAGCACTGCAGCAGTGAAATTACAAAATAACGGACCCACTTTTTTCATACAAAGAGGCGTGAAACAAGGTGATCCATTGTCACCAAAGCTCTTTACATCCACACTGGAGGAGGTATTTCGGAATATAAATCAAAAATGGGAGGGCAAGGGCATTGACGTCGGCGCAGCGAAGCTGACAAACCTTCGCTTCGCGGACGACATTGTCTTGTTTTCATCAACAGCTTCTGGCCTACAAGAAAAGCTTCAAGATCTTAGCAAGGCAAGCCTTGAGGTTGGATTGAAGATGAATATGACAAAGACCAAGATTATGGCAAACAGAGCTGAGCATAGGGTAGAAGTGGATGGGCAGAGAATTGCATATGTCAATGAGTACATATACTTGGGACAAATAGTCTCTTTCCAGGCACGACAAGACAAAGAAGTCGAAAGACGGGTCGAAAACGCCTGGAAAAGCTATTGGTCCATGAAAGAGCTCATGAAGGGCAATCTACCAATCACATTGAAGCGAAAACTCATGGACATGTGCATTCTTCCCATCCTTACCTACGGAGCTCAAACTTGGTCTTTGACTGACATCCAAAAATCCAAACTCAAGGTTTGTCAAAGAAGTATGGAACGCAGCATACTCGGGGTCAGATTGATCGACCGAGTAAGGAATACGACGCTGAGATCCCGTACAAAGATCGTAGACGTGGGTCAGAAGGCAGCTTTCCTTAAGTGGGATTGGGCTGGACATATCGCTAGGATGCCGGACGCACTTTGGGCAAAAAGAACTACACATTGGGTCCCTCTTAACGCGAGACGGGCACGAGGTCATCCCAGGAAGAGATGGCGAGACGAGCTAGACGCACACGCCCAAAACTGGTTAAAAGAGGCTCAAGACAGGGAGAAATGGAAAAAGGGGAGGGAGGCCTTTGCCCTGCAGTGGGACACCTCAGGCTGTTAATAATAATACATACATACATATAATCAGGCCTTTATCCCTAAGGGGGTAGGCAGAGCGTAAACGACCTAAACAAAGATCGTTCCGTCACGTTTGACAAAGTTTTGATGGTTATTTAAGATAGATTTGTAGGTATATTACTATAGTGACAGGTTGATGTTTTGAGGGTTATTTAAAATAGATTTGTAGGTATATTACTGTAGTGACAGGTTGACAGCCTATCGCCTAAATTGCAATATACAGAAACCCTCGAATCCCTTAGCTGGTTTTTACAGCATGCCCCGGAGGAAATGCGGCTGGCACATTTTATGTGTTTCTATCGGTCCCAGTCCAGCATGGAAGATTTTATTATTTGAGCTATAAACGTTTTATATGAAATTATTTATACCTATGCAATGCAACCATTATGGTATACAGAAAGCCCTGTTTGTATTTTCGTCGTTAGTGTATGGCTATATTTTCTAAGGAAAAGTCGTTATTGAAAGAAAAAGAGTTTGATTGCAAAGAAAAGTTATTTGAATTTCAAATTCAATAATGAGAATTCGAATAAAATTTCCTTCTATTCCGAAACCCTTTGTTTTTCAGTAGCTACAGATACATTTGGCAGCCAAGGAACATAAACACTGGCTAAACATAGGTACGAGCGGACTCTACATAAAACTTCAACTGATTAAGCACTAAAGTGTCTCACGATTTTGAGTAAAACCTACTCAAAGATCTAATCTAAATAAACTTTTCAGTCAAATAAATCTGAACCTAACGCTGTACGCTCTAAACTTTCAAATTTTCAGCAATTTTTCTAATACATTAGCTTTTTCTATAAAATGTGGTTAGATAAAATAATAAACTCCTGGGGTTTAAGAGAGACTAGCCACAGTATAATTTATTATGTAGATTCTAGAGTTGCAGGCAAAGTATAATACCTACTTTATATCCAACAAAGCGTTGGTTGCTTGTCCTGCTGTTGTGGAAATGAATTATTTACTGCACTATAAGAATAAAGTATAAAACTGTGTTTTATACGATTTCTCCTGACCAATTTTAGTGCAGTAAATTTATTAATTTTATTTTTTAGTCCAACAATCCGTATAAGGCCCACGTGGTCGATTAAGGCCCGATCGCTCTAATTCAGAGTAGGCTCGTGCCCTTCGGTAGACCACCAACCTACGACTCGTTCTAAACGAAAATCCAGGCATGTCCTTTCTAAGACCCAATCACTCGTGCAATTTATGCTGCCTACGCAAGTCGAGCCACACTCAACACAAGCTCTTACAACAACCGCTCACCCCGCTGGCTAGATAACCCTCAAAACTTTGTCAGACGTGGCGGTACGACCTTTGTTTAGGTCGTTTACGGTTTGCCTTACCTATTAGGGATAAAGGCGTGATTATATGTATGTATGTACTATGTATGTAGGTATGAGGAAATCAGTGGTGTTTCGAGTAGCACGTGTTACAAAATTGGTTTGCTTTGCGGTTAATTTATCCCCAGTAAATTCTGTATCAGATGTACATTTCGTCTGTCGCGTCGTGATGTGGTTTGTCGGTACACCTGCTTTACACTGTGACGTCACCAAAGTTGCCACAATGTAATCTTACAGAAAATTTTCAAGGTTGAGGTTCAAGCTATTTTTTTAAGGCAGGTTTTAAGTGTAAATAAATGAATGATAATTAAAAATTGTGTTAAACGTTAAACAGTAAAAACATTTGATAAAATTGTACCTTCCATTACACTATAAAGTCCCATTCGTTACCTTTTACCTAGTTATTTAAAAATGCAAAGTTTGACACCCTTTATTGATCAATGGTCCCATTGCGAGATTCGCTTTAATTATATTTTTTCTTGTAGCAACAAAAATACTCATTAATTATTTTTATGAAATGCCCACGTACACTAGATTAAATTTTAAGCGAATGTATACTTGTACTAAATTGAATTTTCTAGTTCATACGAATATAAATATACACCTATTATATTATGTGATTTTATGTTTTTATGTCCTTTAATAGCCAATGAGCAGAGCGTCATTCGCGTCACACAGTGTGCGAAATGCCCTCAAAATCGGACATGTGTAAATTTCTTTAGGTTTAGATAGATCTTAGTGTGAAGAGCAAAGTTGCCTAAGGAACTAGGTGTCAGTTTCGATTGGATTCTCAGAAAAAAAATCGTAAATTGTGCAAATTTTTCATGTTGAAAATCAATAAATTTATTGGTTTCTCGGAAAGTTATATTTTAATTGCTGGTTTCAATGCTTGTTGACATTGAATTATTTAAGCAGCAAATATTGCACTTTAATCTACACTAATATTATAAAGAGGAAAGATTTGTACCTATTTTTGTATGTTTGTAATGAATAGGCTCAAAAAGTACTGGGCCGATTTAAAAAAATCTTTCACCAATAGAATGCTACATTCTTCCAATTTGACATAGGCTACATTTAATTTTGAAAAAAATTAGGGATCCTTGGTAAAGTTTGAACAATGTAACCGAAGGTGTAGAAAAATGAGTCTTAAAATGTCTTTCGTCGAATGCGTTGCCGAAACTATTAGCGATAGAACAAAATAATGTATAACAATATTGAAGAACATCATAATGTCTACAAAAAACTCCGCGGTAGCATATGTCCAACTATTGTAGTTATGTCACTACAACAACTTTTTACAACTTTTCCCCGGATGGAAAAGTAAAAAAACAAAATAATAAGCACAAAACAACAAAACCAAACAAAAAAAAATAATTTTGTAAGGAAAATACTAAATAATGATAGGCAAGTTTCTATCGACACGAACAAAAATTTCTTTGAAATACCTAGATGTATAGGTAGATACATTTTTAGTCGAAAGTTGTCAACGTTTAATTTAGACTGTATATATTTTATTCGACTCTGCTTTTATTCTAATTACTTAAAAAAAAAAATGTCTACCCCGTGCGAAGCCGGGACGGGCTGCTAGTGTATTATAAAATTGTCTATGTGAACGGAAAAAATAGATTTTTTCTAAAATTAAAATATTTTTTTTCGTCGACATGGTGAAGTAGTAGGATCCGTTTCATTCTTTAAATTTAAGAACTAAATAGTAAGTTTTCACAGAAATAAAATCAGGTCCTAACTCCGCGGAAGTTCAGAATTTCAATTTATTTTTTTTCCGAATAAACACCTGCCAAAGTTTTACTAGCATTAGATATATTACATATAGATTTTCTTTATGAGAATCCAATCTAAACTGTCACCTAGTTCCTAAGGCAACTTTGCTCTACACACTAAGATCTATCTAAAGCTAAAGTAATCTACACATGTCCGATTTTGAGGGCATTTCGCACACTGTGCGTCATAGAAATCGGTTAAAAGATATGTGGCAAGATAGATACAAATCTTTTCTATGACTATAGACAGTGGTTGTTACTGAAACCAATTCCGAGGTCTATTAGCTGTACTATTAGGTGGTTTGAACACTCTAACACGGCTCATCGGGTCAATGGACTCAATATCCAAACGACAAGAAGAAGAATATAGATATAGATTGTTTAGGTATACGAGGTAAACTTTAGTACATACATACATACATCACGCCTTTATCCTTAATGAGGTATGCAAGGCAGAGCGTCAACGACCTAAACATCGGTCGTTTCGCCACGTCTGAGTTTTGAGGGTAGTTTAAGATAGAACTTAATATTGAGTGTAAAACCGAGCTCCGACAAGACACTGCTACGATTATATTTTCTATAATTTCAGCGAAGCCAAATTTTTAGAAGATACTATACAATATACATAGTTGCTGCTAAGTGATGCAAAATTTTCAAAAATATTTATCTATTACTCTACAAATTCCAGATGGCTCCTCAATTCAGATGTTTAGATTGAGGAGCCACTTTTGAGTTAAAATAACTAGTGATATATTTCGATGCTAAATCCGGAATTCATGCTGCAAAATCAGCTGCTTTGCTGCTAAATAATGATGAGATGAGCTTTTAAAAATCTGATGTGACTCCTCAATCCAGACATGAATATTTTTGGTATTAATTGTGGTATTAATTCCGTACTTCCATAACTGTGAAATTTTTTATTTTCGTAATTAGTGCCATGACAAGTAAGCATATATATTTTTCATCATTCTATTTGTAAAGTACCGAAGTCAATATAAATTAGTTTTGAGGTAATCGTTTTTAGTTTTAAGAATAGTAGTTCAGTTTTGACAAAAAATTATGAATTTTGAGAAAAGTTGTTCAGTTTGAGAAAAGTTGATCTGATTCAAGAAAAGTTGTTTAGTTTTAATAAAATTAGTTCAGTCTTGAGAAAAATAATAATTTTAAATAGATTTATTTAGTTTCGGAACTGTTATTCTTTTTTGAGAAAAGTTGTTCAGTTTTGAAAAAAAGTTGTTCAGTTTAAAAAAAAAATGTTCAGTTTGGAAAAGTTGTTCAGTGTTGAGAAAAGTTATTTAATTTAAAAATAATTTTTCAGTTTTAGGAAAAATTGTTCAATTTTGTAAAAAGTTCTTTTAAACAACAAGATAGTAGTAGGAAACAGCGAAATAAATAATCTGACGCATAAGACTAATCCAGGTATTAAATGAAATTCCTGGTCCTTACACAGAGCGACTGCTATCTGACCTCCGAATCCGAAATCCAGAAGGGAATCAACTATGCGTTGTTTTACAGTACTTCATTATGTTATTATTCCATTGAAATGGGATTACTTATATGATTATAACAGTCTGTCGGAGCTGCGGCCTGTCGGAGCTCTGGTCTGTCGGAGCTGCGGTTTTTCGGAGCTCTGGTTCGTCGGAGCTGCGATCTGACGGAACTGATGCTGTCGGAGCTGCGATCTGTCGGGACTGAGGCTGTCGGAGCAGTGTCTTGTCGGAACTTGGTTTTACACTCCATAATATTGCTGTAGTGACTTGTCAGCCCGTCGCCTAAATTACAATATAATGAAACCCTCGAATCCCTTAGCTGATTTTTACAGCATGCACGGGCGGAGATGCAGCTGGAACATTCTAAGTCTTTCAATCGCTCCCAGTCCAACATGGAAGGTTAAGTAAACTTTATATACACTTTACTGATGGAATAAAACTTTAAAACAATCCATCTTTATGCACCCATTAATATATTTTAGAAGAGAGGAAAGCGCGCGTCCCTATCTGCGCTCAATAAATTATGGAACTTATAAAATGTCAGCTACCCGCCAAACACTAACGACGTGAGCTCGCCAACCACCGATGTTATTTTAGAACCCGTTGTCAAATTTGAAAAATTGAATCCACTATTTTTTGTGATATGAATTACTTAACTATAGTTTGAAATTGTAATTTGGATATGATTTTTTATGAGAATATATTTTGATATTTGTTGATGCTTTTATTAAATTTATCCAAGATGTATTATGAAATAGCACACAGGGCTCTTCTTACTTGGATTTACATACATATATATAATCACGTCATTATCCCTAATGGGGTAGGCAGATCGTAAACGACCTAAGCAAACGTATTATATTATTATTGGTAAAAGGTAGATGTAGGCTAGAACTTTCTAGTTTCGGAATTCCTACGGAACAAAACATGCTATTTGTTGCTGGATTTTGGTTCAATCAAATAAAAAAAAACTTGGCACAGTTTCTATCTCAAAGGGTAACGAACCATTCTCCTTAGATTTACTTTTAACTCGTGGATGGGAAAAATATTTTATAATATTTATTTAGCAAAATTAACATTTTGTTTGTATTCTATAACATTTCTGTTTTTATTTTAAAAAGAAAATTCCTTTGCCATTGTTATTTAATGCGTTAAAATTTTCGAAGTAGAATTTCCAAATGGACGATTTATAAACGAATTTCGATTTATGTGGAAAGTTTTGGCGCAAACGAATTCGTAACTGGCCAACTATACCCGGAAACTCGAAAACTATCACCAAGCTCTCTGCTCCGGGTCATATTTGATATCTTCGAATTTCTATATCCTTCAATGAAGGAGAAGTTTTAGAACATAAATAAAATATTTGCTGCTTCTTTGGTCTGTTAGTATGAGCTGCCTTACTAACTAACTGCCTCCGTGGTCTAGTGGCTAGTGCCATGGACTCCTAATCCGGAGGTCCTGGGTTCGATTCCCAGGGGGGAAACACAAAGTTGATATTTGAGAATTTATCACATTGTGAATTTTTCCCCAGTTTGGTTAGGACATTGCAGGCTGAATCACCTGATTGTCCGAAAAAGAAAAAGATTTCGTGCTTCGGAGGGCACGTTAAGCCGTCGGTCCCGGTCGCTGTCTTTGATAGTGGTCGTTACTTAAACCATGTCAGAGGCCTGATAGTTGTGCTACTAGGCGGTTTAAAAACTCTGACACCAGGGTTCATACATACATACATACATAAAATCACGCCTTTATCCCTTACGGGGTAGGCAGAGCGTTGAATGCCTCGTAAAAGGCGCTTTCGCCGCGTCACACACCAGGGTTCATCGGGTCGATAGACTCGATACCCACTCGATACACACAGAAGAAGAAGTATGAGCTTAACGCTCTGGTCGTGGGTTCGATTCCTGTTCAGTTAGGACAATGCCGATTAAATCATTTAATTCACTAACGAGGAATATAGGTGACAACAAGAGCAGGTCTGATTCCTGAAGATGTTTTCAGAACCTTTCATAAACTGAAAGACGAACGGTTCTTCACAATCCTCAAATCAAAGAAAACCTAATAATGGGTCGATTCTACATACCATCGGCCAAAACTAAAATTAACATCTATCTGTCACTTTCAAAATAATTAAATTGAAAAAGGACAGGCGATTTATAAGTTTTACACTTTGATCGCTAGATTTTGACGCACATTTGCACGTTTTCTCAGTACTTTTAATTTTATCCGCCATATCATATGATGGCGGATAGAAATAAGGATACGCTTAAGTGTAAATTATTTATTTAATATTTCCTTTTTTCAGGTACATTAGCAGGCAGCAGTCAATCTTGTCCGTATTTTTCCCTTTTGTTTTTTTTTATTTTGCCCTCATCCTTCTTACCCTTGTTCTCTCACAGATACCTATCCTTGAAAGCATTGTCATAGGCCTACCTCCTTAAAAGGCCCTACAAACTTGACACTGGCGGAATCATCACGGAAACGCCAAACGACTTCAACTTTTAGTTGTTTGAAATAAAAGTTGAAGTTGAAATCACCGACTATAAATCAAAAACCAGAGAGAATAGATATCCTGTTTTTTCCCAATGTCATATAGAATGACAGATAGATTTTAATTTTAGGTTTAACCAGCTGAATCTAAAATTAAGCCCATTATATCCAATACTTTTGGTCCAAATCTCCAGAGCACTCTACTCACGCCATTCATTACAGCAACAAATCCTAACAAAGACAATAACTCAGCTCAACAGACGCGGCGACTACAAATCTCTGAGGCAACAGTTAGGTACTGGTCGCAATCGCAACATGCCTGTGGAACATAAACTACCGACTACAGCCGACTACTACAGACTACGACCGACTAAATCCGCTGGGGAGCAGCCAAATTGCAGCATCAAGCTAATATTTGATAAACAGCGCAGTTTGGCTCGTAAAATGTGAGTTTAGATGATTATTTTGTAATCAAATTATTTGTTGGAGAATGGATTTTTAGGAGACTGTATAAAATAATTTAAGTTCAAGCTTCTTCTTCTTAGCGAGTGGATTATCGAGTCTAACGACCCGATGAACCCTGGTTTTAGAATTTTCGAACCGCCAAGTAGCACAGCTATTAGGACTCTGACGTGGTTTGAGTAACGACCACTATCAAAGACAGCGACCGGGGCCGACGGCTTAATGTGCCCTTCAAACCACGGAATCCTTTTTCTGTTCGGACAATCAGGTGATTCGGCCTGCAATGTCCTAATCAAACTGGGGAAAAACTCGCAAAGTGATAAATTGACAAATAGCAACTTCCCCCCTGGGATTCGAACCCTTGACCTCCAGATCGTAAGCCCATGGCTTTAACCATTAGACCACGGAGGCTGTTATAGAGATAGAGACAGCTAAGTTCAAGTAAAAGATATAGGTATTATTTTTTGAACAATGCTAATCTGAATGTAAAAAATTGTTAAACTGCACGATATCTATGACGAATTTAATGAACCTACCTCAGAATTAATTTCAGATATATAACTAAGATCAAAAGAATATTTCAATGATTAATAACGCGCATAAAATGCAAGCCACTCTTCGAAACTCATTGAAAACCTATGAATCTAGATTAATCTGAAATTCCATCTAAGTTGGGCCTCACTCTGTTGGCAGTTAAAAATCAATCTGCATATTTTATGTAGCACTCAGCGGTTTGGGATATTGAGTTCGAAAAAACCCCCAGTTAGGTAGTACCCAGTATAAAATATTCTATCTAAAACTGGGAGCAATAAAAACATAGAATTTACCAGCTTTTCTTTACGTGCTTAGCTTACTACCAAATCCCAGAGAGTTCTGTTGTTTCTGTTTCGTTAAGCAATATGCTGGATATGAACAACCTTTGATGATTGATGTCGTGTGAACAACCTTTTATCATTGACGCTCTGTCTACCCTTTAAGCATTACAGGGGTGACTTTATGTATACATACATACACATAATCACGCCTTTATCCCTAATAGGGTAAACAAAGGTTGTTCCGCCACGTCTTACAAAATTTTGAGGGTTATCTAAGATAGATTTGTAAGTATATTGCTGTAGTGAAAGGTTGTCAGCTCATCGCCTAAATTGCAATACTGAAACTCTTTTGGATTCCGTAGCTGGTTTTTACAGCATGCTGGGTAGGAAATACAGCTGGCACATTCCATGTTTTTCTCTCGCTCCCAGTCCAGCATGGAAGGACTTTATGTATGTAGGCAAATAATATTGAAGCTCTGATTAGTTGTTGTCGCATTGTGAAGTGATGGATGCGTTGCAGGCTGCAGCCAGCATTCACTTGATTGATGGTTTGCCGTCTACATTGAGGGATGTATTGCCAGTGAGACTTACTAAATATTAAAACTAAAATTAGTAAAGTTGATGTTTCAATCGAGTTCAATACAAAATGTTTTGATAAAAGAAATACTATAGCGATATATTGGGCTCGATTCTAGTTTTGCTAACTAAAACTAAAATTAAAATATTTTATCACTTTTAGACTAAAAATATTGAAAAGGGACAGAAGATCTATTCTCTCCGGTTTTTGATTTATAGTCGATGGTTTTATGCGTTATCGCCGTTATATAAAATGGCGGATAAAATTGACAGAAATACTTGGGAAACGTGCACAAGAGCGTCAAAATCTAGCTCGCAAAGTATAAATCTCCTAATCTTAAAGTATTTTTCCGCGTATCGTTAAAATTATCACTTCTGTAGGTCTAATGTAAGAAAATTCTTAATAGAAATAAGCAGTGCCTGTTGTGTCTTTGTTTTTTATGTCCTGTGTGTATCATGTTTTTTGTGTACAATAAATTGTTAAATAAATAAATCTCCTGTCCTTTTTAAATTTTATTATTTTGAAAGTGACTGATAGATTTTAGTTTTAGCCGGTGGAATCTAGAATCGAGCCAATTTTACCGATTAGTGAAACCATCGTCAATTTATAATTTTAGTTATGCGGTTAGTGTGTTTTGTAATAGTACCTATGCACGTAAAGAATATTATTTTGGTACATCCTATGCTTTAAAAAGTTTAAAATAAAATGTGAAAAATGAAATAACACGTATAGTTCTGCAGTAGAAGGCACTCGTATAACGCTAAAAATAACACCAACCATCGGAAAAATCTAGCACAAGTCGGCAAGTTTAGACAGATTTTTACTTGTTTTGCTGCATCGTAAAAGTACGTGTATATTTCTGCAGTAAAATCTCCATTCCTTAAAAGAAATAAAAGTGCAAACGGTTTTTGTTGGCCCAAGCTATCTGGCTATTGCAGGCAGTGAACGGATCTAAGACCAGTAGATAGGGCACGGTATGGTTCGGGTTGGTTTTTGCGCAAACTGTATTGTGAGAAGACAACGCGACCTGTTCAAAGTACTGACTTACCTTTAACAGTTTTCTTAATGACTATCCAATTGTATTCATAAAGCTGAGTCACTCCCTTTTGCCTGATTTGATAGTTTTAAGTTAGGTTATGTCTGAAATGTATTTGTTTTTTTTATAAGGCAATAATTTTTTTTTTTTTTTTTTTATCTTTATTCAGTATTCTTAAATTCAAATTCTTAGAACTTAATATTCTATAAATTAATTCTCAATCATTTTTCTACTAGATCTCTAATTGCCGACAAAGTATACTATGCCATACGATTAAACAATTAAATAAATAAAAATCATTTTCCATCGACCCATACAACACGTAAGTAGATATAGATACCTTCTGTTGCAGAAAAAACTAAATTGAACCAAGCTGACTGATTAACTAAGCCGGTCTCCGGTATTTTGATTTTTATACACCCAAAGGCAACTTGAAGAATCTATTCTAATTTAGATCTGTGGTTTCTAACCTAAGCTGAGAGACGAGCTTCGCTTGCTTTGGCTTAAAGGGCTTCTCCTCTCTAGCTGGACTAAGGGTATAGCATGGACGTACATTTATTATAACTCTAATCTTTACACTGCCTCGTTTCAATATAAAAAGTATCAGAATGCTACTAAAATATTTGAAAATACCTTTTAAAATTTTATTTATTATCAGCATTTAGGTGGGATAAAAAAAGGGAATGATAAAGATGGTGATATTATCATCAGCATTTACGTAACACAATGTAACAAGTTAAATGACATCGCATAACTTTAATCAAGTTTGCCTCGATGTCATTATCCGGTCACATGATAAAAAACAACAGAAATTAACTAATATTATACGAGAAACAAACATTCGTACAATTAGGTAATTTTCACAAATGACGAACACGCATAAACTAGGCTGTTCAGGATTCACCTACTATGTAATTAATAGAGTCGTGGTTATAAGTACCTAAATAATATATACTCGTATCCTCAATAACATTGATAGGCACGTCTCGTTCTCCCCTAACGAGCTACCTTTGCGAACGAAATCTGTTGATGGTACACCGAACACTTCCTGCCGTCCTCATTGCCTACAATTACTAGTTCGCAAGAAAAACTACTGGGAGCAAAAATACTCTCTTTCATCGCTATCGAACTGCCTCAGTGGTCTAGTGGCTAGTGCCATGGACTCACAATCCGGAGGTCCTGGGTTCGATTTCCAGGGAGGAAAACATAAAGTTGATATTTGAGAATTTATCACTTTGTGAATTTTTCCCCAGTTTGGGTAGGGCATTGCAGGCTGAATCACCTGATTGTCTGAAAAGAAAAAGATTTCGTGCTTCGGAGGGCACGTTAAGCGGTCGGTCCCGGTCGCTGTCTTTGATAGTGGTCGTTACACAAAACCATGTCAGAGGCCTGATAGTTGTGCTACTAGGCGGTTTAAAAACTCTGACACAAGGGCTCATCGAGTCCATAGACTCGATACCCACTCGACAGAAGAAGAAGATCGCTATCGAAGCCTGAAGCTTAGAAAAAGTTTTGCAGACGTGCTGACGACAACGCTGGAGCAACTTTTACGCTGACGTTAGAAAAGGCTAGGTCGAGACAAGTTGTGTTGGCCTGTCAAGTGGTGAGCAAGTAGGGCAGTAACTCTGAACTCTGCCCTATTTCGACAAGAAAGAAAAAACGCGACATGAACTTTAAGAATTACTCTAGCGCATAAATACACAGTTTAAAATATAATTTGTTCGTAATTCAATTGATAAAATACATACAGACGTGTATGATCACGCCGTAATCCCTAATGGGGTAGGCAGAGCGTAAACGACCTAAACAAAGGTCGTTCCGCCACGTCTGTCAAAGTTTTGAGGGTTACTTAAGATTGATTTTTGGGGTATATTGCTTTAGTGATAGGTTGTCAGCCCATTGCCTAAATTACAATATACTGAATTTTTCGATAAAACCCGTTCAAAAATGACCGAAAACTGTATCGAAGAGTACCTATCTGATGATGTCCTTTCTATAATTTTACAAGCGTTTAAATTGGTACAGGATATTATTTTTATTGTGTGTTTTTTGTTTAAAACAAGACAAACGTATGACGAAGTTAAATACAAAACGTGAGTACTTCTTGTTTCAAGCCACAGGTGTATTGCAAAGGGTCCGGTTTGTTAAAAACTAGAATTAAGTTAGATCTTTTCCTGTTACGTTAAAGAAGATACCCCGTTGGAATGTGGGCGTCCACTTCACGCAACATAAAGCCTTTATGGAGACACACTGCCCGCCCCATACACCAATTTATTCCATGACCCGACCCGACTGACATATGCCCTCAGCTTTACGGAGTCTATTGCACATTTCGCGAATACCTTGTAGCAGCGAGCTCCCAGAATTTATATTTGCCTGGTAGTTTTCCTCATTCTGGAATAGAGCTTGTTCACTAAAGCTTTTGGCAAGTTTTGCAACTTTTAAAGTTTTTATAAAAGCCGCTCCACTACTAAACTTGCTTTTTCTTCTCTTAACTTGTCAATTTTAAAAATGTTTAATTTACAAAAGAGCTCTACTTTATAAATTTCCTTCATACTTTAATATTTTATTATATAAAAACTAGTCGTAGAAAATCTTTAGATATAATTTGGAATCTCAAGAATAAATGCAACAGATCACATTCTCATAAGTTCTGCTGTTGTAAAAAAATGCGGAAAATACTGTATGCTTTACCTACAAACTAAATAAGTTAATTTTTATAGAGAAGCATTGGACTTTATTTGATGATTTGATTATCTCTATCAATCATTAATTTTAGATGTCAAAAGACAAAATTGTAGAAACAGATCATATTACCTACTAGCTATTCTACTAGCGAACCCGGCAGATTTCGTCCAGACCGGAAGAGAAACGTCACATTAAGTAAGATATCGTCATATCATCCCTCACTTCCCTCTCTCTCCCGACACTCACTTCCCCCTCCCTCCCGACACTAATTTCCTTCTCCCTCCCGGCACTCACTTCCCCTTCTCTCCCAGTCCTCACATCCTTCTCCCTCCTGACTCTCACTTTCCTCTCCAAAGTCAGTTAAAAACCTACAAAAAACCTACTATATCCTTGTATCCTCAATAACATTGATTGGCACGTCTCGTTCTCCCCTAACGAGCTACGTTTGCGAACGAAATCTGTTGATGGTACACCGAACACTTCCTACCGTCCTCATTGCCAACAATTACTAGTTCGCAAGAAAAACTACTCGGAGCAAAAATACTCCCTTTCATCGCTATCGAAGCCTGGAGCTTAGAAAAAGTTTTGCGGACGCGCTGATGACAACGCTGGAGCAACTTTTGCGCTGACGTTACAAAAGGCTAGGTCGAGACGAGTTGTGTTGGCCTGTCAAGTGGTGAGCAAGTAGGTCAGTAACTCTAAACTCTGCACTATTTCGACATGAAAGAAAAAACGCAACATGAACTTTAAGGC
Organism: Scrobipalpa costella; assembly: GCA_949820665.1. Classification (NCBI taxonomy): domain Eukaryota; kingdom Metazoa; phylum Arthropoda; class Insecta; order Lepidoptera; family Gelechiidae; genus Scrobipalpa; species Scrobipalpa costella. The sequence goes on along the minus strand of OX463296.1, from coordinate 18,340,738 downwards.
TCGTATTTTTGAAGCGATCTCAAACTTGAGAGCAATATTACGTATGGATTTGACAGGCCAGTTTGTACTGAAATGATATTTGTGATACGAACTTAAACTCGCTGTCCCTCTTGAGAGCTGATTACAAATACGGCCTGAAGAATTACTCTAGCGCATAAATACACAGTGTAAAATATAATTTGTTTGTAATTCAATTGATAAAATACATACATACTTGTATATGAACACACCTTTATCCCTCATGGGTAGGCAGAGCGTACACGACCTAAACAAAGGTCGTACCGTCATGTCTGACAAAGTTTTGAGGGTTATTTAAGATAGGTTGACAGCCCATTGCCTAAATTACAATATACTGAAACCCTCAATAAAACCCGTTGAAAAATTACCGAAAATTGTATCGAAGAGTACCTTTCTGATAATGTCCTTTCTATAATTTTACAAGCTCTTAAATTGGTATAGGATATTATTAATTGTGTGTTTGTTGTCTAAAACAAGACAAACGTATGACGAAGTTAAATACAAAACTTGGGTACTTCTTGTTTCAAGCCACAGGTGTATTGCAAAGGGTCCGGTTTGTTAAAAACTAGAATTAAGTCAGATCTTTTCCTGTTACGTTAAAGAAGATACCCCGTTGGAATGTGGGCGTCCACTTCACGCAACATAAAGCCTTTATGGAGACACACTGCCCGCCCCATACACCAATTTATTCCATGACCCGACCCGACTGACATATGCCCTCAGCTTTACGGAGTCTATTGCACATTTCGCGAATACCTTGTAGCAGCGAGCTCCCAGAATTTATATTTGCCTGGTAGTTTTCCTCATTCTGGAATAGAGCTTGTTCACTAAAGCTTTTGGCAAGTTTTGCAACTTTTAAAGTTTTTATAAAAGCCGCTCCACTACTAAACTTGCTTTTTCTTCTCTTAACTTGTCAATTTTAAAAATGTTTAATTTACAAAAGAGCTCTACTTTATAAATTTCCTTCATACTTTAATATTTTATTATATAAAAACTAGAAAATGTTTAGATATTTATGGAATCTCAAGAATAAATGCAACAGATCACATTCTCATAAGTTCTGCTGTTGTAAAAAATGCGGAAAATACTGTATGCTTTACCTACAAACTAAATAAGTTAATTTGTATAGAGAAGCATTGGACTTTATTTGATGATTTGATTATCTCTATCAATCATTAATTTTAGATGTCAAAAGACAAGATTGTAGAAACAGATCATATTACCTACTAGCTATTCTACTAGCGAACCCGGCAGATTTCGTCCAGACCGGAAGAGGAACGCCACATTAAGTTAGATATCGTCATATCATCCCTCACTTCCGTCTCTCTCCCGACACTCACTTCCCCCTCCCTCCCGACACTAATTTCCTTCTCCCTCCCGGCACTCACTTCCCCTTCTCTCCCAGTCCTCACATCCTTCTCCCTCCTGACTCTCACTTTCCTCTCCAAAGTCAGTTAAAAACCTTCCTCTTAAAACATTATATTTTTTTTTAAAACTGCCTCACAATCCGTAGCGTAGTTTTAAAACTCTAAGGATACATGACAGCCAGCAAGAAGCACCTTTGTTTTATACTATGTAAGGATAATATGTGCAAAATCTCTTTACTAACAGCTTTTACTACGGTATGCCATAGTCTTCATTAGTCTTACAGCATGAGATAGGTACACCCTGTAGATACATCAGTAACATGATCATGATGAGGCATGTAAATAGTCGGCCCTGCGCCTGACTTCTCTCTGTTCGTGTCAATCAATCTGTCGCTTCAGAATAAGAAATGGAAGAAATATGCACCTGTGTGTACCGCAAACACTTAAACACTAAAAACTTGTTCTGCGCAGTTGGCCGATCTCTGGGAGATTGGCCGCCATCACCGAAAATCGGTGGGAGGACTATTTTTACACCAGTAAACTATTACGGAGTTGCTCTTTTATTCACCTGCTACATACGAGCAATTATGCTCTTCGTATTTTACATACTAAATTACAAGAGAGTTGAGTATTTTAAGTAATAACTATTATTAGAGAATCCCGTAATAATGGATTAGCATTGAAAGGAGGATAGTTCACATAATTATATATAATATATATATATATATATATATATATATATAATAATATATATATATTTTGTAAATTACCTATACAAAATGCATTTATTTTAATATTGCAAAAGTTGTAAAAAGTAACCTTTATTGAACTCATGAATTCATGACTTCCATAAATGTAAGTGTTTCACGCTCTGTATTTAAGTAAATATTGGAAAAATAATCTGTAAAGTTGGTCAAACTTAAATTATGATAAAAAGAAGAAAAGGTGTCGTTTTAAATTCTATTTAAAAGAAGAGTATTTTAAAATATTCAATTTGATTTATTTTTACAAAACAGATAAATTAAATTAGTTTGGTGGTGTTTTGAAGTCATCTCCCTAGCTTTATCTCCTAGCTACCTAATCTAGGTGGTTGAACAAAGGGAACTGGTTTTTACAGAGATCAACTGCCATCTGTCCTCCGCAACCCAGAAGGGAAACCAGACCCAATCCTAGATTAGATCAAAGTTTTCAAGCCGCCAATGTTTAGCACTGGCCTCTGATATGGTTTAAGGACTAATATCTACGGTGTTAAACGATATTACCCGGACCAACGGCTTAACGTGCCTTCCGAAGCACGGAAAAAGCGCCGATTAAACGTACATATGTTTTAAAGTGTGTTTCAAAATATTTTGTATTTGTTTGATGAACCAAAATTAACATTCATACACACACATAAAATAAATTACCAAAAACAGTGTAGAAATAAATAAGTTTTATAAAATTCGTAACTATTAATGGCAATGCCAGATTTTGATTTTATGGGTGTAATGTTGCCAAGGCACGTCAATTAAAAAAATATCCCACCAAAAACATAAATGTAAAAGTGAAAACCAAGTTCATGTTGGTTTTGCATCGCACAAAAAGTTGTGAAATATAAAAAGGGAGCCAAGTCGAGAATTTATTATAGTAATTCTTAGCTTTTCAATAAGGTTCATTTCATGTGACTTGGCCGTTGTTGTAGAGAATAATTTGACCTGTACCCTACAACGCCACTCTACAACGGCCAAGTCACATGAAATGAACCTAATTGAAGAGCTAAACATTTCTATAATATACCCTAGAGTGGCCCTTGCGTTTCTTAAGGATCTGTCCCTCGCTTTTCTCTCTTCCCCTTTGTCCTTTGATTTTCTGGCGTTAATTGTGTCCTTCTCGTCATCTGCGTCTCTCTGAATATTTTTTCAGCGACGACCATCCGCGAACGAGAGGTGCAAGGTTACACTGATGGTGGTTTTGTATGTTGCCCAGTCTAAGCTTACACTCATCCGCCCCTGTCGATCGCTTAACGTAGCTCTTTGTTTGTTGAAAATCACGAAACTTTGTTTGACTGTGAAACGGTTTTTAGTAACCAGTTGATGCTCTGTCTACCCATTAAAGGTAAAGGCGTGACTATATCATGCATATAATTACTATTAGTTGGAATGTGTTTCGTGGTAATGGTAGCAAGAAAATTTACTTCTAATAACTTCACTTGTTATTTGCCTAGTCTCGTGAGGTCAAGACGTGATTAATTGTATCTACATATTTATTACTAGCTGTGCCCGCGACTTCGTACGCCCGGTTTGTATGGAAAACTCGCAGTGTCGAACATACTGAAAACGCTTCTCCGCGCGTAGGAGCGGGATCTGCTAATCTTTATCCGCATTGTCTGATCTTTGTTTTTGTATGGAAAACACGATTCCGCGCGCGAGCTAGCAGACATTCAGTATGTTCGACACTGCGTGTTTTCCATACAAACTGGGGTACTTACTCAATATAGAATGGTTTGCGTGATTATTTCTAACATAAGCTAGACACCAGGTAATAAGTTTAAGTAATGCTTAGTCAAACAAAAAAGTTCCATAAAAATCGGTTAAAATCCTACCTACCTCCTAAGTCATGAGGCGTAATTATTTGTATCATTACTTACTTACTCAATATTAGAATGGTTTGCATGATTATTTCTAACCTAAGCTGGACACCAGGTGATTAAAAAAACTCAGTGAAATAAAAAATCCGTTTCAGATCAGTTAAAATCGATCAGATTTCAATTTCCTGCTTACCCCCTAAGTCAGGTGGCGTGATTATTTGTATCGTTACTTTGAGTTTAAGTAATGCTCAGTCAAACAAAAAAAGTTCCATCAAAATCGGTTAAAAACGACCGATATTCAATTTCTTACCTACCTCCTAAGTCATGAGGCGTGATTATTGTGTCGTAACTTCGATTTTAAATGATGTTCAGTTGATTAAAAAAAAACCATAAAAATCGGTTAAGAAACAGCCAAATTTAAATTTCCTGCCTATTCCCACTACTACAATTGACTCCCTAAGTCAGGTAGCGTGATTTTAGGTATCCTAAGTTGCAACCCGGGTAACACACCGTTGAATTAAAAAAGTCCCATCGAAATCGGTTCAGTAGTTTTGGCGTGCAGACATAAAGACAGTACGTTACGTACGTTTACGTTTTGGTCTTTATATCGTTAATAATGCCTGCTGCAATTATTTTTTTGGTAATATATTCAATGTACAGACACGATTTTATTTAAATACGTCTAACGGTTTTTGCGTGAAAAGCGTACAACAGACAGACAAGAAATACAAAAAAAAAATTTGGCTTCTATTGCGTGTATGGAGCCCTCTTAACGCGATTATTCAATGTAGAGAATTCACCTCGTTTACAGTTTTATAGTATTATTATTAAAATGACTATTATTGTTACATTCGTATTCTGAACTAGTTCCACAGAATTCTTATTCCTATTACTAGTTTTATCTTATCTTATTTAGCCCACATCATCCCACTGCTGGGCACTATTACTAATATCAAAGAATAATTGTATACAGGTAACTATTTACTACTTTTACTTTTTCTTCCATGCTGGACTGGGAGCGAGAGAAAAACATAGAATGTGCCAGCTGCATTTCCTCCCGGGCATGCTGTGAAAATCAGCTAAGGGAACCGAGGGTTTCAGTATTTTGCAATTTACTCGACAGGCTGACAACCTGTCCTTACAGCACTATACCTAAATATCTATCTTAAATTACCCTCAAAACTTTGTCGATCTTTGTTTCGGTCGTTTACGCTCTGCCTACCCCATTAGGGATAAAGGCGTGAATATATGTATGTATGTAAGTATTTAAAAAATATATTATTTTATGCTGGCCTGCGAGCGAGAGAAAAACATCGAATGTGCCAGCTGCATTTCCTCCCGAGCATGCTGTAAAAACCAGCTAAGGGATCCGAGGGTTTCAGTATATTGCAATTTAGGCGATGGGCTGACAACCTGTCACTACAGCAGTATACATACAAATCGATCTTAAATAACCCTCAAAACTTTGTCAGACGAGGCGGAACGACCTTTATTTAGGTCGTGTACACTCTGCCTACCCCATTAGGGATAAAGGCGTGATTATATGTATGTAAAAAAATATCCTAACAAAAATGTTTCAATGCATTAATTGTTATAAAATTAAGCTAAAGCTTAATTGTTAAAACATACATATGAATAAACAAATGTTAAAACATATGAGTATTCTTGTAATATCCTTTTAATTATTTTGATACCCAAATCGATAAGGTCAGTAGAAAACAAAATTAAGACTTAGAATTTTGCGCCGTTTTGAATTTTGGAAAAATAACACCTATCTGTGAGTACTAGTATGCTTGAGATCAATCGAACGATACCATATTTTTTTAATTCCATCAAGCCGTTTCGGAGATACGAGGGACTAAAAAAATATCCAAATATACATACATACAAGATACGCGCGAAAAACATAACCCGTCCTTGACAGTTGGGTAATAATAATAGTCCTCCCACCGATTTTCGGTGATGGCGGCCAATCTCCTGGAGATCAGCAAACTGCGCAGGACTTGTTTTTAGTGCCCAAGTGTTTGCGCTACACACAGGTGCACTCTCTATTCCTTCAATCTCTTATTCTGATGGGACAGATTGACTGACACGACCAGAGAGAAATCAGGCGCAGGACCGACTATTTACGTGCCCATCCGATAGCATGGGTCATCTTATTTTTCGGTCAATTTGGTGATCAGCCTGCAATGTCCTAACCAAACTAGAAACAACAACAGAAAGTAATTGTTCCCCGCGGGGAATCGAACCCCGCGCTAGACCACGGAGGCAGTTAGGTAATAACCACCACATAAACCATCTTGATCATAAAATTTTGGTAAAATTATATTTCAAAAATAATTCAACTTGTTCCTTAATCTTTTTAATATGATAGAGAATAGAAGTAGAGAGACTAAATTGTGGAATTTGTATATATTTTTTGTACATAATCTTGGATCGTTGGAAAGGCATCTCCGAGCTCTACGTAAATTAATAGTTTGTGAGTGATGCTACTTATGTTTTTGAATAAGAAAAGAACGTAAAGATTAGCGAGTTAGATTATTTTGATCATAATATTGTGACTCAAGAAGAAAGAAATGATGTTTTTCTTAAAAGTTTCGCTCTTGTCGGTGTAATGATCTCCAGTCTTCTCTTCTGTTAGCAACGTTCTTAGGCTCCCTGTAGTTCTTCACACGTGTCTTCTCTTTCAGTTGATCACAATAATTTCTTCATGGTGTTTCTGTACCTTATCGTACCTCAGCAAGTGCCCTATCATTAAGCTTCTTCTATTTTCGATTATTGACATAAATAAACTTTTTTCATTTACTTGTTTCAATCGTAGAAGATTAAAAGCTAGGTAGCAACTTCTCAAATCAGTGGTTTCAATACTTCTTTATTAGTAACCCTTATTTAGTTACTCAAGGAATAGGGGACAAAATATAAAAGTAGACGTTTCTTTGCAAATAGGTATATTTATGTTTATTATAATAGATTTAACACATAAATAAATATCCAAATCAAACCTACAAAGTTTCTTTTCCATTTATAAATTAAGTTATAGTATTACAATAATACAAAGTAGGAACCCGACACGAGCGGAAGCTATGAATCTAAATCAGGTCGCTCATCAAACTCGTCACGACGGCTGGAGCCAGGGCTCATTTTCATATTACCAGTGCCACAGACTGTTGCTATTAAACTATAGTTTTACGGAGAAAGTTGTCAAAATGATGTGCTATGCGAATAGGGTATTTGTTGGTTATTTTTGATATATGAATCTAAATAGAAATCGCATACAACTTGTATGAGCGAGCAGTCAGTAATCATCTCATAGTGAACGGGGTATAGTTATTTAATAACTGTCAGACTTTCCTGCTGATGACTCAAATGGCGAGGTATTTTAGACAGCAAACAATGTCAAACAAATTTGCGCACACAATGGTGTGCGCTCGACATTTGGAGCTCTCAAATTTGCGTTCGACACTCAGCGGGTTAATTATTATAATATTAATTATTTGATGATATTTGTTAGCTACTGTAATTTTCATGTTTAAATGGATAAAGTATTATTTTTAAAGTCTAGAAGTTGTACTATAAGTACCTTCCATTGCAACCTACCATACTTCATAAACTAAAAAAATAAATATTTATTTCAATATCAAAGCATCTAGGGATCTAGTAGGCTAGCTATAATAATAATAAAAAAAATCAAAGCATGTTTGCACGATGTATACGGACGCTATGCAGAAGCAATATCCGGTCTCTTCCTACACTCACTACAATGGAAATGACGATTCTGGGGTACATCCATTCTATTTCATCTAGATTTTTTGACACAAATGTGTTAACATTACAATTTAAAATACTATATGTGTAACTGTTGAAATAGTTTCTGTGTTTGATAAAAATAAATACAACTTTACTTTTCCACTTTTGTCCAACTGGTAATTCTATAGTACCTATTTTTAGAATCTTATACAATGATTATAATTTTTTTTTTTTGTTAGCCGACTTCAAAACGGAGGAGGATATTAATTCTTCTGTATGTTATTTTGTTGCTTTTTTTGTGTTTATATTACCTCATAACTCCGTTTTTTTTTACATACAATCAGAATTCGACTTTAGGAGACTGGGGAAACTTAGAAGTTATTCCTAATTACATTGAGCAAGAGTATTAATGGTTGGAACTGGGCGTGGTGAAAATTCATATTGATTGAGGGCTTATAAAAAGGTCCTGTCATAAAGTTTGAGTTTGGGATAGCTTCTTATCTTGCAATTTGTTACTCTCTTTGAACAGTCACCTACGGATTGTATGATTTTCCACAAAACATATCTGAAGGCGGCTGTTTATTTTGTTATTTGTAAATATTTTTATTTTAATCAGACCCTGAAATACAATGGAACACCCACCCTTTACCCGTATTTTTGGACGAAACAATTTCAAACAATACTTTTTGTTTGTCACAGCACTCAGGAAAATCTGTTTTCATTCGGTTTGAATTTTATTTTGCCATTCAGTTTAATTGCAGGTTGATGTAGAGAAATATAAAGGTCACTGCCAGTCAGAGTAAATATTACAATTATGATAGAAAAGGGGAATTATGATAGAAATTATGATAGAAAAGGGAAAAAAAGGGGAATAGGAGCCCGATGGTGTAGTGGATAGGGCTGCTGCCTCCTGAGCGGGGAGGTCGTGGTTCGAATCCCTCCACGTACCTGTGTAACACGTCTCTATGTAAAAACCAGTACCCTCGTTCAATCCCCTAGATTAGGTAGCCAACCCCGTGAGATACGGGATAAGGCTAAGGAGATGATGATAGAAATGGGAAATTTACCGAACGAGGTGTTGTTTTTGGAAACCAATATCCAACTGGCAATGTCTTTTTGAAATTTTGAAAAAAAAAGCGTTGCGGACTCTAGCCACAGAATATATAATAGTACTACATACAGAATGGACATTCACCTCTCTTCCCCAGTCCGACATACGTCACACTCCGCGCCGGATTGTGGGCCACATTGAGCGTACGCTTAGCGGCTATGGCGCGAGCATCTTTCCCAGTGTAACGGAAATAATAAAGTTTTGTGTTCCAAATATGGTTAGGTACTGTTCCGTGTACGGATGTCTTTCTACCACAAGATATGACTCCAATAGGAACTTTTTTAGCTTCCACAGTGATGAAAGACGGTAAGTAAATTCATACAAAATATGCAACATAATCTATTCTAACTATTCAGTTACACTGAACTACTTTAAAACGTTGGTTTAATCAAGAAACAGATTAATCAATTGATGATTATGACCGGTATAACAAAATTTGTCAACCCTCATAACACGCACACAAACAAGACGGCATGTTGCCAAGTGCAACATGCCGTCTGTCGGTGTGTGACAAAAATGACATGGTAGTTAGGAGTGTCCGAGCTGTGTTCTAGATTCTCCTTGGTTACATTGGCGTGTTTGACAGATATTCTTCGTATTTCGTCTTGACTTGTTAGCATTTGATGGCCATTGCGTAGTATTTCAATACTTAGTGTATACATGTGTTGTACGTCATAATCATTGTCGCTATGTATGACGCGTCATACTTCTGTAAGTGGAATGTAATCAAATCACAGATTATAGTACCACTTAAGTTAAATTTACGCTCTTGACAACGTGGTATTTCCAACGAAACATAAAAAAATAACTGCCTCCGTGGTCTAGTGGTCAGAGCCATGGGCTTACGATCTGGAGGTCCTGGGTTCAATTGCCACGGGACACACAAAGATTTTTCAATAGATCACTTTGTGATACGTTCCTCACATTGCAGGCAGAATCACCTGATTGTCCGAAAAAAAAGGATTCCGTGCTTCGGAGGGCGTTTAGCCGTCGGTCCCGGTCGCTGTCTTTGATAGTGATCGTTACTCAAAACCATGTCAGAGACCTAATAGTTGTACTACTTTCGGTTTGCAAACTCTGACACCAGGCTTCATCGGGTCGTTGTTTGACTTGAGAACCAACTCGCTAAGAAGAAGAAGAACGAAATATTGAAGATTCAGGCTCCATAAGTTGACAAATTTGATGAATGAGAATTAATGAATTTCATTGAGTAGCACGAACCTATTAAATGTAAAAAAGTTCGGGTCAAATAGTGATATACGCTTTCCCGTTTTTGCAGTTTTTAGTTGGCTACGTTCGTTCAATCCCAACTAAATCGAGAACAAAGAATTCACATGTGTTTCGACTCTAACTGAAAATAGGATAAAAAATATACAGACTTTTAACTAAAGCTCGTACCAGTTATTTCATTTATGTAAAGCTGGGCACAATATTTTAAAAAATCACGTTTTAAAAATGTATTTATTTTTAAATCAATCCCATCGTTAGACATTGAGTCTTTAAAATAATTTTATTATGTCGCTGTGTGTTATCGTTTTGTTTATTTTACTCAATGTAACTCATAGCATAGGATTTAAGAAATATATATAAAGCTGTGGGTTCTTTTCATTGAAAAGTGATACGATATAAACCTGGTTAAGTCTAGGTTTCTATCATGGTTTTATGTAAGGACCACTAAGCGGAGACAGTGACCGGGATGCCCCTCCAAAACATGGAATCATTTTTACTTACCAGATAGATAGGAGATTCAGTCTATAAGTATCATTCTAACTAAACTGAAACGATCTCATAAAGTGTATTGTATGCGAACTCGTGACCTAACACATTCTATCCGGACTCTTTATTGCTTTTCAAAAAGAACCAGCTTCATCGCGGTGATATTGAAAGCCCCATCCTCAATATATCGCTCTTGAGATTTGTTTATCGGGATTTGTTCTAAGCTCCACTGGAGTATTACTATTGACTACTAAAATTTTAAGAAAACAGAGCAAAATTTTACGGAGAAGAGATTTTGGAAGTTACGAGAAACTATTACTTAACCGAGCTACTTGAACTAAGATATTATGTAAATCATCTGCAATAATGTTACATCATTGATTTAAACTTAATAAAACAAAGAAAAACACACACATACATATAATCACGCCAAAGTAAAAACTTCATGGCATCTGACATGAAACAGGTTCAAAAATAAAACGAGCCGCACGCAGCTCGCTTCAAAACATAATGGAAATTCAGTTAAAGAAATTCCTGAAATCACTTTGCTCAGTGCTCATGCAATTTAAATTCTGACGTACTTTTCAAGAGAAATTCAATTAATTGTCAGTTTTGCATGTTTTTTTACTTTGGTAAAACAGATTAGAATCTAGACAGCCTAGCTAGAGCTTTAAGTTTAATATTACATTCTACAATATATATTTTTAAGTTAGCCTGAGATGTCCCACTGCAGGTGTTCTACAAATTACAATAGAGAAAATATATTAGGTAGTATGCGAGAAGTAGTTTCTACAAGGGCCAAGTAGATAACTGACAACCTGTCTCTGAATCCATCCATACACATTTCTTTTCGAAATTATCCACAATTGATGTCAATGAACAAAAACGCCTTTTGCTAGGCTGTTAATGCTAAATACCTAAAGGCGTGATTTTAAGTATGAAATGAAAAAAAGAGACATACCTGAAACATTACATCACAATCACCCAAGTCTCACAGGTCAGACCCCATTAGGACGTAACTGCAACTGATAATTTTTATGAAAATGAATGAGATGTACCGCACTGAAGCGGCACTGTAGCTGCGGAGCCAGTTCATACATTTTGACAGAAACTACCTCCGTGGTCTTGTGGCTAGTGCCACGGACTCCTGATCCGGAGGTCCTGGGTTCGATTCCCAGGGGGGAAACACAAAGTTGATATTTGAGAATTTATCACTTTGTGAATTTTCCGCAGTTTGGTTAGGACATTGCAGGCTGAATAACCGGATTGTCCGAAAAACAAAAAAGATTTCGTGCTTCGGAGGGCACGTTACGCCGGCAGTCCCGGTCGTTGTCTTTGATAGTGCTCGTTACTCAAACCATTTCAGAGGCCTGAAAGTTATGCTACTAGGCGGTTTAAAAATTCTGACACTAGGGTTCATCGGGTCGATATACTCAATACGCACTCGACAGAAGAAGACAGTTTCTGCCGCTCCGCTGCAGCTACGTCCTAGTGCGGTCTGACCTTAAGGTGACGATACTAGCCAAGTGGCGTCTAAATTATTAAAAAAACATAATTAATTCATAGCTCGTTGTAGTAACATTAAGAAAGATTGCCGTTGGTGGCCGTTATTCGCAATTATTCTTGTTGCTACTACAACGAACGATTGATTCGCAAATTTTAAAAAAATCTAAATTATTTTAATTACTTTACCTTTTCGATTCACTGCGTTCTTAGGGAGTATATTTTTTTTACTAACGGGGGTACCACTTGGCTATTATCGTCACCTTAATATCACACAACTCTAAAGTGAGTGATACCACATGAGCCTCTACAAACTTCTCACTGTTTGTTCAGTGTCCACTATTGTTTTAGGTTTTGTGTGTGTGTTCTGTGTTTTCAGATAAAATATTACGTCTGTGGTGAATTAAAGAGGCGTAGGTAGATAAGGTAGGATAAGTTAATATTAATATTTTAAATTAAATTCATAGATTTAGAGGTGTTTTTAGTCGTATACCTAAACCGAGTATAAAAAATAAATTTAGTATTTTATTATTAGATACGCCATTATGCTACACAAAAATTCTTCATGTCAATTCATTTCGATAGAATATTCAACTGTAGGGTATCCGGGTGTAAGGGACAGCGCCCCGCTAACTTTTAGGGGTTGCTCAGTCAACAAAACTGAAAAACTTTCAACAAGAAATTCTTAAAAAATATTTTTTAAAATTAAAATTTGACCTTCCCATAAAATTACAGACATTTTGTTTAGAAAAGCATTTTTTTTTCACTTCCTGCAAAATAATCCTGCTGATAGTTGTTCAGTTTCGTTGATTGAGCAACCCCTATCGGTTTGCGGAACGCTGTCTCTTACAACCCGTATACTCGAAAAATAGTAAAAGGCTTCTATTATACAAATACAAAACTCGCGGAAGAAGATATTAAATTGAAAACCAGGCTTAATTTTTCAAAGTCATTATTACTTTTCTCAGTAGATATCACTGTTCAGGACCTATGTCACCCAACAATGCCGTCACTAACACCGCAGAGAGAGTGATAATTGAAAATATCCTCGCTTTTCATCGTTTCGGCGCATTGAGGATTGCCTTTTTATGATCCAATTTTTCACATTGCCCCTTCCTTCGTTCTGCTTGGCATCCTCGTTCAAATTAATATTCCTCTTTTATGTAGAAAATGATTTGTTAGAGACGAGGGAGGCGTCGTGCTGATATAAGACTTATAGACTGTACGGGTATCACTGCTTGCTTCACTTTATACTTTCTATGCTTTTTTACTTAGTCTGATTTTGTAAGTGACATTGTTAGTTAATTTACACTATTATATTTTACATTGATAGTCAAGTCACCTTGCTACCTTTTGTAGTAAGATTGAAAAGTACCCGGAAAGATAAACAACTGCTTTTACAAACAATGTTTTCATAATTTTACAAAACACACAATTAAGAATGTCACAAATCACAAGAAGGTCGTTTCCAGTTCTTCCTTAATGTGGCACTGAATGACTGTAGATACCTACACTCTACACTACATCACTCCTATATGGAGCGGCTGCATCTGTCACTAGATTGATGGCCGCTACGTGACCGACGCACCAGACGTACGGGGTTTGTCAGCTCTCCAGCTGCGTATTCATGGTAGAACCCACACACGCCTCATAGACGAGTGTCTGCTTTATCTTTAAATATGTCTTACTAAAGGTACTCAAGTTAATGTACAATGTTGAATGGAGCGACTGCATCTGTCACTAGATTGATGGCCGCTACGTGACCGCCGCACTAGACGTACGGGGTTTGTCAAATTATGGCGTATTCATGGTAGAACACACACACGCTTATAGACGAGTGTCTGCTTTATCTTTGAATTTGTCCTTCTAAAGGTACTCAAGTTGATGTACAATGCTATAATGGAGCAGCAGCATCTGTCACTAGATTGATGGCCGCTACGTGACCGAAGCACCAGACGTGCTGAGTTTGACAGCTCGCCAGCTGTGTATTCATAGTATCTGTCACCTGTCATGATAAAAGCATCGGACATTGGGTTTGATTCTAGATTCCACCAGCTAAAACTAAAATTAAAAAATCCATCTGTCACTTTTAAAATACTAAAATTGAAAAAGGACAGGCGATTTATACTCTATGGTTTTACACTTTGTCCGTTAGATTTTGACGCGCTTTTGCACGTTTCCCCAAAATTTCTGTTAATTTTATCCGCCAAATCAAATGATGGCGGATGAAAATTACAGATAACGCATGAACTACCGACTATAAATAAAAATCCGGAGAGAATAGATCTTCTGTTCTTCTGTCTAGATTATATTTTTGGTTTTAGCCGGCAAATCAAGAATCGAGCCCACTATCTATGATTTTATATTTTCTACAATTTCTACCTTTTCCTTGTTTTACTAAGTATTCCCCAATCATTTGGAGCCAACATTCGTGTTTACGCGCTTTATGGTCAAAGAATTATTCAGTAATTGGTGGTAGAAAGTTATACATGCCAGCAAAATTCTTCGAAATACAATTTCATGACCTTCTGAAGTTTACGAAACTCCTAAGAGAAATGGTATCGCAGAAGTATTATCAAAAATTCAGAATGTCGATAGTCCCTGGATATTATTAGCATTACGTAATTCATCTTAAAAATTGATGAAACTCTTCGTGTTCGAGGCACAAATTCCTCTCAAGCAGATTGTTACTTTAATCTTTTATTCCAATTCTTTAGGATTCTTTTCGTCTTCATTAGTCATTCTTTAGAGGAGATAAAATGATTTATTAGGGGAGGGGAGCTTTCCAGAGTTGGTCCAGGATTGATGCGAGTTATATGTTAATGAGGGAGTTTTTTGACACTTCCCTCGCCGAATGTACTCTCATGCGTGACAACGAGATTTTAAGGTCGCCGAATCCATTTATTTTCTCTGGAGTTTTGCCTAGGTCAGATAATTATAGCAGAAAATATGAGCTCACATAGGCTCCTATTTGTAAAGCTATCCCAAGATTGAGAGCAATATGAAGTATTTGATAAGCCATTCTGTACTGAAATGACATTTCTGATACGAACTCAAATTGGCTTTCCATCTCAAGTGCGGATTATAAATACGAGCCCTAGAAATCAGTCGGCTAGAAAGCAGATGTAATATCACTTTGAAATTATTTTCTCAATTGGGTACTAGAAAATATTAAATCCATACATCAGATATCTGATCGACCGAAAATTGAACTCAAAACCTTCAGAGCCCCAAATCGGCTACGCAAAATGCGTTCTAAACAAACGCAATATCCAAGATAACCCCGTTTTTGCACTATCTTTCCATTAGAGTTATTTAAGTTTCGTGAAGCAGTGTTTGGTTAGGACTTTGCGGTCGTAATGAAAGGATAACATTTCCCAGCAGATTCGTCCTTTTGGCTTGGGTAAATGCCGCCCATGGCCGCCAAAACCGCAAGTGAAACAGAATTTGATCAACTTCGAGCTTATCATACGACCTACTTGAAAACCACAAAACTGGTCGATACTACTAAGTTATTTGTGAACACAGTGGAAGTAAAATTACTGACTCAGATTTATAAGCTAGATCAGTTGGTTTCGATCCAGCTAGTTTTTTTTTTGTAGAGATATAGCACGCACCTACCGGAGCGGTGCGAGGGCGTGTTCTTCACTAAGGCTCGTATTTATAAAGAGATCTCATGAATGAGAGCAATATTAAGAATCGATCTGAGGCCGTTTTGTACTCAAATGATATTTCTGATACTAACTTAAACTCGCTGTCACTCTTGATTGAGACCTGATTATAATTATGGACCTAAATCAGGACATCGAATCACCAAGATCTAAGTACTTACTGCACTTTAACTTCTACCGTTTGCTTCTATTGTGGTATAAAGCCAGTCTATTACTACCAAATAGTTACCCTTTGGCAAACAGATAGGGGCAGTTGGTTGTACATACATACATACATATAATCACGACTTTATCCCTCATGGGGTAGGCAGAGCGTAAAAGACCCAAACAAAGGTCGTTCCGCCACGTCTGACATAGTTTTGAGGGTTATTTAAGATAGATTTGTAAGTATATTGCTGTAGTGACAGGTTGTCAGCCCATCGCCTAAATTACAATATACTGAAACCCTCGGATCCCATAGTTCAGTTACTTAGATCAGTTGGTTGTATAAATATCATTTTCAGTTTGAAATCTAGATCCATATTCATTCAGTGTGTTTGTGTTTCAGGTTAGACTGCAATGGATCCGATCCTGAATATATCTGATCTGTATCATTTTGGTATCTTGAGTATTTTCAGCAGTTTTTTCTTTCACAATATGATTTTTTGAACGTAACTTTCACATAAACACTGCTATACAAAGTAAAGTTTAAAGGTGGTTACACACGTAGCTGTAATATATTTTTATATGCGGACGTATAACAGTATCTTATGATATTTTATCCATACTATTTTTTGTTCACATTTTCTTCCATCCTGGACTGGGAACAAGAGAAAAACATAGAATGTGCCAGCTGCATTTCGTCCCAGGCAGCATTGCAAGAACCAGCTAAGGGATCCGACGGTTTCTGTATATTGCATTTAGGGGCAATCAACCTGTCACTACAGCAATCTATCTTAAACAAAGGTTGATCCGTCACGTCTGACAAAGGTTTGAGGAATATTTAATATCGATTTGTAGGTTATATTGCTGTAGTGACCTATATTATTAATTTCGAAAACGCTATCAAATTATCTGGACAGATATTGTAAGATATATTAATATGTTTTACTATCACACTTGCAATTACTACAGCAATACCAGACAGAGCAAGTTATAAATTTTAATATAAGCTACGTGTGTGGTAGCTAGCTATACTATATAAAGAAAAAAAAAGAAAAAAAAAACAGGCATTTCACCCATAGTTTTAGATAAATGTTACATAAAGGTGCACCTACACAAAAAATACACATAAACAATACAAGAAATAGAACAAGCAAAATAAATATAAACTATAATCATATACATACATAAAATCACGCAGAAAGTAAAACGCCTCCTAAAAGGCGCTTTCGCCACGTCTGACATAAATTGAGGGCAATTTTAGATTGTAATGTGTATTGCTGTAGTGACAGGTTGTCAGCCCATCGCCTAAATTACAATACACTATAACCCTCGAATCCCTTTTTTCCCTTTTGCTGACTTCTACAGCATGCCCGGGAGGAAGGGCAACAGGAACATTCTATGTTTTTCTTTCTCTCCCAGTCCAGTATGGAAGTTAATCATATATTTGGTATAATTGAAATATATTATAGCTACGTGTATAACCACCTTAAAGCTATAATGAAACTCGTTTCCTTAGAGATAAGGTGGATCCGCTTCTGAAACAAAATATTTTTTATTCGCCTCCTGATTCGTCAGCTTTTTCTTTAAAACCCTCTGAGGGAAAGAGGGTCATTGTTTTTAAGGGTCGTTTCAGAGAACATGACTTTACATTTCTTAAATTGCGACCCCGAGTTTGAGGAAATTGACACCGCTAATAACTTATCTGTAAAATGAGATAACAACGATAAAGATAAAAGACATTTATTTTCAAATTAACACAAATAACATTTATACAAACGAATCATTCAAACTTTCACTTAAAACTAAAATGCATTATAATTTTAAGTGGTTAAGTGTAAACTAAACATTAATTAGTTATCTTAGCAGAAAAGGGTGAGGGCACAGCATGGCTGATTTAAAGCCCTCCCTGAGTCAGAATTCTTAGAATGGAAAGTAAGAAAAAAAACTGCGATTCTAAAATCGTTGTATACCTACTTATCTTAAATCTGTAGAATATTTTTTGTGTTTATTTATAACAAGCTTTCCGCACGCGGTTTACCCGCTTTAACTGACTTTTCTCGCGATAAAAAGGTGTATTTGTCCTGGACTTAAGTTATACCGGGTGTAAACAGCGTCCCGCAAACTGATAGGGATAGCTCAGTCAGCGAAACTGAACAACTTTCACCGGAAAATTCTTTCAAGACATGACAAAAAAAAATACCTGCCCATACAAAGTTAACAACTTGATCAGACGATTTGTATGGAAAACCATTTTTTTCTTTTACCTCCTGAAAAAGTCCTACTGGGAGTTGTTCAGTTTCGTTGACTGAGCAACCCCTATCAGTTTGCGGGACGCTGTCCCTTACACGCCGCCTTCTTCTTAGGTAGGCATGTATGTCAAGTTTTATTCCATTCCTTCCATTGATTGAACCGTGGCTTATTAACAAAACATATAAACTTCCAAATCATCATCATCTCCCTAGCCTTATCCCGTATCCCACGGTATTGGCTACCTAATCTAGGGGATTGAATAAGGGTACTGGTTTTACACAGAGTGACTGCCATCTAACCTCCGCAACCCAGAAGGGTCCCAAGACCCAATCCTTGACTAGGTCAGAGTTTTCAAGCCGCCAATGCTTAGCAACGGCCTGTGACATAGCTTAGCGATTAATATCTAGAGTATTAAACGATATTAACCGGGACCAACGTCTATGTCTAAACTTCGAAATATGAAGGAAAAATTTAGAGCTATTAAAAAAACTAGAGACTATGCGGCGATGAGTGAATTTTATTTTTTTCATTATTTCAACATACTCGTAAATGTTGTAAAGAAAAACACTAATGTACTTTTTTATGAATCTCAAATTTATTTGACATGTAACTTTCAAATTAGTTTGTAGACACAGATCTGTAACAGTTCTATATATTTTGTAGATCTTGAATCATTTTTTTATTGTTTATTGAAAACAAATACGTTCATTCGAATATTACGTTCAGTATTTCCGAGTTTAACGCAGTACGACTGTCGAGCCGTCTGACTGATTTATTAGGACCGAAACAAAATCGGTAAAAATCAAACAGGTTTGACTCTTCCCTCGAGAACGAACTGAAATAAAATACGCGCTACCTTTTCAGAAAAATGTGGTGGTTGAAAAATAAATCGGTTTAAGTGCCAATCACTAAATGAAATGTTTTTCGTAAATTTTACCATAAGATACGTATCTAAGGCTCGTATTTACAAACCGATCTCACGGTTGAGAGCAATATTAAGTGTGGATTTGACACGACTCTATGAACTGAAATTACATTTTTGATATAAACTCAAACTGGCTGACAATCTCAACTGCAGTTTATGCATACGGGCCCAGATTTAGTTAAAGGTTACAATTTTGAATGTAACTATGAAGTCCAAATATGACGCTTTTATTATGAAATATCTGATACTAGTTTGATGCATTTTTGTGGAGATCTATCTGATCGGTCTACTGATTAATCCTAATCAAACTAAAATCAACTTAATGTCATTTTACCTACCGGAAATCAAATCCACGACATCCGGATCGAGAGCCCAAGGCTTACAACGCAGAATATCACTGTTAAAGAGCAAACTTTTCCTTCTCCCGTGATTTGAATTGTTCGCCCCGGGGGCTTCCTATTACAGTCTATAAAATGATCTAGTTTGAT
The DNA here is from genome assembly GCA_949820665.1 of Scrobipalpa costella. Lineage (NCBI taxonomy): Eukaryota > Metazoa > Arthropoda > Insecta > Lepidoptera > Gelechiidae > Scrobipalpa > Scrobipalpa costella. The sequence continues at coordinate 18,321,232 of OX463296.1, read as the reverse complement.
TGGAAATCATGCTGCGTCACAGGGCGGTACAAAATAAAAACATCTTTAAATCAATTTGGTGATATGGTGATTTGGATCTTTGGTCTGGAATAAACGATTTATTATTATTATTTTTTATTATTTTTATTATAAGTACCTAAAATATTATATCCTCGTATCCTCAATAACATTGATTTGCACGTCTCGTTCTCCCCTAACGAGCTACGTTTGCGAACGAAATCTGTTGATGGTACACCGAACACTTCCTGCCGTCCTCATTGCCTACAATTACTAGTTCGCAAGAAAAACTACTGGGAGCAAAAATACTCCCTTTCATCGCTATCGAAGCCTGGAGCTTAGAAAAAGTTTTGCGGACGCGCTGATGACAACGCTGGAGCAACTTTTGCGCTGACGTTACAAAAGGCTGGGTCGAGACGAGTTGTGTTGGCCTGTCAAGTGGTGAGCAAGTAGGGCAGTAACTCTGAACTCTGCCCTATTTCGACATGAAAGAAAAAACGCAACATGAACTTTAAGGCTCGTATTTTTGAAGCAATCTCAAACTTGAGAGCAATATTACGTATGGATTTGACAGGCCAGTTTGTACTGAAATGACATTTGTGATACGAACTTAAACTCGCTGTCACTCTTGAGAGCTGATTACAAATACGGCCTGAAGAATTACACTGGCGCATAAATACACAGTGTAAAATATAATTTGTTCGTAATTCAATTGATAAAATACATACATACTTGTATATGAACAACCCTTTATCCCTAATGGGGTAGGCAGAGCGTAGAAGACCTAAACAAAGGTCGTACCGTCACGTCTGACAAAGTTTTGAGGGTTATTTAAGATAGGTTGACAGCCCATTGCCTAAATTACAATATACTGAAACCCTCAATAAAACCCGTTCAAAAATGACCGAAAACTGTATCGAAGAGTACCTATCTGATAATGTCCTTTCTATAATTTTACAAGCTCTTAAATTGGTACAGGATATTATTAATTGTGTGTTTGTTGTTTAAAACAAACAAATTAAATACAAAACGTGGGTACTTCTTGTTTCAAGCCACAGATGTATTGCAAAGGGTCTGGTTTGTTGAAAACTAGTATTAAGTCAGATCTTTTCCTGTTACGTTAAAGAAGATACCCCGTTGGAATGTGGGCGTCGTCCACTTCACGCAACATAAAGCCTTTATGGAGACACACTGCCCGCCCCATACACCAATTTATTCCATGACTCGACCCAACTGACATATGCCCTCAGCTTTACGGAGTCTATTGCACATTTCGCGAATACCTTGTAGCAGCGAGCTCCCAGAATTTATATTTGCCTAGTAGTTTTCCTCATTCTGGAATAGAGCTTGTTCACTAAAGCTTTTGGCAAGTTTTGCAACTTTTAAAGTTTTTATAAAAGCCGCTCCACTACTAAACTTGCTTTTTCTTCTCTTAACTTGTCAATTTTAAAAATGTTTAATTTAAAAAAGAGCTCTACTTTATAAATTCCCTTCATATTTGAATTAAATAAAAACTAGTCGTAGAAAATGTTTAGATATTTATGGAATCTCAAGAATAAATGCAACAGATCACATACTCATAAGTTCTGCTGCTGGTAAAAAATGCGGAAAGTACAGTCTGTTCTACCTACAAACTACATCAGTTAATTTATTTTCTCTATCTCGATTGATTATCTCTATCATTCATTAATTTTGAATATCAAAAGACAAGATAGCAGAAGCAGATCATATTACCTACAAGCTATCCTAAAAACTCTAAGGATACATTGTAATGTATCCAGCGAATCTGTAGCCAGCGAAAAGCACCTTTGTTTTATGCTATGTAAGGATATGTCCAAAATGTCATCAATTATAGTAATTTTTAGCTCTTCATTAAGGTTCATTTTATGTGACTTGCCCGCTGTAGGCAATAATTCGACCTGTCACCTACAACGCCACTCTACAACGGCCGGCCGACCGGCGCGGCGCGAGAACAGAAGTAGAGAGACTATAAATAGAATTAAATAGTGTTATTTGAATATATTTTTTATACATAAAGTCTTGGACCGTAGCAAAGTCATCTACGAGTTCTACGTAAATTAATAGTTTGTGAGTGATGCTACTTATGTTTTTGAACAATAAAAGAACGTAAGGAAGTCCGAGATTGATTATATAATATTGTGACTCAAGAAATAATGATTTTCTTAAAAGTTTCAGTTGTCGGTGTCTTGATCTCCAGTCTTCTTTTCTGTGAGCAACGTCCTTTAGCTAGCTTGGGTGAAATAGTTCCAACATCAGGAGCTGATCACCCGTCTGCGTGCATCGCAGCCGTCCCACCAAGAAGTAGAACGTCCTTTAGCTCCCTGTAGTTATTCACACCCGTCTTCTCTTTCAGTTAGTCACAATAGTTTGTTCATAGTGTTTCTGTACCTCATCACAAGTGCCCTATCATTTAGCTTCTTCTATTTTCGATTATTGACAAAAATAAACTTTATTCCTTTACTTGTTTCAGTCGCAGAAGAGTAAAAGCTAAGTAGCAACTTCTCAAATCAGTGGTTTCAATACTTCTTCATTAGGAACCCTTAAATAGTTACTCAAGGAATAGGGGACAAAATATAAAAGTAGACGTTTCTTTGCAAATAGGTATATTTATGTCTATTAAAATAGATTTACCACATAAATAAATATCCAAATCAAACCTACAAAGTTTCTTTTCCATTTATAAATTAAGTTATAGTATTACAATAATACAAAGTAGAAACCCGACACGAGCGGAAGCTATGAATCTAAATCAGTTCGCTCATCAAACTCGTCGCGACGGCTGGAGCCAGGGCTCATTTTCATATTACCAGTGCCACAGGCTATTGCTATTAAACTATAGCCTTACTTGTAATTTTATGGGAAGGTCAAATTTTATTTTGAGCGAATAATTTTTAAGAATTTCTTGGTGAAAGTTTTTCAATTTTGTTGACTGAGCAACCCCTAAAAGTTAGCGGGACGCTGTCCTTTACACCCGGATACCCTACAGTTGAATATTCTATCGAAATGAATTAACATGAAGAATTTTTGTGTAGCATAATGGCGTATCTAATAATAAAATACTAAATTTATTTTTTATACTCGGTTTATTGTCTCGTCAATTCCAAATCCGTGGAGTGCAAGAAATTTAATTATTTTATTTGCACGCCGTAAAGCTATAAGGTGAATTTTCATTTCAATATTTACACAAAATTGTTTTGGCAAAATTAAATTTAATAATTTGGATTGTGGAAGTTCAGTAGGAGTTTCAGTCTTTTGGAGACTTAAAACTATCATGAAACTGAACAAATGCCAATCAATATTTTTTGTCCCACGTTGTATACATAATAAACATACATTGCAACTCCGTAACTAAAATTTCAAGAGTTTTCATACTTTATTATGTATGTAAGAAAACTCTTGAAATTTCGCCTTTATCCCTAATGAGATAGGCAGAGCGCAAGCAACATAAGCAAAGTCGTTCCGCCACATCACACACATGCTTTAGTGGCAGGTTGTCACCTTATCAACTAAATTGCAATATACATAAACCCTCGGATCCCTTAGCTGGTTTTTACAGTATGCCCGAGAGGAAATGCAGCTGGCAAATTCGTGTTTATTTTTTATATATTCCAAATAAAATAATAATAAATAAACTTTCTGTAATATACTGGCCGAACACCATTCAAAACAAGGATCTTTGGACCATTTGCCAGCAGACCCGAATTGCATAGGAAGTTGTACATGGTAAATGGAGTTGGACACGTCTTGAGGAGGGGAGACAACAATCTAGCCAAAACCGCATTCGAATCACCGGAAATCGAATCCACGACATCCGGATCGAGAGCCCAAGGCTTTCAACGCAGAATATCACTGTTAAAGAGCAAACTTTTCCTTCTCCCGTGATTTGAATTGCTCGCTCCGAGGGCTTCCTATTAGTCTACAAAATGAACTAGTTTGATTGGAAATCATGCTGAGCCACAGGGCGGTACAAAATAAAAACATCTCTAAATCAATTTGGCGATATGGTGATTTGGATCTTTTGTCTGGAATAAACGTGTCTTTTTTTTTTATTATTATTTTTATTATAAGTACCTAAGATACTATATCCTTGTATCCTCAATAACATTGATTGGCACGTCTCGTTCTCCCCTAACGAGCTACGTTTGCGAACGAAATCTGTTGATGGTACACCGAACACTTCCTGCCGTCCTCATTGCCTACAATTACTAGTTCGCAAGAAAAACTACTGGGAGCAAAAATACTCCCTTTCATCGCTATCGAAGCCTGGAGCTTAGAAAAAGTTTTGCGGACGCGCTGATGACAACGCTGGAGCAACTTTTGCGCTGACGTTACAAAAGGCTGGGTCGAGACGAGTAGTGTTGGCCTGTCAAGTGGTGAGCAAGTAGGTCAGTAACTCTGAACTCTGCACTATTTCGACATGAAAGAAAAAACGCAACATGTACTTTAAGGCTCGTATTTTTGAAGCGATCTCAAACTTGAGAGCAATATTACGTATGGATTTGATAGGCCAGTTTGTACTGAAATGACATTTGTGATACGAACTTAAACTCGCTGTCCCTCTTGAGAGCTGATTACAAATACGGCCTGAAGAATTACTCTAGCGCATAAATACACAGTGTAAAATATAATTTGTTCGTAATTCAATTGATAAAGTACATACATACTTGTATATGAACACCCCTTTATCCCTAATGGGGTAGGCAGAGCGTAAAAGAACGAAACAAAGGTCGTACCGTCACGTCTGACAAAGTTTTGAGGGTTATTTAAGATAGGTTGACAGCCCATTGCCTAAATTACCATATACTGAAACCCTCAATAAAACCCGTTCAAAAATTAACGAAAACTGTATCGAAGAGTACCTATCTGATAATGTCCTTTCTATAATTTTACAAGCTCTTAAATTGGTACAGGATATTATTAATTGTGTGTTTGTTGTTTAAAACAAGACAAACGTATGACGAAGTTAAATACAAAACGTGGGTACTTCTTGTTTCAAGCCACAGATGTATTGCAAAGGGTCTGGTTTGTTGAACACTAGTATCAAGTCAGATCTTTTCCTGTTACGTTAAAGAAGATACCCCGTTGGAATGTGGGCGTCGTCCACTTCACGCAACATAAAGCCTTTATGGAGACACACTGCCCGCCCCATACACCAATTTATTCCATGACTCGACCCAACTGACATATGCCCTCAGCTTTACGGAGTCTATTGCACATTACGCGAATACCTTGTAGCAGCGAGCTCCCAGAATTTATATTTGCCTGGTAGTTTTCCTCATTCTGGAATAGAGCTTGTTCACTAAAGCTTTTGGCAAGTTTTGCAACTTTTAAAGTTTTTATAAAAGCCGCTCCACTACTAAACTTGCTTTTTCTTCTCTTAACTTGTCAATTTTAAAAATGTTTAATTTAAAAAAGAGCTCTACTTTATAAATTCCCTTCATATTTGAATTAAATAAAAACTAGTCGTAGAAAATGTTTAGATATTTATGGAATCTCAAGAATAAATGCAACAGATCACATACTCATAAGTTCTGCTGCTGGTAAAAAATGCGGAAAGTACAGTCTGTTCTACCTACAAACTACATCAGTTAATTTATTTTCTCTATCTCGATTGATTATCTCTATCATTCATTAATTTTAAATATCAAAAGACAAGATAGCAGAAGCAGATCATATTACCTACAAGCTATCCTAAAAACTTAGAGGATACATTGTAATGTATCCAGCGAGTCTGTAGCCAGCGCACCTTTGTTTTATACTATTTAAGGATATGTCCAAAATGTCGTCAATTATAGTAATTTTTAGCTCTTCATTAAGGTTCATTTTATGTGACTTGCCCGCTGTAGGCAATAATTCGACCTGTCACCTACAACGCCACTCTACAACGGCGCGAGAACAGAAGTAGAGATACTATAAATAGAATTAAATAGTGTTATTTGAATATATTTTTTATACATAAAGTCTTGGACCGTAGCAAAGTCATCTACGAGTTCTACGTAAATTAATAGTTTGTGGGGGATGCTTTTTATGTTTTTGTACAATAAAAGAACGTAAGGATGTCCGAGATTGATTATATAATATTGTGACTCAAGAAATAATGATTTTCTTAAAAGTTTCAGTTGTCGGTGTCTTGATCCAGTCTTCTCTTCTGTGAGCAACGTCCTTTAGCTCCCTGTAGTTATTCACACCCGTCTTCTCTTTCAGTTAGTCACAATAGTTTGTTCATTGTGTTTCTGTACCTCATCACAAGTGCCCTATCATTTAGCTTCTTCTATTTTCGATTATTGACAAAAATAAACTTTTTTCCTTTACTTGTTTCATTCGCAGAAGAGTAAAAGCTAAGTAGCAACTTCTTAAATCAGTGGTTTCAATACTTCTTCATTAGGAACCCTTAAATAGTTACTCAAGGAATAGGGGACAAAATATAAAAGTAGACGTTTCTTTGCAAATAGGTATATTTATGTCTATTAAAATAGATTTACCACATAAATTAATATCCAAATCAAACCTACAAAGTTTCTTTTCCATTTATAAATTAAGTTATAGTGTATTTATTGGTTATTTTTATATATTCATATAAAACTATTTTCGTATTACCAGGGCCACAGACTGTTGCTTTTAAACTATAGCTTTACTGAGAAACTTGTCAAAATGATTTTGCTATGTGAATAGGATATTTGTTGGTTATTTTTGACATATGAATCTAAATCAGTTCGCTCATCAAACTCGTCGCGACGGCTGGAGCCAGGGTACTATTCATTATTACCAGGGCCACAGACTGTTGCTATTAAACTATAGCTTTACTGAGAAACTTGTCAAAATGATGTTGCTATGTGAATAAGGTATTATTGGTTAAGTTTAAAGGTTAAGTAGGTGGAGGCTGGTATGAAGGGTTTTTGGTATTACTCCAGTGTTGGAAAGTATGATTGCTAATAAGCTATTGCAGCTGGTTGGTATTTAGAAACTGGCTATTTATTGTACCTATTGTGTGGGATATATATATTAATCTAAATTAGTTCGCTCATCAAACACGTCGCAACTGCTGAAGCCAAGGTTCATTTTCATATTACCAGTAGTGCCACAGCCTGTTGCTATTAAACTATAGCTTTACTGTGAAACTTATCAAGATAATGTTGCTATGTGAGTAGGATATTTGTTGGTTATATTTGATATATGAATCTAAATCAGTTCACTCATCACACACGTCGCAACGGCTGGAACCAAGGCTCATTTTCATATTACCAGTAGTGTCACAGACTGTTGCTATTAAACTATAGCTTTACTGTGAAACTTATCAAGATAATGTTGCTATGTGAGTAGGATATTTGTTGGTTATATTTGATATATGAATCAAAATCAGTTCACTCATCACACACGTCGCAACGGCTGGAGTCAGGGCTCATTTTCATATTACCAGTAGTGCCACAGACTGTTGCTATTAAACTATAGCTTTACTGTGAAACTTATCAAGATAATGTTGCTATGTGAGTAGGATATTTGTTGGTTATATTTGATATATGAATCTAAATCAGTTCACTCATCACACACGTCGCAACGGCTGGAGCCAAGGCTCATTTTCATATTACCAGTAGTGTCACAGACTGTTGCTATTAAACTATAGCTTTACTGTGAAACTTATCAAGATAATCTTGCTATGTGAGTAGGATATTTGTTGGTTATATTTGATATATGAATCTAAATCAGTTCACTCATCACACACGTCGCAACGGCTGGAGCCAAGGCTCATTTTCATATTACCAGTAGTGTCACAGACTGTTGCTATTAAACTATAGCTTTACTGTGAAACTTATCAAGATAATCTTGCTATGTGAGTAGGATATTTGTTGGTTATATTTGATATATGAATCTAAATCAGTTCACTCATCACACACGTCGCAACGGCTGGAGCCAAGGCTCATTGTCATATTACCAGTAGTGTCACAGACTGTTGCTATTAAACTTTAGCTTTACTGTGAAACTTATCAAGATAATCTTGCTATGTGAGTAGGATATTTGTTGGTTATATTTGATATATGAATCTTAATCAGTTCGCTCATCAAACACGTCGCGACGGCTGGAGTTAGGGCTCAGTTTCATATTACCAGTAGTGCCACAGACTGTTGCTATTAAACTATAGCTTTACTTAGAAACTTGTCAAAATTATGAGCTTTGTGGGTATTTGTTGGTTATTTTTGATATATGAATCCAAATCAGTTCGCTCGTTCGCACGTTTATGATAGCTCATAAAATATAAAATTACATATACAACTTGTATGAGCGAGCTGTCAGTAATCATCTCGTAGTGAACGGGGTATAGTTGTTTAATACCTGTCAAAGTAAAGATATTAGTTCAACCCGACGAGCGCCCTGTCACATTTTTCTGCTGATGACTCAAATGGCGTGGATTTTTGGACAGCAAACAACGTCAAACAAATTCGCGCACACACGAGTGTGCTCGACATTTGGAGCTCTCAAATTTGCGTTCGATACCTACGAATATTCCTTATTCGTAGTTTGACACTCAACGGGTTAATTATTTGATAATATTTCTTAGTTACTGTAATTTTCATGTTTAAATGGATGAAGTATTATTTTTAAAGTCTAGAGGTTGCACTACAAGGGCTGCTAAAATACATATCTAGTTCTATTCTTGAAAGTTTCGATACGATTGTTAGCGCCTTTTTACTATTCGCCTTCCGTTGCAAACTACCATACTACCTACATAAACTAAAAAATAAATATTCATTTCAATAACAAAGCATGTTTGCACGATGTATACGGACGCTATTAGAAGCAATATCTGGTCTCTTCCTACACTCACTACAATGGAAATGACGATTCTGAAGTACATCCATTCTATTTCATCTACATTTTTTGATAAACAAATGTGTTAACATTACAATTTCAAATACTATCTCTGTATCTATTGAAAAAGTTTCTGCTTCTGATAAAAAAAAAAAAAACTTTAGTTTTTCACTTTTGTCCAACTCGTAATTCTATAGTACCTATTTTTAGAATCTTAAATAATGATTTAAAACATTTTTTTGTTTTGTTAGCCGACTTCAAAATGGAGGAGGATCTCAATTCATCTCTATGTTTTTTTGTTGCTTTTTTTGTGTATATGTTACCTCGTAACTACGTCGTTTTCAACATAGGTACAATCAGAATTCGACTTCAGGAAACTGGGGAAACTTAGAAGTTTTACCTAATTACATTGAGCAAGGGTATTAATGCTTGGAGCTGGGCGTGGTGGAAAGTGATATTGATTAAGGGCTTATAAAAAGGTCCTGTCACTTAAGTTTGAGTTTGGGATAGCTTCTTATCTCGCAATTTGTTACTCTCTTTGAAGAGTCACCTACGGATTGTATGATGCACTAGAAGTAAGAAATAAAAGTATTTTTAAATAGCAAAATAAACAGCCACCTTCAGAGGGATTTTATGGAAAGACATACTAAAATTAATATTAATTTCCCTAAGTTTAAATAAAATATACTTATATAAGAACTATATAGTTATTATTAATTTTGGAGTCGATGCCAGTTGCCAAAATACATATTACAATCTAGAATTGCCCTCAATTTTTGTCAGACGTGGCGAAAGCGCCTTTTACGAGGCGTTAAACGCTCTGCCTACCCCGTAAGGGATAAAGGCGTGATTTATGTATGTATGTATGTATGCTAGTCAACCATGTCTTGTTAATTGTTATCTTATAAATACCTAAGTATCTTCACTATTTATTACACGTTTGTTGGAGATGGCTGGCTACAGTTCCAAAATTATTATAGCATAGTTCCAATGTAAATATATTTTATTTAAAGTTAGTAAAATTAATATTCCTTTCAGTATGTCTTTCCACAAAACACTTCTGAAGGCGGCTGTTTATTTTGTGTGAAAATATTTTTATTTTAATCAAACCCTGAAATACAATGCAACACCCACCCTTTACCCATATTTTTGGACGAAACAATTTCAAACAAAACTTTTTGTTTGTCACTGCACTCAGGAAAATCTGTTTTCATTCGGATTGAATTTTATTTTACCGTTCAGTGTGATTGCAGGTTGATGTAGGTAAATATAAAGGTCACTGCCAGTCAGAGTAAATATTACAATTATGATAGAAATGGGAAATTATGATAGAAATTACGATAGAAAAGGACAAAAAAGGAAATGAGAGCCCGATGGTGTAGTGGATAGGGCCGCTGCCTCCTAAGCGGGGAGTTCGTGGTTCGAATCCCACCACGTACCAATGTGTTTTTCGGTTTTCGAATTGCATATGTACGTTTATTCGGCGCTTTTTCCGTGCTTCGGAAGGCAAGTTAAGCCGTTGGTCCCGGTTAATATCGTTTAATACCGAGATATTAGTCGTTAAGCCATGTCAGAGGCCAGTGCTAAGCATTAGCGGCTTAAAAACTCTGACCTAATCTAGGATTGGGTCTGGTTTCCTTTCTGGGTTGCTGAGGTCAGATGGCAGTTGCTCTGTGTAAAAACCAGTACTCTCGTTGAATGCCCTAGATTAGGAAGCCGACCCCGTGAGGTACGGGATAAGGCTAAGGAGATGATGATAGAAAAGGGAAATTTGCCGAACGAGGTGTTGTTTTTGGACACCAATATCCAACTGGCAAAAAATTTATACCAGTATTCCACGCAATGTCTTTTTGAAATTTTGAAAAAAAAAGCGGCGACACACAAAATTGTCATTTTTCAATTGATCCCCACATTGCAGACTGAATCACGTGATTGTCCGAAAAGAAAAAGGATTCCGTGCTTCGGAGGGCAAGTTTAGCCGTCGGTCCCGGTCGCTGTCTTTGATAGTGGTCGTAACTCAAAACCATGTCAGAGGCCTAATAGTTGTGCTACTTTCGGTTTGCAAACTTTGACACCAGGCTTCGTTGGGTCGTTGTTCGACTTGAGAACCAACTCGCTAAGAAGAAGGAGAACGAAATATAGAATATTCAGGCTCCATAAGTTGACAAATTTGATGAATTTGAATTAATGAATTTCATTGCGTAGCACGAATCTATTAAATGTAAAAAGTTCAGGTCAAATAGTGATATACGTTTTCCCGTTTTTGCAGATTTTAGTTGGCTACGTTCGTTCAATCCCAACTAAATCGAGAACAAAGAATTCACATGTGTTTCGATTCTAACTGAAAATAGGATAAAAAATATACAGACTTTTAACTAAAGCTCGTACCAGTTATTTTATTGATGTAAAGCTGGGCACGATATTTAAAACATCACGTTTTAAAAATGTATTTATTTTTACATCAACCCCATCGTTAGACATTGAGTCTTTAAATAGTAGATTTTATGCCGAGTGCATAAAGCAAGTCATTATTATCCGAGATCGTTATATGCCCGAGCCCGCAGGGAGAGGGCAGATCAAGAAGTCGAGGATAAAAATGATTTGTGCACGAGTTATAAACTCTACTTTTCACTTCGATTGCGAGAAAACAAAACAGTAACATAACATTCTAACATTTATTTAATTAAAATTCAAAGTAAAATTAGTACAATTTTGAATGCTGAATGATATGGTTTTTCCCGGCATATTAACGGTATTCTTTTGAATTTGAGATGACATGACAGAAGATGGTATATTAAAAGATGATTGTTCTGGAGATGGTTCTTTTTTAGTATAGATACATTTAAAAAGCTACTATTTTGCCCTTGTGCATAAAGTTCAACTTTGCATGGTCTAAATGGTCACTGCCTTAGTACAGATACATTTAAAAAGCTAATTTTTTGCCCTTGTGCATAAAGTTCAACTTTTGAGTGACGTTGTGACGTTGTGCGAAGTTGAACTGCCTTATTATAGATACATTTAAAAAGCTACTTTTTTGCCCTTGTGCATAAAGTTCAACTTTACACTGACGTTGTGACGTTGTGCGAAGTTGAACTTTATGCACAAGGGCAAAAAAGTAGCTTTTTAAATGTATCTATACTAAGGCAGTGACCATTAAGACTTGCTTTATGCACTCGGCATAAAATCTACTATATTATGTCGCTGTGTGTTATCGTTGTTTATTATACTCAATGTAACTAATAGCATAGGATATAAGAAATATGTATATAGCTGTGGATTCTTTTCAATGATAAGTAACTGCCTCCGTGGTCCAGTGGCTAGTGCCATGGACTCCCGATCCGGAGGTCCTGGGTTCGATTCCCAGGGGGAAAACACAAAGTTGATATTTGAGAATTTATCACTTTGTGAATTTTTCCCCAGTGTGGTCAAGACATTGCAGGCTGAATCACCTGATTGTTCGAAAAGAAAAAGATGTCGTGCTTCGAACGGCCGGTTCCGGTCGCTGTCTTTGATAGTGGTCGTTACTTAAACCATATCAGAGGCCTGATAGTTGTGCTACTAGGCGGTTTAAAAACTCTGACACCAGGATTCATCGGGTCCATAGACTCGATACCTACTCGACAGAAGAAGAATGATAAGTGATTCCACATAAACCTGGTTAAGGCTAGGTTTCTATCATGGCTTTATGTAAGTACCACTAAGCGGAGACAGTGACCGGGATGCCCCTCCAAAACATGGAATCATTTTTACTTACCAGATAGATAGGAGATTCAGTCTATAAGTACCATTCTAACTAAACTGGAACGATCTCATAAAGTGTATTGTATGCGAACTCGTGACCTAACACATTCCATCCGGACTCTTTATTGCTTTTCAAAAATAAACAGCTACATCGCGGTGATATTGAAATCCCCATCTTCAATATATCGCTCTTGACAGCGGGATTTGTTCTAAGCTTCACTGGAGTATCACTATTGACTACTAAAATTTTAAGAAAACAGAGCAAATTTTTACGAAGCAGAGACTTTTAGTTATGTGAAACCATTACTTAACCTAAGATGTAATGTAAATCATCTGCAAAAATGTTCCAGTAAAGAATTACATGATTGATTCAAACTTAATAAAACAAGGAAATATGAAAATCAAATATCGAAAAAGTAAAAACTTCATGGCATCTGACATGAAACAGGTTCAAAAATAAAACGAGCCGCACGCAGCTCGCTTCAAAGCATAATGGAAATTCAGTTAAAGAAATTCCTGAAATCACTTTGCTCAGTGATCATGCAATTTAAATTCTGACATACTTTTCCAGAGAAATTCAATTAATTGTCGGTTTAGCATGTTTCTTTTACTTTGGTAAAACAGATTAGAATCTAGACAGACTAGCTAGAGCTTTAAGTTTAATATTACATTCTACAATATATATTTTTAAGTTAGCCTGAGATGTCCCACTGCAGGTGTTCTACAAATTACAATAGACAAAATATATTAGGTAGTATGCGAGAAGTAGTTTCTACAAGGGCCAAGTAGATAACTGACAACCTGTCTCTGAATCCATCCATACACATTTCTTTTCGAAATTATCCACAATTGATGTCAATGAACAAAAACGCCTTTTGCTAGGCTGTTAATGCTAAATACCTAAAGGCATGATTTTAAGTATGAAATGAAAATACGAGACATACCTGAAACATTACATCACAATCACCCAAGTCTCACAGGTCAGACCCCATTAGGACGTAGCTGCAGCTGATAATTTTTATGAAAATGTATTTTCATACATTCATACATTTTGACAGTAACTGCCTCCGTGGTCTTGTGGCTATTGCCATGGACTCCTGATCCGGAGGTCCTGGGTTCGATTCCCAGGGGGGAAACACAAAGTTGATATTTGAGAATTTATCACTTTGTGAATTTTTCCGCAGTTCTGTAGGACATTGCAGGCTGAATAACCTGATGGTCCGAAAAACAAAAAAGATTTCGTGCTTCGGAGGGCACGTTAAGCCGGCAGTCCCGGTCGCTGTCTTTGATAGTGCTCGTTACTCAAACCATGTCAGAGGCCTGAAAGTTGTGCTACTAGGCGGTTTTAAAATTCTGACACTAGGGTTCATCGGGTCGATATACTCAATACGCACTCGACAGAAGAAGACAGTTTCTGCAGCTCCGCTGCAGCTACGTCCTAGTGCGGCCTGACCTTAAGGTGACGATACTAGCCAAGTGGCGTCCCAATTATTAAAAAAACATAATTAATTCGTAGCTCGTTGTAGTAACATTAAGAAAGATTGCCGTTGGTGGCCGTTAATCGCAATTATTCTTGTTGCTACTACAACGAACGATTGATTCGCAAATTTAAAAAAATCTAAATTATTTTAATTACTTTACTTTTTCGATTCACTGCGTTCTTAGGGAGTATATTTTTTTTACTAACGGGGGTGCCACTTGGCTATTATCGTCACCTTAATATCACACAACTCTAGTGATACCACATGAGCCACTACAAACTTCTCACTGTTTGTTCAGTGTCCACTACTGTTTTAAGTTTTGTCTGTATTTTCAGATAAAATATTACGTCTGTGGTGAATTAAAGAGGCGTAGGTAGATAAGGTAGGATAAGTTAATATTAATATTTCAAATTAAATTCATAGATTTAGAGGTGTTTTTAGTCGTATACCTAAACCGAGTATAAAAAATAAATTTAGAATTTTATTATTAGATAAGCCATTATGCTACACAAAAATTCTTCATGTCAATTCATTTCGATAGAATATTCAACTGTAGGGTATCCAAGTGTAAGGAACAGCGTCCCGCTAACTTTTAGGGGTTGCTCAGCCAACAAAACTGAAAAACTTTCACCAAGAAATTCTTAAAAAATATTCGTTAAAATTAAAATTTGAACTTCCCATAAAATTACAGACATTTTGTTAAGAAAAGCATTTTTTTTTTCACTTCCTGCAAAATAATCCTGCTGATAGTTGTTCAGTTTCGTTGATTGAGCAACCCCTATCAGTTTGCGGAACGCTGTCTCTTACAACCCGTATACTCGAAAAATAGTAAAAGGCTTCTATTATACAAATACAAAACTCGCGGAAGAAGATATTAAATTGAAAACCAGGCTTAATTTTTCAAAGTCATTATTACTTTTCTCAGTAGATATCACTGTTCAGGACCTAAGTCACCCAACAATGCCGTCAGTGACACCGCAGAGAGAGTGATAATTGAAAATATCCTCGCTTTTCATCGTTTCGGCGCATTGAGGATTGCCTTTTTATGATCAAATTTTTCACATTGCCCCTTCCTTCGTTCTGCTTGGCATCCTCGTTCAAATTAAAATTCCTCTTTTATGTAGAAAATGATTTGTTAGAGACGAGGGAGGCGTCGTACTGATATAAGACTTATAGACTGTACGGGTATCACTGCTTGCTTCACTTTATACTTTCTATGCTTTTTTACTTTGTCTGATTTTGTGAGTGAAATTGTTAGTTAATTAATATTACTATATTTTACATTGATAGTCACTTGACTTGAAGGTGACTTCACCTTGCTACCTTTTGTAGTAAGATTGAAAAGTACCCGGAAAGATAAACAACTGCTTTTACAAACAATGATTTCATAATTTTACAAAACAAACAATTAAGAATGTCACAAATCACAAGAAGGTCGTTTCCAGTTCTTCCTTAATGTGGCACTGAATGACTGTAGAGACCTACACTCTACACTACATCACTCCTGTAATGGAGCGGCTGCATCTGTCACTAGATTGATGGCCGCTACGTGACCGACGCACCAGACGTACGGGGTTTGTCAGCTCTCCAGCTGCGTATTCATGGTAGAACACACACACGCCTCATAGACGAGTGTCTGCTTTATCTTTAAATATGTCTTACTAAAGGTACTCAAGTTGATGTACAATGTTGAATGGAGCGACTGCATCTGTCACTAGATTGATGGCCGCTTCGTGACCGCCGCACTAGACGTACGGGGATTGTCAAATTATGGCGTATTCATGGTAGAACACACACACGCTTATAGACGAGTGTCTGCTTTATCTTTGAATTTGTCCTTCTAAAGGTACTCAAGTAGATTTACAATGTTGAATGGAGTGGCTGCATCTGTCACTAGATTGATGGCCGCTACGTGACCGACGCACCAGACGTACGGGGTTTGTCAGCTCTCCAGCTGTGTATTCATGGTAGAACACACACACGCCTCATAGACGATAGTCTGCTTTATTTTTGAATATGACCTATTAAAGGTACTCAAGTTGATGTACAATGCTATAATGGAGCGGCTGCATCTGTCACTAGATTGATGGCCGCTACGTGACCGAAGCACCAGACGTGCGGAGTTTGACAGCTCGCCAGCTGTGTATTCATAGTATCTGTCACCTGTCATGATAAAAGCATCGGACATTGGGTTTGATTCTAGATTCCACCAGCTAAAACTAAATTTAAAAAATCCATCTGTCACTTTTAAAATACTAAAATTGAAAAAGGACAGGCGATTTATACTCTATGGTTTTACACTTTGTCCGTTGGATTTCGACGCGCTTTTGCACGTTTCCCCAAAATTTCTGTTAATTTTATCCGCCAAATCAAATGATGGCGGATGAAAATTACAGATAACGCATGAACTACCGACTATAAATAAAAATCCGGAGAGAATAGATCTTCTGTTCTTCTGTCTAAATTATATTTTTGGTTTTAGCCGGCAAATCAAGAATCGAGACCACTATCTATGATTTTATATTTTCTACAATTTCTACCTTTTCCTTGTTTTATTAAGTATTCCCCAATCATTTGGAGCCAGCGTTCGTGTTTACGCGCTTCATAGCTGAAGAATTATTCAGTAATTGGTTGTAGAAAGTTATACATGCCAGCAAAATTCTTCGAAATACAATATCATGTCCTTCTGAAGTTTACGAAACTCCTAAGAGAAATGGTATCGCAGAAGTATTATCAAAAATTTAGAATGTCGATAGTCCCTGGATATTATTAGCATTACGTAATTCATCTTAAAAATTGATGAAAGTCTTCGAGTTCGAGGCACAAATTCCTCTCAAGCAGATTGTTACTTTAATCTTTTATTCCAATTCTTTAGGATTCTTTTTGTCTTCATTAGTCTTTCTTTAGAGGAGATAAAATGATTTATTAGGGGAGGGTAGCTTTCCAGAGTTGGTCGAGGATTGATGCGAGTTATATGCTAATGAGGGAGATTTTTGACACTTTCCTCGCCGAATGTACTCTCATGCGTGACAACGAGATTTTAAGGTCGCCGAATCCATTTATTTGCTCTGGAGTTTTGCCTATGTCAGATAATATTAACAGGCAATATAAGCTTACCTAGGATCATACTTGTAAAGCTATCTCAAGATTAAGAGCAATTTTAAGTATAGATTTAATAAGCTATTTTGTACTGAAATGACATTTCTGATACGAACTCAAACTGGCTGTCCATCTCAAATGCGGATTATAAATACGGGCCTAGAAATAGAAATCAGTCGGCTAGAAAGCAGATGTAATATCACTTTGAAATTATTTTCTCAATTATAACCAGAAAATATTAAATCCATAAATCAGATATCTGATCGACCGAAAATTGAACTCAAAACCTTCAGAGCCCCAAATTGGCTACGCAAAATGCGTTCTAAACAATATCCAAGATAACCCCGTTTTTGCACTATCTTTCCATTAGAGTTATTTAAGTTTCGTGAAGCAGTGTTTGGTTAGGACTTTGCGGTCGTAATGAAAGGATAACATTTCCCAGCAGATTCGTCCTTTTGGCTTGGGTAAATGCCGCCCATGGCCGCCAAAACCGCAAGTGAAACAGAATTTGATCAACTTCGAGCTTATCACACGACCTACTTGAAAACCACAAAACTGGTCAATACTACTTAAGTTATTTGTGAACACAGTGGAAGTAAAATAACTGTCTCAGATTTATAAGCTAGATCAGTTGGTTTCGATCCAGCTAGTTTTTTTTTGAAGATGTATAGCAGGCACCTACCGGAGCGGTCCGACGGCGTATTCTTCACTATGGCTCGTATTTATAAAGCGATCTCATAATTGAGAGCAATATTAAGTATCGATTTGAGGCCGTTTTGTACTGAAATGATATTACTGATACTAACTCAAAGTCGCTGTCACTCTTGATTGAGAGCTGATTATAATTACGGGTCTAAATCAGGACATCGAATCATCAAGATTTAAGTACTTACTGCACTTTAACTTCTACCGTTTGCTTCTATTGTGGTAAAAAGCCAGTCTATTACTACCAAATAGTTACCCTTTGGCAAACAGATAGGGGCAGTTGGTTGTAGAATGTATAAATATCATTTTCAGTTTGAAATCTAGATCCATATTCATTCAGTGTGTTTGTGTTTCAGGTTTGACTACAATGGATCCGATCCTGAATGTATCTGATCTGTAGGTATAATTTTGGTATCTTGAGTATTTAGTTTTGGTTACACACGTAGCTGAAATATATTTTTATACATACATATAATCTAGCCTTCATCCCCAATAGGGTAGGCAGAGCGTAAGCGACCTGAAAAAAGGTCGTTCCGCCACGTCTGACAAAGTTTTGAGGGTAATTTAAGATAGATTTGTAGGTATATTTCTTCAATGACAAGTTGTCAGCCCATCGCCCATTTTGCAATATACTGAAATCCTCGGATCCCTTAGCTGGTTTTTACAGCATGCCCGGCAGGAAACGCAGCTGGCAGATTCTACGCTTTTCTCTCGCTCCCAGGCCAGCATGGAAGACTAGAATATATTTTTATATCCGGACGTATTACGGTATGTTATGATATTATTTTTCCATCCTGGACTAGGAACGAGAGAAAAACATAGAATGTGCCAGCTGCATTTCTTCCCAGGCATGCTGCGAGAACCAGCTTAGAGATCTAACTGTTACTGTATGTTGCAGTTAGAGGCAATCAACCCGTCACTACAGCAATCTACTAATCTAACTTAAATAACCCTCAATACTTTGTCAGATGTGGCGGATCGACCTGTGTTTAGGTTGTTTAAGCTCTGCCTACCCCAAAGGCGTGATTATATGTGTGTATGTACTATTCACTAATTGACCGCATATGGACCTATAATACATATAATCAAGCCTTTATCGCTAATGGGGTAGGCACAGAGCGTAAACAGCTTAAGCAAAGGTTGTTCCGTCACGTCTGACAAAGTTTTGAGTGTTATTTCATATATATTTGTAGGTTGTATTGCTGTAGTTACCTTAAATATAATTTCTATAACGTTATCAAATCATGTGGACAGATATCGTAAGATATTATATATTAATATGTTTAACTAACTCACTCGCAATAACTACCGTAGGACCAGAGCAAGATATATATTTTAATGTAGCTTAGTGTGCGTAGCTAGCTATACTATAATCATATATTTGGCATAATTGATACATAATTTAGCTACGTGTGTAATAACCTTAAAGCTTTATAGAAACTGGTTTCCTTAGAGATAAGGTGGATCGGCTTCTGAAACAAAAGTAGTTATTTTTCGCCTCCTGATTCGTCAGCTTTTTCTTTAAAACCCTCTGAGGGAAAGAGGGTCATTGTTTTTAAGGGTCGTTTCAGAGAACAGGACTTTACATTCCTTAAATTGCGACCCCGAGTTTGAGGAAATTGACACCGCTAATAATAACTTATCTGTAAAATGAGATAAGATAAAAGACATTTATTTCCACATTAACACAAATAACATTAATACAAAAGAATAATTCAAAATTAGTTTAGTGTAAACTAAACATTAATTAGTCATCTTAGCGGAAAAAGGTGAGGGCACAGCATGGCTGATTTAAAGTCCTCCCTGCGTAAAAGTCTAAGAGAGGAAAGTTAAAAAAAAACAATTAAAAAACAAAACAAAAACTGACATTCTAACATCGTTGTATACCTACTTATCTTAAATATTTAGAATATTTTTTGTGTTTATTTATAACCAGCTTTCCGCCCGCTGTTTCACTCGCTTTAACTGACTTTTCTAGCGATGAAAAGGAAATTCGTCCTAGACTTAAGTTATACCGGGTGTAAGGGACAACGTCCTGCAAAGTGATAGGGATTGCCCAGTCAACGAAACTGAACACAAACACAAAAAACACAAATGTATTTATTTTTAGTGACTTGTTTTTAGTGCCCAAGTGTTTGCGCTACACACAGGTGCACTCACTATTCCTTCAATCTCTTATTCTGATGGGACAGATTGACTGACACGACCAGAGAGAAATCAGGCGCAGGACCGACTATTTACATGCCCATACGATAGCATGGAACATCTTATTTTTAGGACAATCAGGTGATCAGCCTGCAATGTCCTAACCAAACTAGAAACAACAACAGAAAGTAATTGTTCCCCGCGGGGAATCGAACCCGGCGCTAGACCACGGAGGCAGTTAGGTAATAACCACCACATAAACTATCTTGATCATATATTCTTGCTAAAATAATATTGCAAAAATAATTCAACTTGTTCCTTAATCTTTTTAATATGATAGAGAATAGAAGTAGAGAGACTAAATTGTGGAATTTGTATATATTTTTTGTACATAAAATATTGGATCGTTGGAAAGGCATCTACGAGCTCTACGTAAATTAATAGTTTGTGAGTGATGCTACTTATGTTTTTGAATAATAAAAGAACGTAATAATGACCGAGTTTGATTATTTTGATCATAATATTGTGACTCAAGAAATGATGTTTTTCTTAAAAGTTTCACTCTTGTCGGTGTAATGATCTCCAGTCTTCTCTTCTGTTAGCAACGTTCTTTGGCTCCCTGTAGTTCTTCAGGCCTGTCTTCTCTTTCAGTTGGTCACAATAATTTCTTCATGGTGTTCCTGTACCTCATCGTGCCTCAGCAAGTGTCCTATCATTTAGCTTCTTCTATTTTCGATTATTGACAAAAGTCAGTTGTTTCCTTTACTTGTTTCAATCGTAGAAGAGTAAAAGCTAGGTAGCAACTTCTCAAATCAGTGGTTTCAATACTTCTTTATTCGTAACCCTTATTTAGTTACTCAAGAAATAGGGGACAAAATATAAAAGTAGACGTTTCTTTGCAAATAGGTATATTTATATTTATTAAAATAGATTTACCACATAAATAAATATCAAAATCAAACCTACAAAGTTTCTTTTCCATTTATAAATTAAGTTATAGTATTACAATAATACAAAGTAGGAACCCGACACGAGCGGAAGCTATGAATCTAAATCAGGTCGCTCATCAAACTCGTCACGACGGCTGGAGCCAGGGCTCATTTTCATATTACCAGTGCCACAGACTGTTGCTATTAAACTATAGTTTTACTGAGAAACTTGTCAAAATTATGTGCTATGTGAATAGGGTATTTGTTGGTTATTTTTGATATATGAATCTAAATCAGTTCGCTCCTTCGCACGTTTATGATAGCTCATAAAATATAAAATTACATTTTATACCCGCATACAACTTGTATGAGCAAGCAGTCAGTAATCATCTCATAGTGAACGGGGTATAGTTATTTAATAACTGTCAATGTGAAGATATTAGTTTAACCCGACGAGCGCCCTGTCAGACTTTCCTGCTGATTACTCAAATGGCGAGGTATTTTAGACAGCAAACAATGTCAAACAAATTCGCTCGACATTTGGAGCACTAAAATTTGCGTTCGACACTCAGCGGGTTAATTATTATAATATTAATTATTTGATGATATTTGTTAGCTACTGTAATTTTCATGTTTAAATGGATAAAGTATTATTTTTAAAGTCTAGAAGTTATAGTATAAGTACCTTCCATTGCAACCTACCATACTTCATAAACTAAAAAAATAAATATTCATTTCAATATCAAAGCATGTTTGCACGATGTATACGGACGCTATGCAGAAGCAATATCCGGTCTCTTCCTACACTCACTACAATGGAAATGACTATTCGTGGGTACATCCATTCTATTTCATCTAGATTTTTTGACGCAAATGTGTTAACATTACAATTTAAAATACTATCTGTGTAACTGTTGAAAAAGTTTCTGTGTCTGATAAAAAAAAATACAACTTTACTTTTTCACTTTTGTACAACTGGTAATTCTATAGTACCTATTTTTAGAATCTTATACAATGATTAATATTATTTTTTTTTGTTAGCCGACTTCAAAACGGAGGAGGATCTCAATTCTTCTGTATGTTATTTTGTTGCTTTTTTTGTGTTTATATTACCTCATAACTCCGTTTTTTTTACATACAATCAGAATTCGACTTCAGGAGACTGGGGAAACTTAGAAGTTATTCCTAATTACATTGAGCAAGAGTATTAATGCTTGGAACTGGGCGTGGTGAAAATTCATATTGATTGAGGGCTTATAAAAAGATCCTGTCATAAAGTTTGAGTTTGGGATAGCTTCTTATCTCGCAATTTGTTACTCTCTTTGAACAGTCACCTACGGATTGTATGATTTTCCACAAAACATATCTGAAGGCGGCTGTTTATTTTGTTATTTGTAAATATTTTTATTTTAATCAAACCCTGAAATACAATGGAACACCCACCCTTTACCCGTATTTTTGGACGAAACAATTTCAAACAATACTTTTTGTTTGTCACAGCACTCAGGAAAATCTGTTTTCATTCGGTTTGAATTTTATTTTGCCATTTAGTTTAATTGCAGGTTGATGTAGAGAAATATAAAGGTCACTGCCAGTCAGAGTAAATATTCCAATTATGATAGAAAAGGGGAATTATGATAGAAAAGGGGAAAAAAGGGGAATAGGAGCCCGATGGTGTAGTGGATAGGGCTGCTGCCTCCTGAGCGGGGAGGTCGTGGTTCGAATCCCTCCACGTACCTGTGTAACACGTCTCTATGTAAAAACCAGTGCCCTCGTTCACTCCCCTAGATTAGGTAGCCGACCCCGTGAGATACGGGATAAGGCTAAGGAGATGATGATAGAAATGGGAAATTTACCGAACGAGGTGTTGTTTTTGGAAACCAATATCCAACTGGCAAAAAATTTATACCAGTATACCAAGCAATGTCTTTTTGAAATTTTGACAAAAAAGCGTTGCGGACTCTAGCCACAGAATATATAATAGTACTACATACAGAATGGACATTCACCTCTCTTCCCCAGTCCGACATACGTCGCACTCCGCGCTGGATTGTGGGCCACATTGAGCGTACGCTTAGCGGCTATGGCGCGAGCATCTTTCCCAGTGTAACGGAAATAATAAAGTTTTGTGTTCCAAAGATGGTTAGGTACTGTTCCGTGTACGGATGTCTTTCTACCACAAGATATGACTCCAATAGGAACTTTTTTAGATTCCACAGTGATGAAAGACGGTAAGTAAATTCATACAAAATATGCAACCGAATCTATTCTAACTATTCAGTTACAGTGAACTACTTTAAAACGTTGGTTTAATCACGAAACAGATTAATCAATTGATGATCATGACCGGTATAACAAAATTTGTCAACCCTCATAACACGCACACAAACAAGACGGCATGTTGCCAAGTGCAACATGCCGTCTGTCGGTGTGTGACCAAAATGACATGGTAGTTAGTAGTGTCCGAGCTGTGTTCTAGCTTCTCCTTGGTTACATTGGTGTATTTGACAGATATTCTTCGTATTTCGTCTTGACTTGTTAGCAATTGATGGCCATTGCGTAGTATATCAATACTTAGTGTATACATGCGTTGTACGTCATAATCATTGTCGCTATGTATGACGCGTAATACTTTTTTTTTTGTGTTGATGTAAAGGCGCAGCCGCATACGAAACGAATAATGATGCATGTAACTTCCAAGCTGAACTTTGCGAAACCAAAGCACAGGCAAAATACTCATATGAATCTGTGAATAAAAATCACTACCTGCTTGAGAAATCTCTATTCACATATGATCCGTATCTAAAAGATCGCATGCAGATGAAGCTACTAAACCATGAATACAATTTTTAAAAGGACTATTGTCGTCAATGATTGCAACAGTATTATTTTTATTTGTGTAATGTTATGAACCAAGCCTCTTGCAGAGACAAGAGAAATGGTTTATACGAATTTATAAAATAAAAAATAACAAGTTTCTTAGGAGCTGCGCTTTTGCAGTTCCACTAGAGAATTTTCAAATTCATTTTCATTGCTGTTAGATTGATGAATAACTACATCATCTGATGGGGCAGCGTGTGACGGTGATAAATTAGATTGTAACAAAGTTTTTAATAGAATCATTATTTGTTCAATGGTAGAAGTGACTGAGGAATCTGAACTATTACTATTCGCTACTAGAGCACATCCATTAGGTGATGATGGAATACTAAAATCTCTTACGAGAGCTTTATGCGCAATTACATCATACCCTTTAGAAGAAGGAGGAGCAGGAACACGGGGTTTTGAAAAAACTGTTTTAGTGTAGGACGTGTTCATGTTCTGATTAATAGGACCATTATTTTGATAATTAGCTGATACTACAGGCGGAATGATTGGTGTAGAAAGTAATGCATCTGCATAGGATTTCTTAGAAATTTCCGGGTGCATTTTAGAAGCTTCTGCATATGACAAACAGTTTTTTGCCATTGTTTCTTTTATACATTTTTGTCTTGCAAATTCAAGACATTTTCTGTCCGTTGCGTTATGAGATCCTTTGCACAAGCAGCAATGGATGTCATCGTCACTAACTAGACATTTATTTCTCTCATGGGTTTCTTGTCCACACTTGAAGCATCGGGGTGTCCTCGCTCTACAATTTGCTCTTACATGACCGTATCTACAACACCTATAGCACTGAATCGTAGGGAAATATATAAATCAACCGGTAAGGCAGTAAAACAAAGAAAGACCCTTTTGGGCAAACTTTGCCCATCAAACGTAAAAACGACTGTCTCTTTTGGCTTTAGTTCAGAATTTCCATTTGTCATAACCTTTTTCTTTAATCGTCTCACTTTCAGAATAGCACCGCATCTGAAAGGAACATTAACCTCTTTGATCTCGTCCTCAGACATGTCAACGGGTATACCGCGAACAATACCAATTCGAGTAAGGTTAAAGGAAGGGACAAAGGCATTGTAATTATATGTGTCCAGAAGAGAGCTGTCTAAGAAAGAATTTGCATCTTCAAAATTTGAAAACGACATGGAAACTCTGTTTCTTCCAATTCGCTTTAGGCTTCCGTCAACAACATTTTTGAATGAATTTATTTTTAAAAATTTACCAAATGTTACTGGATGAAGTGTTACGTTATCGTTTTGGGATACCATTTTTCTTTGAATATGCACAACAAATGGGGCAGCATCAGATGACTGATACCGTATGCGTGCCGGGTTAGAATTCCCTTGTAATAGGGGGGATGAATCTTTTTTTTCTTTATCGTTATCTTTTGCTTGACTATGACTATGTCTGTTAGTTACATTTTCAAAATGAGAAGTAGATTTCGTCTGCATATTATTTTGAGTTTTGTCTGCGAGTTTAAAATCATTACCTGAGTTTGGTCTAGGATGAATATTACAAGGATGTTTCTGGTTATTATCTGAATCTTTAACGGAATTTTTATAAACCTCTTCTAAGCAATTGCAATCATCGGGTGTCAATTCCCTTCCACTTCGAGTTTTACTACGTTTTTTATTACACTGTCTGCAAACGCGACGAGAGGAGACACGTTTGCGCGCGCTTTGAGTTGTATCCTTGAATAAGCTATCATCAGTGTCCATACTAGCATCATTATATTCGTTCGAAATAGTTACACTGTAACCGACCTCAATAACATTGTTTACATTTTTTGTCCCACCAGGATCGTCAGTGCCTCCGGGATCATCCGGAGGCGGCATAATAATAAGATATCAAGAACTTACCAGTTGACAAAGAAGAATTTTTACACTATTATATATGTACAAGATATAAACAAAGAAAATAATAATAAACTACTATACTACAAATTTTATCATTTAACTGATCCTATTTTAGTAAGAATAAGGGCAAAAAACAATAAAAATTAATAAAAATCCGGATCGATCGTACTCCACCGACGACGTTTCCCGCGCTTTTTTTCCGCGTCATACTTCTGTAAGTGGAATGTAATCAAATCACAGATTATAGTACCACTTAAGTTAAATTTACGCTCTTGACTACGTGGTATTTCCAACGAAACATAAAAATTAACTGCCTCCGTGGTCTAGTGGTCAGAGCCATGGGCTTACGATCTGGAGGTCCTGGGTTCAATTCCCAGGGAACACACAAAGTTTTTTCAATAGATCACTTTGTGAGATGTTCCTCACATTGCAGGCAGAATCACCTGATTGTCCGAAAAAAAAGGATTCCGTGCTTCGGAGGGCGTTTAGCCGTCGGTCCCGGTCGCTGTCTTTGATAGTGATCGTTACTCAAAACCATGTCAGAGGCCTAAAAGTTGTACTACTTTCGGTTTGCAAACTCTGACACCAGGCTTCATCGGGTCGTTGTTTGAATTGAGAACCAACTCGCTAAGAAGAAGGAGAACGAAATATTGAAGATTCAGGCTCCATAAGTTGACAAATTTGATGAATGAGAATTAATGGATTTCATTGAGTAGCACGAACCTACTAAATGTAAAAAAGTTCGGGTCAAATAGTGATATACGTTTTCCCGTTTTTGCAGTTTTTAGTTGGCTACGTTCGTTCAATCCCAACTAAATCGAGAACAAAGAATTCACATGTGTTTCGATTCTAACTGAAAATAGGATAAAATATATGCAGACTTTTAACTAAAGCTCGTACCAGTTTTTTCATTTATGTAAAGCTGGGCACGATATTTTAAAAAATCACGTTTTAAAAATGTATTTATTTTTAAATCAATCCCATCGTTAGACATTGAGTCTTTAAAATAATATTATTATGTCGCTGTGTGTTATCGTTGTGTTTATT
This sequence comes from Scrobipalpa costella, assembly GCA_949820665.1. Taxonomy (NCBI): domain Eukaryota; kingdom Metazoa; phylum Arthropoda; class Insecta; order Lepidoptera; family Gelechiidae; genus Scrobipalpa; species Scrobipalpa costella. Next base: position 18,294,526 of record OX463296.1, on the reverse strand, counting down.
TTACTCAACGTAACTCATAGCATAGGATTTAAGAAATATATATAAATAATGGTTCTTTTTAATGAAAAGTAATACGATATAAACCTGGTTAAGGCTAGGCTTCTATCATGGCTTTATGTAAGGACCACTAAGCGGAGACAGTGACCGGGATGCCCCTCCAAAACATGAAATCATTTTTACTTACTAGATAGATAGGAGATTCAGTCTATAAGTATCATTCTACCTAAACTGGAACGTTCTCATAAAGTGTATTGTATGCGAACTCGTGACCTAACACATTCAATCCGGACTCTTTATTGCTTTTCAAAAAGAACCAGCTTCATCGCGGTAAAATTGAAAGCCCCATCCTCAATATATCGCTCCTGACAGCGGGATTTATTCTAAGCTTCACTGGAGTATCACTATTGACTACTTAAATTTTAAGAAAACACAGCAAATTTTTACGAAGAAGAGATTTTCGAAGTTACGAGAAACTATTACTTAACCGAGCTACTTGAACTAAGATATTATGTAAATCATCTGCAATAATGTTGCAGTAAAGAATTACATCATTGACTTAAACTTAATAAAACAAAGAAATACACATACATACATATAATCACGCCAAAGTAAAAACTTCATGGCATCTGACATGAAACAGGTTCAAAAATAAAACGAGCCGCACGCAGCTCGCTTCAAAACATAATGGAAATTCAGTTAAAGAAATTCCTGAAATCACTTTGCTCAGTGCTCATGCAATTTAAATTCTGACGTACTTTTCAAGAGAAATTCAATTTATTGTCGGTTTTGCATGTTTTTTTTTACTTTGATAAAACAGATTAGAATCTAGACAGACTAGCTAGAGCTTTAAGTTTAATATTACATTCTACAAAATTTTTTTTAGTTAGCCTGAGATGTCCCACTGCAGGTGTTCTATAAATTACAGTAGAGAAAATATTTTAGGTTGGATGCGAGAAGTAGTCTCTACTAGGGCCAAGTAGATAACTGACAACCGGTCTCTGAATCCATCCATACACATTTATTTTTGAAATCATCCACAATTGATGTCAATAAACAAAAACGCCTTTTGCTAGGCTGTTAATGCTAAATACCAAAAGGCGTGATTTTGAGTATGAAATGAAAATACGAAACGTACTTGAAACATTACATCACAATCACCCAAGTCTCACAGGTCAGACCACATGAGGACGTAGCTGCAGCTGATAATTTTTATGAAAATGTTTGAGATTCTTCTGTTCTGTCGAGTGGGTATCGAGTCTATCTACCCGATGAACCCTGGTGTCAGAGTTTTTAAACCGCGCAACTATCAGGCCTCTGACATGGTTTGAGTAACGACCACTATCAAAGACAGCGACCGGGACCGACAGCTTAACGTGCCCTCCGAAGCACGAAATCTTTTTTCTTTTCGGACAATTAGGTGAATCAGCCAGCAATGTCCTAACCAAACTGGGGAAAAATTCACAAAGTGATGAATTCTCAAATATCAACTTTGTGTTCCCTGGGAATTGAACCCAGGACTTCCGGATCAGGAGTCCATGGCACTAGCCACTAGACCACGGAGGCAGTAAATGTATGAGATGTACCGCACTGATGCTGCAGTTCATACATTTTGACAGTTTCTTCCGCTCCGCTGCAGCTATGTCCTAGTGCGGTCTGACCTTAAGGTGACGATACTAGCCAAGTGGCGCCCCAATTATTAAATAAACATCATCATCATCCTAGCCTTATCCTGTATTTCTCGGGGTCGGCTACCTAATCTAGGTGATTGAACGAGGGTACTGGTTTTTACACAGAGCGACTGCCATCTGACCTCCGCAACCCAGGAGGGAAACCAGACCCAATCCTAGATTAGGTCAGAGTTTTCAAGCCGCCAAAGCTTAGCACTGGCCTCTGATATAGCTTAACGACTAATATCTACGGTATTAAACGATATTAACCGGGACCAACGGCTTAACGTGCCTTCCGAAGCACGGAAAAAGCGCCGAATAGACGTACATATGAAATTCGAAAATCGAAAAACACATTGGTACGTGGTGGGGTTCGAACCACGACCTCCCGCTCAGGAGGCAGCGGCCCTATCCACTACACCATCGGGCTCCTTCTTTATTAAATAAACATAATTAACTAAAAACGTAGTGAGTTGAAAAACCGGTCCAATAAATTCAAGTAATTAAGCAATTCATAGCTCGTTATCATATATCGTTGTAGTAGCAGGAAGAATCATAGTTCGTTGTAGTAGCAAGAAGAAAAATTGCGAAACGGCCGTTATTCGCAATTTTAAAAAGTTCTAAATTATTTTAATTACTATATACTATACCTTTTTCGATTCACTGCGTTTTTAGTGAGTATATTTTTTTTACTAACGGGTTCGCCACTTGGCTATTATCGTCACCTGAATATCACACAACTCTAAAGTGAGTGATACCACATGAGCCTCTACAAACTTCTCACTGTTTGTTCAGTGTCCACTATTGTTTTAGGTTTTGTCCGTGTTTTTAGATAAAATATTACGTCTGTGGTGAATTAAAGAGGCGTAGGTAGATAAGTTAGGACAAGATTATATTAATAATACAAATTTTATTCATAGATTTAGAGGTGTTTTTAGTCGTTTCTTCCATGCTGGACTGAGAGCGAAAGAAAAACATAGAATGTGCTAGCTGCATTTCCCGGGCAAACTGTAAAAACCAGCTAAGGGATCGGAGGGTTTCAGTATATTGCAATTTAGGCAATGGGCTGACAACCTATCACTACAGCAATATACCTACAAATCTGTCCTAAGTAACCCCTTAAAACTATGTCAGACGTGGAGGAACGACCTTTGTTTAGGTAATTTACGCTCTGCCTACCCCATTAGGGATAAAGGCATGATTTTATGTATGTATGTATGTTTTAGTGATGAACGGAAAGTTCCTAACATAAAATTGGAGCAGCTGTACAAAATGCGTGTTAACGTTCATGATAACAAACCACGATCACTAAATATTTTATTTGTTGTTGTCATCCCGTTGGTATATAGTTGGTATCCCGCTGGTAGAGAGAACCTTGAGATTTTAATCCACTCCTCCCTGTTCAGCGCTGCGATCTTTGCTAGTCTCCAGGTTAAATTGACTGCCTTCAGCTCAGCTTCTACTGTACGTTTCCAGGTCATCACAGGTCTGCCTCGACATCTTCTACCGATTGGCTCACATTCGAATGCGGTTTTAGCTAGATTATTGTCTCCCCTCCTAAAGACGTGCCCCATCCAACTCCATTTACCATGTGCGACTTCCTTTGCGTATGTAAAAAATATTTTATTAGGAATATATAAAAAATAAACACGAATTTGCCAGCTTCATTTCCTCTCGGGCATACTGTAAAACCAGCTAAGGGATCCGAGGGTTTCTAAATATAGCAATTTAGTTGATAGGCTGACAACCTGCCACTAAAGCATGTGTGTGATGTGGCGGAACGACTTTGCTTATGTTGCTTACGCTCTGCCTACCTCATTAGGGATAAAGGCGGAATTTCAAAAGTTTTCATATTACATAGTAATGTATTAAAACTCTTGAAATTTTAATCATGGAGTTGCAATGTATCTTTATTATGTATACTACGTGGGACCAAAACAATATTGATTGGAATTTATACAGTTTCATGATAGTTTTAAGTCTCCACAAGATTAAAACCTAAACTAAAACTTCTACGGCACTTCCAGAATCCAAATTATTAAATTTCATTTTGCCAAATCAATTTTGTGTAAATATTAAAATGAAAATTCGCCTTATAGCTTTACGGCGTGCAAATAAAATAATTAAATTTCTAGCACTCCACGGATTTGGATCTGACGAGACAATAAACCGAGTATAAAAACAAATTATATCTACTCTCAAATAGTAATGTTCGAATTATAAACTTTTAAACGAACTTTTTAAACAGAATGATGAAAAAATTAAAAAGTTTACTTTTCGTTGCATCTTAGTTTACGTTTTATTGCACCTGCCCTAGCAAATTCTAACAAAGATGCAACGAAAAGTAAATTTATTTGCTGAAAGCAAGGAAAGATAAAAATCACACAGTAAATATCAAAAATCCCGATTCCAAGCCAAAAATTTGAAAAATTATAATAATCTGTGGTAACGGCGCATCCGCGGTGACGGTTTTCCTGCGCGCTTAATTTTGCCGCCATTTTCTACGGTGAAAGGTTTTATTGTTTGTTTATCGCTCAACTCAAGGAAGAATTACTTGACTGTTTGCTAAAAATGTGCGACTCTAGTGACTCTAGTGAGGAATATATTAATACTCCACCGGATATTTTAGATGCCGCTACGGAAATTACCAATAATTTATTGCCCGTCAAGTCAAGAAAACTGTAAGAGAAATGCTACCAAGAATTCAGGCTATGGAAAATGCAAAAAAAATGCGTATGAGATGTTTATGAGAGTAGATAAAATAGTGTATGCAACTGCACATAACTAGGTATTACATTGCTCGTGATACCAAACCACACTCGCATTGCAATACCCTGTTACAGCCGCATAAACTACTATTATATTTTATTATTAGATACGCAATTATGCTACGCAAAAATTCTTCATGTCAATTCATTTCGAATAGAATACTCAACTGTAGGGTATCTACCGGGTGTAAGGGACAGCGTCCCGCAAACGTTTAGGGGTTGCTCAGTCAACGAAACTGAACAACTTTCACCAGGAAATTCTTTCTGGAGATGAAAATAAAAATTGACTTTCCCATAAAATGTCAGACATTTTGTATAGAAAACCATTTGTTTTCACTTTCTGAAAAAGTATTCTGCTGATAATTGTTCAGTTTCGTTGTTTGAGCAACCCCTATCAGTTTCCGGGACGTTGTCGCTTTCACCGTCCCGCAAACTGACAGGTTTTATGGATTTTATATACATTTTCTTTTGTTTTTTTATGGGAATGCCATTTTTCGTAGTTACCATTGTAGAGTCTTTCGAGTAAAGAGATGTAAGCATGTGCTCCACAAAAAAGGTACCGGTTTAACATCGTCTGCTCGAATGGCTTCTATTTCACACATACAAATCTCGCGGAAGAAGATATTAAAGAAAAGGTCATGTTACGAAGAGTTCGATTTGATATAGATAAATATTTAAAAAAGTTAAAACCAGGCTTAATTTTTCAAAGTAATTATTTCTTTTCTCAGTAGATATCACTGTTCAGTACCTAAGTCACCCAACAATGCCGTCACTTACACCGCAGAAAGAGAGATAATTGAAAATATCCTCGCTTTTCATCGTTTCGGAGCATTGAGGATTGCCTTTTTATGATCCAATTTTTCACATTGCCCCTTCCTTCGTTCTGCTTGGCATCCTCGTTCAAATTAATATTCCTCTTTTATGTAAAAAAAATATTTGTTAGAGACGAGCGAGGCGTCGTGCTGATATTAGACTTATAGACTGCACGGGTATCATTGCTTGTAGATTGTTGATTTTTTTAACTTCACTTTGAACTTTTTTTGATTTTGACGCGCTTTCCCCAGAATTTCTGTCAATTTTATCCGACATATCATATGATGGCGGATAAAAATGACAGATAACGCATAAAACTACCGACTATAAATCAAAAACTGAAGAGAATAGATCTCCTGTCCTTTTCCAAGGTTTTTAGTCAGAAAGTGAAATAGATTTAAATTTTGGTTTTAGCCGACAAATCAAGAATCGAGCCCACTATCTATGATTTTATATTTTCTACAATTTCTACCTTTTCCTTGTTTTACTTAGTATTCCCCAATCATTTGGAGCCAACATTCGTGTTTACGCTCTTTATGGCCGAAGAATTATTCAGTAATTGGTGGTAGAAAGTTAAACATGCCAGCAAAATTCTTCGAAATAGAACTTCATGACCTTCTGAAGTTTACGAAACTCCTAAGAGAAATGGTATCGCAGAAGTATTATCAAAAATTCAGAATGTCGATAGTCCCTGGATATTATTAGCATTACGTAATTCATCTTAAAAATTGATGAAACTCTTCGTGTTCGAGGCACAAATTCCTCTCAAGCAGATTGTTACTTTAATCTTTTATTCCAATTCTTTAGGATTCTTTTCGTCTTCATTAGTCATTCTTTAGAGGAGATAAAATGATTTATTAGGGGAGGGGAGCTTTCCAGAGTTGGTCCAGGATTGATGCGAGTTATATGCTAATGAGGGAGTTTTTTGACACTTTCCTCGCCGAATGTACTCTCATGCGTGACAACGAGATTTTAAGGTCGCCGAATCCATTTATTTTCTCTGGAGTTTTGCCTAGGTCAGAGAATTATAGCAGAAAATATGAGCTCCCATAGGCTCGTATTTGTAAAGCTATCTCAAGATTGAGAGCAATATGAAGTATTTGATAAGCCATTTTGTACTGAAATGACATTTCTGATACGAACTCAAACTGGCAGTCCATCTCAAGTGCGGATTATAAATACGGGCCCTAGAAATCAGTCGGCTAGAAAGCAGATGTAATATCACTTTGAAATTATTTTCTCAATTGGGTACCAGAAAATATTAAATCCATACATCAGATTTCTCATCGACCGAAAATTGAACTCAAAACCTTCAGAGCCCCAAATCGGCTACGCAAAATGCGTTCTAAACAAACGCAATATCCAAGATAACCCCGTTTTTGCACTATCTTTCCATTAGAGTTATTTAAGTTTCGTGAAGCAGTGTTTGGTTGGGACTTTGCGGTCGTAATGAAAGGATAACATTTCCCAGCAGATTCGTCCTTTTGGCTTGGGTAAATGCCGCCCATGGCCGCCAAAACCGCAAGTGAAACAGAATTTGAACAACTTCGAGCTTATCATACGACCTACTTGAAATCCACAAAACTGGTCGATTCTACTTAAATTATTTGTGAACACAGTGGAAGTAAAATAGCAGACTCAGATTTATAAGCTAGATCAGTTGGTTTCGATCCAGCTAGTTTTTTTTTGTAGATGTATAGCAGGCAACGGCGTATTCTTCACTATGGCTCGTATTTAGAAAGCGATCTCAAGATTGAGAGCAATATTAAGTATCGATTTGAGGCGGTGTCGTACTGAAATGATATTTCTGCTACTAACTCAAACTCGCTGTCACTCTTGATTGAGAGCTGATTATAATTATGGACCTAAATCAGGACATCGAACCACCAAGATTTAAGTACTTACTGCACTTTAACTTCTACCGTTTGCTTCTATTGTGGTATAAAGCCAGTCTATTACTACCAAATAGTTACCCTTTGGCAAACAGATAGGGGCAGTTGGTTGTAGAATGTATAAATAGCATTTTCAGTTTGAAATCTAGATCCATATTCATTTAGTGTGTTTGTGTTTCAGGTTAGACTGCAATGGATCCGATCCTGAATATATCTGATCTGTATCATTTTGGTATCTTGAGTACTTTCAGCAGTTTTTTTCTTTCACGTTTTGATTTTTTGAACGTAACTTTCAAATAAACAGTGCTATACAAAGTTAAGTATAAAGGTGGTTACACACGTAGCTGTAATATATTTTTATATCCGGACGTGTAACAGTATCTTATGATATTTTTTCCATACTATTTATTCTCCATATTTTCTTCCATCCTGGACTGGGAACGAGAGAAAAACATAGAATGTGCCAGCTGCATTTCCTACCAGGCATGCTGCAAGAACCAGCTAAGGGATTCGACGGTTTCTGTATATTGCATTTAGGGGCAATCAACCTGTCACTTGAACAAAGTTGATTCGTCACGTCTGACAAAGTTTTAGGGTTATTTAATATCGATTTGTAGGTTATATTGCTGTATTGACTTATATTATAAATTTCATCTATAACGCTATCAAATTATGTGGACAGATATTGTAAGATATATTAATATGTTTTACTATCTCACTTGCAATAACTACAGCAAGACCAGACAGAGCAAGATATATATTTTAATATAAACTACGTGTGTGGTAGCTAGCTATACTATAAAAAGAAATAAAAATAAATATCTTTATTCTGTATTCTATCTGTAAGAGCAAACATGATTGCCCGCAGGTTTGCACGTTGCTCAAGGGAGGTTAAAATTACTCTTTTTAGAGCGTTTTGTACATCTTTTTACACGTGCAACCTGTGGGCAAATTTCACTCAAAAATCGTATGGGGCAGTTCGAGTCCAATATAACAACGCTTTTAGGGTGTTGTTGGGGCTGCCCCGCTACTGTAGCGCGTCAGGGATGTTCGCCGAGGCTCGTGTCGACTGCTTTTACACGATAATGCGAAAGCGAGGGGCGTCCCTGTTGTGCAGGGTGCGGGCCAGCTCTAATAGCATCCTGACTATGATTGCGGATAAGTTGGACTGTCCGTATTATATATTGCTATTGTATGCTACACTGTTGTAGGCTGCACAGTGTTGGCTCGGTGCGGTCTGCAGCATTGGGGCGTGTACGGACGGTATCATGTTGCATTTATATAGTAGTAGGTAATTATTATTATTATTTAAGTTCACATTAGTTTTAAGTTATTTTTAATAATTATGTGAGTCTATGCTATTTGAAATAAATAAATTATTATTATTATTATTTCACCCATAGTTTAAGATAAATGTTATATAAAGGTGAACCTACACAAAAACTATAAAGAAACAAAACAAGCAAAAAATATAAACTACAAACATATATGTTCTCAATAATCCTGGCACCCCTGTTTACTTGAAAGAAAGATTTGAACATCATAATGTGGAGAGGGCAAATTTGCGATCTAGTGGGGATCTCTCACTCAGGGTACCTACATGCTCTTCTTAATCGTACGCACAGTCTTTCACTGTTCATGCTGCTTATTTATGGAATAAACTTCCTTCAGATATTCGGAAAAGTAAAAATATCACTTCTTTTATGATTGAAATTAAGAAACTCTGGGGTTTAGGGTTAAAAAAATCGGACAATACGTAGGATATTTATTTATAATTTTATGTTTCGGATATATACGTATATATATTTAGGATGTTTATAGGTATCTATTACATATTATAAATATTTATTTATTATATATAATATTAAGCATTATTTTGTATATATTTATATATGGTATTTATGCGTTCAAATTTGAGTTGTTAAGTATATTATTTTGTCTATGTCACGTTATATAATCGTTTCAAGTACCTATCTTAGTTTACCTGCAAGCATAATTGTCTCCTCTGGGTTTATCAAAGGTTGACTGGAAGAGATCCCTTAACGAGATAAGTCCGCCTTTGTGCCACTATTGTTTTAATCTTCTTGTATTTCAGTTTTAAGATTTTTAAGGTACAATAAAGAGCTTACACACATACATATTTGGCATAATTGAAATATATTATAGCTACGTGTATAATCACCTTAAAGCAATAATGAAACTCGTTTCCTGAGAGATAAGGTGGATCCGCTTCTGAAACAAAAATAATTTGTTTTGCCTCCTGATTCGTCAGCTTTTTCTTTAAAACCCTCTGAGGGAAAGAGGGTCATTGTTTTTAAGGGTCGTTTCAGAGAACAGGACTTTACATTTCTTAAATTGCGACCCCGAGTTTGAGGAAATTGACACCGCTCATAACTTATCTGTAAAATAAGATAACATAACGATAAAGACAAAAGACATTTATTTTCAAATTAACACAAATAACATTAATACAAACGAATCATTCAAAATTTCACTTAAAACTAAAATGCATTATAATTTTAAGTGGTTAAGTGTAAACTAAACATTAATTAGTTATCTTAGCAGAAAAGGGTGAGGGCACAGCATGGCTGATTTAAAGCCCTCCCTGAGTCAGAATTCTTAGAATGGAAAGTAAGAAAAAAAAACTGAGATTCTAACATCGTTGTTTACCTTCCTATCTTAAATCTTTAGAATATTTTTTGTATTTATTTATAACCAGCTTTCCGCACGCGGTTTACCCGCTTTAACTGACTTTTCTCGCGATAAAAAGGTGCATTTGTCCTGGACTTAAGTTATACCGGGTGTAAGGGACAGCGTCCCGCAAACTGATAGGGATAGCTCAGTCAGCGAAACTGAACAACTTTCACCGGAAAATTCTTTCAAGACATGACAATAAAATATTACCTGCCCATAAAAAATGAACAACTTAATCAGACGATTTGTATGGAAAACCATTTTTTTCTTTTACTTCCTGAAAAAAAGTCCTGCTGGGAGTTGTTCAGTTTCGTTGACTGAGCAATCCCTATCAGTTTGCGGGACGCTGTCCCTTACACGCCGTCTTCTTCTTAGGTAGGCATGTATGTCAAGTTTTATTCCATTCCTTCCATTGATTGAACCGTGGCTTATTAACAAAACATATAAACTTCCAAATCATCATCATCTCCCTAGCCTTATCCCGTACCCCACGGTATCGGCTACCTAATCTAGGGGATTGAATAAGGGTACTGGTTTTACACAGAGTGACTGCCATCCATCCTCCGCAACCCAGAAGGGTCCCAAGACCCAATCCTTGACTAGGTCAGAGTTTTCAAGCCGCCAATGCTTAGCAACGGCCTGTGACATGGCTTAGCGATTAATATCCGGTGTATTAAACGATATTAACCGGGACCAACGTCTATATCTAAACTTCGAAATATGAAGGAAAAATGTAGAGCTATTTAAAAACCTAGAGACTATGCGGCGATGAGAGAATTTTATTTTTTTCATTATTTCTATATACTCGTAAATGTTGTAAAGAAAAACACGAATGTACTTTTTTATGAATCTCAAATTTATTTGAGATGTAACTTTCACATTAGTTTGTAGACACAGATATGTAACAGTTCTCTATATTTTGTAGATCTTGAATCATTTTTTTATTGTTTATTGAAAACAAATACGTTCATTCGAATATTAAGTTCAGTATTTCCGAGTTTAACGCAGTACGACTGTCGAACCGTCTGACTGGTTTATTAATTATAATCAAACAGGTTTGACTCTTCCCTCGAGAACGAACTGAAATAAAATAAGCGATACCTTTTCAGAAAAATGTGGTGGTTGAAAAATCAATCGGTTTATGTGCCAATCACTGAATGAAATGTTTTTCGTAATTTTTACCATAAGATACGTATCTAAGGCTCGTATTTACAAACCGATCTCACGGTTGAGAGCAATATTAAGTGTGAAATTGACACGACTCTTTGTACTGAAATGACATTTCTGATATAAACTCAAACTGGCTGACAATCTCAACTGCAGTTTATCCATACGGGCCCAGATTTAGTTAAAGGTTACAATTTTGAATGTAACTATGAAGTCCAAATATGACGCTATTATTATGAAATATCTGATAATAGTTTGATGCATTTTTGTGGAGATCTATCTGATCGGTCTAATAATTAATCCTAATCAAACTGAAATCAACTTAATGTCATTTTACCTACCGGAAAACAAATCCACGACATCCGGATCGAGAGCCCAAGGGCCCAAGGCTTACAACGCAGAATATCACTGTTAAAGAGCAAACTTTTCCTTCTCCCGTGATTTGAATTGTTTGCCCCGGGGGCTTCCTATTACAGTCTATAAAATGATCTAGTTTGATTGGAAATCATGCTGAGCCACAGGGCGGTACAAAATAAAAACATCTCTAAATCAATTTGGTGATATGGTGATTTGGATCTTTGGTCTGGAATAAACGATTTTTTTTAATTTTATTGTAAGTACCTAAAATACTATATCCTTGTATCCTCAATAACATTGATTGGCACGTCTCGTTCTCCCCTAACGAGCTACGTTTGCGAACGAAATCTGTTGATGGTACACCGAACACTTCCTGCCGTCCTCATTGCCAACAATTACTAGTTCGCAAGAAAAACTACTCGGAGCAAAAATACTCCCTTTCATCGCTATCGAAGCCTGGAGCTTAGAAAATTTTTGCGGACGCGCTGATGACAACGCTGGAGCAACTTTTGCGCTGACGATACAAAAGGCTGGGTCGAGACGAGTTGTGTTGGCCTGTCAAGTGGTGAGCAAGTAGGTCAGTAACTCTGAACTCTGCACTATTTCGACATGAAAGAAAAAACGCAACATGAACTTTAAGGCTCGTATTTTTGAAGCGATCTCAAACTTGAGAGCAATATTACGTATGGATTTGACAGGCCAGTTTGTACTGAAATGACATTTGTGATACGAACTTAAACTCGCTGTCACTCTTGAGAGCTGATTACAAATACGGCCTGAAGAATTACTCTAGCGCATAAATACACAGTGTAAAATATAATTTGTTCGTAATTCAATTGATAAATTACATACATACTTGTATATGAACAACCCTTTATCCCTAATGGGGTAGGCAGAGCGTAAACGACCTAAACAAAGGTCGTACCGTCATGTCTGACAAAGTTTTGAGGGTTATTTAAGATAGGTTGACAGCCCATTGCCTAAATTACAATATACTGAAACCCTCAATAAAACCCATTCAAAAATGACCGAAAACTGTATCGAAGAGTACCTATCTGATAATGTCCTTTCTATAATTTTACAAGCTCTTAAATTGGTACAGGATATTATTAATTGTGTGTTTGTTGTTTAAAACAAGACAAACGTATGACGAAGTTAAATACAAAACGTGGGTACTTCTTGTTTCAAGCAACAGATGTATTGCAAAGGGTCTGGTTTGTTGAAAACTAGTATTAAGTCAGATCTTTTCCTGTTACGTTAAAGAAGATACGCCGTTGGAATGTGGGCGTCGTCCACTTCACGCAACATAAAACCTTTATGGAGACACACTGCCCGCCCCATACACCAATTTATTTCATGACCCGACCCGACTGACATATGCCCTCAGCTTTACGGAGTCTATTGCACATTTCGCGAATACCTTGTAGCAGCGAGCTCCCAGAATTTATATTTGCCTAGTAGTTTTCCTCATTCTGGAATAGAGCTTGTTCACTAAAATATGTAATGGTATAGCACGCACCTACCGGAGCGGTGCGAGGGCGTGTTCTTCACTAAGGCTCGTATTTATAAAGAGATCTCATGAATGAGAGCAATATTAAGTATCGATTTGAGGCCGTTTTGTACTCAAATGATATTTCTGATACTAACTTAAAATCGCTGTCGCTCTTGATTGAGACCTGATTATAATTATGGGCCTAAATCAGGACATCGAATCACCAAGATCTAAGTACTTACTGCACTTTTAGTTCTACCGTTTGCTTCTATTGTGGTATAAAGCCAGTCTATTACTACCAAATAGTTACCCTTTGGCAAACAGATAGGGGCAGTTGGTTGTACATACATACATACATATAATCACGACTTTATCCCTCATGGGGTAGGCAGAGCGTAAAAGACCCAAACAAAGGTCGTTCCGCCACGTCTGACATAGTTTTGGGGGTTATTTAAGATAGATTTGTAAGTATATTGCTTTAGTAACAGGTTGTCAGCCCATCGCCTAAATTACAATATACTGAAACCCTCGGATCCCATAGTTCAGTTACTTAGATCAGTTGGTTGTATAAATAGCATTTTCAGTTTGAAATCTAGATCCATATTCATTCAGTGTGTTTGTGTTTCAGGTTAGACTGCAATGGATCCGATCCTGAATATATCTGATCTGTATCATTTTGGTATCTTGAGTATTTTCAGCAGTTTTTTCTTTCACAATATGATTTTTTGAACGTAACTTTCACATAAACAGTGCTATACAAAGTAAAGTTTAAAGGTGGTTACACACGTAGCTGTAATATATTTTTATATGCGGACGTATAACAGTATCTTATGATATTTTTCCATACTATTTATTCTTCACATTTTCTTCCATCCTGGACTGGGAACAAGAGAAAAACATAGAATGTGCCAGCTGCATTTCGTCCCAGGCAGCATTGCAAGAACCAGCTAAGGGATCCGACGGTTTCTGTATATTGCATTTAGGGGCAATCAACCTGTCACTACAATAATCAATCTTAAACAAAGGTTGATCCGTCACGTCTGACAAAGGTTTGAGGAATATTTAATATCGATTTGTAGGTTATATTGCTGTAGTGACCTATATTATTAATTTCGAAAACGCTATCAAATTATGTGGACAGATATCGTAAGATGTATTAATATGTTTTACTATCACACTTGCAATTACTACAGCAAGACCAGACAGAGCAAGTTATATATTTTAATATAAGCTACGTGTGTGGTAGCTAGCTATACTATAAAAAGAAAAAAAAAGAAAAAAAACTGGCGTTTCACCCATAGTTTTAGATAAATGTTACATAAAGGTGCACCTACACAAAAAATACACATAAACAAAACAAGAAATAGAACAAGCAAAATAAATATAAACTATAATCATATACATACATACATACATAAAATCACGCAGAACGTAAAACGCCCCCTAAAAGGCGCTTTCGCCACGTCTGACATAAATTGAGGGCAATTTTAGATTGTAATGTGTATTGCTGTAGTGACAGGTTGTCAGCCCATCGCCTAAATTACAATACACTGTAACCCTCGAATCCCCTTTTTTCCCTTTTGCTGACTTCTACAGCATGCCCGGGAGGAAGGGCAACTGGAACATTCTATGTTTTTCTTTCTCTCCCAGTCCAGTATGGAAGTTAATCATATATTTGGTATAATTGAAATATATTATAGCTACGGGTATAACCACCTTAAAGCTACGAGGGGTGGCTGATAAGTAATCTACCTAACTATGAAAGAAAAGACTTTGATGGCTAGTTTATTTTTTATTTTTCTATATAGTCTCCTGCAAGTGAAATACACTTATGACATTTGCAAATAAGTGACACCATGCCGTTATAATAGTAATTTTTATTTTTTTCGTCAAAATGGTCAGTCACAGCCTCTTTTATTTCTTTATCCGTCGAAAATCTGCGACCCCTCAATTTTTTCTTTAAATCTTTGAATAAGAAATAGTCACAGGGAGCCAGATCTGGACTATAAGGTGGATGGTTAATTTCTGTGAAGCCGTTTTTGCTCAGGGCTGACCTCGCCGTTAAGGCTGTGTGTACAGGAGCATTGTCTTGTAAAATCAGAACACCTTTGCTGAGTTTGCCTCTCCGCTTTTCTTTGATTTGTTCACGAAGCTGGTCAAGCAAGTTTGCATAATATTCAGCATTCATTGTTGTATTTTTAGGCAAATAATCTATCATCAAAATCCCTTCGACATCCCAAAATACGGTGGCCATTAGATTTCCAGCCGACGGCCGAACCTTGAACTTCCTTGGCGGCTTTTCTCCTTTAAATTTCCATTGCATTGACTCTTTTTTGCTTTCCGGATCCCACTGGCGAATCCAAGTTTCATCACAGGTCACAATTCGAGAGATAGTCTCTTCTTCTTTACCTTTGACCAGGTCTAGAAATGCCTGACAACATTCTACTCGCCTTTGTTTGTCAAAGGGGGTCAACATTCTAGGGACCCAACGCGCGCTCACCTTGGACATGCCCAAATGTTCGTGAATAATTTCATGAACTCGTTCCTTGCTAATGCCCGAGATCTCTGGCTATCTCCCACTGCTTGATTCGCCGATCTGCAAGAATCAGGTTCTTCACCTTTTCAACATTATCTGCGGTAACAGCAGAAATTGGCCTTCCACTACATGTGTCGTCTTCCAGGCTCTCACGGCCAAGTTTAAATTGCTTCGACCAAAACTTTATGACGAATTCAGAAGGACTTGAATCACCAAACACCTTTAACATGCGCTCTCTGATCTGCGTAGGCGTATTTCCTTCTTTACTTAGGAATTTAATCACTGCTCGATGCTCCATCATTTTGCAATTTTCTTTCGACATGGTGAAATCAAAGCCGCGCCAAAAAAAACAAAAGCAAGCGAAAAAAAATAAGCGTCATAATTTTGAAAAAGGAATAAATATAGAATATGATTTTGCAATGGCCAGTTCGATTTTCAAAACTTTCTTTAACAAAGTAGATTTTATATCAGCCGCCCCTCGTATAATGAAACTCGTTTCCTTAGAGATAAGGTGGATCCGCTTCTGAAACAAAAATATTTTTTTTCGCCTCCTGATTCGTCAGCTTTTTCTTTAAAACCCACTGTGGGAAAGAGGGTCATTGTTGTTAAGGGTCGTTTCAGAGAACAGGACTTTACATTCCTTAAATTTCGACCCCGAGTTTGAGGAAATTGACACCGCTAATAATAACTTATCTGTAAAATGAGATAAGAAAAAAGACATTTATTTCCACATTAACACAAATAACATTAATACAAAAGAATAATTCAAAATTAGTTTAGTGTAAACTAAACATTAATTAGGCATCTTAGCGGAAAAAGGTGAGGGCACAGCATGGCTGATTTAAAGTCTTCCCTGCGTTAAAAGTCTAAGAGAGGAAAGTTAAAAAAAAAACAATTAAAAAAAAAAAAAAACTGAGATTCTAACATCGTTGTATACCTACTTATCTTAAATCTGTAGAATATTTTTTGTGTTTATTTATAACCAGCTTTCCGCCCGCTGTTTCACCCGCTTTAACTGACTTTTCTAGCGATGAAAAGGAAATTCGTCCTAGACTTAAGTCATACCGGGTGTAAGGGACAACGTCCCGCAAACTGATAGGGATTGCCCAGTCAACGAAACTGAACACAAACACAAAAAACACAAATGTATTTATTTTTAGTGACTTGTTTTTAGTGCCCAAGTGTTTGCGCTACACACAGGTGCACTCTCTATTCCTTCAATCTCTTATTCTGATGGGACAGATTGACTGACACGACCAGAGAGAAATCAGGCGCAGGACAGACTATTTACATGCCCATACGATAGCATGGAACATCTTATTTTTAGGACAATCAGGTGATCAGCCTGCAATGTCCAAACCAAACTAGAAACAACAACAGAAAGTAATTGTTCCCCGCGGGGAATCGAACCCGGCGCTACACCACGGAGGCAGTTAGGTAATAACCACCACATAAACTATCTTGATCATATAATTTTGCTAAAATAATATTGCAAAAATAATTCAACTTGTTCCTTAATCCTTTTAATATGATAGAGAACAGAAGTAGAGAGACTAAATTGTGTAATTTGTATATATTTTTTGTACATAAAATCTTGGACCGTTGGAAAGGCATCTACGAGCTCTACGTAAATTAATAGTTTGTGAGTGATGCTACTTATGTTTTTGAATAATAAAAGAACGTAAAGATGACCGAGTTTGATTATTTTGATCATAATATTGTGACTCAAGAAATGATGTTTTTCTTAAAAGTTTCACTCTTGTCGGTGTAATGATCTCCAGTCTTCTCTTCTGTTAGCAACGTTCTTCGGCTCCCTGTAGTTCTTCACGCCTGTCTTCTCTTTCAGTTGGTCACAATAATTTCTTCATGGTGTTCCTGTACCTCATCGTGCCTCAGCAAGTGTCCTATCATTTAGCTTCTTCTATTTTCGATTATTGATAAAAGTCAGTTGTTTCCTTTACTTGTTTCAATCGTAGAAGAGTAAAAGCTAGGTAGCAACTTCTCAAATCAGTGGTTTCAATACTTCTTTATTCGTAACCCTTATTTAGTTACTCAAGGAATAGGAATATATACTTCCATGCTGGACTGGGAGAGATAGAAAAACATAGAATGTTCCAGCTGCCCTTCCTCCCGGGCATGCTGTAAAAACCAGCTTAGGGATCCGAGGGTTTCTGTTTATTGCAATTTAGGCAAAAGGCTGACAACCTGTCACTACAGCAATATACCTACAAATCTATCTTAAACAACCCTCAAAACTCTGTCAGACGTAGCGGAACGACCTTTATTTAGGTCGTTTACGCTCTGCCTACCCCATTAGGAATAAAGGCGTGATTATATGTATGTATGTATGTATGTAGGAATAGGGGACAAAATATAAAAGTAGACGTTTCTTTGCAAATAGGTATATTTATATTTATTATAATAGATTTACCACATAAATAAATATCCAAATCAAACCTACAAAGTTTCTTTTCCATTTATAAATTAAGTTATAGTATTACAATAATACAAAGTAGGAACCCGACACGAGCGGAAGCAATGAATCTAAATCATATCGCTCATCAAACTCGTCGCGACGGCTGGAGCCAGGGCTCATTTTCATATTACCGGTAGTGCCACAGACTGTTGCTATTAAACTAAAGCCTTCCTTACTTAGAGACTTGTCAAAATGATGTTATTATGTGAATAGGGTATTAATTGGTTATTTTGATATCTATATATTCATATAAAACTCATCAAACTAGTCGCGATGGCTAGAGCTATGGCTTATTTCCATTTTCGTATTACCAGGGCCACAGACTGTTGCTTTTAAACTATAGCTTTACTGAGAAACTTGTCAAAATGATTTTGCTATGTGAATAGGATATTTGTTGGTTATTTTTGACATATGAATCTAAATCAGTTCGCTCATCAAACTCGTCGCGACGGCTGGAGCCAGGATACTATTCATTATTACCAGGGCCACAGACTGTTGCTATTAAACTATAGCTTTACTGAGAAACTTGTCAAAATGATGTTGCTATGTGAATAAGGTATTATTGGTTAAGTTTAAAGGTTAAGTAGGTGGAGGCTGGTATGAAGGGTTTTTGGTATTACTCCAGTGTTGGAAAATATGATTGGGCCTGTTTTCACTGAAGTAACTTGCCATTGTTTTTTATTTCTATGGATAGATCGGTGTATTTATCGTTCTTTTCAGTATGTGTGGTTGTTAAATTATGAGTGTTACAGACAGCAATATCTATAAGGAATACAGTTTTATTAACAATGTCTAATATTGTTATGTCCGGTCTATTATAGTGCATTGTTTTATCGATTATAATAGTGCGGTCCCAGTACATTTTAAAGCTATTATTTTCAAGTATTGCAGCTGGTTGGTATTTAGAAGATGGCTATTTATTGTACCTATTGTGTGGGATATATTTATTAATCTAAATTAGTTCGCTCATCAAACACGTCGCAACGGCTGTTGCCAAGGCTCATTTTCATATTATCAGTAGTGTCACAGACTGTTGCTATTAAACTATAGCTTTACTGTGAAACTTATCAAGATAATCTTGCCATGTGAGTAGGATATTTGTTGGTTATATTTGATATATGAATCTTAATCAGTTCGCTCATCAAACTCGTCGCGACGGCTGGAGTCAGGGCTCATTTTCATATTACCAGTAGTGCCACAGACTGTTGCTATTAAACTATAGCTTTACTTAGAAACTTGTCAAAATTATGTGCTATGTGGGTATTTGTTGGTTATTTTTGATATATGAATCCAAATCAGTTCGCTCGTTCGCACGTTTTTGATAGCTCATAAAATATAAAATTACATATACAACTTGTATGAGCGAGCTGTCAGTAATCATCTCGTAGTGAACGGGGTATAGTTGTTTAATACCTGTCAAAGTAAAGATATTAGTTCAACCCGACGAGCGCCCTGTCAAATTTTTCTGCTGATGACTCAAATGGCGTGGATTTTTGGACAGCAAACAACGTCAAACAAATTCGCGCACACACGAGTGTGCTCGACATTTGGAGCTCTCAAATTTGCGTTCGACACCTACGAATATTCCTTATTCGTAGTTTGACACTCAACGGGTTAATTATTTGATAATATTTCTTAGTTACTGAAATTTTCATGTTTAAATGGATGAAGTATTATTTTTAAAGTCTAGTGGTTGCACTAAAACGGCTGCTAAAATACATATCTAGTTCTATTCTTGAAAGTTTCGATACGATTGTTAGCGCCTTTTTACTATTCGCCTTCCATTGCAAACTACCATACTACATAAAATAAAAAATAAATATTCATTTCAATAACAAAGCATGTTTGCACGATGTATACGGACGCTATGCAGAAGCAATATCCGGTCTCTTCCTACACTCACTACAATGGAAATGACGATTCGTGGGTACATCCATTCTATTTCATCTACATTTTTTGATAAACAAATGTGTTAACATTACAATTTAAAATACTATCTGTGTATCTATTGAAAAAGTTTCTGCTTCTGATAAAAAAAAATTACAACTTTACTTTTCCACTTTTGTCCAACTCTTAATTCTATAGTATCTATTTTTAGAATCTTAAATAATGATCTTTGTCAGACGTGGCCGAACTACCTTTGTTTAGGTCGTTTACGCTCTGCCTACCCTATTAGGGACAAAGGCGTGATTATATGTATGTATGTATGTAAATAATGATTTAAAACATTTTTTTGTTTTGTTAGCCGACTTCAAAATGGAGGAGGATCTCAATTCATCTCTATGTTTTTTTGTTGCTTTTTTTGTGTATATGTTACCTCATAACTACGTCGTTTTCAACATAGGTACAATCAGAATTCGACTTCAGGAGACTGTGGAAACTTAGAAGTTTTACCTAATTACATTGAGCAAGGGTATTAATGCTTGGAGCTGGGCGTGGTGGAAAGTGATATTGATTAAGGGCTTATAAAAAGGTCCTGTCACTTAAGTTTGAGTTTGGGATAGCTTCTTATCTCGCAATTTGTTACTCTCTTTGAAGAGTCACCTACGGATTGTATGATGCACTAGAAGTAAGAAATAAAAGTATTTTTAAATAACAAAATAAACAGCCACCTTCAGAGGGATTTTATGGAAAAACATACTAAAATTAGTATTAATTTCCCTAAGTTTAAATAAAATATACTTATATAAGAACTATATAGTTATTATTAATTTTGGAGTCTATGCCAGTCAACCATGTCTTGTTAATTGTTATCCTAGAAATACCTAAGTATCTTCACTATTTATTACACGTTTGTTAGAGATGGCTGGCGACAGTTCCAAAATTATTATAGCATAGTACCAATGTAAATATATTTTATTTAAAGTAAGTAAAATTAATATTCCTTTCAGTATGTCTTTCCACAAAACACTTCTGAAGGCGGCTGTTTATTTTGTGTGAAAATATTTTAATTTTAATCAAACCCTGAAATACAATGCAACACCCACCCTTTACCCATATTTTTGGACGAAACAATTTCAAACAAAAGTTTTTGTTTGTCACAGCACTCAGGAAAATCTGTTTTCATTCGGTTTGAATTTTATTTTACCATTCAGTGTAATTGCAGGTTGATGTAGGTAAATATAAAGGTCACTGCCAGTCAGAGTAAATATTACAATTATGATAGAAATGGGAAATTATGATAGAAATTACGATAGAAAAGGACAAAAAAGGGAATGAGAGCCCGATGGTGTAGTGAATAGGGCCGCTGCCTCCTAAGCGGGGAGTTCGTGGTTCGAATCCCACCATGTACCAATGTGTTTTTCGGTTTTCGAATTTCATATGTACGTTTATTCGGCGCTTTTTCCGTGCTTCGGAAGGCAAGTTAAGCCGTTGGTCCCGATTAATATCGTTTAATACCGAGATATTAGTCGTTAAGCCATGTCAGAGGCCAGTGCTAAGCATTAGCGGCTTAAAAACTCTGACTTAATCTAGGATTGGGTCTGGTTTCCTTTCTGGGTTGCTGAGGTCAGATGGCAGTTGCTCTGTGTAAAAACCAGTACTCTGGTTGAATGCCCTAGATTAGGAAGCCGACCCTGTGAGGTACGGGATAAGGCTAAGGAGATGATGATAGAAAAGGGAAATTTGCCGAACGAGGTGTTGTTTTTGGACACCAATATCCAACTGGCAAAAAATTTATACCAGTATTCCACGCAATGTCTTTTTGAAATTTTGAAAAAAAAGCGTTGCGTACTCTAGCCACAGAATATATAATAGTACTAGATACAGAATGGACATTCATCTCTCTTCCCCAGTCCGACAAACTTCACACTCCGCGCTGGATTGTGGGTCACATTGAGCGTACGCTTAGCGGCTATGGCGCGAACATCTTTCAAAGTGTAACGGAAATAATAAAGTTTTGTGTTTCAAAGATGGTTACTGTTTCGTGTACGGATGTCTTTCTACCACAAGATATGACTCCAATAGTAACTTTTTTAGATTCCACAGTGATGAAAGACGGTAGGTTAATTCATACAAAATATGCAACCTAATCTAATCTAACTATTCAGTTACAGTGAACTACTTTAAAACGTTGGTTTAATCAAGAACCAGATTAATCAATTGATGATTATGACCGGTATAACAAAATTTATCAACCCTCATAACACGCACACAAACGCATGCCAAGTGCAACATGCCGTCTGTCGATGTGTGACGAAAATTAAATGGTAGTTAGGAGTGTTCGAGCTGACCTCTAGCTTCTCATTGGTTACATTGGCGTGTTTTACAGATATTCTTCGTATTTCGTCTTGACTTGTTAGCAGTTCATGCCCATGCGTAGTATTTCAGTACTTAGTGTATGTGTGTGTTTTACGCCAAAATCATTGTCGCTATGCACTCGTATGTCGCGTCATAGTTTTGTAATTGGAATGTTATCGAATCACAGATTATAGTACCACTTAAGTTAAATTTACGCTCCTTTAAGACAACGTGGTATTTCCAACGAAACATAAAAAAGTAACTGCCTCCGTGGTCTAGTGGTCAGAGACATGGGCTTACGATCCGGAGGTCCTGGGCTTAATTCCCGGGGGGGGGACACACACACAAAATTGACATTTTTTAATTGATCCCCACATTGCAGACTGAATCACTTGATTGTCCGAAAAGAAAAAGGATTCCGTGCTTCGGAGGGCACGTTTAGCCGTCAGTCCCGGTCGCTGTCTTTGATAGTGGTCGTAACTTAAAACCATGTCAGAGGCCTAATAGTTGTGCTACTTTCGGTTTGCAAACTTTGATACCAGGCTTCGTTGGGTCGTTGTTCGACTTGAGAACCAACTCGCTAAAAAGAAGGAGAACGAAATATAGAAGATTCAGGTTCCATAAGTTGACAAATTTGATAAATTTGAATTAATGAATTTCATTGCGTAGCACGAATCTATTAAATGTAAAAAGTTTAGGTCAAATAGTGATATACGTTTTCCCGTTTTTGCAGTTTTTAGTTGGCTACGTTCTTTCAATCCCAACTAAATCGAGAACAAAGAATTCACATGTGTTTCGATTCTAACTGAAAATAGGATAAAAAATATACAGACTTTTAACTAAAGCTCGAACCAGTTATTTCATTTATGTAAAGCTGGGCACGATATTTAAAACATCACGTTTTAAAAATGTATTTATTTTTACATCAACCCCATCGTTAGACATTGAGTCTTTAAATAGTAGATTTTATGCCGAGTGCATAAAGCAAGTCATTATCATCCGAGATCGTTGTATGCCCGAGCCCGCAGGGCGAGGGCAGATGAAGAAGTCGAGGATAAAAATGATTTGTGCACGAGTTATAAACTCTGCTTTTCACTTCGATTGCGAGAAAATAAAACAGTAACATAACATACTAACATTTATTTAATTAAAATTCAAAGTAAAATATGTACAATTTTGAATGCTGAATGATATGGTTTTTCCGGAATATTAACGGTATTCTTTTGAATTTGAGATGACATGACAGAAGATGGTATATTAAAAGATGATTGTTCTGGAGATGGTTCTTTTTTAGTATAGATGCATTTAAAAAGCTACCTTTTTGCCCTTGTGCATAAAGTTCAACTTTGCATGGTCTAAATGGTCACTGTCTTAGTATAGATACATTTAAAAAGCTACTTTTTTGCCCTTGTGCATAAAGTTCAACTTCGCACAACGTCACAACGTCACTGTAATGTTGAACTTTATGCACAAGGGCAAAAAAGTAGCTTTTTAAATGCATCTATACTAAAAAAGAACCATCTCCAGAACAATCATCTTTTAATATACCATCTTCTTGCTAATTTATAATATATCCTTCCCTATTTGCATTTTTGGTTTATAATAAGATAATACGAAAAAGTAACTAAATATCAAGACATATTTATCACTAAAAAAACAATATTCAAAAATAATTTAAGAGTAGGCTGTATATATTTTATTCTTTGCCCGAAAATCATGCACAAAACTTAAAAAATGTAAAGTAGCGGGAAAGAAGCTGGAAAATTTTCGTATTGTACTAATTTTACTTTGAATTTTAATTAAATAAATGTTAGTATGTTATGTTACTGTTTTATTTTCTCGCAATCGAAGTGAAAAGCAGAGTTTATAACTCGTGCACAAATCATTTTTATCCTCGACTTCTTCATATAACGATCTCGGATAAATCTACTATATTATGTCGCTGTGTGTTATCGTTGTTTATTTTACTCAATGTAACTAATAGCATAGGATATAAGAAACATCTATATAGCTGTGGATTCTTTTCAATGATAAGTAACTGCCTCCGTGGTCCAGTGGCTAGTGCCATGGACTCCCGATCCGGAGGTCCTGGGTTCGATTCCCAGGGGGAAAACACAATGTTGATATTTGAGAATTTATCACTTTGTGAATTTTTTGTTTAGTGTGGTCAAGACATTGCAGGCTGAATCACCTGATTGTCCGAAAAGAAAAAGTTGTCGTGCTTCGAACGGCACGTTAAGCCGTCGGTTCCGGTCGCTGTCTTTGATAGTGGTCGTTACTTAAACCATATAAGAGGCCTGATAGTTGTGCTACTAGGCAGTTTAAAAACTCTGACACCAGGGATCATCGGGTCCATAGCCTCGATACCTACTCGACAGAAGAAGAATGATAAGTGATTCCATATAAACCTGGTTAAGGCTAGGTTTCTATCATGGCTTTATGTAAGGACCACTAAGCGGAGACAGTGACCGGGATGCCCCTCCAAAACATGGAATCATTTTTACTTACCAGATAGATAGGAGATTCAGTCTATAAGTACCATTCTAACTAAACTGGAACGATCTCATAAAGTGTATTGTATGCGAACTCGTGACCTAACACATTCCATCCGGACTCTTTATTACTTTTCAAAAATAACCAGCTTCATCGCGGTGAAATTGAAATCCCCATCCTCAATATATCGCTCTTGACAGCGGGATTTGTTCTAAGCTTCACTGGAGTATCACTATTGACTACTAAAATTTTAAGAAAACAGAGCAAATTTTTACGAAGCAGAGACTTTTAGTTATGTGAAACCATTACTTAACCTAAGATGTAATGTAAATCATCTGCAAAACTGTTCCAGTAAAGAATTACATGATTGATTCAAACTTAATAAAACAAGGAAATATGAAAATCAAATATCGAAAAAGTAAAAACTTCATGGCATCTGACATGAAACAGGTTCAAAAATAAAACGAGCCGCACGCAGCTCGCTTCAAAGCATAATGGAAATTCAGTTAAAGAAATTCCTGAAATCACTTTGCTCAGTGCTCATGCAATTTAAATTCTGACGTACTTTTCCAGAGAAATTCAATTAATTGTCGGTTTTGCATGTTTTTTTTACTTTGGTAAAACAGATTAGAATCTAGACAGACTAGCTAGAGCTTTAAGTTTAATATTACATTCTACAATATATATTTTTAAGTTAGCCTGAGATGTCCCACTGCAGGTGTTCTACAAATTACAATAGAGAAAATATATTAGGTAGTATGCGAGAAGTAGTTTCTACAAGGGCCAAGTAGATAACTGACAACCTGTCTCTGAATCCATCCATACACATTTCTTTTCGAAATTATCCACAATTGATGTCAATGAACAAAAACGCCTTTTGCTAGGCTGTTAATGCTAAATACCCAAAGGCATGATTTTAAGTATGAAATGAAAATACGAGACATACCTGAAACATTACATCACAATCACCCAAGTCTCACAGGTCAGACCCCATTAGGACGTAGCTGCAGCTGATAATTTTTATGAAAATGTATGAGATGTACCGCACTGAAGCGGCACTGTAGCTGCGGAGCCAGTTCATACATTTTGACAGTAACTGCCTCCGTGGTCTTGTGGCTAGTGCCATGGACTCCTGATCCGGAGGACCTGGGTTCGATTCCCAGGGGGGAAACACAAAGTTGATATTTGAGAATTTATCACTGTGTGAATTTTTCCGCAGTTTGGTTAGGACATTGCAGGCTGAATAACCTGATTGTCCGAAAAACAAAAAAGATTTCGTGCTTCGGAGGGCACGTTAAGCCGGCAGTCCCGGTCGCTGTCTTTGATAGTGCTCGTTACTCAAACCATGTCAGAGGCCTGAAAGTTGTGCTACTAGGCGGTTTAAAAATTCTGACACTAGGGTTCAGCGGGTCGATATACTCAATACGCACTCGACAGAAGAAGACAGTTTCTGCCGCTCCGCTGCAGCTACGTCCTAGTGCGGCCTGACCTTAAGGTGACGATACTAGCAAAGTGGCGTCCCAATTATTAATAAAACATAATTAATTCATAACTCGTTGTAGTAACATTTAGAAAGATTGCCGTTGGTGGCCGTTATTCGCAATTATTCTTGTTGCTACTACAACGAACGATTGATTCACAAATTTAAAAAAATCTAAATTATTTTAATTACTTTACCTTTTCGATTCACAGCGTTCTTAGGGAGTATATTTTTTTTACTAACGGGGGTGCCACTTGGCTATTATCGTCACCTTAATATCACACAACTCTAAAGTGAGTGATACCACATGAGCCTCTACAAACTTCTCACTGTTTGTTCAGTGTCCACTATTGTTTTAGGTTTTGTGTGTGTGTTCTGTGTTTTCAGATAAAATATAACGTCTGTGGTGAATTAAAGAGGCGTAGTAGATAAGGTAGGATAAGTTAATATTAATATTTCAAATTAAATTCATAGATTTAGAGGTGTTTTTAGTCGTTTCTTCCATGCTGGACTGGGAGCGAAAGAAAAACATAGAATATGCTAGCTGCATTTCCCGGGCAAGCTGTAAAAACCAGCTAAGGGATCGGAGGGTTTCAGTAAATTGCAATTTGGGCAATGGGCTGACAACCTGTCACTACAGCAATGTACCTACAAATCTATCTTAAATAACCCTCAAATCTTTGTCAGACGTGGCGGAACGACCTTTGTTTAGGTAGTTTACGCTCTGCCTACCCCATTAGGGATAAAGGCATGATTTTATGTATGTATGTATGTTTTAGTCGCATATTTTTTTGTAATAAGATGAACGGAACGTTCCTAACAGTAAATTGGAGCAGCCGAACAAAATGCGTGTTAAAGTTCATGATAACAAACCACGATCACTAAATATTTTATTTGTTGTTCTCGTCCTATGGTATCCCGCTGGTACAGAGGCCCTTGAGATTTTAATGCTCTCCTCCCTGTTCAGCGCTGCGATCTTCTACTGTACGTTTCCAGGTCATCACAGGTCTGCATCGACATCTTCTACCGATTGGCTCACATTCGAATGCGGTTTTGGCTAGTTTGTTGTCTCCTCTCCTCAAGACGTTCCCTATCCAACTTCATTTACCATGTGCGACTTCCTATGCAATTCGGGTCTGCTGGCAAATGGTCCAAATATCCTCGTTTTGAATGGTGTTCGGCCAGTATATTACAGAAAATTAATTTATAATTATTTTATTTGGAATATATAAAAAATAAACACGAATTTGCCAGCTGCATTTCCTCTCGGGCATACTGTAAAAACCAACTAAGGGATCCGAGGGTTTCTGTATATTGCAATTTAGTTGATAGGCTGACAACCTGCCACTAAAGCATGTATGTGATGTGGCGGAACGACTTTGCTTATGTTGCTTACGCTCTGCCTACCTCATTAGGGATAAAGGCGAAATTTCAAGAGTTTTCTTACATACATAATAATGTATGAAAACTCTTAAAATTTTAGTTACGGAGTTGCAATGTATCTTTATTATGTATACTACGTGGGACCATAAAATATTGATTGGCATTTGTTCAGTTTCATGATAGTTTTAAGTCTCCAAAAGACTGAAACTCCTACTGAACTTCCACAATCCAAATTATTAAATTTAATTTTGCCAAAACAATTTTGTGTAAATATTGAACTGAAAATTCACCTTATAGCTTTACGGCGTGCAAATCAAATAATTAAATTTCTTGCACTCCACGGATTTGGAATTGACGAGACAATAAACCGAGTATAAAAAATAAATTTAGTATTTTATTATTAGATACGCCATTATGCTACACAAAAATTCTTCATGTCAATTCATTTCGATAGAATATTCAACTGTAGGGTATCCGGGTGTAAGGGACAGCGTCCCGCTCACTTTTAGGGGTTGATCAGTCAACAAAACTAAAAAAACTTTCACCAAGAAATTCTTAAAAAATATTAGTTAAAAATAAAATTTGACCTTCCCATAAAATTACAGACATTTTGTTTAGAAAAGCATTTTTTTTTCACTTCCTGCAAAATAATCCTGCTGATAGTTGTTCAGTTTCGTTGATTGAGCAACCCCTATCAGTTTGCGGAACGCTGTCTCTTACAACCCGTATACTCGAAAAATAGTAAAAGGCTTCTATTATACAAATACAAAACTCGCGGAAGAAGATATTGAATTGAAAACCAGGCTTAATTTTTCAAAGTCATTATTACTTTTCTCAGTAGATATCACTGTTCAGGACCTAAGTCACCCAACAATGCCGTCACTGACACCGCAGAGAGAGTGATAATTGAAAATATCCTCGCTTTTCATCGTTTCGGCGCATTGAGGATTGCCTTTTTATGATCCAATTTTTCACATTGCCCCTTCCTTCGTTCTGCTTGGCATCCTCGTTCAAATTAATATTCCTCTTTTATGTAGAAAATGATTTGTTAGAGACCAGGGAGGCGTCGTGCTGATATAAGACTTATAGACTGTACGGGTATCACTGCTTGCTTCACTTTATGCTTTCTATTTTGTGAGTGAAATTGTTAGTTAATTAATATTACT
This sequence comes from Scrobipalpa costella, assembly GCA_949820665.1. Taxonomy (NCBI): domain Eukaryota; kingdom Metazoa; phylum Arthropoda; class Insecta; order Lepidoptera; family Gelechiidae; genus Scrobipalpa; species Scrobipalpa costella. Next base: position 18,265,903 of record OX463296.1, on the reverse strand, counting down.
ATATTTTACATTGATAGTCACTTGACTTGAAGGTGACTTCACCTTGCTACCTTTTGTAGTAAGATTGAAAAGTACCCGGAAAGATAAACAACTGCTTTTACAAACAATGTTTTCATAATTTTACAAAATAAACAATTAAGAATGTCACAAATCACAAGAAGGTCGTTTCCAGTTCTTCCTTAATGTGGCACTAAATGACTGTAGAGACCTACACTCTACACTACATCACTCCTGTAATGGAGTGGCTGCATCTGTCACTAGCTTGATGGCCGCTACGTGACCGCCGCACTAGACGTACGGGGTTTGACAGCTCTCCAGCTGCGTATTCATGGTAGAACACACACACGCCTCATAGACGAGTGTCTGCTTTATCTTTGAATATGTCTTACTAAAGGTACTCAAGTTGATGTACAATGTTGAATGGAGCTACTGCATCTGTCACTAGATTGATGGCCGCTACGTGACCGCCGCACTAGACGTACGGGGTTTGTCTAATTATGGCGTATTCATGGCAGAACACACACACGCTTATAGACGAGTGTCTGCTTTATCTTTGAATTTGTCCTTCTAAAGGTACTCAAGTTGATTTACAATGTTGAATGGAGTGGCTGCATCTGCCACTAGATTGATGGCCGCTACGTGTCCGACGCACCAGACGTACGGGGTTTGTCAGCTCTCCAGCTGTGTATTCATGGTAGAACACACACACGCCTCATAGACGATAGTCTGCTTTATTTTTGAATATGACCTATTAAAGGTACTCAAGTTGATGTACAATGCTATAATGGAGCAGCTGCATCTGTCACTAGATTGATGGCCGCTACGTGACCGAAGCACGAGACGTGCGGAGTTTGACAGCTCGCCAGCTGTGTATTCATAGTATCTGTCACCTGTCATGATAAAAGCATCGGACATTGGGTTTGATTCTAGATTCCACCAGCTAAAACTAAAATTAAAAAATCCATCTGTCACTTTTAAAATACTAAAATTGAAAAAGGACAGGCGATTTATACTCTATGGTTTTACACTTTGTCCGTTAGATTTCGACGCGCTTTTGCACGTTTCCCAAAAATTTCTGTTAATTTTATCCGCCAAATCAAATGATGGCGGATGAAAATTACAGATAACGCATGAACAACCGACTATAAATAAAAATCCGGAGAGAATAGATCTTCTGTTCTTCTGTCTAGATTATATTTTTGGTTTTAGCCGGCAGATCGAGAATCGAGCCCACTATCTATGATTTTATATTTTCTACAATTTCTACGTTTTCCTTGTTTTATTAAGTATTCCCCAATCATTTGGAGCCAGCATTCGTGTTTACGCGCTTCATGGCTGAAGAATTATTCAGTAATTGGTGGTATAAAGTTATACATGCCAGCAAAATTTATAGAAATACAACTTCATGACCTTCTGAAGTTTTCGAAACTCCTAAGAGAAATGGTATCGCAGAAGTATTATCAAAAATTCAGAATGTCGATAGTCCCTGGATATTATTAGCATTACGTAAATCATCTTAAAAATTGATGAAACTCTTCGAGTTCGAGGCACAAATTCCTCTCAAGCAGATTGTTACTTTAATCTTTTATTCCAATTCTTTAGGATTCTTTTCGTCTTCATTAGTCATTCTTTAGAGGAGATAAAATGATTTATTAGGGGAAGGGAGCTTTCCAGAGTTGGTCGAGGATTGATGCGAGTTATATGCTAATGAGGGAGTTTTTTGACACTTTCCTCGCCGAATGTACTCTCATGCGTGACAACGAGATTTTAAGGTCGCCGAATCCATTTATTTGCTCTGGAGTTTTGCCTATGTCAGATAATATTAACAGGCAATATAAGCTTACCTAGGATCATACTTGTAAAGCTATCTCAAGATTAAGAGCAATTTTAAGTATAGATTTAATAAGCTATTTTGTACTGAAATGACATTTCTGATACGAACTCAAACTGGCTGTCCATCTCAAATGCGGATTATAAATACGGGCCCTAGAAATCAGTCGGCTAGAAAGCAGATGTAATATAACTTTGAAATTATTTTCTCAATTGTAACCAGAAAATATTAAATCCATAAATCAGATATCTGATCGACGGAAAATTTAACTCAAAACCTTCAGAGCCCCAAATCCGCTACGCAAAATGCGGTCTAAACAAACGCAATATCCAAGATAACGCAGTTTTTGCACTATCTTTCCATTAGAGTTATTTAAGTTTCGTGAAGCAGTGTTTGGTTAGGACTTTGCGGTCGTAATGAAAGGATAACATTACCCAGCAGATTCGTCCTTTTGGCTTGGGTAAATGCCGCCCATGGCCGCCAAAACCGCAAGTGAAACCGAATTTGATCAACTTCAAGCTTATCATACGACCTACTTGAAAACCACAAAACTGGGCGATACTACTTAAGATATTTGTGAACGCAGTGGAAGTAAAATAGCAGACTCAGATTTATAAGCTAGATCAGTTGGTTTCGATCCATCTAGTTTTTTTTAGATGCATAGCAGGCAACATTTATTTCTAAAGAGATTATTTTTATAAAGAGATCTCATGATTGAGAGCAATATAAAGTATTGATTTGAGGCCGATTTGTACTAAAATGATATTTCTGATACTAACTTAAACTCGCTGTCACTCTTGATTGAGAGCTGATTATAATTAAGGGCCATCAGGACATCGAACCACCAAGATTTACGTACTTACTGCACTTTTACTTCTACCGTTTGCTTCTATTGTGGTATAAAGCCAGTCTATCATTACCAAATAGTTATACTTTGGTAAACAGATAGGGGCAGTTGGTTGAAGAATGTATAAATAGCATTTTCAGTTTGAAATCTAGATCCATATTCATTCAGTGTGTTTGTGTTTCAGGTTAGACTGCAATGGATCCGATCCTGAATATGTCTGATCTGTATCATTTTGGTATCTTGAGTATTTTCAGCAGTATTTTTCTTTCACGTTATGATTTTTTGAACGTAACTTTCAAATAAACATTGCTATACAAAGTAAAGCATAAACGTGGTAACACACGTAGCTGTAATATATTTTTATATCCGGACGTATAAAACAGTATCTTATGATATTTTTTCCATACTATTTATTCTCCATATTTTCTTCCATCCTGGACTAGGAACGAGAAAAAAACATAGAATGTGCCAGCTGCATTTGCTCCCAGGCATGCATTTTGAGGGTTATACAGACATGGCGCGAACGAACTTGCTTAAGTATGCACCTATTCCGAGGGCAATGATAAGTTTAAATTAGGTTTCTGGTTCTATTGATATTTCGAATTGTTCGGTGGCGGAATTCAAGAAAAACTGTATGTTAGTTTTAGAATAATATTTTTGTTTGCTTTTTTTAAAATTTAATGTTGTCTCTACTACTTTTATCGACTTGTTGTATACTGTAATGAAAATTGTACATACATACATATAATCACGCCTTTATCTCTAATGGGGTAGGCAGAGCGTAAACGACCCAAAGGTCGTTTCACCACGTCTGACACGTTTTCAGTGTTATTTAAGATACATTTCTAGGTAAAAATTGTATTGATTAAATAAATAAATAAATAAAAATAAATGCTGCAATTACCAGCTAAGGGATCCGACGGTTTCTGTTTATTGCATTTAGGTGCAATCAACCTGTCACTACAGCAATCTATCTAAAACAAAGGTTGATCTGTCACGTCTGACAAAGTTTTGAGGGTTATACAATATCGATTTGTAGGTTTTATTGCTGTAGTGACCTATATTATAAATTTCTAAAACGCTATCAAATTATGTGGACAGATATCGTAAGATGTATTAATATGTTTTGCTATCTCACTTGCAATAACTACAGCAAGACCAGACAGAGCAAGATATATATTTTAATATAAGCTACGTGTCTGGCTAGCTATACTATAAAAAGAAATAAAAAAATATCTTTGTTTCAGGCATTTCACCCATAGTTTTAGATAAATGTTACACAAAGGTGCCTACACAAAATAATACTAACAAACAAAACAAGCAATAGAACAAGCAAAAAAATATAAACTATAATCATATATTTGGCATAATCGAAATATATTATAGCTACGTGTATAACCACCTTAAAGCTACAGTGAAGCTCGTTTCCTTAGAGATAAGGTGGATCCGCTTCTGAAGCAAAAGTATTTTTTTTCTCCTCCTGATTCGTCAGCTTTTTCTTTAAAACCCTCTGAGGGAAAGAGGGTCATTGTTTTTAAGGGTCGTTTCAGAGAACAGGACTTTACATTTCATAAATTGCGACCCCGAGTTTGAGGAAATTGACACCGCTAATAACTTATCTGTTAAATGAGATAAGATAACGATAAAGTTTAAAGATATTTATTTCCACATTAACACAAATGACTTAGTAACAAAAGAATCATTCAATATTTCACTTAAAACTAAAATGCATTATAATTTTAAGTGGTTAAGTGTAAACTAAACATTAATTAGGTATCTTAACGGAAAAAGGTGAGGACACAGCATGGCTGATTTAAAGCCCTCCCTACGTTAGAAGTCTAAGAAAAAAAAAACTGAATTCTGACCTCGTTGTATACCTACTTATCTTAAAACTTTTGAATATTTTTTGTGTTTTTTTATAACCAACTTTCCGCCCTCTGTTTCACCCGCTTTAACTGACTTTTCTCGCGATGAAAAGGTGCATTTGTCCTGGACTAAAGTTATACCGGGTGTAAGGGACAGCGTCCCGCAAACTGATAGGGATTGCTCAGACAATGAAACTGAACAACTTTCACCAGAAAATTCTTTCAAGACATGAAAAAAAATAGGCCTGTCCATACAAAATTAATAACTTGATCAGACGATTTGTATGGAAAACCATTTTTTTTCTTTTACTTCCTGAACGAAATCCTGCTGGGAGTTGTTCATTTTCGTTAACTGAGCAACCCCTATCAGTTTGCGGGACGCTGTCCCTTACACCCCGTCTTCTTCTTAGGTAGGTATACATACCTGCATGTCAAGTTTTCTTCCAATCCTTCCATTGATTGAACCGTGGCTGAGTAACAATACATCTAAACTTCCAAATTATCATCATCTCCCTAGCCTTATCCCGTATCCCACGGCATTGGCTACCTAATCTAGGGGATTGAGTGAGGGTACTGGTTTTAAACAGAGTGACTGCCATCTGACCTCCGCAACCCAGAAGGGTCCCAAGACCCAATCCTAGATTAGGTCAGAGTTTTCAAGCCGCCAATGCTTAGCAACTGCCTCTGACATGGCTTAACGATTAACTGTATTTAACAATATTATCCGGGACCGACGTCTATATCTAAACTTCGAAATATGAAGGAAAAATGTAGACTTATTAAAAAACTAGAGACAATGCGGCGATGAGTGAAAATTTCTTTTTTATTATTTCAATAGTACTCGTAACTGTTATAAAAAAAAACACAAATGTATTTATTTACCTACCTTTTTTATGAATCTCAAATATATTTGACATGTGACTTTAAAATTAGTTTGTAGACGTAGAATTGTAACAGTTTTCTATGTTTTGTAGATCTTGAGTCATTTTTTACTGTTTATTGAAAACAAAAACGTTCGTCCGAATATTACGTTCAGTATTTCCGAGTTTAACGCAGTACGACTGTCGAGCCGTCTGACTGATTTATAAGGACCGAAACAAAATCGGTAAAAATCAAACAGGTTTGACTCTTCCCTCGAGTACGAACTGAAATAAAATACGCGCTGCCATTCCAGAAAAATGTGGTGGTTAAAAAATAAATCGGTTTATGTGCCAATCACTGAACAAAATGGTGTTTCGTAAATTTTACCATAATATAGGTATCTAAGGCCCGTATTTACAAACCGATCTCAAGCTTGAGAGTAATATTAAGTATGGATTTGACAGGACTCTTTGTACTGAAATGACATTTCTGATATGAACTCAAACTAGCTGTCAATCTTAACTGCAGTTTATCAATACGGGCCCAGATTTAGTTAAATGTTACAATTTTGAATGTAACTATTAAGTCCAAATACGCTATTACTATGAAATATCTGATACTAGTTTGATGCATTTTTGTGGAGATCTATGTGATCGGTCTACTAATTAATCCTAATTTAACTAAAATCAACTCAATGTTATTTTACCCACCGGAAATCGAATCCACGACATCCGGATCGGGAGCCCAAGGCTTACAACGCAGAATATCACTGTTAAAGAGCAAACTTTTCCTTCTCCCGTGATTTGAATTGCTCGCTCCGAGGGCTTCCTATTAGTCTACAAAATGAACTAGTTTGATTGGAAATCATGCTGAGCCACAGGGCGGTACAAAATAAAAACATCTCTAAATCAATTTCATCCTATGGGAAGTTGATGCTATGACATACAGATTGAGAACCCAAAACTTACATCACTAGACCACGCAATTATCAGAGAAATATCACTGTTAAAGAGCAAACTTTTCGCTTTTCCGTGGTAGAATCGGGCGCCCCGAGGGCTTCCTATTACAGAGTCTACAACTTTAACTAGTTTGATTGGAAATCATGCCAAGCCTCAGGGCGGCTGCTGGAAATTGATAGGTATCTACCAACTTGTACCAGTAGTAGTACGTTCTGTACTTACAGACATGCTAAATGGTGTTGGTATAAAAGTATATTTTTATTCTAAAAATTATAAACATACATGAAAATCTCTCATTATTTTTCCCCCAGAGTTCGTTCACGATTTAAACTTCGATTTGATGCTTAACTTCTCATGATCTCATTACATTACAGTTTAGTTATATCCTAAGAATTGATAAGAAATAATTACTACACGAACAACCACAAACTACACCACACGAAACTATCAAACTCTACTTGAACGAACAATAATATTAAGGCGTGATTTGCTGAAGATTCCAATGACCATCATGAAATTCCAATGGTTCATGTAATACATACACATAATCACGCCTTTATCCTTAATGGGGTAGGCAGAGCGTAAACAACCTAAACAAAGGTCATTCCGTTTATCTGACAAAATTTTGAGGGTTATTTAAGATAGAATTGTAGGTATATTGCTGTAGTAACAGGTTGTCAGCCCATCGCCTAAATTACAATACACTGAAACCCTCGGATCCCTTGGCTGGTTTTAACAACATGCCCGGGAGGAAATACAGCTGGAACATACTATGTTTTTCTCTCGCTCCCAGACCAGCATGGAAGAATAGATTGGACATCGGACAGACATTGATAATTTATTCTAGATTAATACACCATCTAACTTTAAAGCTGTATTATTTACCTTATTAGGATTGTTAAATATTTGTGATCCGAAATTGGGGTTCAGTACAACTTTGCAAGTTTCAGGATTATACCATAGTTTTGATTAATTTCGTAATAGTTTAATTGATATTGACTGTATAGCAGATTTGTATTAACTTCGATGATACGCTTTTAAATGGTTGGTAAGCTTAGTTATTGGATTGATGGTTTAATCATGGAAAACTCTGACCTAATCTAGGATTGGGTCTGGTTTCCCTACTGGGTTGCGGAGCTCAAATGGCAGTCGCTCTGAGTAAAGACTAGTACCCTCGTTTAGTTCGCTAGATTAGGTAGCAGACCCCGAGAGATATGGGATAAGGTTAGGGAGATGATGACTAGAGCTTCTTTTACGACAAAATAGAACAAAAATAGCTAACGTCTAGTTTGTTTCTATAGTAACTGTATTATTTAATAACTAAAGCTAACTGTCTTCCATGCTGGACTGGGAGAGATAGAAAAACATAGAATGTTCCAGCTGCCCTTCCTCCCGGGCATGCTGTAGAAGTCAGCAAAAGGGACTCGAGGGTTACAGTGTATTGTAATTTAGGCGATGGGCTGACAACCTGTCACTATAGCAATACACATTACAATTTAAAATTGCCCTCAATTTTTGTCAGACGTGGTGAAAGCGCCTTTTACGAGGCGTTTGACGCTCTGCCTACCCCGTAAGGGATAAACGCGTGATTTTATGTATGTATGTAAAGCTAACTCAGTATTATAAATTAGATTTTCAGAGGTGCTTACACAAGGGATCCACCAATACATGTAAATTGACAGGGTACGAGTAAGGATGCCCTGTTATGACAAAATACTGTATCTTGGAAAAATCAACTATTCAGGGGCGCCGTTTTAAAAATTAAATTACATTTTGCTTTATGTTTCTTGAATTAAATGACCGAGAACGCAAATATTTGGCTTAGCTATAGGCTAAAGTATGATGAAACGAGCCAACAATAAAAAAAGTCTATTCCATTTTCACAATATGGTACAATACCCGTTTTCTATAGAAGCGCGGTCGAGCTGTTAGGACAAAACACTGTATCTTGATATCGCGTTGCCAAGCTGTAATGACGAACATTGTATCTATGATCTCTTGAGGTCGGGTTATTCAGAAAAAAAAACACTGTAATTATTTTAGAATATCGTGTTTTGCCACTTACTTCCATGCTGGCCTAGGAGCGAGAGAAAAACATAGAATGTGCTAGCTGCATTTCATCCCGGGCATGCTGTATAAACCAGCTAAGGGAATCGAGGGTTTCAGTTTATTGCAATTTAGGCGATGGGCTGACAACCGGTCACTATATCAATATACCTATAAATCTATCTTAAATAACCCTCAAACCTTTGTCAGACGTGGCGGAACGACCTTTGTTTAGGTCCTTTACGCTCTGCCTACCCCATTAGGTATAAAGGCGTGATTATGTGTATGTATGTATGTGTTTTGCCAAAATATAACCTAAGGAAATCACAGTTACAGAACGTTGCACCCTTAAATATCTTCATGTAATACATACATACATACATATAATCACGCCTTTATAAACAAAGGTCGTTCTGCCACGTCTGACAAAGTTTTGAGGGTTATTTAAGATAGATTTGTAAGTATCTATGTAGTAGCTTGTACTTAATTTATGTATTATATGTAATGTAATGTATTTAGGATACCTATTTGACTAGGTTTGCACTATCCCGCTTACCGCTACACTTTTTTCTTTCATCCAAAGGTTGCCTGGAAGAAATTGCTACCTTAGCAATAAGGCCGCCTATGTTGTACTTGTTTTTTGTTATCTGTTGTGTTGTATGTTGTATTATTACGTGCAATAAAGTATTTTTATGTTATGTTATGTATATTGCTGTACTGACAGGTTGTCAGCCCATCGTCTACATTGAAATATACTGAAACCCTCGGATCCCTTAGCTAACTTTATAGCATGTCCCTAATGGGGTAGGCAGATCGTAAACGACCTAAACAATGGTCGTAACGCCACGCATGACAAAGTTTTAAGGATTATTTAAGATAGATTTGTAAGTATATTACCGTAGTGACAGGTTGTCAACCCATCGCCTAGATTGAAATATACCGAAACCAGTCTTCCATGCTGGACTGGGAGTGAGAGAAAAACATAGAATGTGCCAGCTGCATTTCCTCCCGAGCATGCTGTAAAAACCAGCTAAGGGATCTGAGGGTTTCAGTTTATTGTAATTTAGGCGATGGGCTGACAACCTGTCTAGTGACAATACACGTACAAATATATCTTAAAAACCCCTCTAAACTTTGTCAGACGTGGCGGAACGAATTTTATTTAGGTTGTTTACGCTCTGCGTACCCTGCGAAACCCTCGGATCCCTTATCTGGTTTTTATAGCATGCCCGGAGGAGTCCTTGGCTCCCAGTCCAGCATGAAAGAACAACGTAGTTTTATTCATATTTTGTTTAACTTCATAGTTCACCATCAATCACGACACGGCACGCTGACGTTTTGATTATCGTTACGTGATCGTGATCATATATTACGCTGCTCGTGTCATGTAACGATACACGATAACGAATGGTTCTACATAATTATTTCGGTGACTTTAATGTAAACGGCTCTGTAACACTCTGAATATCCTATAATATAAGTAATCTACTATAAATTTTATCCTAGAAGTCTTCTTTTTCTGTCGAGTGGGTACGAGTCTATCGACCCGATGAACCCTGGTGTCAGAGTTATTAAACCGCCTAGTAGCACAATAATAAATTATCAAATATCAACTTTGTGTTTTCCCCCCTGGAAATCAAACACAGGATCTCCGGATCGGGAGTAGGAAGAGAAAAAAAAACACTTTAATTATTTTAGAATATCGTGTTTTGCCACTTACTTCCATGATGGCCTGGGAGCGAGAGAAAAACATATAATGTGCCAGCTGCATTTCCTCCCGGGCATGCTGTATTAACCAGCTAAGGGATCCGAGGGTTTCAGTATATTGTAATTTAGGCGATGGGCTGACAACCTGTCACTACAGCAATGTACAAATTTACCTTAAATAACCCTCAAAACTTTGTCACACGTGGCGGAACGACCTTTGTTTAGGTCGTTTAAGCTCTGCCTACCCCATTAGGGATATAGGCGTGATTGTATGTATGTAAATGTCAAATAAATAAATATAGGCTTATGACTAAAACGGCCAGATGCCTTAACTTCACGGATTCACGTAAAAATTTAAAGCGGAGAACCAAAAAATATATTCAACACAATTAGACATGTAATATCACTACATAGTATAAAACAAAGTCGCTTTCTCTATCCCTTTATTTTATGTATGCATAAATATTTAAAACCACACAACGGATTTTGATACGGTTTCTTTTAATGGATAGAGTGATTCAAGAGAAAGGTTTATATGTATAATACATGCATAATTTAGTAGAGAAACACTGATAATTTCCGTGCGAAGCCAGGGTAGTTAAAAATAAAGTGAATATTATTGATTTTATGTAATACCTTATTGTGATCGTATTTTCCGTGTTGGGATAGATGTATATTTTTGAATTGGCTGAAAATAACAATCTAGTAACAAAAATGAGTCAATTTTTTTTGTGAGAAATAGATGATACAAACACTTTATCCCATAGTCAGCATCCACCGTATAGCGTATTTTTAAAGCTTTATTCACGTATGAAATAAAATTTTATTTTTATTTCGTTAAGGTAATCAAGAGCTCATTTTAAACTTTAGGAACATAACGCTTAAGGCTAGATTTATGGAGCAAATAACAGATTACCCCAGATTGACCAAGGCAGTAATTAAATTTAACTAGCTTACAAAAAGAATAGGTAACATATCTTAAACTTAAGTAATAAGTGTACAAAACTAATACTAATAATTAATTTCTTCATTCATTCAATCGAAAATTCATTAAACTCGGGTGAAACCGCGGGCGGAAAGCTAGTACAAAATAAACCTCCTTTAGTTATATTTTAGCACCTTTCCCCACGTCAAAAAATATTTTGAGCTATGAAACTAAAACTAGGAAATAGCTTACACTGTACGTCATTTTTACCAGTAAACAAGTTGTATCTGTATCGCTATATTTGTTCTCGTTACTATATTATACCGGATGTAAGGGACAGCTGTATCTGTTTGATTTGCTCACTTCCTCTGTAAAAGAAAATGAACAACATTCACAAAGGTATTCTGACAGGAAATAATAAAAAAAGCTTCCCCATACAAATTATCTCATCGAGCAAAATCAAAGATAATAAAATATCGTGAAAATTTACCAGTTTCTTTAACTGAGCATCCCCCTATCATCCTTTTAGTTTGCGGAAGCTGTCCCTTACACCCGGTATGTTTATGAAGGGGACTTTAATACAGTGCAACAACAATGTATGAGTCCCACGGGATCGGCAGTAATTTACGCCATTCAAACCTTTATGACCATTAAGATAGCGTCAATGGATACAAAGTTGATATACAAACGGACCTGTTAAGTTTATTATGTTTTGCTAGTAAAACAGAGGATCTACGCTGCTACCAAAACAGGGGTGTCGAATTTGGTTAACGTTGTACGGAGTGTAAGGGACAGCGTCCCGCGAACTAATAGGGGTTGCTCAGTCAACGAAACTGAACAACTATTAGCAGGAATTTCTTTCAGATGAACAAAAAAATTGAACTTTCCAATTAAATTTCCTTCTCGATCAGACAATTTGTATTAAAAATATATTTTTTATTAAAAATAAATCATTCCGATAGTTGTTCAGTTCCGGTGACTGAACAACCCCTATCAGTTTGCGGGACGCTGTCCCTTACACCCGGTATACTTACAGTTTCACACAAGGTTCTTTTTTCACAGATTGATGTGATAAAAAAAATGCTATTGCGTCTGCATGCTACGGCGACTGTGATCACTAGATCACAAGGTCTGAGTCATTGGCTTGCGTTATCATATTCATGAAAGTTGATCATATCGCATTATGGGAATATTACAGGTTGCGGGCTAGGACAATGCAGGTTGATTTACCTGATTATATGGCTCGTCGTGATAGTGGCCATATCAGGACCTATTGAATGGCACAAGAGTTCATCGGATAATACGATAATGATGATGCGATAATTAAATCATAGCACTAATATTTAAAGAAAATAGTAAACAAAAAAAGCGAGAGAAAAACATAGAATGTGCCAGTTGCATTTCCTCCCGGGCATGCTGTAAAAATCAGCTAAGGGATCCGAGGGTTACAGTAAGGGTTGCAATAGCGATGGGCTTACAACCTGACACTACAGCAATATATCTACAAATCTATCTTTAATTACCCCTTAACTGGCGGAACGACCTTTGTTTAGACAGTTTACGCTCTGCCTACTCCATTAGGGATAAAGGCGTGATTTTATTTATGTATGTTTAAAAGTCATTGCATTTAGGTGGTATTTTATATTCACTTATAGAGAATTGTATTATTTGAAGGCTGGCAGCTATTTCGCTCAAACTTTAGCAATTCAAAGAGGTAATGCTGCTATGATCATCGGTACCCCATTAGGGATAAAGGCGTGATTATACGTATGTATGTAAACAAAAAGTTAGGTAATAGAACGTCACATCACAAATAGATATCCGTGAACATTTTTGTATTTACCTATTTCCCGATCTGAAATGAAATACTCACAAAAATAAATATACGGGTTGGAGGCTTGGTTTGGGAGCTATAAAAAAGCCACTGACAGGACCCTATCTATACTAATATTTGTTTTATGAAGGTTTTCTTACACGAGTGGAAGGAAAAATCCTCTTTCGTTTTCTGTAGGTAGCTTGCTTAAGACACAATTTCAGATTTTGTTTTGTAATGTAAACAACTTTCTATACATAGGACGTGACATTTTCTTCTTCTAAAGCTTATACAAGTAAACATGAACCAAATAAATTGCTGTAAAATCGTTAATATTTAGCACACAATGTAATTAAAGGACTCGTTCAACCAAACTGCGTTGGTGGATAATAAAAACGGAAATTTAAAAATAAAACATATGTGTTTTGGTCTTTGGTGTAGGTATAGTGAGATACATTCTTTTTACCTTTGAATCAATGGAGTACCTAGGTAATACTCAACTCGGAACTGCCTCAACTCAACCCCGGTTTAAAGCGGCTCTCACACAAATTATCAACTATATCGGCTTTTCAGCAATTTACCTAACCAGCATCTTCTTCAAAGTTTAAGGTTACAATAAGTAGGTACCTACCTGGAAGGATATATGTATCCTAAACACTTTTCAACTATAGCATTTCTTTCTTCATATATAAAATAAAATAAAACGTGACTTCAATTAGCTCTACGGCTATACCACATAGCTTGAAACTACGAGTATTTAACCGACTTTGGTGAAACTTACATGAATCGACTTTGATTTTGATTCAAAATGCAAGATTTAGAAAATTGACGATCGGAAAACAAATTGAGATTTAAAAAAAGGATGAATACTATGAACTTATAGCGATTGTAATACCCAAAAGACATACCCAGCCTATTGACTATGCATACTAATATTATAAATACGAATGTAACTCTATCTGTCTGTTTGTTTGTTGCTCTTTCACACCTAAACGGCTGAACGGATTATGGATGAAAATTAGCATGGTGATAGATAGTAACTTGGAGATGGACAAAGGCTATATATAATCACGCCACCGTACTTAGGCGATAGGTAGAAGGCAGTAGCAGAGAACTCAGTGTTACCTCGATCTACGATATCACTACGCTACCTAACGTGTACGGGTAGGCAGGGAACAAAATAAAATTGTGTTTGAACCGATTATGACAGAACCTTTTTTATTTAATTATGTGTTATCTGAACTTCCCGCTTCTTTACTTGGGGGCAAGCAGGCAGAATTAACAGTGCTATGAAGTGCATCACGCAGTGTTGATAAAATGTTGGCAGCATTTGGATTCATATGTGTGTTGTGTATTAATAAACTGTGAAACTTTTATACACGTGCACTGGAGCGACATAAGCTTCAGGATGATCGGGAGGAAAGGGAACAGAAGTGGTTGGAGCGAGTCATGGACGAGAGGAATGGATGGGCGGTCTGGACAGACATGATGACTGTTTAGGGATGCGTATGACGATGACAGGGGGAATGTGTGGTAGGCATGTGATGGAATATGACGGGAGAAGGATTTTGACCCTTCTATCACCGCCACCATCGTCTCGTTTTCGGAACAGACCACACAAGACGCTGCAAATAATCACGGGTGGACGAAGGAAAATAAAAAACTTTGCAGACGAAGTCGCGGGTAAAAGCTAGTTCTCCAATACAAAGTGCCAGTTGTTCCGTAGGTACTTTACAGCGTTCTGTCTGAATTCACGTAACTGAAGTACAATCAGACTAGTTTCCTGAACGGTGGACCAACTTCGGCACTTAGTCTGACATCTGTGGAAGCAGTAAAATTGGCCGTTCTCCTTTCATGATGGCCAGCGCCTGCGGAACTATAAAACTTGCGCCGTTACTATTTATTGTGCAAATGCTTGGAATTGAAATTTCGACTGCAATAAATACGTTCTGTTTTTTGTTTCTTCCATGCTGGTCTGGGAGCGAGAGAAAAACATAGAATGTGCTAGCTGCATTTCCTCCCGGGCATGCTGTAAAATCTAGCTAAGGAATCCGAGCGTTTCAGTATATTGTAAATTAGGCGATGGGCTGACAACCTGTCACTACAGCAATATACCTAGAATTATATCTTAACTAACCCTCAAAACTTCGTCAGACGTGGCAGGACGACCTTTGTATAGGTCGTTTACGCTCTGCCTACCCCATTAGGGATAAAGGCGTGACTATATGTATGTATGTTTACAAAAAGGATACAAGGTGTAAAGGACAGCTTCCCGCAAACTCATATATTCAGTCTTCTTCTTCTTCTTCGAAAGGTCCGATGAACTTTGGTGTAAGAGTTTCTAAACCACCTAATAGCACAGCTAATAGGCCTCAGTTAAATAATCTGAACAACTTTGAGAATAAATGATAATAATTCTACGTTTAATAATATAATATTTCGAAGTTTGACCCATTTTTAGCCTCACTTTGCTGCCCGCCAGTCACAGGTCGACGTTTGAAACTATCATAGTCGTAGTTTAATCGGCAATCTAAACACACTGTAGCTGTTTTTAGATATCTGCCCTTTAGTGCTGTGGAACTGCCCCCGTCGTCTAGTAGTCTGGCCCTGGTCTCACGACCCGGAAATCCGGGTTCGATTCCCAGGGACAATGATTTGTGTTGTTGTTTTTAGTTTAGTTAGGACATTGCGGGCTCATCACCTGATTGTCAAAAAGAAAGTAAAATGATACATGCTGCCGGTAAGGTATGTAAACACACGGCATTGCGCTTCATTTTTCTCTTGTCGTATCAGTGAATCTGTCCCATCAGAATAAGAGATTAAAGGAATAGAGAGTGCACGTCTTGTGTGTTGCGAAAACACTTAGGCACTAAAAACTAGTCGCGCATATGGTCGATTTCTGGGAGATTAGCCGCCATCACCAAAAATCTGTTTGGAGGACTATTAGTGCTTTGAAATGTTCTTAGTTTTCAGTAGCACATGTAGTCCAATTGTTCTATCCTTAATTCCAGGTACGGGGCTCAATTCTAGATTTTTCGGGTAAAACTAAAATTAAAATCTATTTGTCACATTCAGAATAAAAACATTAGAAAATTATAGGAAATCCATTCTCTCCGGTTTTTGATCTTAAGTCGGTGGTTTTATGCGTCATCTGTCATTCTTATCCGCCGTCATATGATTTTGCGGATAAAATTGACAGAAATACTGAGGAAACGTGCAAAACGCATCAAAATGTTGCGGACAAAGTGTAAAACCATAGAGTATAAATCGCCTTTCCTTTTTCAAAATTAATATTTTGAAATTGACAAATAGATTTCAATTTTAGTTCTAGCCGGCGGAATCTAGAATCGAGACTAATAGCTGCTAGCTAATTACCCGCAATACAATCTGATGGTATTGATGCAGGGCAAGTGTTCCTGCTCTGTGGTATTGCTAATTAGAGAGATCCATTAGAATAGCAAATGAACATAATTCAGATGTGTACATACATACATATAATCACGCCTTTATCCCTAATGGGGTAGGCCGAGCGCAAACGACCTAAGCAAAGGACATTCCGCCACGTCTGACAAAGTTTTGAGGGTTATTTAACATAGATTTGCAGGTATATTGCTGTAGCGACAGGTTTTCAGCCCATAACCTAAATCAGAATATACCGAAACCCTCGGATCCCTTAGCTGGTTTTTACAGCATGCTCGGGAGGAAATGCAACTGGCACATTCTATGTTTTTCTCTTGCTCCCAGGCCGGCATGGAAGAAACAGATGTGTATAGGGTCTAAGAATAGACGATTTTTCTTTATATAATCACGCATTTATCCCTGATGGGGTTGGCAGAGCATAAACGACCTTAATAAACGTCGCTTGACCACGTCTGACAAAGTTTTGAGGGTAATTTAAGATAGATTTGTAGGTATATTGCTGTAGTGACAGGTTGTCAGCCCATCGTTTCAATTACAATATACTAAATTCTCTGATCCCTTAGCTGGTTTTACAGCATGCCCGGTAGGAAATGCAGCTGGCACATTCTACGTTTTTTCTTTCGCTCCTAGTCCTCCCAGCATGGAAGATTAAACTAAATTTAAAGATACGAAAATATACAGGGTGTAAAAAAAAGAACTGCGTGTCTTTAAACCACGTAATGTATTAGTAATATAGAACACAATACACAGATTAAATAAAATATATAAAAATATTTGATTATTATTAAATTCTTAGAACAGAAACAAGTAACCCTAACTCTACGGCACGTACACTTAGACGCGGGGCGACGCGGCTGTGCGAGTGCGGGGCGAGGGGCGCGGCGGCGTAATTTTTCTTTGTTTTAAGAATTTTAAGTGTTTTTTTTGTGCATGTGTGTGTGTTTTGTTGAATATCACTAATACATTACGTGGTTTAAGGTGATTTCTACCGGCAAATGGTTGTTTTTAAGAGCTTATATCTCATAAACGAATCATTAGAAAATGCTACAAAAATATGCATCAAAGAAATTAATGGCCTGCAATTGCAACATTTAAAAATATTCTAGTTTATAAATAAGTATGCTAAAGAAACTGGAAGTAAAGCAGTTTTTATCAGTAAATTTTATATTTCTTCTAAACTATGAAGAGCGCTTTCATAGTTCCTTCGAAAAATTATCCATATTATGATTATCTAAAATCGAAACATAGCTTTTTAAAATCCGACTCGTAGTTTTTATGGAATTAGATTTTTTATACGTTATTGCTCATTTTTGACGCGGCTACGTACGTAACCGCCACGCCGCAGCGCGCGCAGATTTGAACAATATTCTAAGGCATTACGGGCGATGGTTGCATGTCTTGAAATCTGCCAGCTCATCTGCCGGTAGGATACACTTTAAAGGAACGCAGTCCTTTTTTTACACTCTGTATATCACGAATACATCCTAATACATCTCATCATCATCGCATTTCTTCCATGCTGGCCTGGGAGCGAGAGAAAATCATAGAATGAGCCACCTGCATATCCTCGGGCATGCTGTAAAAACCAGCTAAGGGATCCGAGGGTTTCAGTATATTGTAATTTAAGCGATGGGTTGTCACCTTTCACTACAGCAATATACCTACAAATCTATCTTAAATAACCCTCAAAACGTTGTCAGACGTGGCGGAATGACCTTTGTTTAGGTCGTTTACGCTCTGCCTATCCCATTAGGGATAAAGGCGTGATTATATATATGTATGTATGTATCATCATCGCACACAATTTCTATGCGCGTTAAAAAAGTTCTGTGTTCCTATGAACACATGTTTTACTGATGATGTCAAACTACTTTCCCAAAGCACAAACTCAAGTAAAAAAAAATGACTTTCCTTACTGAGATGTTCTCCACATCTGCAAATTTCGAGTGGTTTAATAGAACCCTAAAAAAATACTGGCTATTATTCTTCCTGGATATACAGTCTAGTAGAGATAGGCTTAAAGGTTACAGTACTGTATAAGTAATCTGTGGTTTCAATTTACAAGGAAAGTGCTGAAAACTGTAAAAACTCGCAATAGAGTCTATGCTTAAAAAATATTTTCGGTGTCTTGACTTATTAAAATATATATATATATATATATATATATTTACAACAGTGAAAACGAAAATTAAATTGATTAAATAATCACCATCAAAAATTTACTTCCATGTTGGACTGGGAGCGAGAGAAAATAATAGAATGTGCCTGCTGCATTTCCTCCCGGGCATGCTGTAAAAACCAGCTAAGGGAACCGAGGGTTTCAGTTTATTGCAATGTAGGCGTATACCTAAAAATCTATCATAAATTACCCTCAAAACCTTGTCAAACGTGGCGGAACGACCTTTGTTTGGCCTACGCCTAAATCTAAGGTAGGCGTGATTTATTGAGTTTATTTGTTCCACGTTGACACTCTTAACACAATTTTTATTTTACTGAAATAAACGTTTATTCTCTGTCGCTTGTTTATCGTGCAAGGTAAATTAGTTCATGAAAAAATAAAAACAGAGAACACCTCTCTTGATTACCTCCATGACACCCTTTGGCAGTTTAATAAAAGGAAATTGGATCGTATCAATATAGAAAAGCAACGTTTTTGGAAATTGCATCTTTTTGTGATATCAAATATATATGAGTCAATTTTATTTTTGAGATGACATAAAAAATAAGAGCCGCTGCCTTCTGAGCGGGGAAGTCGTGGTTTGAATGCCACCACGTACCAATGCGATTTTCGATTTTCGAATTTCATACGTACGTTTAATCAGCGCTATTTCCTTGCTTCGGAAGGCCCCGGTTAATATCGTTCAATACCGTAGATATTAGTCGTTAAGCCATGTCAGAGGCTAGTGCTAAGTATTGGCGGCTTGAAAACTCTGACTTAATCTAGGATTTGGTCTGGTTTCCCTTATGGGTTGCGGAGGTTAGATGGCAGTCGCTCTGTGTAAAAACTAGTACCCTCATCAATCACCTAGATTAGGTAGCCAACCTCGTGAGATAAGGCTAGGGAGATGATGATGATGTCAGAAAAAACAACTTGGATTATTTGTAATTTTATCATTGTTTTTTGATGAAAAATTAAAGTAACATCTAAAGAAAAAATAAGATAAGATTCATTTATTTGCAAGTAAAAAAAACCAAGTTCACAATTGGTATGCAAATCAGTGTACAATACAAACATAAAACTTAATTAATCATAATAATAACGTATTAGGTACATAATTTATAATGTCATATAGATAAGCATGTCAAATGAAAATTAATTAATTAATTAAAGAAAAAGTCCTAAATATACACAAAATAATGATCATTTATTGCAATTCTAGCATGTTAAAAATTCTTACAATATTCAAAGTATTCCTTCAGATTATAGAATGGATTATCAAGTACGCTACGCATTTTTCTTTGACCCAAAGGTTGCCTGGAAGAAATTGCTACCTTAGCAATAAGGCCGCCTATGTTGTACTTGTTTTTTGTTGTTATCTGTTGTGTTGTATCATTTGTGTTCTTACGTGCAATAAAGTATTTTTATGTTATGTTATGTAATAATAGCTTAAGTTTACGCGAAAATTCTCTTGGATTTGGACTAACTCGCAAAAAAATTGGCAA
Organism: Scrobipalpa costella; assembly: GCA_949820665.1. NCBI lineage: Eukaryota > Metazoa > Arthropoda > Insecta > Lepidoptera > Gelechiidae > Scrobipalpa > Scrobipalpa costella. The sequence goes on along the minus strand of OX463296.1, from coordinate 18,245,966 downwards.
ACAATTATAAATTTGGAAACCAATACATAGAGCGCTTCGCTTGAAGACCCCATATTTAGAACTAGGCTGAATCAGTTTTCCACGATTTTGTCGCCGCCGGTCGTCTTGATTACCTTCAAGGTATTTATCTTTATTTTTAAACATTTCTTCAGACACTATATAAATGTACAATGACACCACTGTCAGAATATTCAGTTTTTTAAAAATTGGTTTGCAATGTTTAAGATAGGCCGCACCACCCAAGATTCTTATTGCTTTTTTTTGTAAAATTGCATGCATTACCCCAGACCTCAAGCCCATAACGCACAATACTTTCGAAATCATCATCTCCCTAGCCTTATCCCGTATATCACGGGGTCGGCTACCTAATCTAGGGGATTGAACGAGGGTACTGGTTTTTACACAGAGCGACTGCCATCTGACCTCCACAACCCAGAAGGGAAACCAGACCCAATCCTAGATTAGGTCAGAGTTTTCAAGCCGCCAATGCTTAGCACTGGCCTCTGATATGGCTTAACGACTAATATCTACAGTATTATACGATATTAACCGGGACCAACGGCTTAACGTGCCTTCCGAAGCACGGAAAAAGCGCCGAATAAACGTACATAAGGAAAATCGAAAAACACATTGGTACGTGGTGGGGTTCGAACCACGACCTCCCGCTCAGGAGGCAGCGGTCCTATCCACTTCACCATCGGGCTCTCCACACAATACTTTCGAAATATGAGTAGTATATTAGCTTTAGTGTTTCAATATCTACTAGACATCGCATCGACTTCAGGGAATAGCAAGCACTTGCGAGTCTCTTCTTGACTTGGTTAATTTGAGTAAAATAATAATACTTAGTCACATTCTACACATGTACACCAATACACCTTCCGTCTATATCTATATAATTTATATTAGTGTCAAAAGTAAAATGATAAATATTGAATTGTATAATACGAAGAAAACTCTGTACCACAAGAAAATAAACATTTATTCATTCATGCTATTGCCTTCCAGCAGGTATTCTTTATGAAGCTTTTGACATCTAATCACACGGAAAGTACAAAAATAAAGTCACCTTTATAAACACCACCCGCGACCTTTAGACGACCTTGCTGACCTTTGTCGGATTTGATGAACTTTCCTTCGAATTGATTACAATATAAAAAGACCTTTATCTGTCTCAAAGAAATTTCCAATTCGAATTTCAACAAGCTAGCAAATATTCTACGTAGCTACGGAATACGAATAATAAGTCTTGTCTTGTCTTGTCTTGTCTTGTCTAGCCGTTAATGTCCCACTGCTGGGCAAAGGCCTCTCTCCTGTCTCTCCACGACTCTCTATCCTGTGCTTCCTCCGGCCACTCCTCGAGGAAGGAGTCGAGCTCATCTCGCCATCGGCGTCTGGGTCGGCCACGCCACCGTCTGTCTCTTCTAGGCATCCACTCGGTGGTAATTTTGGCCCATAACTCATCTGGCATACGACAGACGTGACCTGCCCAGTCCCACTTTAATTTAGCTGCTGTATAGGCTACATCAGTAACACCAGTTTTGGAGCGAATTAAGGAATTTCGGACTTTATCCGTCAGTTTCAAGCCTAGTATACTTCGCTCCATTGCTCGTTGGCAAACTCCGAGTCTGAATCTCTGAGCTTCTGTCAAAGACCAAGTCTGTGCCCCATATGTCAGTATCGGGAGAATGCACATGTCCATGAGTTTTCGTTTCAATGATAAAGGCAGTTCGCCTTTCATGTGCTCCTTCATCGACCAATAACTCCTCCAGGCATTTTCTATGCGTCGCGTAACTTCTTTCTCTTGGCGAGCCTCAAAGGAAATTAATTGGCCGAGGTATATGTACTCATGGACATATTCCATTCTCCCGCCATCGACTGTTACTGTCCTTTCGATGCTATTTGACATAAGCTTAGTCTTCGACATATTCATCATTAATCCAGCCTCGAAGCTTGCGGTGCTTAGATCTTGAAGCATGAGCTCTAGTTCTGCAGCTGATGTAGAGAGCAAGACGATGTCGTCCGCGAAGCGAAGGTTTGTCAACCTCACTTCACTAACTTCAACGCCTCGCCCCTCCCACTCAGCACCCACTTTCCTGAAAACTTCCTCCAAGGCGCTGGTGAACAATTTGGGGGACAGCGGATCTCCCTGTTTGACGCCTTTTTGTATTCTGAAAAATGGACCTGTTGTTTCTAATTTTATTGCAGCTTTACTATTAATATAAATAAGTTTCAGGAGGTTAGTATAAGTTGAGTCAATTTCTTGGTTATGAAGTGCGTCAAACAGGGAAGAATGCTTCAAGCTGTCAAAGGCCTTGGAGTAGTCAACGAACGCTAAATAGAGAGGCAAATTAAATTCAATATGTTTTTCTATAATTTGATTTAATGTGTGTAAATGATCGGTTGCGGAGAGACCGGGTCGGAAGCCAGCTTGCTCAGGAGGTTGATGTAGGTCAAGTTTGCCTGCTATTCGGTGCTCAATCACTTTGGAAAATAGTTTGTAAACATGGGATGTAAGGCTTATGGGTCGGTAGTTATTGATATCAGATTTATCTCCTTTTTTATGTAACAAAACTATATTAGAATGGCAAAAGTTTGCTGGTAGCTTTCCCGTTAGTAAAATGGCATTAAAAAGATTCGTAAGGTGGGGCAAAAGTACGTCTCTTCCTATTTTTAGAGCATCAGTGGTAATGCCATCTTCTCCTGGGCTTTTATTATATCTCATCTTGCGTAAAGCTTGATGGACTTCTTGTCCGGATATTAATGGGATGCCAGCGTCACACTGATACTCAATATTGACATTAGTAATGGGAGAACAAGAGTCTGAATAAAGGTTTTTATAAAAATCTGTGCTTATGCTAATAATTTTTTCTCGATTTCCTGTTTTAACACCGTTAGAATCGCGAAGGCATGTTATCCATGGCTTGCTTTTTGTTATTCCTTGTCTGGCTATTCTAAGGGACTTGTTTTGTTCTAGGGCGTTTTGTATGAGGTTCTTGTTATAGGTTCTTGTTATAGGAATAATAAGTAGAATAAAATAATATAAATACTTGTAATTGGACCGCCCTTTATATCTTTATCACAGTGAACTAAAAATTTACTAACATAAGAGACAATCCACCATCGGGCAGCAACACACACGCGTCACTTACTGCGCGCAAGGTTGCGCTCAACACGCCTACAACACACATACTCGTACGTCACCTTACGCTCTACGCGCGCGTAGCGATGATCTCTACGTCGGCGCACTATGACAGAACGTGCGCGTAGAGCGTAAGGTGACGCAGCTGTGTTGTAGGCAATGCAAAAAGCATTGACAGCGTACTCAGCGCAACTTTGCGCGCTGTAAATGACGCCTGTGTGTTACAGTTAGGCCTTACGACGGTGAGAATCACTTTTTGCTGTCCCATTAGTGTCAAAAGTGTCTCTACTGTGATATTCTATAGGGATAGGTGTGTAAAATGTATGTCCATGCTGGACTGGGAGCGAGAGAAAAACACAGAATGTGCCAGCTGCATTTCCTCCCGGGCATGCTGTAAAAACCAGCTAAGGGATCCGAGGGTTTCAGTATATTGTAATTTAGGCGATGATGGGCTGACAACCTGTCACTACAGCAATATAACTACAAATCTATCTTAAATAACCCTCAAAATTTTGTCAAACGTGGCGTAACGTCCTTTGTTTAGGTCGTTTACGCTCTGCCTACCCCATTAGGGATAAAGGCGTGATTATATGTATGTATGTATGTATGTTAGGTGTGTAAAATGTATGTTGATGCTTTAATTTACTGTTCATAAAATTATTTGAGTTCTTATTTTGTATGCAGATTTATCTGTTTAATTACAAAATACAACCGTTAGTAATTTCAGTACCTAAATTAAATGGCTTGTCATAAAATTAATAGAGTTGCGCTTTACTGCGAATGAACATTGTTATTAACATTCCCTGTAATTTCTGTTATCGAGCTTCATCAGCATAATTAGGTATGTGCCCTTAGCAGTAGTGGTTTGACTGGTTCATTTATATATCAAATTGCGATAGGTTTGCTCCTGACTCCTTTTTGTCTTTGTCAGAGGTGACCGAATCAGAATCGACGATGAAGCAAGCTCAGGATCCTCAAAGGTATCGGATTTCCACATACTGACGTAACACAGGAAGTTCCACCAGCCCATGAAAGGGAGAAGCCTATAGCACCGATAAATTTGAAATCGTTCATCCGGGCTTTCCAAAGATAAACCTGTGATTTCGCTGCCCTGTCAAAGACAAAATAGACTTATGATGTGTCACAATTCTAAGCTCCTTCTTTGCGTATCGACTCGACGTAGCTATTTCTATGCTAGTTTAGTAGTTTAGTTAGGTATTTCAATGGTATTTCATAGCTATAATTTAGATAGTAATATGAAAACGATGGAAATCACTTTGACGCACTACGTTTAGGTTATACTCCTACTGATGTTGCATCGATGTACATATTTAATACTAGTAAAGCCATGTAGCCCTAAATAGGTATAGAGGTGGCAACATGATTAATATCATCTGCTATAAGATAGCGGCCATATCTATGCAAAATTACGAATTTAATTCCAGATCTGCCGGATTCCATTTTATTGCCTCGAGGGCTGCGTTTAATGCCCTCAGCCGATGTTACACAAAACATTCCCCTCCAAATTAAAGAAATATCATGTTTTTGCCCTTATAAAAAACATCAAAGATCCCCACTCAAAGAATAATGTACGGGATCGTTCAACCCGAGTTCAACCCATGTAATAAAGGACGTAATGATAAAAAATATAAACAAAAGAAGAGCGTCTTTTAACAACTGTCTTTATATTAAACTAAAACTTGCAACATAAACTGAGATTGTTATAAGATTAGGCTAAGTAAGATAATAATAACATGAAAAGGATTTCAAATTCTTAACAAACTATTGAGTTATTATAAAAACATTACATAATTCGAAAAGTGGCTTTAGGCCTTAGAGCAATATCTTTACGAAAATTTAAGTTTAACGTAAGAAACATTAAAAATTTAATACTTAACTAGCTTAGTTTATTGGAACATATTTTAATAATAACTTTCAGTATAAACTTTCAGGCAGGCACTTACGTAAAAAATATTGTTTAACTTTATTAAAGCTACTTAGTGCTTAAGCAAAATTTAATTTTATAACAATTTCTTGTTCTTCTTCTGTCGAGTGGGTATCGAGTTTATGGACCAGATAAACCCTGGTGTCTTGTTTACTTGTTGGGTATATTGGTCAGGGTTATCTTATTGTTATAAAGCAAGAATTATTACTTACAGCAGCGGTTATAAGTTACCCAAAAAATCTCCAAAACGGTTGAATGGAATTTGACAATTAGGGTATCTTTCGATTGGTGTTAAGCACCCGAGTGTTCTATGATATTTTGAATTTATTAAAATTCAAAATGGCGGATTTTAAGCGCTAAATTGTAATACTTATAAAAAATCAACTGAATCTATTGAGTGGGGTATCAAAATAAAGGTAATTAAAAGGAAATTACAAAAATATATAATCATGATTCACATTTATATAAGCCAGCTAAGGGATCCGAAGGTTTCAGTATATTGCAATTTAGGCGATGGGCTGACAACCTGTCACTACAGCAATGTACCTAAAAATATATCTTAAATAACCCTCAAAACTATGTCAGACGTGGTGGAGCGACCTTTGTTTGGGTCGCTTACGCTCTGCCTACCCCATTAGGGATAGATGCGTGATTATATATATATGTATATATTAACAGAAAATTTTAGAACAATTAATGCATTAAAATTTGATTGTAAAGGTACTACAGTCGGGTTGTTGAGTTCTTTTTAATAATACTTGTTACTTACAGTGTTGCATTTAGAGCTATATGGCGCTATCAAAATCAGAACATACATACATACATATAATTACGCCTTTATCCCTTATGGGGTAGGTAGAGCGTAAACGGCCTAAACAAATGTTGTTCCATGTCTGACAAAGTTTTAAGGGTTGTTTAAGATAGATTTGTAGGTATATTGCTGTAGTGACAGGTTGTCAGCCTATCGCCTAAATTGCAATATACAGAAACCCTTTGATCCCTTAGCCGGTTTTTACAGCATGCCCGGGAGGAAACGCAGCTGGCACATTCTATGTTTTTCTCTCGCTCCCAGTCCAGCATGGAAGTACAAAATCGGATCGCAACCACAGAACGTTGAACCCGTAAGTACTTAGCGACCAGAATTTTGTGTGCTTCGTTTCCCCGTAGGTAGGTATTATTCTAACACACAATCTCGAAGTCGTTTCGTTTAGAAATCGAAGCCGATCGACGTCGGCAAGCACAAAGGCACGGGCCGCGACCGCACTAATTGCCAATTAAGAGTAAATGAGAACCCGCGTTTAGCTAGCACCATTCGAACACCGAACGTAATTGCAGACGGGATTGTTTCAAATTACAATAAGTTTTTAAACAGATTTCTGAAATAACGGTTCAATGTACTTTGATAAAAGCGAAGAAAGCAGCCAAAACGCAAGAGTGACACAATATACTTAATGCTGGGCTGGAACACATAACTGCGTTATGACGTCATAATTTTTGACAATGATATAAAGACCCCACGGACACAGCAGATAATGTATACCGAGAGTAAAAAAATAGCCGGTCAAATTTTAGCCATGAAACTGAACAACTTTCCCCAAGAAACATAGGTCGAAATTCGAGAAAAGTACTTGCCATCGGGATTTGTAGCCTTATGTACTTTGTCGTATTTTTAAAACTGAGTAACGTCTTCTCAATAAAAAATAAGCAATGAGTTTCTTACGACGATCCATTGCAGAGACGCGTCACTACACAATAAAAAATCTTTTTGTAGGCAAAACGCCATTTTAGCGCTTATGTGTTTCGGCTCTAATACCTTTCATACTACGGTATTGTCGCTAAAATAACCTATGTCTTGCACAGAAGTATCATCGTAAAACTAAGTTTATAATTTATTTTATACCGATGTAACTAATTTTCTAATAATATGTACCTATCTACGGTATCTCTCTATTTTAATGATACGCGTTGGTAAACAATAACTGCTTAGTTTCGTAGCCAATATTCACATAGACGAACAAAAACAATACACCTTTGTTTTGAAATATTCTCATTAGTTAAATTGCATACATACATACACACTCTCTAACAATACTCTCACTCAATAATCACGCCTTTATCCCTAATGGGGTAGGCAGAGCGTAAACGACCTAAACAAAGGTCGTTACGCCACGTATGACAAAGTTTTGAGGGTTATTCACGATGGTTTTGTACGTATATTGCTGTAGTGACAGGTTGTCAGCCCATCGCCTAAATTACAATATACTGAAACCCTCAGATCCCTTATCTGGTTTTTACAGCATGCCCGGGAGGAAATGCAGCTGGCCCATTCTATGTTTTTCTCTCGCTCCCAGTCCAGCGTGGAAGAAAATTAAATTGGTTTTCATTTAAAGCAAGTAACAAGGCACCATTATGTTAAATACGCCATCGATACCCTCTATACTTACAGGGTGTAAAGAACAGCGTATACCGAAAACTGATAAATGTTGCTGTGACAACAAAACTGAACAACTTTCCCCAGGAAATTCTATCAGGAAATGAAAATAAAAATTGGCTTTCCCATACAAACTGTCTGGCCGAGGTGGGAAAGAAAAAGAAAGAACTTCCTAGTGAAAGTTGTTCAGTTTCGTTGACTAAGCAAACCCTAACAGTTTTCAGTACGCTGTCCCTTACTCCCAGTAACAGGCAACAGTACATAATAGAAAGTGACTCTGCATTTTGTATTAGGTACTTAGTTTATTAACTTCCGAGTCCATAAAATTTGGTCCTGTTTGCACTTTGATTGACCTTTTTAATCTAAAATAAAAATGCCCAGAGGCAAAACGGAGGACTCAGAAGAAATTATAGGTTATATATAGGCTTCCGGGTCTATGAGTATATTTTCTCCCACTTGCTCAGAAATAGCTTAATAATAAAAAAAAAACTAACTGTACATTCACTCTTTTCGGTTCTCTATTTCGTAGCTGCCAGAAATTTCACTAAACGACAATAATGAACATTATTGTCCTCTAATAAGGCGTTTTATAGTACACAGTCGTATGAATTAGGTGTTTTTAAGTTCTCACTATAAACATTTTAAAAGCCTAAATTCACAAAATAAAAGAGAGAATTTATGAATTAATGGACTGTTCGCCTGTCGAAGGCACCATATTAATATTTAATGTCACAATAATATAATGACGGAATCACATTTTTTAAAAATGCATTGCTATTGTATCCTCGCAGATGAGAGAAAAGTACTATATTAGTCTCGGTCGAAATAGCATAGTATGTTCTCGTTTACTTTGTGAAGGCGTCGACTGCGTCTCGTCCTCCCATTTTTACTCGACCATACATTGCTTGATTTCTTTACAGTAATGTACAATTTCACTAAAACCGGGTTCTTCCGAGTCGTTCGTCGACCCATTCGACAGAACAATAGATACTTTTTTTAAGTGAACTAATATTATTAATGAATTCTATGTCATCCAAAGGTAACAAAATTGGAATCCACGTCACTTTCCTCAATTGCAATGAATTATTTAATATCAAAATGTACTTCGATATGAGAGAGCTTTTTTAATGAAAATTGTAATCACTACAAAAGGAAATTTCCCAGAACAAGAATGTTCTGTTCAATGACTTATTTTGCACAACAACAACCCGGTGCGTTGAGGAAAATGTACTTTAACAAGTGAGATCTCACTTCCTTTTTGTTTTATTTTCTTATTTTTCGACCAGAAAAATCTGATGAACCCTGGTGGTACTGTTTGATTTTATGAAGTCTGTTTTAGGACTGTTTAACAGTTAGACCAAATAAACCTATACCTATAATTGATGGGGGCCATTTCTGACAAACTTTGTAAAACATTTTATTCTGCATGTAGACCCGTATTATAATCAGTACTTTAGACTGACAGGTTTGATTTCAAATCCATACTTAATATTGCTCTCATTATTGAGATCGCTTTATAAATACGAGCCGTAGTGCCAGATTGCGTATATTGAAATACCGCAAACACTACAATCCCCAAACTACAATATGATTGGTAATAGAAAACACAAAACAGGGGGGAACACAAAGTTGATATTTGAGAATTTATCACTTTGTGAATTTTTCCCCAGTTTGGTTAGGACATTGCAGGCTGAACCACCTGATTGTCCGAAAAGAAGAAGATTTCGTCTTTCGGAGGGCACGTTAAGCCGTCGGTCCCGGTCGCCGTCTTTGATAGCGGTCGTTACTCAAACCATGACAGAGTCCTGATAGTTGTGCTACTAGGCGGTTTAAAAACTCTGACACCAGGGTTCATCGGGTCGTTAGACTCGATACCCACTCGACAGAAGAAGAAGAAGATTGGTAATAAAAGTAGCTGGTATATGCTATGTATTTTAACCGTGATTTACGTCACTATTACCTATACCTAGGTGTAGGTAATTTACATTATAATATCACCAACTCTCGGCTGATGACGCATGGGATCGCCAAGGGTTCAGGCAAAGGGTTTCGCTGACGTCATGCTTAGGCAAAAATATCCAAAAATATCCTTACTCTTTATTCATGTTTTGCATCCGACCGACACTGATGACATTCAGCTTTGAGCAAGGATGAGTAGGATGGTCCAAAAAGGTAAAATGAAAGCTAAACATTTTCGCAACAAATGTCACACAAATCAGAAAAGTATTTTAAGATAAATGTATTTTAAGGAAGAATTAGGATTCGGGGAAAAGGCAGCATTGTTTTCTTTAATGAGAAAAAAGAATAGAAAGAATCGTTTTTTATTTAAAATCTCCAAAATAAATGCAATAATGAAAACCAGTTAAAGCCGTTATCACTATTTTTTGTATTGGGCTAAGAGAGATACAAGCTCATAGAATGTTTTAACTGCTTCTGTACCCAAGTATACCGTAGAAACAGAAAGGTTCGAGGTTTTCAGTGTTGGTATTGCCAATTAGGTGATGTGTTGGCGACTTTTCACTACAACGATAAACATTTCGTTCTTAAATAACCTCTATATAGCAACTGACTGAGCAACCCTATCAGTTTGCGGGACGCTGTCCCTTACACCCGGTATTTTTAGATGATATTACACATATGACACAAACTCTATACCTACAAATAATGAAAGCGTGATTTTTCAACTGCAACTAAGGCTGTATGTACGAGTAACATAGTGCCTCGACATGTTTTTCAGTTTTACGGGATTTTCCAGCAAAGACACCTTTATTAATAGTTAACATTTAGTTGCTTCGGATGGCACGTTAAGCCGTTGGTCCCGGTTAATATCGTTTAATACCGTAGATATTCATTACTTTTAAGCCATTTCAGAGGCCAGTGCTAAGAATTGGGTGCTTGATAACTCTGACCTAATCTAGGATTGGGTCTGGTTTTCCTTCTGGGTTGCGGAGGTCAGATGGCAGTCGCTCTGTGTAAAAACCAGTACCCTCGTTTAATCCCCTTAGTTAGATACGGGATAAGGCTAGGGAGATGATGAACAGTTAGTTAGTTAGTTAACCTTAAGGCATTCAAGTAGAAATTTTGTCACTATAAAGTGTTGGGTCTAAGGCTCGTATTTATAAAGAGATCTCAAGATTGAGATCAATATTAAGTATGGATGTGACAGGCCGTTTAGTACTGAAATGACATTTCTGATTTAAATTCAAACTCGCTGTCACTCTTGAGATCTGATTATTACTACGGGCCTAAATATAAGATGTTGATGAGAATCAACCTAGTGCCCTTAACATTCACCATTATTTCTACCCGCTTGTTCGCCCGCCAAACAAAGGTTACATATTCATTTTATGGGTCATTTCCACCCCGAAACATGTGATGTATTTGTTCTACCTTTTTGTGTAAACCAAGGTTTTTATGTTCCTACAAGTAACCTGAATTCAATAACCTCCGGTAGCGGGGTTACGAGTTCGTACCAGGCTCTAAAATATGTAATATCCAAATTATTTGACGTCGCAAAAATGTTATTTGATCATACACTCTACTGGGAACACAACATCAGGAAAAGCTAAGTAAAATAAATACAAATTTTGATTATTGCACTTACGCAGATAAAACTCAATAAGGAAGAAAAAAAATACAGAATGGATACTACATACATATTATCACGCCTTTATCCTAGTAAGGTTAATGGATAAGGTTAAGGTTAATGGATACTAGTAAGGTACTTTTAACTCAAATTTTGAATAATAATCTAAAGCATGGGATACAATATGCTACTATCTTGTATCCAATGCTGGCCTATGGGAGCGAGAAAAAAAAATATGATGAGCCAGCTGCGTTTCCCTAAAAACCAGTTAAGACATCCGAGGGTTTCAGTATATTGTAATTTAGGCGATGGGCTGACAACTTATCACTACCGCAATATACCTACACAAATATTTTTTTTAAAATACCCTCAAAAGTTTAACGAACGACCTTTGTTTAGGTCGTTTACGCTCTGCCTACCCCATGATATGTATGTATGTATTATGTAAGCATCTATGTAAGAAATAATTATGGAACCCATTTCCAGACTACTCATAATAATGTTAGTTTATTCACAGAGCTCAGAAATGCTTTATACATATTTCACATCAGATTTCATGAAAAGGCAGTCTTGTCTTCCATGCTGGACTGGGAGCGAGGGAAAAACATAGAATGTGCCAGCTGCATTTCCTTCCGGGTATGCTGTAAAAACCAGCTAAGGGATCCGAGGGTTTAGTATATTATAATTTAGGCGATGGGCTGACAACCTGTCAATACAGTAATATTCCTACAAATCTATCTTAAATAACCATCATCAGAAATCATTTGCAGTTGAAATGAAGACTTGAACCGAATAATATTATATTAAAAATAACTTTAAAACGTTTTCGGAACTTTTGCAGTAGACTAATAAAGAAACTTAAAAGAAAATATAATACTAATATAATATCTAAATCAATTAATCATCCCAGAAAATGTTGGTTAACTGTAAATTACATCACACAATATAAACCAATTAAAAATACAAATATTGATCTGCTGTGTATTGCTGCTTCTTTACCACAAGTCGCAGTCAACTATGTAAATGGTTTCTTTGTACACTTGGGGTTGGAGCTAGCCGAAATAATTTTGAATCAACCCAACTACGGATCTAATAATATATATATTCACTATATCCACAATACGTCCTTCGTGTTGCTGGATACGGGCCCTCAAGAAGTAGATTAAATTTAAATGGGTCTTAATTCAATAGTTAGGATGGAATACCTACGAAGCTCCTGAAGCTCTCTAAAAATGTCCTTGTTCCGTTAATAACCAACTTGGCCAACTTATGTTTCCACAACGGTGTTTTTCCAACAGCTCTTAAACGTTCCATTGTAACGCCCGTATACAAAAGTGGGGAGAAGAGTGATGTTAACAATTATTGTCCGATATCAGTTCTTACTTCTGTATCCAAAATTATTGAAAAAAATCTCAACAACAGACTAATCAGTTACCTAAATAAATATGACATTCTCTCAAAATCGCAATTTGGATTCAGAAGAGGCTTATCGAATTAACATCTTAACTCTCAATATCTTAGAACTGACTGCAATCGTCACAGAAGTTGATCGCGGTAATAAGTGTCTCTCGTTCTTTTTAGACCTTAAAAAGGCCTTCGACACTGTGTCTGTCCTTATTCTTGTACGCAGACTAGAGAGCATGGTCATTTGTGGCAGTTCGCTCTCCCAATTAACTAGTTATCTTTAAGAGAGGACACAGCAAGTCAAAATTGATAACTATATTAGTGATGAAGCAAATGTGACCTATAGAGTACCTCAGGGTAGTGTCCTTGGCCCCACGCTCTTTTTACTGTATATCAATGAATTGTGTAGCCTCAAAGACGTTGGAAGTAGAATCTTTTCTTACGCTGATGATACAGCCATTGTTTTCTCAGGTAATTCCTGGGATACTGTTCGGAACCTTACTGAGAAAGGGCTGTCAAAAGTGGCAAATTGGGTAAATGCCAATCTCCTACCTTTGGATATTTCTAAAACCAATTATATCTGTTTTGCACCCTATCTTTGTACCCAACCAAATGATTACTGCGTCATTAAAATACATAGTTGTTTACATGTAGATCCATCATCTTGTGGAGATCCAGATGGTTGGTTGCACAAAGTATCTGGGAATTTTAGTTGACCAACGACTCTGTTGGCACATGCAAATAGATCTTATTATGACCAGACTGAAAAGCTCATCTGGATCTTTAAATCGTTGTTGTCCTTATGACGTTCTGAACAATATATATATCGCCCTAGCAGAATCAGTGACAACTTACTGTATACCAGTATGGGGTGGTGCTGACAAAACCCGATTTCTGGATTTAAAACGAACACAGAGATCTCTTATTAAAGTTATGTATTCTAAACCATTTAGGTTTCCAACAGACGCTCTCTACAAAACAAGAAAGCTTTTTTCTGTTAGGAAATTATATATCCTTGACTTTGCAGTACTAACCCATAAAGAAATACCCTTTCGCGAATCACTTCAGAATATAAGACGGAAAGATCGAGTTGCTACATCACGAAAGTTAGTACTACGTTTTCCCAAAAGAAATATGCTTGTCAGTCAGCTTTCATCTACAATAAAATGAACAGAATATTAAGCATTCTCGTATACCCGATGCAGTGTAAAAAAGTTATAATCAAATGGTTAGATACACTTACCTACGAGAAAGTAGAAGATTTTATAATACTATAGATTTTCTAAATCACTGATGTTATATCTTTGAGGAAAGTAGCGAGGTTTTCCTAACACTTTTTTTTACTAACACGTTTGACTACTTACTGGGAAGACTCAACCAAATTTTTGTGTTATTTAAGATTTAGAAATAAAATAAATGAATAAAATATATACATCAAAACTTTGTCAGATGTGGCGGAACGACCTTTGCTTAGGTCGTTTACGCTCTACCTAACCCATTAGGGATAAAGGCGTGATTATATCTATGTATGTAAGCATCTTGTATGATCAGAAACAATTTTGGACCCCATTTATGACTGCTCATACGAATGTATGTTTATTCACGGAGGTCAGAAACGCTTTTTGCATATTTCATATCAGATTTCATGAGAAGGCAGTCTTGAGAACCTTTGGGGTAAAACAGCAAATTTCTAAGCACACTGAAGGTCGAAAATCAGGTTCGTGGAATTATGTATTAAGTGTTGTATATTCATTGAATTACATACTTAATGCATAATGAAGTTTTTGTTGATAAAAACAATCAAACTTTAATTACAGAATAAAATAAAAAAGTAGGTACAAAGAGAAAAACAACTAAGTTATTGATTTAGGGAACTTCGATAAAATATTATTATTAATTATGAAAACAAGAATCTCGTAATAAGTAAGCGGGTATGTCGAGTATAAACTAATAAATAATATATAGGTAGCTACAACATATATACATATAAACACGACTTTATCCCTAATGGGGTGGGCAGAGCGTAAACGGCCTAAACAAAGGTCGTTCTGCCACGTCTTACAAAGTTTTGAGGGTTATGTATATTGCTGTAGTGACAAGTTGTCAGCCCATTGCCTAAATTGCAATATACAGAAACCTTCAGATCCCTTAGCTGGTTTTTACAGCATGCCCGGGAGGAACTGCAGCTGGTACATTCTATGTTTTTCTCTCGCTTCCAGTCCAGCATATAACAACACGACATCGTAGCACATAGACTTGCTATTACGACGTAGCTACACTATGTTTTTGTTCTTTACTTCATAGGTATTTTCTATACAGGATGTAAGGGACAGTCCCGCAAACTGATAGTGGTTGCTCTCAGTCAACAAAACTGAACAGATATCAGCAGATATTGTTTTCAAAAAGTGTAAAATTGAATTGATTCTTTATACAAATTGTCTGATCAATGATTTTTTTCATCTCCTGAAAGAATTTCCTGGTAAAGGTTGTTGGGACGCTGTCCCTTACACCCGGTATTTTCTCTTTACAAACAATGAAAGCGTGATTTTTCAACTGTAACTAAGCCAGTAACATAGTGCCTCGACATGTTTTTCGGTTTCCCAGATTTTTTAACCAAAATAAACAAAGATTTTTCGGCGGTCTTGTTGTTTTAAAATTCAAATCCTAGGTATAAGCAAGCACCGAACCAGTGCATACCGGTTTTATTTGAGTGAGCGGCTGAAGGGAACGGCTAGATTATGTTTTTTTTTTAGATTTTCCTTCATATTTATAGCGTAACTCTTCATTAATAAAACATACGCCAGATTTATTCCAATGTGTTCTAGTTTTACTGTTTACTGCTGTCATTACTGTAAAACCGAGATATAGGTTTAATTTTGGTTTACCTAGCTTGTAAATTTTATAATACCAGCTGTAAGGAACAGCGTCCCACAAACTGATAGGGGTTGTTCAGTCAACGATACAGAACAACTTCCACCAGATTTTTTTTCAGCTAGTGAAAAATACATGGTTTTTCTATACAAAATGTTCACCTCGATCGGACAATTTGTATGGAATAGCAAATTTCTTTTTCACGTCCTCAAAAAAGTTCATGGTGGAAGTTGTTCAGTGTCATTGACTAAGCAACCCCTTACACCATTCCATTAGATAATAATTGTTTCTCATATTGTTGTTTCATTCAAAGATCTTTTAAGTGATATATGGGTTCCTTGCTCATATAGAATATAATAAAAAAATAATTATTCATGAAACAATACAAAACTCAACATACAGTAAATAGACTTATGTTACATAAAATATACATGAAAACAAGATCATTATTTTCATTGAATGTTGTGATCAGTTATGCACCAAAAATGGAGGTGACTAAGTATTTGTTACAAGTTATTTCTCTCAAGCTGACCAGGGAGCGAGAGAAAAACATAGAATGTTCCAGCTGCATTTCCTCCCGGTCACAACAGTAATTTACATACAAATCTATCATAAGTAACCCTCAAAACTTTGACAGACGTGGCGAAACGACCTTTGATTAGGTCGTTTACGCTCTGTCTACCCCGTTAGGGATAAAGGAGTGATTATTGTAAGTATGTATATCTATAACCAGTAACACTCACATTCATATCATAATCAACCAATCATAGCATTAGGTACACAAGCACAACTATTTTAGTAGGTAAATTTGCAAGCAGAACTTAGTAATTAATACCTTGTTGTACTTACAAGTAGTACAATACTAAGCGTCGGTCTCCTGATGGGATGGGGCGTCCTTTGATGACGTCATAAATGCAGGTTTACAAATTGTATTCAATTTGCAAATGCAAGATTGGTTGAAGCTTGGTGACACACGGCAAGTTAGGCAGTTGGAAGATATTTGTGTAATATGTTTGCGCTTTGTACACATTATTGTAGGGTATTGTAGACTACTTAAATTTAAAAACAAAAAGAACTTTGCTTTGCTCTTATGCTGTTTGGTATTTTTGCAGTTGGTAAGTATTTTCATGACTATTATTTTCGCATTCAAATAATATCTTCCTACTCATTATTTTTATGTATCGGGTCAAAACATAGTTTGTTTTAGATTGATATTAAGAGATTAATAGAGAGTATCATTTCTTACATGCTGAACTAGGAGCGAAAGAAAAACATAGAATGTGCCAGCTGCATTTCCTCCCGGGCATGATGTAAAAACCAGCTAAGAGATCCGACGGTTTCAGTATATTGCAATTTAGGCGATGGGCTGGCAACCTGTCACTACAGCAATGTATCTACAAATATATCTTAAATGGCCCTCATAACTTTGTCAGACGTGACGGAACGACCTTTGTTTAGGTTGTTTACGTTCTGCCTACCCCATTAGGGATAAAGGCGTGATTATATGTATGTATGTATGTATAAGTAACGGTCGCAAGCTCACGCTGCTGAGCTAGTGAAGCTGATTGCTGTAACGCGATTGAAACTTCGGGCAGAGGTATTCATCTCTTAATACCAATCTAAAAAAGACCGTGCTTCGACCCGAAACTTTAAAATAATGAGTAGGTAGGAAGATATTATTTAAGTGCGAAAAATTTGACATGGACAAACGTCTCGCTATTGACGCAATAATATCGATTAACAACACTAAACTTGAGACTAACAGCTAGTTTGAGCTCGTATCAGAAATGTTATTTCAGTGCAATATGGCCTGTCAAATCCGCACTTAATTATTGCTCTCAATCTTGAGATCGCTTTATAAATACGAGCCTCAGTATTTAATTTCGGACATATGGAGAATTATCTTTTTATGAGTCTGTCTAATCTTGTGGGGTCAGCTAATATTTTTTATGATACAAACAGATACTAAACTATCCTGTGAATTCTAAACATAGTAGCAATGTGTGACAACCTGAGATGCTTGTTAGAATCCATTGCAGGTGGAATTGTCGTGTACGTATGGCTAAGATATTAGCCTGGGTTTCTAGTATTCCTCCTTTATAGACAGAGACACATTGTATAGAACATACCATATACCTACACAACTACGAAATTAATCTGCAATTGATAGATAGAAATTAGTTTCTATTGGAGATGGATATACGGGGTGTAAGGGACAGCGTCCCTAAAACTGATAGGGGCTGCTCAGCCAACGAAATTGAACAACTATCAACATAAAATGCTTTCGGGAAGTTAAAAAAAGTTCTTTTTCATACATACGTCTGATCGAGGTAGACATTTTGTATGCTAAAGTATTATTTTTATTCGTTTCCTGAAATAAGTTCCAGGTTTTAGTTGTCCAGTTTCGTTAACTGAGCAAACCCTATCAGTTTGCTTACACCCCGTATATATATATACGTACGTAGAAGGCGTAACCTAATTAGAACGAATGAACAGATTTCTATTCGTAATGATGATGATGATGATGATCCTTGCGAACGATTTCGGCCATGGCGACTACTTCGACTCCTAGTCGGCGCGGCGCTCGTGCGTTCGAAAGTGGCTCACGTAGCCGATTTTCGCCTTGAATTTTCGTGCACACTTAGGGCACGTGAGTATGAGTAATAAAATGAGGACGAATCATATATTAAAAGAATATATCAGGAAAATTTACAGTGTTCAAGTCAACAACCAGAGTGACAAACACGACCCGTATTTATAAAACGATCTAAAGATTGAGTGCAATTTTAAGTACGGATTTGACAGGGCAAATACTTAGCAAATGCTTGTACTGAAATAATATTTTTAAAACGAACTCAAACTGTCTGTCAGTCTCAAGTACTGTATATCGATACGGGCCATAATATATCAAACGAAATAAACCAAAAACAATCCTTAATTAAGCTTACCAATTAACAGCATTTATTCAAGTTTGAATAATGTTTCCATTTTGTAGCAGTACAGATCTAAATAATTAAATTATATTTGCTTTGATTGATGCTGTTTCACATTTCAATTAACACAATCCATTCCAATTACACTCATCAAGATTATTTAAGTATTTATGTATTATACAAATTTATTGATACATTTATAAATTTGTAGAATCTTGGGTTTAGGTTAGGTTAGGTACGATATAAGTTAGGTACTTTTAAAAAGTTATTATCGTTTTGAATTTAACTTTGCAAATATTATGGCAACATTTCGTTAATACGTTACAGACATACTAAATCTCTGCAAAGTAATGAAACTAGTCTTCGCATTTCTACTATATCAATCCAGCTCTCAATTTTTTACAACAACTCATAAAAATCTTAATATTATTATGTTACATAAAACTCTACGACTTTAGCCACAGCTAGTTAATGAGTCATCCAGCTGAGTGTACTAAATGTTTAAAGCCTAGTGTTTGCAACTGCAATAGGCACTAACCAGTAACCTATTTAAAGTACCCGGAAGGCCAGCAAAAAGAGGTTAAGTGTACCAGGGGGCCTCAGGGGACTCAGGGGCCACAAAGAGGCTAACGCTTTTGACGCTGTCGGGGCCGAGTGCACTTGACTCGACTTCCAGCTAATTATTGCCGGCGTGAATCAGGAAAGTGCATTTTTCTCATAATGAGGTAGCGGGAAAATAGTCCAATTACTGTACAAATTTTACGCCTGCAATGTTCGAGACATCAGCTGAGTTGGTGACTCTGTAGTATTTATTTATTTGAAAAGGGTTAGGTCTTGACTCTAGTGAAGTTCAGAGGTGACAGAAATGGTAAAGCCAGCGTAATGGACCCCTCATTTATAACGCACGCACTTATAAGTTACAAAGGTACTGAAAATCCCACACACCTACGGGTACAGATTACAGGAATCTACTTCACATGGTCTTTAGTGCGAAAGTGGTGGTAGAACTTAGCACTGCTGAAAAGAAATCTTATCTTATTTAATTCATTCCAAAAAAAAACTCAAGGTTATCGTAAGAAATAAAAATAAACAGACATTTACAAGGAATGTCCGAACAAAGTGGACCTATTTATGTTTGTATTCAGTACAAAGCCTTGGACAAAGTGTCGTCATAAATTCGGTTTGAACACGAGTAGAAGGGGCGGCGACATCGCGTGGACACAACGATGAAATATGCAGCTCGCGCCTCTTTACTGAACGTACGGTGTTTCTACGTTCAATTTCACTGCTGTTGGCTGTTAAGAACCTAAATAAGTAAAGATTTTAATAACGGGCACTCACTTTGGAAAATAAGTCGCGTACTTCACGACATGTTTCGGGACATTCGGAGTCCCTTCATCAGGTTGAGTGTGTGCCCGTTATTAAATCTTTATTTAGAATGTCTCACTTAAATTTAAATAGTTTGATTAACCTAAATAAACTTGATTTTGTTACGTTGTTTATCGTCGTCATTATAATGAACACAAGTAGAAGGGGCGGCGCAATCGCCTGGACACAACGATGAAATTTGCAGTAGACGCCTCCTTACTGAACGAAATAAAAACAATTTCATCGATGCTAGCTGTTTAGAACCTAAATAAGCATGATTTTGTTACTTTGTTCTCGTCATTATAATGAACACAAGTAGAATAGGTGCTGACATCACGTGAATACAGCGATGAAATATGCAGCAGGCGCCTCTTTGCTAAACGAAATAAAACGTACGGCGTGCCTACGTTCAGTTTCACTGGTGTTGGCTGTTTAAAACCTAAAATTACCATGAAACTGCACAACGTTCCCCAAGGAATATAGGTTGCAATATGAAAAATAAAAATTGGATCTCCCGTACAAAATGGTACTAGATGCTTGAGTCATTTTGTATTGGAGAACTAGTTTTTTTTTTCGGATGTGGAAATATATATAGAAATGCCATTTTTTGTACACCCAATGTCCCCAGTAAGTATAAATAATCATGACTGGAAAAGGCGATTTCCTGCAACTGATCGAATAGACGAACTTATAAGACTCTTTTACAATGGAAGTAGTACTTATTTGTAGTTGTACTGGTACTGGTAATTCCATCTTGCATTTCTATGACAACAAAAATACCTTTCGGACAACCATGCAAACGTATTCGAAGGCTAGTGTTGCCGTACATTCGGTTTGTGTGAATGCAGAATGCAGTGTGGACATAGTGATGAAATATGCAAAAGGCCGTGCCAGAAAGCGTCTCAGAGTATTCGGGCTGTCAGTAAAACTAGGCCTTTTATTTCACTTTTAAAAGTGACCTTCATTCAGCGTTACCCTTATAAATTCATTGCATTTAGGTGGGATTTTATATTCACTTATAGCGAATTGTATTATTCGAAGTTCCGACTCAAACACTTTACACCTGCTATATATTTCTACGAGAGTTAAACATTGTAAAACTAAACGCAAAATATTTACTAACTGTATCTTATCCGCATTTTTCTCCCAGTCACATCACGTCTGCCTAATAAGACGATAACATAGGATAGGTAAAACCGGCCAAGGGCGGATCCAGGCCTTTTTGCGGGGGGAGGTAGAAGTATTCCTGGGGGGGGGGGGGGAGACAAGTATGTACTGTGGTGGAACCTCTACAGTACAAAAAATCTAAATTATTGTTCCTTATGTGTGTTTCCGATAGCACACTAATATTATCTAGATATAATAGAGTCCCAAACATTTTGTCTTATTTTGAATCATATTTTTAGGATAAATTATGTTTATTCTTCATTGGGTTGGACATGAGCAAGCATCTACCCCACATTATTAAAGTTCCAGTGTTACATCTTGTCGATTGTAGGTTATACTTTTAGAAACTTTTTGTGTTTAGAAACTATTTCTCAGGGGTAAGCATTTCTATAAAAGCTATTGATAAGCGAGCAATGTCATGAGTCTAGACGAAGTTCTTATACATATCTACTGAAACAGTTCAAACTTGGAATGTTTCTCCGATTCAGAATTCGAAGCAGTTATGGAGATATGCGACAGAATGGGAACGCGTCTTTACTTTTAAGCAGCATACGGACGTGTGCGGATTATGTATGCTGTCTTATTATTCAAATAGCTTGAAAACTATGAATTCGATTGGGTATAAAGCGGGGCTCTGAAAGACATTTCGAACCAAAAGTTTGGGTAAGATTGCGATGAAACTTTAGCCACGATTCTAAAGTTTAGATAGGAGGATGTTATTTATTCGTCTTTGTATTAGATGCATTTTTATTTTATAACCCCTCAACTATGGCGCGACCCGGGGTGGGGCGTTGTCGGATACTGATCATAAGTTACATACTATCTTAAAATATAATATTAATAAATACTTCAAAATTTTAAATTTTATTCCTTTTTGATTTCATTAAATCAAAACAAACATACAATCACGCCTTTATCCGTAATGGGATAGGCAGAGCGTAAATGACCTAAACAAAGGTCATTCCGCCACGTCTGACAAAGTTTTGAGGGTTATTTAAGATAAGATTTTTAGGTATATTGCTGTAGTGACAGGTTGTCAGCCCATCGCCTAATTTGCAATATACTGAAACCCTCGGATCCCTTAGCTGAATTAATTAATAGGTGAGTATGTTTCAACATAGTCCGCATCGTCACTTTCCACCAGGTGTGATGGCGGACAAATGCTCGCCTATATTTATAAAAAAAAAAAAAAAAAATTAATTTATTTAACTGAATGCCTTAATTGAAATAAATCAAAACTATATGGAATATTTACTATCATTACAGATGTTTTTATTCGAGCCAGTTTTCACGGCACCCTGTGAAACCCAGAATAAATATTTCCCTATTGTTGTATTGCTCAGCAAATAGGGCGTTTATATTCGGGGCCTCTTTCCAGGTAAAGCTCGGAAATACAGCATAATTCCCCAAAATCTTTACTTACGACGCGCGATGTTTGACACATCGGCAGGTCTAAGCAATTTCATAGTGGAGATTAATGTAATATCTAATAAATTTTACGAGCCAGCACAGGCGCCGTAAATTCAGGGTATATTCTAGCCTGAGGATACTATACGGTACTTCTAGGTATAAGGTTTAAAGATACTAGATACGGTACTTTTAGGTATAAGGGAAAAATAAGTAAATTAAAATTGTGATTGACCTGTGAATCAAAAACGGTTTTATTTTCATCTGAATTTGGTAGACTAGATATCATTACTTTACCCATACATACATGCATATACTCACGCCTTTATCCCTAATGGGGTAGGCAGACCTAAACAAAGGTCGTTCCGCCACGTCTGACAAAATTTTGAGGATTATTTAAGATAGATTTGTAGGTATATTGCTGTAATGACAGGTTGGCAGCCATTCGCCTAAATTGAACTATACTGAAACCCTCAGATCCTTTAGCTGGTTTTTAAATGCAGCTGGCACATTCTATGTTTTTCAGTCCAGAATGAAAGAAATCAACAGTAATTCATGTCTAGGTAGATGACCTATTTCTTTCTGTTTCATTCTATTTTCTTTTCTTTTGTGTTCCAACGAATCTCTGAATCTTATCTCCGTGTTCCAAACAGGAATTACTCTATGAACCATATTTTACCTGCCCAGAACAGCTTCGCCTTAAACGCTCGACCAACCAAAATCTTATTGAAATATTCCATAAATCTAAAGCAATTCCAAAATATGAAAAGAAAAAGAATAGAATTAAGCCATGAATCAAATGAGCTTATTGAATAGATGGAAATTTATAAGAGGCAGGTAACAAAGATGGAAATAAAGATTTTAATGTAATATTTTCTGTGTCGGATATTTTTCAAGTCGGTACGCAGAATAATTTTGGATGGTTGAAAATGGCATAGTGTTCGTTCAGAGTGAATGTAAGCAAACGAACAAAATGTAAAGTAACAAACACAATATTTTCTTAGTATCTACATCATTATCATTTTAATCATATTCATTGAATCTAAGATTGCTTTTATCAAATTAAAATGACAACTAAATATAAACAAAAAGTGTCAGCATAGAACCGTCCTTTCCAACAACCGTTGAACCGTTCGTTCCTTCCATGCTGGACTGGGAGAGATAGAAAAACATAGTATGTTCCAGCTGCCCTTCCTCCCGGGCATGCTGTAGAAGTCAGCAAAAGGGACTCGAGGGTTACAGTGTATCGTAATTTAGGCGATGGGCTGACAACCTGTCACTATAGCAATACACTTTTCAATCTAAAATTGCTCTCAATTTTTGTCAGACGTGGCGAAAACGCCTTTTACGAGGCGTTTATCGCTCTGCCTACCCCGTAAGGGATAAAGGCGTGATTTTATGTATGTATGTTATGTAGAACCGTCTCTCTAAATTTCACTAAATTGTTAGTGACAACATCATGATAAAGCTCAGGAAAATGGCGTCTAAAGTTGGGCTCAATGAGCTAAATTTCTGAACTGGTTTCAGTTGATATCTTTCGTTTCACTTCTCCACGTACGTACGAGATCTAAAGTATTCTACGAGCACAGAGCAAGAATGATTGTACGGCATACTTCACACATTCATAACCATGTTCCACACAGTGGTATAGCATAATAAATGACGCATTATCATTCTACAGGGTGATACCACCGCGTTGCAAAAGGTACTGTTCTATTATTGTCACTGTTTCTACATCGATTACAGCAGATTTTCAAAAACTATTCGATAGATGATTCAAGTAATGTAAGATAAGTAGTTAGTGTTGGTAATAAAAAATATTTTACGGATAACCTCAAATAGCTAGACAGATCTAAACATTATTTTACAAAGTTAGCATTTTATGATCTAGAAGTAATATTTTGCTACTGCCACGCCGAAAGAGATACATTTAACACGTAAAAAAAAACTTCCATGCTGGACTGGGAATGATAGATAAACATAGAATGTGCCAGATGCGTCTCCTCCCGGGCATGCTGTAAAAACCAGCTAAGGGTTTCGGTATATTGCAAATTAGGCGATAGGCTGACAACCTGTCACTATAGCAATATACGTAATCACCTGTAATAACCCTCAAAACTGGTCAGACATGGCGGATGACCTTTGTTTAGGTCGTTTTTACTCTGCCTACCCTATTAGGGATAAATGCGTGATTTTATGTATGTATTTATAATAATAATTTTAAATACATAACGTTATAGGCGTTTAGTTAACAACCGTAGAACTTAAGTCATTGCTAACCAATATGTTTATATTCAGAAAAGCAGAGATATTATTTTTTGGAGCTCATAAGAATAACCAATGTTGCCAGTAAGAAAAAAGACGACTGTTTTTTTTCTCCAGCGTTAGAGAATGCTTTTTGCCTAAGTACCGAATCTCGTCATGATATACTGTAATAAAATATTTTGTTTTATTCATGAAAATATGTGTAGAATTCATGAATACAAACCATTTTCTTCACTGAATCAGCCCTAGGTTACTACCAATATAGATAAAATATTATTTTTTATTTTATTATTTTTCTTCCATGCTGGACTTGGAGCGAGAGAAAAACATAGAATGTGCCAGATGCATATCCTCCCGCGCATGCTGTAAAAATCAGCTAAGGGATCCGAAGGTTTCCGTATATTGCAATTTAGGCGATGGGCTGACAACCTGTCACTACAGCAATATACCTAAAAATCTATCTGATATAACCTTAAAATCTTTGTCAGACGTGGCGGAACGACTTTTGTTTAGGTCGTTTACGCTCTGCCTACCCCGATAGAGATAAAGGCGTGATTATATGTATGTATGTATTATTTTTTATGATTGAGGAAGCTTTTGTTTAATTTACCAAGAACGTTTCGTCCACTTCCTCAAACAAAACGATCAGCTGATTTATTTAATGTTTTTTTAATTGTCTCCGCCATGAAAGCAATAAAACAAACGGTCAGTAATATAGCCAATAATGGAGGTGGGTGGATAAGAAGCCAATCTATTGGAGTGTGGCGTGTTGGCGTGTAAGTACGTCAAGGCTTCATAGGAACGTGGCAAAAAAACAAACTAACACCGTAAACATGGCCGCCAAGGCATATTTTTACGGTTCTCCCTATACATATATATACGCCTCACGCCTTTATCCCTAATGGGGTAGACAGAGCCTAAACGATCTAAACAAAGGTCGTTCCGCCACGTCGGACAAAGTTTTCAGGGTTGTTTAAGATAGATTTGTAGGTATATTGCTGTAGCGACAGGTTATCAGCCCGTCGCCAAAATTACAATATACTTCTTCTTTGCGAGTGTATTCTCGAGTCGAACAACCTGATACAAAACTCTGAAACCCTCAGATCCCTTAGCTGGTTTATACAGCATGCCCTGGAGGAATTGCAGCTGTCACTTTCTATGTTTTCCCTCGCTCCAAGTCCAGCATGGAAGAAGCAGCTGCTTTTCTCTCCCTATACCGCATACCGGGAGAAAAAAAAATGCTGATCAAACTTTAGGGTGTGAGGGTGTGTGACCCATTTTCCAAGGAACATAGGTCGAAATATGAAAATAAAGTTTGGCCCTTTCATACAAAATGACTCGAGCCGCTGACACCTTGTATGGGAAAGCAAATGGCTAATGTTTATTTTTCATATTCGACCAATGTTTCTTTGGGAATGTTGTTCAGGTTCTCACACCCTAAAGTTCGGTAAGTTTTTTTTTAATTCCTGTCGCAGCACCCTCATCACCCACGTTCATTTAAATCCTTGACGTACTGTATCGAAGTACTGTACGTCTAACCTAATACCCTTAATAGCCCGTGTACACTTAGCCTAAATAATCGACGTAGCCCTTAGCGCGGTCTAGTAAGGCGACGTTATGAACTATTAATTCAAATTGCTTGATGGATTTTTCTAGAAAAGTTTAGGGTCAGGGAAACTTCAAGGCTTTTTTTTCGAAGTAGGCATAGCATGAGCTATAATTCAGATTTAAATGGGCCATGAAATAAATTAGGTACTATAAATTGACCTTTATATTGACTAAAATATTTAAACAGATCTAACTATATTTTTCATTCTAGTCCACGCTAACATCTTTTTATGATACTTAAGGACAAATTAAGGTTTATTACTATTTTTGTCATCAATGTATTTATGGAAGTGAAAACAGTAGCAATATCAATTTCCTGTTTATAAAATTAAAAAATAAATAAATACAGAGTGTAAGTGACAGCGTCTCGCAAACTGGTAGGCTCAGTCAACAAAACTCAAGAACTATCGCAGGATATTTTTTTAGGATTTTATAAATGTTTTTTTATACAAATTGTCGGATCGTCATTTTGTATGGCAAGGTAATTTTTTTTAAAGAATTTCCTGTTGATTGTTGTTCAGTTCCGTTAATTGAGTAACCTCTATCCGTTTGTGCGACGCTGTTTACAACCGGTATATAAAAAAAAAGAGTGGTAGCGGAGTTCTTCTACTCGCGTATACACAGATCCTATAATAAGATACAGATCTTTTGTAATTGCTTAGTGGGTGATCATCATCATCATTCGCTTGCCCTTATCCCATTTACTTAGGATCGGCGCAGTACGTTTTCTTCTTCCATTCATCCCTGTCAGCCGTCAGTTCAACACTCACACCTGTTTTAAACGTATCATCTTTCACGCAGTCCATCCTTCTCATCTTTGCTTCGGTCGTCCTCTCCCAACATATAGTGGGTAATCCTGTTTTTTTGACTTCAGTAAAAAAAATATATACAAATAAAACTGGTATCGTAAATCAGTGTAACACGGAAGTATGTTTAACAGGAAGAGCGGAAAACGAACTACGCCCTTGGGAGCTGTTAAATTCTTCCTCAAATTGAACCAATGATATTCAATTGGGTTTGTTGAAATTGTATGAGTGATGTCAGGTGATTCACGTAAATGATAATCCTCTGCCAAGGAACTGGAAGTGCTAAGTAAGGCTCGTATTTTTGAAGCGACCTCAAACATGAGAGCTACATTAAGTATGGATTTGACAGGCCAGTTTGTACTGAAATTACATTTCTGATACAAACTCAAACTCGCTGTCACTCTTGAGAGCTGATTACAAATACGGCCCTAAGTATTAGGTTTCTTTGCATAAGACCACTGAATGCTGGACTGAGAGCGAGATAAAAACATAGAATGTGCCATCTGCATTTCCTCCAGGGCATGCGATAAAATCCAGCTAAGGGATCCGAAGGTTTCAACATATTGTAATTTAGGCGATTGGCTGAGAACCTGTTACTACGTATCTATCTTAAATAACCATAAATACATTGTCAGACGTGGCGAAACGACCTTTGTAAAGGTCGCTTACGCTCTGCCTACCCCATTAGGAATAAGGGCGTGTATGTATGTATCAGCACGAAGTGAGTCAAAAAAATCGACGAGTCTAGTATTTCAGCGTATGAAAATGTTAGTGCCTTTGAGGCTTCCGGGTGAAGGAGGATATGGTCAGTCACTTCTGGCCCAAATTTAAGTCAAGCGAATTTAAACCACTACAGCAGGTACTCAATGTCCACTGCAAGACTGGGGCAAGACTCACCCAAGAGAGAAACCCATCACAAATAAAAATAAAATAGAAACATCATGGTATACCCGGAACACCATTTTCATAATTAATGCGTGTTTTTGCTATGTTACAGAAATTTCAAGAGACCTTTTCGCTTCTTTCCAACACTCGGTAGAGGATTTCTTGAAATACGAACATTTTTGTTTTACAGAAATGTGAAAAGTTGAAAAATAAAGTTAGATAACAGGTATACATAATATGTTGAAGAAATATCTGGCCGGTTATTAAAGTTACTTGTCTAGGAACTACCATCTCCCTAGCATAATCCCGTATCTCACGAGGTTGGCTACCTAATCTAGGTGCTTGAACGAGGGTACTGGTTTTTACACAGAGCGATTGCCATCTGACCACGTCCGCAACCCAGAAGGGAAACCAGACCCAATCCTAGATTAGGTCAGAGTTTTCAAGCCTTAACGTAACGTAACTCTTACATGGCTTAATGACTAATAACTACGGTATTAAACGATATGATCTGGGACCAACGTACATATGAAATTATTGAAAACCGAAAAACACATTGGTACGTGGTGGAATTCAATCCACGACCTCCCGCTCAGGAGGCAGCGGCCCTATCCACTACACCATCGGGCTCTCATACACCATTGTCTAGGAACTACCTAGTTACTTATTTCTTTTTCAAATTAACACAAGTATCTGAAAGTGTTTTACTGATTACACCTCTCAATATAGAAGACCTCGTAAGTTAGAATTTAGAGACGGTGCTCTAATAACAGCTACCGCAACAAACTACTCTAGTACTCGTAGCTGCTGAAATAAGAGGCTAGTATCTGTGTTGCGAAATAAAGTATTTACATACACATGCTATAAAATATTTATAAAGGAAAATAATAGTTTGTCCATATATCTTTGGACATAACAACTTTGGAGTATAATTATAATTATTCTTTAGGATTATATTCTCCTTAGTAGCTGTCGTGACAGACCAGAATTGTCAACTGGCTGCATAGAAATAGTTCTTATTTTATGAGCCGACATATGTCAAGCATATGACAAGACAATTAGATTATTGATTTTATTACTATGAAAACGTAACATCTAGTTTTAATAAATTGTGATTTTGGATAACGACAATTAGGATTAATAACATTAAATGTCGTTTCTTTTATTACAGATAAGTTTGTACGTGACTTTGATTGATTGATTGATTAAAGATTTTATTGACTGACACAAAACAGATACAGGAAATTGTACAGACAAGAGAAAAAGTTACAATAAGGAACAATGAGGACAATAATATAACGAACTTAACATTAACAAACGTAACATGACAAAAATACAAAACAAACTTAATATGTAACATACAAAAACAACAGTGCCAGTGTACCACACTGTCCACATTGTGTCAGTCAACTTGGCGCTGACTCAGCATTGTGCTGTAGTTTAATACTACAGCGCTGATATTCTGCCAGTACCAAATTAACTGTGCGCGCAGTTTGGGAAACTAACCCATTTTGTAATTATAAGTAAATATATATAAGCAATATATTATTATATCTAAAGATGATAAATAAGATAAAAAAAAAATATTTACCTATAAGAGTTAGACTTATAAGCCTTTACCTAATACAATAAATCTTTGATTACAGAGAAACTCAATGTGTTTCAATTGAGTGTCGTCCAAATTTGAATCACTACAAGAATAATTATCTTATATGTATGTTAATACTCACATAATAACCTATTACTGGTAACCTTGGCGCAGCACTATCGTTGTAGAGCGGCTAGTTTATTCGATCGCATGAAGGGCTCCCCCGACGCCCTCAGCACCAGTACTGTCATAAAAACGAATGAATCCTAGACTCCACTCATTCTCCAGCGCGATAAAGGTCCTCGCTAATCCCAGTGAAGGATAGCTGCTGTGGATAAACAACGAAATGAGGTTATTTCTAAAATAAGAGAAATGAGACTCAGGATTTGAACCCGCGACCTAGAAATACCGTCTTAGCTACCGCAGTCTTAACCAACCCAATAAAATTCCTGAACACCTATTTTTAAAGAACGTCATATTATTTATTTTATTTCTTAGCCTACTAATACTTATAAATGTGAAAGTTTTATTCGGGTATTTGACTGTTTGTCACTTAATTAAGTATATCAACAATACCTTTAGTTTAGTTTTTATTATTGTATTAAGTTATTATAAAACATAAAATTCTCAAACAAAAATTGAGGATGTAGCTCAGAAGGCCGCCTACTTAAAGTGGGATTGGGCCGGCCACGTCATTCGTATGCCAAACGAACTATGGCTAGAAGAACGATCTCGAAAGAGGTGGCGAGACGAACTAGACACATACCTTATGGTATAGAGAGAATTGGCACTTGATCGAGAGAAATGGAAGGAAGGGAGAGAGGCCTTTGTCCTGCAGTGGGACACCACAGGCTCATTAAAAAATAAAAAATACTGTATTATATACTCATACCAATAAATCAATTAAATTACGTCAATCACTAGATGGATTCAGATAAAACTGGACATGAGTTTATTTTTAACACGGAGAGATTTTTCATTTCTACGGAAAGACGTTTCATCGGATTGGTCTAGCTTAACTGCTGGTGTACCACAAGGTGGCGTTCTTTCTTCTCTTCTTTTTTCCATTTTTACTAACAACATTTCTCGAGTCATTTCTTCGCCCTACCACCTGTATGTAGATGACCTACAAATCTAGACACTTTTCCCCGAATGAAGTATCTGGGGCTTTTGTGGCTATTAACTTAAATCTAGCGGCGGTTCAAACTTGGGCAAAAACGTTTGGACTTCTTGGAAACCCTGATAAGTCCCAAGCACTAATAATTGGCAGTAGCAAGATAAGGTATAGATTGGACTTTGCTGATGTTCCGCTGGTTTATTATGACGGCATATGCATTCCACACTGATAAAGCTAAAAATTTAGGTGTTATCTTTGACTGTCACTTGTCTTGGTTCTCACACGTTAATAGGGTGAGCAGGCGCACGCACTATTCTTTCCACTCACTTAAGCGACTCCAGAGTTTTCATCCTTTTAAAACTAAAATTATGCTTGCACAAGCTCTTCTTCTCCCTATTCTCGACTTCGCTGATGTTTGTTATTTGGATGCGACGGAAGAATTACTTAATAAGCTTGAGCGCCTACAAAACCTGGCAATCAGATTTATTTTCGGACTTCGTAAGTACGATAATGTCTCCGAATTTCGTGCTCAGTTTAAATGGCTTCCAATTCGACTTCGGCGTGATGTGCACATCCTGACTACACTTTACAACATCCTTCACAATGCTGCCACTCCTGACTATCTCCGCTCCCTTTTCCAACAGCTTTTTCCAGATCCCCACTCTAAGCGCGCCTGCATCACTAAGGTGCTGGAGTTGCCTAGTGCGAATACCAAGTTCTTCTTCAACTCCTTTTCTGTAAAAGCTGCACAACTGTGGAATAAACTGCCTAAGACAATTCAAGAAAGTCTCTCTGTGAATGTCTTTAAGAAAATATTAAAAGATCACTTCTTATCTGAACAATTTTGATGTATGTATTTATGTAGTTTATTCGTATATGTATGTATGAATATATTTTTTAGTATATACGTATGTTTATTTAAGATAGTAATATACGGTAGGTATTTATTCTATGTATAGGTATGTAAGTATTTAATTTGATTTATTAGAGACTGTTAATGTTGCATTTTCTTGTCCCCTCAAAATTATTCACTTTCTCTTACTACCATTGGGTTGGCTGGAAAAGATCTTTTCTTAAGTTCGCACTTGCACACTATGTTTGTAAATTACATTTATTTTGTGTTTATGCAATAAAGTATAATAGAGATAGTTCCCCATTATTTTAATAATATATTAAAAATAACAACAATGTTCAGTTCAGTGATTACAAAATATACTTGAAGTTTATAAGGTTACTTACTACAACTATTCAAAGATTCTCTTTGGCTAAAATGCAAAATGCTAGTTTTTATTGCTCTAGAAGATTCCTTACTAATTTAATTTGAATTCAGTTCTTTTAGTGAATTTTAAATTAGTTTTTCTTACGGCCAACGTTATTTGCCTGAACGAACTGGTTTTCTCTAAAGATAAATGCAAATTAAATTATTTTGTTTAAACATACAAAACAGAACTATTTATGAACAAATTTAACCATTCTAATTAATAGAAAAAGCCCCATGAACTTATGATAAGGATTGGCAAGACATTAAGTTTACAAAACTTTACTGTAGAACATACCAAACATCTTTCTCAGTATTTGCTGAAAAACAATACAGCATTTCTTAAGTGCAAAGATTTCTCGGTCTAGCATCGTATGTCGATAGCAGTAAGCACTATCTACTTAGCGAGTATTATTTGCGAAAACCAAAGTTTTGTATTGTACTTCTTCGAGTAGAATGTGCTCGCTGCATTTCCTCCCGGGCATGCTGTGAACACCAGCTAAGGGATCCGAGGGTTTCAGTATATTGTAATTGAGGCGATGGGCAGACAACCTGTCACTACAGCAATATACCTACATATCTACTTTACCCTCAAAACTTTATCAGACGTGCAGGAACGCCCTTTATGTAGGTCGTTTACGCTCTGCCTTTTCCATTAGGGATAAAGGCGTGATTATATGTATTGTACTTACTTCTCGTAGAGTCAAAGATTCCTGTTATGATTGTCACGACACATTATGCATCATGGGAAATGTTATTAACTATTCTTCTTCTGTCGAGTGGGTATCGAGTCTATCGACCCCATGAACCCTGGTGTCAGAGTTTTTAAACCGCCTAGTAGCACAACTATCAGGCCTCTGACATGGTTTGAGTAACGACCACTATCAAAGACAGCGACGAGAACCGACGGCTTAACGTGCCCTCCGAAGCACGAAATCTTTTTCTTTTCGGCCAATCAGGTGATTTAGCCTGCAATGTCCTAACAAAACAGGGGAAAAATTCCCAAAGTGATAAATTCTCAAATATCAACTTTGTGTTTCCCCCCTGGGAATCGAACCCAGGACCTCCGGATCGGTAGTCCATGGCACTAGCCACTAGACCACGGAGGCAGTTAATTATCATTTACATAGATAAAAACCCTGTAATAAATAGCGCTGGCGGCACGCCTCGAATATTACAACTTTTTCGCATAGGAGGGTAGAGGTTATGAAAATCGGTATGTATAATCTTTAGGCCATAGCCTAGAATAGCTCTCACTTGATTACAACATTACCCACTATTTTCCGTGCTTAGGAGGGCACGTTAAGCCGTCGGTCCCGGTCTCTGTCTTTGATGGTGGTCGATACTCAAGGCGGTTTGAAAACTCTGACACCAGGGTTCATCAGGTCGTTTGACTCGAGAATCCACTCTCTAATAAGAAGAGACAACATCACCCACGTATTGCAAATAGTTAAAGAGAAAAATGTAGTAAAAAAATAACGAGTACCTGAATTTCAGATTTCTTTTAAATTACAAGTGAAAGTAAAAATGTTTCTTTAATTTTTAAATTGTTACGGGTAAAATTTATTAGTATGACCTAAAGATTATTCATACTGATTTTCATTACTATACCCTCCTATGCGGCAAAGTTAGGCGTGTCGCAAGGGCTAAAAGGTATTTCATGGTAAATTATGTTAGTGAGAATCTCAGTTGCCCTCAAAACGTTGTATTAGGAGCAAGGTAACTCTATACATGGCGGCCATACAAATTACACTCAGAAGTCACAGAAGTGCAGGGTTATGATTACCTACATCATAATATCTACCTACCTTTGCAAGTGGGTACAAAGACATTATACTGATTTGAATAGCCCGGTTTCTTAGGCCCGTAATTATAAACAGCACTTGACACTGACAGCTAGTTTGAGTCCGTATCAGAAATGTCATTTTAGTAGAAAAGGACCTGTTAATTCCGAACTTAATATTACTTTTAAGCTTGAGATCGCTTTGTAAATACGGGCCTCAAGTGACTTGCTTTCTAATATATTTTTAGCCGAATTTCAAATGATTGTATTTAGTAATGAGTATATTGTATGTTTTCTACATCAGGTATAAATGCATTTCAGTGATATGATAGACAACTTGTATAGTTCAATCAAATCATATATATATATGTGCCATCAATAGCTCTCATCAGGCTGCCAACTGTTCTAGAGCTAACCTCAATATATCTGACATGAATGGCCAGATATTAGCATAATCATTGTGCAAGGCTTTGATGAATTCTATCTATTATTAGCTTAATTGTTTCAGTAATAAGATATGCGATAAATAATTTCAAATGAAGTTATTTTAGGTTTGATCATGTTGTATTGTTTTACGACCATGCTGGACTGGGACTGATAGAAAAATATACATGCCAGCTGCATTTCCCCCTATGCTGTAAAAACCAGCTAAGGGAGTCGAAAGTTTTAGTGTATTACAATTTAGGCGATAGGCTGACAACCTGTCACTATAGCGATGCACATTTCAGTCTAAAATTGCCCTCAAAACTTGTCAGACGTGGCGGAACGACCTTTCCTTTGGTCGTTTACGCTCTGCCTACCCTATTCGGGATAAAGGCGTCATTATTTGTATGTATGTTTGTATTATATTGTGGTAATCCATCATTTTCATGATTTAAAACTAAATGATATCACCCCGGAACACAGGAAAAAGAATAGTTTATATACTTCTCAAACAGTAACACACCTATTAAAGAGGAGTAAGGCGATGGGCTCACAACCTGTCACTAAAGCAATATACCTACAAATCTATCTTAAAAAACCCTCAAAACTTAGTCAGACGTGGCGGAATGACTTTTGTTTCGGTCATTTACGCACTGCCTACCTCATTAGGGATTAAGGCGTGATTATATGTATGTATGTAAAGAGGAATTACCCCCGGAAAGGTCTGCGTGATGATATTGCCCTAGGTTGACCTTTAGTAGACAGATTTAGAGGCTTTATTCTACATCTAAAATACCACACATAAAAGCTATATATTTCACTTAACAGGTCGATAAAATGTTAAGCTATCGATAAATAACGACCCAAACCAAAAAAGTAAATAATAGTAGAGCTTAACACAAAACCCGGGTAAAAACGAGGATTTTACCGGTAAAAAAGCAGCTAGATTAGTGGGTATTACCCAGCTGACCCCGCCATTTTGGTCTTGGCCGGATGTACGGTCAACAAAAAGGAAAAAATAGACATATATTTTTTTTGGAATATACCTAACTACAGACATCCTACCAATACACCTTAACAAAAAATACTTTAGAACACTTTGTTGACAAAGAAAGAGTAAAAAGAGAATAACATAAGCGTTTTTTGCTGGCTGTACATGATAGTGCTGTTTAAATTGTACTTTTAGGCAAGATCTAATCCCGGTTTTTAACGTGCTCTTTCTAGCCAATAACTCTTTTCGACTAAAAAGCTTAGCCTTTGTATATACACGGATTTCAAGTTAACATTTTGTTAGTATAAAACTATCACCTTCGACCTAGTCTTTTTTATACTTATACGGTCTAGCCATGCTATTTTTATTACATTCATTGAGACCATATTTTCTGGAAAAACATTTTAGGTACATGAAAGTTCCTTTTACATTTTAAGCGCCTCCCACACACTTTTTACATTACGTCAAAGTAGGAGTAATTATAATAATGTGGTTTACATTAAATACAATTAAGTACCAAATTACTAGACTAGACACATAAAAATTGCGCTGTAATTACAAGTTAAAAATACATTTTAAACTGAAGTAAAACTTGAAAAAAAATGCAATTTAGTTTATCTATGATAATTTATAGTCCCGCGCTCGCCATCCATTAGTTTGAGTGGTAAAGCCTTAAAACTAAACTTTACCACTTACATTATTGTTCATTTGCATACCTAAATCTGAATATTCATTAATACGGCGCACCTGAATGACCCTACAGAATCATTAGCCAACATGGCAGGATAATATTCACTATGAAATGGTGTTTTATTTATTGTTTAAGGAATTGTTAGAAATTATTTATATTAATGATCTTCCAAATATTTCGGATTATCAATTTAAGACGACATCTCATTTATAATCTACTAGCGACCCGCCCCGGCTTCGCACGGAAATTATCAGTGTTTCTCTACTATATTATGCATGTTTTATACATATAAACCTTCCTCTCGAATCACTCTATCCATTAAAAGAAACCGCATCAAAATCCGTTGCGAAGTTTTAAAGATTTATGCATACATAGGGATATAAGGACATAGATATATAGGGAGAGAGCCCGATGGTGTAGTGGATAGGGCCGCTGCCTCCTGAGCGGGAGGTCGTGTTTCAAATCCCACCACGTACCAATGTGTTTTTCGGTTTTCGAATTTCATCTGTACGTTTATTCGGTGCTATTTCCGTGCTTCGGAAGGCACGTTAAGCCGTTGGTCCCGGTTAATATCGTTTAATACCGTAGATATTAGTCGTTAAGCCATATCAGAGGCCAGTGCTAAGCATTGGCGGCTTGAAAACTCTGACCTAATCTTGATTGCGGAGGTCAGATGGCAGTCGCTCTATGTAAAAACCAGTACCCTCGTTCAATCCCCTAGATTAAGAAGCCGACCCCGTGAGATACGGGATAAGGCTAGGGATGGATGGAGTGATATAGGGACAGAGAAAACGACTTTGTTTTATACTATGTAGTGATATAAGAAACCTAAAACTAATTCTTATCTTATCTTATATGGCCATTATGTGTCCCACTGCTGGGCACACTAACTACGAACCGAAACAGTAGAATGGCTGGAATGTAATAACCTAAACGTAAACATAAATAAAACAAAATACATTCAATTTTATAATAAAAAGGGTTTCTGTAATTACTTACGGTAAAGAACCAATTACAAAGACACAAACAGCCTTTTTCCTTGGTATCACTATAGATTCTCAACTGACCTGGAAACAAATCGTTGACAACCTTTGTAAAAAAAAATAGATTCACATTCGCTTTGTACCGCCTCACACAAATATGTGATCAAAGGACTACAATGACAGCGTACGTTTACTTTGGATTTTGTTCCGATTCAAACAAGCTAAGTTCACAAGACCGCAGCACTTGCAAAAGATTCGGATTCTAATTAATTTATTGTTGGTTGAGTCAAACTTCTTTAAAGTAACTCTGGTATGGAAGAACTTCTCTAAGTTCTTTTTAATCTGAAGTCTACGTTTCTTGGAAAAGTGGCTAAGGTTCATGAATAGGACTCAACCTAATAATAATGGTATTAAATTTAAAATTACCCTATATATAACATTAACATTGTCCTGGGACCCCAGGAAAGTAAAAAAACTCATTATAACTTTTTTCAAAGACTCATCCCGTACTAAGATGACTTCACAATGTAAATAAAACTCGGTCCTGTCCGAAATTTGTTAAATAAATATATTTTTTTTTTTCGTTTAAATATTGACATGCCTAAAATTTTCTTGTTTTTGATTAATTCGTTATCACTTTTACTTAGAGTTTTAAGTAAGAATTGTATTTAAAAAATCACAATATATGTGTATAGGTTGGAGAACAGAAAGAAAAAAATAACATCCTACAAAAATATTTTAGGTGACAGCCTAGAGCCAGATATATTAGTAGATTCATGTAGAATAGAATCCAACTTTATGGAGGTGAAAATTACAAAAATATCTTCTCTGTGGAAGGTTATTTAAAGTTTTATGAAGTTATCAAATATTTGTACTAGATTGAGTATCGTGAAATAATTATCCTCCCGACTGATGATGATAAACCTATTTATTAGTCATTCATGATATAGGAATATCACCTACTAACATTTTGGTTCGGGCACTATTACAAGTAATAACTAGTTCTACCATTTTGATTGAGTTCTGAAGTCTATCATTTCTTATTTATCGTAACGAACTAGTCACAAGTCATTTACAATTCATGAAACTATCAGACCGAGCCATTGTTTGTTTGAAACATTTGCTACAAGTAAATTACATGCTTTCGATGCTCATTTATGACGGGAAATAGACAATTTATCGGTTTACGAAAAGTCTATTTCGCAGGACTAATATTGACTAATAACATCCTTAGCTGGACAGTCGTCCGGAAAGGTTATTCGCAGGTCGTCGTGGTGCTGCAAAAATGAATTATTTACTTCACGTTTTAATATTTATGTGGATATTTTTACGCGTGAACGGTGTGGGCTTTGACAGGTATAGCGGAAAGAAGGTTGAAGAAGCGCTGGAGAAGGAACTGCGACTGAAGAACGCTGCCGAGTAAGTTAGCATATTTCATTTGCAACATACATACAAATAGTCACGCCTTTACCCTAATGGGGCAGAGCGTAAACGCACGAATCAAAGGTCGTTTTGCCACGTCTGACGAAGTTTTGAGGGTTATTTAAGATTGATTTGTAGGTATATTGCTGTAGTGACAAGTTGTCAGCCCATCGCCTTAATTGCAAGACACTGAAATTCTCGGATACCTTAGCTGATTTTTACAGCATGCGCGGGAAGAAATGCAGCTAGCACATTCTATGCTTTTCTCTCGCTCCCAGTCCAGCATGGTTTTCTTTTTACGGCTAATATTAGTCAGTATGTAAAATATTATTTAGTACACATTACCTATGCGTATTTATTACAATCTGGTCTTTACTCTCATGTCTGGTTTTCAGTTAGCTACTTTTATCTAATCTCAATGTTTTCCATTTATTTAATATAGGCCTTAAAATACCATTTCGTTTTCTCTACGTAGCCTGTAATGACGAAATAATATTCCGTGTTTACTTAAGGAAGATTTTCTCGGAAAATAATGAACAATTGAACAATGAACAACAAAGGTCATGAATATTTTTGCCTAGCAACTGTTTTTACGTTACAGAACCTACATTATAACCAAAATAAGGCTACTTATTTTTGTTTAAAAAGCTGTGATCTATATTTTGGTTTATCTTATCTTATCTTTTGATCTATCTATCTGTGTAACAAAAATGTATTGCATGCAATCTTAGTTTTTCCAAAATATATTGTCTATCCCTTTTTGGCACCTGTGACAGAAAGAGTAAATCCTTTATATACTTGGAGCAACACAGCTGAGACGGATCGGAAGGCCGTGTTGCTCTAAGGTTATGTATGATCCGTTTATAATAAGTAAGTACAAGGTGGCGCAAAAGAAGTCATCCGATGTTGTTTGGCTCTCATTTTTTTTCTAAATGAAAAACTTCGAATCTGTTTTTTGATTATATTTATTTGCACCTTTAGAATTTTACTGGTCAAGTCGAGAAGATGATATCGGCCAAATGGGCGCCGTTACAATTGATTGCCATACGGGCTCGTTTTATGGCATTTTTCATCACTTCGGCGAGAACTTCGGGCGACAGATTCTCGCACTCGTGTCGAATGTTGTCTTTGAGGGCTTCCAAGGTCTCAGGCTTGTTGACGTAAACACGAGACTTCAAAAAACCCCATAAAAAGAAGTCCGGGACCGTTAAATCGGGCGATCTGGCCGGCCAGTGCAAATCGCCAAAACGAGAGATTAGGCGACCCGGAAATGCCGCCTTCAGAATGTCGGTTGTGGCTCGTGCAGTGTGCGCCGTTGCCCCGTCCTGTTGGAACCACATGTCCTCCAGTCCCAATTCGTCCAATTGCGGCAGAAAA
Source organism: Scrobipalpa costella (assembly GCA_949820665.1). NCBI lineage: Eukaryota > Metazoa > Arthropoda > Insecta > Lepidoptera > Gelechiidae > Scrobipalpa > Scrobipalpa costella. The sequence goes on along the minus strand of OX463296.1, from coordinate 18,206,515 downwards.
AATTCGGTCAACATGGCCCTATAGCGCGCACCGTCCACTGTTGTCGTTTGACCCGCGGCGTTCTCGAAAAAAAATGGCCCGATGACTCCTCCAGCGTGAACAGCGCACCACGCAGTCACTTTGAGCGGGTGTAACGGCTCCTCGTGCATCACTCGTGGATTCTCGGTGCCCCAGAAGCGATAATTTTGCCGATTCACGTAACCGCTGAGGTGGAAATGAGCCTCATCGCTCATGATGATTTTGGTCGAAAAATTGTCCAATTCTTCCTCGAGATTGAGGATGGCTTGGGCGTAGGTTACGCGCGTTTGGCGGTCGGCAGGCAGCAGCTGATGCACGGTCTGGACTTTGTAAGGAAACATCTTCAAGTCTCGCACCAAAATTCGCTGCAAGGACCGCCGGCTGAGGCCCAATTGCGTGGCACGTCGTCTGGTCGATGTTTCGGGGCTCACTTCAACGTCCTCGGCTACAGCGGCGATATTCTCGGCAGAACGGGCGCTCCGGGGCCGGCCACTCTTAGCAACGTCTCGTGTGGTCCCATACTCTTCAAGGTTGGTGGCTAAACGTCGCAGTGTTTGCGCAGTCGGTGTCGGACGGCCGGGGAATCGGCGACGGAATTCGCGCTGCGCCAACACCACAGACGAATTGTTACTCAAAAAAATAGACACGATTTTTCCGCGTTCTTGGGGAGTGTATCGCTCCATGGCTTGTTCACTTGTATTCTGCATCTGTCTAGTCCACAAATGTCAAAACAGATTTGACATTGGCGGCCATTTGCAAAAATGAGAGCATCTTCCAATAGGGTGATTTCTTTTGCGCCACCTTGTAGTTTAAAAATCAATTAATACTGGATGTAAAGTTTATTAGGAATGTCTTTAAATTATTGTGTATGTATTACACAGAGCTTGCACAATAGAAATAAAAGCGTGCACCCCTCATGAAGGAAGCAGGATAGACGGGACTTGTAACAACTTCAAACAACCCGCCAAAGGGTCTGCCAAAGGACCTTACTTGAGACTTCTAGAGCCAGACTATGGAAACGATAGTGAGTACAATAAATATTTATAGCTAACTTACCGTAAAGTCAACTGTCTATTTATAGAGTGTCTATTACTTGAGATATCTGAAATAGTATTCAACCCCTAGTAAGTTTTGAAGTGTTTGCTGAAGTGCTTGCTGACGGACGTCTTAAAAGATGGGCTAAATCTAGCTAGATCTGAGGGCTAAATACAGTTTCTTATTTATTTGACACTTGATAGGCAAGAGTCTGGTATATTATTTAGATAAATGGGTGTAAATGGCACGATAATATTACTGTTCTTTCTATCTTCAATCTTTGGTAAAAGCATGTTTGCATAAGATAATTGAAACGCAGTTGCACGTAGTAAAATAAGTATAAAAATAAGTATAACTTGAATAAAAAATCAGGTTTATATTTTCTTCTTTTAGAGAAAGACATCCGCAGAAGCAAAAAGGGTCTACCGCTGCCTTCAGCTCGGAAGGTTCGCACAGAAGTGCAGACCACGGGAAGAGTGGATGACAAACACACCTTCAACATCGCCGTCCCTCACTTCCTAGAGTTCATTAGGAAAGATGTCAGCGCACTTAATGGACCAAGTGAGTCTATCATCGTCATCTATTTTAAGTTGAGTTCAGTCGGATGAAGGTTAATAATTCCCCTACTGTTTAGGGTAAGGGACAGCGTCCCGCAAACTGATAGGGGTTGCTCAGTCAACGAAACCGAACAACGTTCACCAGGAAATTCTTTAAGGTAATGAAAAAATAATGACCTTCCCATATAAAATGACCACCTTGACCCTGATCAGACAATTTGTATGAAAAATATATTTTGTTTTTCAATTCCTAAAAAAAGTCCTGCTGATAGTTGTTTAGTTTCATTGACTGAGCAACCCCATCAGTTTGCGGGACGCTGTCCTTTACACCCCGTATGATGAGTTCCATACCGATTTTCAGGCGAGTTAATCCACTACTTCTTTATTCTTCTTGATTTATTCTTTAGTAAGATTTATGACACCTGCATGCCGTTCATACTATGGTGAATATGTAGGTAGATGTATTTATTGAGTCGCCTCTATTGGTAACCTCGTATGTTATTAAAACACCCAAGTGCAGTGCAAAGAGCGTTCGAATTTCTTACTTTCACTTTCACGTTTATGATTGTTTAAGGCTAAGCTAATGTAAAAGCTTTCATGTAATACTGCACTTCAAAACGGATGTTATTTCGTGCAATGTACTTGAGGTTCCCAAATAAACTTCCAAACATTTCCGTTGCCTCTGAGTTGGCTTTCCCACTTTATTTGAGCGTCGGTGAACATTAAAGGAGCCAAGCAAGCGGGCTAATCCTGTTGACCTATTTCAATTCAACTAAACTTGTAAACTACAAGTGACTCAGTTAGTAGCATAATTTCAGGAGACTATCTTAGGAAGCGGCAGAACTGTTGTCAGTCTACGGTTGAGAAAGACCCGCGGTGTAAGCCCATAAGGGTCCCAGACGACGACCCTTACCTCAAAGTGACTGATATACGATGGCTCAACTTCTCCAGAGCTGAAACTTTTCAAGACGCTGGCTGCGCTCCCGAAATAATATCCCCCGAACAGGTTAGAACAACTCTAAGTTTGATGCATGCAAGTTTTCATACGAATAAAACTTCCGTCGTTCAAAGTACTTTGAAATTTTATATGACTAGCTGAGAGGACAATGTGATAAGTTTTCAAGTTGATCTTTGCCGTTGAAGTATTCAAAGTTTTAAGTGCAGCTACTTTGGTTGAAAATCCTACGATTGATGCATTTTATTTAACATTGAAAAATGGGTAGTACACAATTTTTTATAAAATATAGTAATATCGTCCTTTTTTTGCAGATAAACTTCCAAACACCACTTATAGACTTGTCAACAATATACGGCATAGATGAAAAGGCACTTGACTCCGTGAGACTTTACGAGAATGGCCTCCTGAAACTCGAAAAAAGGGGTGACTATTACGTACCTCTCGATATTTCAACACCAGTTATCAAAGCTACTTTAGTAAATAACGCTAGTATGGCAAATAACGCTTCTATGAACACAACTAAAGCCAACGAGACCAATACTTTAATAAAAATACCAGATGAAGTCAGTATGTTGACATTGGAACCTCAAAAGATAAAAGCAGGTGATATCTGTTTCCAGAACAAAGGCAATGAGAGTACTTGTTATAAATTTGGTAAGTTTTTGTCTTTTAATTTCATGTTTATCTGTTTTCAACGTATTTTTCTATCTATCTGAATTTTATTATGACGGTCAGATCAAATAAAAAATCATAACTATTTCTGAGCACCTGTTGCTGACGTAACCGAATCTACTTTATTTTTTCCCCGAACTCTACTAACTACCCACCCTAAAACATAATAATGTTGAAAGTTACCGTACCATTTCTCGAAAAGGTTTCCCCGAAGTTGGGAACGTCGACTTGAGAACAACAACACTTGGGATATTCTTCATGCGTGAACACAGCCGCCTGGCCAGGGAGCTGCATCGGCTTAACCCCTGCTGGAAAGATGACCGACTTTTCAAAGTGGCTCGTCAGATCAACATAGCTACAGCAACCAACATATTTATGTATGAACTTCTGCCGCTGCTTCTGGGTATGTTTTTGAAAACTCTTCTTGTCGTGTGGGATTCGAGTCGATGAACACGATGAACTCTGGTGACAGGTGAAGTTTTGTGAACATCTAAGAGCACAGCTACTAGTCATCATTGTGTAACGGTCACTATCAAAGACAGCGACCGGAACCGACGGCTTAACATTCCTTCCGAAGCACAGAATCTTTTTTCTTTCAGACAATCAGGCGATTCAGCTTGCATTGTCCTAACCAACACGAAATGATACAAAATTGACAAATCAACTTTGTGTTCTCCCCTGGGAATCGAAGATCTCTGGATCGGAAGCTCACGACTAACACCACTAGACCACAGATGCAGTAGTTTTTGAAATATTATCGGAATGAAATCACTCGCGTCGGCATGTGAAATCAAATGTGAATGGATGCATTAATGATAATTGGAAAACATTCATCTGGCGGTAATGTGAATAAAATATTCAGATGAAAGCTTTACCCACACTCGAACGACTGCTAGCGGCTACGAATCACCATTAAATTTAATGTGACGATACTTGCCAAGTGGCGCCCCCATAAATAAAAAAACATAATTCACTAAAAACGCAGTGAATCGAAAAGGCGGTCCAACAAAATCAAGGTATGGTAATTAAGATAATTTAGAACCTTATGCATTAGCGATTCATAGTTTGTTGTAGTAACAGGAATATAAGCGTTTGTAGCCGTTATTCGCCGTTATTCGCATTTTTTTCGATTCATCGATCGGTTTTTCGATTCACTGCGTTATTAGTGTTTTTTTTTACATACGAATCTATCTTAAACAACCCTCAAAACATTGTAAGACGTGGTGGAACGACCTTTGTTTAGGTCGCTTACGCTCTGCCTACCCCATTAGGGATAAAAGCATGATTGATTATATGTATGTACGAGTATGTGTGTTATTTTTTACTAAATGGGGGCGCCACTGGGCTGGTATCGTCACCTTAATGTCATTTCACGTGGTGTAGGTAAGTTTGCTGTGCTCGGCGACATACATAAATATGAGTGTAGCGACCGCAGTTGGACTGAAGTTTTTCGCCGCCCTGCCTGTTGAACGCACTAGTGTGTCTGATGCTTTAAACCCAACCATTAATGCAATTAATTTTGGAATAAAAGCTGTTTCACTCACAAACAATTTATCGTTTATGCCACTCCATTTCATTAATTATTGTATGTCATTCTTTGACAGGTTATGACAACATGGTGCATTATGGGTTGATATCAGATCGAATAGAACAGCTGAGGTCTTATACAGAAGAAGACGTGCCATTAGTGTATGCGGAGTACGAGATCGCCACCAGATATTTCCACACTCTTTTGGATGGCAGAATCAAGTAATATTATCAAATCTGTATCTCCCATGCTGGCCTAGAAGTGAGAGAAAAACATAGAATGTGCCAGCTGCTTGTCCTCCCGGGCATGCTGTAAAAACCAGCCAAGGAATCCGAGGGTTTCAGTTTTATACTGTTATTTAGGCGATGGGCTGACAACCTGTCACTTTAGCAATATACCTAGAAATCTATCTTAAATAACACTCAAAACCTGTCAGACGTGGCGGACGACCTTCGGGTCGTTTATGCTCTGCCTACCCCATTAGGGATAAAGGCATGATTATATGTATGTATGCCTTTCTTCAGCTCGTGTTATTTCCGTGCGGTCTGCTAAAGAGAGTATTCCAGGACCGGAGGGGATACCGAACGCTGACCTCCAAACTTCAATATGAAGATGGCATCCCTTTGCATTCCTTAGCATGATACTTTTCTTACCTTACAAGATTTTCTTCATATCCAACATTGAAGATGTTTTTTGTTTGTTTTAGGAGATACAATGAGCACTACAATTTGATAGGTGAATTATCTCTAAGCAAAACGCTATACAAACAGGGTATTCTTGAACAAAATAAAACCTTTGAAGAAATAAATCGAGGAACATTCTACCAACATGCTGCAAAAGTTGACGACATTCAAGATCCGGAGGTACGGAGTAGCTCTAGCCTTAACTTGTTCGCCCAGCCACTAGATTTAATCTAAAGTTCCCGTAAAATTGAAAGACTTCACGATTCAAACTACTTTATATAAACTTCCTAGCTCCGGAATATAAGTTAAAAGTTTTTGACGCAAATCACCAGTTCTCTGTTCCACAGATTTCAGAGTACTTCTATGGAGAGTTGCAGAAGGCTCACGATTTAGCCGCGGCAGATATTCAGAGAGGGAGAGATTTGGGCGTTCGCGGGTATAATGATTATCGCAATCTTTGCGGATTGAAGCCCGCCAAGAAAGTCGAAGATTTCTCCGACGTAATGGATATGGAGGTAAAAATAAAAAAGGAATTACATTCCATTTTGACTTACTTCAGAGTTCTGAACGATAAAACTTTATTTTTCAGAAAATTCTGGCATTAAAACAACTTTACGATGAAGTTGAAGACGTGGAACTTTTGGCAGGGATTATGAGCGAAAACCTCGTAAAGGGGACAGCTGTTGGGCCGACCCTGTTCTGTATCATGGGTAAACAACTACAGTTGTGGAGGTTTTCGGATAGGTTCTGGTTTGAAAGAGGAGATCAGCTGCATAGCTTTAATCTAGGTAAGTTTATTATGGTGGTCAAAGTCAAATTATTTATTTCTAAATAGATTCCTAAAAATACTTTTAGAAAGTCACGTGCGAGTCTATTACAAAGAAAATTATATTTATTTTATAAAATAAAATAAAAATATATTACAATAAACTGCCTCCGTGGTCTAATGGCTAGTGCCATGGACTCCCGATCCAGAGGTCCTGGGTTCGATTCCCCGGGGGGAAACACAAAGTTGATATTTGAGAAATTAACACTTCGTGAATTTTTCCCCAGTTTGGTTAGGACATTGCAGGCTGAATCACCTGATTGTCCGAAAGGAAAAAGATTTTGTGCTTCGGAGGGCACGTTAAGCCGTCGGTCCCGATCGCTGTCTTTGATAGTGGTCGTTACTCAAACCATATCAGAGGCCCGATAGTTGTGCTACTACGCGGTTTAGAAACTCTGACACCAGGGTTCATGGGGTCGATAGACTTGATACCCACTCGACAGAAGAAAATTACAATAAAGAAGAAGCATGAAAAACTCGCACTTTGCGGCCTCCCCTTCGTTTTGTCTTACTCCTACTTTTGGCCGTTATTTAGCTCAAAATAGGGTATATCGTGCAATGTCTTCCATGCTGGACTGGGAGCGAGAGAAAAACATAGAATGTGCCAGCTGCATTTCCTCCCGGGCGTGCTGTAAAAACCAGCTAAGGGATCTGAGGGTTTCAGTATATTGCAATTTAGTCGATGGGCTGACAACCTGTCACTACAGCAATATACGTAGAAAATACAAATCCATCTTGAATAACCCTCAAAACTTTGACAGACGTGGCGGAACGACCTTTGTTTAGGTCTTTTACGCTCTGCCTACCCCATAAGGGATAAAGGCGTGATTATATGTATGTATGTATGTGAATCAAATAAACACAACCATTATTTTGAACACGTCGAGCGTTTTTGCACTGCTCCGTATTCGGTTCGTACATACATACATATAATCACGCCTTTATCCCTAATGGGGTAGGCAGAGCGTAAACGATTCGGTTCATATCCGTGAAAAATTATAAGGATTGGCGTTTTCAATTATATTTTAAAACATCATCCTAAGCCTGTTGAGTGTAGAGATAAAATTTTAGAGTTGATTTCTCCATTAAGTAAGTGCTCCATTAGCGTGAAACTGTAGTCATTGCTCTATTCCATTTCAAAGTGGTATATGAAAATATGCTGAGACACATTCGCACACACGTCATTTAAGTGTGATCACTGATCATAATCAAATCACACAATTTGATGCTCGTTTCCATTAGACCAGTGTCACACAAACGTTACCTATACACAATTTCAAATGGAAAGCATTGCATGATCATTTCGCATTTTAGTGTGATCATAATCACATATGTTTGAAGTGTCAAGAATGGCAAGTATTAAATATACATACAATCACGCTTTTATCCCTAATGGGGTAGGCAGAGCGTAAACGACCTAAACAAAGTTCGTCCCGCCACGTCTGACAACGTTTTAAGGGTTATTTAAGATAGATTTGTAATTATATTGCTGCAGTGACAGGTTGTCAGCCCATCGCCTAAATTACAATATACAGAAACCCTCGGATCCTTTAGCTGGTTTTTACAGCACGCCCGTTGGGGTGTAGTGGGGCGTCTTAGTATAGGGTAGTCAGCCGACCCTCCCAATCGAGGGTGACTCTCTATAACAGGCGGCTCATAAACTCTCACCGGTGGCTCCAAGTAGCTGTAATGCACGCAGCGGCCACACCCCGGTACACCACGTCGGCTCGTGGGCTAAACCCGGTGAGGGGACTTATGCTTTAGCACAGGTTTTTAGCGGATGCCTCCCGCATAGTGCATAAAGTCTATTCCGGCTTTGAAGGTAATCCAAGGGTAGTATACAAACGGTTTTGGTGGATTAGGCGGAATAGCAAGGCATTGCAGAAGGCCAAGGGCGATAGCAGAGGTCAAAAGCGCTGTTCGACCAGATGCTGCATCCGAACTCTTCTCCGGTCGTAGCGATTCTCCGTTCCATCGGGCACAGGAGGTTGCGGACGAGAGAGTGCATCTGTGTTTGCGCGTCCGCTTATGCACTTAAATATGTCCTGCGCAGTTGACTGCGGCATGAAAATGGCTCCCGAGACTCAAGTCCAGTGGCGATGGGCAAAGGTAGAGAGGTCGGATTGTGATGTGCATCCGGCTTTGTCTGACGCCTGCACGCTGGCGGCTTAGGTATTGATGGTCGTTTCTGCGTTGCACTTGGGACAACAGCGTGGATTAGGCAGCAGCCTGAGTGACGGAGCAGCCCTATTTAGGGAGGCACTGCTTCCCCCACACGGGGAAGGGACTAGAAAAGGTGTCCTAAACAAAGCTTGTCCCACAAGTATTGGGGGGTAGTAACCACGGCTGCCCGAGCATCCCATTTCTCGTGGTCGAAGATACAAGAAAAATATAAAAACAACCACCATGACATTCGGTGCGTGGAATGTCCGTACTCTCCTTGATCGCGATGTTAACCTTTGTCCAGAACGGAAAACTGCTGTCGTGGCTAGAGAGCTCTTACGCTACAATGTGGACATAGCCGCTCTCAGCGAAACCCACTTGTCTGATGAAGGAGAGCTAATAGAGCACGGCGCTGGATATAAGTTCTTCTGGAAAGGAACCCCGGCTTCAGAACCAAGACGCTCTGGTGTTGGATTCGCAATAAAATCCAAGATTGCTAGCAAATTGGAGGACTGTCCTCAATATATTTCAGACCGCGTTATATCATTGCGTCTACATCTCGAAAATGACAACTACCTGAACGTAATCAGCGTATATGCCCCAACGATGGACAAGGATGACGAGACTAAAGGTAAATTTTATGAAGACCTTACGCACCTGCTCGCCAAGATTCGCCCAAGAGAGCAGATTATTCTGTTAGGCGACTTTAACGCTAGAGTAGGTTGTGATTATGAGGCGTGGCCAGGTGTCTTAGGGCGACATGGAGTTGGCAATATGAACAGTAATTGTCAATTATTGCTAGGTCTGTGCGCTCAATTTGACCTTACCATCACTAACACACGCTTCCGACTACCCGCAAAGCATAAAACAACCTGGATGCATCCTCGGTCAAAACATTGGCATCTTATTGACTACGCGATCGTTCGACAAAGACATATCTCCCAAGTTCATGTCACACGCGCTATGCGTGGTGCCAACTGTTGGTCAGACCATAGGCTTATAATAACAAGGCTTAGGCTTCGACTTCATCCTCCACGCAGGTCTTGCAAAGCAAAACTCTCCGGCATTAATGTTGAGAGGCTCACAGACGATGAAGTGAGGAAGGAGTACCAACGCATTCTTTCCATGAAATTACCACCCTCACATCTCAGATTATTGAAGTTGGAACGCAAGCCATAGGCCTAAAAAAGCGTATCCACGAAGACTGGTTTGATGAGAGTGATGAGGTATTAGGTAAAGCGCTCAAACAACACAGCAGCCTTCTGCGCTGACCTCAGAAAAATGACTAGGGAGTTAAAAAATAAATGGTGGCTACATAAATCGGAGTACCTGCAGTGGCTCTCAGATACAAACCAACTTGGTGCGTTCTTTGGAGAGTTAAGATCACTCACCGGAACAACTCAACGGAGCAGTGTACCTTTAAGGTCACGTGACGGCATGACGCTCCTGACGTCCAAGAAGGATGTATTAGACCGTTGGTGAGTGAAGAAGTGCTCAGCACTTCGCGGAGCTGCTCAATGTTGATCGATCACATCTCTCCCACAGAGGCTTGAGCTAGATGAGCCTCCCACTTTGCAGGAAGTGATAGTAGCCATTAGGAGCCAGCAAAATAAGAAAGCGGTTGGCATAGATGGTATCCCTGGTGAACTTTTGAAGTACGGAGGAGGGGCGCTCCATGATGTGATATGGAGGCTTTTTACTCAGATGTGGTGCGACGAGCAGGTTCCATCTGAATTTACGATCTCCCGCATCTGTTCACTGTATAAGAACAAAGGTGACAGATCCAATTGCAATTCATATCGTGGTATATCGCTCCTCTCTACATCCGGAAAAGTCTTTGCCAGGGTTCTGCTCAATCGCTTAGCCTCAGTTTCGGAAGAAATACTACCGGAAACCCAATTTGGCTTCCGCCCAGATAGAGGAACTTGTGAGGCAATCTTTTGTGTGCGACAACTGCAAGAAAAATGCCGAGAACAAGGTCGACCATTGTTTCTGTGTTTTGTCGACCTAGAAAAGGCTTTCGACAGCGTTCTTCGGGAAGCCTTATGGATTGTTCTGGAGAAGGTGGGTTGCCCAGCTAAATTTGTACGTTTGCTGAGACTACTACACGATGGCATGACATGCTGTGTGACTGCAAATGGGGAACAAACGGATTTCTTCCCTGTCAGTTGTGGAGTCAAGCAAGGCTGCGTTCTTGCTCCTACGCTGTTTGCTATCTATTTTGCAGCCGTAGTCAATGAAACTTTACAAAAAGTATCTGCGGGCATCCACATTCGCTTTCGAACTAACGGATTGCTCTTCAACATAGCCAGGTTAAAAGCACGTACCAAGGTCTCTCATGAAATGATCACCGAGATCATGTACGCGGATGACTTGTGCTTCTTAGCTGAGTCCCCAACTTCTCTACAACAGCTGATGACTGGTCTTGATGAGGCATGTACAAAGTTCGGTCTGAAGATAAGTGTCAGTAAGACAGAAGTAATTACCACTGGCATGTTAGCAGACGAACCTCTGGAAATCTGTCTCAATCAGGATGTACTGAAGCGTGTAGAGAAGTTTAAGTACCTGGGAAGCACGATCACATCGCAGTGCGATCTTGACGCCGAAATAAATAGCAGAATTGGTGCTGCCTCAGCTTCTTTCGGCAAACTCCGATCCAAGGTATATCGCTCGCATGATCTCAAATTGGCAACAAAAATAGCTGTTTACAGAGCCATTGCCCTACCGAGTCTGTTATACTCTTCTGAGACCTGGTGCCTTTACCGCAGACACATAAAAATACTGGACCAATTTCACCTCCGATGTCTGCGGGACATTATGAACATTCACTGGACGGACCGCATCAGAAACACTGAAGTTCTGCGACGCGCTAATATCTGTGGCATAGAAGCATACCTGATGCGGCGTCAGCTGCGCTGGTGTGGTCATGTGTTCCGCATGCCAGATGAACGTGTAGCAAAGCGCATCTTTTACAGCGAGCTTCAAGAAGGCAAGCGCAAGCATGGCGGACAGCTCTTGCGGTACAAAGACGTGCTAAAGCGACATATGAAGAGCTGCAGTATTAACCCCTTGACGTGGGAGTCTACAGCTGCAAATCGCCCAAAGAGGAGACGTCTTGTAAGGCAAAAGTTGATGCCTATGAAATTTCACGCAAAGACGAACTCGATGCTAAGAGGGACAAGTTAAAGGCCAGACCACCAACGGCTTTAACATACCATTATTGCAGCGGCGTTCTCACCTGCCCAAAGTGCTCAAGGACCTTTAAGGCCAAAATTGGCTACAGCAGCCATATGCGAGCACACGACCGCGCGGAGCAGCGAGACGCTAGCAGCTGAGCCCGTCCTGCAGTCGCTGTAGCCGAAATCGGCTTAGATATATATTATTACAGCACGCCCGGGAGGAAAAGCAGCTGGCACATTCTATGTTTTTCTCTCGCTTCCAGGCTGGAAAAAATATTAAATTAAATATGATATCATGAAACAAGAGTTGCGGAAAAGTGTGATCGTAATCTTATAAGTTTGATGTTCGTTTTCACTAGACTAGCGTCGACAAAATTAACTTTTGCTGCCAATACATAATTTCAAAGTGATATCATGAAACTTAGGTTGCAGTAAAGTGTGTTTATAACCAAATAAGTTTGATGCTCGTTTTCGCTAGACTAGCATCAGACAAATTAACTATTGTTGCCGATACATATATTTACAATATATAAAGTGATATCATGAAACTAGTGTTGCGGTAAAGTGTGATCATAATCATCATTTATTTGTTGCTCCTTTTCACTAGACAAGTCTCAAATTCAAGAATCCAAAATAACACTTTACCAATACACAATTTCAAAGCAGAATGAAACTAGTGATGTAGTTCATACACATTTCACTTAGTGGTAAAGTGTGATCGTAATGAAATAAGTTTGGTCTTCATTTTCAGTAGGCAAGCGTTCAACCAGTTAAGGGATCTAAGGGTTTCAATATATTGTTATTTAGGCGATTGGCTGACAACCTGTCACTACAGTAATATACCTACAAATCTATCTTAAATAACCCTCAAAATTTGTCAGACGTGGCGGAACGACCTTTGTTAGGTAATTAAGGATAAAGGCGTAATTATATGTATGTATGTAAGTCTCACATCCAAGAATCCAAAATACCACTTAATTAATACATAATTTTAAAGCAGTATGAAACTAGTGATGTAGTTCATACACATTTCACTTTGTGGTAAAGTGTGATCGTAATGAAATAAGTTTGGTGTTCATTTTCACTAGGCAAGCGTTCAAAAAACGTGTCGAGGCTAAATTAACACTCGCTGCCAGTTCAATGTGCACTTTGACAAATTACTCGAATGTTTGAAGCTGGAGTAAAAGGCTTTCCAACTGTACGTAGAAATCCGAACAAACAACAATTTTATTGTTTTGTCGATGGTGAAACTGAATATCATTTTCCAGGAATTTTTCATATATTATCATCATCATATATTATAAATGTCTTCTTTTATAAATACAGTATCATTGGTTTTTTAGGGGTTGGACAAAACTAGTTACTCGATTAATTTTCTTTTACATTTCAATCTAGGTTCTTTGGGGAAAGTTGAAGAGTTTCATGAGTAAAATTACTTACTACCTTTTGGCTTTAGACTCTTGTGAGATAGGCTGATTGACTATTTGGAATGTAATCATATCTACTAAGATAAACAAACATGCACTGTGTGTTTCTACTTTCAGGAAGCGGAAATCAGTGCGATTGTTTGTTCCACAGCCATTAGGAGCAATTTCCGTATCTGTGTTTCTCATAATAATTTATACGATAGATCTAAACAAAGGATCCTTTATCAAACACATAGCGAATTTCAATAATAAATCTCGCATCTCAATGTTTAGTCGACCGGTGGGGTGGAACGCTTTTGTTTTCTACATTAGATATTATTATACTAAAAACTTAAACCATGATATCAATATGTTTGTTTTTTTTTATTCAGCCCAACTCAACGAGATCAGGCGAACCAACATAGCGCGATTAGCGTGCGATAACGCAGAAGGCATCAAACACATACAACCTAGGGCATTCCTTAACGTGGGTCATGGGTAAGTACTTACTCAATAAATTACCGAAACAAGGTGTAAGGGACAGTGCCTCAAAACCTGACAGCTTTCGCGAAACTAATCAACTTCCACCAAAAATAAATTGCTAAGAAATTAAAAAAGCAAAGAAGAAAGTAATGAAAATCCACTTAAATTTTACAAAATATTGCTCCTATATAAATTGATGAGTCATGTCATGATAGGTTTCCCTTCCGCTTCATCAGATTATAACACCTTATAACTTCATGTTTTCATGAAAAGTTTGACTGAACATTTTAAACTCTGGTGTTTTAAAACAATGGAATCTGTTGTGCATTAATTTATCATAAATGAAACGGTCGCCTGTGGTTTTTTGGGTTGGATAATTCATTATTATCAATGCATTATGATTTTATAAGCATTCCAGCATAAATATATTGTTTTAAACTTAAATAACAATTTATAGGCTATTAAAAAAAATATATAAAAAAGAATTATTCTCCATTTACTTCCATGCTGGACTGGGAGCGAGACAAAAACATAGAATGTGCCAGCTGCATTTCCTCCCGGGCATGCTGTAAAAACCAGCTAAGGGATCCGAGGGTTTCTGTATATTGCAATTTAGGCGACAGGCTGACACCCTGTCACTACAGCAATATACCTACAAATCTATCTTAAATAACCCTCAAAACTTTGTCAGACGTGGCGGAACGACCTTTGTTTAGGCCGTTTACGCTCTGCCTACCCCATTAGGGATAAAGGCGTGATTTTATATATGTATGTATGTATGTGTGTATTATTATTCTCAGAAATGCAGCAGTACCTTGCACCCATATCTACGGACCAGATCTTACCAAATGGCAAGATTCAAGCTGCTACAACCAACAGTTACACCAGATCGCTAATGGGCTCAAACGTAAAGAAAAAGAAGACCAGAAAGAGAAGACCAATGGGAGTGAGGAAAAGGGCAAACAAGACAAGAAAAAGGAAGAACGTAAAAAGAACAGTATATTTCTAGATCCCAATAATATGGTCGTAGATTATAGTACTTTCTTTGATACTTTACTTTCTTATAAGCCACAGGACTAGAGCATGACGTTTTAGGTTGATTTACTATTAAGTTAAAAGTTACTCTTAATTAACCGTCAAAACTTAGTCAGACGTGGCGAAACGACCTTTGTTTGGGTAGTTTACGCTCTGCCTACCCCTTTAGGGATAAAGGCGTGATTATATGTATGTATGTACTATTAAGTCTTCTTGGAACCTTTAGCTGCTGCAAAAACCAGCTAAGGGATCCGAGGGTTTCAGTATATTGTAATTTAGGCGATGGGCTGACAACCTGTCATTACAGCAATATACTTACAAATCTATATTAAATAACCCTCAAAACTTGGTCAGACGTGGCGGAATGACCTTTGTTTGGGTCGTTTACGCTCTGCCTACCCCATTAGGGATAAAGGCGTGATTATATGTATGTATGTATGTGGAACCTTTAGAGAGATAAAATTTTTCGTTTCGTATGAACTTGAGTATTGTTTATGATAGCTGTTATGATTTCGGTACAGTAATTCTTATATTTTAAATAATTTTGATAAAGCTAATATGAAGTAAAGCTATTATGAAGTCGTAAATAATTACAACTGTCCCATTTATTATATTTTACATACGATTATAAATAGAATCATTCTTAGTATGTTTGTCTTGTGTAAGTCTGGCCTAGAATAAGCCAGTTGGTATTGAACTAAAACAACAATGTTAAAGTGATTAACTGTTACCTGAAACCTTGAATAAATGAAAACATTGTCTGATCGTGTTTTCATAATTTCGCTGCAATTCGCCGGCGGTGTTTTCCGCTCTATTTCACAAGTTGCCCAAGCGTTATGAGTGGACGGACGGACAAAAACATTGGTAATAATTCTGCGCATGATTTAAACGCTCAAGTTCAGGGTAGAGTAGGTAAGATTCTTCTTTTTTTTAGTACGTTTTCAAGTTGACATTATGATCTTCTTCTGTCGAGTGGGTATCGAGTCTATCAACCCGATGAACCTTGGTGTCAGAGTTATAAAAACCGCCTAGTAGCACAACTATCAGGCCTCTGACATGGTTTGAGTAACGATCACTATCAAAGACAGCGACCGGGACCGACGACGGCTTAACGTGCCCTCCGAAGCACGAAATCTTTTTCTTTTTCAAACAATCAGGTGATTCAGCCTGTAATGTCCTAACCAAACTGGGGAAAAAATCACAAAGTGATAAATTCTCAAATATCAGCTTTGTGTTTCCCCCCTGGGAATCGAACCCGGGACCTCAGGATCAGGAGTCCATGGCACTAGCCACTAGACCACGGAGGCAGTTAGACATTATGATAAGATAAAAATATACTTAATTGCACAGAAAAGACACAAGAAAAAGTAAAAAAGGCATTCGGTTCTAGGTGTTACAGTTTTTAGAGCGCCTAATAGCACAGCTTTGGCATGGTTGGTTTAAGTATGAACTACAATGAAGAAATTAATATCTTCCATGCTGGCCTGGGAGTGAGAGAAAAACATATAATGAGCCAGCTGCATTTCCTCCCGGGCATGCTGTAAAAGCCAGCTATGGGAACCGAAGGTTTCAGTATATTGTAATTTAGGCGATGGGCTGACAACCTGTCACTACAGCAATATACAAATCTACCTTAAATAACCCTCAAAACTTTGTCACACGTGGCGGAGCGATCTTTGTTTAGGTCGTTTAAGCGCATAGGCGTGATTGTATGTATTGATATGTATCTACAATGAAGAAAAAGACATCTACTGAGACTAACTGATTGACAATCAAGGTATGCAGCCTGCACAGTCGTAACCACACAAGGAAAAATCTCCCAGTGATAAATTGACAAAAATATTAACTTCGTGTCGTCTCCATGGGAATTGAACCTACGACCTCCGGACCCCATGACTCAGACCACTAGACCACAAAACCAGTTATTATAACGCCCAAGTTCACGGTACATACATACATGCATACATATAATCACGCCTTTATCCCTAATAGGGTAGGCAGAGCGTAAACGACCTAAACAAAGGTCGTCCTGCCACGTCTAACAAAGTTTTGAGGGTTATTTAAGATAGAATTCTAGGTATATTGCTGTAGTGACAGGTTGTCAGCCCATCGCCTAAATTACAATATACTGAAACCCTCGGATCACTTAGCTGGATTTTACAGCATGCCCGGGAGGAAATGCAGCTGGCACATTCTATGTTTTTCTCTCGCTCCCAGACCAGCATGGAAATTAATATTTATTTATTAAGTTAGTTCACGGTACAGGGACTCTAAAAGCAACATTTACATTTCTATAGTCTTTTTACTAGTTTGAAGTACGGCCTCTTGGCACACTTGTGTTGGCTGGAAGCCAGGATGGGCCAGTCAAAGCGAGCTGCGACAAAGTGGATCTTAGTCAAAACGATACGCTGTTAACATTTTTCTTTCTTTAGGAAGAATGTCTTTAGCATTACCAATCGCATTGAATGTTTTTTCACTGTGCAATTCCATTTTGAACTTCTATTTCGTCATTTCTTACACCGATCAGTCTAGAATTATGAACCATATTTAATAATAATGATAAGGCGCGTGGCAAACAAGAAGCGGTGTGACGGCGGCGAGGCGGAGTCGCGTGCTTTTTTGTATAGAAATTTACGTCCGCGCACCGTAAATTCGATTCACTGCGCAGACGTAATTTCTATACAAAATCAGCGCGTCTCTGCCTCACGCTTCCTATTTGCCATGCGCTTAACATCTCGTGCAACTACGCTTTTAATAAAATCTCATACTCAAAATTTTCCCTGCTGATTAAGGCTCGTATTTATAAAGCGGTTTCAAAATTGACAGCCAGTTTGAGTTCGTGTCAGAAATGTCATTCCAGTACAAAATGGCCTGTTAAATCTATACTTAATAATGCTCTCAATCTTGAAACTGATTTATAATTACGACCCTAAAAATTCTGATATATGACTTCCAAAAAAATGTCTCATGCGTAACAACTGTAGGAATTCCTTGTAGAAATTCACAGAATAGATTGTTTACGAAATAAACTTAATTCAATTCAGAATATTTTAATTCATCAACAAAAAACCCGCTAACTTCGTAAAGAAGTTAGATGAAGCAATCATAATTTTTCAGACCCCGAAGCGCATTACATTAGACGGGATTTTTTGCGATTAAAAGTTGAACTAGTTAATCAAATCCACCACTAACAGCGCTCGAGAAGTTTCAAACATCTCTTTGGCGGTAATAAAATAGAGTAAAAAAACCAAGTAGTGCAACAGTCCTCATTTATTCAAAGAGGGGAATTGGAGTAATTTCCAGAAGGAAAAATTAAAAAGAAACGAGCTTATCTTGGCGAGCCCTCGGCGCAATTACAGTCAGGCTAAACAAGTTTAAAGCCCCTTTCAAATAACAGACGATCTGCCGACAAATTGCAATCACCTTGGCGTCCATTATTTCCTCGTAATGAATGTCTTCAGCCAGTTTGCTTTTGAAAGAGCGTTGTATGTCAAAGTTTGGTTAGAGCTGAATATTCGTTTTGTAGTGAAACAGCCCGATAGAGTTTTTTGTCCGCATTGGCACGGGCTTTCTCCCGATGGAGTCAGTGCGGTGGCAATATTCAAAGTGCCAACTTTTCCACTGGAATATTCAAATTGTTTCTTTTTAGGCTGCACGCCTATTAGGTACGTGTTTGTTCAGGTTGCTACAATTTGAAGCATGAAAATGTGATAATGAAAATCTTAAAATAACTACATGGACTGTATGTCCTAATGAACAACTTGACACGTCTTTTTGATAATAATTTTACACAGGTATTAGAAAAAACAGTGTGCCTTTAAGATTCATGAGCACTCGGGTTCTTGTAGTATTTATGGACGGATACCCCTTTGTAACTTACACCCTGTAATAAATGAAATGGGGTTGTGAAAGAGCACTTTATTTGTGATGTTTCCTAAAAAACTACTCACTTACTACTCACTTGCTACTTACGACTATGAAAGACGTGTATCGTCTTACCGATTACACACATACATATAATCACGCCTTTATCGATAATGGGGTAAGCAGAGCGTAAACGACCTTAATAAAAGTAGTTTCGTCACGTCTGACAAAGTTTTGTGGGTTGCTTTAGATAGATTTGTAGGTATATTGCTGTAGTGACAGGTAGTCAGCCCAACGCCTAGTGCAATATACAGAAACCCTCGGATCCCTTAGCTGGTTTTTACAGCATGCTGAAATGCAGCGGGCACATTCTATGTTTTTCGGTCGCCACCAGGCCAGCATAGAGACCGATTACATATAAATATATGAGAACGTAAAATGTAATACTGTTGTGTATGTCATAAACTAACAATATTGAGTACGTAATTGTAGGGGTCGGGGTTATGCCATAAATCATAACTTATTACATTTGCTTACGCCTATAAGGCTGTGAGTGGGTTAACAAAACTACAAAGGTCAATAGTACACTATATTTGCCGGCTAAAACAAAAGCTAAAAAAAAAAAAATTGACACTTTCAGACTAAAACATTGGAAAACGACAGGAGATCTATTCTCTCCGGTTTTTGATTTATAGTAAGTGGTTTTATGCGTTAACTGTACTTTTAATCCGCCGTCATATGATATGGCGGATAAAATTGACAGGAATACTGGGGAAACGTGCAAAGGCGCTTCAAAATCTAGCGGACAAAGTGTAAATTCATTTATAAATCGCCAGTTCCTTTTTAATTTTATTATTTTGAAAGTGACAGATAAATTTTAATTTTAGACAGTGGTATCTAGAATCGAGCCCAGTTTAAGGGGTTGAATAAATGACTTAGAGAATAACATACACGTTTTTGTGCGGGTATGACTGTTTGTCTTTTATTCGATAGGTTACTCACTTACCCTGAATCAACTAGATGAGTTTAAATTAAACTAAAACATCAAAGATATTACATGATATTTATTAACAAAGTACTGCAAGTTTAAGTACTATAAAGTAAAGATATGGATTCTTTGACTGAACTTGTCTCAAATGTTACCATTATGTGCCTAGCCTACATGGGTTTGACCTTAAGGGCTGAAACACATAAGCACTTTGCGGCGTTACGCGAAAAAGAAAGTTGTGCTAGGGTAACCAGTTCCACGTGATTTTTTATTGAGGTCTGGCGTGTCTGTGCCATGCTATGGAGTCTCATGTTATTTGAATAAATAAAATTATTATTATATTATTATTATGGATAGACATAAGAAATAATTTCCTTATTTTTGTAATGAGTTTTGTTTATGTTTCTTGGGGGAAGTTGTTCAGTTTCATGGGTAGGTTTACATAGAATTACATTAAAACCCTAAAATTTGGCTGGCGTTTTTTTTACTCTCGCTTTAGATTATCTGCTGTGTCCGTAAGCTCCTTAAATAATTGTCAACAGACATGACGTCATAACGCTGGATTTTGCGTCCCAGTGCGCTTAAATCAGCGGTGACGCCAGCCACCGCCATTTTTGCGCAACGCGGTTATGTGTTGTAGCCCTTAGACAAAACAGTTCAGGAATATTACCGTACCAGATGGCGCGAATGTAGGGGCGCCGTACAGAAAATAATATTCATACGAAGAAAGCAAAACTGACAGCCACATACTAACATGAAATCGATGCATGCTTCGTTTACATGGAACTTTATTTTAAGCCGGATATTAAATCGTTTGGAGTACGAACAACAATGGATAGTGTAGTCAGCGATAAGTAAATGTTATTGACGAGTACGTAGGTAGAACAAATATGCTTGAATTAGTGCGTAAGATGTCTCTATTAAAGTTTTCTACTAAAATGACCATAACAGGCTTTTATCCACAAGGCGACATTAGTATATCATACATAGTCACTACATAGTATAAAACAAAGTCGCTTTCTCTGTCCCTATATCCCTTTGTATGCTTAGATCTTTAAAACTACGCAACGGATTTTGATGCGGTTTGTTTCAATGGATAGAGTTATACAAGAGGAAAGTTTATATGTATAATACATGCATAATATAGTAGAAAAACACTGATGATTTCCGTGCGAAGCCGGGGCGGGTCGCTAGTAAAATTATATTTCATTAAACTTTGTTATAACAGATTATAAGAGTAGCTTCTACATAAAATTACTACGATTTTTTTTTCATACAAAAAATATGGTTTGATCAAATGGCAGCTATCATAAGAGAAAATTCAAAGTAAAATACACCTGAGAAAATTTTTCGGAACTCATCAAAGGTTTCCATTTAAAAAATACCGTGACCCTTCCACCGACTGGAGATTGAATGACCCGTTTTACCCCGTTTGGCCCGGAGATGCGCATTCGGGGCGGTGCAAAGGGTAAATTGGTACATTTGGGGCCACATTTCGTACGAACAAGCTATTATCGGAGGAGGCTTGGGGCGAAGGAGCCGATTTACGAGAGGGGTCCAAATGCTTGTTTGCTTTACTATGATCAGTGTGGAGTGCTCTTTTGCTCTGCGATTCCTATTTTCTAGGTTTGTGGTAAAATTTACATCAGTTTGATTGTTTCAGGGTTCATTTATACACACATACATACATATAATCACGCCTTTATCCCTAATGGGGTAGGCAGAGCGTAAACGACCTAAACAAAGGTTATTTCGCCACGTCTGACAAAATGTTGAGGGTTATTTAAAATAGATTTGTAGGTATATTGCTGTAGTGGCTGGTTGTCAGCCCATCGCCTAAACTGCAATATATTGAACCCTCGGATCCCTTAGCTGGTTTTTACAGCATTCCCGGAAGGAAATGCAGCTGGCACATTCTATGTTTTTCTCTCGCTCCCAGGCCAGCATGGAAGAATTAAATGCTATATTTTTATTTATTTATTGTTATATTTTATTACAAACTAATAAATCCTAATATAATATTATAATATTTGATAGTATATTAAACAGTATCTAAGATTACATAAGTTGTCACCTACGTCCTACGTACGGCCTAGGTACAGCCTAGGAATGATTTTATTTAATCTTAGGCTTGAGTGAATTATTAAAGGTAAAGTATTGGATATTGAATAGGGAATTTGTGTTTTGTAAACCTCATATTTGTATTGCATTGTACCTTATTTTTTTTTAGACTATAGTAACAATCCTTATTTAGGTGACCATAAACACGATACCATTTCTGAGTGTAGTGTCTTTAAAGCTAAATGCCCTTTGGTTTAGTTTGTACTCTTATCGTAATGAATGACCTTTTAACCAATTTTACCACTGTTCAAGACGACAATGAAGCAAATCGTCATCAATTATTATAGTCCATAAAGCAATAGGTTTTACATAAAATACGACGTTAAATCAATATGTTTATACCATTACGCACTGCATATTGAGTCGTGGATGGTTTATTTCTGAATTTTATTTTAATTTTAACTCAGTTCGTGTCCGTATGGGGACGTTTTGAAGTAGCATTTTTATTTAGGCGACCTGCGGACGTTCTATTTTCAGTACGTGTTTCATTGTGGACGTTCAATAATAAGATATACAGCTAAGATATACATACATATACGAATAAACTACATAAATACATACATCAAAATTGTTCAGATAAGAAGTGCTCTTTTAATCTTTTCTTAAAGATATTCACTGAGGGACTTTCTGGAATTGTCTTAGGCAGTTTATTCAGCTTTTACAGAAAAGAAGTTCAAGAAGAACTTGGTATTCGCACTAGGCAACTCCAGAACCTTAGTGATGCTGGCGCGCCTAGGACGGGGTTCTGGAGGAAGGGGTTGGAAACGGGAGCGGAGATAGTCAGGAGTGGCAGGATTGTGAAGGATGTTGTAAAGAGTAGTCAGGATGTGCACATTACGCCGAAGTCGAATTGGAAGCCATTTAAGCTGAGCACGAAATTCAGAGACATGATCGTACTTACGAAGTCCGATAATAAATCTGATTGCCAGGTTTTGTAGGCGCTCAAGCTTGTTAAGTAATTCTTCTGTCGCATCCAAATAACAACCATCAGCGTAGTCGAGAATAGGGAGAAGAAGAGCTTGTGCAAGCATGATTTTAGTTTTAAAAGTAAGAAAATTGACAAGTGACAGTCAAAGATAACACCAAAATTTTTAGCTTTATCAGGTGTAAGGAATGCATATGCCGTCATAATAAACCAGCGGAACATCAGCAAAGTCCAGTCTACACCTTATCTTGCTGCTGCCAATTATTAGTGCTTGGGAATCCAAAGGTTTTTGCCCAAGTTTTAACCGTCGCTAGATCTAAGTTAATAGCCACAATAGCACAAATTAGGTATGCGGCGTGAACTTCTTATTTTTTGACAATAGCCTCAGATACTTCATTCGGGATAGTGTCGATAGATTTGTAGGTCATCTGCATAAAGGTGGTAGAGCAAAGAAATGACTCGAGAAATGTTGTTAATAAAAATAGATAAAAGAAGAGGAGAAAGAACGCCACCTTGTGGTACACCAGCAGTTAAGCTAGACCAATTCTATGAAACATCGTTGGCTTTCACACACTGCTGACGACCGTGAAGATATGAAGAGAACCAGTCGACTACAGAAGGAGATATGTTAATTGAGCGGAGAGAAGCAAGAAAGATATCAAAGTTCACAGAGTTAAAGGCACTGCTAAAGTCTAAGAGTGTAACAACAGTAAGCTTGGTGTTATCCTTAGCAGACCAAATGTCCTTAGTGACATTTAGCAGAGCACTAACTGTACTGTCAGCCGGATGGAAGCCAGATTCAAAAGGACATAAAAGGTTATAGGAAGTGAGGAAAGAGTAAAGTTGCTTATGAACAATACTCTCAAGGACTTTGGAAAGGACAGGGAGGATGGAGATTGGACGGAATTGTGAGAAAGAAGTGGGATTCGAAGTTTTAGGTAGAGGAATAACATAAGCCTTTTTTCCATGCTGTAGGAAAAACATTGACCATCAGAGAAAAGTTGATGATGTGTGTAATGATTGGTGCAATGCCATCCAACACTGGTATGAGCATATTCAGACTTATGTTATCATCACCCACAGCCTTCGTGGAAATGGATAGGATCTTTTTAATATCCCCCTCAGAAACCGACGGGAAATTAAACGGAGAACAGTTGGGTGGGACAATATGAGACAGATGCGAAAGAGAAATAGATTTGGTTGCATCGTCTAGGATGACTGGTGGAGTCGAGAAATGCTTATTTAGAGAATTGAGATCCACAGCACCTATGGAGGTGTCTGTGGTTTTGCTCAAACCCAAAGACATTAAAAATTTCCAGGTCTGAGCCTGAGAAAGTGAATCTAAAGAGGAATGTATATAGCGTCGCTTAGCATCCCTACACATCCTGTTGCAGATGTTACGAAGTTTTTTATATGCAGCAAAGTTCTCATCAGTTTTATCTTTCCTGTACCTACTCTTAGCTCTGTCTCGTTTTGCCATGACTCTTCTGATAGTATCAGTTAGCCTAGGAGCTGGCGCATGCCTCACCCTAACAGGTCGAACAGGCGCATGAACATCAAACAGTTCAGTAATAATTTTACAAAAAGCAGCTACCTTCGCATCAGCACTATCTGCGGATAACATTGGCGACCAATCAATATTTTGAACATCTTCTCTTAAGCGATCCAGATTCATGTTGCGAAAGCTACGCTGAAGAATGACTTTACTTTTGATCTTGGGAGGGCGCACTTTATAGGCAAGATAAAGAAGGTCATAATGTGAAAATGGAGCACACATTTGATCGTGAGAAAGAACAGAATTCGGTTTGGAAGTAATAATGACATCAATAGTTGAGGGTCTACAATTTGGGAAATGGTGATTGGGAGAAAATGGAAGCAGATGTATGTTAAGAGAAGAAGTAAGAGAAATGAGATTGTTCTATCTGTAGTCATCCTTCGCCAGACATGACGTTTAAGTATTAACATCATCATCAGGGCTATAAGCAACTCCTAAAATAATCTTATTGTGTTGAAGGATGACCTCCAGCAAAAGTTATTCCAGGCAACCGGAGTACTGAGATGGTGAAGCACTAATGCAGTCACGGTGGTAATGGGGATGTCACCGCGGATATATATGCCAACTCTACCGCAACCCGCACCAACACGATCGTTGCGGAAGAGCTTGTAGCTTCGAAGAGAACAAAAAGTAGAAGGGAGAGATGGTATTAGAAAAGTGTCTGACACAAGAATAGCGTCAACTACGCTGCTGTTAAAGGATGCGAGAAGATCTGGATGATGAGCCAAGAGGCCCTAAGCATTGACCACGGAGGCAGTTTTATAAAATAAATTATACAGCATTGAAAACAGCCCGCGCAGGATACTAGCCAACGTGGCGCCCCCATTAGTATAAAAAAATATAATTCACTAAAAACGCAGTGAATCGAAAAACCGGTCCAAAAGAATTAAGAAGATCGTTGTAGTAACAGGAAGAAAAAATGCGAATAACGGCTACCAACCATAATTTTTCTTCCTGTTACTACAACGGGCTATAATTCGCTAATTGAATAAAGTTCTAATTTATCTTAATTACTATAACTTGATTCTGTTGGACCGGTTTTTCGATTCACTGCGTTTTTAGTGAATTATGATTTTTTTTCTAATGGGGGCGCCACTTGGCTAGTATCGTCACCTACAAAAGCTTCATAAATTTTGTAACAAAAGCGCAATTTTATTTTTGATAACGCGCAACAAAGGGTTCGATACAAAAATATTGAGGGATGAAAAACGCTCTGTCACATAGTTCGGGATAATATTCATGTGTATATCGCGTATGGGGAAAACAAGCGGGCTCGTACGTGATAGGATTGTATATGCCCGAAAAGTACGAGATAAACATAAAATACGACACTGCACTAACACATAGAGCCCCTATTGGTGTGACGTGACGTTTCGCTTTTTCAGAATGTGTGAGGATATTACAGTTCTCGGAAACGAAAATGCAGATGTCCGTTCGATGTAGATCGGAATGGTTGTGTATTGTTGAAGAATTTCCTAGAATTTTGTGATGCTGTATTTTAATCTCAACTATTTTATCTATTTTTATTTCCATGCTGGAATGGGAGCGAGAGAAAAACATAGAATGTATGCATCTCCTCCCGGGCATGCTGTAAAAATGAGCTAAGGAATGCGAAGGTTTCAGTATATTGCAATTCAGGGGATGGGCTGACCCTATACATATACCTACAAATCTATCTTAAATAACCCTCAAACCTTTGTCAGACGTTGCGTGATGACCTTTGTTTAGGTCGTTTACGCTTTGCCTACCCTATTAGGGATAAAGGCGCGTAAAATACATATGTATGTATTTTAACTAAACGCATAATTGAACACTAGTATCATTATGCTTACAATTTATTCATAGTTTTAAACCTACAACATTTACAATATGTTAACAATTTGACTTACAACACTTTTTTATTATCTACATTATGATTCATAATACAAGAACTTGAGAAAATATAATAATTTAAATTAGAAGAAGATTGTAAAATGGTAGACATAGAAATGCAAAGTTTAAAATTAATCAATAAACTTTGAAAACTGTATGATAATGACAAGATAAGTGGTGCAAAGGCTGGCATAACTCAATGGTAGAGACATGCTGAGACGAATAACGCCCCATAAGGCATAGGCAAACTCGTTGTCTTGGGTCAGCTGGAAGAACGCTTTGATCTTACGACGTTCAATCTTTTCTGTAACAAAATAAAATTAAAAATAGAAACGGATATAATGTCGTCGATTCTCGCGACATAATCTGAATTCTAATTCTTAGCTGGTGCTGTCACTTTCTAAACTTTGACATAATACATAATTTGACAGGATAGCAAATTAACACATGACTTTAAAATTCCTAATCTGACATAAGACTGCTCATTTGACGTAAAATAAGGAAGCATGCTCTATGCTCTGTTCTTACTTTAAGCATCTTACGTCAGATTAGAAATGTCAAAGTCATGTGTCTATATGCTATCCTGTTCCTGCGTCAAAGTTAAGAATGTGACAGGGCTAGCTAAGAATTAGTTAAGGAATAGTGCGTGCATAATTGCCGCCAATATAAATAGATATGGGCTGAAAAGTTCCAACAACTTATTTTCTTGCTTTTATGATAAATCTTGCAATACCTAAACTAAGGCTTGTATTCATGAAGCGATATCAAACTTGAGCGCAATCTTAAGTATGGATTTGACAGGCCAGATTATACTGGATTTACATTTCTTCTGATACAAACTTTAACTCGCTGTCACTCATGAGTGCTGATTATAAATACGGCCCTAAGTAACAAGACAAGTAATATTTGAACGCAACATTTACCAGATCACAAAGAAGAATACCACCAACACAAGATATAATATGAAACGATATGCCTGAACTACAGTAAAATACTGGGTGTAAGGGACAGCGTCCAGAAATAAGATAGGGGTTACCCAGTCAACGACACTGAACATCTTTTACCAGAAAAATCTTTCAGGAAGTGAAAAAAATATTGATTTTTCCTTACAAATTGTCTGATCGAGGTGGACATTTTGTATGGAAACCCCAACTTTTTTTTGTGTATGAGTGTCGTTGACTAAGCAACCCCTATCAGTTTGCGGGACGCTGTCCCTAATACCTGGTATAAAATAAACATTATTAGTCAATACAGAAGTAACACAAACAAAATTTGAACTGTGTAAAACAAAATCTAATCTACAAATCTATCGTAAATAACCCTCAATACTTTGTCAGACAGGGCGAAAAAACCTTTGTTTAGGTCATTTTCGCTCTGCCTACCCCATTAGGAATAAAGCCGTGATTATATGTATGTAAAACAAAATTATCGATTGTCTTACCAAGGCTGAAAGTGTTGATGGCGTTGTGAAGTATGGTCCTGATGTTCATGACTTGTCGAGTCGTGATGCTGGCGTAGTAGCTAGGGACAATCACCAGCATCGTGTACTTGAAGCATCTCACCGTGGTGTAGACCAGAATAACGTTGAATGTCTAATGAAAATTCACAAATCATAACATCATTTTTCTAGCCTTATCCCGGCGGGGCGGTCGCCTAACTAATCTAGGTAATTGAATGAGGGTACTGAATTTTACACAGAGCGACTGCCTATCTGACCTCCGCGACCCAGAAGGGAAACCAGACCCAATCCTAGATAAGATCAGAGTTTTCAAGCCGCCAATGCTTAGCACTGGCATCTGACATGGCTTAACGACTAATATCTACGGTATTAAACGATATTAACCGGGACCAACGGCTCAACGTGCCTTCCGAAGCACGGAAAAAGCGCCGAATAAACGTACATATGAAAATTCGAATATTGAAAAACACATTGGCGCGTAGTGGGATTCGAACCACGACCTCAGGAGGCAGCGGCCCTATCCACTACACCATCGGGCATTTTTCTAATGAAAATTTACATAACATAACATAAACATACTTTATTGCACGGAAGAATACAAATCATACAACACAACAGATAACAAAAAAAAGACTAGTACAACATAGACGGCCTTATTGCTAAGGTAGCAATTTCTTCCAGGCAACCTTTGGGTGAAAGAAAAATGAACACCAAGAACAAGGGAATACAAAATAATCAAAATAGCGGGTGTAAGGGAACAGCGTCACGCCAACTGATAGGGATTGCTTAGTCAACGAAATGAACAACTTTTACCTGGAATTTTTTTAGGAGACATTTTTTTTTTGTTTTTCCTATACAAAATTATCACCTCCATCAGACAGTTTGAATGGAAAAGTTTTGTTTTCATTTCCTTAAAGAATTTCCTGGTGATAGTTATTTAGTTTTGCTGACTGAATAACCCCTATCAATTAACGGGACGCTGCCCTTACACCCGGTATATTGACGTAGATGCGAAAGAAAATTATGTTTTCATAGAAAAAACATAGTTGGTAAACTCATGTAAGTAGAAGAAGTAGATGTAAAATGATCAAAATTGTACATATGGACTTGAAAATTAAAACTAACCTCGTCTCTATTATTTCCTTGAGATATTTGAAAAAGCTTCTTCAATAGAATTGTCGTGCTTAGGCCTGAAGTAAATAGCATAACAATCATCTGAAACATAGTAAAATTATAAATACTTCAATGCTGACCTGGGACCGAGAAAAAGTCGACTCCGTCTCAGTCGCTCCCGACCTAGACTGGAGTCACAGAATATATAATAGTATTACATACTGGAGTGAAGAGCAAACCCATTACAAATAAAAAATATAAAAAACGTTGAATATGCCAGCTGCATTTCCTGGGCATGCTGTAAAAATCAGCCAAGGGATCCGAGGTTTTAGTATATTGTAATTTAGGCGATGGGTTGACAACCTGTCACTACAGCAATATACAAATCTATCTTAAATAACCCTTAAACTTTTGCCAGACGTGGCTAAATGTTTTTTGTTTAGGTCGTTTACGCTCTGGCTACCCCATTAGGGATAAAGGCGTGATGATTATATGTATGTATGAATGTCTTTTACTTAAAATTATATCTAAATTATGTCTCACATCAGACCTAGTGACGCAAATTTTAAAAATAAAAAACACTGCTTACCGGGAAACTCATAGCGGAATTAAGTTGTTCGGCACACTTATGTAAAAGTTCATAAGCTCTATGCATTGAAGTTGTATCAAGTTTGATGCTGTTGGCCAAACGCTCTATGCTGTTGTTTTCATCATTTATATCCGAATCCTTTTCCATGTTAAATGCATTATTAATGTGCGCCTTTAAAATACGAACTCGAATCATAATCAGTTTAATCAGCATTACAAAAAAAAATTGTTCGCTGTCATGAGCAAGAATGGTGACGTAGATGATGAGAACCGAGGGAGAGAACTTAAAACCCAAGTAAACATAAAACATGAAAATTTCAACAATACAGTAGATTACACTACTGGCCATCCAAAAAACTTCACTTTTGACTTTAATTACGACCGCTTTGTTGATATTCAGCATATCGTCGAAAGATGCAAGGTTTTGGAAAACACTCCTTTGTGTGTTTTTATAGGTAAAAGAGGATATGAAAATCAGCATAAGATTTTCTATAATACTGATTTCTTTGAAGACGGCATATGAACCTGTGTCAGTATCATCTATGATCATGCAGAATATGGTAAGTAAAAACAGGAAAGAACTGTATAAATAAGATATCCGTAAAATCAAGGATGTATAATCCAGTAAAAAGAGACGGTTTATTCCCAGGAGAGCTTGTATTATTATCATGAATTTTATTTGCTGGATGAGATCGATTCCTTTTTTGAAATAATTATTTTCTTTTGGGGATGGCATTTTTACGTCGTAAGGGGTTACTTTGGAACCCATTTTCGTAAAAGGAAAGAAAACAGGAAATATAAACGCTGTGTTTAGTGCGGCGTGAAAACTACGACTGATGTAAAAGGAATTACTTAGATTAATAATATTACGATAAAAGCATTTCTTCGTTATTAAATTACCTACAAGCAATTAGGAAACGGTCCTCTTCATGTAATTTTTTATGTGGATATTGATTATCGTTTTATGTATCATCAAACCATTTGTTTTTAATCCACAATAATGGTGGAATATTTTTGGAAAGTTTATAAAGTTAAAAATAACTGTTAATGGAAAGTTTATAAAGTTAAAAAAAAATGTTAACTTGTAATGTCAAAAATATTTTGTTATATAAATAATATAACTGTTTAAGGATAATTATACATACTTACATATAATCATGCCTTTATCCCTAATTGGGTAGACAAAGCGTAAACTACCTACACAAAGGTCGTTCCGCGTCAACCGACCGTCGACCAAAACGTCTGACCGTTGTACCGATATGTAAGGTATATTGCTGTAGTGACAGGTTGTCAGCCCATCGCCTAAATTGCAATATACTGAAACCCAGAAGATGCAGCTGGCACATTCTGAGTTTTTCTCTCGCTCCTAGTCCAGCATGGAAGTATAATCATGATCCCATTTTATGTAGGTATTATGTGGTATTAAGCCTAAATTCTTAAGTTATTTAAGTAGTAGGTATACTTAGATTTCAAATGATTTTATTTAAGAAGATTAAGGGTGATGTTGGTTTGAACTGTCAACAAATAATAAATAAATATATTAGAAACAGACCGACCCGTCCCACGAGTCAACCCGTCGAATTCCAAATCTTCTTTGTGTCTTGTTCAATCCAACTAAATGCGGGGGAAACTTTACGTTTTTGTACACGAAAGGGGAGGAGCTTTAGGCTGCATTCACACTGAATGTAAAGCCAGCCGCTATAAAGTGAACATTACGTATTTTACTATTTTTTCAAATAATTCAACACTTGTATGGCTGAGAGAAGCTGCCGACTTTCTAGTACTATTAAACTGCCCATGTGGTCGAGTGGTTTGAGCCATGGGCTCCCGATCTGGAGGTCCTGGGTTCGATTCCCAATGTGGAAACACAAAGTTGATATTTGTTAATTGATCACTTTGTGAGATTTTCCTCGGTTTAGTTAGTACAATGCAGACTGATTCACCGGATTGTCTGGAAGAAAAAAGATTCCGTACTTCGGAGGACACGTTGAGCTGTCGGCACCGGTCGTAGTATTCGATAGTGTTCGCTGTGCTGTAAGGAGGTTTAAAAACTCTGACACCAGGGTTTATCAGGTAAATCGACTCCAAACCCATACGACAGGAGAACACTAACTGTTTGAGGTTACGCATCGTGTACGGTACACACACACAATATGCACAGACACACCTACATATTCCCTACGAGGTGGACAGCGTGTCTACGGTCTCACAAAAGATCGTATTTACCACATCTAATGAGTTACAAAAGTCAAATAGAATAGTCTGATCTGTGTATTAGTATACCAGGTGTAAGGGACTGCGTCCCGCAAACTGAACTAAACTGTATGGAAAAACCATTTTTTTTTCAAATCCTGATAAAAAAATCCTGCTGATAGTTGTTCAGTGTCGTTGACTGAGCAACTCCTATCAGTTTGCGGTACCCTATCGTTTACACCCGGTATATACGTAAGGCTAAGTAATTACCTCTAGTTATCAATCTAACAGCACTATAGAACAGTTAAAATGGAAAGCCACGTTCTCGGAAAACAATATACTGAGGCTCACGATCGGTGGCTAACTGAGTACCTTACGGTATGAACATTTACGATCTTAAAACATCCCTCACAGAAACTTCTTTGCTAATAGAGTTATTAATGAATGGAATAAACTGCCAGAAGAAGTAGTATCTGCACGAAACGTTAATGCATTTTAAAATAAACTAGATGCACACATAAATGAAACTAAGAAAAAGAAAGCTGACTAAATCAACTAGATACAGGCATTATCAGTTGTATATCGATTGCCTGTCTGCTCAAGAATAATAATAATAACATTGAGCACAGCCTTAAAACCCTTGTACACTGTACTTTACTGACGTATATTGTGCAAGTTATTAATGTGATTCCACCAAAGTCTGCATCTTTGTATACCTTTTCAGTCGTGCCTTTGCATTTATAAAGTGGGATGGCATCGAAACAATTTCTACTGGGGCGGTATCTACGTGAAATTCCCCAATGTTTGTGCCAAACTAAATTTGTTTCCTCGTCGCGGCAAACTTCGTTGACCAAAAGATTTCGTACTCCTAAATGGTTAGAACCTCATTTTAGGAAAATTTTAAGAGCGAGTCTGATTGGTTTTTAAGGCTTGCCTGCTGGTTAATATCCAGGTAAATCAGATATAGTTTCTTAAGTATAGTTTTTTAAACATTGTATGTAAGTATTGTCATGTCACTGCCTGCCATGCAAACCACAGTATCAACGCGCGTCTTTTATTCATCGTGTATGCTTGCCTTTAGAAAGTAAGGGGTAAAAGGGGATTTGTGGAGCTCCTAATTAATGCGAAACAAGGAGAAATAAAACACGTATTGTGCGCGATATATGCCCGCTGAGGCGCGTAATTAAAACATCACTTGGGCAGAATCAACCAAAAGAGTTTGCCTTTTCTGACGCGCGCGCTAATTTGTTTATGGCAAGGGTGTTGCTAACAGGAGCAAAATTTACTGATTGGGTATTTTCATTTTTTTACAGAGTTCCTTTCTGTAATCAAACCAGAAATGTAGAATTCTGGGCAATTACTGACGGCTCATTGGAGCAGGAAAGTCCTCGAGAAGTGGCAGGTAGGTATATTGGAAAATATAGTGTATTTCAGCTGTCTGGTGTACCGTAGGAAACTACTGGTTTATCATTAAGATTCTTGGTGGGGAAATACTCATTTCTTATGCCTTGATTAAAATTCATATTTGGACCGAAATATTGAAGGGTCATCGTTCACGAATTAACCAAATTACGTGTAAATAGTCTTACCACACTTAAATTGAAAGTCGACAGAAGTAAGATTTACCAGTAGGTATTCTAAAATTTAACATTCTCCTTTTGGTTCCATATAGCCAGGTAAAAATATGAAATCTTTCGACGAACCGTTTAAAATACTGAAATTAAATTTTCATTATAACTCGACGTAGAATTTGATTTAGGTGAGACAAGCGGACTGAAGCTAATAGAAAAGGGCAGATACGTCGAGATGGAATAAAATTTATTACGACCAGCCTCCGGGGCAACTATTAGCTTGGTATCGACAAAGGAAAATGGTATTTTTATCAGGAATAGACGACTGGAAAAAAAATGGTTGTTGTTTTGATCTCAAACTGCAAACTTTTTCAGAATTTTGTACCTATAAAATTACCTACAAAAAAGGTACCGTTAAGGCTGAACGTACAATGCTTCGCGCGCTGTCACAAGGGGCAGATATTGTCACTCCAGCAGAATCTGCTGTCAATGTGACAATGACCTTAAAAATACATAAAAGTTATTTTTTTAATAACAAATCTGCGCGTTTTAATAACAATTTTCGTCATAAAGCCATTGTCCCCAGTTTATAAACCCAGCGGGTGGGATTAAGCATCGCCACTAATTTTCCCGTGAAGACAATAAGTTGAGCTGACCCGACTGGCCGTTTAAAATTATAAAGCAACCATTTTTAATAGAGCTCGGATTTGCTGGTTTCTTATTGGTAGGTGTCGTGGCTTGAGAGGCCAGGGGATACTGGTCGGTGGATGAACACGGGTGCGCGAAATTGTGACTCTGAAACGTGCTCATTATCCGTACAGTGAGGGGTGGCCAAAGATCTATGATACATAGACTGAGCTGTCTTTCATAGAACATTGTACATAGAATGTAAGGCTGTCATACAAGGAATTTTACAGGTTCTCGGATATGAAGATGACGACAATTTAGGGTAATAACATGGTCATAGTAGAAATTTGGGCGGCCAAATTCACAATTAACTTTTGATGATGCCAGAGTGTACCTTTATACAAGTACATTAAACTGCACCACCCGTCATAACCGTACCCTACCAGCGTCACCTCTCCCCCCGTTAAAAAGGTCCCATTTGACAGAAAATTGCAATTTCCAGGAAAACCTTGCAAGCTTGGACAATATGTTCAAAAAATGAAATATTGACTATTAAATTACCTAAACCTAAATACCAACATTAATTTTACCAAGTTGTAGTTTTCAAGGTTTGGTGCATCAAGGTTGACTCTGCGCCTGATAAAATAGAAAATCGCAATTTCCAGGAAAACCTTGCAAGCTATCAAAATGTTCACAAAACGAGGTATTGACTATTAAATTATCTAAACGTAGATACCGACATTAATTTTCTGCAAGTTATAGTTTCAAAGATATATCCCGTCAAAGTTGACTAAATATCTCCTCCTAGCTTGCATGATTTTCCTGGAAATTGCTATTTTCTGTTAAACGGGACCTTTTTAAGGGCCTGTAGGGTACAGTTACGGAGGGTGGTGCAGTTTAAAGTACTTTCTTAAAGGTACACTCTGGCATCATTAACAGTTAATAGTGAATTTTGCCGTCCCTCCCATACATTCACATTTAGAATGAGCATATTATAGGTGTGAGCACAGGCGACAAAATAGTTGCGCGACGACAGTCGGATTTTCCGCACTCGGATGTCTCTTTTGTGCACTTTGAGTGCAAGAGAGGGATCTGAATTTGAACAATGAGTTTTAAATACTTTTTATTGACCTACATGATTGTAATTTTAAATGTAGAAAGAAGTAGAGTGAGTGTTAAAAAGTGGTATTTCACAAAAGGAAGAAATTCGAAAATTTTGTTACGTTTACCTGGATGTCCACTTAGTTCAGTGGTCTTTTTTAGAAAGGCCACATCTATACAAAATTGTTCTTTGGAGTGACCCTGGGCGTAGACGGAGGCAACCCTACTGGCGACCAAGATTAGTCCCTCATACAACGTTTTAAATTAAACGCGGGACAAGAGAAAGGACAGCTATTTTCAAAACTTATGCGTGCCTTTGTTCGTCTTAATTATTTAAGAGTTGTAAAGGTACTTAGGTACAAACTTCAATATATTTTGTTTTTAGATCAGTCTTTTTTATAGATTTTAAGATACATTTTGGGTGATCAAATTGTCAGCTTGTTAGAGTAGGTCCTATACTTATGCTCGCGAAGGGAAGCAGCTGAAACATTACATATTTTTCATCGTTCACCGTCTGGGATGGGAGTTAACATAAACTAGACGGAAACTGTAGAAGTAAAGAATAGTGAATCGTCTTTAGCCCTACTTACTTAGCTCCAGTAAAGAGCCATGGCTGTTCAATAGTTATAATCATAAGTTTCCAAGTATAGATCTTACCTGCCGATCTTTTTATTAATATATACTATGACACGTACCTACGTGAAAATGGTACTTACCACAAAAAGTAAGTTATTTATTACATAACGAGAGAGACGTGACACGTGATGTGTGTGATACTGAGAGCTTTCTGTGTATGGTGGATTACACAATGTGACGAGAAAACCTTATTTATTTGAAAGCTTTATTGTGCAAACAATGCCTACCTACTGTGTGTATGTATGTGTCGTAGGATGATTTGATAATTCGAATCTTCGCAAAAATCCTAGGGATTTAGCAAAAACACGGACAATTAGACAATGGTGAATCTATTGTCAAATCGTACTGAAAACATTGAGGTTTTTTTGCGAAAAAACTCGTCATACTCTTAGCGCGCCTAAAACAAGATCTCTTCTGATTGATTGACGTTTTAAATATCAATCATAAACGCATGTTATCCAATCAATCGGAATAAAATTAAATCAGTTAGTAAACATCTAGCCAATCAGACTTAAGGATATCAAATGTAACAAAAACGACGAGCTTTTTAGCAAAGACCTGAACTTTTCCAGTAAGATTTGATAATATTATACGTCAATATAATTTGATCAATGACGTGATAAAGTCAATATGACTCGGTCAATTGCGTGACCTCAGCGTAAACATTACGTCCGTACTTTAAATTTCATTTTAAATCAGCAAACAAACAAATAAGTAAAATTACTGTGAAAATATAAACATAGTGCTATGACTACGCGACACAAGTGTTAGTGACAATATTGAACTAGAAATAAGTAAATAATAAATAAATATATAAATAAAATATATAATAAATAAGTAAATAAATAATTCTTTCCATGCTGGACTGGGAGAGATAGAAATACATAGAATTTTCCAGCTGCCCTTCCTCCCGGGCATGCTGTAGAAGTCAGCAAAAGGGACTCGAGGGTTACAGTGTATTATAATTTAGGCGATGGGCTGACAACCTGTCACTATAGCAATATACATCTAAAATTGTCCTCAATTTTTGTCAGATGTGGCGAGGGCGCCTTTTACGAGGCGTTTGACGCTCTGCCTACCCCGTAAGGGATTAAGGCGTGATTTTATGTATGTATGTAAATAAATATTCAGATACTCTTTAAACAAAGCAGTGTCGAGTGTTAAATTATAATCTTTTCTGGCTAAGAAATGATAGCGTAGACGAGTTCCACAAAGACAAAATGGAACAAATGGATACGTAGATAGAAGTATTGTAGATAAATAAAACGCCAATCTGCGCCCGGTCTATACTTAATG
Organism: Scrobipalpa costella; assembly: GCA_949820665.1. NCBI lineage: Eukaryota > Metazoa > Arthropoda > Insecta > Lepidoptera > Gelechiidae > Scrobipalpa > Scrobipalpa costella. Next base: position 18,170,063 of record OX463296.1, on the reverse strand, counting down.
ACATATAGTAAATGTTTACTAATTTATTTATTTTGTGTGCCAGCTGCATTTCCTCCCGAGCATGCTGTAAAAGTCAGCTAAGGGATCCGAGGGTTTCAATATATTGCAATGTAGGCGATGGGCTGACAACCTGTCACTACAGTAATATACCTTTAAATCTATCTAAAATAACCCCCAAAACTTCGTCAGACGTGGCGGAATGACCTTTGTTTTGGTCGTTTACGCTCTGCCTACCCCATTAGGGATAAAGGCGTGATTATATGTATGTATGTATGTAATTAATTTATTCATTCTAATTGTAGTTAGGGAATTGTATTAATTGTATGCATGATTTTATGACATACTAATTTAATATATTGACTGTTTAATTAATTAATTTCTGACTGTTTATTTTTTTTTCTTTTTACTCTTACTATAACTATTATATATATTTTTTGATATATTTATTCATATTAATCTTAGTTTTTAATTTTATATTTAATTTAATGACATTCCTCAATTTGCAATGCCCTCGTCAGGGAGTCATATGTGATACCATATTTAATATTAGATATTAAGACACCATGTGATAGCAAATAAATGAATTATGAATTATGCATAATTATGAGTTATGAATGTTTTCACAATTGTCTAATTGCCCGTGTTTTCGCAAAATCCCTAGAATTTTCGCCAAGATTCGAATTGTCAAATCATCCAACGACATATATATTGAATTTCATATTTGGAACAATAGGTCTCAAAATTTCGTATTGTTTTGGTATCCTGAATACCTACGTAAAATAGTAAGTTATTCAATATTATAATAATAGTATTCTTCCAAACTGGACTGGAACCGAGAGAAAAACATAGAATGTGCCAGCTGCATCTCCTCCTGGGCATGCTGTAAAAACCAGCTAAGGAATCCGAGGGTTTCAGTTTATTGCAATTTAGACGATGGGCTGACTACCAGTCACTTCAGCAGTATACCTAGAAATCTATCTTAAATAACCCTCAAAGCTTTGTCAGACATGGCGGAACGACCTTTGTTTAGCTCGTTTACGCTCTGCCTACCCCATTAGGGATAAATGCGTGATTATATGTACGTATGCATAATGATAGTAGGGTAGGGTAACTATAAACCAGTTGGCCCGTTACTCGTACTGTATTAACAGCAGATTATAATAAGACAGGATGTATCATGCTATTCATAGATTAAACTGCAAACGATATAAAAAACCCCGAGGGAATGGTCTATTTCTAACCAATTAGATAGGTTTGAAAATATTAGAAACATGTGTGTACACGTATGAGAGATTTTCGTCAATTCTCGCGCTATAATACTAATCTATACATATAATAAATCTCTAGAAGGGTCGTGTCTGTACATTTAATATTTTTACAAAAATATAATTGCAGCAGGCATTTTTATGATATGAAGATCAAAACGTTTTTTTTTTAAATTTTTGTCTGTTTTTTTTACCACATCACGCCAAAACTACTGAACCGATTTCGATCGGACTTTTTTATTCAACTGTGCGTTACTCGGGTTGCAACTTAGGATACCTGAAATCACGCTACCTGCCTTAGGGGGTAGGCAGGACATTGATATTTGGCTGTTTCTTAACCGATTCTTATAGAACTTTTTTTATTCTACTGAACATTTAAAATGAAAATTAAGTTAAAATACGTAATAAATCACGCCTCATGACTTAGGAGGTAGGTAGAAAATTTATTATGAGTCGATTTTGATGAAACTTGTTATGTTTGACAGAGCATTACCTAAACTCAAAGTTACGATATAAATAATCACGCCACCTGACTTAGGGGGTAGGCAGGAAATTGAACTCTGATCGTTTTAACCGATCTTAAAGGGACTTTTTATTTGACTGAGCTTTTTAATTATCTGGTGTCCAGTCTAGGTTAGAAATAATTACGCAAACCATTCTAATATTGAGTAAGTACCCCAGTTTGATTGGAAAACACGCAGTGTCGAACATACTGAAAACGCATCTCCGCGCGTAGGAGCGGGATCTTCTAGCTCGTGCGCGGAATCGTGCGAATGAAGTCGCGGGCACAGCTATACATCATACAAAAGTTAACTAATTGTCTATTAAAAAAACGTAAATTGTAAATAATCTTAAATATTTAATAGTTTAGTGACAAATTCAACGAAATAATTGTATCATGATTTGTATATCAAAATGTATAAAAAAAAAATGATATGATCTCAAATTAAAAAGAAATGGAAACAAATAAACACATAGAATGTTCCAGTTGCCCTTCCTCCCGGGTATGCTGTATAAGTCAGCAAAAGGGATTCGAGGGTTGCAGTGTATTGTAATTTAGGCGATGGGCTGACAACCTGTCACTACAGCAATACACATTTCAATCTAAAATTGCCTCCAATTTATGTCAGACGTGGCGAAAGCGCCTTTTAGGAGGCGTTTTACGCTCTGCCTACCCCGTAAGGGATAAAGGCGTGATTTTGTGTATGTATGTATGTAACAAATAAACAACCGTGAGGTAACACAACTCCTTCCATATTTAAGTAGACAGGTACATAGAATACCTACTATAATGTACTATGCTCGCACAGGTGTAATGTAAGACTGTATTCTATCCCAATTATGAAAAATTAAAAAGAAACTACTTCGCTGTTTAATCATAACCACCACGCGTACGGAGTCGCGGGCGCAGCTAGTTTATAATAAATTCTTGGTAGCGCTGCCACTTTCGTAACTCCCCAACCTGCGACTCGTTACAAACGAAGAGCTAGGCATGTCCTTACCGACGGCGATGACCAAATTACTCTTGCATTTAATGCTGCCAATACTAGTCGAGCCACACTCTCTACAAGCTCTTCCAGCAACCGCGCTCCCCGCCGGCGGGGTCGCGGAGGTCCCTCCTTTGCTCCCCACTTTAGGGTTTACCGGCACGTACCGGGTAGATTCTCTCCGATAAGGAGTTCCCAAGGCAACGCCATAAGCCGAGGTTCGAGCCCTAGTGGGCGTCCTTAGGCAGTTGCCATTCCACTTAAGGGTGTAGATTGCGTGTAGCAACTCCCCGCCTTAGCCCGGTGACGCATTATATACACTTTGTAGTATTTTGCAAACAGGTCCATTAAAAAAAAAACAATCTTTCGTAACTATGAATATAGAACAGGATGGTGATAAGTACATTATTTTGACAATTCCGATTTGACGTAGGACGCTTTAAATAATCAAGAACTGATCATAGAGCATTCTCTCTCATTTTACGTCAAAAAAGCAGTCTTACGTCAAATTAGAAATGTTGTACTTTTAGGGCCGTATTTAAAATGAGCTCTCATGAGTGACAGCGAGTTTGAACTGGTATCAGAAATGTAATTTCAGTACAAACTGGTCTGTCAAATCCATATTTAATATTGATCTCAAGTTTGAGATTGCTTCATAAATACAAACTTTAGTATTTATAACTCAGTTTTAGAATAAAGGTAAACATAGTTCCATGTCTTTTAATTAAAGACCTTGTTTCTAAAATAAGTTTTAGCTATTAGATATGACAACGTAATAAAAAAAGAGTTATAGTAGGTCATTTAACTATCAAATTTGCCTACACGTAGGTATAATTTATTTTTGATTAAAAAGACGATGATTGATTGATTTGCTGAAACTTAATCTACATTTCTTTTCTCAGTCATGTGTTAATTTGTTATTCTGTTTTTATGTCAAAGTTAAGAAAATGACATCGTTACTAAGAATTAGAAATATGTCGCGAGAATTGACACTACCTAAATATTTTTGAAAAACAGTACATACTTTGAAACAAGTCCATCAGTAAAATCCCTCAAAACAACCTATAAAGTTTATGAAAATCACGATGAGACATTGACAATAGCGATCAACAGCCTTCAAGCACCTTCTATTAATTTACTAATTTCCAGTTAGATTGAAAGTTTGGTTAACGAATCAGCTTGTTATTTAACGCAAATTAAGTATTTGATCTTCTTGTCAAATCGACGACCTCGCAATCATAATCATTCCATGCCAAAAATTTCGTAGCTTTAGTTTCTTAGCCTGGCACTTCAATAGGGAAAGATAGGTTACTATTTCTGTTGCGTTGTTGGTTTCAATCATGGCTGTGAAATCACTGAGGAGTAAACCCGCTATGGATGCTAGAGTTTCGCCGTTTTGTGGGATACCATAAGATCTATGAGGCGAAGGAAAAAATTAGCGAGATAACATTCAGTTTTATTGCGAGTCGTCCATCTACGACAAAATTCGAGGGTGACGCAAATGGGCTTCTGCGACGTGCTCTTTTTATCTAAGCGCAAAAAAAACGTGGAGAAAAAGCGCTTTTATGTATGCTTATGTTGCAACGATCGGTACTTGGAATGCCCTGATTTTAAGTGTACCTTTTTATCCTCGAATATTTTCAACAAACTCTGTAGTCAAAAACTCAGAAGATTTCAGCATGGCGCAGTCACTATCGTCATAATGAGTAAACGAGCAGTGTAAGATGCCAAACGTTTCTTAATTGTGTAAACCTTGCAGAAAATTGCAAGTGCAGGCATTAAATGGAAGCGCTTAAAGAAGTCTATCAATTTAATAATGATGATTGTTGGTGCATCTGTCTGCTTCCATGCTGGCCTGGGTGAAAGAAAAACATAGAATGTGCCACCTGCATTTACTCCCAGGCATACTGTAAAAACCAGGTAAGGGATCAGAGGGTGTTGGTATATTGAAATTTAGGCGATGGGCTGACAACCTGTCACTACAGCAGTATACCTACAAATCTATCTTAAATAACCCTCAATAGTTTGTCAGACGTGGCGGAACGACCTTTGTTTAGGTCCTTTCCTCTCTGTCTACCCCATTAGTGACAAAGGTGTGATTATATGTATGTATGTTTGTGCATAGTATATCAACGACACAATCAGCCGGAACTAGAGCACAAATACTCCAAAACAGTGTTACAAATTGAAACATGAGAACAAAAAGAATCGGCAGGCTCATTATATCTCAAAACACGTTGCAATCACCCAAACGTAGCTCCATATTGATACGACCCAATTTCATTTTATTAAAGTCCCGAATGGCGCCGTGGAGTTAATCAAGGGGGCGCTGCGCACAATTTGTCGCCAATTTGACCCTTCATAACAGTCAACAGGGGATAATAAAGAGCCTTTTTAAATTTGGCTGTAAAAACAACACGATGTGGGTCTGAACATGTGCTCATCAGTCTTTTTCTTAGCGTGTGGATTCTCGAGTCAAACGACCCGATGAACCCTCGTGTCAGAGTTTTTAAACCGCCTAGTAGCACAGCATTAGGCCTCTCACGTGGTTTGAGTAACGTCCCCTTTCAAAGACAGCGACCGGAACTGACTGACGGCTTAACGTGCCCGGCGAGGCTCGGAATCCTTTTTCTTTTCAGAAAAAGAGGTGATTCAGCCTACAATCTCCTAACCAAACTGGGGAAAACCTCACAAAGTGATAAATTGACAAATATCAACTTTGTGTTCCCGCCCTGGTAATCGAACCCAGGACATCCGGATCGTAAGTGGCTCTGACCACTAGACCACGGAGGCAGTAAGGCTCTATTGCGTACTCTTCAAAGTTTGGAATGATGGTTAAGCTAATTGATAAGGACATGTCTTTTATACGTCCGTAGGTATGTTAGCTTAGTCCCATCATTCACTCGCCGAAAAAAGGGATATTTTGCGGAAGGTGCATTGAAAAACACTTATTCCGCGAAATGGCAATAACCAAACGCTCAAATGCCGACTAAGTAATAGTATTAAGTATGAATATGGACTCAACCTAGCTGTCAGTCTCAAGTGCTGTTTATAAATACGGGCCAACAATACATCCCAGAATCATTCGGGTAAATTACTTATATAGTAGGCACAACTCAATATTCGTATATAACATAGATTTATAAATAGAATATCTCAACGCATATAATATCACCACAATATATTCAATTTCAACAACCTCGTAGTTTCATTATGAGCAAATATTGTGATTGATCACCTTCACGGTATCAGTATCACATTGCATCCAAAATTTGATAACACAACCTTATATGGGGTATGATTGATGGGTTATTTGAGGCACCTCACCTTCAGCCGCGATAAAATAATACTGCTTACTTCCGTCTATTCACTACGAGTGAAGGTCGAAGGCGGAGGTTTAGATCCATTCAATGGCTAAATGCAAAGTCTGCCTTTTCTGTTCATAAATTGACATTTCCGCTGAGACAACGTAGACTGAGACGTGATATTTTCATGGTGTGAGCGTACTGAAGTGTATGATTAAATCACTTTACTTGTTTACTAACTTTGAGCGCCCGATGGTGTAGTGGATAGGGCCGCTGCCTCCTGAGCAGGAGGTCGTGGTTCGAATCCCACCAGGTACCAATGTGTTTTTCGGTTTGTGAATTTCATATGTACGTTTATTCGGCGCTTTTTCCGTGCTTCGGAAGGCACGTTAAGCCGTTGGTCCCGGTTAGTATCGTTTAAGACCGTAGTTATTAGTCGTTAAGCCATATCGGAGGCCAGTGCTAAGCATTGGCGGCTTGAAAACTCTGACCTAATCTAGGATTGGGTCTAGTTTCCCTTCTTGGTTGCGGAGGTCAGATGGCAGTCGCTCTGTGTAAAAACCAGTACACTCGTTCAATCCCCTAGATTAGGTAGCCGACCCCGTGAGATACGGGATAAGGCTAGGAAGATGATGACTTGTTTACTAACTTCTGCATGGTTAGGTAATGCTATCCCTTATGAAAAACAAATTTATGGCTCTCTAGAAATCATTTAACTTATAACTCAGATTTTAGTTCGATACCTACCTAAGATGCCGACACTGAACATTGAGTGAATTAAAGAAAATGCTATATCTTATATTGGAACTTTTAGAAAGAAATGTAAAAATAAAATAAAAGTTCTAAAAGCATAACATAATTTTCACATTAAACTTTGAAGGGTTTTATCTTTTGAACCCATTGGAGGGTAAAAATACAATAAAAGCGAACTCTTGTTGCGGAAAGTCGTCGAAGGATGAATAATAATGGTTGAATAAATTTCAATGTAAATCTAGTTTGTTCAGTAACTGCGGTTAAGTGGCTGGATTCACTTACAAAAACCACTATAGCATCATTGATATCTTAAAAATATTTTTGATACCAATGGAAACTGGTATCAGGTAAGGGATGCATCTACAGTTCCAAGAGAAAATTTTAGCCGCTAAGTATCAGTTTTTAAATTCGTTAGATACGAGTGCACTCGTTATTCGTTCCATATCTAAATTCTGGTTGGATGGTAGGGATATCCGGCACAGGTACGATAAGTGATAAGCTTGCTATGTTCTAACCAAACTAGAGAAAACATCACATTAAAGTCGTTGTCCTGCTGCCGATAATTGAATCCACTATTTTCAAAGCTAAAGGCTAAATCCACAACAGTTTTGCAAGTCAAAGTTTACGTACAAAATATTAAATTAGCGAGAACTCATTAGCGGCCATTAGCTTTGTTTGCCGCCGACTAGTCTAGTCAATTCAGATAACTTCTTTCTTCTTGTTTTCCCCAGCTAATTATTTTATGCTAATTTTATCTTGTCCGCTGCTACTCTCAGATAATTGTCTCGACCTGAACCCACCTGTCCAAATTGTGGACGGTCGGAATGGGCACCGGAAAATGAAGGCTTTTTTTCTTCCTTTACGCATCACAAAATTCGCTTGAAAGTCTTCGCGACGCGAAGATAGGACACCGTCCACAGCCTTTATAATATTCACCGCTGCTTTCTAATGTAATTGAAATATTATCCCTGCGGTTTTCCTTATTTAACTTTTTGCCAGTGTCTGCTGTCAAGTAATCCGTTCTCATCCGCGTATTATCCTGAATTTCCATTTTAAAACAGAACACGGAGCGGAGATTTAAAGTGGGGATTCATAGTAATTCCCCTCAAAAGGTGGCTTAGACACCGTACTGCCGCGTAAACACATCGCGCCCATTCAATATTGCAGGAAAAATCGCTATCCCATAAACTAAAACTTTTTAAAGATTGTCAGCTTAAACGCTTGCACCTCTTTGAATATTGTCGTGAACATTTTCCATTCAAAGCGTAATGGAACGAATAACAGTTCGCTCGACCGTAAATTTTATTCACAAGATGTCTGATACGTTTTTGTTTATGATGATATACGAGGCATGAATGGTATCACAAGTCCACATTATTTTGGAATACAAAAGATATAAACTGCGGACAAAACACGTTCACGGCGAGGGTCCAGCCTTGTGTATCGGGGCAGTTTTTATATGGCTGGCAATAAATCAAATGGACCGCCTTTATCTAAAAAATATATCTTACTATAAGGGATATTCTAAAAGAGCAATTTTTCTTACGACAACTTGGTTTGTCGGATACACCGGGGTGTAATGGACAGCGCTTTACCATTATAAACTATTTATTAGGTTTAGGAAGGAAAATACCCGTTAGTACTGTCGGTTTTATTGTGTACCAGACTATAGATTAGGTGCTAGTGAAAATTTTCTCTCAAAATCCGCTTTCAGATTGCGCTCTCACTGTACATATTATTATGCTATATCTAGTTTAAGTGTTTGTTGTGTGTATATGTATATGCGTGATCTCGAAATGATTATCTTATTACCAAGAAATATTTGATAATTGTAATAGTATTATCTGTCGATTGGTATTGTTTTCATCAGCGGCCCCTAGAATTTTTCATTTTATGCTAGGCCTGCTACTAAAATCTTGAATGGCTTTTGGTTAGTACATTGCAGTCAGATCAAACGGTCCGATAAGTCCCTAAGTAAAAAGATTAGCCTGTTCTTGTGCCTATAACTAATATCTATCTGGCAGTTTCGGTCGTACTCTCCAATCGAAATTACAGGTGTTGAAGACAAATCTCGCACAGATAATGTTAATGAGACAAGGGCGGATCCAGGATATTTTTCTGGGGGCAAGGATAAGTAGGTACTGTGCTTCTAACTATGTATTATGATGGAACATCTTCAATAAAAAATCACCGTTCTTCACTTGCCCCCATTCCCTCGTGCCCTGCCTCTTAAATCCGCCATTGTAATGAGATGAGTAGGTAATGTAATCTAATGCGCATATATCTATTCCATCAGAGCTAGACTAGATTACTCGTGTGTCTTATTCAAGTGGAGTTATGTGACCTTGACTCTAATACATTCCAACAGACTAATTAATTAAAAATAAACAAACTAAGACGGTTTCTCCTAGCTTCTCAGGCACGGCAATATCGTAATAGAAGACTTAATTTCCCTAAGTGTTTTACTTTGTGGTGTTTTATTAAGTAATCTCTGATGTAATATTACTTAATCCTGGGGTAATTTGCCGGAATATCATTACGGTTACTAAGTCAAAATGTTAGAAGGTTTTAAGGAATGTTTTTCGTAAAGCCGGGGAAATATAAAAATATTGGTTTTCGGTAGATACCAAGTGGAAGTATTTCTAGTTAAGGTGATTCCTCCCGTCATATGAGTATAGTTGTTTTTAAGAGCATGTTTCGCTTACATGAATTATTGGAAAATTATACAAAAATATACATTTGAGAAATTAGTTCATGGCCTGCAATTGCAACATTTAAAAATATTCTAATTCATATATAAGTATCTATGCTTAAAAAATCTGGAAGTAAAGCTGTTTTTATCAGTAAATTTGATATTCCTTCTAAACTATTAGGAGCGTTTTCACGGTTCCTTCGGGAGGATATCCGTATGACGATTATCTAAAATCACAACAGCTTTTTTAAAATCTTTTTACGGAATTAGCTTTTTTCGTATTTTTCGCACATTTTCGACGTGGCCACGGACCTAAGCGCCACGCCGTAGTGCGCGCTGATTTGAACGATATTCTAAGGCATCACGGGTGATGGTTGTATATCTTGAAATCTACCTGCTCATCTGCCGGCAGGATACACCTTAAGTGGATTCTATGTTTCAGTCCAAAGCATAAGAATACTAATTAAACAGGCATGAGACAATCCACCTCAAATCCCACGTCAAGAAACCAATTTACATTTCTTGTGTCCCTAGCCTAGTTCATCAAGCGTTAATACATTTTATATTACCTATTTAAAGACATAAATAGTGGAAAACTTAAGGAAAATGAACGCTAATATAGTTAAATGTATATAGCCTGACAAACCTGACCAGTGACCGATGACTATCCGGTAACTAAAACCACAGAAGAGTTAAACGACTTCTCAAGTCAGTGACTAAAACCACCGAAGAGTAAACGCTAGCGGTAGCAACTTCTCAAATCAGTGACTAAAACGACCTGTCATAGAGAAACTATATAAATAGGTCCTTCTCTACTACTTCCATGCTGGACTGGGAGCGAGAGAAAAACATAGAATGTGCCAGCTGCATTTCCTCCCGGGCATGCTGTAAAAACCAGCTAAGGGATCCGAGGGTTTTAGTATGTTGCATTTTAGGCGATGGGCTGACAACCTGTCACTACAGCAATATACATACAAATCTATCATAAATAACCTTCAAAACTTTGTCAGACGTGGCGGAACGACCTTTGTTTACGTCGTTTACGCTCTGCCTACCCCATTAGGGATAAAGGCGTGATTATATGTATGTATGTATGTATGTATGTCTCTACTACTTTCTCTCTTCAGATCTTTTTGGTCAGTGGTCATGCGGGTCATGCTTTACTGAAAATTAATTTTGCTCTGCACGTGACCATGTATACAAACCACAGCTTAAAATTGATTTGTAAACATTTTAATAAGTTTGGAGAGGTGAGACATAATTAAGAGGGTATATATTACAGCGCGTTGTTATAATATATTTTTTCATAATACTTATTTTAATAATATAATAATTAACAGGATTTTTAGAAAAAATAATCCTACGTATTTATATAAAAACTCTGGTCTATTTTAACGACGAAATTCTCGGAAAACGATGGTAACGCTAATGATTTCCAAAACTTCAATAATATTTTACAAACCATCTTTATTTTTTGCAAGTTTATTTATGTTGCAAAATATCTAAGTAGAATTAATACAGTCTCTTGTTCGAGCTTAAGGGTCTGCCGGAGTAGTCAAATCCCATTTATTCATAAAACCAAACTTAACCAAACTGCGTACACACGACCAAATTCATCATATGTATACTTCTAATTAAGTTTGGTTCCAATTACAAAATTAGAAAGCAAATTTAATTTTTGGCTATTTTCACACAAAATGGTTTTTTCGGTTATTTTTTTTATGCTTAATATTTTCAAACCAAACCTAATTACAAGCATAGATATGATGCGTTTGGTCATGTGTACGAAGTTTGATTTTACTGTTTAGGAATAAAAGCTTACCCACGTTTATATGTGATTTCACTACTCCGGCAGACCCTTAATACGGGAACATTTCACCCTAAAGATCAGAGGTCTGCTGTAAATCAGGGGTGAATTGTGAGTCGTGGTTTATCACACAATTAAGGCACCGTATCTTACTGTATATCATCGTGAATTACACGAAAATTGTCGCCCATTAGTCTTCTGTAGAGACAGGCAATGGGAACTGCCAGGTTTCGTATTATTTGATGATGATATCGGTATTGTTTTGAGAGGTTGCTTCTGTAAGCCATTTAGGAACGAACTAACTATATCAGGCGCTGTAGATTTTTTTTTGCGACATTTAGGTTCTAATTTATTCAAATTATTTTAATTTATGGAGCTTTCACGTAACAAATTCAATCATATTATAAAAAAACTTTATAAAATTATACAATCTATTTTATGAAGCAGTCGTACAGCTGGCTGGCTAGAGAATAAATAATGTCAACCTGTCTACATTTTATGACATTTAAGTATTTATAGTGTGTATTGTATTTAGATTTGATAAGCTTTTTATTACATTCATATTTATGTGAAAAATTCTGTAATATTTAGGGGTTGGGATTTTGTAACTATATCAATGCTTGACTCTACATAATACCATATTTTTAATTTAAGTTTTGTAGGAAATTTTTTCACCTTTTTTCATACAAAATGGATGAGGTTAAGAATGAAATTTATATCATCGAAGACCTTTCAGCCACACCGCGTTCAGCCTCTTTCCTAGAAATGAGATGTGGGAGAACGTTAATAACAATTCTGGGAATAGTAAGTAACATGATACAAAGAGGTATAGAAAAAACCTTCTAGCTGGACTGGGAGAGGTAGAAAAACATAGCATGTTCCAGCTGCCCTTCCTCCCAGACATGCTGTAGAAGTCAGCAAAAGGGACTAGAGGGTTACAGTGTATTGTTATTTAGGCGATGGGCTGACAACCTTTCACTATAGCAATACACTTTTCAATCTAAAATTGCCCTCAATTTTTGTCAGACTTGGCGAAAGCGCCTTTTACGAGTCGTTTAACGCTCTGCCTACCCCGTAAGGGATAAAAGCATGATTTTATGTATGTATGTACGTATAGAAATAAAGGCGTGATCATATGTATGTATGTATTATACAAAGTTATCTAATAATAATAACTACTTATGACTTGGTTGTGGTTATCAAGTAGCTTGAACGTTATTGTCATAAGCACATTACTTTATGTGCTCCTATTTAAATAAGTATTTTTTATATATTTTTCATACGATTTCATTTCTTTTTTCAGTTGATAGGTTTCACGTGTGCTGTAATTCTACTGCTAAAAGACAGAAAGTTCGTCTCAAATGCCGGAGCAGTGCTGATCGTGTTCATGTCCCTATTCATTGTTTTCTCAATGATGTTCACTGTCATGTCTGTACTGCTGCTTTTGGCGACATTAGATGTAAGAAATATTACAATATTGATTTAATACGTAGACTTTACTTCCGTGCTGGACTGGGAGCAAGAGAAAAACAGAGAATGTGCCAGCTGCATTTCCTCCTGGGCATGCTGTAAAAACCAGCTAAGGGTTTCTGTATATTGCAATTTAAGCGATGGGCTGACAACCTGTCCCTGCAGAAATATACCTACAAATCTATCTTAAATAACCCTAAACACTTTGTCAGACGTGGCGGAACGACCTTTGTTTTGGTTGTTTACACTTTGCCTACCCCATTAAAAAAGGCGTGATTATGTGTATGCACGTATCTTATTTCGAATAGCACACCATGTTATTTATAGTCACCGAGTCTTTTCTCATTGAAAAATATAGAGATGAGATCTCTTCCATATTCTTTAACTAAGTTGTCTGGTTGAGGAGTTTAGAAGCAACTTTGGAATGCCAGTCTATCCCTCTACTAGTTTATTATATATTTCTTTTGTATTATACATAAATTATATTGGTATCATTGAGAATCATGATGGTCCTATTGGTATTACTATCATACATACATACATATAATCACGCCTTTATCCCTAATGGGGTAGGCAGAGCATAAATGACCTAAACAAAGGTCGTTCCGCCACGTCTGACAACGTTTTGAGGGTTATCACTATCAGTATACCAATAATCATCATTAGGAATGATGACAGTCCTGTTGGTATCACTACAATAAAAATGTTCTTGCTTGACGCTCCATAATTTTAGGTACCTATTCGTGAGAACGTGGTGACTTATTTTATAAAGAAGGTTATTTAGTAAAGACTGCCTCTTTCCAGAACAACGTAGACCTGATTTCAAACTACACGTGGTACTCGATGGTATACCTGTGCATACAGCTGTTGCTGGCTCTCTCCATTCCTATAGCCCTGGTTGTAGACAGTCGGCCCCTCACTCCGATGATCTTGACATGGCTGATCATCGTACTCGTTGTTGGACTTGGTAAGTTATAGCACTTATTTAGGTAATCTTAGGAACATAATAAATATACATATAATCACGGCTTCATCCCCAATGGGGTAGACAGAGCGCAAACGACCCATACAAAGAGTGCTCCGCTACGTCTGACATAGTTTTGAGGGTTATTTAAGATAGATTTATAGGTACATTGCTGTAGCGACAGGTTGTCAGCCGATCGCCTGAATGACAATGTACTGAAACCCTCGGATCCCTTAGCTGGTTTTTACAGCATGCTCGGGAGGAAAAGCAGCTGGCACATTCTATGTTTTTCCCTCGCTCCTAGGCCAGCATGGAAGTATTAAGTAGCATTATAAATAAACTATTAAAAATTAAGGACAGGTCATAGACCAGATCAGCGGGTAATTATTTTTGGTACAGCGGAAAGTGTAGGATAAATTATAGTAATAAATATTAGTATATTAAAATTACCTCTCTTATATCTCTAACTGTTAGCATCTAGGCTTCTTGGAATTGATCGCATGTATCTATTTATTTTCAGGATGGACTCACTTCGTAGCTGTTGTGGATTCCTACAGAATGGAATTGGTGAATGTGCTTTCAATATAAATTGTAAATATAAATCTTTTGTGGGCATTACCTGGTATTTACTTACTACCATATTTTACTTCCATGCTGGCCTAGGAGCGATAGAAAAACATAGAATGTGCCAGCTGCTTTTCCTCCCGAGCATGCTGTAAAAACCAGCTAAGGGATTCGAGGGTTTAGTATATTGTAGTTTAGGCGATGGGCTGACAACCTGCAACTACAGCAATTAATTATACGTACCTACAAATCTATCTTAAATAACCCTCAAAACTTTGTCGGACGTGGCGGAACGACTTTTGTTTAGGTCGTTTACGGTCTGCCTACCCCATTAGGGATATAGACGTGATTATATGTATGCATTACCTGGTATTCGTTCTTTATAACAAAACAAATCTGTAGAACAGCTGTTATTTGCTTACATATTATTATTTAAAAAATACATACATACATACATATAATCACGCCTTTATCCCTAATGGGGTAGGCAGAGCGTAAACGACCAAAACAAAGGTCATTCCGCCACGTCTGACAAAGTTTTGAGGGTTATTTAAGATGTAGGTATATTGCTGTAGAGACAGGTTGTCAGCCCATCGCCTAAATTGCAATATACTGAATCCCTCGGATCACTTAGCTGGTTTTCACAGCATACCCGGGAGGAAATGCAGCTGGCACATTCTATGTTTTTCACTCGCTCCCAGCCCAGCATGGAAGTTAAAAAATATAATTTTGTATTAAGAGTGAAAAGCTCCATGGCCTTTCTGATGAATGTCGAAGAAAACGAAACGCATCGGCTACCACTGTTTCGTCTTCAATTCAACTCATCAGACACGGGCGTGTCCAAATGACAGTTCTGTTGGTTTGTAAGTGCTTTGCTCTTGTGAGCTTAGCTTGTTTGGATTCGAAATTCGAACGGAATCTAACTCTTTACGGAGATCATGCCTAACGGCTGCTCCTAAAGAGTTTAATTCCGTTCCGATTATCCAAACAAACTAAGTTCACAAGAGCAAAGCACTTGCAAATAATTTGTATCAGTTGTCCTTATCATCCTGAGCCTCATCATTAAAAATCACCTAGATGAAGAACAAACTTTTTAATTGCTTTTTGATATTCATTATTGCAACGGTTTTAATTGGAGACATGTAAAAAACAAGTTTGTACTTTTGCAAATTGTAACAAGACAAATAAAATTGCTATGAAAAACAATATAAATATTGTTGCTAAACGAATTTATTTATACTACAAGCTGAGACTGTAGAAAACTTGCAATAGTAGTTTCTGCAACTGTTGCATAATGAAGGGTATTACAAGGCGAGTGTGGTTTGTGAAACGAGCGAAGCGAGTTTCATAATGGTATTACGATCATTGTAAAACCTAGTTATGTGCAGTTGCATACACTATTTTATCTATTCTCATACACATCTCATACGCATTTTTTTGCTTTTTCCATAGCCTGAATTCTTGGTAGCATTTCTCGTACAGTTTTCTTGACTTGGCGAGCAATAAATTATTGGTAATTTCCGTAGCGGCATCTAAAATATCCGGTGGAGTATTTATATTTTCCTCACTAGAGTCACTAGAGTCGCACATTTTAAGCAAACAGTCAATTAATTCTTCCTTGAGTTGCGCGATAAACAAACAATAAAAACCTTTCACCGTAGAAAATGGCGGCAAAATTAAGCGCTCAGGAAAACCGTCACCACGCATGCGCCGTTACCATAGATTATTATAATTTTACAGATTTTTGGCTTGGAATCGGGATATTTTGGTATCTACTGTGTGATTTTTTTCTTTCCTTGCTTTCAGCAAATAAATTTTACTTTTCGTTGCATCTTTGTTAAAATTTGCTAGGGCAGGTGCAATGAAAAGTAAACTAAGATGCAACGAAAAGTAAATTTTTTAATTTTTTCATCATTCTGTTTAAAAAGTATGCTATTATAAATTCGTTTAGAAGTTTACAATTCGAACATTACTACATGAGAGTAGATAAATTATTTTAGGGGTTGGGTTGGGACTAATTGTTTAAATGTCTAGTAACGAAACAGCTGTCTTTAATAGTGGTCGTTATTCATACCATGTCAGAGGCCTAAATAGCTGTGCTACTAGGCGGTTTGAGATTTCTGACATCGGGGTTCATCGGGTCTATCGACTCGAGAATCCACTTGCTAAGAAGAAGAAGAATGAAAAAAAGAACAAGTTAAAATGTTTAGTCTGCATTTCATCTAAGAGATAATATATAAAAGGACTTAATAATCTCTGTTAGTACGCTATGAGAATTTGTGGTGCAGGTCGAGCAGTATAGCGGCCAATGGTTTGTCACTCTTTGGCACCGCCCAGGAAGCACGTGCAGGGTCACGGTGGGTATCTTCCTGCGGACTCAAGTAACTTTGCTATCACAATAACAACATCAACCACATCATCAAGTAATCTCTCCAACCAAATATGACGGACCCCCCAAAGACACACATCAAATTTTGACACCAGAATCGACACCAGATTCCCTGTTTGCTTTATGTTACCACCCAGGCCTGGGTCAAACCAGCCACCATTCAGCTACAGCTGAAAGAACACCCGCGGGTCCGCGAAAGCATCCAGCAGGTGACATCAGGTTAGTGGGTTCTTTGCGCTCGCGGTAACATAATTTCGCCGTCCGCCCTCAAGCTACTGAAATCACTTAATTTAAATACACAGGATCTGTAAGCAGTCATACGACTAAAACTAAATAAATGTAGAAACCATTAGAGGCTACTGACAACACTTGTCTGAAATTATATTTTCATTGTCAACACTCGTCTTCTCCGTAAGTAAGTAAGACTTTATCGGCGGCCAGTACAGTCTTTTCCAACTTGTAATGTAGTTCATGATTGACGACCGTGTTTTGAAGTCTAGACGAAACAAATTATAAAGTCTAGACATAACGAATTTCTATTATGTTACCCAGCATTGTTTATATATTGCTAAATGTGTTTTAATATGGGATTCGATCTAGGCAGGAAATGTGTTTTTTGAAAAGCTTTTACCGTTAAAATATTTATGCCCAGTCCTGAATCGTATCGTAATCGTATGGTCTGTTTTAAGATAATTTGAACGCAATCTTTTCGTCGTGTCGCACACTTAGAACCGTATTTTTAATCAGCGCTCATGAGTGGCAGCGACGTTGTGTTCGTATCAGATATGTCATTTCAGTACAAACTGGCCTGTCAAATCCATACTTAATATTGCTCTCAAGTTTGAGAGCGCTTCATAATTACGAGCCTTAGCGGTTCGTAACCTGTTAATTACCTATTGCCATTCTTGATGTATTATTAAAAACTTCGAATTTTCGGTTCATATTACCTACTTACCTAGATAGTTAAGTGAACGTTACGTCACTTATAGTATGTACTCTATACGTATCCTAAATTTAATCATAAAATAATGTAGTAGGTTCCTAAATTGTGTTGTGAACTAAACTCTAATCTAAACTCAAACGCAATAACATAAAACGGATCTTGTTACCAAATTACGTTCAACAATGTATTCCGAATTGCGCAGCGCACGCAGCCCAAAGTAGGCATTGTTCACTTGAGGATGTTTATCCCACACACTAGCGCTACAAAATAAATAAAACAATTATTCGTAAAATACGTATTTTTACGAATATTTTTCATTGTAACTAATAATGACCCCAAAAAAGACATTTTAGAATAAAAAAAATCCAACCGCCGTAACTCCACTCTATTTTCAGCCGTAAAGGATTGTTTAAACTTTTACAGTTTTTGTAGTATTTAACGAATACACTTATTCAACGTAATTCTTTCGATAGGTATTTGATAATATACATACAAAACTATTTTCAGAGGCTGGAACTAGTTCAGCGGATGAATATTCTTAATAAAGCTTTCAAATAAACAAGCTGGTTGTCTGGAATTGCGTAATCCACCTTAAGCACGGGCTCCCGTATCACACGTCGACTGTTGGGGAACGTGCAAACTTACTGTATTTACCTGAGCAATTCTCCGTGAACGCAGAATAACGTATGATAAGCGAAGTTACAGGAAGAGTTTGAAACTCTAAGACCTACATACATATAATCACGCCTTTATCCCTAATACTAGGCAGAGCGTAAACGACCTAACCAAAGGTCGTTCCGCCACGTCTCACAAAGTTTTGAGGATTAGTTAAGATAGAATTTTTACCTACAAATTATTGCTGAGTGACAGGTAGTCAGCCCGTCGCCTACATTACAATAAGCTGAAACCCTCGGATCCCTTAGCTGGTTTTTACAGCATGCCCGGGAAGAAATGCAGCTGTCACAATTATATGTTTTTCTCTCGCTCCCAGGCCAGCATGGAAATTCTCTAGGACCTCCTCCCTTAAATTGGTACCTACTAATTTATAAATTTATTTATAAACTTACTTAAATTAACTTATTGATTTATAATCGTATCCCTGATTATAAATCGTAATGCCTCATGGCGATGATGAGAAAGCCAAAACCAGCTACTAGGGCTCTTATTTATAAAGCGATCTCATGATTGAGAGCAATAAGTATGGATTTGACAGGTCCTTCTGTACTGAAATTACATTTCTGATACGTACTCAAACTAGTTGTCAGTTTCAAGTGGTGTTATAAATACGGGCCTAAGATCATTTTGACTGACTGCATGTTATAGACCAACTGGTTTATCCCTATGGTTTCACCGACTTAGGGCGTTTTTGCACCGGTCTGAATCCGTATCCAAATATTTTCTGATTCGATTTGGCCTTCCTAGTAATTATGACAGCTTGCACACCCATCCATAACCGTTTCATATGGAAATTTCAACGGACACGATTCGGATACGAACCGCATACGGAGCAAAGCAAAACTGCCTTTAGAGTTGTATAATGTAACTCGATTTACGTAATTCGAATAAGATAAGATTGCGAATAACGACCACCAACAGCAATTTTTCTTCCTGTTACTACAACGAAGTATGAATCGCTAATTTTTAAGGTTCTAAATTATCTCTATTGGGTAGTTCTCCTTGACGGAAATGATTTGACGGAATTTATTATGAGTATTACATAAAAACTGATGTTTTTTTACAGCACACACTGTAGTGTAATGCTTCTAGCATGACTCGTTTGTTAAATTAACTGGTAGGCACTTAAACGTATACTTATTTTGTTTGTATGCATTCTTGGTATGAATCTAATAGAATTTCTGTTTGTGTATTTTTTATTCAAGTTGAGTCTCAACTTTCTCTGCAGCACACACTGTAGTATGTGTACATTGGCACAAACACTTGCTCCCCGAAGGCTACATATTTGCAAATAATTAAATTGTTGGGTGTCAGCGACCTGGGCGTGGAATGCTTTATTTATTCACTGGGAGTTCGTTGGCTCTGGTGTACTAGGCGGGTATGGAGTCATATTTTTGAACCGCTCGCAAGCTAATGCGCATACGAAATAGTAACTTTCGTATGCGGTTTTTCATACAATTTGGCATGCGAATGTTACACTTTCGTATGTGAATTCGATTCGAGCGGTTCAAAAATGCGGCTTCTTGGCGTGGAATGCTTTATTTATTTACTGGGAGTTCGTTGGCTCTGCTGTACTAGGCGGGTATGGAGTCATATTTTGAACCGTTCGAATGCTAATGCGCATACGAAAGAGTAGCTTTTGCATTAGATTTCCGTACAAATTGGCATTCGAAAGTAGCTGTTTCGCATGCGAATTTGATTCGAGTGATTCAAAAATACGGCTCCTGGTCTGACTTCTGTGTCGAATGTCTAGTGAATATTGTAGACTTATTCTGTGTTTTAATGTTAGAATGCTTAGAAAATGTTTTAAAAGTAAATAGGTACAGTCAGCAAAGGCGATTGCTGGGCAAGGCCGCTCTAAACGGATGAGATTATTTCAGGAAATTATTTATGGATTTACATGCAATTTCGTATAATTGTTGCAGTAAAGCAAACTGTTTAAAGATACGAAATTTCATAAAAATCCATTAACAATTTCCTGAAATAATCTCATCATTCGAACGGGCCTGCCCAGATGTCTCCTTTGCTGACTGTACCTAATTTCGCTTTACAAAACAAAACGAATACAATTATGTTTTTTGTATGCAATGCTATTTCTAATATTCAGTCATAGGGTTGAACTAGTTACTTCTTCTTCTTTTTAAATTCCATTCACTTTTCGATCCAATAATAATTGCTTAGGTACCTAACTTTTCTTCCATGCTGGCCTGGGAGCGAGAGAAAAACATAGAATGTGCCAGCTGCATTTCCTCCCGGGCATGCTGTAAAAAACAGGTAGGGATCCAAGGGTTTCAGTATATTGTAATTTAGGCGATGGGCTGACATCCTGCCACTTCAGCAATATAACTGCAAATCTATCATAAATAACCCTCAAAACTTTGTCAGACGTGGCAGAACGACCTTTTGAATTCTCGAAAAGTAAAACAATATCGACAGTATTTGATTCCACTTAAGACAATTTGTGAACCAATCACTCATGTTACGACTTAACTTGAGTTTTGGCAGTGATTTATTAAATTATTGTTTTGCAAGTAAAATTATTAACCTCAAAAACAAAAGGGGCCAAGTTGTTTTTGAAAAGCTCAATAGTTTGAGAGCAAAATGCTTGAGTGTTCAGATTAGAGGGACACTGTGAAATAAGGGAGACACGAACAAAGGCAATGGCATGCTTATAAGTTTAAATATAGCCTCCCTTAATCCATACCCTAATCCTGTCCACGTTTAATTTAAAATGTTGTACATACATACATACTATCACGCCTGTATCCCTAATGGGGTAGGCAGAGCGTCAACTACCCAAATAAAGGTCGTTCCGTTCGTCTGACAAGTTTTGAGGGTTGTTTAAGGTTGCTCTGTATATTGCTGTAGTGAACCTATGGATCTCTTAGTTGGTTTTTACAGCATGCCCGTTAGAAATGCAGCTGTTACATTTTATGTTTTTCTCTCGCTCCCAGTCTAGCATGGAAGAACGTTGAAACGTTAAAACTTTGTATATAACTAATCTTTGTCACGTCTAGAGCTGTCTCTTCTCAAGTTCTAATAAGGCTGTTCCCTACGGCGAACTGTTATAATAACAATAGTTAATTAGTTCCTCTTCCTAGAGTATTTTCATACCTTTACCTTTTGCCTTGATATTAGTTAGTATATGTAGATCTTTTACTTGAAGAACAATTAAATTCTTCAATCTTCCATGCTAGACTGGAAGCGAGATAAAAACATAGAATGTGCCAGCTGCATTTTCTCTCGAGCATGCTGTAAAAATCAGCTAAGGGATCCGAGAGTTACTGTATATTGCACTTTAGGCGATGGTCTGACAACCTGTCACTACAGCGATATACCTACAAATCCATCTTAAATAAACCTCAAAACTTTGTCATACGTAGCGGAACGACCTTTGTTTAGGGCGTTTACGATCTGCCTACCCCATAAGGGATAAAGCGATAGCGTCATTATATATATGTATGTATGTACAGTTGAATTCTATGACGAAACCTTTAAGCTAAGTTCTCTTTTCAATAAAAATCCTTCCGTTATATAAAGGGTGTAAGAAAACTTTATAAGAAGTAGGGACAAAATTATAAGCTATAAAAATAAATGAACTGTTTCGAAAATCTTTTAATTAATAATTAATATAATCCTTGAACGCAATTTCCAGAACATTTACAAAATGTTAATCAAAATATTAAGAAAATTTTACGTTTACGGTTACGGTTTTCTTTGCGGCTTTCATTTAAAATCATTATTTGTTTAAGCGTAATTAAATAAAATCAGTGATCTCTCAAGGTTTATTTAATTTTAAATAATGTTTATTTCTCTGTGGTGTAGTGGTTTCTAAGCTCTTTACCCTGTTGTCGTGGATTCGATTACGGGGACTACAAGTTTTGGTTAAGATAATACGGACTGGTTGGCTTGATTGTTTGTCAGTAATGGAGATTATATGCTTTTTTTGCACTATATGTTAAACAAGTGTTATTTATTGATAATGAAAACTGATCGGCTTACTTGTTTGTATTTAAAGGAGGGTTAGCCCTCACGTTTCGATCCTTTACGATAATCTTCATCAAATCTTCAAAACAACCAAGTAAGCCGATCATTTTTCATTATGGGATTCCATGCTTTAGAGGGCACGTTAAGCCGACGATCCCGGCGCTGTCTCTGTTAGTGGCCTTAGCACAATAGGTACACAATAATAATATTTAGGCTTCAAATGGGTTGTGTACTTATAGATACAGTAAATAAATAGTTTAAAAGCTCTGACACTGCGATCCATACATACATACATACATTCAAGCCTTTATCCCTAATAGGGTAGGCAGAGTGTAAACGACCTAAACAAAGGTCGTTCCGTCACGTCTGACAAAGTTTTGAAGGTTATTTAAGATAGATTTGTTGTGGGTATATAGCTGCAGTGACAGGTTGTCAGCCCATCGCCTATGCAATATACTGAAACCCTCGTATCCCTTGGCTGATTTTTACAGCACACCCGGGAGAAAATGCAGCTGGCACATTCTAAGTTTTTCTGTCGCTCCCAGTCCAGCATGGAAGAAACACTGCTGTTCACCGGTTCGTATTAAATAATATTATGTGCCGGTTTGTTAATCCACCCGATAGTAGAATAATTCATGACTGCAGAGCGCCTTGTTTTAAATTGATTCCTCTGAGGCGAGCGGATAGAGGCTGATAGAAATAGGGCAGATACGACGAGATTAAATAAAATTTATTACGACCGGCCTCCAGGACCTATTAGTTTGGTATCGACAAAGGGAAACGGTGACTTTATCAGGACTTTGAACAGGGTGAGAAGGGTAAAAAAATAAAGCAGAATTTTCAGGTGACCTATTTTTAAATTATGTCTGGTAGGTACAACGTGGTACAACCTTTGCACCTCTTAAATTTACACAAAATATTTTCTCGTGGTACAAATGTATTTTTCCTGTGATAGAAAGCCTATATATTATTTGGTTAATATCATGTGAAGTTTGTTGATTTTTTATAAGTTTGTGTTTTTGTATTCTTTATATTTTGCAACAAAAACTAGTAACAAACTAACTACCATATTCAACGATAATGAAATAAACCTGCAAAGGACGTGAATACGGTCCCTTCCCCTATCGGTGACTAATACCATTTGTATCGTATTTACATACTTTATAGTCACGCCTTTATTCTTTAATAGGTAGGTAGGGCATCAACGACTAGGGCGCTTTCGCCGTTACACTATACAATATTATAAAGTAAAAGCTGATTGTGTATTTTTGTAGTGACAGGTTGTCAGTCTATTCTATTGCCTACGTTTTCCTACACTAACTTGTAAATTATGCCTGGGAATTAGCTGGATCATTCTATGTTTTTCTATCGATACCAGTTTAGCATGGCAGTAACAAATTACTACTCGTAACTACCCTATTCATGCGTAATGAAATAAACCTGCAACGGACGTGAATGCGGTCCCTTCCCCTAGCGGCGACCAATATCATTTCTATCGTATTTACATAAGTATGTAAACTGTATGTAAGGCGTGACTATAAAGTTATAGTCACGCCTTTATCCTTTAATGGGTAGACAGGGCATCAAAGACCTCATAATAGGGCGCTTTCGCCACGTCTGATAAGTTTTGAGGGTCGTCGTTACACATACATACATACAATCACGCCTTTATCTCTAATGGGGTAGGCAGATCGTAAATCACCTAAACAACGGTCGTTCTGCCACGTCTAACAAAGTTTTAACGGTTAATTAAGATAGATTTGTAGGTATATTTCTGCAGTGACAGGTTATTAGCCTATCGCCTTGATTTCAACATACAGAAACTCGGATCTCTTTGCTGGTTTTTACATCATACCCACATTTTATGTTTTTCTCTCGCTCATAGTCTAGCATGAAAGTATCACCACACTACACGTTACACTTTACAAAATTATAAAGTAAAAGCTGATTGTGTATTTCTGTAGTGACAGGTTTTCAGTCTATCCTATTGCCTACGTTTCTCTACACTGACTTGTAAATTATGCCTGGAAAATAGCTGGATCATTCTATGTTTTTCTATCGTTACCAGCATTTAGCATGGCAGTAACAAACTACTACTCGTAACTTAACTACCCTATTCATTCGTATTGAAATAAACGTGAATGCGGTCCCTTCCCCTAGCGGCGATCAATACCATTTGTATTGTATTTACTCGTACATATGTCGTATAGTGTTTAATTACACCTTATGTACACCTTAAAGTGTAGGCAGATCATCAATTTGCTCATATCATTATGTTTTTGCCACGACCGATAAGTTTTGAGAGTCATTTTAAGGTAAAATATCGAAAGCATTTAACTAGATAACTGTGAATCTTTATAGTGATAGGCTGTCAGCCCAATTAATTTTATATTACAATTCACTGACACCCGCGTTTTACTCTACTTAGATTTACAGGAAGAGACATAGCAGCTGGAACATTTTATGAATATCTAGATACCCGTTCAAAAGTTCTTCCATGCTGGACTGGGAGTGATAGAAAAACATAGAAAGTGCCAGCTGCATCTCCTCTTGGGCATGCTGTAAAAATCAGCTTAGGGATTCGAGGGTTATAGTGTATTGCAATTTTAGGCGATAGGCTGACAACCTGTCACTATAGCAATATACACCATTATCATCTGTAATAATAACCCTCAAAACTTGTCATACGTGGCGAAACGACCTTTGTTTAGGTCGTTTCCGCTCTACCTACCCCATTAGGGATAAAGGCGTGATTTTATGTATTCATGTGTGTATGTATGTTCAAAAGTAACAAATTAAGGCCCATATTTATAATCCGCACATGAGATTGATTGACAGCCAGTTTGAGTTCGTATCAGAAATGTCATTTCAGTACAAAATGACTTGTCAAATCTATACATAATATTGCTCTCAATCTTGAGATAGCTTTACAATTACGACCCTTAGTAACTATACTATTCAACCATAATCAAATGAACCTGCAAGGGACGTGAATGCGGTCCCTTCCCCTAGCGGCGACCAATACCATTTGAATCGTATCGTCGTCGTATATATAGTGTTTAATCTGCCTCAGTGGTCTAGCGGACTGAGCCATGGGCTCTTGACCTGGAGGTCCTAGGTTTGACTCCCGGTGGGGGACAATATCTTTGTGTTGTTGTTTCTAGTTTGGTTAGGACATTGCAGGCTGATCACCTGATTGTCCGAAAAGTAAGATGATCCATGCTGTCGGATGGGCATGTAAATAGTCGGTCCTGCGCCTGATTTCTCTCTCATTGTGTAAATCAATCTGTCCCATCAAATAAGAGGTTAAAGATATAGAAAGTGCACCTGTTTCACCTGTTTGTAACGCAAACACTTGGGCACTAATAACTAGTTCTGCGCTTTTGGCCGGTCTCTGAGAGATTGGCCGCCATCACCGAAAATCGGTATAATAATTTATATATAGTGTTTAATTAGCCTGTATACCTTAAGGTATAGGCAGATCATCAATTTGCTCATAAAACTTAAGTTTTTGCCACCACCGATAAATTTTGAGGGACATTTTAGTAGAATGTCGAAAGCATTTAACTAGTTAACTGTGTATCTTTATAGTGATAGGCTGTCAGCCTATTTTATTTATATTACAATCCACTGAAACCCTCGTTTCACTACTTAGCTCTAAGGTTAGACCGCACTAGGATGCAGCTGCAGCAAAACGGCACTGCACGACAAATGATTATTTGTATGAAAATGTATGAAAGGTCGCACTGAAGCGTCACTGAAGCTGCAGCGGAGTGGAATGTCATTTCATACATTTTGACAGATTTTGTCGCGCAGTGTCGCGTCACTGCAATGCCGTGCCGCGCCGCGTTGTTCTGCTCCAGTGCAGTTACGCCATAGTGCGGTCTAACCTTTACAGGGGGAGACCCAGAAGCTGAAAAATTTTATGTATTACTAGTGGCCCGCCCCGGCTTCGGACGAAAATTATCAGTGTTTCTCTACTATATTATGCATGTTTTATACATATAAACCTTCCTCTTAAATCACTGATGTTCCATGCTGGACTGGGAGTGAAAGAAAAACATAGAATGTGCCAGCTGCATCACCTCCAGAGCATGCTGTAAAAACCAGCTAATGGATTCGAGGGTTATAGTATATTACAATTTTAGGCGATGGGCTGACAACCTGTCACTATAGCAATATACGTCATGATCATCTGTAATAACCCTCAAAACTTGTCAGACGTGGCGGAACGACCTTTGCTTAGGTCGTTTACGCTCTGCCTACCCCATTAGGGATAAAGGCGTGATTATATGTATGTATGTATGTAAATCACTATATCCATTAAAAGAAACCGCATCAAATTCCGTTGCGTAGTTTTAAAGATGTATGCATACATAGGGATATAGGGACAGAGAAAGCGACTTTGTTTTATACTATGTAGTGACTAGACACCCGTTCAAAAGTAACAAACTGAGTAACTATCCTATTCAACCATAATCAAATAAACCTGCAACGGACGTGAATGCGGTCCCTTCCCCTAGCGGCCACCAATACCATTTGTATCGTATTTACCTTTTGTGACGACGCCTATTGTTGTCGTTTCGGCCAGACTCGGGTACACCACCGAACTCTCCTCGTACTAACAATTTGATTTACGATGGATTTACGTTGGGAGAAATTGGGCTTTAATTTTAAAGAATTATAACATTAGTCATACCGGTATCACATCGGCTTACTGATACAGATATTAGTGACTATTGCATTTTGTTCCTGCTGTGGGAACAGTCTTTCTAATGCAGTAAAACAACCCCAGGAGCAAAGAAATTACTACACTATTACTACAGGAGTAAACAAGTATTTTCAAAAAGAATTCAAGTAACCCTACTGTGATATCTATAAAAAAACACAAATTAAAATTAAGCTTTAACGTGAATAATATATATATATATATATGTTTGGTACTCACCTTTTAATGACCTTTATTTTGATACCCCACTCGATAGGTTCAGTCGAAAAAAAATAATGAAGACTTACAATTTAGCGCCTAAAATCCACTATTTTGAATTTTGAAAAATTACACGTATCTAAGAACACTCAAGTGCTTGAGACTAATCGAACAATACCCTAATTGTCGAATGCCATCTCGCCATTTCAGAGATACGAGGTACTAAAGAAATTCTTATTAAAACATACATACATTATACTTACATACAAGATACGCGCAAAGAACATAACCCTTCCTTGACAGTCCGGTAATAATAAAAACACTCACGTATTTATGAATTCAATTTTGTGACTGAAACAAAAGAGCATTTGTATAGACAGGAAGAGTTCCTATTAAATATCAGCGATTATAGCTATGGTTATAGAAATATATTTACAACCCCGTTAAGTTGTGGTTCCCAGAGTGGCTTGTGGTTGTTACGAGGTGAAAACCCATAAAATTAATTGGATGTTTTGACGTCGGCCGTCAACCTGTCCGCGATATCAGCAATTAATGTAGGCGTCATGTTTTTATTATGTTTTATTTATATTCGACTGTGGTTTCTCATTAATAAGTAAAAACCCTATGCAATTCATTAGATGTTTTGACGTCTGCCGTCAACCTGTCCGTGCGACTGCGAGGTAGTGTAATTGTGATTGATAGGCTCGCAGGAAGCGCCGAATATTACGGATTAATGTAGGCGTCATGATTTTTATTATGTTCTATTTATATTCGACTCTGGTTCTGTTATTGTTATGCATGAATTTCTACTGAAATTCCGTATTAATTGTTAAGAAACCCTATAAAATTCATTGGATGTTTTGACGTCAGCCGTCAACCTGTCCGCGCGAGTCCGTGGTAGTGTAATTGTGATTGATAGGCTCCCAGGAAGCGCCGAATAGCACCAATTAATGTAGGCGTCATGTTTTTTTATTATGTTCTATTTATATTCGACTGTGGGTCTGTTATTGTTTTGCATGAGTTTCTACTGAAACTCTGTATTTTTGGTAAAAACGATATAAAATTCATTGGATGTTTTGATGTCGGCTGTCAACCTGTCTGCGACTCCGTGGTAGTGTAACTCGCAGGAAGCGCCGAATATCACGAATTTAATGAAGGCGCCATACTTTTTTATTGTGTTCTATTTTTAGTCGACTGTGATTCTGTTATTACTTTGCATGAAAATATCGACTATTCTAAGTGTTATATTTTGTACCTACTTATATTTTAAAACTTGTTCATCATCGTTGTCATAAGCTGTAATAATATATAACTTTCTCTACTGTAAATAAACATGTTCTAACCTAAGACTTCCGATGTCAGTATTTTTTAAATTATAAGTTCTACAGGTTTTATAAGTTAGCACTAGAAATTTTACGCAGGTAATATTTGAATGGGTAGTTTTAATGTTTTCAGATTTACCAACAGTCACCACGCAGTTTGCCGTTTTCCATCGCGGCGGGAGGGCCTTTGTGAGTCCTGTATAAGCTGAACTAGCTAATATAGTCTATTCTCTCTCTGCCACTTTTGGGCAACAGCCAAAAGCTAAATAATCCCAAATAAATAATAATAATAGCATGACTAATATACTAGCGCCATCTGCAACTATAAACTTCCTGCAGCTATTTGGAGCACATTAGTGTGACGTCACACAACTTCCGGGTGCGACCCTGGACTAAATCGAGACCGAGATAGTATCAGGCAACCCGCTGAGGTCATTAAAATGAAATTTGCCTACATATTAGCCTGGGCGCCGTGGCGTAGCGCCTTATATTGTATATACCTATAGTAAGTAGGTCGTTCATACAGTTATTTACCTACACAAGTTCAGTACATACATATGTATATATTATATGCAATATAATCACGCCTTTATGGGGTAGGCAGAGCGTAAATGACTTAAACAAAGGCTTCGCCACGTCAGACAAAGTTTTGAGGGTTGTTTAAGATAGATTTTTAAGTATATTGCTGTAGTGGCAGGTTGTCTGCCTATCGCTTTAAATTACAACATATTGAAACCCTTGGAACCCTAAGCTGGTTTTTACAGCATGCTCGGGAGGAAATGTAGCTGGCACATTCTTTGTTTTTCTCTCGCTCCCAGGCCAGAATGTTTAGTTGACGATTATTATTTAAATATTTTTCGAAAATCTTGTCATTCAAAATAATTTCATATATTTTGAATTTTAATGTTACTTACTCTACAATAAAAACAGTGTGTCCAAATATTGTTGTGACTGTGAAAGAATAGCGCTAAAAACTAGACACAGAGGAAAATAGGAAAAGGCATCGGTGTGTGAAAACGTCCTTCCATGCTGGCCTGGGAGCGAGAGAAAAACAGCACGTGCCAGCAGCATTTCCTCCTGGGCATGCTGCGAAAATCTGCTAAGGGTTTCGAGGGTTTCAGTATATTGTAATTTAGGCGATGGGCTGACAACCTGCCACTACAGCAATATACCTACAAATCTAACTTAAATAACCCTCAAAACTTTGTCAGACGTGGCGGGACGATCTTTGTTTTGGTCGTTTACACTCTGCCTACCCCATTAGGGATAAAGGCGTGACTATATGTATGTTTGTTATCTTTCTTAAATAACCCTCAAAACTTTGTCAGACGTGGCGGAACGACCTTAGTTTAGGTCATTTACGCTCTGCCTACACCATTAGGGATAAAGGCATGATTATATGTATTAATATTCCTATATTCTCGTTTTATGCAAAACTAACTGGCAAGTTAGGCCACATCCGGTGAATCCCCCGGGATCAGTCTGAACTGAACGTTGCATCTTAGATCCCTTGAGAACTGTGGCTGGGGGTAAATTTAGCTGATCAGGAGAACTTGTGTTGCTCGTAGTTAGGCCCTTTACATACGGGATTCGCCCATACACTGTAATTTAATATGTACTATTCGTAGAAGAATGCATTAAGGCCCGTATTTATAAGGTGATCCCAAGATTGGAAGCAATCTTGTACGGATTTGACAGACCTGTACTGGAACGTAATTTCTAATACGAACTAAAACTCTGTCAGTCTCAAGTTTTGTTTATCAATACGAGCCTAAGGCACGTATTTACAATCAGCAAGTTTGATTTCGTATCAGAAATGTTAACAATACAAAACGATGTGTAAGATTGCTCTCAATCACAGATAAATACGATCCTAAGTAGCTTTACAAACCTAAACTAAATGTACGTACTTATCGCTACTATTCAGTTGAAATGTTCCTCCCTCAATGCTGCGGGAGGGATTATTCCATTACAGTCACTAAACAAGCTTACAGCGCCATTAGGCTTGCAGATAAGGCAATGGACGTATACTTACCTAATCTCTGCCATAATATACCAGAGGTATAGTAGTTGCGAATAACACAACAGCAGAAATCTACAATGTTAGAATGATGTGTGATGGAATTAGCTATGGGAGATTATTATGATGATGATGATGATGATTCTTCCATGCTGGCCTGGGAGCGAGAGAAAAACATAGAATGTGCCAGCTGCATTTCCTCCCGGGCATGCTGTAAAAGCCAGCTAAGCGATCCGAGGGTTTCAGTATATTGTAATTTAGGCGATGGGCTGACAACCTGTCACTACAGCAATATACTTAAAAATCTATCTTAAATAACCCTCAAAACTTTATCAGACGTGGGGGAACGACCTTTGTTTGGGTGGTTTACGCTCTGCCTACCCCATTAGGGATAAAGGCGTGATTATATGTATGTATGATGACGAAGTCCTGTTATCCGTTGTCAGGGACATAGGGCTCGAACAAGGGATTTCCACTGCTCTCGATCTTGCGCGGTAAGTTCTAGGTCTTCCCAGCCGAGACCAGTTGATGCGGCCTCTTTTTCGACTCAGCGCCTCCAGGTGGTACGTGGGCGATTATTATAAAATAGCTGAACATATTTTAGGGTGTGATTCTACCCATGATACTGAACAACTTCCCCCAAGGAACATAGGTCGAAAAATTAAAAAAGAGTCGGCCGTCGCATACAACTTGACTCAAACCGCTGATCTTTTGTATGGGAATCCCAATTTTTATTTTTGTATTTCGACTTAAGTTCCTTGGGGAAAGTTGTTCAGTTTCATGGGTAGAATCACACAATGGTCAGCAATTTTTTTGACGCCCTGTAGTTGGTGAAAGTAGAAGATCAAATTGTTTTCCTTTTCACTGTATGATGCACCCACCCCTTAAACTGAATAACTTTTCCCTAGCAACTTAGGTATAGGTCAAATAAAAACTGAAAAAAATATGAGATATCGTTTCGTACAAGAAATATTGATAATCTTCTGACCTTACCTTGGGAAATATGTTCAGTTTCAAGAGTAGGTTCGTATTCTAAAATGGTCAATAGAAATATTTTATACAAAATTATTTTGTATTAAACAAATAGATTCTTTTGGTGGGTAATTGTCACAATTTATACAATTCTATTACTCAGTATTTCCATTACACTCACAAAACAAGCTTATAGCGCCATTAAGCTTTCAGATAACGCAATATACGAAGTACGTCCGTACTTACCTCAATACAAGATAGAACTATATACATACATAATCACGCCTTTATCCCTAATGGGGTAAACGTAAACAAAAACAAACAAACAAACGTAAACGACCTAAACAAAGGTCGTTCCGCCACAGCTAATAAAGTTTCGAGGGTTATTTAAGATAGATTTGTAGGTATATTGCTGTAGTGACAGGTTGTCCGCCCATCGCCTAAATTACAATATACTTAAACCGTCGGATCCCTTAGCTGGTTTTTACAGCATGCCCGGGAGTAAATGCAGCTGGAACATTATATGTTTTTCTCTCGCTCCCAGACCAGCATGGAACATTCAACTCTCGGCTAATCTCTGCCGTATAAAGTGTACTATAGTGTTAATTGAGACTATCACGGCTTTAGCCTTTGTCCACCATCAATTTGCAATGTTGGAATGGAGTGATGGAATTTGTACCTAATACCTATCTATTTCATAAAGGTAAGTTTTTTTTTACATTCATACATATAATCACGCCTTTATCCCTAATGGAGTAGGTAGAGCGTAGACTACCCAAACAAAGGTCGCTCCGCCAAGTCTGACAAAATTTTAAGGGCTATTGAAGATAGATAGACTTCTTGGTATATTGCTGTAGTGACAGGTAGTCAGCCCATCGCCTAAATTGCAATATACTGAAATCCTCAGATGCCTTAGATGGTTTTTACAGCATGCCCGGGAGGAAATGCAGCTGGCACATTCTATGTTTTTCTTTCGCTCCCACTCCAGCATGGGATATAGTTTTTTTCGTGGAAAGTAATGTCAGAATTGAAATCTCTTAATATACATACATACATATAATCACGCCTTTATCCCTAATGGGGTAGGCAGAGCGTAAACGACCCGAACAAAGGTCGTTCCGCCACGTCTGACAAAGTTTTGAGGGTTATTTAAGATAGATTTGTAAGTATATTGCTGTAGTGACAGGTTGTCAGCCCATCGCCTAAATTACAATATACTGAAACCCTCGGAACCCTTAGCTGGTTTTTACAGCATGCCCGGGAGGAAATGCAGCTGGCACATTCTATGATTTTCTCTCGCTCCCAGGCCAGCATGGAAGAATTTCTTAATATATACCTACTATTTAGCTCCCTAGCATTCCAAAGTAATTTCTTGGAAACGTTTATTATTATTACATTTTCAGAAGGTAATAAACATGACGGCTTGCTACACGCATTTTCATTCTTGCTCTATATAAAGACCTACCTTATTCTTCATTCATTGATCTCAACAGAGACATTAAATTGTAAATGTAGCCGTTCACAAAACGGAACGTGACAATCGTTGAAAGAAAAATACAAAGTCGGAAATAAAAGAAAGAAAGAAAGACATTGCGGCGTTCGGAGCGATAAGCTACAGTCTGCTAAAGAAAATGGATATTTACCAAATTGCTCCATTCAGAATTATCGACTGGGGGCTTTTATACTTGTAGGTTGGAAACCTTATGAACCTTAATAACCTTAGAGAGCCCGATGGTCTAGTGGATAGGGCCGCTGCCTCCTGAGCGGGAGGTCGTGGTTCGAATCCCACCACGTACCAATGTGTTTTTCGGTTTTCGAATTTCATATGTACGTTTATTCGGTGCTTTTTCCGTGCTTCGGAAGGCACGTTAAGCCGTTGGTCCCGGTTAATATCGTTTAGTACCGTAGATATTAGTCGTTAAGCCATATCAGAGGCCAGTGCTAAGCATTGGTGGCTTGAAAACTCTGACCTAATCTAGGATTGGGTCTGGTTTCCCTTCTGGGTTGCGGAGGTCAGATGGCAGTCGCTCTGTGTAAACACCAGTACTCTCGTTCAATCACCTAGATTAGGAGATTAGGAGATGATGAGGTTGGAATCCTTATCTCACAGGAAGATTATCTACTTAAAAATGAGTGAGACCCTTCCACTCTACTATGTCAGATGTACCTACGTTGAATCATCATCATCATTCACATGCCCTTATCCCATTTACTTGTGGTCGGCGCAGTACGTTTTTTTCATCTATTCATCCCTGTCAGCTGTCAGTTCAACACTCACACTTTTAATATTTTATCAAATTACAAACTGACACATGCTGACACTTAACTGCTATGTGTTTTTTTAGGAACACGAGTGTAGCTTTTTCGTAATTTAAAATTTATTTTAATAATATATATAATAAAATATTCTTTATTTTTCTTTCAATATTTTTTTAATACAATTCATAGTAAATTAATAAGGAAATTCGGAAGAACAGGAGCCTAAACTAGGAATATATATCTTACTCCAGGACCTCCCACATCGGACATGGATCCAAGTAAATAGGACCCATAATCTAGACATTTCATTTAGACATTTTTAAACGCGTCTTAGCTTCGGTTTTTAATATTTTACTAAAAGTATTTTTCGGTGTATAATAATAAAAGAAACTATCGCATCTTACCGGCAAAATTATTGTTTTTTTTTTTACTTATTATTGCTGTTCCTAAATTCACAGAAGAGCCGAATGAGCCAAAAGAAAATATCCTTAAGTAGCTACTGAACCTTGTTGAAGATTGGGGATTTTTCAACGAAATTCCAGAGTATTCCACCGAGGGAGTATTACGGAATGAATATAAAATGCGACTTTTTGAAGATCTTTGGGGAATCGACAACATTCGCCGGCTCTGAACCTTGTTAGCAAGAACATGGGGTTATTTGAAATGATTCTGACAGTAGGCACACAAGTAACATGGGATAGATATTTATTTGTGTTGTAATTTGTTTAAGCTGATATTAGAACGTCCACTCATGACGAGTAATAAAGAGCAGATCACTAATTCTTCGCTCGGAACATGGCTGCTGTAGCTTAGCGGTTAAGAGCGTTGGGCTGGTTTTCCAAAGACGCTGGTTCAAATCCCGTCAGCGGTCGAATTTTTGATTTGTTATTTCTAATATTTTCTCATATCAGATACTTTTGAATTTAATTAATTAGTCAAAATGAATAACTGCCAGATAAATTCAGACACCACCTACTATGTGTGTCGTACCTTATTATAATATTTATGAAGGATCTTCGTGTATGAAATAAAAACAGAAATATTTAAACTCATTTTATTCAATGTGCACAATTAACGAGTAGCTCGAATTATTTAATTTTTACAAATAACATTAATTTTACACACTTTCAGGTTACATTTTAGTTGAAATCAGTATATTTTCAAACAACCGTATTTGATTTAGGTGGATACATATTTTGTAATTAGTATTGAACCATGTAACAAAATGATGTAAATAATATTAGAGGCCCTACAACTTAAAAAAAATTAGGAAAAAAACTTGCTATTAGTCATACTATTCGGTAAAATTCACATGTTTTATTGAAATTCAACTCAAATCATTTTAGTATCATATAATACCTAAGAAGTACTTTTACGAGTACATGAAATATCATAAAATGGTTTGATAGATTTATAAATCAATGTTCTTGTTCTTTTCGTGTCGATGGAAAGAATTCTATACTTTCTTGGACCAGTGGTCAGCCACGCGCACGGCTTCATCAGTGGCTTTCCACAAGTCTTTCAACGATCAGGTGTTAGGGCACGCTGGACACGTAGTAAGTGGGCCATGGATTGCGAATGTGCACAACATGTACAGATGGCAGTATTGCTAAAGCCCCACCGAAACAGGTTTGTCTTGCAGTGGCCAACCTGTGACTTGAGTCGGTTAAGCGATCTCCACACCGGCCACTGCAAGTGTTTTCCCATAATGGAAATTGGAAATCAATCATTTATAATAGCAGTAACGAATAAAAAATATATAGTAATAATACATACATCTTTGTAGAAGGTTACAATAGGTATTATACTAATATTTATCTATAGTCTATCTATACATACAAGATAAAAATGCTAATTCCGTAATATTTACAGAACTAATGAAACAGTTTCTCATAAATACTATAATTATAGGTACATACTCGTAAATTTATGTATGGAAAATAACGCAAAATTCAAGTGATGGCTCTACTTATAAACTGAATAATTATGTTATTGAATTAATTTCAGATTTGGCTTATGTTTCAACAGATAATACGCTTTTACTAGATGTTATCTGGTACAGCAAAATTTTAAATAGTTCTACCACTTCCAGATTATCTAGATTGAGTCTAAAATTAAATATAATGTGCTGTAAATAAAAAAAAGTATGCACATAAATGGCATACTTTCAAGACCTTTACTTTAGCGTTATTTCCCTTACATATTAAATACATAATTTTACGCCTATCATGTAGCCTGGAAGCACACTGAAATGTAGATAGATACATGTTTATACAATTCGTAACATTTTCAAAGAATTCATGTTTAATTAATGTAACTATGACACTTTACTATGGATTTATTATTACAAGGAGTACATAAGACGAGCCAAAATATAAATAATTTCTACATATTCCTTTACATCGAAATAAATACAAGTCTCTACGTTACAAAGATATTCTATAGATTACAAAAATAACATTTTTGACTATTTTTTTTAATAGGTACATATAATAGGCATTTCATCACACTATCAAATTTAATTTAACAAATGTCTCTGACATAAAATAAATGAGAAGAGTACAAGTGTTTCAGAAAGTATTGGGAAGTTTATTATTGGTTTCCTCAAAACATAAGATTAGATGTTTAAAAATAAAATTGTAACAACTTTTATTTTGTGTACAAAAGAGAAACAATGTAAACAGTTTAATTTGATAATGTTATAACATGTGCCTTAGAAGTAAGTTCGTACGTAACACACTGTGAAGTCAAATTTGTCCAAAACACATTCAGATATTGACAAAAGTAAAAGAATTACATTCAACGGCTTATTTTGTAGTTAACTCCACGATATTTTAATATTTTCAGTTGAGTCACTTTAATGGGAAAGATTTTGAGTGATTGAAAGGAATTTAATTTCGTTCAAAAGGGACTAAACTGAATGTGTAGAGGACCCTTATTTAATTTACAATATTCGTTCTATAATACATTAATTAGTATTAATCTTTTGTTTCACACGGTCTTCATAAATTTAACCTGAAATCAAAATAAAATTAAGGTTATTCATGAGGAAGAAATCATAGTAATTAGATGTAGTTAATTAATAGGTAACAAGTTATTATTATTTGGAAGATGACATGTTTAGTTCGAATTTTACCAATGAACAGAAAAAATGCATAGCTTATTTATCAGTTTATATTTTTCTTACTTTTTTGTGCACGAAATTCGAAATTTCGTAATTAACGATCCACAAATTCGAAAATAACGTCGATCCATTGTTAACTAAGTGCGTAAAAGACGCGAAAACAGTGTATTAACTGTAACCGACACGCGAAATTAATGAAATACTGCAACTTTACTACCAACGCGCTTAGTTAATAACCCAAATGTTATACTTTTATTATTTTGTTACTTACACATTATGAGTCTGTTAGATAATTATTTTTTATTCAAAATTCGCAAACACTGAATTCTGGTTTCATTAAATTTAGGAAGGTTTTGTTAATTATAATTAATGGGTAATTAATTTTGTAGGCTAGACAAAATTTTTAGTATCATTATTCATTAAAAAAGCTACGTGGCTTTTCGCAGACGCCTTATTTTTTTACCGTCTGACTTCACAGTTACTAATGAAATTGTTAAATTAAAGTTTTGATTAATTAGAATATACTTTCTGATTCATAAATATTAGATTATCAAATACTCTCAACGCCAAAATGTAAACAAAAATCAAGATCTTAAATACAATTTTCTATTCCCAAAGCCCACTTGAGAGATCTTTGAGTAACTCAATAGTCTTCAATCATAAATTACTCGACTTGTATTCTCTCGAGTAGATAAAGGAGTTCAACGCCTTGTATCATGTTTATCTTGAGAAACATTATCCAACGAACTACACACGCTCTATGGGGACTATCAAATATAGGAGTATAAACTAGTGAGCCCTAGGGAGAAATTAAAGTAGTTGCTTGAATAAATGTGGCTTTGACGAACGGTTTTTGTTTGCTGCTATACATTTTGTTTAGTTAAGAGTATATTATATTACTCTATGGTTGAGATATTTGTAATTAACATTCGTTGGAAAAAAAAATATTTTCAATAAACCACGCCATTTAGTTCCAAAATAAGAAACTAACTAACTATCTGAGAGAATTATTGCCGGATCTCTGACTATGTCAAATATTTTATTACTTTCTTCTCATCATTTTAGAATAAGAAGCAAGGTACAAAACACGACAATGTACAAACTCACCTTGTGAAATCCGTTCCACCACAATGAAGCCTCCATACCTAATTTATTGTCAAAGACAATGTAGTCGTGCTATCTCTGTTTGCTCTATGCTCGCCTGGTCCTCACAATTATGTTTTTTCTTGTTTGAGATATGTCTGATTTCTAACACTCTTATGTACAATATATACAGGGGTGGAGTATGGAGGTTCACGTGATGGGCGAACACGAGCCTTCGAAACACTTGAGTCCTGGCTCGCACGTCCCTCTGAAGCCTCCACAGTCTTCGCCCATCGTCCTCGCGCAGACTTTACAGCATCTGTAACAAAAAAAACTTAAATTTCGTAACTAAATAAAATAGGGAAACGTTAAATTGATTTGTACTGAATGAGTCGTTTTGGAAGCTAGGTTTAAAGTTAATTAGTTAATACAGTTAAAAACAGACATATTAGCGTCGATTCTCTCGACATAATCCTAATTCTAATTCTTAGCTAGCGCTGTCACTTCCTTGACTTTGACATAAAAACAGGATAGTAAATTAATACATGACTTTGACATTTCTATGCTGACATAAGGCTGCTTATTTGACGTAAAATAAGGGAGCATAGTCTATGCTCAGTTCTTATTTAAAGCGTTTTACGCTAAATTAAGAATGTCAAAGTTATGTTCATTTGGTATCCTGTTTTTTTGTCAAAGTCATGAAAGTGACAGCGCTAGCTAAGAATTAGCATTAGAATTATGACGCGCGAATTGCCGCCTTTGGTGTCAATTCACGCGTCATAAAAAATTAAAAAGTTATTATATGCCGCGAGAAAATAGAGGGAAATGGCAAATACCACAAACCACCGTAAATAATACAATCATTAACTCACTTGAGAAGCATTGCTTATTTTAATACTAGTGGGACACCAAATCATTATTATTATTATGTTTTCTCCCATCTGTTATTTATAATAGACATTCCTTAATAATTAATGAATGAGAACCTTCCATGCTGGACTGGGAGACATAGAAAAACATAGCATGTTCCAGCTGCCCTTCCT
This sequence comes from Scrobipalpa costella, assembly GCA_949820665.1. Taxonomy (NCBI): domain Eukaryota; kingdom Metazoa; phylum Arthropoda; class Insecta; order Lepidoptera; family Gelechiidae; genus Scrobipalpa; species Scrobipalpa costella. The sequence goes on along the minus strand of OX463296.1, from coordinate 18,131,012 downwards.
CCCGGGCATGCTGTAGAAGTCAGCAAAAGGGACTCGGGAGTTACATTGTATTGTAATTTAGGCGATGGGCTGACAACCTATCACTATAGCAATACACTTTTCAATCTAAAATTGCCCTCAATTTTTGTCAGACGTGGCGAAAGCGCCTCTTACGAGGCGTTTAACGCTCTACCTAACCCGTAAGGGATAAATGCGTGATTTTATGTATGTATGTCAAAGAGTGAGTGGGTAGGAATTAAAATATGACAGACAATAAAAATAGTAGTGGGGCGAAACAAACGGCACATTACTCAGAGAATCGTTTGGTTGAGTCACTGATAGCTAAAAATAGTTTTCAGTCTGACCTTTGTTCTAGATGTCACCGGATAGATCTATTTCAGGCTAGTCCACGTTTTCTAAAGTACGACTGACCACGTCATTCGGTTTATAAGGTCAAAGGTCTGAAAGTTCGAGTTAAAAAAGATACTGTGTACCTAGAATCAATTAAGTTATCCTACACCTAATGCTAAGTTTATTGCTTGCCAACTTTTCTGAGCGTAATTGAATAACTATGGCAGCTTCCTAATCATGAAGTTCAAATATTGAAAGTATTATTGGAATCAATTCAATAGTTTCAGAGGTCATTAATTACAAACTATCAAGAAATCAGTCGGCACGCACCCACAACTCGTGTCATCGAGTTAAAACGTCGCGTCGGTATTAAAAGGTGAATAGCCGATGTTTTTCCCAACAAAATATTTATCGCGACTGACAATGAGAAGGTAAAATGAGTAAATAGACATAATTTCTCTTTATAATAATAAATATAGGTAGCAGTGGCGAAGGGTCCATACAAGCCGATTCCCGTCGGCTTCATTTTCAAGAATTCTACTCCAACAAATCCGGAGTTACGTCGAAACTATAAAGTATCCGAATGTATTTTTTTGCTCTGGGTAACCCTCCATAAAATTGCACTTCTCGCCACTGATAGGTAGTACCTATACTAGCATAGACCACAGGTATTATAGAACTATGGAAGACGCGCATACAAATACCTATATTTTATAGCTACCTACTCTCCCTTCTACCGTGGTTTGTTTACCGCAGTGAGCGTTGCAGAATCGATCTCAAAAGCGACACACGGTGCGCACTAAAAATATGAGCAAACCAAATGTATTGTGTAAACATAGTCCGTATACACTCGCTTTATCGTAAAATACAGTCTCCCGTTCCTCGCAATATGGAAAATATAGTCACGAAAGTACACTACTTGCACGGCTACATAGAATATTTACGACATATCGTCTTGTAGAAAAGCTTTATTCTCTCGCTTTCCGGAATGCGGTATCACCTGCTGCGCAATGAATGTGTTTTCCCATATAAAAATATATTACTCTATACAGGTTGTAAGAAAAAGTACTGCATTCCTTCAAGCCACGTTATGCATTAGTGATATACAACACAATACACACATAAAATATAATATATAAATATATTTAGTTTGTATTACAGTTATCAAATAGAAGCAAGTAACCCTATCCATCTGCACGCACACAGGCGCGGCGGTGGTGCGGCCGCGCGGGCGCGGGGTGTGGGCACGTATGCGTGGCATAGGGTTGCGTAACTAGTTTTTGTTTTGAGAATTTAATAAATAAATAATGTTTATTTATTTTATTTAATGTGTGTAGTGTTTGTATATCACAGCCCGATGGTGTAGTGGATAGGGCCGCTGCCTCCTGAGCGGGAGGTCGTGGTTCGAATCCCACCACGTACCAATGTGTTTTTCGGTTTTCGAATTTCATATGTACGTTTATTCGGCGCTTTTTCCGTGCTTCGGAAGGCACGTTATATATTAGTATATTATATAGGGTATATGGTAGTTTATTATCTATTATAATAATTTGCGTAATTTATGTATATTATATATGTATTTCATGTAGATTTGTCTATATTAATTAGTTTTTAGTGACATGCACTATCCCGCATTATCTACATTTGATTTCCTCTACCCAAGGTTGCCTGGTAGAAATTGCTACCATAGCAATAAGGCCGCCGTCATTGTACTTTAATTTTATATTTAATTTGTTCTCAATTTTCTGTGTAACGCTGTACTTGTTTTTACACCCTGTATAGTTACCTCTGTTATATCTAGTTTACTTAGCAAGAAAAACTATCCAGTTAATAGAGTTCAGTTCCTAATGACTGGAAAAGTTATTCGATATAGTTAAACGGGAAATTGGAAAACTTATTGTCTGGGTAGAGTAGAGTTTCCAAGAAAAAGTAAACAAGAAATTTGTTTCTAGCGGGTCCATTACTCTACCAACTGAGGAATAAAAATAGCATTGTCAGTGCCAAAGTCCTCAAAAATATGAAAAGTGAGGCGATATCATTATTGACTCGAATTCCAATCTTAATATGGACTGGTCCTACGTAGTTCTTAAACTACATGGCTAGATGTCGCTAACATCGCTATGACGTATACATAAGAAAGACCATGATAAATTCGTCACTTCTTCTTCCGGTTCTGTAGCTCAGTTGGTAGAGTAATGGACCGGCATTCCAGAGATGCAGGTTTGAGTCCTCCCAGAAACGAATTTATTATTTTCTTTCATTCATAATATATGAAATAAAAATTTCATTGTGAGTGCTAAATTCCTCAAAAATACTATAGCTAAGCTACTCACTCAAAGTTTGTATCATAACTATTAAAATATTCATGAACAAAAAGACGACATAGTTAGTTACTGTATTAAGAAAGTTATACTATAGTTAGTTATTGGTGGAGGGTTATTAGTGCCATGAAGTTGAAGAGCTTTGAATAAGTTCTCTCCTTCGTCGACTCTCTCTCGGTGTTACCTGAGGCCTAGACTTGAGATCCCTAAACCTTGTTTAAGGTTGAGTTCCTAACAGCATTACCAATTAAAAAATCCCAGCTTAACCCATTTTCCAAGTATGTCAAGCAATTAAGAAGAGAAAACAATAAAACAGTAAAGTATCGTTTGTATTAAGATTCTATAAACAACTTTGTTTATAAATTGAGGGCTCAATTTTCAACGGCAGATCTAAAATAATAAGAAAATAAACATTCAAAGACTTCAATTACTTCGAGACACAACAAAGAAACGTTGTTTTATTTTTTAAATACGCATCGCTACGTTGATTGTGACTATATTGTTTCAAACGTAGAAAAAAAACATGGGTAAAATATTTATGAACAAAGTGAAACCTCAAGAAAAAATCTGATATTAAGGTCTAATATTGAGGCACTGTAAGGTTAGGCCGCACTAGGACGTAGCTGCAGCGGAGCGGAACGGCGCGACAAATAATTATTTGTATGAAAATGTATGAGATGTACCGCACTGAAGCGGTACTGAAGCTGCAGCGGAGCGGCGCGGCTTTTCATAGTGCGGCTCAAACATTTTGACAGATTTCATCGCCGCGCCGCTACGCTGCAGCTACGTCATAGTGCGGTCTAGCCTAAGTAAACTATACATACTCCATATTAATAATTATTTAATATAAATATTGTTTAATATAAGTACAATTTTTCTCGTGTAGAGAAGATTGTTTTTCATGAGCTGATCGATGCAAATTCAAAATCTAGAGTTGGATAATCGCCATATACCGAGAGTATTGAGAGTATTGATATGAAAAACTTTTTATTACCTTTTTGTTTTCGGATAGCGACTTCTAGCGATATTTTCTGTGAGTTGTGCTGTTTATATTTATGAGAGAGCCCGATGGTGTAGTGGATAGGGCCGCTGCCTCCTGAGCGGGGAGGTCGTGGTTCGAACCCCACCACGTACCAATATGTTTTTCGGTTTTCGAATTTCATATGTACGTTTATTCGGCGCTTTTTCCGTGCTTCGGAAGGCACGTTAAGCCGTTGGTCCCGGTTAATATCGTTTAATACCGTAGATATTAGTCGTTAAGCCATGTCAGAGGCCAGTGCTAAGCATTGGTGGCTTGAAAACTGACCTAATCCAGGATTGGGTCTGGTTTCCCTTCTGGGTTGCGGAGGTCAGATGGCAGTCGCTCTGTGTAAAAACCAGTACCCTCGTTCAATCCCCTAGATTAGGTAGCCGACCCCGAGAGATACGGCATAAGGCTAGGATGATGGAGGATGATGTGCTGTTTATATTTAGAAATGAAGAAAGTTTTCAGATGGAAGTTTGTAAATTGCATTAGTCGTCCGACCGGCTTCCCTTTGAGGTTCACGGGCAAGTTGCTGAGCCCGACGGTGTTGTGGATAGGGCCGCTGCCTTCTGAGTGGGAGGTCGTGGATCGAATCCCACTACGTACTAACCCATGTGTTTTTCGATTTTCGTATTTCATATTTACGTTTATTTTATGATATTAATATCGTTAAATACCGTAGATATTAGTCGTTAAACCATGTCAGAGGCCAGTGCTAAGCATTTGCGGCTTGAAAACTTTGACCTAATATAGGATTGGGTCTGATTGCCCTTCTGGGTTGCGGAGGTCAGATGGCAGTCGCTCCGTGTAAAAATCAGTACCCTCGTTCAATCACCTAGATTAGGAAGCCTACCCGTGAGATACGGGATTAGGCTAGGGAGCTGATGATGGGCAAGTTGCTAAGTGGATCAGTCATTTGCCGTCGGGTAAGGAACTAATAAAAACTTTTTTGGTAAAAGCCGATGGTAATTTCACCAAGATTTCACCTTCAAGTATGCCGCAAAGTGCTCAGATTGTATCGTTGTAAAAATTCTTTGCATAAAAATTTTGAGGGAAACTTGGCTTAGGCTTTCGGGAGTTTCATTTCTGGTTTACTGGAAACAAAATCTTAGAAGTGCAGATGATTTTATCAGCATAGACTTTGCATCACAAACTTCGGCTTAAGACCTCTATGGGCTTGATTGCCTGGCATTTTTATCTTGTTCCTAGTTCGTGGAGTAGATATTGATAGCTCTATGAACTATTGCTTCTTTTCAAAAAACATTTTTATAAATCAATTGTTGCTTAGTAAGTTCCGGTTTATTTTGCTTATGTTATTGTGTCTTAGGTTGTAGACCTAGCACTTTAAAAGTCTCGCTCACCTGCAAGGGTCCCACACGACGATGCCCAGCCCCGGGCACCCACTCGGCTCCAAGGCCTCGCATTCCCTCGGGTTGCAAATACAGTCCCAGCCGCGGGCCGCCGCCAGCAACAGCACTAACATCGCCAGCACTCTGCCGCTGCACATACTGTCTCTCACATCACACAGGGGCACCCACCGCCTTATATCGTCCTACTCTCATGGTCGCACATTTGCACTTACAGTTCGCACTGACACTTCGATTTTTGCATCCTGCAACAAAAAATAAAAACTGTTTAGATTTGGCATAAAATAAAAACTATATATAATATGAAATATTTTTTCAGAGACGGAACCCGATTCTCCCCTTCCTCGATGCGGGAGATTGGGTAAAAACGAAAGAAGGTAGAGAAGTAGGAAAAACCACAAATAATAAATATAACAATAGCTTGAAAATGGTGTCTGCCATAATTTTACACCGTGCTTAGAACATAGACCATAAAATATTATGGTCACTGGTTAAATACACTACAAGCAATAATTATGAAATAATTCTACAGAGTTTATTTTCAAGTAAGTAAATACCTATTTCCATCCAAATTTACACTCATCAAACCAAAGCAAACTGCTTATTAAATTGCTGGCAAAACTTAAACAAGACCATTCTAAATAGAGATTCCGAGATATAATTCACAGAAGCAAAGAACCAACAACCACCGGTAAGTAAATATCCTTGAACGAGATCAAAGTGACTTCTCAGAGCGTAATACACTCGAGGAAGCAAGAACCAAGTCGCTGGTACAAATTTACTAGACGGTTGTGTGAAATGAATTCTAATTAAAACGGGCTAGTTGGGAACATCAGGATATCTCTATTTAAACTGTGGTTTCTCCAATAAGTCCTCCATAGTTTAGCGGTCTAAGCCATGGGCTCTCGACTCGTAGATCCCGAATTCGATTGCCGGCGGGGGAAAATGACTTTGTTTTGTTGTTTCAAGTTTGGTTAGGACATTGCAGGCTGATCACCTTATTGGCTGAAAAGTAAGATGATCCATGCTGTCAGATAGGCATACAAATAGTCTGTCCTGCGCCTGATTTCTCTGATTGTATCAATCAGTCTATCCCATCAGAATAAGAGATTGAAGGAATAAAGTATGCACCTGTGTGTAGCGCAAACACTTGGGCACTAAACACTCCTGAGTTGTCCTGCTGAGTTGGCCAATCCGTGGGGGATTGGCCGCCATCACCGATAATCGGTGGGAGGACTATTGTTATTACTTCGAGAGTGCACCTACCAATGAACGCAAAATCTGTACTTATGATAAATCTCTGGAAGGGTCGTGTCTGTACATTGAATATTTAGACAAAAAAATTATTGCAGCAGGCGTTATTAACGATATACGTGGGACACTCAGAAAGATTTGCGACACTAAAAAAAAATTGTTCTACAGGTACATATATTTTTATTCAATCTTTTCAAAGTTCTCTCCACCAGCCTCTATACAAAGATTCATGCGTCTGAACCAGTTTTCAAAACACTTTTTCCAGTTTGCCGTAGACACCTCGTTTACAGCCAGCTCGAACGCAGCCAGCGCATCTTCCGGCGACAAAAATTGTATCACCTTGAGCTGATTTTTTATTTTTGGAAATAAAAAGAAGTCACACGGTGCTAGATCAGGGCTGTAAGGAGGGTGACCCAGGAGTTTGACTGGTGTGCTGTCCAGGAAGTCCCTCGTTTTGAGCGCGGTGTGTGCAGGCGCATTGTCGTGGTGGAGCAGTAGTCCGCGGAGCCCTGTGTTTGGTCGCTTGTTGCTCACAACAGAAAAAACTGCTGGTAAACATTTGGTAGTATACCATTCGGCGTTAATGCTTCTTTGATCTCGTAAGGGAATTGAGCCAAGTGGCCAGTCAAATTAAAAAAGCTGGCGATCAAAATCTTCCCCCCGCTTCGAGATCGCTTCACTTTGGTAGGCGTTGGTTCTTTTGAAACACTCAAATTATCGACCGGCGCTTGGTTTCTGGATCGTATTGATAAATCCAGGACTCGTCACCTGTTACGATGTCGTTAACACGCCGAGACGAGCCTGCTTCAAATTTGTTCAGCATATCACGGCACCATTCCACCCGGGCCTGCTTCTGAGCGTCGGTGAGGTAGTGCGGCACCCAGCGCGATACTATCCTCCTCACGTGAAGATGCCGGTGTAGAATCTCGTGAACGCTTCCCGATCCAATCTTTAATATGTGCTGAATCTCCTGATATGTAATTCGCCTATTATCTTGGATTAAATTTTTCACTGCTAGCACGTTTTCTTCCGTAATAGCCGTCAAAGGGCGACCGCTTCTTTCTTCATCCCCCAAGGTTGGTCGACCGCGCCTAAATTCGTTACACCAACGATACACGGTTGCCTTGGAGGGGCTTTCATCCATAAATGCCATTTGAAGTCTATCGAACGATTCATCCGGTTTCAGGCGACACTTGAAATCGTAAAAAATCATAGCTCTAAAATGTTCCCGGCGCAGATCCATTTTTCAGTAAGACACGATACTTTGAATTGGCTCGCAAAAAATGTGAAGGGAAATTTTGAAAATGGAACACACATATTTTTACTCACAAGTAATCATATTTTTAAAAAAGATTCTAACCGGCCAGTCTGCCATATATAAAAACTATTTATCGCAATACTTTCTGAGTGGCCTGGTAAAGATCATTAACGATATAACAATGTTTTTTAGAATTTCCGCCAAAACTGTTGAATCGATTTCGATAGGACTTTTTTGTTCAACTGTGTGTTACCCGGGTTGCAACTTAGGATACCTAAAATCACGTTACCTGACTTAGGGGGTAGGCAGAAAATTTAAATTTAGCTGTTCCTTAGCCGATTTTATGAAACTTTTTTTATTCGACTGAACATAATTTAAAGTCAAATTTACGATACAAATAATCACGCCTCCTGAAAATTGAAAATTTTCGAAAATTGAATTTTGGTCGTTTTTAACCGATTATGATGGAACTTTTTTTGTTTGACTGAGCAAACTCAAAGTTGTGATAGAAATAATTACGCCACCTGACTTAGGAGGTAGGCAGGAAATTGATTTCTGATCGTTTTTAACTGATCTTAAAGGGACTTTTTATTTGAGTTTTTTTTAATTACCTGGTGTCCAGCCAAGGTTAGAAATAATCACGCAAACCACTCCAATATTGAGTAAGTACCCCTGTTTGTATGGAAAACACGCAGTGTCGAACATACTAAAAACGCTTCTCCGCGCGTAGGAGCGGGACCTGCTAACCCGCGCGCGGAAGCGTTTCGCATTGTCTGATCTTTGTTCTTGTATGGAAAACACGCTTCCACGCGCGGGCTAGCAGATCCCGCTCCTACGCGCGGAGTTTTACATACAAACCGGGCATACGAAGTCGCGGGCACTGCTAGTACGTTTATAACTTCACAGGATATTTGATAAAGTGGTAATATTTGATTCGCCGCGACAGGAAAAGAAGAAGGAGTGGTAATAACAATGCTATTATTGTGCGATCAAATTAAATCTTGGTACCTAAAATACTACGTACTAAAAAACCTTGAAAACTGTTTCGGACCTACTTTTCATGTTACATAAATGATAAAATACACTATAATTCATAAAACTTTCTTTTGCTTTCTTACGAAGGCGATCAGGTCACACGCACGTGGCATAAATGCATATAATACAACCAAAGTGCTGATACATTAGTTTACTTAAAATACTAAAACTACTACACACTACAACTCTCTTCTTTAAAGTGAAACTTGAGGGATCTTATAAATTATATATGTATAGTATATTGCTGCACCTAGACTTTTATAAAGCTGATGTTTTTATCGCAATTCTCCACTGTTAAAATAATGTAAATTTAGTTTAAACGGTTTCATTCAATTGGTTTCAAAAGCTACTCGTATTTTGTAACAGTTTCATTGGCTGATTAGTTTCGCCTCCGACGAATTGCTGATTCTCTAACAAGGTTTTACCAAATTCCAGCTGGATTAATTGTGTCTATTAATCTCTCTAAATTCAATTCAATTTTAATTACTGTTGTCTTAATATTGTAATTCGGAAAGCTGTTTGTACAATGGTTTACTTTTGTTAAATAAACTTGAAATGCAAAGGCTAAAGAAGTCAGTTTGTTTATAGATCGGTTGAAAATCATAATTACGTACCCAACCATTAAGTAACAGGGCAAATAAAAGTATGTTCATTTTGTATTCTCACAAGTCTCACCAAGAAACAAGATGAAACTGGGGGAATTTCAGACCTAATAATGTTAAATTTGTTCTTACTTACAAGAAATTTGTATTTGACTTTGGACCACTTTATGTTTCAGAAGACTTGTATATATTTTATGTTTCTTTAAAGAACTTCCAAATTCTCTTTACTACTCCGTCTTTTTAGGGCTTAAATTACACTTACAAAAATAAAGTAATTATAATCATTGTAGTAATTTTATTTTCGGGCTGGGCAGTGGGAAGAATTATAGGCTTAAAAAAAGTGTAATCTCTTCATAGAATCTATCCATCTACACTAGCCGCTGAAAAATAGTTGCTAGACATTTCACGCTTGGCGCAAATGAGTTCGCAAGTTCTATTTGATAAAATATTTTCACAAGGATCTTATTACTTATTCTCTGTACCTATTCTAACCAAGGCTATTGCGATACTAGCAAGAAGAGGTGGGGTGGGGGTATGCCATACTGCCCCAGCGTGCGAAAACATCCCAACATAAATAACCAGATACGGTGTTGGATAAACACAATGCCGGCACGTCGAAGACTGTTCAAATATTGTGACGAAATTTGCCCTCCGTGTTCACGATAATGAAGAGAAGTTTCCCGTTACCATGAACCATTTTAGTCCCTTGTAGTATCAAACATGTTTCCAAGACAAATTTACACAGGTAAAATATATCAACGTAAGTAAATATCAAGTAGGTATATTACGTTATTGAACGTTAGGAAAACGAGACGCAAATCTCTCATATGCTTCACCCTAAAATTTTACTGTACGACTTTTACGTTTACAACTATCATAATTAGCATAAAAAAATACCTATGCTTTGGTATTATATTGTAGGGAAATTCATTAAACGAAAAACTACTTTCAATAATAAATATCTTTGACTTGATCTTTAAAGGTAACCGTTACCTAAAATACATTTTAAAAACAAAATTTACAGTGATCGGTGAAAAAGCAGAGAAAAAGGGCCCCTGATAACAACTTGTACACGATATCAAGCCCCCCCTCAGATAAATGGCCCAATTCTGTTGGGAGCGATCGCCATCGATAATAAAGGCGGTGACGTCGACACCCCGAGCCGAAATCGAGGTCTGATGAGCGCCATTATTATTCCAGAGAATATCTCCGTTTGTCAAAAACCCTCGGAAAGTGAAACGAACGCAATTTGTAAAAATAGATTAGTTCTATTTCGAGAGGAAAAGAAAAGTAAAAATCTAATGTTTAGGGAGGGTTCAGGCTCCTAGCAACCGTAGCATCTAGAGAATAAGGCTGATAAAAAATTAAAAGTATGGAGCTTTTTTATATTGCGATTGTATAGCATTTAGATGAAAGTTAGCTCAACGTTGCGTTATAATGGTTTATTTATGGATGTATCTATGGATTTATTTTACGTCGCTATCAAATTATATGACCCCATTTATTTTAACAGATACCTAAACTTTTAACAGTTGCAGGATGGCTTTATTTACGTAATAAATAAAATTTAAATAATAAACATTTTGGCACAATATTATTATTATTCTTGAGAAGGCAGGCAGTTAATAGACAACTGATAATGTCTGTATTCAGTTGATTTATTCAGCTTTCTTTTTCTTAATTTCATTTATATGTGCATCTAGTTTGTTTTTAAATGCGTTAACGTCCGGCGCAGATACTGCTTCTTCTGGCAGTTTATTCCATTCGTTGATAACTCTATTAGCAAAGAAGTTATACTACATTCTTTACATAAATTCTGTATTCAGTTAGACTTATGACCACAAACACGCGGTGGATCGAAATTCCCTGCGGCGCGCCCGACTCAAGAGTTGCTCGTAGAATCGCCTTCAGTCCTATTTGATCTAAGCCGATCTTACTAAACTCCAACCAAACCAAGCTTCCTCTGTAAGCAACAAAGACGATTACTATTCACCCAGCTTGCTGGCTACACATAATTCAACGTATTTGCAACTGTAATTCTCAGCTGATTGTGCAGAATTGAGTTTGCCGAGTCGTCGCCTCGGAGGAATACCTGCCTCTGATTGGAGCCCAGAGGAAGATTCTATTCTCTTAGGCTTTCTCTTGTTAATATGGTGGCTTGATAGGAAACAAGTTACTTATTGATAAAGCAATCCCAATGGGGTTTCAATTTGTAAGTACTAATAGTCAGTGATTAGTTCTGAGAATCAACTACTGCCAAGTTGAGTTTAGACTTCTCAAAACTTAGTAAAGTGTTATTAGGAGAATGTTCTTGGAAATGTTACGCAATTTTAGTTCAACCATCATATTTAAAAACATTCATGCTACTTAACTCAAACTAAGCTAGTCTGATTTCACCAATTTAAGTAAGAAATATTTCAATATTATAAATTACTTGTAAAATCTGGGGCAGTATCTCATGAAAATAAAATATCATAGTTGAGAGACCAGAAAACAGGTCGCTGATAATATCAACCTTATTTTAGATTCGATAATATTTAAATTTAGAGATTGAATAAATTTGAGCATGAAATATTTCGCAATAGCATGTTAATTACGAAGTCTATCGAAGCATCGCTTTACACATCCCGTCGAAATCAATTTTATACCCAGCGAACCATAATCTCTGATGAGGTAAATAATATATTCTTATTTAAGGAGATGAGCAGATGGGTAACCTGATGAGATTTTTGGGACACGTTTTACGGCTGGTTATTATATAGAGCGATCATACTAATTTCTACGCGTTGTGCGTAATACAATTTGACAGAAATATTAAAAATACCTATGTAAGGCTGTATACGTGATTTCCTTGATCTACGAAAAGAAACACGACGTGTGCCGTCTCGCCCGCGCTCTGTCAGTCGGGAGGCCATTGCGGGTTGGCCATTTGAATTGGTTTTCTTAGTAAACCTTCGAAAAATTATAAAAAAATGATAACTGTTTGTTAAAATTTACATTAAAATATTGTTGTTCAAACCCGCAAGCTCTTCGTCTTATTATATTGGCTCCTCACGTTGGGCGTTGTAGGTTCACCAAGAATACGTACACACTAATTTAAATGGCGGACCCGCCTTAACCAAGGAGGTCAGGCTATACAATCTCACACTTATTATGAATAGTAAACATAAGTTTAAATACTGACAAACCGATCAAAATCCCGTAGGTATCTGGCTAAAAAGCTACGTTAACATACACAATTATTTTTACCAGTGTATTTTATACTTCTTTCACAAGATAATCGTATAATTTTCAGCTAACTAGAGCTTGTTATAAATGGATAAAGTCACAATTTTCCCCTTTCTTTGATGTCAAGAAAGGTTAAATTAATATCACGGACACCGACCTCTATAAATTTCCATCAAAGTCGACTACCCTTCATCAAAGTGGCGATAGCAAGACTGTCACTTTCGATATAAATATCTCAGTGTTGGCAAAGTTCACTGAAATCGTCAAAGAAGTAGGTAGAAACAAAAAGTGGAAGAAAACGTGTAAAAGTTCGTTTCTCTCACTAGAAGGTGTACGATTTCATCCTTTGATCTTGAAACCTAATACCGACATAACAACAAATAAAGATTGGTTCATATTTGCTATCTATTACTTACCCATCTATCTTCCATGCTGGACTGGGAGTGAGAGAAAAACATAGAATGTGCCAGCTGCATTTCCTCCCGAGCATGCTGTAAAAACCAGCTAAGGGATCTGAGGATTTCACTATATTGTAATTTAGGCGATGGGCTGACAACCTGTCACTACAGCAATATACTTACAAATCTATCTTAAATAACCCTCAAAACTTTGTCAGACGTGGCGGAACGGCCTTTGTTTAGGTTGTTTACGCTCTGCCTACCCCATTAGGGATATAGGCGTGATTATATGTATGTATGTATTACTTACCCAATAAATATTAACTTATTAATATATTTTTTCGGCATCGGTGTATATTTGTCATATATATTTATTCTAACTAAAAACTCTTATAAATTGTATGTTAGGATTGTTATTATAAAACAAACTTTATGTTCCTAATTATTATAAGTAAGAACACATCACATCTTTTAGATGAATGAATTACTATTTATATTTTTATTATAATAAACTTACTTTCAGTCATCACAAACTTAAACGATTTAAAAAAACAAAAAATAATATCAATTGGTGCTATCTTAAATAGACATGAAATGTATTACGTACTAAAACCAAAAAATATATAATATACTCTAATCAAATTGAAACACAGGTATGTGATACATCCACTGTTTAGCTATTAGTGCGATATATTTCAATACCTACATCAAAACTACATGATTTACTACTCTCATACAAGAGGTTTGCAAAGTTTCTAGAACATTACTTATTCCCCTTTGTGCCTGGAATATCAATAAGCTAGACACGTGACTGCTTAATTAACTCCACGCCAAGCATAGAGGTAGGAACCGTAAAGGAATGCGTATGTGGAAGCAAGTTGAACGCCTGTTTACTTTAGACAAAATAATATGTAACCCGCAACTAAGGTATTCCTGGTAATTCATCTTCCGGTAAATTTCTGGAAAGGAAAAGTAAACGCATATTAATTGTTTACTTCCATGCTGGATTGGGAGCGAAAGAAAAACATAGAATGTGCCGGCTGAATATGTACGCTGACAACCTGTTACTACAGTAATATACATACAAATTTATCTTAAATAGCCCTCAAAACTTTGTCGGACGTGGCGGAACGACCTTTGTTTAGGACCTCTACCTACCCTATTTGGGACAAAGGCGTGATTATATGTATGTATATTTATTTGTAGTTCATGATCGAAATATGTTAAGTACTTTTCGCTACGGCGTAGAGAGCGTAGCTAACTGCTACGACAAGTAAACTTATCAATAGTGACAGAACAAAAACCTCTTCTATGTATTTAAAAAGTTTAATAAAAAAAATAATTACACCCTGCTAAATAGCATACTAGTTACTGATACAATATTTATTATTTAAATTAATTAATTAGGCCCATAATTATATTGATTGCCCATTTTTTTATTTTATTATAAACAGCACTTGGGGCTGCAGCTTGTTTGAGTACGTATCAGATATATCATTTCAGTACAAAAAGACCTGTCAAATCCATACTCAATATTACTCTCAATCACCTAAAACACCGTTCTGTATGTAACGATCTAATACGACGCATGTATTTGCAACAGATATCTTTTTAGTATCGTAAAAATAAGAATTTCTTTACATTCAAAACCAAGTATTTCATTTGACAACATATGGAAGATCTTGGAGACAGATTGATTTTATGATAAGCAGGCAGGGTATTACATATTTATCATATGCGAAGAGGGGAACTTATTTGAATGTATTTTCATCATTCAAGTGCCTTCGTCTTTAGAAACGTTGTTATAACATGAAGATAAGAGGGCAATTTATTAGAGTGTCTTGATTATATCGTCTAATGTAGGTGCGAAATAATTGTTTCAAAATTAGACGTCCTAAACTGAACTAAATTGCAATATACTGAAACCCTTGGATCCCTTAACTGTTTTTAATGCAACTGGCACATTCTATGTTTTTCCTTAGCTCCCAGGCCATCAAAGAAAAACCCAGGCCCGCATGGAAGAAAGAAAGAAAATGACAACATTTAAAAGACAAAACAGATATTTAACATAGAATGTGCCAGTTCCATTAAAAACAGTTAAGGGATCCAAGGGTTTCAGTATATTGCAATTTAGGCGATGGGATGACAACATCTCACTACAGCAATATACCTAGAAATCTTAAATAACCACCAAAACTTTGTCAGACGTGGCGGAACGACCTTGCTTAGGTTGTTTACTCGCTGTAAACCCCATTAGGGATAAAGGCGTGATTATATGTATGTAAGAAAGGTACTTATTTGAATGTGTTTTCATCATTCAAGTGCCTTCGCCTTTAGAAACGTTGTTATAACGTGAGGATAAGGGGGCAATTTATTAGAGTGTCTTGATTATATCATCTAATGTAGGTGCGAAATAATTGTTTCAAAAATATACGTCCTAAACAGAACTGAATTACGAAATATCTGTTTTGTCTTTTAAATGTTGTCATTTTCTTTCTTCCATGCTGGCCTGGGTTTTTCTTTGATGGGAGCTAACAGTTAAGGGATCCAAGGGTTTTAGTATATTGCAATTTAGGCGATGGGCTGACAACATCTCACTACAGCAATATACCTAGAAATCTATCTTAAATAACCCCCAAAACTTTGTCAGACGTGGCGGAATGACCTTGATTAGGTCGTTTACATTCTGTATACCCCATTAGGGATAAAGGCGTGATTATATGTATGTAAAAAGGGTAGTATATTATAATGTAGGCGATGGGCTGACAACCTGTCACAACAATACCTACAAATATATCTTAAATAACCCTCAAATCTTTGTCAGACGTGGTGGATAGACCTTTGTTTAGGTCATTTACGCTCTGTCTACCCCATTATAAAGGCGTGATTATTACGAATGTTTGTATTTTCTCAGTACGAATTTATGAAAGTGCATCAAAATACTAGTAATTTATTAAAAACCTAGAGGAAGGTTAAACTTATGATGAAAGAACATTATATTTTTGCAAACTTATTGGTAGTGTGATTATATTCCTTTTTAGCAACAAAATAATGGGCTCGATTCTAGATTCCACCGGCTAAAACTAAAATTTTAATCTATCTGTCACTTTCAAAATAATAAAATTGAAAAAGACAGGCGATTACACTCTGTCAAAATCTGGCGAACAAAGTGTAAAACCATCACTTTGTTCGCCAGATTTTGACGCACTTTTGCACGTCTGCCCAGTATTTCTGTCAATTTTATCCGTAATATCATATGACGGCGGATAAAAATTACAGATAACGCATAAAACCACCGACTTTAAATCAAAAACAGGAGAGAATAGATATCCTGTCATTTTCCAATGTTTTTTTGTCTGAAAGTGACAAATAGACTTCAATTTGAGTTTTAGCCGGCAAATCTAGAATCGAGCCCACTGTCGTGTTGCCATAATACTAAAATTCAATTTATATTAATCAGTTAATCTTTGACTCCAATAGATACGAAAATTCAAAAAGTACTTACGTAAAAAACAAATATAGCTAGCAATATAATTTAAATTATATAAAACAAAACTTATAGCAATAACAGGGCTCTAATGTCGTAATTATTTTAATCGGCACTGACATTAAAAATCACATAGTTAAATAGGTAATTACGTCAAAGTTCATTACGACCCATGTCTATTTCCAACTAATGGTTTAAACTGTGATTATGTGTTAAAGGATGTATAGTTCTTGGATTCAATTGTCCTGATGAATAATTTAACTATTACTAAAAGTTTATTTCGGTATCGAAAACTCGAACGATATCGACCTCAAACTTTGTAGAGTCTATTTTAAAATAGTATTACCCACATGGTATTTTCTCATCTTTAATATTCATTCTACGATTACCTATTTGAAATCGATAGATTATAATTAAGTCATATTCAATAAGGCAATAAGTAGCTTGCGTTCTAATTTTGTAGTGTATAAGTATACTTCCATGCTCGCAAGTTAATCGTTTTTTTTACTTTAGACAAAATAATATGTAATCAGTAACTAAGGTACCCGGTAATTCATCTTAGGGTATGCTTTAAAAACCAGCTAAGGGATCCAAGGGTTTCAGTACATTGCAATTTAGGCTGACAACCTGCACTACAGCAATATACCTACAAATCTATCTTAAATAACCGCCAGAACTTTGTCAGACGTAGCGGTACGACCTTTGTTTTTGTTCGTTTACGCTTTGCCTATCCCATTACAGATAGAGGCGTGATTATATGTATGTATATTTATTGGAATTAGTCTTTACTTTTAATTCGTCTATCAAACATGATTATTATCAGGAGTATAATGATATTACTTCCATGCTGGACTGGGAGAGAGAGAAAAACATAGAATGTGCCAGCTGCATTTCCTCCGGGAATGCTGTAAAAGCCAGCTTAGGGATCCAAGGGTTTCAGTATATTTCATTTTAGGCGATGGGCTGACAACCTGTCACTACAGTAATATACCTACGAATTGAACTTAAATAACCCTCAAATCTTTGTCAGACGTGGCGAAACGACCTTTGTTTATAATAGTGTTATATAAATGCGTGATTATATGTATGTATGTATGTATAATAATATAGATTTTTAGTGGGAGGAAGAGGTCGATTTGTCTTATTCTCAAAGTATTTTGACAACCAACTCTGTCTTTATATACATTACTGTATTCCATCGGTTTGTGAAAATTGAATGCTATTAAGATGTACATCTATAGTTGAGTGTAAAAATTAACTAGATGAAGTTTGTTAATTTTAAATTATGTGTGCATAAAAAAAAATATACATAAAAAAATTACAGCGAAATAAAATTTAAGTGACAAAGACTATGCAAATTGACGGTTTTCGTCAAAAACCACTAAAGAAGAAAACGTACATAGATATTATAGCCTCTTGATTAGATCTCCCTTACAACTGCAACAACTGAAACGCATGAATGAAAACGTTAAAAACAGTACTGCTTCTGGTTTGTGTAATAAAGAGGTTCATAGAGTTCCAGGGGTCAATTTGCGAGCGAAACTGCGAAGCTAACAAATCGCAGCCATCAGTTATAGAGCAAAGTTTCCCCATCAGCAATTTGGCGCGCCTATTATGTGGATAATAGGCCGAGTTCGGTGTTGGTGAGAAGTGAGTCATAGGATCAACTTTCACGTGTCCATTCATGCCTAATGAAGGCAGATTTAGGCCTAGTGTAGTTGACCAATGTAAGAAAATCCTGACTTTAAATTATAATATTTTATACAGACCTGAAATACTGCTTTCGCTGCTGTCATTAGGTGCCCTATTTATATCGTATGTGAGATATCAAGTTTATAGAAGCCGAGCTCGGAGTTAGTGAGAAGCGAGCCATGTAGCCAACTTTCACGTGTCTATTCACTGCTTAATGAAGGAAGATTTATGCCTGACCAAACTGTTTAAGAAACTATGAACTTCCACAAAGATGGCATGACATTTTCTGCTGCTGAACCTAGGTAAGTTGCATCTGGCAGGTAAGTAGTGCCTATAGGCCCAGTTCGCTTTTGGTTAATTATATTTTCTTTGGTGTTGGTGAGATGCGAGCTATCAGAACAAATTTCACGTATCTATTCACTGCCTAATGAAGGCAGATTTACGCCTGACCAATGTAAGAAATTTTAATACACTTCGACAAAAATTGCATGTATTTTTTTTCTACTAAACACAAATTGCTTATGGCTGATAGTTCTAGAGCAGGTTCTTAACCAGAAATTTGGCACGTGTCTATTAATTGCTTAGTGAAAGAGTCATATAGTTTACCAAAATGTAAGAAATTATGAACAAATGAATGATGACAAAGTTTACTGATATGCGGATAGACTATCTTACATAATTAAGCTAGCAAAATCTGGGAGTGAAGAGTCGAAAACCGGGCCCTAGTGGGAGAGACGTTTCTTGAGCAGAGCAATGACACTTCTATATGATGTTGAGGTTTGTATCAAACTTAATAATTAGTTGTAGTTAAACGCTAACGCAAGTGCGTTACAGTCAATTAGAAATTTGAATATTTAGTATAGCTAGTACACATCTAAATAATTCTAATTTAATCCTAATTCATCTAAATAAATATCTTTGTATTAGATATTATATTCTGAGACAATTTAACAAACTGAATACCTATAGTAGTTACCTTATAAATTAGCAACACAAAAAGTAACCTGGTACCACAGATAGATATCCTGGTACAAATTTTCCTAACAAAAAAGTATCAAGTATATAACTTGTTATGGACTGATTTCTTTGTGAACAAATTAGGTATCTACCTTCCTACTTTCTCGGTGGCTTAAATACAAATTCTAATTTCTTTATCCTTTGTTTCTACTTCTAAATATAAATCTTTTGAAAGAAAATGGTAACGGTAGTCTCATTTAACTTTTACTTTTGATTTGTTTAAAATGTTACTGGTACCTATTATTATTTTATGAGAACAGAACAGAATATAGCTAACTAGCGACCCGCCCCGGCTTCGCACGAAAATGATCAGTGTTTCTCTACTATATTATGCATGTATTTTACATATAAACCTTTCTCTTGAATCACTCTATCCATTAAAAGAAACCGCATCAAAATCCGTAGTTTTAAAGATTTATGCATACATAGGGATATAGGGACAGAGAAAGCGAATTTGTTTTATACTATTTAGTGATATGGCTGATGATGTTTTATGTCTACCTTATACAATTTTTAAAAAATTGTCTTGACGTGACATTAATGTAAGCGAAAGTTTTTCTTAAAAAAAATCTGTTGCACCTACCTCATCGAGTTCTCGGAACAGAAAGAATTTGTCTAGAAATGTAACTGTGCTAATATAATTAATTCAGTGGAATCTGGCGCGGCTGACAATTCAGATATTTGATTTGAATGGAACAGACGTCTAGAATAGTCTAGAGCATAGTGAAGGTGCAGCCTTTATAATTATAAATCTATGGGTGCAGCAGTGAATATAATGCTACTGTCTGAAAATATCATGCCTTAATAGCGTTTGCTAGTCATTCATTCAAATGTAGTAAGTATATGAAATAGCCGCAGTTGAGCCTTACTTTCTTACTTACCCAACAGTACTTTTAATTAAATCAATACAATACAAAAGTACTAATTAATCCCAATTTGACCTCAGGTTTGTTCTCATTATAACCTTTTGGATTTGTTTTCAAGCCAAGTTTTCCTCATAGCATTTGCCTCTGAAACGAACTCCCGACCAGGCAAAGCCGTAAAGCCAATAAGCTCTCCCGACAGACAATGGCGCCCCTTCACTGTCGTTGGGCCGGCTGCCGGCTCGGCGAGCAGAGGTCGGTCAAGCCAATCGTGGCATTCGGGGCTGCTCAAAGGTATCGCGTGAATGAGGGTATGTTTGAGTAGTCAAAGCTTCTGTTTCATCAATAGGTAAGTAGAATAGGTCTGTTGATCGGAGATGGACATAGGCAACTATCATTATAGTGCAGGCAGTTTCCTTATTCCCATGAGAAACTCATTGGCGACGGGTGAGACTGCGTGTGGAAAACTAGTCTATGTATATTAGACGACTACGATGCGTATCCGATCCGACCACATGGTGTTCCCTTTTTCGTTGTCATTTCTTCGGACACAGTCATTTAAATTTACTTACATCTTTTTAGAACTTCTTCTTCTTCTTGTGGATTCTCGAATCGAACAACGACCCGATGAACCCTGGTATCAAATCGACTAGTAGCACAGCTATTAGGCTTGTGACATGGTTTGAGTAACGACCACTATCAAAGACAGCGACCTACGGCTTAACGTACCTTTCAAAGCACGGAATCCTTTTACTATTCGGACAATCAGCTGATTTAGCCTGCAATGTCGTAACCAAACTGGGGAAAACCTCACAAAGTCATAAATTGACAAATATCAACTTTGTGTTCCCCCCTGGAAATCGAACCCCCTGGAACCAACGACCTCCGAGTCGTAAGCCCATGGCTCTGACCACTAGACCACGGAGATAGTTTTTAGAACTAATATTAAAACCTATTTATATCTAAAATATACAACAGAAGCCGCTACTGAATCAAAACAACTCTGTCACTGAGTCAGTTCTCATTAGCACCTAAAGTCGAGTAACCTATTTCCACGTAGCTTTTCCCTCTGTACTCCCGACGGGGAAAATTCGTAAAGCTTGTGTAAGCTTTTCTGACTGACACTGGAGCCCCCTTTACTGGTCGGGCTTGATGAGCAGCGAGGCTGGTCAAGCCAAAGTTTGCTGCTCAATGATTGTGCAATCGCACGACCGTCAATGACAACATTCGGTAGTGATCTGATGAGTATATTTGGTTGCAAGATCGTGCAGGCAGTGTGATGATTAGAGAGACCTACTCAAATATTTCGGCGAGCGTTGGCCATTACGACAAGACATACAAAATAAAATTTATGATTATGTAAGAAAGAAAATACCTATCATTTGGCCATAAAAAGTAGATTCATATTTACTGTACCAAAAAACTAAAGAAAGAAATATTGAAAAAGAAATTTTAATATTCCCGCTGCCTTAAATTTAATTTAAAGAGCGAGATGATTTTAGGAAAACAATATTGTTTTTTACCTAAATATCGTACTACATACATACATACATACATATAATCACGCCTAATGGGGTTGGCAGAGCGTAAACGCCCCAAACAAAGATCGCTCCGCCACGTCTGACAGTTTTGAGGGTTATTTAACATAGATTTGTAGGTATATTGCTGTAGTGACAGTTTGTCAGCCCATCACCTAAATTGTAATATACTGAAACCCTCTGCTGGTTTTTACATCATGCCCGGGAGAAAAAGCAGCTGGCACATTTTATGTATTTCTATCGCTCCCAGGCCAGCATGGAAGATACTACTAATTTTATTTCTCATAATTATTTAGAAATATACTAAATGAAGTCAATCAAGTAGACAGTTCGTTTCGTTTTATAATATAAATTCGCTGTACCTAATGTTAATTCCCCGAATTACTATGGATCGCAATTGGCCCAGCGCAGTAAAACACTTGTCATACATATCCGATAAGACCGCAAGATGTCAAAAGCACTCCAAGTTGGTCACAAACTGTTAAACTTGAACCGAGCCGGGATCTCCTTGGATTATGCTTGTATGAACTTTATGTGCTAACTCCAAGTTTAATAGTTTCGTACTTTAGGAGAGTTTTGTTTGTCCTAATATTGCTATGGAGTTGTAGAATGGTAATTTTGTGAGCGATAGCACCAAAATCTATCTTTTAGACTAGACTCTAGCATAGGTCTAATTCCGAGTTTCATTGTTCGGTACTTTTGGGGCATATGCCCTATAACTATTTATTATCTTGGTTTGTAGTCGTGGGATGGTAATTTTAAAAGTGATAGTACCTAAACCCTACCACTTCAGAGTTCTAGCGAAGATCACAAAATAAGATTTACTAATGAAAATGGACTGTTACTGGCTTCTGATGGAAATAGCGAGGTTATATTTTGTTTACCGCATAGAAACCGATCAGACAGGTATTTTGAGACTTCTACGATTATAATTATTATTGAACAGCAATAATGCTTAATAACTAATTTAAAACTGCAATACAAAATGTGTGTGCAGCCATTTTGTTTATGACAAAAGAACCAAATTAAGCTTTTTATCATATCCAAACATACAATCACGCCTTTATCCCTGATGAGGTAGGCAGAGCTTAAACAACCTAAATAAATGTAGTTCCGCTACGTCTGACAAAGTATTGAAGGTTATTTAAGAAAGATTTGTTTGTACATTGCCATTAGTGACAGGTTGTCAGCCCATCACCTAAATTGTAATATACTGAAACCCTCCGTTCTATTATCATGGAAGTTAATATTCGTGATGAAATATTTGAAATGTGTCTCTTTTCTCGGATGACGTCAGTGCGATTATTGCAGGCACATTGGACAATCGCCGCAAATTAATAGGTAAATTAAATTGGATTGCTTGAAATTGTGATTTCCAGTTATTCTTCGGTATTGCAGTTATTACTGATAAAACAAGGGTCTGCTAATTAACGAAATGTTATTTCGCCAATTATGATATTATTACGTTTTTCACCAATTTCATGCTCAAGGCCATTAATATGATTTAAGTGCACGCTGCCAAATTGGCATACGTATGAATAAAGCCTGTTTTATACGTCTAATTACACAAAATGTATGTTGTAGTAAAAGTTTTACTGCATTCCTTGGAGTTTATGAGTCGTTTCATGAGCCTACACCATACTGGCGGGTTCAGGCGAATAATCTTTAGGGTTTAAACTATTTTCAACCGTCTTGTGTTTTACATGAATAACCTTAATAGTATCATAATTTAAACTGCAGTTAAGCCACTGTTCGACATGGACGCACGTCTCGTTATTAATGAAATAAGTTTACCTTAACTGTAAAATTTTTGATAATTCTTTAAAGTTTTATTAAAGTTATTTTATCCCGGCACTGCATATTATTTATATGATTCTAGCTGTGCCCGCGACTTTGTTCGCCCGGTTTGTATTGAAAACACGCAGTGTCGAACATACTGAAAACGCTACTCCGCGCGTAGGAGCAGGATCTGCAAATCCGCGCGCGGAAGCGTGTTTCGCATTGTCTGTTCTTTGTTTTTGTACGGAAAACACTATTCCTCACGCGAGCTAGCAGATCTCGCTCCTACGCGCGGAGAAGCGTTTTCAGTATGTTCGACACTGCGTGTTTTCCATACAAACTGGGGTACTTACTCAATATTAGATTGGTTTACGTGATTATTTCTAATCTAGGCTGGACACCAGGTAACTAAAAAAACTCAGGAAAATAAAAAGTCCCTTTAAGATCCGTTAAAACGATCAGACTTCAATTTCCTGCCTACCCCCTAAATCAGGTGGCGTGATTATTTGTATCGTAACTTTGAGTTTAAGTAATGCTCAGTCAAACAAAAAAAGTTCCATCAAAGTCGGTTAAAAACGACCGAAATTCAAGTTTCTACCTACCTCCTAAGTCATGAGGCGTGATTATTTGTATCGTAACTTTGATTTTAAATAATGCGTAGTCGAATAAAAAAGTTTCCTGCCTACCCTCTTAGTCAGGCAGCGTGATTTTAGGTATCCTTAGTTGCAACTCGGATAACATACAGTTGGTTAAAAAAGTTTTGGCGTGATGTGGTAACATACAGACAGACAAAAAATCGAAAAAAAAAACGTTTCGATCTTTATATCGTTAATAATGCGTGCTGCATTTATTTTTTTGTAAAAATATTCAATGTACAGATACGACCCTTCTAGAGATTTATTATATGTATAGATGGAAAAGTATAGTTAAGTTCATCGTTTTGCTGACTAGAATAGCGTTAAAGTACAGAACTGTAATAAAATCAAATAGCACGCAGTTTTTTAGTTTTGAAGGAAATTAACCTACCACTTATTAGGGGCTACTACAAATTTACAAGGTATAATTTCATGTACTTCGCGTGGTAAGTTTGTATCGATAAGCTTTCTTATATTATAACGTCATACTGACTCGTCAATGTACATTACATTGTCCTTCTAAAAGGTTTCAAGAATCGTCCCCCTTATTATAAAATAGAACTGTCATTTGGTGGGAACCTCCAAGGAGTCACGTTTTCTATCGTTAAAGTTTATGAAGGTCCCGAAAGTAATGACCTCAACTTTATACTAACTGAAACCTTTCGCTAATTAATTGCTGATGCTCTTTTGATAATTAGAAGTGTGTTTTTACTTTTAAAACAAAAGCTTATTTCACGCTGCCTTTGCTTGTGAAACTAAATAGCTTCTACAAGTAACAATTTACTAAGAGAGAGCTTAAAAAAATATTTAGAAAGAACAAAGTACCCTCCAAAAGGCGCCAGCCACTACTCTTTTCTAAGTTATACTTATGTATTAAGTTTCTTTTTCAACGGACCCTTTTAATGCAGATTATGTGTCTTAGGCTCGTATTCATAAAGTGAACTCAAGATTGAGAGCAATATTAAGTTTTGATTTGACAGGCTGTTTGTACTGAAATGACATTTCTGATACAAACTCAAACCCGCTGTCACTTTTGAGAGTGGATTATAATTACGGCTCTAAATCACATATACCTAAGTAAGTAAAACTTGACCACATTAATTAAAACTACCCTACTTAGTTCCACGAAAGGCCGCATTGACCTTATGTTTGCTTACTTTGGAACATGGTCCTTGACCTTTATGGGGTGACCTTTCATAAGATCACGTGTAAATAAGTTCTGGTGGTTATTGTTCATGTATAGTTTTGAGATTATATAGGTTCGCTTAAATTATTTAATTAAAGTATGTGGCAATTAATCCAATAGTCCCAAACAATATTTACAAAAAGAAGAAACTTAGATGATAAATACTGATCGTTTGATCAGGAAAGTTAAATGAGAATATTATTAATGAAGCCAAGATCTTTAACTTTAAATTTATTTAATCATATAGTAATAAAACATATATAAGAAAATGATTGAAAGGTTCAAATGGATAAAATTAATTTTAATCAAATTTGCATATGTTTTTTTAACGGACCTATTTGCACCATACTACAAAGTGTATAAAATGCGTCAAAGGACTGATTTGCAGGTTCAACTTAAATGAATTAATAATCCGTCACTTTTTTTTATTGCGCATGTTAGTTACTGTTATAACTGATGGATGACATAAGCGTACCTCAGTACTGACTGGTACTATTTCGCTTCATTAGGCCAACTATAACATTTCCACGCCCCGTTGACATCTTTATGTATTCTGCTTAGTAAATAAACCTAAAGCACATCACAATATTATTATAAGTTAGTAACAGAACCAAAACTACATACATACAATGACGCCTTTATCCCTAATAGGATAAGCAGAGCGTAAACGGCTTAAACAAATGTCGTTCCGCCACGTCTGGCAAACTTTTGAGGATTATTTAAGATAGATTTGTACGTATTTTGCTGTAGTGATAGGTTGTCAGCCCATCGCTTAAATTTCAGTATACAAAATTCAAAACATAATCCTCGGAACCTCGTAGCTGGTTGTTACAGCACGGCCGGGAGGAAATGCAACTGACAAATTCTATGTTTTTCTCTCGCTCCCAGTCAAGCATGGAACCAAAATTATCGTAGAGATTATGTCACAAATACACATACTCATAATACGAGACATCACAATCTATACACACATTCGCTCACACACGCGCTCTCACAGCAGACGTGAGGCAGGTTACGATCGGCTCATTTGTTTGTATAATTGTGTTGAATAATTTACTAAAGCCAGCCAACTGATTTTGTCTTTTATGTTCTGCTTAGTTACAAAACCTAAACTATGGATAGCAGTTTACAATTAAAGCTTAGTAATAGAACCTAAATTGTACGAGCACACACTCGAAATACGAGGCAAATCTATACACATATTTACTCACACACGCGCACTCATGCGATCGGTTCATTTGTTTGTGAAGTTATACAACGCTCTGTTGAGTAATTTATGAACGCCAGCCAACTTATCTTGTTTTTTTTATATTTTGCTCAGTACAAAACCTATACTATGGATAACGCTTTACAATTATAGCTTAGTATTAGAACCTAACTTATAGGAGCACACAATCAAAATACAAGACAAATATATACACACATTTCCTCACACACGCGCACTCACAGCAGACGTGAGGCAGATTGCGGTCGCTCATTTGTTTGTGAAGTTATACGCCGCTTTGTTGAGTAATTTATTAACGCCAGCCATTTGATACAGTGGATGCTTCGGGATTCGTGAGTTAGTTTAATTTGTATTTTAATCAAATGCCTCAGACAAAGGTAATGAGCTATTTTTGCTATTATTGTTGAGTAATGTATATGTGTGTGTTTGTTTTGTCTAATTCTGAACATACTAAAGGTCACAAATTTAACTTTAAAGCTAAGTCTAAAGTTTATCGTTTTATATCGCTTTTATGCTAACATCTAGGCTACGGATCCAAAGGTTTTTGTATATTGCAATTTAGACGATGGGCTGACAACCTATCTCTAGAGCAATATCACTACAAAAACTACAAATCTATCTCAAATAACCCTAAAAACTTTGTCAGACGTGGCGGAATGACCTTTGTTTAAGTCGTTTACACTCTACCTACCCCAATACTGATAAAGGCGTGATTATATATATGAATGTATGTATATGTATTTTAGCATAGAACACTAGGTAGGTACAATGAAATAAGTTATCAAATTTGCTATTATATCGGCGCTTATGTTATTATTCTCTAAATTACTGAATATTATTTAGTTGTCGTGATCCCGACATTTCGTGGTCGCGACAGTCTACCCGCGGCTTGATAATTTAAATTGCCTATCTACCGTAACATTACATAAAGTTACACGGTTCATACCCAACTACATTTACTTACACGAAAAGTGTTTATACTTTTGCATAAAGAGATAATAGAAAAAGCGAATTAATAAAAAAATATCTCAATGATAAAAATATAACAATACAGTTTCCGTTATTAAAGAATATCGCCTAAGGCAGAAAAATCTGTTCGTTACTCTTCCGGCAAAAAGAAGTATTTCCTTTATCATAAATAAAATGCTCTTCCTTTGTTTTATTCTGACGAATAAAAATATTTCTGTTTTAATCCGGGTCTCTGGCGGCTGCATTTATGCCAGCTTCTGTTTCAAATACGAGGAATAAGGATTTTTGAATACGGGTAAATTTTATTCATGAAATTATGTTCCTCTTAATTATGTTGCCCTATATAGTAGTTTGATTGTTTTTTTATTCAAGGCTTATTTAATACGTCGTCGGTTTTGGTGGTGCGGTCACGTATCGCGAGAACTGCGTCTGTGGTCTAAGGGTCTGAGCCAAGGGCTCTCGACCCGGAGGTCCCGGATTCGGTTACCGGCGGAGGACAATGACTTTGTGTTGTTATTGTTTCTAGTTGATGTGCATTTCAAATGTCGGCCCTGCACCTGATTTCGTTCTGGTCCTGTCAGTCAATCTTTCCCATCAGAATAAGAGATTGAAGGAATAGAGAGTGCACCTGTATGTAGCCCTTGTGCACTAAAAACTAGTCCTGCGCAGTTGGCTGATCTTTGACAGATTGTTCGCCATTACCGAAAATCGGTGGGAGGACTATTATTATCTGATTATTCATTAAAACTATACCATGTAACGATTATTTTATCCCTTCTTACAACCAAATTCACACAGGAATCTCTACGAGATCGCTACGCAAAGTCTACGAAGTTCGTAGCGCTGTGCTACGATCCGCGTAGCAAAGGCACACGCGCTACATCTTTTATGAGTGCGACAGTTTTGTTCTGTTCCACTATATAGGTCAATGGCTTGCTGTTATTTCGTGAACTGCATCCAGGAAGTTTTATATTTCAGTCTAGAAAATTTTAGTGCTTTTGTAAGAGCTATATCCCCGTAAAGAGAGTCGAGACGCTCTCCTCTGTACTACAATCGCAAAAGTATTATGAAAATGGATTATTTCGTTTTTGGTTATTATTTACTGAATTTTTGAATCTTCCAAATACATGTTACGTACATAAAATTATTATTATAATTGAAGTTGCATGAACACCAGCTAACAATTCAATTCTATTTTGTACAATATGATACCGAAACACAAATTAATTGCTGATTGTTTGAATTTGAATTAATTTGACACATTCTGTCAATATTATGTCTAGGCTAATTGAGGTTTGATTACAAAACATTCTCATTAGCATATCAGTATAATAATATTTTGAAATAGCAAAAAAATAATTCGCATTTAAGATGTTCTTATTCTTGAACTAAATTTAAACATACACTGATTTACATTTCTCAAATAAAAAGCGTTCTACTTGAACTCACAGCCATTAACAAAATACTCATGAAAACTTTCTTTGTGATGATACACAAACGCCCGTATTTATAAAGCGAACTCAAGATTGAATTAAGTATGGATTTGACAGGTCCTTTTGTTCTGAAATTGTATCTTACGGACGCAAACTAGCTGTCAGTCTAAAGTGCTGTTTATAATTACGGGCCTTAGCACAATTTAAACTTTTAAGGCTTTATCATACAGCTGTAAAAATAAATTTAATTCCCCAAACAAACTTTATTTATATTTTTATTTTATTTTATTTAACAGTTTATTGTACACTTTGCATATACAATTTGTGCAGGAAATTCAATGTTTTCTTTTTCTTTTCCAAAACAATTTATTACATACATACATATAATCACGCCTTTATCCCTAATGGGGTAGGCAGAGCGTAAACGACCCAAACAAAGGTCGTTCCGCCACGTCTGACAAAGTTTTGAGGGTTATTTAAGATAGATTTGTAAGTATATTGCTATTGAGGAGCCCGATGGTGTAGTGGATAGGGCCGCTGCCTCCTGAGCGGGAGGTTGTGGTTCGAATCCCACCACGTACCAATGTGTTTTTCGATTTTCGAATTTCATATGTACGTTTATTCGGCGCTTTTTCCGTGCTTCGGAAGGCACGTTAAGCCGTTGGTCCCGGTTTATATCGTGTAATACCGTAGATATTAGTCGTTAAGCTATGTCAGAGGCCAGTGCTAAGCATTGGCGGCTTGAAAACTCTGACCTAATCTAGGATTGGGTCTGGTTTCCCTTCTGGGTTGCAGAGGTCAGATGGCAGTCGCTCTGTGTAAAAACCAGTACCCTCGTTCAATCCCCTCGATTAGGTAGCCGACCCCGTGATATACGGGATTAGGCTAGGGAGATGATGATGTAAGTATATTGCTGTAGTGACAGGTTGTCAGCCCATCGCCTAAATTACAATATACTGAAACCCTCAAATCCCTTAGCTGGTTTTTACAGCATGCCCGGGAGGAAATGCAGCTGGCACATTCTATGTTTTTCTCTCGCTCCCAGGCCAGCATGCAAGAAACAATTTATTTATGAACTTAATTCAGTTTCGTTGACTAAGTCCTTCCAATTTTTGGACAACATTCCTTCTTCTTCTTAGGTAGTGGATTTTCGAGTCAAACGACCCGATGAACCCTGGTTCCTTAAACATTTTGCAAAAAAATAACTGTAATAAGTTATTTTTTAAAGTTTTTCTTTTGTGGTCTAGCTAAGCAAAGACATAAACAGAGTTTACATTTATTCAGTCTCTTGACTCACAGCCGTTAACAAAATACTCATGGAAACTTCCTCTGTGATGATACACTTAGCACACTTTAAACTTTCAAAGGCTTTATCATCGCGGTCTGTTGCGGCTTTTGTTTTATCGTCCCTGGCGATTAACTCACTTGCTCTGAGTGCACTGGAGTGTGCAGGCTAAGTTCATTCTTAGTTGAAATTCTCTAGGTGCTTAATTTTCTAATTAGTATTCTAGTTTTTAGTTTATGGTCTAAACATAATGTATAGATATACAAAACATATTTGATAATGTTAAGATAAGGGTAATTTGAATCGAGCTAGGTTTGTTTTTCATGTAACTAACTTAAAAATATGAAGTTAATTACGTTACACGAGATCGTCAAAACTTTTCAAGGAACACACTGACTCAAAGTACCTAAGTTAAAGATAAAATTAAATATAGTAAGTTTCGAAAGAGACGATTAAATCAATAAAGTTTGTAAGTACAATAAGTATTAATCATAAGATTGAGTAACGATAACCATAATACATATTTTTTTGCATACAATTACGCAAAGTGAACTTGCCTCGCTTTTAACGCTCACTTTTTTGATGTGATTTATTATTAACCGGCGAACTCATGAGCACTTAACGTGTACAAATATTTTCCCTCACATTTTGGGACGGCTTTTTGGACCCTGACAGAATATGACTTTGATGTTGATGTTGAGCCGCAATTTCTTTTACGTTGTATTGTAATGAATAAACGTGTGAAAGATAATTGCATACCAGATGTAAGGGACAGCGTCCGACAAACTTATAGGGGTTGCTGATTCTACGACACTGAACAACTTTCACCAAGAAATTCTTGCAGGAAGTGAGTTTTTTTTTTCGGCTTTTCCACACAAATTGTCGGGTAGAATTGGACATTTTGTATGAAAATACAAAAAAAAACACTTCCCGAAAGACTGGTCAAAGTTTTTCAGTGTCGTTGACTGAACAACACCGATCGGTTTGTGTCCTTACACCCTGTATAGCATTTACGTATAATTTAACGTAATAAAAGAGGAAAGAGAACACGTCTTATTCTATAAATGTCTTTTAATTTTTGTTGGGTTGCTATGCCTAAACCTAGTGGTAGTAAATATTAAATATGCAACATGTCCTAGAAAGATACTTCCATGCTGATTTAACTGGGCATACTGCAAAAACCACTAGAATATGAGGATTTTGAAATCGACTGAGAAATTGTAATTTGATTTGAGTGATACACATCCCTTTCTTAAAATCATCCTCAGTATTAAATTATTTTTAAGACGGGTTGAAATGTCCTTTGCTTCGCTACTTAGTGTTTACTCTCTGTTCTTCTGAAAAGATCAATGAGTCAAAGTATGTAGGTAATACCAGGAGACTAACTAATAAAGCATACCAAGCTGGAACTCAAACAGACCCCAGTATCATAACCCCTTGTTTTAACAGTATAACCCTTAGTTTAACGTGAAAACCACACTGTCCTTGCTAACACGGTGTCAGATGTGTAGGCAGATTTCGATACCCCTTCCCGTTGACATAGGATGTGCTGTCAATTTTCAAACATACAATTTTGTCCTTTGTCATTTAATAAGGATTATTACAAAACTACTTCTAAATTTTGAAGATCTACTTGTAACAGAAGAAATTTAAATCCTTGCTTGAATTTACAATAAAGTTACGTAGTTTTCTCAAATATTTGCAGAAATACTCTGAAAAAAAGACGCAAAGTTTTAGTTTACGAGCTGAAGAAATAAAAAATCAAATCACATTTAAAAACTGGCGCCATTTCATGTCGCTGCGAACTTTTAATTTCCCTTGTTACACGTCAATTTGCTTATTTCCTTGGCCTCGTTTTGAATTTAATATTAAATTACTAGTTTGTGAATATTTTCTTTATAAGTAAATCATTGTTTTAAACATAATGTGGAGTGAAATTTCTGCTATACAGTGCACCTGCAGGAACTTTCGAATTTCGAAGAGTGCCGTGCCGAGTAAAGTCATAGAAGTCGATTAAGGGATATTTCAACGAGAACGGCCACCATGCTTTCTTCCATGCTGGCCTGGAAGCGAGGGAAAAACATAGAATATGCCAGCTGCATTTCCTTCCGGGCATGCTGTAAAAACCATACAAGGGATCCGAGGGTTTCCGTGTATTGTATTTTAAGTGATGGGCTGACAACCTATCACTACAGTAATATACCTACAAATCTATCTTAAATAACCCTCAAAACTTTGTCAGACGTGGCGGAACGACATTTGTGTAGGTCGTTAACGCTCTGCCTACCCCTTTATGGATAAACGCGTGATTGTCTGTATGTACGGCCAGCAGCGCTCTCTGTGAGTGTAACAATCTCTCTAATAATACATCTGCCGTGATCAGTAGGTGTTTGGAAGAGTCTGGATATGGCCTAGTCGTCTTGCAATGGTATTGAGTGGGCTGAAGTTTGAGGTCGCTTAGGAGTGACAAATTGCGATGTAAATAATACGTCGTAAAGTTCACACAACACAATCTACATTACCTTGGAATCACTTTTACAAACATTTAGGATTTAATTTCATTTATAGAGAGAAAATACTTATGCATGGTACTGGAGGAGTACTGATTCTGAAAAAGACACAGAACACAATCAATAAAATTAAAAAGATACGATTTGCATAGCAAACAGTTTTTATGTTGTTGCCAAAAGTGTTTTAATATCTAATATTCCCTTGACTGAGAGAGAACCGTAGTAGCCGATAGCTCTAAGCTCCTAGTTGGTACCCTGTTCTAAAGGTGTACTCAGAACTGGACTCAAACTGGAAATCCTACCCCAAGGCCTTTGACTTCGCCGGTCGACAACCTTCTAGTATAACGCTACGTGCTATTTTACGACTTCAGGCTAAATGTATTAACTTCCGCGTTTGTTTATTATGTCCACTGCGGAACGGCCCAATTGTTTGTTCAAGCTCCGCCTGGTAATATCATTTTTATAGTCCCCTTTTATTGCCCATATTTAACATCCTGACGGGGAAGTATATTTTTTGTCTGTATTTTACGCCATAAGGGCAAGCGACTTGATTTTTTCAGAGATATTAAGGCGCGTATTTATAAAGCTATCTCAAGATTGAGAGCAATGTTATATAGGGATACAGGACATTTTGTACTGAAATTTCGTTTCTGATACGAGTCCGAACTTGCTGTCACTCTTGAGAACCGTTTATAAATACGTACCTAAAAGATTATCTTATACCTTGAGTTAAATCTAAAGTTCTGATCAAAAGTTTTTTACTCAAAAGATCAATTTTGTTGCGGATGGAAAACAATAATAATAAAGTTATTTATCGCATAAAACATTTTGTTGTAGTTATTTTGAATAACGGTTAACAATAAATAACCGATTTAGGAGATTAATATTTACGGACAGTTATTTTTAGCTTAAAAGCTGACTGGAAAATAAAATACGACATACAGTGCCAGCTATATCTGAGCTAAATAAAGCTTTGAAATATGATCTGGCGCCGAAATATGTGTTGGTAACAATAACTGTATTTTTTAGAGTGAACTATTCGACATAAATTTAAACAGTTTTATATATTTGTGGACGCGTCGTTGAATGAATAAAATATAATTTTCACAGGCACATGACAAAACAAACTTATATATTTTGGATCCATATATTATGATAATTTAATGATGACGTCAAGTTAGGAAATGACATGTATTAATATTAAATACATGTTAATAATGTATATTATATCAAAAAATACAGAAATATACTATGCATGCTATTAGTGTTGAGTTTTCCGAGAAGTCATAATAATAGGCCAGAATAATGTATAATGCAGAAAATTGCGTTAAATCTGTAAACCTCCCTTTGAAAAATGAAATAAATTTAAATCCTATGTTCTAAAACCACTTTCAACATTTTCAATCGTCTCTACGTCTAAGTGGCATTTTTACTAGAAAAATAATCCTAAAAGAGAAAACTAAATGAAAACATTTTCTTTAAATCCATTTTCATTATACTTTTTCTGTTTCATTGATTCTTTGAATGATTATTCATTTTCATTGTCAAAATAAAAAATCATTTTTACGGTTTTAAAAGTGTAACTTTATTGCTGTAGTTAATAATGGTCAAATTTTATTTCGTAAAAGGTTTTTCTGTGCCATTAATTTGTGTAAGAGATAAAATATGTGTTGTAGCAGGATCTGATGAATATTTCACTTGGAATTTGGTACTGGGTATTCTGTCGACCACCCGGCCATGCCCGCGTTAATATTAATATATGTAAATGCGGGCATTTACATGAACTGACGTTTCTTTTACTACCACATGTAAATAGGATACATATTACAGATAATACATATTGAATTTGGTGTTTTCCAAATGTTATTGGCTTTACTTTAGCCCTAAAAATTTAATTTGGTTTCCTTTTGGGGTTTATTCCAGGTTATCTTATAAGATAGGGAATGCTAGAAGTAAAATTGAATCAAAGATCTAGAACAATCTGATAATGGCAATATTTATTATTTCTGTTTTCTATGTCAACTATGCTTATGCCTGCAAGAAATTCTTCTCTCCACTATTATTTTTAGTAAAAATACTTCGAGTTTCAGTTACCGTGAAAAAGCTATTACAGTTTTTAAAGTTAGGATTCTAAAACAATTATTGAATAACTTTTAAATATAAATGCTAGGTTTACAAAGAGATTTCAATGTTGAACAAATAGAAAATATTCTAAGAAACAAAATCCTTTTAGATCGATGGATTTGTTAAAAAAATATTTTAGAATATTCAACAAAAATAAAGTTATCCCAATGTTGTAGGAAAATTAAAGGATTGTGGAATCACTACATAGTATAAAACAAAGTCGCTTTCTCTGTCCCTATATCCCTATGCATGCATAAATCTTTAAAACTACGCAACGGATTTTGATGCAGTTTCCTTTGATAGATAGAGTAATTCAAGAGAAAGGTTTATGTTCTGTATAATACATGCATAATATAGTAGAGAAACACTGATAATTTCCGTGCGAAGCCGAGGCGGGTCGCTAGTACAAAATAAAAAATAGAAAGAGCATATCTTCGTTTGCCTATTTCGGTATATAAAAAGAACTAAAACGTCAAGTTTTATTAACGTTGTCGGGGAAAAGAATGGAGAATCAAGCAGGTGAATCGAATGGAAAAAGGAACCAATTCTACTGTGACAGTTGACGTGGGTGAGTAGCGCGCAGGGACAAATCTGATTGATTCGCAGAGGAAAGCCGACTAAACCGTATTCAATACCACAAAAGGTTACCGGCGAAATGCTCCGTTGAATAAGATAAATTATACGAGTCTATTTACGCCTTGTTTAAAGTAGGTGCCATTAAGTATTTATCAATAGCTGCTGTTATTTGACCACCACTCTATATTAAAGGGCTGAATTTGGCAGTAAAATTACTTATGAATTATACAATACAATTAAATACGTATTGTATTCGTCACTAGCTGGTGCCCGCGACTTCGTTCGCTTTGAACTATGTAAAAGTAATAAATAACTTTTAAAATCAAAGAATATCTCTGTAAAACAGTTGGGGCTAAAACAAACAATTGTTCAGCACTATTTACTCGTGAACATGCCTCTTATAGCTGGCCGTAGGAAAAGCAGTTGGATCTTAGATCCACCTTAGCAGCTTTAAGAGGTTGACCTTGGGATTTATTAAAGGTCATTGCTAAGCAGAGACTTATAGGAAACTGCGTTTAAATTTGAACGGGAAATGCTTGGGAATAAGTGGAATTCTGGGTATGAAAACAGTTTCGCCCGCGCCACATCCAGTGAGAATCTCAGAATAGATTATTTTTTTCTGCAAAGCACTTACTTTAAGTCGGGTGCTATAACATTATTTGGGTGTAGTTAGATTTCTCGAAAGTATAATGGACACTCTGACTTTAAGTGTGATTTTATATCCAGGACCACTCGCTGTTAGAGAGCTCAAAAACTCTATTGGATAGTTTTTAGCATCGTCCTCGTTTACAACGCTGTTATGAGACGTGTAAACCACTTCATATCCAACAATTCCTGTCAAAATATTTTCATGTAATGCAGCAGATTGTTCGTTTTGGGTGAAAGTATGGTGCGTTCACATAACCAAGAATTAGTATGTAGCGGAATACTTGGAACGTGTACACTGAATTTATAAGCTAATCTTTCGATGACACAACTCTGCCTAAAACTTCGGGAATGACAACTTGTCCTTCATTTTCAGGAAGAGTACCCTCTCCAATTTCCAAAAGAATACTTGAAAATGCTTGTGCCTGAGAATTTCCGCCTAATTGTGCTCGCATGTTTATTGTAAGACGCATTTTTTTTATTTGAGACCCTAGATATGAAAGCTTCAATGATGCATTGATTACATCGGCTCCCCGAATAACAACTGAAAGAGTTTGCCGGAAATCGCCAGAGAAAAGTAGCGCACATTCTCTATTGGACTGTCGTTTCGACGAATGTCCCGCAGTGTTCTATCCACTGCTTCAACAGCTTTTTTATTTGCCATTGTGTATTCATCCCAAACTATAAGACAGCAATCCTGAAACACCTTTGCTTTATCGCAGTTTCTTGTGACTACACATGTTGGTGTTCCAGTGCTGTCTAGATTGATTGGGATTTTAAACATTGTGTGGGCAGTTTTACCACCGGGAAAAAGTGTAGCTGCAATTCCGAAAGACGCTACAGCCAAAGCTATCTTACATTGTCGCCTGAATTCTGCAAGAATCGCTTTTGTTAGGTAGGTAATTCCAGTATCACCTAATGATATCTTTCCTTCATTAATAAGTACGTGTTGTATGACGATGTGAAATATTTCCCTTTGTTCTAGTGTAAAATTTTGTAAATTGTCATTTACTACAGCGGTTAGGTCAGTAATGTTATAGTTTATCTCCGCAGCATACTCACGATTCTTACGCGGTTGATCAGGTAGTATTTGGGGAGAGGGAAGACTTAAGTCACTCAAAGATTTACCACCAATTAATAAGCATTTCCAGAATAGAACGAAGGGAACTATTTATTACTCTTTCGTCATTCGGATCGTAATGGGAGTTAAAGCCAGTAATTTTGAGAAAAAAAAATTAGTCTTTTAAGAGTTTGAGGACATTTAAAACAAATACGTAGAACCATGAACTAATATAATACCGGGGGTAAGGGACAGCGACCCGCAAACTGATAGGGGTTGCTTAGTCAACGAAACTGAACAACTAGGAGTCGGATTTTCTATCTTTTTGCGGGACGCTGTTCTTAACACCCCAGATATGACTTTAGAATTTGATTAAAAGGCTATTGTTATTTTCATTCGTAACATTCAAGTCTTCCATGCTGGACTGGGAGCTAGAGAAAAACATAGAATGCGCCAGCTGCATTTCCTCCCGGGCATGCTGTAAAAATCAGCTAAGGGATTCGAGGGCTTCAGTGTATTGCAATTTAGGCGATGGGCTGACAACCTCTCACTATAGCGATACAGATTTCAGTTTAAAATAGCCCTCAAAACTTGTCAGACGTGGCGGAACGCTCTTCTCTTTTTTCGTTTACGCTCTGCCTACCCCATTCGGGATAACGGCGTGATTATATGTATGTATGTACATTCAAGTCTTCGGAATGTATACGCATAATTATTAAGAAATACTATTATGATCATATTTACGCCCAGTTCTGTACCGTTGTTTCTGTAGTCGAATTTTATTGTTGTAAACCTAAAATGACCAAATAGTTTGTAATAGTCATTTTTATTTTACAAAACTCACTGCGGAACAATAGAATAATTAAATATTAAAAAATTGAATTCACGCTGTTATGAAAAAAGTTGTTCCTCGTTCAAAACTCAATAAAACATTTAAATACGATTTCGCTTCATCCAATTCCTGTAGTTGTAAATTTTATTTATGACGCGGACGTAAACTGGAATCGAAAAACTGGTTGTTTACATCATAAAAATATCTTTCTTAAAATAAATTATCGGTTTGTAATATCTACCTAAGTATAACTCATGGTATAACATGGTATAAAAACTATTTAATTTTGTTTACCATAAACTCTTCTAAGTACATTAAAAATAAACGAAAAAATTAATGAAACGACTTTCAGATTTATACTTATTAGGCTTAGATTATTTGGCTTATATTTTCAACCTGTCACTATAGCAATACATATTACAATCTAAAACTGCCCTCAATTTTTGTCAGACGAGGCGAAAGCGCCTTTTACGAGGCGTTAAACGCTCTGCCTACCCCGTAAGGGGTAAAGGCGTGATTTATGTATGTATGTATGTACTTTCAGATTTATAAATTCAAAGGTCAACAAAATAGGATAGCCCACAGTTTATAGAAATAATTGCAAATTGTTAAAATCCATTAAAATTATTGTGATATTTCTCCATTTTTATGAATTGGAAAACAAGATAATAGTACAAATTAAATATAAACTTTAAAGAATTTTATTCTCATATAGTGAAGAACGTAAAAGAAATGTAGGTCAGACGATATTTATCGGCGGACCCAGCGACTAATTTAAATATTTTAATGAAGCCAACACCCGCACGGAACGCTCCTACAAACAAATTCACACTAAAAGCTACGTTTAACGTTACAATTTATTTTGCACGTTCATACCGGTGTAATAGAGATAACAGAGCTAGTGTCGGGCGACAATTTTGAAAACTATCGAATAGATTTTTTTTTTCATCTATAAAAATTATAT
The DNA here is from genome assembly GCA_949820665.1 of Scrobipalpa costella. NCBI lineage: Eukaryota > Metazoa > Arthropoda > Insecta > Lepidoptera > Gelechiidae > Scrobipalpa > Scrobipalpa costella. Next base: position 18,092,375 of record OX463296.1, on the reverse strand, counting down.
GATTTTTTAATTTGATGGTCGAACTATCAGGTAAGTAACAGTTTTATAAAGTGACATAACGGTAAGAGTAGAACGCACCTATTCATTGTTGAGCTAAAATATTGTGCGTATTGTTATTGTACAATTACATCAATCTGTGGAATTTTACATATTTTCATTTACTTGTAAGTCATTATCATTACACTGCATACTTACTAGTTAGTGCAGCAACACACAGTCGTCACTTACTGCGCGTAAAGTTGCGCTCAACACGCTGTCAATGCTTGTTGAATTGCCTACAACACACATACGTCACCTTACGTGTTACGCGCGTGTAGTGAGGAACTCTACGCCAGCGCATCCCTCTGCCAGTAAGCGCACGTAGCGCGTAAGGTGACGCATGTGTGTTGTAGACAATGCAAAAAGCATTTACAGCGTAGGAAAACCTTACGCGCTTTAACACCTGTGTATTGCTGCACTTATATAAGATAGTTTTTTATTAGAATATTTCATTTTCATACCAAAACAATAATCTATCCACCCACCGGTAGGAAAATTCAGTTGGTGGAGTGGACGGGTCACGACTTTATTTTGCAAATAAATGTGTTGAATGGTAATTTAAATTTGTCGTTTTGTTTGCCCCATCTCTAAACACAAGAATAATTCAGTAGGCTAGCTGCTCTACATATTAAGTAGGTACGTAGGTGTTGGTTTTTATACATTGCCTGTTGTTTTAGACCAGATAAAATATCTAGTTCTATACTGGACTACATCCATGCTGGACTGGGAGTTATAAAAAAGACATAGAATGTACCAGCTGCATCTCCTCCCGGGCATGCTGTAAAAACCAGCTAAGGGTTCCGAGGGTATATTGTAATTTAGGCGATGGGCTGACAACCTGTCACTACAGCAATATCCAGTTCTATCTTAAACAACCCTCAAAACTTGTCAGAAGTGGCGGAACGACCTTTGTTTGGGTTGTTCACGCTCTGCCTAACCCATTAGGGATACAGGCGTGATAGTATGTATGTATGTAGTGTATTGCAATTTTAGGTGATGCACTGACTGTCACTATAGCAAAACACATCATAATCATCTGTAATAGGAATAATCCTCAAACTTGTCAGACATGGCGGAACGACTTATGTTTAGGTCGTTTTTGCTCTGCCTACCCCATTAGGGATAAAAGCATGATTCTATGTATGTATACAGGACTAAAAAAAAATGTAAAATGTAGAATCAGAATCAGAACTTTATTTGTAGTTATGGGTACAAAAAAATAGCGGCAGCTTTTCTTCTACCGACAAAGCCAGTAGAAGGACTCAAAATGGTGTAGATTGACGAAACTGACAATATGAGAATACATAATGTCACCAGAAACCGCTGATGCTCTACCCACTCCGTAAATGATATAGGAATATTATGGTGTTTGTGTAACTAAAATTTGGAATGTTTCCAGCATTGTATTTGAGTTTTTGACCTCGTCACGTTTGAAGGTTAATATAATAGGCACCTTTGACTCGTATTATTATGATTCATATCAGAGTCCGTATATGTACGTTAATTAGACAACACTAAACAATTATACAGATATATTAATACAGACATACATATAATCATGCCTTTAGGTACGTAGGCAGAGCGTAAACGACCTAAACTAAGGTCGTTCCGCCACGTCTAACAAAGTTTTGAGGGTTTTTAAGATAGATTTGTAGGTATACTGCTGTAGTGACAGGTTTTCAGACCATCGCCTAAATTACATAATACTAAATCCGTCGGATCAATTAACTGGTAGTTACAGCATGCCTGGGAGGAAATGCAGCTGGCACATTCTACGTTTTTCTGTCGCTCCCAGGCCAGCATAGAAGAAGCTAGACAATTTAGCGTTGTAAATAACATTAAAAGTACTTACAGGCATACTCATTTACCTACGTACAGATAAATCGTGTCGTCATCTGTGTCCGTTATTACCATACCTACATACATATAATCACGCCCTCATCCCTAATGGGTTAGGCAGAGCGTAAACAACCTAAACAAAGGTTGTTCCACCACGTCTGACAAAGTTTTGAGGGTTATTTAAGATAGATTTGAAGGTATATTTATTACCACTGATTTGAAAAGTCGCTGGTTCTCCTTAGAGCTCTAGCTCCCAGCCTTTTTCTTCTATTCTGCGGTTATTATATACAGGTCTCATATAAACAAGTAAATCCTAGATATCTTAAGTTATTGCTAGTTATACATTTACAATGATGACGGGACCCCTATAAAGGCGTGTGTTGCTCCGCCAATTGCCACTTTAGCATTCAAGCATCAATGTTTTAATAAATATGACAATGTAAATGCAAATTGAATTAGGGGTTTCAGTTTCATACAACACTTATACGAACCATATTTTATGGTAGCCTTCCTTATTCGACCTTTTTAGGAATGCTTGTTTAAAGTAAAGAAGGCTGAATGTAGATATTTTAATACCTACTTTGATATGGAGACAAATGATTAACTACATAAAATGTTACGCACTGTACCTCTACCTAACTACCCAATAAAAAAACGACTAGTTAATATTTTATGAACACAATAATTTAGACATGCAGCTTGGTAAATTCAGTTCTTAATCGTTTCCAGTTTGTTATTAAAAAAAAACAAATTTAAGGCAAAAATCTCCATTGCTACTATAAGGCAAAAGTTAGGTAGTCCAATACTGAATACACCCGTTAATAAATACATATTTTTCATGTCTCTCGCATGTTGTTCTGTTAGTGTCGATAATTTGATTTCCTCCGGGAATGATGTCCTTATCTTCACGCTGGTACACGTAATTTGTTCAGATACAACGTTATTTATTTAATAATTTATCATTCACAGGGAATACAACATTATTTTGCAAATAAGATTCAATAACGGAAACGAACTTCAGATTTTTGTCGCGTACTTCAAGACATGTTTCGGGACATTCGGCGTCCCTTCATCAGGACAAAAAATCCAAATTGAGTGCCCGTTATTAGTATGTCTCAGTTAAGTTTAAATAGTTTGATTATTTTGTAAGCCGAATATATTCATAAAGTGACAAATTGATAAGAACAATATTATAGTTGGCGACTAACATCTCTGGGCTCCATCATGAAGCTTAAGTACTTTTCACCCTAATGATTTATTAATGACCGTGCTTAGACACTCACTGTGTAATACGTCTTATTCACCAGGAATTCCTAGTTCGGGACAAACGTTGGGCCCGAAGACACCACAGGACCTTTGAGTACACGTGAGAGCACCTAAACCGGGGAAAGCTACTGAATTATTTATCAGGGCTTAAATCGCACAGGTAGTTAACAAAAGCATTACATACTAAAATGTTTAGATGCCTGCGCAACCCGTTTAATCTTCCCGAATGTTTAATGATCACTCCTGAAAAATGTACACACGTAGTAATCATCCCAGCAAAAAAATAAGTAAACAAATACAGAATTCAAAGCAGAAAATTTTACCTTTTTCGAAATCAATGCATTCCTTCTTCACGGTGAGTTCACAAAACAAACAGCACAAGGAACGTTATATAATGACGTTGGGATCGCGTGCGAACACGTCAGGTCGTGATTCACGGCAGCGAGACGACCTCCCCTCACGACGCCCTGAAGGATACTGGCTCTATCACGTCAACGCCGACCGGCACCGGCGTCCGTGTGAAATGCGCAAGTCACGCCGCGCTAACTTATCCACCTACTTTTGAAATTCAAATTGTCATTTATTCGGTCTTATTATGCAGTATACACGCAAAGTGGGGACCTTGGCGGAGGCGAATTTCCTGTGTTCGGGTCGACGCATTTTCACGCTTCAACTTCTCCCCTCCGAGCCGCAAATGCAGGAAACATGTTAGCGATACAAAACTTTTTTTGCTATCTATTCAGTGTGAGGGTTTTCTGATTGAATTGTGATGGTAAGTAGGAGAGATAAGAGTCTGACACTTTTTGAGCGAGGGCAGATTGTCTTTTTTGTGCTGCGAGAACATTTTGTTTAAGTAGCTGTCAGTGCAGTTGCTACAACTTTCTACGCTACACTACTTTGTAGAACTTTCGTAGCAAACTCGTAGCTAGACTATACTGACAGAATGGAAACAAGTTTTTGTTTTAGAATAGACAAGAAGATTATAGAGGCTTACTGAACATGCTGGCCTGGGAGTGTGAGAAAAAACATAGAATATGCTAGCTGCATTTCCTCCCGGGCATGCTGTAAATACCAGGTAAGGGATCCGAGGGTTTCTTGTAATTTAGGCGATTGGCTGATAACTTGTCACTACAGCAATATACCTACAAATTGAACTTAAATAACCCTAAAATCTATCATACATACTCGGCTGTATCCCTAATAGGGTAGGCAGAGCGTCAAAGTACCAAATAAAGGTCGTTCCGCCACGTCTGACAAGTTTTGAGGGTTGTTTAAGATAGATCTGTATATTGCTGTAGTGACAGGTTGTCAGCCCATCGCCTAACTTACATTTTGCTGAAACCCTCGAATCTCTTAGCTGGTTTTCAATTTATCATAATTAACCCTCAATACTTTGTCAGACGTGGCAGAACGACCTTTGTTTAGGTCGTTTACGCTGCCTTCCCCACTAGGGGTAAAGACGTGATTATGTGTATGGATATATGTATGTTTTTTGACTCCTAAGACAAACGCAACTAAATGAAATACCTAATAAAAAAACATAAGGTCAATAAAAACCAATGACTGGGAAATTCACGGTCTCACTTCAATAAAAGCCTCTCATAATAAGTAAAGTAATGGAAAAGCCAGGAGCGTTTCAGTTTTACTGCTAATGAATAATAAACTCAACAACTCTTTGTACCTTACTATCTGTTTTCTTAATTTGGGCGGGCATTCGCAAAAATGTGATAAAATTTGTTTTGTTTGCTGAATGTTACAAGGAATAATGACAAAAAACTTCTCAGTTACATTATTACAAAACGTTATGAAGTAGTTAACCCACAAGGAGCAATGTATTTGTTAAATAAGTCACGTACTTAATACTCTTACATAAAAATCGGGAAGTTAAGGTGGTGCATAAGCAAACAAATTATAAATAATATGACTTTCAAATCTTCCATGCTGGACGCCCACGTAAGAGAAAAACATAGAATGTGTCATCAGCATTTCCTCGTGGGCATGCTGTAAACCAGCTAAGGTATCCGAAGGTTTTATCATGTTGCAGTTTAGGCGATAGGCTGACAACCTGTCATTACAGCAATATACCTACAAATCTATCTTACGTAACTCTCAAAACTTTGTCAGACCTGGCGCAACGACCTTTGTTAACGTCGTTTATGATCTGCCTACCCCATTAAGTATAAAAGCGTGGTTATATATATATGTATATAAAGAAGTATGTATGTATATAACCCTCAAGGATCAAGGGATGTCTTTCTTTACTAGGTCACGTACTAAGTACATAAAAATCTGACTGTTGTGTTACTAACGGGGTAGGTAAGATATCGCTTTAATTACCTGGAGACATTATAATAATAATAAAAAAAAAAAAAAATGTTTATTCAATAAAGCCAAACTTAAATACTAATGTTTTTATAGTAAAATTTACATTAAAAATGTAACATGTAAGCTAAGGCTATAATTAGCACATGCCAGTATAATAATAAGGTTCTCTGTCTCCCAAACTAGATAAATCTGTGCTATGGAACAAATTAATTAGAAGTTATAAATAACATATGATTTATTCAAACCCTTCACTAGCTATTTATGTGTGTAAAACTACTGCCCACATAAATAATAATTTATCTATCTCAAGTTCACTCTGTAAGCCTACCTGACTCAACAGGGTGGATTTTGATACACCTAGGGTGGAGATTAATTAAGCCGGCCAAAGGTAATACAGAATAGGACAGTCTATCATTATTGTATCATACCCAGTACTTGAAGGGACCACTCCTTTGGGCATAGATGAGTTTCATACGTATATTGGCAACCAGTCTAACCTGACCTGCACGTAAACTAATCTACAGATTTCAACAATTTAAAGCGTAGGAAGTAAAGCAGGCCAGATTACATTGGTCGAGTATAGCCGATAGTTCTTGTAAACCAGTGGGCCTGTGTAGATCCTTTCGATCCCCGAGGGCCAGACCGCCGTCAACATAAACAAAATGGTGTTATTGCCTGTATGTTATCTCGGGGAAAAAATATTGGGCGTTGCTTTCGAGAACGTAGCACTCATTTTGAAAGCATTAGGTTTTTGTTGGGTTTTTGTATTTACGTGCAGATGTGCGCGTATTCTCCGATTTGGGGTTAGGGTTGGTTTTGTTGCGTAAGATTGTTTTGTTACAAAAAACGAAATAGATGGAATCCGATGCTTGCTCTGCTGTTTGAATATTAAACATCATCTCCTTAGCCTTATCCCGTATTTCACGGGGTCAGCTATCTAATCTAGGTGATTGAACGTAGGTACTGATTTTTACACAGAGCGACTGCCATCTGACCTCCGCAACCCAGAAGGAAAACCAGACCCAATCCTAGATTAGGTCTTAGTTTTCAAGCCGCTAATTATTAGCACTGGCCTTTGATGTAGCTTAACGACTAATATCTACGGTATTAAACGATAGTAACCGTAACCAACGGCTTGACGAGCCTTCTGAAACACGGAAAAGGCCGACCGAAGTAACGTACATATGATATTCGAAAACCAAAAAACACATTGGTACGTAGTGGGATTCGAAACAGGCAGGCTCAGGAAGCAGCGGCCCTATCCACTACACCATCGGGCTCTTCTGTTTGAACATTAAACACAGTACACAATTTAACCAAAAGATTTCGGTAAAATCTGAAAGAAATTTAAATACAAATTTCAAAGTTTGTGAGTTGAAATACAAAATCTTTACACATAATGGTAATTCGTTAAGTTTTCATACCAGGCTATAAAATACAAAAATAAATATATTTGGAAAGCTTTACGGTAAGTATTAAATAAATGTTATCAAATTCTTTGCTAAATATAAATCGATTAAAAAGTAATTTCCTTCTAAATATAAAACGCATGACCCAAAAAAGTTAAGAGGTCAGAATAAAGCTTGTTAAAAAATCCTGTATAATATGTTTTTATTATTAAAATATTGTTTATAAAGGTAGGCTACAGATTTTCGGATTTGGGGTTTAGTGATTACGGATATTTTGTATTGTATAGATTCATATTATGACATTTAATAAGTATTCCATGGCATGTTGTAGAATATTTTTTTCAGAAATTCAGATAATTTAGTGTTATGTTTGTTGTGGCAGATTTACTTCCATGCTGGACTGGGAGAGGTAGAAAAACATAGAATGTTCCAGCTGCCCTTCCTCCCGGGCATGCTGTAGAAGACAGCAAAAGGGACTCGAGAGTTACAGTGTATTGTAATTTAGGCTGATGGGCTGACAACCTGTCACTATGGCAATACACATTACAATCTAAAATTGCCCTCAATTTTTGTCAGACGCGGCGAAAGCGCCTTTTACGAGGCGTTTAACGCTCTGCCTACCCCGTAAGGGATAAAGGCGTGATTTTATGTATGTATGTATGTATGTATGTATGTTTGTTGTGGCCAATACTGTATCAACATTATTTCGTTATATCTGAACCGACCAGTAAGAGCAGGTTTCGGGCCATTAGTGCTTGTGATGGACTCTAGCTTGATGTTCTCTCTAGAACGCATGTTCAAGTCTCACACGAGAAATTGATTTCAGCCTAGTTAGAATAATATTTTTTATATTATAAAAAACCTGATTGTTGGATGGATAAAATTCCGTGCTTTAGGTACTTGCACATATACCTATCGATCCCAATTGCTGTCGCCGATATTGGTTCAATATGATAGACCCCTATAGTGATAGGTAAATTCTGTTTCCAAACAGCTAATCTCAATGCAACCGAAATTGTTGTTTGCAATGGAGGTACTTCGAAAGGTAAACGCCTGTAAATTAGCTCGCCTTGCCGCGAAGCTTTAACAACTATCTCAAAGGACTATTGTCCTAACAGACTAACTATTTTAGACTACATTTAATGATCGAACTTTAGATTTCAGTCGAGTTTCCGTCTTGGCAAGTTACAAGTTATTTGATCTATTAATAGTTTAAAATTGGGCTCGATTCTACATTTGCCGGCTAAAAGTGAAATTAAAATCTGTTTGTCACTTTCAGACTAAAACATTGGAAATAGACAGGAGATCTATTCTGTAATTTTTTATGATATGGTGGATAAAATTTACAGAAATACAGGGAAAATATGCAAAAGCGCGTCAAAATCTAGCGAACAAAGTGTAAAGCCATAGAGTATAAATCCTGTTCTTTTTCAATTTTATTATTTTGAAAGTGACAGATAGATTCAAATTTTAGTTTCAGCCGGTGGTATCTAGAACCGAGCCCATTATTTGTTTAAAAGTTATATGACTCTATTTCAATTACGAAATTTTCGCCACGCCAATTTTTGAGACGAATTATTACGTCTTAGGTACATATATTTAGCGTAGGTACAAATGTTGATAATAACTTCGTAAGACAGTTTCCAACAAAGAGTATAACTCATAACCATAACCGGTTCCTAATATGATCATGACAAAAAAAATCAGACTGAATAAAGTTATGAATTATAAAAATAATGCATGTATTATTTTTGAAATTCGCTCTCCATCACCATATAGAGTGATTTTTGCCGTGTTTATTTTCCCCGAATCTGGCAACACATCACAAATAGGCATGCTCATTATAAAGCGATTACTGAGTGGAATAAAAGCAGCATAATCCCGTTGAGCGGATATTGCGCGAAGGTGCGTCGCTACGGAGGAAATTGGCAATACTACCCTAAAGGTCCCACCTTTGTCGTCATCGAAAAAAAACAACGCTTCTTCCCTACACGGGTGGAGGAAATGACTACAATTTGTGGTGGAGATTAGTCAGCCGAGGGTAAAAGTCGCTACTTTTGTTACAGTAGCGATACTATGAAAGTACGCTAAAGGTCCCGCCTTTGTCGTCATCGAAAAAAAAAATCTCTCTTTCCCTACATTGGTGGAGGAAATTACTACAATTTGTGGTGGAGATTAGTCAGCCGAGGGGAAAAGTCGCTACTTGTGATACAGTAGTGATACTATCAAGGTATGCTAAAAGTCCCACATTTGTCGTCATCGGAAATAACACCGCGCTTTATGTAGAGAAGATGGTTATTCATATCTACTTTCATCACTGTTTTAAAAGTAGTCAGTCAATTTATGTTAGAGCTTATTTCGCGTGATGTCGGCCGGGACTTTTGGAAGGTCGTTGTTGTCTCTTGTAGATCCGATTAGAACAATATTGTTTTTGCCATGTCATTCAGAAAGCTTCTAATAAATCTATGGTAAGGTTATTTTATAAAACTTCCATGCTGGACTCGGAGCGAGAGAAAAACATAGAATGTGCCAGCTGCATTTCCTCCCGGGCATGCTGTAAAAACCGCCTAAGGGGCGAGGGTTTCAGTATATTGTAATTTAGGCGATAGGCTGACAACCTGTCACAACAGCAATATACCTACAAATCTATCTTAAATAACCCTCAAAACTTTGTCAAGCTTGGCGGGATGACCATTGTTTGGGTCGTTTGCGCTCTGCCTACCCCATTAGGGATAAAGGCCTGATTATATGCATGTATGGTAAGATTATTACGTATACGTATATTTGTATATTACAAACTACAATATAACAGACTCAAAAATAATAATAGAATATTTTCTGTAATGGGACTACTAAAATAATCACTCATACATAACAGTGCCTTTTTAGAAGAAAAAATACTTTACTTTTCCAATCTCTCATAAAATTTGGCGTGCGGGAAGAGATCTCTATATAGGGATTAAGCTTACCTTTGGGAACTAAATTTAAATCTAGTTATTTATGGTATACTTTTTATACACAACTAGCGACCCGCCCCAGCTTTGCACGGAAAATATCAGTGTTTCTCTACCATATTATGCATGTATTATACATATAAACCTTGCTCTTTTTCCACTCTATCTATTAAAAAAGTGCATTGAAATCTGTTTCGTAGTTTTAAAGATCTAAGCATATATAAGGACAGACAGACGAGGGAAGTGACTTTGTTTTATGCTATGGCTCGTATTTAGGAAGCGATATCAAACTTGAAAGGAATATTAAGTATGGATTTGACAGGCCAGTTTGTACTGAAATGACATTTCTGATACGAACTCAAACTCGTTGTCACTCATGAGAGCTGATTATAAATACGGCTCTTAGTAGTGACAAAGAATATTAATTAATTCTTAGAAATGATTCCGAAATCATAATTGGTATCCTTAAAACACATACATACATACATAAAATCACGCCTTTATCCCTTATGGGGTAGGCAGAGCGTAAAACGCCTCCTAAAAGGCGCTTTCGCCACGTCTGACATATATTGAGGGCAATTTTAGATTGTAATGTGTATTGCTGTAGTGACAGGTTGTCAGCCCATCGCCTAAATTACAATACACTGTAACCCTCGAATCCCTTTTGCTGACTTCTACAGCATGCCCGGGAAGAAGGGCAACTGGAACATTCTATGTTTTTCTTTCTATCCCAGTCCAGTATGGAAGATATCCTTAAAATATGTTGATATTATTTTAGGGTAGATATCCTCATTAAATTTATGCCTTGTAATTAATTACAAAAGGTCTTATCCCTGGTAATTAAAAAGGAAGCTAAAGATATTTAGGCTGACTTTATTAGGCTTTATTTAGTAGTATCGGGCTAGATAGATATTTTAGACGTAAGACGGTAAGTGTAAAGCTGTATTCGCTTATATAATAAACATTAAAAGGTGTAGATTGCGTGTAGCGATTCCCCGCCTTTAGTCGGGTGACGCATATTATACACTTTGTAGTATGCTGCAAATAGGTCCATTCAAAAACAATAAAAATGATCTTCTTCAGGAAAAGGCATTGTGTGCTTCTATTGGCAAGTCCAGCTGTTACATTCTATTCATCTGGACCAGTGGTCGATCCAGTGGGGGGGATGGGGGGGGTTTGTTGATTCTATCCATCGGGCTTCGAGTACGACTAATATTTATCTGTTCGCTACCCAGCAGAATAATGATAATTACATACATACATATAATCACGCTTTTATCCTTAATGGGGTAGGCAGAGCGTAAACGACCTAAATAAAGGTCGTTCCGCTCGTCTGACAAAGTTTTGATGGTTATTAAAGATAGATTTTTAGGTATACTGCTGTAGTGACAGGTTGTCAGCTCATCGCCTAAATTGGTATATACAAACCCTCGGATTCCTTAGCTAGTTTTTACAGCATGTCCGGGAGGAAATGCAGCTGGCAAAAACATTCAATGTTTTTCATTCGCTCCCAGGTCAGCATGGAAGAAATTTACTTTTGCCGCTGAAACTTTTAGCGGCAGTAGTATAAGATTTTGCATTATTAGATTCAGTTCCCACTCTGCCCTGTACTGTAAGAGTGCAGGGAAGCGCGGCTTGAAAGTCGAGCGGTGCGGAGTGTCGAGTTCATCCTAGCGTGTCTGTTAGCGTTTGGAGGAGCTCGGAACATTTCATTAGACTGAATATTCGTCCTGCCAGCAGTGTTCACGGTTTAAAAGAAAAATGTTTTAATAACCTTACTAGAACCAAGAGGAATCCCGATGCGAGAGCGAGCCCGATGGTGAAGTGGATAGGGCCGATGCCTCCTGAGCGGGAGGTCGTAGTTCGATCCCCACCACGTACCAATGTGTTTTTCGATTTTCGAATTTCATATGTACGTTTATTCGGCGCTTTTTCCATGCTTCGGAAGGCACGTTAAGCCGTTGGTCCCAGTTAATATCGTTTAACACCTAAGATATTATTCGTTAAGCCATATCAGAGGCCAGTGCTAAGCATTGGCGGCTTGAAAACTCTGACCTTATCTGGGATTGGGTCTGGTTTCGGAGGTAAGATGGCAGTGGCTCTGTGTAAAAACCAGTACCCTCGTTCAATCACCTAGATTAGGTAGCCGACCCCAAGAAATACGGGATAAGATGACTGGAACCAAGAGGAATCAAAAATAAAATAAAAGTTTTGATGTGTTTAATAATGTACTCGTTGATTGTAATCGTTACTTTAAAATAGATAAAATGTCTTGACTTAATATTTATTACATTTTTACCAGTGACAAAGAATTTCGTAAAAGGAATTTAATTTCTAGAAAAAAATACTTATTTGAAAATCAACTTTGTAAGCATAAACATATTTGACGTGCGGTCAATTACTTATAAATCTTTTTGTACAAGAATTATGAAATAATCTTTTTACAGGTATACTCTCTTACACAGACTTTGGCTGTGAACAAATTTAATAACATGCAAACCTTGCCTCGTCTGTCTAGTAGTGTAGCATATTGTATGAAGAAATTTCGCTTGTGCTTTCATATTATGCACTAGTTTAGCACTGACACGTTGCTAAGGTTAGAGACAATGAAGTTAAAGAGGCGCTCTTGAGTTGGCAAACATGACTCTTTGCGTAGCCAGAATGCAAAGAAATTATACAATAAGTTTAAAGAAATTTGAAGAATATAATACGGACTGAACAACTTTGACAAAAACAAATCTGGTGAATAAAACAAAACTTCATATCCCATTTAAAACGATCACTTATATCAGGCAAATTGCATGTTGTTGTTTTTTTTTTTATAAAATCATGGCGCTAAGATTCAATGAAAAAAAAACGCAATCATATATCCCTAATAATATCAGTCAAAGGTAGGAGTAGCTTTATATTTCTGTGTTGAAGTTTGTATTCCTCCATGATATAGTATTTTTTTGTTTTTCATACTATTGATTACAGAATTACGTTACAATAATGATAAAAATATCCGAGGATAATATAATCGTCAAAATATAATTATACAAATATGTCAAACAAAAGTACAATAAATAAAAGTTCAACCTAGTATATACAATTTGTATAATACTTATAGAGATACATCAAATAAACTATGATATGGCTTTGACATCCATTTATTGCATTGTATTCTGGATATTTCTGAACCGAATGATGTTTACCCCAGGGCAAGGCATTGATTTGGGTAAAATGGAATATCATCCCGAAATGACAATCGTCGAACGAATTGCGTTTGCTCTCGAAAACTGAATTAGCATAACTCATTTTCCTGAACAACAACCATTCCTTTTCCGAAATACAGTTTGATAAATTGAATGGTAAATAATTAGGACTCTTTTCAGCTTTTAAATCAAAATAAAACTGCTTTATTTCAGATTTCTAGATCCATACAGTGGTTAGTTATCTAACATGGTTTGTGTCACGACCACTATCAAAGACAGCGACCGGGACCGACAGCTTAACGTGCCCTCCGAAGCACGGAATCCTTTCTATTTGGACAATCAGGTGATTCAGCCTGCAATGTCCTAACTAAACTGGGGAAAACCTCACAAAGTGATACATTGACAAATATTAACTTTGTGTTCCCCCCTTGGGAATCGAACCCAGGGCCTCCGGATCGTGAGCCCATGGCTCTGACCACTAGAACACAGAGACAGTTAAAATTTTATAACGTATCGGTATAACATGTTAGTGCTACGTACGCTACAAGACTTTATTTATACCTATAAATACCTACTGTGTTTGCAGTACATGGAGAAGTGGTAGGAACGTTTAAGAGGAGCGTTAAGCAACGTAATTAAGTGCGTTTACTTAACACACTCCAGTTGTTTTATGTAAGAGAGGTCATTGTTTTTTCTTTCGACATAAATGTGAGAAATGCACAGAAATCTTTTTCTTTTGGTGTATTTCATCTGTTTTCGTTTATTTATAAACCTACAAAATTTGTTATTTGTAACTTTTTCTTAGGTAATTTCTTATCTGAAAAAATCACATGTTAAAAAATATAATTGAAATACAAAATGTTGTACTTTCGTGGTTATTTTCAAAACAATTTTTATGTTTTTTTTTGCCTAAGTATAGGTTTGTAATTATAAAGCAATCTCAAATTGAGAGCCTGTTTGTACTAAAATGTCATTTTTGATATGAACTTAAACTTGTTGTAAGTCTCAAGTGTTGAATATCAATACGGACCATATTCTTCGTTACAAAAGAGTAGAGCTTTCTATAGTTACCTTTTTTGCCATTACCTGTGCAAGGAACATTGGCTCAAAATCTCAAGCTTCGTTGCGTGTCTTATCTCTGTGAAGAACTGGGATGCGCACACTTCGCCAGCAACAGGGAAATGACGAACTGTCTCTCATCAAGAAAGTGACATCCAGCGCTTGTTATGCGTGTCGTTCTTTTTAATCAGTTTTTTACGATGCATAGCGTGCAGTAGCGAAATTGAATTCAAAGATCAGTTTCTGTCTACAATTTTCTAACTCGTCACCTGAGTCATATATACATACATACTCGTACCTATAATCACGCCTTTATTCCTCATGGGCAAGAGCGTAAACGCCACGTCTGACAGAGTTCTGTTATATAAGATAGATTTGTAGAAATAGTGCTGTAGTGACAGGTTGTCAGCCCATCGCCTAAATGACAATATACTGGAACCATTCGATCCTTTAGTTGAGTCATGGCAAATGGTAAAAATTTTATGTTTTTTATGGTCTCTTGCATTAGTCAGCGTGTTATAAGTTGATAAAAGTAATAAGGTCACATTAGTAATAATGAAAAAGATGTGTAGGTAGGTATAGGGAAAAATATTATATTATTATATTATCGAGGATATTAAGAGCACAGAACAATTTGTGTTGAGGTCCCTATAATTTCCTCATAACCAATTTACCAACAGAATTGTCTTGACAGCAGGAAGTTGGTAGCAAGCAAAACGGCTGACATCCCTATATTCACAAGGGATTTGTGCAAGTCACTTTAATTATGGAAGCCGCAGATGTCCTCTTGCTCAGCCTTTGAAATGCGAATTGCTTAAAAAATACGGGTTGAAAAGGCTATAAATCGTAGAGCCATCAATTTGCATGCTAATACTGAGGCTAGCGGGTGGTGGCTTGGACAATTGACTGACAAGGACGGCTTGGTTGGATGGAACCATAGACCTAGATAAGGGTAGATTTTATATGTATCGGTTCGATCAGCTACAGAAGAAAAAAAGTATGTAAAAAGTTTGCAAGATTGGACGATATCATTAAGATAAAAGTACGTAAAAAGTTATAAATTCGCACGTTTACAGTTTGAGAGGTTGCGTAGTTCACTCCAATATAGATTTGTAGCTGAAATATTTTAACGGTCTTTCTATTCTGTTCTATTTTAAATCGATTTAAGTCTCCAAAGATACTGACTTAAATAACTTTCAATTTACTTTTAACTTCTTAGCCTTCATTTTAAAGAAATCTCACATTTTGTTAGTCGTTAAAGTATGACCCGAAAACTATAAAAACAAATCATAAGTAATAATAAAAAATAATTTATATCTTAAAACGAGAATTAACGCTTTTAAGCTTGCTCTAGCTTCAATGACCTACTTTTTGAAACAAGGTCAACTATCGAGTATAAGTATAGGTAGTACCTTCCAAACATCTTCCAAAGGCCTTCCATCCTTCAGCCTGTCAATTTAAAAAGGCGGATACTTTTTATCTTGCCATGGTTTTTTGGATCTGCTTAATCTGTCACTGCAAGGTTTAAGCCTCAGTTGAGCCTAAACGGTCCCATGGGTATAAATTAAATTCATTTTTCCTCTTCCAGCAATTAAATTAAATTGATTACCCTCTTCAAAGGATCATCTATCTAATTATTAAATCAATGGCCATATTAAATAGCATTTCCTTAAATTATGGCATTTTTAAATTATTACCATTAGCCGTTTCCTTTCTGCCTAGTTGGCTTGAAGATAAAGTTTAAAATTACACAGATTTTGACTTGTGCCTGTAATAATGATGTTTTATTCTCGTTGAGTGGAACAGAGCCCGATGGTGAAGTGGATAGGGCCGCTGCCTCCTGAGAAAGAGGTCGTGGTTCGAATCCCACCATGTACCAATGTGTTTTTCTATTTTCTAATTGCATATGTATGTTTATTCGGTGCTTTATCCGTGCTTCGGAAGGCACGTTAAGCCGTTAGTCCCGGTTAATAAGAAGCCGACCCCGTGAGATACTGGATAAGGCTAGGTAGATGATAATATTCTCGTTGAGTGGGTTTTCAAGTCGACGTGCGACCCAATTGACCCTGGGTACTGAGTTTTTAAAACGCCTAATTGCTCAGCTGTATTCCTATACATAGAATCCTTTCTGTCATGGTTTATATAGCAACCACTGTCAAAGCGACCGGAACCAAAAGCTATAGTATATACTTCTTCAAGCCAACTAGGCAGAACGGAAACGGCTTATTATAATAATTACGCGACAGGAAGTATTTAAGGAAATGGTAATTAATTTTGCCATTGACTTAATAATTAGATAGATGATCCTTTGAATAGGGTAATAAATTTAATGTAATTGCTTGAAGAGGAAAAAAATATTTAATTACGACATACTATACTTTTAGTAATAATATTACTTAATATTATCATTAAACATATAGTATATCGTAATTAAATTACGTATAATATATCGTAGTACAGATTATACTGTCATATAAACCATTATGTACTTAATAAATTTCTTAATTAGGCCATCTGCCGACTTCTGTTGTTCACAAAGTTGATATTTTACAAACAATTTCCAAACTTACTTCTTAAATAAGTATGTGTCGCTTAAAATTTCGGGCGTTAATTTGGCGCCTTAATATTAGCATTGGCAACCGAAGTTTCACGTCTAACGCGCCTTTAATTAAATTCAAACTTCTCATGTTTATAATTTTATGGTAATTATTTCAATTTCAAACTAAAAGTAAATGAAAACATTTGATTTATGACGACTGAATGACTGCATGACTAGTATTATTATAACGAGTACAAGTGTGTCTTTCATAATCATAACAAACTTACTGACTTGTATTCTTTACTACGAAACACCTCACCATGTCAATAACCAATGTAATAACTAATAACGGAATTGCATCTTATGTCAAAGATACTTGATCATATGTAGCACACTCTATTCTATATCCAATTCATATAATTTGATAGAAAAGACTGCTGAAGAATTACGAGTAACTATAACCTAAATTAAATCTATACAGATTGCATTAAAAAAGGGCAAACAATCTTTTGAAAATTGCCATAGGTACTCTTATGAGACGTACAGCGTACACTATGACGTGATAATAAGAAATAAGGATTAAATTTGACATTCTGTCTACAGCCCCGGTAGCTCAATTGGCAGAGCGATGGAATGGCATAGGTCGCATGTGCTCAAAACCCAAACCCCACCCGCAGTGAATTGTTAATTTCTTACTTCTCATATTTACTCTTAAGGCTCTATCGCAGTAGTGATTTCCCATACAAACGTAGTTTCGCTTTTATTTCTAAACAGTAAAACCAAACTTAACCAAACTCCGTACACATGCCCAAATGCATCATATCTATGCTTCTAATTATGGTTGGTTTAAACATATATTAAACAAGTAAAAGATATAGAAAACAAATAAAATTTCAGCCAATTTGCAAACGAAATTGTATTTTATGCTTAATATTTTCAAACCAAACCTAATTAGAAGCATTGATATGATAAACTTGGTCATGTGTGCGAAGTTTGGTTAAGTTTGGTTTAACTGTTTAGGAATAAAAGTGAAACTACGTTTTTATGGGATTTCTCTACTCCAGCAGACCCTTAAGAGAAGTTGATGTTTGCAGTTACACCTCCCATAGTTTCATAATAGTGATGGTTGGAGTAATAACAAGCGAACTTGCCTGATCCGGCGCACTCGACTCTGTTCCACTGAATTTACATTTATATTACTTGAGTTTTAAGTTAAGGGGCTTTCCTATGCTAAGAGGCGCATCACTCAGAAAATCATAAATCACTAAAAACGATAGTAATCGAAAATCCGGTAGATTAGATAAAGGTAGTTTCTAAAGCACTATAGATACTATACTATAGGTACTAAAGTTAGGCATTATAAATTAATAGTTTTGTGGTCAATATGTTTACAGATAGCAAGGAGCAAAAAATTACCGTTTTTCGCAAATTCTCTATCTGCTACTATAATGAACTATGAAACGCTAACTTCAAAATGATCTCAATTATAACATGCATTACAATTACTTCAACCTGATCTATTGTAAGGAACAGCGTCCCGCAAACTGATAGGGGTTGCTCAGTCAACGAAACTGAACTGATATCACCAGGAAATTATTTTAAGAGCTGAAAAAATAGAATTTTCCATACAAATTGACAAGCTCGATCAGGCAATTTGTATGTTTGTTTTTTACTTCCTGAAAAAACCTGCTGATAGATGTTCAGTTCCGTTGAGCAACCCCTGTCAGTTTGCGGGATGCTGTCCCTTACACCCCGTATTAACTGTGTTTTCAGTGAGTAATTTTTTTTACTAATAGGGGCGCTATTTTGCTCAGGAGAGCCTCCTAGGCAATACCTGCATGTTCACTATCGGAAAATACGGGGGACGTGGCTTAGAAAAACAAGCTAGACGTTATTGCTTTACGTTTGCATATTCCGAGAATAAATCCGGTTGTAAAATATTTACCGCACACTTATTTCTGGGAAGCTAAATCTGTTCTTCGCTAAAACCATCAAGCGAGTTGTCCAGGAACTGGATTTGAATTACATTTGTAATTTTAAATGACGAACAAGTGTTATTCATACTGATGAATCAATAACTACTCACTTGTTTGTTTAACGGAGGTGTTTGACCTCAACATTCGTTAGGCGCAGCGAGAAATGAACCGTAGTCGAAGATCACACACGGCGGGCGGTGTTGTGTAATTCCCACTCTCCATGAAGAACAGTCTCGTAAAGAGTCGAAACGTTGAAGTCTAACACCTCCGTTAAACAAACAAGTGAGTAGTCGTCGATTTAAAAGAATGTTTTCATAAACCAAACTACATAATAGGTTGCATTATATTAATTAGGAACTTGGTTTATCTGGGAATTCAAAAGAAAAATATTTTATTTCATTAAAAAAATCTATAAATAAACTGTGAGAAATTGCATCAAAGGTAATCAGCTCCCACTGTGTATGACCTTAAGATTATGCTTAATTTGACCAATAAATATATTTTTAAACGGTAAATTGCACTAAAGTCTCCGGTATCCGGGATCCAGTCTATTCATAATATCTTGAAAATCCAATCGACATCAAAGTATGAAAACAAATGTAAATATTGAAAATTAGCTTTTAAAATATTATTACTTACTAAACTGGTAATAAAATTTCCAAAGCTCTTAATTACTTCTGTTCAATATTGATTTAATGGCGATTAAATTTGTTATTGGAAGAGCCGAACTGAAATCGAATATATTTTAAAAACCCTCGTCAGCCTGATGCCTGATTGTCCACAAAATTACTTGTTCGTAATTTGAGTCGATGTTAATGGATATAAAATTACGTCATTGTTTCCAACTGATTGGATATTGGATATCGAAGGCCCGAGAGGGACGAGCTCGCTGGACCTTTTTTATAATCATTTGTTGACGGGTCATTACTGTTAATTTGGTGGAGGTCTTTTGTGTAAACAGCAGTGCAATTTGAATAACTTAAAATAGTGCAGGCTATGAGAGAAATACTGTATGCATTATGAAGTAGTTGGTATATCACATTATCTTCTTGTATGAAAAAAGAAACTTATAAATGAAATCCAGAGCATGAATAAATTAAAAAGCGGGGCGTTATTGGTGCGTAGGTCACAAGTCTCTCTACATTCAATGTATATTTTTTATAACATTATATTGGTATAAAAGAAAAACAGAACACAATGAGAGCAAAAACAAACCTTAAAAAAAAGTTTTCAATGCTAAATTTTGTCCATGACTTACAAAATAAAGTGCTCTTCTCCACAAACCACGCCAATAAATAAAAAACAAAGCACCATCATCCTCCCATTTCATGCGGAGAAAAGTCAAAGAGAAACCCAACATTGCTCCTGCTCCACCGAAGCACGCATTGTCACATGAAATAATGGCCTCTCTAGTGGTAAGCCCAACCATAAAATTAACGTTTATTATATTCCAGAAAGAGGTGATACTAGCCAACACCTTCAATAATGCAAATAATAAATATTGATAGATAAAGGTTAAAATAAAGATACCTGCGATTTAAATAAAACAATCCTTCAATGCTGATTTGCTCACAGTCACGAAATAAACACTCTTATTCACAAAAAATAACAAGAAAATATAACAAAAGCATCCTCCCCCATTTCATGCGAGGAAAAGTCAAAGAGAAACGCATTATTGCTCCGCCGAAATACGAATTGTCACATGAAATTATGGCCTCTCTAGTGGTAAGTCCGAATATAAAATTAACGTTTATTATCCTATGGTAATTCGACTAAGAGCTGATAATGGCCAACACTCTCAATGATGCAAATAACAAATATTGATAGGAGAAAGGTTAAAATAGAGATATTTGCGATTTAAGTATAACACTCCTTCAATGCTTATTTTCCCACAATCACGAAATAAACGCTCTTATCCACAAAAGACGCCAAGAAAATATAACAAAGTGGCATCCTCTCCCATTTTATACGAGAAAGAGTCAAAAAGAAAACGCATTATTGCTCCGCCGAAACACGCATTGTCACATGAAATTATGGTTCTCCCAGTGGTAAGCCCGAACATAAAATTAACGTTTATTTTCCCCAGCGGTAATTCCGGTAAGAGGTGTTGCTTTTGGCCCACTCGCGTCACATTCCGAAAGGCCAAATTGCGTCTCGTTGTAGCGATATTAGCCTTGGCAATTACGTTTATAGCTGGCCGGTGTCACAGCAATTGGAGAGAGGATATTACCGCATTTGTTATTGTCGGATTTAAGGGGATGGGTAAACATGCTGAGTAATAACCGCGGTCCTAAACGTAAGTCGCGGTTTGTGGTAAGAGTTTTTCTGATTGTCGTCTAAGCAGACGACTTGGCATTAAGAATAAATTGGTATATTCCCATGAAAATTTTTACTTAAAAGCATTTGTCAAGCATTCTCTGATTGATAGAAAAACAAACATACACGCCGATGGATCCTGTTCAAAAGGGTTATGACAATTCTAATCATAACCCATTCAAACTGAAAAAATATTTTTTGTGCTTATTTTGTACAAATAATAGTCTCGACGGTATTGACCTACATAAGAAAACAGGCAAACTTAAGCTAGATGTTTCTTGAGCGTGTTAGTGGAAGCAAGACGAAACAGCAGACTACTGGAGGGCCCGCGGGACCCAGTCGCTACATCGCCTCAAAAACTTCTACCCTGCACTGCGGACAGGGCCAACTGCTTAAAATTCCACAATTGTGCTGCGTACAATAAATTTAACTTCAGAGACTCCCAGCGCAGTAAATTTCGTGCTTATTTTCCGTAAATTATTTCAACTAAACGCGGTGCTTTTTAGAAAACATCACGAACGCAGTGGACGGGTTTTCGTGTGGGATTTTTTATATAAAGCGCTGCCTTTGGGTAGCTCAACTCCATTATGGTCACGCCAAGGCAGTTCGTGTTTCAGAATTTTAAGCTATTTTACGTGGTGTAAAGCGATAATAAATTAGAAAAGATTGTTTCTGAAAGGTAAGTGCTATTTTCGTAACGAGGCACACATTTTTTCTTTAGTTTTTATTTAGACATACCAGGCCACTCAGAAAGTATTGCGATAAATAGTTTTTATATATGGCAGACTGGCCGGTTAGAATCTTTTTTGAAAATATGATTACTTGTAAGTAAAAATATGTGTGTTCCATTTTCAAAATTTCCCTCCACATTTTTTGCGAGCCAATTCAAAGTATCGTGTCTTACTGAAAAATGGATCTGCGCCGGGAACATTTTAGAGCTATGATTTTTACGAATTCAAGTGTCGCCTGAAACCGGATGAATCATTCGATAGACTTCAAATGGCATTTATGGATGAAAGCCCCTCCAAGGCAACCGTGTATCGTTGGTATAACGAATTTAGGCGCGGTCGACCAACCTTGGGGGATGAAGAAAGAAGCGGTCGCCCTTTGACGGCTATTACGGAAGAAAACGTGCTAGCAGTGAAAAATTTAATCCAAGGTAATAGGCGAATTACATATCAGGAGATTCAGCACATATTAAAGATTGGATCGGGAAGCGTTCACGAGATTCTACATGGGCATCTTCGCGTGAGGAGGATAGTATCGCGCTGGGTGCCGCACTACCTCACCGACGCTCAGAAGCAGGCCCGGGTGGAATGGTGCCGTGATATGCTGAACAAATTTGAAGCAGGCTCGTCTCGGCGTGTTTACGACATCGTAACAGGTGATGAGTCCTGGATTTATCAATACGATCCAGAAACCAAGCGCCAGTCGACAGTTTGGGTGTTTCAAAATGAACCAACGCCTACCAAAGTAAAGCGATCTCGAAGCGGGGGGAAGATTTTGATCGCCAGCTTTTTTAATTTGACTGGCCACTTGGCCTTAATTCCCTTACGAGATCAAAGAAGCATTAACGCCGAATGGTATACTACTAAATGTTTACCAGAAGTTTTTTATGTTGTGAGCAACAAGCGACCAAACACAGGGCTCCGCGGACTACTGCTCCACCACGACAATGCGCCTGCACACACCGCGCTCAAAACGAGGGACTTCCTGGACAGCACACCAGTCAAACTCCTGGATCACCCTCCTTACAGCCCTGATCTAGCACCGTGTGACTTCTTTTTATTTCCAAAAATAAAAAATCAGCTCAAAGGGATACAATTTTCGTCGCCGGAAGATGCGCTGGCTGCGTTAGAGCAGGCTGTAAACGAAGTGTCTACGGCGGACTGGAAAAAGTGTTTTGAAAACTGGTTCAGACGCATGAATCTTTGTATAGAGGCTGGTGGAGAGTACTTTGAAAAGATTTAATAAAAATATATGTACCTGTAGAACAATTTTTTTTAGTGTCGCAAAACTTTCTGAGTGTCCCACGTACATACATACGAGTACATATAATCACGCAATTGTCCCCAATCAAAGCAGAGCGTAATTGCCCTAAATAAAGGTCGTTTCGCCGCGTCTGACAAAATTTTAAAGGTTATTTAAGATAGACTTGTAGGTATATTGCTGTAGTGACAGGTTATCAGCCAATCGCCTAAATTGCAATATACAAAAATCCTCGGATCCCTTAGCTGGTTATTACAGCATGCCCGGCAGGAAATTCAGCTGGCACATTCTATCTTTTTCAATCGCTCCCAGGCCAGAATTTTTACTTAGAATAGCTCTCTCTTATTCAGAAGCAGGACCTACCAAGACACCGACTCACGATGTTTTTATAAGTTTTTTATAATCGTTAAAGCGCTTGCCATGAAATGAAAATATACATTCTAGTAATCCACTATAGGTGCCTGAACTTTTTACATTTTATGCTTGCTATTTTAAACACTGTAAAATCGAAAGAACAATTTCATTTACAATATTTTCAATAGTAGATAAGGTAACATGCGAATTGAATACTACACCTGACTTGCAGTCTTAATTAATAATTGCGATTGACTTAGGTTTAAATTTAAATCTAAGACAGACACAGTTTTTAAAATTATGAAATCGATATGGCAAAACTGAAATGCATACAACGTGTTTTGTGCTTGTGACTACATTGTTGAACGTATTAGCGTTTCGTTCCAATCCTAGAAAAGGTAATTGCTCAATTTATCTACGTCAAGTACAATTTCGTGACATATGTATTTTGCAGTTGCGTAAAGACTAAGACTGACCCAATATAACATTGGATAAGGATAGGCAAGAGAAATATCTGATCGAAATATATTTTCTAGTTGCCTCATAGGTATTTTTTTATTATGGCTGATTTTATAGAGACCAGTCATAGTTGTTTTTTTGTACAATGTGCATTAATGTACATTGAAACAAATCATATTTTTTGTTTAGATTTTTCAGCTGCAGAAAACGAACATTATGTGTTTAGAACCTGGAATATACCTAGATCAGGGGCAGATCTACCTATGCTACCATATGGGTTATATAATAGCTATGAACTACCAGAAGAAATAGTTAACGAACCTAAACGACCAGTAGACCCGGTTGCTCACGGCCATGGACTTGGGTATGGACATGGCCATGGACTTGGACATGGGCATGGGTCTGATGATGGGCATAAACATGAGAAAGGTATTGCCTCTGACCAGAATGCTGAGGAACCAGCCAATTTTAATATCAATTCGCATAGCGAGTCAGCTGATTGCGAAGACAACGGTATTAAAGATAAATACACCTTTGTGGCGCTTATTGAGTACGTTTTTTTTTAATATAACTAAGAAGACACAATCATATTTTTATTTATAAGTACCATGGGGAGATACTTCAGAAAATAATGCTCTCAAGATCATACTTCTCTTATGGTTACCCCACAGAATAGTCAAATGTTCCGAAATTAGAATTTATCATATCCATTTGGTGTAATGATTGTCATAGACACGTTCTCATATTATATTGATTATAATATTATATCCTCAGTATAGTGTTCGTGGATGGATGTAAGAGGACGTGCACGGGCGCAATAATACATGATAATGTCGTCATTACTGCAGCGCATTGCTTGTAAGTTGCTGATAAATCTTTGAATAATGTTGTATTAATGGCCTATACTTTGTTTCAAATCGGTTTATTTGAAATCATTTTATTTTACCAATATTCATTCATGTTTACAGCACCATGGTCCGTGATCAATTTGCGCAACCCGAACTGTCGCTATCATTCGTAGTGATTGGCACAAAAAGGATGTTTGAAACTGGATATGAACAATACTTGCCTATTGAACGGGTAGTTACTCATCCCAGATTCAGAGGGTGGACTGCGGACTTGGCTCTTGTTTTTACATTCGCCAATATGGATTCTGATAAACCTGGGAAAGTCTTACCGTTGTATTTGGAAAAATCATCTGTTCCTGTAGATTCCAATGTGACTGTGTTTAGTTGGGGGAAATGCAACAGTGATATTGATTCTAAGGTATAAAAATGGGTTGTTATTTAAAACTTGTTATTTTTTTCATTCAATGATGCCTAATATTATTTTACAGGAAAAAGATGACTCGAAAAATAAACTTACATATTTAAACAAAATTGGAAATCATAAGGTTGGTACTATTAAAATCAATAAAACGTCGTAATTATATATAGGATCTTAATCGAATAATAAACTTAAATTGTTTGTCAAATAATATTTAAAGAATATACTATTCACTTTTATGTCTGATTCAACTAACTGCAAAATATATTTTACAGTATAAGAAAAAAAACAACCACCCTGACCATCACGTTCGTATTAACCCATTAGTTCTTTCTTATGAGCTAGAAAGCTTTCTCTTTTTTATGAGCTTTCTTCCATGTTGGACTGGGAGCAGGAGAAAATCATAGAATGTGCTAGCTGCATTTCCTCCCGGGCATACTGTAAAAATCAGCTAAGGGATCCTAGGGTTTCAGTACATAGCAATTTGGGGGATAGGCTGACAACCTGTCACTACAGCAGTGTACATACAAATCTATCTTAAATAACCCTCAAAGCTTTGTCAGACGTGCCGGAACGACCTTTGTTTAGGTCTTTTACGCTCTGCCTACCCCATTAGGGTTAAAGGCGTGATTATATGTATGTATGTATGTATGAGCTCGATCTATCCTCTTTGTCTTGGTCTCCTGTATTTAAAAGCAAACCTATAACAAATTCCATTCCTCTTTATATATTTTCATATTAATCTTCTAGTTTCTTCAATACGGGGAAAAAGCATAGATAGGCTATGAAACTTTAAAAACCGAAATATTTTAAAGCTATTTGTTACTTACATACATAACTATTTTTATAGTACAAAATACCTGATCATCTCAAACCAGCGGCCGCTGACAAACAGTATGGTCACGGTGGACATAGTAACGTTGGCACCGGTGGCCACCAAAGCGGTCATGGTGGTAGTGTTGGTAATGCCGGTCATGGTGATGGCGGTCACGGTGGTGGCGGTCACGGTGGTGGCGGTCACGGTGGTGGCGGTCAGGATGGTGGCGGTCACGGTGGTGGCGGTCATGATAATATTGATGGTGGTGGTGGCGGTCATGGTGATGTTGGTGATAGTGTTATTGGTGAAATTGAAGGCGGTCATGTTGAAGTCAGTGGCGAGGGTGGAGGTGGTGGTGGTAATGGTGATTTTGGTGATGGTATTATTGGTGAAATTGAAGGCGGTCATGTGGTAGTCAGTGGTGAGGGTGGACACGGCATAAGTGGTGATAATATTGGTGAAATTGAACCAGTTGATCCAGATGACATTGAGGTTTGTTTATCCTTTTAAAAAAAGTGTACATACATATATTCACGCCTTTAACCCTAATGGGGTAGACAAAGCGTAAACAACCTAAACAAACGTAGATCCGTCACGTCTGACAAAGTTTTGAGGGTTATTTAAGATAGATTTGTGGGTTATTGCTGTAGCGACAGGTTGTCAGCCTATCGCCTAAATTGCAATATAATGAAACCCTTGGATCGCTCAGCAAGTTTTCACAGCATACCCGGGAGGAAATGCACCTGGCCCATTCTATGTTTTTCTCTTGCTCCCAGTCCAGCATGGAAGAAAAAAGAATATTTTATGTATTTTTATATTTTTTTATGTTGTGTAAGCACAAACTGTATTTTAAAAATAATTTAAAATTAGGTACATAAAAAGGTTAAATTTGGTTCTATAAAAACGCAATAAAAACGTCATCATTTATTTTAAGTATGTGCTACTCTACAAAAGCACAAAAAAACTTGTATCAATAAAGTAAACTAAGTTCCAGGCTATAAATATAATTATTATGATTTATATATATTAATTTAAAGAACCTTTATTTTTCAGAATACTGTCCCTACCATTGTTGATGTAAGTATATAATTGGATTATAATTATAATTTTATGCAATATTCTTAATTGCACAAAAACTGAAATTACAAATTACATGAACAGAAAAGTAGTACAATTGGCGGCCTTATTGCTAATGTAGCAATATCTTCAAAATAATTTGGCACTATAGGCAGTTTTGCAGTGTACAAGTTTTTGCGCCGCTTCACCTTTACTGCCTTAACACGTTGTGAAGCGGTGGTAGATAATTAAATACTGTATATATAAAATATATAGTTCAAATATTTTTTAATAAATCTATTTTCAATAATAAAAGTATTTTTCTTTTCAATATCATTGATCCTCTTGCTATTTGGAACTAGTTACAATACGACTTTACTTGTGTAGTAAAAAATATTGTAGTAACTGACTTTTCTTAATGATAAGATAAACATATTTCAAGCTTATGAACTTAGCAATGTGATACATTATTTCTTTTTGCAGCTTGATTCAAAATTGCAGGTGAGGATATTTTTACATACTACTTCTTATCAGTAGATATTACGTCTCATGTTTGAGGTATCAATAGCTAGTAGATAAAATATAGCGAATGATTATACGATTAACATATTATATACAATTCATTTATCATTCATTCAAGATACATAAATTACAAAGACAACGAATAAATCGATCGCTACCACAACCACAAAGACCAGTGCCAAAAAAGGTAAAAGTTAACGATGATAGAAATACACGACGTGGTCATAAAGTTGATGATTTAGTTGAACCAGCAGTGAAAAGTCATATTATTGATGATAAAATTAAAAGATCAGTACAGAATCATACAGTTAATAATACAGTCAAACCAGCAGTGCAGAGTCATAAAAAATCCAATAGAGTTGAACCAGCAGTTCAAAGTTTCTTCGATCTACAAGACTATGATGGCCAAAACTTTGTTAGTCTAAAAAGCAACTCAACTGGCCAGGATATGGGCGATGAACCTTTTCTGGAGATGATCAAAAAGGGAATTAAGAAAACTAATTTAACCAGTGAACATATCGATAGCAATGTAGATGTAAATAAAAATGAACTTAATTTAGATAATAGAAGAAACCTAAAAGACACGATTGCTAACCTGATTATAGAAACTACTACAATATTAAATCGAAATGTAAGGTACATCCGCAATGATACAAATCGAAAAGTTCGGCGACAAATGCCAAGAGTGCATCGTACGGACGACTTACAATACTATAACAATTGGCGAAGAACTATTGGACAACAGGTAAGAAATAAAAGACACTAAAAGACGTATCTTCCATGCAGGACTGGGAGCGAGAGAAAAACATAGATTGTGCCAGCTGCATTTCCTCCCACGCATGCTGTAAAAACCAGCTAAGGGATTTCAGTATATTGTAATGTAGGTGATGGGCTGACAACCTGTCACTACAGCAATATACCTACAAATCTATCGTAAATAACCCTCAACACTTTGTCACACGTGGCGGAACGACCTTCGTTTAGGTTGTTTACGCTCTGCCTACCTAATTACTGATATAATTATGCGTGACTATATGTATGTATGTAAAAGACATACGTGATATTGAGAAAAGGAATTTAGGATAACTATTACTTCATAAAAAATATTTCCGTTGCATGTTTTGATTTTAGCACAACAACTTATCTGTTGGAATGTTTGGCTACGTGAATATTGCCTCATGCAAGAAGACAATCGAACGGACTCTACCACCATTGTACGAAATTGGTAAGCAGAAAAAAAGTCATGAAACACAACACAATTATTGTAGTGTAATGTAACCGATAATTAATTTAAAAGTGAGTTAATTTATTTTGCTCGAAAAATAAAACAAAAATTTGACCAACTTTTGAACTTCTAAATTAATATATTTTCTGACTGTTTTCAGACAATAAGCATGAGTATTTGTGTTATTCAAGTGAAGAATTTTACATCACAAACGTAAGTTTTTATAATTTACATTAATTATGGGAATATACAAAATAATATTTAAAGGGATAAAGGCGTGATTATATGTATGTATGTATGTATGTATATTTAAAGAGCAATACTGCGCCGACCCCAAATAATGGGCAAGGGAATGATGATGATTAAAAGAGCTATTCAATTTGACAGCTTTTGAAGCTAACGTTCATGACCCTTGGTTGCTTCTTATCATTCTGAAAATTCTGTTATGGCTGTCTAGGAAGATTCTGGTGCACCAGTAGTGCAGAGAGACGAGCTAGTGGCTGTGACCGTTGGAGGTATTGACAATGAAGGTGATCACATCGCTGTGGGTATGAAGATCGCCTGCTTCTGCAACTGGATTGCCTTTCACTTACCGTAAGTCATCCAATAGTTGACTGTGTTTTTTTATACTTTTATGTGGGAGCTGACAGTAAACTGAACTTTTTCTTGTGATCTTGCAGTAATCATGATGGTGCTAAGCTACACTGTTGCCACGGTTGTTGCATTGATCATTCTAAACAACAAAAAGGTCAAAATGATGACCAGTATCAGATCACCGGGCGTCAGAGTCGACATATACGTAAGAACATGGGCCTTCCTCGCTACATTGTGATCACGATATTTACAAAAAAATATAGAAATTTTAAATTATTGTCACGCCTGTTTCAGTTCGTTCTGGGAAAAAACCGGTGGATAAAAACCAGTATTACCCAAGAGTCAAGGGTAACAAAAGTACTTCTAAGACATATTATGATCCAAATGACGCAAATCACAGGTCAGTTTTTTATGATCTCTATTTTTTTTTCTGTATTTGCATTTTTAATATAATACTCTTCAGATTCTAGTGTTAATTTTACGTGACATTTTAGTGGCATAATTTTTAATTCGTAATTTACTATAGCATAATAAGTTTTGGGTAACTTCACTGGCATAATGGAACTTTTACATATTTATATCTTGGCATACTGTATTGAAAGCATAACAATATGTTGTAGTCGCATAACAATCATAAGCCATCTTATTTATTTTACTAATACAGTGGAACCATTTGGGCGAGTTTACTCTATGAAAATTAAATCTTGAATCTAAAATCTAAGTCTTTCTTTTAGTCTCGTTTTTTACAGCAGTACGCTAATAGTCACAATCACCAATTATCTGACTACTCAAAAATAATAAAAGAACGCAAAAATATGAGTCGCGACAGTAGGTTACGGTGCGGCGGGGTTGGTCTTGGTTTACAAAAGATTATAATCTTGTGAGTTATAAATCACAATAAAATGAAAATATATTGTGATTTATGACTCACAAGATATTTGTGAAAAATTACATTCACTGCTGTAAGATCATTTATTTCAATTAAATTCTTTCAGGGTAGCATCTAGTGGCGATGGACAACAATTCGAAAATCAACCTGAATTTAAAGATGAACGAAAAGGAAAAAGTAGGAACAAGGGTGAAATATCATGAACATCGATGTTTTTATATAAAGTTTACATAATATATTTTCTAATAAACGTACAATAAAATAGACAATTATTGCATAGTCAAACATTGAACATTAACACTCATTTTACATCGTCAAAAATACATACCCATAATCACGCCTTTATCCCTAATGGGGTAGGCAGAGAGTAAATGACCTAAACAAAGGTCTTTCCGCCAAGGCTGTTAGCTTCGAGGGTTATTAAAGATAGATTTGTGGGCATATTGCTGTAGTGACAGGATGTCCGCCCATCGCCTAAATTACAATATACTTAAACCCCTTAGCTCGTTTTTAGCATGCCCGGGAGGAAATGCATCTGGTACATTATATGTTTTTCTCTTGCTACCAGGCCAGCGTGGAAAAAATACAATTAAATTTTAGTAAGCAAGAATAACATTCAACAATATAAAATTTAATATTCCACAATCTTCATGAAGTAAAATCGTTTACGATACGTGTTAATCCTTTCACCTGCACAAAGAAACTGACTGCACATTCCCTGTAACAGGCACAAATTGTCCTGTTCAGGTGATTGCCAATAGCGTTGCATGTCCCGCAAAAATACAATAGTGGTCGCATGCAAACTACCGTATAAAGTAGCGTAAATGTAGCAGTGTAGTGTAGGGAGATAAGCCGCGGCCATTCGCTCAGAAAATACGCAGCTGGATAGTTGGACGATGCAGCTGAGAGTGGGTACAGTTGGGCATACGTAAATAGTCAAAATTATTCAAGTGCTCATTCAGTAGCGAATGGAATACATATATATAAATACCAGGTGTAAGGAAAAGCGTCCTGCAAACTGATAGGGGTTGTTCAGTCAACGACAATAAACAACTTCCACCAAAACATTCTTTCAGGAAGTGAAAATGAAAATTGGCTTTTCCATACAAAATGTCCAACTTGATCAGACAATTTGGATGGAAAAGCCATTTTTTTTTCATTTCCTGAAAGAATTTCCGGTTGGAAATTGTTTCATGTAACGACATGAAACAAAGCAGGCAACGGTCTGAGCAACCCCTATCAGTTTGCGGTACGCTGTCCCTTACACCCCGTATAGACACACCTTTATCCCTAATGGGGTAGGCAGAGCGTAAACAACCTAAACAAAGGTCGTTTCGCCACGTCTGACAAAAAATTGAGGGTTATTTAAGATATATTTTTAGGTATATTGCTGTAGTCATAGGTTGTCAGCCTGTCGCCTAAATAGCAATATACAGAAAAACTCGGATTCCTTAGCTGGTTTTTACAGCTTGCCCAGGAGGAAATGCAGCTGGCTTATTCTATGTTTTTCTCTCTGAGAAAAACCAGCATGGAAGTATGGAATGGAATGCTTGCTTGAATACCTTTACTGAGGGTAATTGAAGTCCAACCAGGAATCTACTAAAATAAAGTAAAAATAAAATCATATTATGTTGCTGCTAGATTTCAATTTTGTAAATGATTTTATTCACCATCAAAATCAAACAACTAAGCATGCACTCGTACCCACATAGAAGCATTCGCGCTTTAAAAAAACCACAACTTCTTCACAACACGATTCGGAAACTCAAAATGGTACATAATTTGAATGTGTTCGTTCCCTAACCGGTAGTCTGGGAAGGCGGACCGGATGCCGGATTTGATTAATCCACCGACACGTGACCAGCGCACGTGACTGCAATGTCGCACCAAGTAATGAGCCGCACTGTACTTGCAGCGCTGAATTTGTTACGAGAAATACCATTTGAAGATGAAACAGATATCCACTAAGAGCTATTCCAAATTCTGCAATTACGACAAAATATTTTGCCGTCATCCAAATTACAGTATCCAATAACACATTCTTATGGAATTCGTACAAAGAAAATTGATGTCAACTCATAAACCAGTAACTAAGTATCAGTTTTGTTAGTATGATGCAAAATATAGCATAGGTAGATGATAGATTGACATACCTACATAATTTACATACATAGATCACGCCTTTATTCCTAATGAGTAGGCAAAGCATCAACGACCTCTACAAAGGTCGTCCCGTGTTTCAAGATTTGTGGTATTTCAGACAGATCTGTATGTTGCAGTAGTTATTTATAGGTTGTCAGCCCATCGCCTGAATTACAATATACTGAAACCACCGAATCCTTTCTTCAGTTGGTTTTCACAGCATGCTTGGTAGGAGATGCGGCTGGCACATTCTATGTTTTTCAATCGCTCCCAGTTCTAATGTAGGTTTTTTTTTACTCATCGCATATTAATTGTCTCTGGCACTGATTAAATCGTTTTTGAAAGACGTATGATCTGAATGATGATGATGATTAATTTATTGCGTTATGCTCTATTGATATACAAAATTGGCCATTCATATTGCAGTGAAGCACGTGTAAGCCAAAGTTTCATATATAAAATAAATTAAATTACCACACATTTATAAGTTCTTCTGAGAAGCGAGGCAAGGATTTTCTCCCGAGTATGTATAATATAATCGGTTCCGTGTGCAGCAAAAGAGTCGGAAGTTATATTACAAAGTGCAAACTATCCTATTTCCCAGGAAGCTCTGTTCAAGGCGCTTTCCACCGTCAGAAGTAATAAGAAAATATCAGATAAATCTTTGAATTTCAACTTTTGCTTTGCCGCTGTGGTTTTCTACGTTCCGATAACTGTGAAATTCACGATTCGTATTTAAGTTCACAACTTCAAACGTGGCTCAGTGATTCGATTTGAGAAGTTGGTTCGCAAAGCTGAAGGCTTGTAGTATGCCTATAAATAGAGGGAATTCATGCAATAAATGGGTAGACTACATACATACATATAATCACGCCTTTGTCCCTAATGGGGTAGGCAGAGCGTAAACGACCTAAACAAAGGACTTTCCGCCACGTCTAACAAAGTTTGGAGGGTTATTGTATATTGCTGTAGTTCAGGTTGTCAGCCCATCGCCTAAATTACAATATACTTAAATCCTCGGATCCCTTAGCTGATTTTAACAGCATGCCAGGGAGGAAATGCAGCTGGCACATTCTATGTTTTTCTCTTGCTCCCAGGCTAGCATGGAAGATATACAGCATGGGTAGACCACAGAAAAGGTAATGAAAGTTAGACAAAGGCAGTGAAATTTATATGATTGCTGGTCAGAATAGCGCACCATCCGATGTCTTCCTGTGGTCGTCGCAAGCTAATTAAGGGGTATATTCTAGTAACATTTTCTTGAGTAGGTACATGGCAAACAGTACACCCCTTGCTCATCCGCCTACCAAGCGTGGCAAGTATGTCAATTACCCCCGATCACGTCTATTAAGTATAGATTTGACAGGTCATAATGTACTGAAATTACATTTCTGACGAACTCAAACTCGTTGCCAGTCTCAAGTGCTGATAATGAATACGGGTCTAAGTCTACAGAAGAACCTGTAGGTAGGTACTTGTAGAGCACAGCAAATAAATCAGATTAGTGTCAGGTCAACATCGGCGCGGGCGCTTATGACAACTGCAATATATCCGACGTGACGACGCTAAGTTTGCTCGCGGTCAGGCATAAGACTGCGTTTCCACCAGAGCTGTGCGAGGATAGGTAGCGAGGGATGTGTTTTTAAACAACCGATAGGATCGCTCCATTTACCTTGCTTCGCTCAGCACAGCTCTGGTGGAAACGGCTTTAGCGGAGCGAGGTTTTGTCCGTACAAAACAAGCGGGAGATGTGTGCGAGGAATGTGTGCAAAGAATAGGCCGCCGAAAAATGTGTCGGTCACAGCTTAGCAGCGCTTAGCGCTCGGCTCGCACCGCATGTTAATACGGATTTGACACATTTATACGCATTTTGACAGTTCCGCCACGCATCCTTTTACGACACATTTTCCTTGCACAGCTTTGGTAGAAACGCCAACACATTTTCATAGCACAGCTAGACATCCTCGCACGACACATTTCCCTCGCCTATCTCTGATGGAAAGGCAGCCTTACTCCTCGGAAGATGTTTGCTGTTCCTAATGGCTCCACTGAACGCGCAATATATTGCCAGCTTTTATTGCAAGCTGAGATTATTTAAACGGCCTGAGGAGGGCAATAATTTCAAGAAACGCTACACAGTCTTCCACCGTAACGAGAGGTTGGGCTATCATTTTAATCTTGTAGATTTAGATGGCTTCTTCGTGTTCCTTAAAGACGTTAAGAAATCATTTCCGTGCAATTTAACATTTTGGACAATGTTGTTACTTTAAACGTTGTAATATTTTAAAGAGAACCGCAAAAATAAAATTTTACAAAAATGTTACGCCTAGAAGAAGTATTTCATTGCTGTATACCATCTTCTACATATAAAATGAATACCTAAGATGTAGCCATTGCGAATGACGTAATAAAATTAGGTCGCCTTCCTGCGTAATGGACTTCTTCAGTATTGTTGAACAGCTTTATGCCTATTGCCTACCAAATAGATGAAACAAAGAAGCGTAAAATTTCTAAGAAGAAACCTTTAACCTTTTGCCTGTTCAGCCTTAATGCATGTTTTTCCGGTACCCATATGTCTTCATTAACTGCCTCCGTGGTCTAGCGGTCTGAGGTATGATCTCTCGATCCGGAGAATCCGGGCTCAATTCCCGGCGGGGGAAAATGACTTTGTGTCGTTGTTTCTAGTTTGGTCAGGACATTGCAAGCTGATCACCTGATTGTCCTAAAAGTAATATGATCCATGTTGTCGGATGTAAATAGTCGGTCCTGCGCCTGATTTCTCTCTGGTCGTGTCAGTCAATCTATCCTAGAATAAGAAATTAAAGGAAAAGAGAGTGCACCTATGTGTAGCGCAAACACTTGGGCACTAAAAACTAGTCCTGCGCATTTGGCCGATCTCTGGGCTCAATTAGGATCTTGCCGCCATCACCGAAAATCGGTGGTAGGATTATTCTTACGTCTTTATCTAAGTACAGTAGGTTTTTCTAAAATGCCTGTTCCTTAGTTATCTTTAATTAAAAAAAAAAAAAAAAAAAAAGTATTACATATTTATTTTTTAAAGATGTTAAGGCAATGAT
Organism: Scrobipalpa costella; assembly: GCA_949820665.1. Lineage (NCBI taxonomy): Eukaryota > Metazoa > Arthropoda > Insecta > Lepidoptera > Gelechiidae > Scrobipalpa > Scrobipalpa costella. Next base: position 18,057,069 of record OX463296.1, on the reverse strand, counting down.
CTACTGAATATTATTTTTTTCTGCTTATCTTATTAATTCTGTCATTATACTTATTATTATTATATTACATACATACATACATAAAATCACGCCTTTATCCCTTACGGGGTAGGCAGAGCATAAAACGCCTCATGAAAGGCGCTTTCGCCACGTCTGACAAAACTTGAGGAAAATTTTAGATTGTAATGTGTATTGCTGTAGTGACAGATTATTATATTACTTATTGTTATTTTACTGCTAGTCAGTATGATAAGAGCCCGATAGTGTAGTAGATAGGGCCGCTGCCTTCTGAGCAGGAGATCGTGATTCGAATCCCACCACGTACCAATGTTATTTTAGTTTTCAAATTTCATATACGTCTATTCGGCGCTTTTTCCGTGCTTCGGCAGGCACGTTAAGCCGTTGGGCCCGGTTAAGAGGAAAAATGTGTAACACTTTTTCTATACAAACGTATTCTCCCCTATTTTCTCAGGCATATGGGAAATAGATTTTTGTATAAAAATCAAAGTCTACTAAAGCTATCCCTTACTTAAAGAAATATGACTTTCCAAATATCGTAAAAAAAAAAGTTTTCATGGCCGTATTCAGATCATATCGTTTAATTCCTTAGAATCCGCAAATGTCAGAGGCCCGTGCTAAGCATTGGCGGCTTGAAAACTCTGACCTAATCTAGGATTGGGTCTGGTTACTCTGGAGGTCAGATGCCAGTCGATTCGTGTAAACACCAGTACCCTAGTTCAATCCCCTAGATTAGGTAGCTGACCCTGTAAGATACGGGATAAGGCTAGAGAGAATGATGATGAAGAGTAATACCACATTCGAAAGGACGACAAGATTCCCATTATGCCAGAATCAAGCATAATCTTCACTTATCGTTTTAATAATCCCCTTGATAAAATCAACGAATATATTTGCAAAGTTTTGAATGTTAAATCTCTGCTATTAGCACTTCATCAAAATCAGAAGTTCGCTAGTGGGGCAATAAAACGTCATTTATCGTGGATAAAGAGCTTACATCAGCTTAATATCTGTCCCTTTCTTACAAGCAGTTAAGAAGTCGTGCGTCACTTACTGTAGGTACTACGCGCAAGGTTGCGCTCAACACGCAATCAATGATTTTTGCATTGCTTACAACACACATGCGTCACCTTACGCGCGCGTACTGGCATAGAGATGTGCCGACATATAGTCCGCTACGCGCGCTTAGTGCGCAAGGTAACGCTTGTGTGTTGTTGGTAATGCAAAAAGCTTTAACCTTTGCTGTTGAGCAGAACCTTGCGTGCAAGAAGTGACGCCTGTGTGTTTCTGCCCTAAGTGAGAGCAGAGCGGAATTTTGTAGTTTTAATCTTTCATTACTTGGAGCAACACGCGTTGCTCTAAGTTTCATGATGTAAAACTTGTGTGCTGAATCTATGAGAAATTACCTATAACCAAAGCTAATGCGTTCCACCCAGCTGCATAGCACATAGGTACATGCAGCATGTTTGGTATGACATGTTGCTGGCGTAAATTTTCATTGTATCGTCACGCATACGCGTTCGGTCTACTCTAGCCTACAACCTAGCCTTTAGGTAATTCCTAACGGCAAATAGTTGTTTTTAAGAGTTTATTTCTGCTAAAAGAATCATTAGAAAATTCTAAGTAATATATACGTCTAAGAAATTAGTTCATGACCTGCAATTACAACATTTTAAAATATTCTAGTTCATAAGTACGCTAAAAAATATCTGGAAGTGAAGGTGTTTTTATAAGTAAATTTGATATTCCTTGACACACAAGTGAGTAGTCATTGATTTATCAGTATGAATAACACCTGTTCGTCATTTAGTGGTAAAATTCTTATGTAACTAGCTTTTTAATACCAAGTCAAACGTATTAGCACTTCAGGCACGTTCCCATTTCTCATTTGAACGGGAAGAGTCAACTAGGGAACTCAGTTCAAACAGAGATCAGCTGCGGAGATCAGCTTAATTACATTTTTCATTCAACTTATCTATCTGCCGGCGTTTCTTTGCTTGCTATTTCGATTATATATGAAATATCTCATTGGGGAAAGGTTTATAGTATTTTTTTTTCCTTAGTTTTATTGTCTTACCATGAAATTAATCTTGTACAGTTTCATCCATTAACATACAAAGTTGTGATGATTTAATGACTGGCCGTAAGGATAGATCTAGCATTAAAATTTGCATTCCATTTAATACGTAGAGGTCGAAAACCCCTTCTTTTTTTCTGTAAAGATATAAAAGACCGCAAGCTCTTTCGAAAGCACAATATAAAACCGGGAAGAACTTTAGAGTTTCTGACTCAGCGGGAAATAAACTTGGCATAAAATTAAATGAGAAGTTTTAGCGTACTGCATACGAATGCAAATAGAATATGACCCCTTTCTGCAAATAATGGAGCTCGCTCATTAACTCCTTTTTGGCAGGAAATTCTAAAAACTTATGAGAGTTTCTCTATTTTCAACTACGAACGTCATTTTGAGGTGCTGCTTTTCTTTTCAAGTTTATTTTAAAAGTTTAAACCAAAACACATTACGAGATTTATTTTGTACTTGCTGTGCCCGCGACTTCGTACGCCCGGTTTGTATGGAAAACACGCAGTATCGAACGTATGTTTAGTATTGAAAACGCTTCTCCACACGAAGGACGCACGGATGCGTGTTTCGCATTGTATGATCTTTGTTTTTAAATGGAAAACACGCTTCCGCACGCGAGCTAGCAGATCCCGTTCCTACGCGCGGAGAAGCGTTTTCAATATGTTCGACACTGCGGAATTTCCATACAAACTGGGGTACTTACTCAATATGAGAATGGTTTGCGTGATTATTTCACCGATTAGTTTATTATTTTTTAATTACACCGAGTAATTAAAAATAAACAGTAAAAAAAGTCCCTTTAAAATCGGTTAAAATCGATCAGAGTTTAATTTCCTGCCTACTCCCTAAGTCAGGTGGCGTGATTATTTTTTTCGTAACTTTGAGTTTAAGTAATGCTCAGTCAAACAAAAAAAGTTCCATCAAAATCGGTTAAAACCGACCGAAATTCAATTTGCTACTTACCTTATATGCCATGGGGCGTGATTATTTGTTCGTAACTTTGATTTTAAATACTGCTCAGTCGAATAAAAAAAGTTCCATAAAATCGGTTAAGAAACAGGTAAATTTAATTTTCCTGCCTAACCCCTAAGTCAGGTAGCGTGATTTTAGGTATCCTAAGTTGCAACCCGGGTACCACACAGTTGAATAAAAAAGGCCCATCGAAATCGATTCAGTAGTTTTGGCGTGATATAGTAACATACAGACAGACAGACAAAAATTCTGAAAAAAAAACGTTTTGATCATTATATCGTTAATAATGCCTGCTGCAATTATTTTTTTGTGAAAATATTTAATGTACAGACACGACCCTTCTAGAGATTTATTAATGTATGTATAGTAGGGTGGTTCAAAAAGTACTTTTTATTTTTTTTGTATTAGCCACCCTCTTATTTTGTTAATCATATCCATGTTATTATAATTGCAAAATATCAGCTTGCTAAACTAAAGGCAAGAGGCTGCTCCTATTTTTCATTTTTCACATGACACTCACTCAAGTTTACTAACATTACTGCTTAAAAATAGGGATATGAGTAGGTCTTTGAAGTAAAATATTAAAAAAAAAACATGTTTAACGTAGTCCAAGGTAACTTTTAGGTGTTGTAAGTGCATTTAAGTATTATACTTAGTACGTAGAAATTTAGAGATGTACCTTAAAATTTGATTAAAAATAATTTCGATTTCAAGGCGAATGTTTTTCGATAATTCAAACCTTTGTCACATTTGAATCAGCTTTCTATACTAAAAAAAATCTACTTCGTTTATTTTTCATATTTTTAAACAAATCCAAAATTTGTCTAGCAATGAGCATCCCTTTCCATCAAAGATATCTTTATGAAATTTTGTGCACCACATTTTTTTATGCGTGTAAACTAAAATGCAATATGAGAGGCTGGCCAAATCTCTAGCATGAGTTTGTTTTTTTTCCATACTAGCTTGAACCAAGCTAATGTATAGATGTAGAAAATGTTCCTGTAAATATAAAAGCGGGTGAAACTAACATGATAAGGGTAAAATACATTTTGTATCAAGATTTATATTTGTGAACGATTATCTTTGACTTTTGACTCTAGAGGAGACTAATATAGAAACTCAACTAAAAAGACAAATTATAAAGGCTCGATTATAGTCTGAGCTCGTATCAGAAATGAAATTTCTGTACAAACTGTTTAACGCTGTCTTTGATAGTGGTCGTTACTTAAACCATGTCAGAGGCCTGATAGTTGTGCTACTAGGCAGTTTAAAAACTCTGACACCAGGGTTCATCGGGTCGATAGACTCGATACCCACTCGACAGAAGAAGAAGAAGTACAAACTGGCCTGTCAAATCCATACTTAATATTGCTATCAAGTTTGATGTCGCTTCAAAAATACGAGCCTAGATTTGCCGGCTAAAACTAAAATTAAAATCTATTTGTCACTTTTACACTAAAAACACTGAAAAAGGACAGCAGATCTATCCCGTCTGGTTTTTTATTTGAAGTCGGTAGTTTTATTTATCTGTCATTTTTATCCGCCGTCATAATATTATGGCAAATCATATGATTTGCCGTATAAAATTGTCAGAAATACTGGAGAAACGTGCAAAAACGCGTCATAATCTAGGGACAAAGCGTAAAACCATAGAGTTTAAATCGCCTGTCATTTTTCAATATTATTGTTTTGAAAGTGACAGATAGGTTTTAATTTTAGTTTTAAGTCAAAGTCAAATTGTTTATTGCAATCCATATGGTAAATTAAAGATGTTCACAAGAAAAATAAGAAACACATATGGACCCGGCAGGGCACAGCAACAATATTACAATAAATGTATGTAAAAGATAAATTAACATGGTAGCAAATAAATTAATTCAGATTGTAAAATTACTTCATAGAAAAAATAAATTCATAGTTAAAATAGATTCTTAAAAAAATAAATTAGTAGAAATAATAAATTAACAATAAAATAAAAAGTTCAATACATCAAGGATTAAATTTAAATTAGATTAGATTACAAATTATTATAATTAAAATAGCATGCAGAATCCATTAAAAAGTCATATATAAAGCTTCGCTAGATTCCATTTAAGTTATCTATTTGCTAGTTTATTTTTCATCAAAAAACTCTTGCAATGTGTAGAAACTTTTGTCAATAAGGTATTCCCATAACATTTTTTTTAACTTGATGATATCTTTCTCTCCTTGTATATCTTTGGGCAAGTTATTATAAACTTTGGCTGCCATCACAAGTGGTCCGTCACTTACCAATTTCATTTTAGTTTGGGGAAGGGCTAATCTAGTTTGCGGTCTTAAATTAGCTGGGCGTGAGTATGTGGGGAATAGGTCGGAGTTTTTTCTAACAAAAAGGCTCACTTCTTGTATATATAGTGAAGTTAAAGTTAAAATCTTATATAATTTAAAGTATGGTTTGCATGTTTTCATTTTGTCTATGTTAGCTATTATTCTTTTACACCTTTTTTGCAATCGAAATATTTTTTAAATGTTAGTACTATTTCCCCATAGTATGATCCCGTATTGGATACATGAATGTGCGTAGGCGTAGTATGCTATGAGAGCCGTTTCTATGTTTGTAATTTTCTTTAACTCGTATAGTGCATATGTAAATCTTGAGAGTTTTGTACAGATTTTCGCCACATGATCTTTCCAATTTATGTTAGAATCGATGTTTATACCTAATAGTGAGTAAGTTGATGCGCAATCTATTTTTCTGTCTTGAAATAAAAAGTTTATATCTAAAGGTATTTTTTGCACGGGGTGGAATTGAATAATTTTAGTTTTGGATAGGTTAAGTAGCAGATTATGGTCATGCAACCAGTCAACTACTTGAGAAAAAGCTTCGAAAAGAATATCGTTTAAATTTGTAGAATTTTTACATGAAAGTACTATAGATATATCGTCGGCAAATAAAGAACACGAGTGGTTTATTACTTGTGGCAAATAATTTATATACAGTAGGAACAAGATACCACCAAGCACGCTGCCTTGAGGGAAGGATTTTATGACTTTAGCTCTATGTGATTGTATTTTATTTATTGTGCCGGTGGCGTAATTGTAGTGCTCTATCTCAACATATTGAAAGCGACCATGAAGATATGAAGCAAACCAGTGGTACGCGATGCCTCGAACACCTATACCGTACAATTTTTTTAGCAAAATTTCATAAATCACTCGATCATAAGCTTTACTCATGTCTAACATGATACCTACAGCATATTGTTGTTTATTTATAATATTTAAAGTTTCCGAAATATACTTAAATACAGCCAATGTTGTAGAGTGGTTCTTTTTAAATCCATGTTGGTTATTATTGAATATTTTATATTTTTCGCAAAATGAGTATAATCTGTTGGCAACAGCGTTTTCAAATACTTTTGCGAAGGTAGGTAAAAGTGAAATTGGCCTGTAATTTGTACAATCAGATTGGTCGCCCTTCTTGTAAATGGGTCTTATTATTGACAGTTTTAATAAATCAGGAACACTTCCCTCAGATAATGATTTGTTAATTAAATAGGATAAAACGGGTGCAAGATCTTCAGCGCATCTTTTTATCAGCTGTGGTGGTAACTCGTCATGGCCAAAACTCTTTTTATTTTTAAGGTCCATAATAATCTTCTTTATTTCTTTGATAGTTGTCGAACTAAGAAATAAAGAGTTTTCAGAGGGATCCAAAACAGGTCGCCCTATTGGGATTATAGATAGAGGTGAGCTTTCCGTGTCTGCTACTGTTAAGAAAAAAACATTGAAGGTATTTGAATTTTTTTTTGGGATCGTGCAATATTTCATTTTGTTTGTTTTAATAATGATATTGTTTTTATAATTTTTCGTTATTTTATTTGTGTTTTCTTTAATTAGGTGCCATGTTGCTTTCATTATATTATCTGATTTATTAATTTTCTTAATATTGTTGATTCTTTTAGATGTTTTCAGCGCTCTTTTAAGTAATTTCTCATATTTTTTATAATCGTTATTAAGTATTTCATTATTGGTACCAGTAATAAATATTTTATACAGCCTTTTGTTTTTACAAGATTGTCTTAAACCATTAGTAAGCCAAGACTTTTTGCTTTTGTTTTTTTATTTTAATAGTTACTATCGGAATACATTTATTTAGGATTTTCGTTAAAATACTATGGAATACTTCCATGCTGGACTGGGAGAGATAGAAAAACATAGAATGTTCCAGCTGCCCTTCCTCCCGGGCATGCTGTAGAAGACAGCAAAAGGGACTCGAGGGTTACAGTGTATTGTAATTTAGGCGATGGGCTGACAACCTGTCACTATGGCAATACACATTACAATCTAAAATTACCCTCAATTATTGTCAGACGCGGCGAAAGCGCCTTTTACGAGGCGTTTAACGCTCTGCCTACCCCGTAAGGGATAAAGGCGTGATTTTATGTATGTATGTACTATGGAATATATTATAATTTTTGTTAACACTATTATTTACAAGTATGAATTCACTGAAGTTGATTTTTCTGAGTTCGGACATAAAGTTTTGTATATTCATCTCATTAAATAATCGTTTCTTAATAAGCCAAGCATCACGCATACCGGTTTTTTGCATTGTAAGTTCAATTACTACACCTTTATGATCACAGAATCCGTACTCATAGACATATGTATCTGTGTTTTGGTATGAAAGTTTGTAAAAATTAAATGTATGCATTTACTAGTGGTTTCAGTAATTCTAGTAGCGTCTTTTATATGTTGATTGAAGTTATAGCTTTTCGTTAAATCAAGGAGAGTATGTTTAAGTCGAGTTTCTGTGGGGTTTAGTCTATCCAATACATTAACATTAAAATCGCCTCCGAAAATTATATTCTTTTTTCCAAAATTCTTTTGAACATGTTGCAAAAGTTTTTTAAGTGATTCAAAAAAGATTTTAGGTTTTCTTGTGCTATCAGGCCAGTAAACCACAATCAACACGGTCTCTAACTTTGGTATCATAACTGCACAGGTTTCAAATATGCATTCTACACTCATATGTTTTATGTCTTCCAGTTCGATAAAATCTAGCTCTTCTTTAAGCAGGATGCATGCACCACCTCCTCTATGGTTAGGCCGACAGTAGTAGGACGCCAGCTTAAATCCGTCAACTCGCAGCGTCTCTAATTTTGAAGGTGTCATCCACGACTCCGTAATACACAAAGCTCCTATATTTTTATCCTCATCCACGACAGCTTCTACTAAATGCCGTTTGTTGTTTAAGCTTTTTAGGTTTTGAAATAATAATTTCAAGTTACGGTCGAAAAAAAGTTGTGTTTTCTGTTGTCTTTGGAAGTTTTGCATTGGAGATGGATGTGTAGCTGTCATTATTGAGGGTAGTTCCGTTGACTGTTTTGTCTTGTCCATTTGTCTTAGTTACAATTTCTGCACTGGAGATGTTGTAACTATGATTGAGTGTTTTGTTTGCTTCATTTACTGACGTTTCAGGATCATACTTCTTTCCATTTATGAAAAGGTAATTATTTATAATATTTGCTCTATTTCCATTTTGCCGTGCCTCAATCAAAATTTCTATTAACTTTCTTCTCTTCTGTAATGGTTCTGCTCCCAGCACCTTCGATATAGCTAGTCCAGTGTTTTTTTAAAATATCTATGGTTTTGGAGTATTTGTCGCGTTAGATTTTTACTAAGAAACTCTATTTCTAATGGCCGTCGCCGTCCTTTCTTCCCCAATCTTCTGATGTCTTCAATATAACCTTTTATATTCATATTTAATAAGTCTTGGAATATGTATATTACCCTTTCATGTAGTTCCTCTCCGTTTTCCCATGCGCTTTCTTCTAGGCCATATAATATAATCTTTTTATTGTTATTCTCATCACTGGGTTCTATTTTATGTAAATTTCTAGAATTGATTATATCTTGAATATTTTTTATCTCCGTTTGTAAACGAACGTTTTCGGATTGGAGTTTTGATATAGTCTTATTTATTTCTGAGATTTGTTTTCTAGACTTTTCTTGTTCCGATGAAATGGTATTTGTGGTTTTAATCAGATCTTGTTTCAACTAATTTATTTCCCTTGACGTAATGTCTGCAATCGTAGCTTCTAATTCGCGTACTATAGAATCTTTATTTTTGTAAGTTTGCGATCTAACAGTTCTTCAATTTGCTATATTGTAATTGGAGTTTGCGGTGGAGAAATTTCTAAGGTCAAATTCATTTCACTTTCTTTGGTAATTTTTACTGGGGATCTATGAACTTTTGTGTCATCCAGGATGCTAAGATCACTATAGGAGATTAAATAATTTATCTCTAAATAGGTGGAGTTCCCTGGTTTCTCATTTTCACTTTTTCCCTGCTCATTACAAGTCATGGATCTTATCTGGGGGCTCGCTGGTGTATCATCATCGTTTCGCACGCGCCGTGTAAGTATTTGGCAATCGGGACATATCCAGTTCCGCTCTAAATTATGTTTGTTCGCATTGAAGAAATCTTTAGCCACATTTAAACTTGGATAGTGGAATTCCCCTTACATTTCGTGCAGGCTAATAATTCTATTAGGTACAGGGATATGTTTTTCACATGCTGCGCAGTTCCTCATGTTGTATTTTGATGCGCAGACCAATAAAAAAAAGTCATAAATCAAAAGAAAAAAAAATAGAAAAATTTTCGTCTTCTAGGGTTGACTCGATCCACGTACTCTATGCTTCGCAGTCAGAGCTACATACCGCTACGCCATCCAGAACTATGGCGAGTAGCGCAAATTTTTTGATCTAATTGATTCGCACGTCTACAGAGGTTGCCTTTCACTTTTCTGGTATTTGTCGCGTCAAGGTCACTTCTATTGTATTCGCACGATCCATCACTTTTTGAATAGATGAGTTTGAAAGTCAACGATGTAAATCGAATCAATATTTCCGTTTTTAGCACTGTTTTGATAACTAACTACACGGTAAGCATTTTTTGCGTATATTACACTATAAGTCTTTATCTTTACACTGATATAAATTTCGTACAGAAAAGATAGTTTTTTGCACACTATTAGTTTTTTTTTGTTGGAGCAAAGCGCAACACGACTACTTTGTATCTCTCGCACGGGCCAGTTTTTTTAGCCAGTGGTATATAGAATCAAGCCCATTGAATTACTAATCATTGACTAAGCACATCACGCTGTTTGATGCCTGATTCCGGTGAATGTGTCTTTAAAACAGGATAGCATTATAAACACTTTATGCTTAAAGCATATGAAGTAATTGTTTGTTTTTTTTTTGTATATTTTAGTTCAGGGATGGGCTGACAACCTGTCACTACAGCAATGGACCTACAAATCTATCTTAAATAACCCTCAAAACTTTGTCGGACGTGGCGGAACGACCTTTGTTTAGGTCGTTTATGCTCTACCTACCCCATTACTGATGAAGGTGTGATTATATGTTTGTACGTATGTAATTCTCTATTCAAGGAAACTTCTTATTACCTACAAAACCTACACCGTGTCGACATTGGCTCTACGTGTCTAGAGACCAGGAATCTTTATTGAAAAAGAAGCAAAGAGCTATTTTTATCACCTTCTCGCAGTCAGCTCACGTCCTTAGTACTAATTTAGGGTTTATTGAATGTCACTTGATAAGGGATTCGTAAAATTGCGGCCACTTCAGAAAGATTGGGTCGTTCTTGTCTTCCGAGGGCCTCTTTCAATAATACTTACGCTACGTAGGCTTATAAAAATCGTTGACATTACTTAGTTTTTGTTAGTATTGATTGATTTTCCATGCTGGATTAGCAGCAAAGGAAAAATATAGAGAGTGCCAGCTTCTCTTGCCGGGAATGCTGTGAAAACCAACAAAAAATAAGTAATGTCAAAGGGATTCGAGAAGAGTTACAGTGTATTGTGATTTAGGTAATGGACTGAAAACCTGTCACTACAGCAAAATACATATCTGAAAGTCAGACGTGGGGGAACGGTCTTTTTTTAGGTCGTTAACGCTCTGTTTAACCCATTAGGAATAAAGGCGTAATTGTATTGTATTGATTTATCAATCGTCTTTAGAATGCGTATTTATAGACAAGTTATATATAATTCTTATAATAACAACCCGGTAGCGTCGTTTATATTTTCTATATTGAATTGTTAGTGTTCTTGAAATGGGCACATTGACTCGGAAATTATTCGTTTATTAGATTTTTGTTATTACTAATATCGTGGTCGCACAATCTTTGACGCTATTAATAGAACAAGGCTAAGAAAATTAAATTCAATTGTAGGGCTAGCGATAATAGGTAATAATTAATGTCGAAATATTATACAGGGTGTGTCGTAAGGAAGTACTAAGTAGCATATTTTATTTTTACCGCCTAGCAAAACAAAACATCATTATTCATCATTTTTGTTTTTACATTTTATACTTAGTAAGTTCCCAAATAATTTTATTGCATAAAAATGTGTTCAGTTGCTTCAGTTTCAAATAGTTAACGTCAAGATAAATTGGTGTGGGTTAATTTTATTCCTAACAACTTTAATATTCGCGTTGTTCCCTTTAAAGTAATGACACCATAATTGCGAATATTTAGCCAAACGAGGAGGCAATTAATATTGCTTTCTGACATCACTCGCATTAATTTTGGCGTTTAGCGCAAGGAAATGGGTCAAAGTCGCCTAAAGTCAGTGTAAGCAAAAAGTTATTAATGGTTTAGTCGACTTGGGAATACAGCATGGACCGTTTTGAGGGTATACTGTTTGGTTGTCCAGTGTATTATAAATTTAGGGACATTGGGATCAATATTTTCAATAACAATTTTTTTTTTAATACTAAAGTAAAATGCTTAATTCATGGCACAGTACTATTCTTTCATGCTTCGTTAGAGCACCAACACACAGGAGTCACTTATTGCGCGCAAGGTTGCGTCAATACGCTGTCAATGTGTTTTGCATTGCCTACAACGAACATGCGTCACCTTACGAGATACGCGCGCGTAGCGATGAACTGTACGTCGGCACATTCCTCTGCCACTACGCGCGTAAATCACACATGGGCGATTTAGGCAATGTAAAAAGCATTGACAGCGTGTTGAGCGAAACCTTGCGCGTATTAAGTGACGCCTGTATGATGGTGCACTAGATAAATAAAAATCGCCTACCTTACATATACTAATAAACTGAACAAGCCGTTTCTGAACTAATGCAAAAAATTAAGAGTGTTTCGTATTCGGTGACAAACTGGCAACATTACAGTTTTCCGCTTCAGTGCAGTGCAATTTAGTAATAAAATTATTGCCAAAGTTGTTAGTTTGCTAACAAACCAAAACTATTACATAATTACATCTCATTAAAACTACATCTCCTATGTTGCAACTTGTAACGAACGAACAGCAAAACTGAAACGACGGACTACAAGAGTACGACGTACGTACAATTAGCAACTCGAAACCGTACGTATTTATCCATATTCACTGGAAAGCCGAGTGGGAAGTTGGACTTCAATTCGGGGATGTGCAATAGGAGTTTTCGATCCCTTGTGTGTGGGTGGATATTGGACAAACCTCACACTGAAAATGGAGCCAAATCAACTCTCCTGTTTTAAAGAGGTATTCCCGAGTGGGAGTAGACCCTTTTTACGAATTAATGAGTCAATGCTATTTCGACTCTGAAATTTTAGCGTAAATTTGTTATCACCCCTACATCTATTTCTGCGTCAAGTAGGTTCTGTATCTTAGCCTAAAAGGCGTAAGAGCTATCAAAATTAACACTTAATATTTGCCCCACATATTAGGCAAAACTCGAGTTACCAATAGGCAGATTTTGTGTTTGTACAGAAAAAGAACTGACTAAATTTAATTCTTATAATTATTTCAAGCCTCTACGTATCGCATGAACTGCTAATAGTCAGCAAATTGGCAGCGTCGCGGCCAGAAACTGTAATGACACTCCACATGAATAAGTTAGCCAATTCTCAACTAGAAGTGTTAGTACTCGACTCGAACCGCACATGGGAAATGGCTGAGTTTGCCTAACATACAGGATAAGTTTGCCCTCAAGTGGCAGTGTAATGAAAATAACGAGAAGTATAGAAAAAACAAAAAATCGCTTCATCGCTGACACAAGCTCTTCCAGCAACCGCGCACCCCGCCGGCGGGGTCGCGGTGATCCCTCCGTTGCTCCCCACTTTGGGTGATACCGGCACGTTCCGGGTAGATTCTCTTCTCCTATAAGGAATTCCCAAGGCAACGCTATAAGCCGAGGTTCGAGCACTAGTGGGCGCCCTAAGGCAGTTGTCATTTGCATATAAGGGTGTAGATTCTATGTAGCAACTCCCCGCCTTTAGTCCGGTGACGCATTACATACACTTAGAAGTATTTTGAAAACAGGTCCATTCAAAGAAAAAGAAATGCTTCGTAGCTGAGACAGTGTTATGATACCATATACCACTCATCTATCTATAGATGGGTCACCTGATTATAAGACGGACACCTGCAACATCAGTCTTTCATTGTAGATGTAGACTTTTTCCTTAAAAGCTGCACAAGTTCGTAAATACCTGTATCTGATACCTCTGATGAGATATTTCCTTTGAAAATGTTAGATTTACGCAAGTAGTAACTACGGATTGAATTTCGATCTAAGGTGTAAAGTTCAGTGATGGAACATTGCAGTTGGTATTCATTATGTTTTTTTTAATACAAAGTAACAATAGTTAGTAGTTCAAACAATTCTTGATCGTTATAAATATACATTACATATAATCACGCTTTTATCCCTAATGGGCTAGGCAGAGCATAAACGACCTGAACAAAGGTCGTTACGCCACGTCTGACAAAGTTTTGAGGGTTATTTAATATAGATTCGTAGGTATACTGCTGAACTAACAGGTTGTCAGTCCATCACCTAAATGACAGTATACTGAAACCCTCGGATCTTTTAGCTGGTTTTTACAGCATACCCCATTTTTGTCTTGCTCCCAGACCAGCAGGGAAGAAAGATAGTTATATATAGTACGAAAATACAAAATAACACTTATGTAGCTTAGCTCTACTTGCATACACGTATTATCATTATCATAATCACAAAACAACCAGTGTATGTAATATAATGGTGTTACAAAATGAAACACGGGGAAAGTGTTTGTTGAAGATAACCCAGCAAACAATTTAGACTGCAGACAGGGGGGCCCGGGGGAAATTCGCGGCGATCCGATACGATACCAACACTCATATTTCTGCATTACTGGCCTGTTTTATTTTGTAGCACCATGTATATGAACATTGAACGTGCGGCCGCAAGTTTCAATAGCTTTTGGATTTTATTTAAAACAAATATAGCAACAAGTCACTTAAAATATGGTATGTTTTTAAATTCCCAAAATTTAAATGAGTTGTTGTTTGTTTCCATATTTTAAAAAAAGAACAAGAGCCGCGCGCGTTGGTGCAATAGCACGAATGCAATTATGATGCTTCATTGAGTCCGTTTCCTGGCAATCAGAGAAAATTACGATCTCGGCAGAAATAGCAAATACCTACCTAGGTTTTTTTTTAATGGCTTTACATTACCTAGTTTTTTTTTATTTGGGGAGCTTCCGGCAACAATTATACAACTTATTCAAGTATACATATTAAATAAATGCCAATTATAAGCTTCCACCTATAGAAAGAAATTTGCTTAGTCTAACTTAAAAATAATGAATAGGTAAAACATTAATACACATACAAATATAAAAACATGAAATGTGCCAGATGCATTTCCTCCCGAGCATGCTGGTAAAAACTAGCTGAGGGATTCTAGGGTTTCAGTATATGGCTTCTTCTTCTTCTGTCGAGTGGGTATCGAGTCTATCAAACCGATGAACCCTGGTGTCAGAGTTTTTAACCCGCCTAGTAGCACAACTATCAGGCCTCTGACATGGTTTGAGTAACGACCACTATCAAAGACAGCTACCGGGACCGACGGCTTAACGTGCCCTCCGAAGCACGAAATCTTTTTCTTTTCGGACAATCAGGTGATTCAGCCTGCAATGTCCTACCCAAACTGGGGAAAAATTCCCAAAGTGATAAATTCTCAAATATAAACTTGTGTGAATCTCTGGGAATCGAACCCAGGACCTCCGGATCAGGAGTCCATGGCACTAGCCACTAGACCACGGAGGCAGTTACCTACGCAGGTCGTTTACGCTCTGCCTACCCTATTAGGGATAAAGGCGTAATTATATGTAAGTATATATGTACAAATATAAAAACAGTTACACTAAACTAAAACTATAAGATTCTGTAAAGTAATCATTCACTAGCACATTTTTCATGAATCTGATACTAGCACTAAATAAATCAAATCGGCTATCAATATTGTAGGTACTTATTGAACAGCTTTGTGACGCGTGGTATTTTTTCTATATTGAGAATAAGTAGGAGATACAAAAAGTAAATCGTGCTTTCTTAGTGTTCGAGTTGGAGATCTTAACGCAATCGTACTGTGGAGTTCAGGACAATCCACCGTACATTGAGAAGTCTTCATTAGAAACCTTAAATCAGCCGATTCTCTTCTAAACTGAAACGGAAAACCTTTGTGTAAAATCTTTTTTTTTTAAACTTTTTTATTTGGTTTTATGTAGCTATGCTTCAAACCCTGAGTCAACTAGTAAGGAATGTCTTGTGGAATATTGCGTTCAATAGTACTATAAACTGAACAAAAGAGTTTAAACCACAAACTCCGCATTTTCACAACCTGTTGCCCCAAATTAATTTTGCAACTAGGTGTGAAATCCGCGGGTGTTGGTGTAAGGCAATGAAAGCAGCTATATTTCAGCCGGGAGCTGTGTAACTGCAAGCAGGCAACACTCTGTGCCGAACGTGTCAACACGTCCCGGCCGACGTGTCACGCGTGTAATGCGAACGTGCCAAGTTAAGTTGAGGGCTCGCATAAATTATCCGGGGTGTTTGAAGCCTGGTACGTTTTGTACGTTTAATACTGAGACTTGGACTTGAAATGCTTACGTGCTCGAGTCCAAATCTCATCCTTCTCATAAAAGGAATCACTAGGTAGAGCTGTACTCGTATTAAGCCTATTTAGCTTTTTTGAGTTTGGTCATAACGTCACATTATTAGGTACACAATGGGCTCGATTCTAGATACCACCGGCTAAAATTTAAATTTAAATCTATCTGTCTCTTTCAAAAATAATAAAATTGAAAAAGTACGGGCGATTTTTACTCTATGGTTATAGGCTTTTGCACGTTTCCCCAGTATTATCATATGAATCATATGATATATTATATATATATATATATAATCAACTATTTATCCCTAATGGGATAGGCAGAGCGTAACCGACCTAAACAAAGGTCGTTCCGCCACATCGGACAAAGTTTGAATAGTTATTTTAAGATAGATTTGTAGGTATATTGATGTAGTGTGTAACGATCGTTTATCATTACATATAGAATAATTAGTTTATAAAATCGACCCAACACTTAAACAAATAGCATTAAGATTATTCGTTCAAAAATTGAGACATCTTTACCTGACATGACCCAGCATTTAAACAAGAGTATCAAATGCATAAATACCCATACTTGTTTCTTGGAAATAGAGTTAAATTTTGAATGTTACAAACGATATTTTACTTTGTCTTAATATAGCATAGAACTTGGAAGATTAAAAAAAACAGAGGAACAGCGGGCATGCAGTGGGGGTTGGAGTTGCTGACGGGCCGGGACGATGTTCTAACGTTGAAATTGGCGATGCCGAGCATCCTGTGTTGTTTATTTTCGGCGTTGTGTTTTAATTCGAAGTCCATCGTTGTGATTATTACTGTAAGTGTTTCTTAACCTTACCGATAGACGATTTCGTAATAAAGTGATAGTTTCAGCTTTCTGTACCTGCAGCGTTGCGAGTTTTCAAACATCATTCAATGATAATCGTAGGGAAATGTGTTATTAGAATAGGAAATAGTAGGTGTGTGTTATGTGTAAAATATCAGTGTGCGAGAGTGTGAGGCTGAATAAATGCAATAAAAAACTAATAGGAATATTTTGATATGTCATTAAGATACAGTGTTACACGTTAAAACAAAACACGGTGTTTTAAAGATATTAGTGGTTAAAATCAATTACTTGTATTTTGACATATTTGATTATTTTTATATTCAGGATAACACTTTACATACATTAACTACACATCGACAAGGCCTATGGGCTCCGAGAGTAGCTGGCCCATAATCCCTCTCGAGAATTCATTCGAATAGGTATTCATACAAACCTCTAATGGTCTATTTCTCAGCTGACGTAGCGAGCTATAAAGGTGATAATTTCTTGACACAGTCTCTATCATTTGAACTGACTTTTTAGCGCATATCATGTGATTTTGGTACAGCAGTCCTTGAAAATTATACCATATTGCAAACTGAACAGAGAAATTGATTATTAAAAGGTTTGAACATTAGTACACCGTCACAGGTGACCAAAACTGCAGTTAATAGGTAACTTGTATGACTTTGATGAATGATTGGTAGTATGAAAGAAGTTTGTGAATGAATTAAGATGATCAGAATGTTTGATGGAAGGTTTGCAAGTTAGATAAGACTAGGGTTTAGTGTTAGTCTGTGCAAGGTTTTCGCGCGTTGGCATGGTCTGTAGGTTGGAAGGGAGGGCCATTTCATTTGCCTTGGTATCCTAATTCTAAGATCTTAAAGATCTTTATTCAAATTCCCTTCCCTGGTTATTGAGTCTTTGTACCTTTCAGCACGCTACATTAGCCGGGAGATTTAATATTAAGTATGTTTGGTTTTATTTTATTTGGGTTAGTTATGCGCAAGAAGAAAGAAGATGGAGATTCCTGATTCCTGCATTTCAACTGAAAATATTTTATGTGAGTCGCATGTTTTATATTACTCATTTAAATTTTATTTTTTGTCATTCTGTGTTATTTTTCAGCTGAATTTGATTATGAACTTTTACAAATAATTTATTTACTTACGTCATAATTTCAATTACGATTACCCTATTCAAACTTAACTTAAATTTATTTCAATTTTCTATTTGAATACACAACGTATGGGTCTTTTAATTTGACTTAAAATCAGTTTTTTGACGATCACATATTTATTTATCTTTGGCCATATTAATTTTATCAGATTATTATTTAATTAGGGATAGGGTGATACATTGCTGCTCGTGACCTCAGGATGCTTCGTCATTAAAGGACGAATGATTGTTTAATTATTTTCATTCGTACACGAAGTATAAATTATTTGGGTTACTGTTATTATTACGATAGGGCTTTATTTATTCGTAGGTCATTACATTAGTTCATTAAATAGGTGAGTAGTGTATTTTATAATACAAAGTAAGCCAGACTGATAGTTCGTTTTTAATATTTCGTTATCTAAATTGTAGCGATATTTTAAAATATTTTTTATTTCAAAGTAAACAAGCTTTGACAAGTTTGAAACAAACAGAAAAAAAGGGACGGCTTTGCACAATAGCGACGCTACTTTAAAAACGGGCTGGAATAGAAATGTGTCAAAGATACGGTTAAACGTTCGAAGACATTTGTGCAATATACTTTTACTAGTGTTGATTGCAGTCAAAAAGTTTAAATTTCGAGAGAAAGAAAACTGATGGATTTATTATCGTAGGTGCGAGAAAATTGTAGATTTGTGAACGTTTGTTTTCGTAAAAACTACTGAACGGATTTTAATTTAAGGATGATTTAGAATAGCATGTCTATATTACTTATTTACTTTAAGAGTTAAGTACTTTATTCCCACTTAACGGTTAACACTTATAATTAATTAAGAGTTTTAGGGGCGGATCGTAGTTATTTATAAAATGTTAACATTAATTGGAGTTTTCAAACCACATGACTGTCCACATGATTCAAACATTTTATTAAATTATAACAATACATTATTTTTATAAGTTATCCTTCAGGATTAGTTAAAATTTTAAAGCTAAAGTTGATAATGCATTTTTTTTAATAACCCATGATACCCTGTTTACTCTGACAGGAAAACAGGCTTGATTTTATGTGTATATTTGTCTTATTTACAAACAAATTGGATGGGTTCAAAATCTTTACTTAGGTATGCATTGTCAGCCCTTGAAGTACGTAGGTTAATAAAACAATACAGCTAGGTTACAAACAAAGAATAAGCCAGAGCATTTGTTTTATGACGCTTGCACACGTGTTTGGGTCAGCGTGGTACATTTATCACTTTTGAATAGAGATAAGTTTTTGTTAACTATTTCTTGCAAAAATAGATGAAGTTGAGAAAACAGCTTTGGTACTTCAAGTGGGTACGCCTTGAGTTACGATAACGATTTTGGTTCTATGAAATTTGAGTCCTGTTTTTGTTTAAGGGTGATAAATTTTGAAACTTTGACTGGTTCAAGAGTAGTTTTTAAAAAAAGAGCCTTTATCATCGTAGTTTATGGGTTTTCGTTTTGAGAAGTTTTGTTTCTCACCCCAATTAAGTTAGTCACTTTTGACACTTTATTTATTCAAACCATTTAAGTTGAGATAAAGTTCTGGGAAAGAACTACGTAAATTGAAATATGATATTTCAAATTATAAGTGGTTTCTTTAGTTAGAAACATAAACAATTTACTTTTAGAACTTTTTGTTATGTAAAATCATTATTTTGATTTTAATGGAATTAAGTAACTTTACCATAGTGCTATGGTAAATAAAGAGTAAGATGAAATCAAAAACTATTGAATAGATTTTGAAACAAATATATTTTACCGGAACTTGAGAGATTAATACGTAGGGGCGTAGAAATAATTACATACATACATATAATAAACCTTTTATCCCTGATGGGGTGAGCAGAGTTTGAACGACCTGGACAAGGGTCGTTCCGCTACGTCTGACAAAGTTTTGTGTGTTGTTTGGGATAGACTTGTTGATATTGCTGAGGTCATAGCTTGTCTACCCATCGCCTTACTTACAATATTTCAGTATATTGTAATCATAAACCCTCGCATTACTCAGCTGCATTATACAGCTTGCCCGGGAGTGGCACGTTCTATGTTTTTCTCTTCGCTATCAGCCCAGTATGGAAGTAATAGTTAATAAGGATAATTATTAAACATTAGATGATAATGATAATAATAGACATACATACATACATATAATCACGCCTTTATCCCTAATGGGGTAGGCAGAGCGTAAACGACCTAAACAAAGGTCGTTTCGCCACGTCTGACAAAGTTTTAAGGGTTTTTAAGATAGATTTATACGTATATTGCTGTAGTGATAGGTTGTCAGCCCAACCATAATAGATGATAATATTATTAAACGTTTTAGGGGCGCATTTTAGCATAAACAGTTATTGTTTAAGTTTGAAGCGAGTATTGACTGATAACTATTAATAGAAAGGGAAGATTATAATAAAGGTGAATAGCATGATCAACAAATGGGTTTTATGTTCAGCAGTGATAATGATAAGCAAGTGGTTAGTTTAGTCTAATAAACCGATAGTTATTAGATGAGGAGCGTAAATTAATACTTCTTAAAGTGTTAATTAAATTAAAATAAGTTAGAATGATAATTGAGATAATAGACAGATGAGAAAATAAAAGATGTTGATACTTTTAAGATTTTAGTTATTTATTTGTGACTAGTTTTTAGATATGAGAGAGGCCGGAGAAAGAAATTTGCCCAGCAGTGGGACACTAACGGCTAGATAAGATAAAATAAGATATTTAGATTGGACAATTTAAAAAAAATGGATTGTCTCAATAGTACAGACAAATTAAGTTCAGTTACAAAAAAAAAGTCAGTTTAGACCTATGATTGTTTATTTGCAATTTTATCTATTTTGACAAATATCAAAATGGCTCACAAACAAAGGGGCGTCTGTAACGATCGTTTATCATTACATATAGAATAATTAGTTTATAAAATCGACCCAACACTTAAACAAATAGCATTTAGATTATTCGTTCAAAAATTGAGACATCTTTACCTGACATGACCCAGCATTTAAACAAGAGTATCAAATGCATAAATACCCATACTTGTTTCTTGGAAATAGAGTTAAATTTTGAATGTTACAAACGATATTTTACTTTGTCTTAATATAGCATAGAACTTGGAAGATTAAAAAAAACAGAGGAACAGCGGGCATGCAGTGGGGGTTGGAGTTGCTGACGGGCCGGGACGATGTTCTAACGTTGAAATTGGCGATGCCGAGCATCCTGTGTTGTTTATTTTCGGCGTTGTGTTTTAATTCGAAGTCCATCGTTGTGATTATTACTGTAAGTGTTTCTTAACCTTACAGATAGACGATTTCGTAATAAAGTGATAGTTTCAGCTTTCTGTACCTGCAGCGTTGCGAGTTTTCAAACATCATTCAATGATAATCGTAGGGAAATGTGTTATTAGAATAGGAAATAGTAGGTGTGTGTTATGTGTAAAATATCAGTGTGCGAGAGTGTGAGGATGAATAAATGCAATAAAAAACTAATAGGAATATTTTGATATGTCATTAAGATACAGTGTTACACGTTAAAACAAAACACGGTGTTTTAAAGATATTAGTGGTTAAAATCAATTACTTGTATTTTGAAATATTTGATTATTTTTATATTCAGGATAACACTTTACATACATTAACTACACATCGACAAGGCTTATGGGCTCCGAGAGTAGCTGGCCCATAATCCCTCTCGAGAATTCATTCGAATAGGTATTCATACAAACCTCTAATGGTCTATTTCTCAGCTGACGTAGCGAGCTATAAAGGTGATAATTTCTTGACACAGTCTCTATCATTTGAACTGACTTCTTAGCGCATATCATGTGATTTTGGTACAGCAGTCCTTGAAAATTATACCATATTGCAAACTGAACAGAGAAATTGATTATTAAAAGGTTTGAACATTAGTACACCGTCACAGGTGACCAAAACTGCAGTTAATAGGTAACTTGTATGACTTTGATGAATGATTGGTAGTATGAAAGAAGTTTGTGAATGAATTAAGATGATCAGAATGTTTGATGGAAGGTTTGCAAGTTAGATAAGACTAGGGTTTAGTGTTAGTCTGTGCAAGGTTTTCGCGCGTTGGCATGGTCTGTAGGTTGGAAGGGAGGGCCATTTCATTTGCCTAGGTATCCTAATTCTAAGATCTTAAAGATCTTTATTCAAATTCCCTTCCCTGGTTATTGAGTCTTTGTACCTTTCAGCACGCTACATTAGCCGGGAGATTTAATATTAAGTATGTTTGGTTTTATTTTATTTGGGTTAGTTATGCGCAAGAAGAAAGAAGATGGAGATTCCTGATTCCTGCATTTCAACTGAAAATATTTTATGTGAGTCGCATGTTTTATATTACTCATTTAAATTTTATTTTTTGTCATTCTGTGTTATTTTTCAGCTGAATTTGATTATGAACTTTTACAAATAATTTATTTACTTACGTCATAATTTCAATTACGATTACCCTATTCAAACTTAACTTAAATTTATTTCAATTTTCTATTTGAATACACAATGTATGGGTCTTTTAATTTGACTTAAAATCAGTTTTTTGACGATCACATATTTATTTATCTTTGGCCATATTAATTTTATCAGATTATTATTTAATTAGGGATAGGGTGTTACAAGTGACAGGTTGTCAGCCCATCGCCTACGATATACTGAAACCCTCGGATTCCTTAGCTGTTTTTTACAGCATGCCTGAGAGGAAATGCAGCTGGCACATTCTATGTTTTTTCTCTCGATCCCTGGCCAGCATAGAAGTAGATATCATAATGATGGCTGATAAAAATGACAGATAGATAACGCATAAAACCACCGACTATAAATCAAAAGATCGGAGAGAACAGATCTCCTGTCCATTTCCAATGTTTTAGTCTGAAAGTGACAAATATATTTTAATTTTAGTTTTAGCCGGAATATTTAGAATCAAGCCCATTGTGTACTTCTTAGAAGTCTTGAGTTGAGTAGTCTCTACTATGTGATTAGAAACGTGTAAGCCCACACTTTTACCCTCTTTATTATTAGCTAACGTATGTGGGTTTAATCGGTCGTAAAAGAGTGGTACGTGGTAATGACAGAGTCACTAATGATACTAAAGAAGTTATAGTATCGTTCGTAAAGAAACATTCAAGAAAACCTTTGAACATTTGAGAGTAGAATTTTTGTAAATACAATTAGTAGTTGGAAACGACATGATTTATATCTTGTGCCGGAAATTTATTATTCTCATTACGGCTCCAATTTTTTCACGAGCACGTGACGCTGAGACGTGATCCCCGGAAAGATAGATGTAATTTACTTTAATAAGAGATAGAAACAGTTTATTGCCCTTGTACAAAAATGCCACATTTTATCATGTTTTTCTTTTTCATTAATGAATTTTACCAATCGAATTTGCTCACCGGGTTTTAAAACTTAGCAATTTTAGACAGACTTTAAATAAATACGACCAAAGTCACCCTCTTCAAGTTCTTAACTACTACCGCATATGTGGTACCAATAAACTGTTTTCCTTTATTAGTCGCAAACTTACTAGCGGTTTCATTTCGTTCCGGCATACAGTCCAGTAATTTGCCGACTTTACTGCAGTTCAGAAAACTCCAAGAGCCCATATGCAAGACGCAATAAAATGGCCGATGGTTGACTATTTCATGAGACGGGATTGTGGCGAAAGCTGAGTATTCTTTTCCATTTATTTTGTCCAGATTTAGCGGAGCATTAAATTGGGTTTGCGGTGGACGGGGCGACTGGGGGCAGCGGGGCGACGACAGGGGGGGGCGGGGCAGACGCAGATGTCTTCACGGCAATATCTGACCCCGGAAGCATATGCCGCCCCCACTGGGTTTTCAATCGGCCCATCGGAAAGATGAAAGATAAAATAGATCTTGAAATTTTTGCAGAAATATGTATTTTTCTTTTTTTTTAAAATCGTTCATGACATTTTTAAGATGGACAATTTAAATGTCTGGAATAGTGCGTTGTATCACGAACAGTACCTTTACCAGTACCTACAGTATATTTTTCGGCTTACTATGGCAAACTTATTGTAAAATGATAATAAATAAATACAATACGATACAAAAAATGTTTACTATATCCCGTACGATAGTTTTAAAAACATGGTATTTAAACTGTTTTTTATTCGCTTCAGTCAAAAAGCATTGGAACCTTACTTCTTGCCCCTTCTATTTTTTAAACTCTACTTTTGTTACACAAGAATATGGCTACATAATTTATATACCTAACGTACCTAAAACCCGTTCGTATTTTTCTATTTCCATAATAGAAATCAAGTGACGTTAACAGAGTAGTCATAGTACGGGATGGGTCCGGAAGCCCGTAAAAAGGAAATATTCGGTCGGACTGAAGGCTAATAGGATTCTCTTAGGCATCCATTTATAGACTACCATTTTGTTACGCGATTTCTGTGACGCAAAATTGTTATTTTAGTACTTATTCTCTTTCAAACATATTTTGAAGAACTAGAATTAGAGCTAAAATAAGTTAAATGAGCTATGACTACATATTTTCTTACTTTATTAAATAATATACAAAAAATATGTTTTCATTGGTTCTAGTCATTAATCTTAACTAAATGGTTCTAGTCATTAATCTTAACTAAATATTTTTAATTTGTGTACCTGGGCATGATTTAAAATCTAAGCAAAATATAATTAATGTAGGAAAAATTGGTAGTTACTTCTGAAAAATGCTAAACAATAAAAAAGTTGGACATGACTATAACTTCAACTCTATGTGCCCTCATCATTGACACAAACAATCCTATACAACACTGAGACCCGTATGATCAGCACTTGAGACTGACAGCGAGTTTGAGTTCGTATTAAAAATGAAATTTCAGTACACAATGACCTGTCTAATCCATACTTAATACTGCTATCAGTCTTGAGATAGCTTTAATTAAAAATGACAGACCAATTTCAACATCTATCACTGTAAGTAACGAGGACACGATGATAACAGCTCGTCGGAAGTTGGAAGCACCGCCGGGAGAATAATTCCGCTCCGAACATTCCTTGTGCTGCTTCAACTACACTACGACATGGCTCTAATCTAAGGCTCGTATTTATGAAGCGATCTCAAACTTGAGAGCAATATTAAGTATGGATTTGACAGGTCATAATGTACTGAAAAGACATTTCTGATACGAACTTAAACTAGCTGTCACTCATGAGAGCTGATTTCATACGGCCCTAAATGTATATGTTGAAAAAAAAAACTAGCGCCACAAACATGCCGCCAATGCCATTTTTAACATATCTACATACAATGCATTTCTTCAATCTATTTCGAGCGAGAGAAAAACATTGAATATGCCAGCTGCATTTCCTCCCGGGCATGCTGTAAAAAACAGCAATGGGATTCGAGGGTTTTAGTATATTGCAATTTAGGCAACAACTGTCACAACAATATACCTACAAATCTATCTTCAATAACCCTCAAAACTTTATCAAACGTGGCGGATCGACCTTTGCTTAGGTCGTTTACGCTCTGCTTACGCCGTTAGGCATAATAGCTTGATTAAATATATTAACCTATGACGAGCCTATTTTTGAACTTTGATCCGAATTGCTCGACAAAGTAATCGCGCCGACAAAATAAATAACGACACCAATGTCCCTAGTCGGCTGAAATGCCTGTTGTATAAAAAATAGTATTCCTCATTTAATCAAAGAATTATTCGAGTAGGAACTATAATTGTTCACATAAAAATATAATCAAACTTATTATTTGACAATTGTTTGTGGTCAAATAAAATAAAATCTGAGACTAAACATAAAAGAAATTTGATGTGGTGCCAGTAGTCAAAATCTGTCAAGCTAGCTGTCAAGTGACTAGTATTTAAATAAAACGTGGGTTGAAAAGTTAGTAGCTAAAAGGTAACATTTAACTGAGGGGTCTTAATTCCTTTTTTTCTAATTCCGACGACGAGAAATGCTGCGGGCGTGTCAGTAGTCAATAGATCGCATATCGATGTAAATGTTTTTGCTATTGTTAAGTATATCTCACTTTTATTGATCCTAAAAATGCGACAACGTCGAAATCTAGCAAAAAAATAATAGGAAAATAATTTATATCATGAACTGGTTTCGAATATGTCGCAGGATTATAATGATTAAGTTTTTTTTGTTAAAACTAGGATTTTAATCAAAATCCTTATTGTGACAAAATACTGGTTATAAATGTTTGGGTTTTGATCAAAAATCTTGTAGTTTGTCAATGTCCGGGGAAATATATTTGTCACTGAATATTCCATCGACGTAGCACCCTTGCCGCAGCAAAGTGCTACGAGGTACACACTAATACACAACGGAAAATACAAATTACACGGAAGTGACCTAAATCTAATTCTATCTACAATACTCGTACCAGTACCATGTGTTATCTTCAAAGAAGAAAAGCGTATTCTTCACATTTGTATACGTAGTCTATCAATACCCGAGGAGTGGGACAAAAAGTCTTTCAAACATACACCGGTAGCGAACAAAGAGCTCTCTTTCCCACAATCAAGCAAACTGATTGGATTGTTTGTGTACAGGTAGTGTTGACTGTCATCGAACGGTTCCGTGATGAACAACTGGAATTGAAGGGTGCTTGTCACATAGAAGATCGCTAGAATCTAGAGACTTTGTTGTGAGCAACATAATCCGCTAGCAAAACAGCATCTTTTTATGAAATGTCAAAAACACTGTTTTTATGAAAATAGCGAGATATGACGTCACTCCTTGGTAAATACTTGACTACTCAAATCAATTACTTTTATATTTTTAACTCTTTTATTTAATCTAAATGAGCATTTTATTTTAAAATTATCAATGACCACAATATTTTAGCGATCAGTTTTAAGTGTAAAATACGCCTGTACATACTATCATCACAGTAGAACTAGGTCAATATAATCAATTTACCTACGCATTTAGATTAAGTAGATAAGCTATCAAAATCTATGTTTGCAGTGGTCGCTTCTTTTGAAGAGCATGCATTATATTGGTACCATGCGTATATTCTGCCATTCTGCCTGAGACAAATCAGTATCACCTACATATCTGCGGAAGTCACTTACTGCGGCAAATTTATACTTACATACATATAATCACGGCTTTAACCCTGTAGACAGAGCGTATACGACCTAAACAAAGATCGTTCCGCCACCTCTCACAAAGTTGAGGGTTATTTAAGATAGATTTGTAGGTATATTGCTGTAGTGACAGGTTATCAGCCCATCGAATAAATTAGAATATACTGCAAGACTCGTATCTGGTTTTACTGCATGCCCGGGAGCAAATTCACTCCTAGCACATTCTATGTTTTTCTCTCGCTCCCAGTAATCCTCCCATGAAAGCAATTTATTTATTGACTAATAAAAAATACCTACGAGTACCTTATGAAACTCTCAACGTTCCAAATCACTTCCAAGCATACAAATTCAGTCTGTCTGCATTCGGAATGTTTTCTATGAGATCATTACTTGGCTAGCGACATGAATAGTCCGATGTCCGACGATTTCCCAGGTGGAATTTGGGAATGTCGCATCCTCGTTCGCACCGCCTAGCCTGCCCGGGACTAAACTCTGTACCCGAGTCGGACATAATTTGGCTGGCTGGGTTGGCTTTGGTTTCAAAGGGTTTCAAAGACGTTAGCGTCAACTAAGTAAGCTATGTTTGCAAGCTTGATTGGTAAACATTATGTAGAAACATATTTTTGTGTCTAACATACATACACATTATCACGCCTTTATCCCTAATGGGGTAGGCAGAGCGTAAACGACCTAAAAAAAAAGGTCGTTCCGCCACGTCTGACAAGGTTTTGAAGGTTATTTAAGATAGATTTTGTAGGTATATTGCTGTAGTGACAGGTTGTCAGCCCATCACCTAACTTGCAATATACAGAAACCCTCGGATCCCTTAGCTGGTTTTTACAGCATGCCTGGGAGGAAATTCAGCCGGCACATTCTCTGTTTTTCTCTCGCTCCCAGTCCAGTATGGAAAAATTCTGTGTCTTATCTATTTAAATATGAAGGTAACATATGACGGTAAACACCTTTTTTATTCTCCGATTTAACTTCCTCCGTGGTCTAGTGGCTAGTGCCATGGACTCCCGATCCAGAGGTCCTGGGTTCGATTCTCAGGGGGGAAAACACAAAGTTGATATTTGAGAATTTATCACTTTGTGAATTTTTCCCCAGTTTGGGTAGGGCATTGCTGTGTGAATCACCTGATTGTCCGAAAAGAAAAAGATTTCGTGCTTCGGAGGGCACGTTAAGCCGTCGGTCCCGGTCGCTGTCTTTGATAGTTGTCGTTACATAAAACCAGGCCTGATAGTTGTGCTACTAGGCGGTTTGAAAACTCTGACACCAGGGTTCATCGGGTCCATAGACTCAATACCCACTCGACAGAAGAAGAAAATTCTCCGATTGCTTTAATAACTCCTGCCTGAGAGCTAAGGCAAGCCATTTAACTCTGCTTCTATGTAGTACATACAGTTATTTTTAATAGAGAGTACACACTTTTCGTAATTTTTTTCTATGGTCAAAATGTATCACCAACTTTTTTGTCTTCCATGCTGGCCTGGGAGCGTGAGAAAAACATTGAATATGCCAGCTGCGTTTCATCCTGGGCATGCTGTAAAAACCAGCTAAAGGATCTGAGGATTTCTGTATATTGCAATTTAGGCGATGGGGTGACAACCTGTCACTAAAGCAATATACTACAAATCTATCTTAAATAACACTCAAAACTTTGTTAGACGTGACGAGACATTTGTTTAGGTCGTTTACGCTCTGCCAACTCCATTAGGGATAATGGCGTGATTTTACGTATGGGTGTATGTACTGGTAAATTTTTGTCTAACTTGCAGATCGATTTCCTGGTAGGCGCTTCTTCTTAGCTCCATGTCCAAATCTGACATAATGCGGCTGGAACACGGCTGGAATTTTTCTATGTTCGTGATTCAAAGATGCTTATGCATACTAAATAGGATTGCATTTGTATTGTTTAAGCCTATTTTGGAGTCAGTTTTGTATGCATACACTGGTATGCACATTGAAGCTGATATTGGCTGCTAAGGTGATCAGTATTCTTATATTTTTAGATTTTATTTGTATTGGGCTCGATTCTAGATTTGCCAGCTAAAACTAAAATTAAAATCTATTTGTCACTTTCAGACTAAAATCATTGGAAAAAGACAGGAGATCTATTCTCTCCGGTTTTTATTTATAGTCCGTTGTTTTATGCGTTATCTATATTTTTTATCCACCGTCATATGATACGGCGGATAAAATGGTCAAAAATACTGGAAAAACGTGCAAAAGCGCGTCAAAATCTAACGGACAAAGTGAAAAACCATAGAGTATAAATCACCAGTCCTTTTTCAATTTTATTATTTTGAAAGTGACAGATATATTTTAATTTTAGTTTTAGCCGGTGGTATCTAGAATTAATCCCATTGCCTGCTAAGGCGATCAGTATTCTTATATATTTTAAATAGTATGGTACTATAT
Organism: Scrobipalpa costella; assembly: GCA_949820665.1. Classification (NCBI taxonomy): domain Eukaryota; kingdom Metazoa; phylum Arthropoda; class Insecta; order Lepidoptera; family Gelechiidae; genus Scrobipalpa; species Scrobipalpa costella. The sequence continues at coordinate 18,027,524 of OX463296.1, read as the reverse complement.
TTCTATATTGTTTTATTCGGTGCGTGGTGAATATATACGCACAAACATATATACACCACGACATGGGATGCGATTCGTATGTCCAGTGGCTTATGATTAACTATAACCTATCCATACCAGGCCACTCAGAAAGTATTGCGATAAATAGTTTTTATATATGGCAGACTGGCCGGTTAGAATCTTTTTTGAAAATATGATTACTTGTAAGTAAAAATATGTGTGTTCCATTTTCAAAATTTCCCTCCACATTTTTTGCGAGCCAATTCAAAGTATCGTGTCTTACTGAAAAATGGATCTGCGCCGGGAACATTTTAGAGCTATGATTTTTTACGATTTCAAGTGTCGCCTGAAACCGGATGAATCGTTCGATAGACTTCAAATGGCATTTATGGATGAAAGCCCCTCCATGGCAACCTTGTATCGTTGGTATAACGAATTTAGGCGCGGTCGACCAACATTGGGGGATGAAGAAAGAAGCGTTCGCCCTTTGACGGCTATTACGGAAGAAAACGTGCTAGCAGTGAAAAATTTAATCCAAGATAATAGGCGAATTACATATCAGGAGATTCAGCACATATTAAAGATTGGATCGGGAAGCGTTCACGAGATTCTACACGGGCATCTTCGCGTGAGGAGGATAGTATCGCGCTGGGTGCCGCACTACCTCACCGACGCTCAGAAGCAGGCCCGTTTGGAATGATGCCGTGATATGCTGAACAAATTTGAAGCAGGCTCGTCTCGGCGTGTTTACGACATCGTAACAGGTGATGAGTCCTGGATTTATCAATACGATCCAGAAACCAAGCGCCAGTCGACAGTTTGGGTGTTTCAAAATGAACCAACGCCTACCAAAGTGAAGCGATCTCGAAGCGGGGGGAAGATTTTGATCGCCAGCTTTTTTAATTTGACTGGCCACTTGGCCTCAATTCCCTTATGAGATCAAAGAAACATTAACGCCGAATGGTATACTACCAAATGTTTACCAGAAGTTTTTTCTGTTGTGAGCAACAAGCGACCAAACACAGGGCTCCGCGGACTACTGCTCCACCACGACAATGCGCCTGCACACACCGTGCTCAAAACGAGGGACTTCCTGGACAGCACACCAGTCAAACTCCTGGGTCACCCTCCTTACAGCCCTGATCTAGCACCGTGTGACTTCTTTTTATTTCCAAAAAAAAAAAAAAACATCTCATCATCATCTATCAGGTCTCTGCCATGGTTTTAAGTAACGACCACTATCAAAGACAGCGAACGGTACTTTGCAAACAAAACTTTCAGTTTCGTCCTATCACTTTCTAAAATTTCAATGAAATGGAGAGAGCAATACAATAGCTGATTATAAGCCTGTCAAAGTGACGTACAGCGCTTGAAATAAGATATTCTAGGATTTCGTCTTATTTCACCTCTTACTTAAATCTTAATATATTCAATTTTAGTGAAATTTGCAACCAACACAAACGGCAAAAGAGGTTTGATCTTCAAGGGCTACAGCTTTCATCTACACAAGAAGGGCCAGCTGACTCTGAACTGGGCGTGCGTGCGCGCTTCCTACGGCAAATGCAAGGCGCGTATTACAACTACAGCGGAAGGACAGTTCATGCGCGTCAACGATCAACATAATCATTCGCCGCCTCAATTTATAATACGCAACGGGATTTATATTAAATTGTAATTAATTTATTTCATTTGTGGAGCGCTGTCCAAAGCGTCGATATAGGGGAAACCCGGAGGATCTCTTTCATAATTTAACACCGGAGGCTGGTGACTGGCTGCGTAGCCTTGATGTAGATCTCTAATTGCCTACAAAGTATACTATGCCATACGATCAAATAAATCAATAATAATAAAATCGACACAAAGCTCACTTGATAAGACGAAGATTAAAACTATTTTTTTATGTAATTGTTTTTTCCACTTTTGCTTAAGCTTATCAGATAAATGAATATATAACATACTTCATTGGTCATATCATCTGCAACCTATTATTAAGCCCCTTATACGATTTTAGTGAAATTTGCGACAAACAGGACTGGCAGAAGAATGATGATCTACAAAGGCTACAGCTTTTACCTGGCTAGGAAGTACCAGGTGACTCACAGCTGGGCATGCGTGCGACAATCGCGCGGGAAGTGCAAGGCGCGCATCACCACCACTCTAGATGACCAGATAATGCGCGTCAACGATCACCATAATCATTCGCCGCCTCAATTTCTAATACGCCACGGGATTTGTATTAAAGTGTGATCGATTTATTACATCAATAATAAAAATTATTTTAAATAACAAAATAAATCACTGCCTTCTCAGGGGATTTTTGTGACGCTGAAAGTTATTTTAATTCCACATACTTTAAAATTTAAACTGCAATACACTGAAATCATAGAATCCTTTAGCTTGTTTTTACAGCATGCCCAGGAGAAAATGCAGCTGGCACATTCTATGTTTTTCTATCACTCCCAGTCCAGCATGGAAGTCTAGTATTGCTCATCACGGTGAGTAAATTTCGTAAAGTTGGTATCTCGATCTCCAGTTTAGCCGTGGTCTTAGAGTTCTACATCAGGTACTCAAAACCTTAATTCAAATATAACTTTGAGAGTCCTAATGATAGAGCCCGATGGTGTAGTGGATATGAGCGAGAGGTCTATATTATACGTATAGAAAGTAAAGTACTTATTTATATAGAATTATATAGAAAGTAAAGTACTTATTTATATAGAACTATAATTATGTACTTTACTTTCTGTACTTTCTTACTTACTCAAACTCATGACACAAGATTAAATTTAATTAAACGATTTTAGTGAATATTTCAAATCAATAAAAATGGCAAAAGAATGCTGGACTACAAGGGCTACACGTTTTTTCTGGCTGGAGAGACTCAGTATACTCACAGCTTTCTATAGAGGCTGGTGAAGAGGACTTTGAAAAGATTTAATAAAAATATATGTACCTGTAGAACAATTTTTTTTAGTGTCGCAAAACTTTCTGAGTGTCCCACGTATAATCGAAAATAGTGATTACAGAAAATCTAATATGTCATATGACGCGCCACAAGCTGGTGGCGTAATCTCAAAACTTCACTAAACATTTAACGTGGAAGGAATTGTTTTATAATATTTTGCAACAACAGAAAGCAAATTCTTCCATGCTGGACTGGGAGCGAAAGAAAAACAAAGAACGTGCCAGCTGCATTTCCTCCCGGGCATGCTGTAAAAACCAGATAAGGGATCCGAGGGTTTCAGTATATTGTAATTTAGGCGATAGGCTGACAACCTATCACTACAGCAATATACCTAAAAATCTTAAATAACCCTTAAAACTGTCAGATGTGGCGGAATGACCTTTGTTAAGGTTGTTTACGCTCTGCCTACCCCATTAGGGATAAAGGCGTGATTATATGTATGTATGTATGTATGTAGAAAGCAAATTTGGCTAGAGCACTGTCCTTTAGTTTAGCTTTGCTTGTTATCTATTCAGGAGCTGTTGTCCACATATACGATGTCTAAAATTTGTTGACATAAAGCTGGCTGGGTGCTTCTAGTCCGGCTTTGTTGACTCAGCACCCAGGAGGCGAATTGTCCTGCCAGCAGAACGCTTTTAATAGCTTTTATGTTTCCTTTTATAAGATATTTTAACATTTCTTCTTTAATGCTAGAATGTGCCAGCTGCAATTCTCTTGGGCATGCTGTAAAAACCAGCTAAGGGATCCGACGGTTTTTGTATTTTGCAATTTTGCTGACAACCTGTCACTACAACAATATACCTACAAATCTATCTTAAATAACCCTCAAAACTTTGTCAGACGTGGCGGAACGGCCTTTGCTTAGGTTGCTTACGCTCTGCCTACCCTATAAGGGATAAAGTGATTATATGTATGTATGTTTAACATTTCAATTTATTTCTGAAACTGTGAAATGAAGTATTAATAAATCGATTTGGGTGTTACGTTCTTTAATTAGTAGTTTTTTTTGCCCGGTAATGAAGGTCGTCACATAACCTTATTTTGTTTTGAGATATGTTTAATCAATTATTTAGACAGTAATTGATTGCCCTCTCAGTCATGAATCTCGTGAATAAAACAAAAGTTATAAAAGATTTTATTAAAATCAGAAATAGGTTCCCAGAGAAATTGTAATCTACCTAGGCTTGACAGCTCTAGTCTAAACAAAAAGAAAAAATAAATCTGTCTGGATGAAACAAACCCTGTCTTGTATTTCAGTATACTATTCTAATTAAAATTTGTGAACTACATTTTTATTTCATTCACGAAATAAACGTTTTATTTATATGGATATCCTTAATTTGCATTTGCTACATTTCCTCCCGGGCATACTGTAAAAACCAGCTAAGGGATCGGTGGGTTTCAGTATATTGCAATTTAGGCGATAAGCTGACAACCTATCACTACAACAATATCCCTACAAATCTATGTTCATTAACTCTCATAACTTTATTAGACGTGGCGAAACGACCTTGTTTAGGTCATTTACGCTCTGCCTACCCCAGTAGGGATATAGGCATGATTATATGTATGTGTATCCTTAAAGTAAATATATTTAAGGAAGCTTTATTAATATTCCTATCAATATTTCACAGAAGTAATCAGGGAAGAACGATTTAACGCACGGAAGCTACAAGTACCTAGGTATATATTCTAAACTTGCTGTGCCCGCGACTTCGTACGACCGGTTTGTATGGAAAACATGCAGTGTCGAACATACTGAAAACGCTTCTCCGCGCGTAGGAGCAGGATCTGCTAACCCGCGCGCGGTAGCGTGTTTCGCATTGTCTGATCTTTGTTTTTGTATGGAAAACACACTTCCGCGCGCGAAGTAGCAGATCTCATTCCTACGCGCGGAGAAGCGTTTTCAGTATGTTCGACACTGCGTGTTTTCCATACAAACTGGGGTACTTACTCAATATTAGAATGGTTTGCGTGATTATTTCTAACCTTGGCTGGACACAAGACAATAAAAAAAATAGTCAAATAAAAGTCCCTTTAAGATCTTCAATTACAAGAAATTCAATTTTCTACCTACGAGTACATCCAAAGTCATGAGGCGTGATTATTTGTATCGTAACTTTGATTTTAAATAATGCTCAGTCAACTAAAAAAAGTTCCATAAAAATTGGTCAAGAAACAGCCAAATTCCAATTTTCTGCCTACCCCTAAGTCAGGTAGCGTGATTTTAGGTATCCTTAGTTGCAAAGTCGTGGTTCGAATCCCACCACTTACCAATGTGTTTTTCGGTTTTCGAATATCATATGTACTTTTATTCGGTGCTTTTTCCGAGTTTCGGAAGGCACGTTAAGCCGTTGGTCCCGGTTAATATCGTTTAATATCAGAGGCCAGTGCTAAGCATTGGCGGCTTGAAAAACTCTGACCTAATCTAGGATTGGGTCTGGTTTCCCTTCTGGGTTGCGGAGGTCAGATGGCAGTCGCTCTGTGTAAAAACCAGTACCCTCGTTCAATCCCCTAGATTAGGAAGTAGACCCCGTGAGATACGGGATAAGGCTAGGCAGATGATGAGTTGCAACCCGGGTATCACACAGTTGAATTAAAAAAGTCTCATCGAAATCGGTTTAGTAGTTTTGGCGTGATGTGGTAACATAGAGACAAACAGATAGACAGACAAAAAATCTAAAAATAAAAACGTTTCGATCTTTATTCGTTAATAATGCCTGCTGCATTTATTTTTTTGTAAAAATATTCAATGTACAGACACGACCCTACTAGAGATTTATTATATGTATAGATTTATCATAGCCAATTATCCCTCCAAATAAGATTATCTTGGAGGTTGATCCAAAACGCGTGTATGCTAAATGTTTTTGTTAATATATTAAATTCATTGGGATGTACAAATTTAAATAACAGGTTGGTTACAAATAAATACAAAATATTCTAATCTATCCACATAATTAATCTCTAGAAGGGTCGTGTCTATACTTTGAATATTTTTACAAAAAAATAAATGCAGCAGACATTATTAACAATATAAAGACCAAAACGATTTTTTTTTGAATTTTTGTCTATCTGTCTGTCTGTATGTTACCACATCACGCCAAAACTACTGAACCGATTTCGATGGGACTTTTTTTATTCAACTGTGTGTTACCCGGGTTGCAACTTAGGATACCTAAAATCACGCTACCTGACCTAGGGGGTAAAATTTGGCTCTTTCTTAACCGATTTCTATGGAACTTTTTTATTCGACTGAGCATTATTTAAAATTAAAGTTAAGATACAAATAATCACGCCTCATGACTTAATAGGTAGTTAGGAAATTGAATTTCAGTCGTTTTTGACTGATTTTGATGTATTTTTTTTTGTTCAACTGGGCATTACTCAAATTCAAAGTAACGATACAAATAATTACGCCACCTGACTTATGGGGTAGACAGAAAATTGAACTTTGATCGTTTTTAACTGATCTTCAAGGGACTTTTTATTTGAGAGTTTTTATATGAGAGAGTTTGTGAGTTATCTGATGTCCAGCCTTGATTAGAAATAATCACGCAAACCATTCTAATATTGTGTAAGTATCCCAGTTTGTATGGAAAACACTCAGTGTCGAACATACTGAAAACGTACCTCAGTTTGTATGGAAAACACGCAGAGTCGAACATACTGAAAACGTTTCTCCGCGCGTAGGAGCGGAGTCTGCTAGATCGCGCGCTGAATCGTGTTTTCCATACACAAACAAAGATCAGAATGCGAAACAAGCTTCCGCGTGCGGGTTAGCAGATCCCGCTCTTACGCGCGGAGAAGCGTTTTCAGTATGTTCAACACTGCGTGTTTACCATACAAACCGTGCGTACGAAGTCGCGGGCACAGCTAGTTATAAATATGGGCCTTAGTATCCATGTTTGGAACAATATCTTTTGGACAAGATATTAAATACATACATACATACATAATACACGCCTTTATCCCTTACGGGGTAGGCAGATCGTTTAACGACTCGTAAAAGGCGCTTTCGCCACGTCTGACAAAAATTGAGAGCAAGTTTAGTTTGTAATATGTATTGCTTTAGTGACAGGTTGTCAACCCATCGCCTAAATTACAATACACTGTAACCCTCGAGTCCCTTTTGCTGACTTCAACAGCATGCCCGGGAGGAAGGGCAGAACATTCTATGTTTTTCTATCTCTCCCAGTCCAGCATGGAAGAAACTGGAATATAAACTGATTAATTATATTTAAAATGATCTTCTATTGAGCTCTCATGCCAGTGACCTTCCTATATGCACTGAAATGTTCTAAATAGTGGTATATTGTATCTATAGGTGCGTATATATCGTTCATTCGGCTGTGAAGGTGCTGGGATGGTTGCACCGGTACTGAAGGTCCCAGAAAACCTTGGAGAAACTCTCGCATTAAACCCCAGACGGCGTTTGCCATTACACAGGGACGGTATTCCACCTCAATAAGAATCCCTTTGAAACTCTGGTTCATAGTAACTGATCCCAGTTTCACACAGAAGTCACCAAGTTCAAACCTTGGCCCTTTACTCTCTATCTTAGTTTGTTTCTTTGACGTATAGTGCTGTGATAATTTCATCATGAGCAAGTCAAATAGACCGTCGGCAATGACGTGTATATTCTTTGTGCCGCTTTCTAGGATTGAGAATACTGAGGCTGGTTGTTCAGAGTTGTGGAGTATGTGCACTGTTTTTGATGTGCCCATATTAGGAGGAGAAAGATAGCTCTCGCAGTCAACGAGAAACTGTCCTTGTGGCGAAGCTCCAAGCGCCGTCAGCCGTTTAGTAAGCAGTTCTACCACGTAAGTACCAGTTTTGTTCTCAGGAACTGGGTACGGCTGTAATACTGTAACTCCCATGGTTGTTCGATTTATTAGCGATCCTAAGAGAAATATAGGTAAGGAAACTTTGAACTAAAAATCGTCGCCCAACAGAGGTTTTGCTAGTATTGACTGTGTTCAGACTAAATTAATTTTATAATGCAGTTACTTTCTATAATATAAAACCAATAAAAAAGCCAGTTTTTCTTTAAAAATATCAAAGAAACTGGTAAAACTACATAACACAAACAGGGCGCGTTCAGCAGATATTAAATCTTGGGCAAAATAAAAAGATGTGAGTACATTCATGGATATTTTAATAATAGAAATTTTAAATTATTTGACCCTGACATTTCGCTAGCTTTTATCCAATCTTCATGATATTTTACTCAGATAACCCGATACAAAATTCAAGTTACTTGACTTGGTGTCCTACTCGTATTTTTCCCAGGATTTTAGCTGGAAATCTGTGCTAAACTGCTCCCTGAGGGGCAAAAGTCGTGTGACCTGCTAGACGTGGTAATCTCCGGACGACACTCGGATATTCACCTACGTACTGAATTATACTGTAAGATGCTCCTGAGAACTGAAAAAATGTTTCTTGAAAGAGCAATTTTTCCCTACAATTCACATGACTTCATTTTTCATTAGAGTCTGAAATAAATATACAGTTCGAGATTTAATTTAATATAATATATTTTGAGGTGATTTTGAGTTATTTAAATAAGTACTGATTAAAGTCCGATCTCGGATTTATCTCAAAATATCATTTGCCTGATATCCATGTATGCCTATGAAAAAAAAACTGATAATGACAAGCAAGTTGATGTCTGCTTGATGTATACTATTTAATCTGTGATTACTTTTTTTGTTATTGGCAATGACAAAATTTACATGCGCTCTCACTTTGTGACTTACGACCATTTAGACTACATCTGAATATTTCAAAAAAATATTTATCTGTAAAGAAAGGAAAAAAAAAATCGACAAAATTTTAAATAAAATTCTCTATAACAGTGTGTCTACTAACTTAAATAATTAAAAGTACCAAATTCTTGATAAATAAAATAAATAATTAAAGGAAAAAAATATGAAAAGTTATGAAATTGTTCATAGAACATGGCTTAGGGAATTTTGTAGTAACGATTAAAATAACACATAAAAATACTGAAATTAAAACCCATACATATATTTTTGGCTTCCTTATTGTCTTTTTGAGATGTGGAAGACAATAACGAAGCCTAGGAAAAGGTCGTCACGCGTTAGGCAGCCCCCCCTTGCGGAGCCTAAATACCACCGCTGGGTGGGATCGTTGGCTGGAGACGAACTTATTCATAGGCAAACCTGTGTTGCTGTTGCCCAGAATGGACCACTAGAAGTTAGATCCCATCCCGTCCAATATATCTAATATCCTGTATGAACCGTGCAGTTTTTTTTTCTTTAAAGGTTTCCAAATCCGTACTCATACTGAAGACAACGGTTACAAATACCTAAACAAAGGGAAATGTGCGCATTGAAGGAAATTGAATTTCATTGGAAAGATCCAGATAAAGATTGTGTACAATCCCCCGAGTGGGATTTAGGGTAAATACTTAAAGTGGCTTACAGTTTGCGATTGCGTACGATAGGCAAAGCCCTCGTTCGCCTTTTTGAAAAATCTGGGCACGATATAAAATTAGGACTTGTAATACATTGGTTGGATGTTATAGGCTCTACCTCCTAGCGGTCCAATCCATACAATGACACAACAGACTAATATAAAAGTCCATCTTCTTTTTCTGTCGTGTGGGAGTAGTTCGACCCGATGAACCCTGGTGTAAGAGTTTTTCAACCACCTAATAGCGTAGTTAATAGGCCAGTCACATAGTTTGTGTCGACTTTTATCAAATACAGCAATCAGGACTGATGGCTTAACGTGCCCTCCGAAACACGAAATCTTTTTTCTTCCAGAAATGTCGATTCAGCCTGTATTGTTCTAATAAAACTTTAGTTTTCCCCATGGGGAAAACCTTACAAAGTGATAAATTGTCAAATATTATCTTTGTAATCCCCTTGGCATCGAACTCAGAACCTCCGAATCGTGAGCCCATGACTCTGACCACTAGACCACGAAGGCAGTTATAAAAGACCATAGAGTAAAGGGACCGATTTATTGCAAACTGTTCCATGGGCACCATCCCTTTGGCAATATCTCTTCAAAATAAGACAAACATTACAAGTACATATTTTTATATGAAACCGTTAAAAATGTGCCTGTCTCATTTACCGAGATTCTATTTAAATAACGGGTATAAAAAAAATTGCTGGGCAAACCTATATGAGTAACCCTATCCGAGAAACTGAACAACTTTTGCCGAGAGAAACAATCGGTTAATTAGTGACCACGAAACATTTTTTTTAAGTAAATCATAAATATATTTCAATATAGCTGTGCCCGCAACTTCGTTCGCCCGGTTTGTATGGAAAACCTGCAGTGTCGAACATACTGAAAAAGCTTCTTCGCGCGTAGAAGCGGGATCTTCTAACCTGCGCGCGGAAGCGTATTTCGCGTTGTCAGATCTTTGTGTTTGTATGGAAAACACGATTCCACGCGCGAGCTAGCAGATCCCGTTCCGCGGAGAAGCTTTTTCAGTATGTTCGACACTTCATACAAACTGGGGTAGTTACTCAATATTAGAATGGTTAGCGTGATTATTTCTAATCTAGGCTGGACCAGGTAATTAAAAAAACTCAGTACAAAAAATCCCTATAAGATCAGTTAAAAACGATAAGAGTTCAATTTCCTGCCTGCCCCCCAAGTCAGGTGGCGTAATTATTTGTAGCGTAACTTTGAGTTTAAGCAATTCTCTTCTTCTTCTTTAAATGGAAGAGCAGGGTCTTGTCTGTAAAGTAATCGACATTCGGAACGATTTTGTGTAAGTTTCTTGACATCCTGGTACGACACGACCTCAGCTTTTTTTTATTTGGTCCATGTAAGTTCGTCTCGGTCTTCCTCGTCCTCTCTTTCCCTCTATCTTTCCTTCCAAGATGGTCTTAAAGAAGTTGTCGTGTCGCATCTGGTGACCTATAATTTTCCCTTTTCTGTTTTCTATATATATTTATTTTTACTTACTTACCTACTTTTTACTATTTTTGTATATTATCTTGTAAATTGGATGGGTCCCAAACAAAGAACTAGTTATTATTATTATTAATATAATAAGACTCCATGCTAGACTGGGAGCGAGAGATAAACATAAAATGTGCCAGCTGCATTTCCTCCCGGGCATGCTGTAAAAACCAGCTAAGGGATCCGAGGGTTTCAGTATATTGCAATTTAGGCGATGTGCTGACAACCTGTCACTACAGCAATATACATACAAAGCTGTCATAAACAACCCACAAAACTTTGTCAGACGTGGCGGAACGACCTTTGTTTAGGTCGTTTACACTCTGCCTACCCCATTAGGGATATAGCCGTGATTATATACATACATACATACATAAATCACGCCTTTATCCCTTACGGGGTAGGCAGAGCGTTTACCGCCTCATAAAAGGCGCTTTCGCCACGTCTGACAAAAATTAAGGGGACTATTTTAGATTGTAATATGTATTGCTTTAGTGACAGGTTGTCAGCCCATCGCCTAAATTACAATACAATGTGATTATATGTATGTATGTTTTCTATGGTCTTCAGTAAATTCCGCTTCTCTACAACCACACTCAGTACTTCATCGTTGGACTTCATTTATGTCCAGCTTATTTTCATCATTCTTCTCCAGCACCACATTTCAAATACTTCGAGTCTACTTAATACTTCTGTCATTATTTAAAATCAACGGACCTTAACAAAGAAAGAAAGTAATTCTCAGTCAAACAAAAAAAGTTCCATCAAAATCGGTTAAAAACGACCGAAATTCAATGTCCTACCTACCTCCTAAGTCATGAGACGTGATTATTTGTATCGTAACTTTGATTTTAAATATTGCTCAGTCAAATAAAAATCGGTTAAGAAACAGCCAAATTTAAATTGCCAAATTTATAATGTCTACCCCGTAAGTCAGGTAGCGTGATTTTAGGTATCCTAAGTTGCAACCTGCGTAACACCCAGTTAAATAAAAAAAGTTCCATCAAAATCGGTTCAGTAGTTTTGGCGTGATGTGGTAACATACAGACAGACTGACAGACAATAATTAAAAAAAAACGATTTGGTCTTTATATCTATACATAAATTATAGGCATTATTAACGATATAAACACGGACACGGACACGGACACGGACACGGACAGACAAAAATATGTATAGATTTCGCTACATGTTTTAATAGTTAAGTAATTTTATTATGCGAATTTAAATTGCCTTATTATTTACAATAGTTAGGCCTGTATTGTTAAACAGCACTTGAGATTGACAGCTAGTTTGAGTTCGTATTGAAATGTCATTTCCGTACATTATGGCCTGACAAATCAATACTAAATATTGCCCTCAATCTTGAGACCGCTTTATAAGTATGAGCCTAAATGTGTACCTAAGCGTTTTCAGAAAATGCTTACGATTTTCAGTCATTTTAATTTGGTTCGGATTAATACCTTGTTAAAGCTACAAAAACAGGAAATAAAGGTGAGCAAAATACATCGTTAACCCTTCTCACTGTACCAACGCTAAATAGATACAGACTTAACGCATTTTCAGTATAATGGAAGGTGATTTTAACAGTTCAACCAGCCAGCAGCGTCACAAAAAATATGAACCAAAATATAACTTTTAAGTAAATAATTAGTAGGAAACAAGTGACTATATATACCGGGACGTATTTCATTCGTATTAGATTCGTATCGTATACTAGGGATGTGACTTTATAATTTCAAAATCGATTTTTTAATAATCGAATTATCCTTGTTATTATTAATCGATTTGTTGATTATTTAAGAAAAACAATTTGATTTTTTAAATAATCGATGATTTTTCTTTAGCTCAAATCGATTATTAATAATCGATTATTTTTTCGCATCCTTATCGTATACCGATTCGTAACCGATTTGGCTTACCTAGTAGTTGCAGAGCAACTTGTGCTATCAATATACGCTTATTTTTTTTTCTACGAATCTAATATGGATGAGTGCACAATTTAACAACTCGATTTTCGGACTGTGGTGTGATCCGAGCACCTCATTGAACTAACTGCCTCCGTGGTCTAGTGGTTAGTGCCATGGACTCCTGATCCGGAGGTACTGGGTTCGATTCCCAGGGGGGAAACACAAAGTTGATATTTGAGAATTTATCACTTTGTGAATTTTTCCCCAGTTTGGTTAGGACATTGCAGGCTGAATCACCTGATTGTCCGAAAAAGAAAAAGATTTCGTAATTCGGAGGGCACGTTAAGCCGTCGGTCCCGGTTGCTGTCTTTGATAGTGGTCGTTACTTAAACCATGTCAGAGGCCTGATAGTTGTGCTACTAGGCGGTTTAAAAACTCTGACACCAGGGTTCATCGAGTCGATAGACTCGATACCCACTCGACAGAAGAAGAACCTCATTGAACTAGGATCTTTATTGAAACAATGTTTACATAATATGTATATACATACATATAATCACGCCTTTATCCCTGATGGGGTAGGCAGAGCGTAAACTACCTAAACTAAGGTCGTTCCGCCACGTTTGACAAAGTTTTGAGGATTATTTAAGATAGATTTGTAGCTATGATGATGATGATGTCCTCCCAGACGTATCCGTCGACGGCGACACCCTTAGCTTATGTTAGCCTGGGACCTTGCATGTGCGAGCGTGACTAGCAAATCCAAATTTGGTTTTGAAAGTCCTATTGCAGGAAGCACAGTGAAGAATCCCAGATTTGTATGTGTAGAGTTGTAGGTGGGTTTGGGACGAGTTTTTCGGAGATAGCGTTTGGCATCAATGTAGGTATCCCTAATGAGGTAGGCAGAGGGTAAACGACCCAAACAAAGGTCGTTCCGCCACGTCTGACAAAGTTTTGAGGGTTATTTAAGATAGATTTGAAGGTATATTACCGTAGTTATAGGTTGTCAGCCCATCGTCTAAATTGCAATATACTGAAACCCTCGAATCCCTTAACTGGTTTATACAGCATGCCCGGGAGGAAATGCAGCTAGCGCATTCTATGTTTTTCTCTCGCTCCCTGATGTAACATGGAACAGTGTTTCCACTTTATTTATAAATTTTGTGACGGCCTTTATTTTTTGTAATAGCGTTATTTGGCTGGGAGCGAATATTTTACATGCTGGACTGGGAGCGAATGAAAAACATAGAATGAGCCCGCTGCATTTCCTCCCGGGCATGCTGTGAAAACCTGCTAAGGGATCCGAGAGTTTCAGTATATTGCAATTTAGGCGATGGGCTGACAACCTGTCACTACAGCAATATACCTTCAAATCTATCTCAAATAACCCTCAAAACTTTGTCAGACGTGGCGGAACGACCTTTGTTTGGGTCGTTTACGCTCTGCCTACCCCATTAGGGACAAAGGCGTAACTATATGTATGTATGTATGTTATTTGGCTATACGAAAGAAACACAAAACAAAAAGTAAAGGCAATCGGTTTTTTTTTTTTTTTTGCACTACTCCGTACCCGCAAAATTACCAGCCAGATGTTTAAACCCTGTAGAAGCCCGGTCGTTCCACCTGCATTTCTTTTAGTGAATTTACATTTATATTACCCCAGTTTATTCGTTTACGTGCAGCACATGAAAAATCGCCTTATAGCTAAACGGAGTTCATGCTTCTTGCACTCCGATCCAAATGTGTGAATTAGAAATGTGCTTTTCGCTTTAATAAGTCCACTCCACATTAATCATAGTAAAAGGTGTTTACTTCTTTGCTGCCTTTTATCCTTTAAATATAGCAGTAGTAGACGAACCAGACGAAGATGCATTAATATTGAAATCAATAAAGAAATAAATGATACTAAACTAGGTTTTTGACTTTTGTATCGTATGTGGTTTCATAATAATAAAAGAAAATAATGGATTAGTGTACTTACAGATTCCTATTTAATCCCTAAGAGGCAATCTCTACCAGGCCACCTCCTGGACCCGTATTTTTGAAACGCTCGAAATAAATTCGCATACGAAAGAGTAGCATCCGCATACGATTTCCATACAATATTTCAAGCGAAAGTTACTCTTTGGTATGAGAATTAGATTCGAGAGATTCAAAGATCCTCCTGGTCTTATAATATCATAGTTTTAACAATATAAGATAATTTTCAATCAACTACACATATTTTAAGGGTACGTATATTTATCCTTCCTTCCATGCTGGACTGGGAGAGAAGTTTTTTTTAATTTTCCTAACAATAAACATGCACACAACGTTCAATCTTCAGCTAATCACGTAGTGTGCGTGTTTTGTTTTGTTTTGATATACGGTATGTCCGATTTTTGTTTAGTTTTTAATTTAAGAATCTATGATATCTCGAAACTAGCGAATAAAATAAAATAAAAACCCATTAAATAGTTTCTTGCAATGTATTTTATCATTGCCTTAAATATTTGCAGTTGATCTAAAATTACCTTATATACATGGGAGTAGCACCCTCGTGCCACATTACTAAGAGCAATAAAAGGCCCATCCCGAAGATAGTTGCCCATGTAAGTGTATAAGAATTCCGCCCCGTTTCTGTAGCTCATTTGGTAGAGTGATAGATCGGCATTCCAGAGACGCAGATTAAAGTCCTGCCAGAAACGAATTTATAATTTTCCTTCTTTCACATTATATCTTATTGAAATTGTATAAAATCTGATAAATTGTTTTAAAGTTACTAAACTTTCAGCCCTATTTAAAAAAAAAAACATTTCAAGTTGATCCCGTCAAGGTAGGACTTGAATCTGCGTCTCTGGAATGCCGCTCTATCACTCTACCAACTGAGCTACAGAAACCTTAACGGGAGTGACGGTTTGAGTCCTGCCAGAAACGAATTTATTATTTTCTTTCATTCATATTATATGAAATAAAAATAGCATTTTAATTGCTAAAAATCCTCAGGCAATTTGCTTTTCCACGAAATATTTTGATCCTTACCTACCGCGGAAATTAAATAAGTTTTGTACCGGATGTAACAGAATGAATACCCGTAAGAATAAGAACTTCGGTAAAAATTAAGCAGTAAATTAAAAAAGAACTATTTAAGTCTTGCTTTGTTTAGTTGCTTTTTTTTCCAGAAAGAATCTAATTATGAGTAATCATCATAAACAACTCAAAAGAAATATTAAAAACGAATTTTATCTCGACATACTTAGTTTTAAAGGAGTTATGCAAAGAAACCCTTCAGATAGCTTTAGGGGAAAATTAACAGACATGTGAATGACCTTTGAAACCCAGAGATTATTATATTGACTTCAATGTTGATATTACGAGCTTATTGTACGATAAACTGCAAATCGGTGGTATTAGCAAACATATTGACTGACTGGCAAAGGATATTGTCACACATAAGGTCAGCGGGAGCAAGGATTACCGCTTCTGGCACACGTGACCCCGACCTTTGGTGCAAATGCGTAGTTTACCCACAAACATGGCTCATCTAATAATTTGCACTATGTGCCCTTCCACCTGCACGAGAGACCAATTAATGCAAGCTACAGAAGATGCGGTGAGAGTTGCCGACTACTGGGCAAGAGAAATTTGAGATGGGGTTTGACTTGCCGTCGACTCGATAGAAGAAGAAGAAGAAGAAGCTGGAGCAGATGCAAATTTATAATCTGCAACTTAAAATTTATCAAAACTAATTTGTTCCAGTAATTAATATATTTTAAAAGGATAAAAGCTAAGGGAATGCCTGGTTATTTGTAAACTTTAGATGTTGTCCAGAACAATATTTATACTACCTTTTGGCTATGCTTAGTTCTCTTTTTAATGCCTTTCCACTTGTTTTTAATAAACGCTTTACATAACTTTGCAAGGTTTAAGACAAACTATTCCGCCGTTAAAGCTGCTATTTGTTTCACAACAAGCAAGTAACTTTACATACATACATACATATAATCACGCCTTTATTCCTAATGGGGTAGGCAGAGCGTAAACGACCTAAACAAAGGTCGTTCCGCTACGTCTGACAAAGTTTTGAGGGTTATTTAAGATAGATAGTAGTGAAAAGTTATCAGACCATCATCGCCTAAATTGCAATATATAGAAACCCTCTGATCTCTTAGCTAGATTTTACAGCATGCTCGGGAAATGCAGCTGGCATATTCTATGTTTTTCTCACGCTCCCAGTCCAGCATGAAAGAACACTCCCAGTCCAGTATTTATGAATAGAATAAAAAAAACGAGTGTAGTGAGAGACCGATGGTGTAGTGGATAGGGCCGCTGCCTCCTGAGCGAGAAGGTCGTGGTTCAAATCTCACCACGTACCAATGTGTTTTTTGGTTTTCGAATTTCATATGAAGGTTTATCCGGTGCTTCAAAAGGCACGTTAAGCCGATGATCCCAGTTAATATCGTTTGTTACTGTAGATATTAGTCGTTAGGCCATGTCAGAGACTAGTGCTAAGCATTAGCGGCTTAAAAACTCTTGCCTAATCTAGGATTAGGTTGGGTTGCGGAGGTCAGATGACAGTCGCTCTGTGCAAAACCCAGCACCCTCGTTCAATCACCTAGATTAGATACCGATTAGCCGACCCCGTGAGATACGATGAACCTCCCCATACAAAATCCAATCACTATTGTTTATTATGTCTAAAATAGGTTTTATTTTTATTAGGTCTAAATAAGGTTCAGCCTGGAAGGAGATGAAGCTGGCACATTCTATGTGTTTCTATCACTTACAGTCCAGCATGGCAGAAATGTGATATGATGTGATATGACTGCGATTAATAGTTTTAATTTCTTGTGAAATATGTGAAACCACCTATTTAGTTTGTAGTTATTCTTAGAATATAGAAATGCAGGAAATGTGTTGGCAAATTACTAAGAAGCGGTTCCCAGCACAAGTTGATAGCTTGCTGTAGAGCAAAACGTCTGTACTTGTATTCAGAAATGTGAAATACTATTTCTGCCCAAGGAATGAAAAGTCACATTTTATAAGAATTCTAAACCGCATACGAGGAGTTGAGATAAATAAGGTTTTAGAAGAACAACTTTTAAATTGTACGTAAATATTGTAACTTATTTTAATATTGGGCTTTAAATTAAAATCTATTTGTCTCTTTCAGACTTCAAACATTGGAATAGGGCAGGATATCTATTCTCTCCGGTTTTTGATTGATAGTCGGTGGTTTTACGCGTTATCTGTCATTTTTATCCGCAGTCATATGATATGTCATGGCGGATAAAGTAACATTAGGGAAACGTGCAAAAACGCGTCAAAATCTAGCGGCAGAGTGTAAAACAATGGAGTATATGCCTGTCCTTTTTCAATTTTATTATTTTAAAAGTGACAGATAGTTTTTATGAATGGAGCCCATAGCTCAACAGTTCGTAAATGTAAGTAACTTATTATCTGCTATCAATAAATATTACAGTACAATATACTTTATTGCACAAAAACACAGAAATTACAAATTACATTAACAGAAAAGTAGTACAATTGGCGGCCTTATTGCTAATGTAGCAATATCTTCCAGGCAACCAGGCAGTAGGAAACAGAGGAATAAAATAAATTGACGCGGGTCAGTGCAACAAAAAATAAAATAAATTATTTATATACACTCCAGTATACTACAGGTACACAAATATTAAGTATTTATTCTCACAATATTGTATTCCTGGTATCATTTTCTCTTATAACATATTTCATTAAATTATCGGGCACGTGTATCGTATACAGAGAACATATTTCATTGCAAGCTACAGTAGACAGGCATGACCTTTATAGTTTATTTAAGATCTATGAGGAGGTAGATTTCAAGATATGCAACCATTGCCCGTAATGCCTTAGAATATCGTTCAAATCAGCATGGCGCGGCGGTTAGGTCCGTGGCCGCGTCAAAATGTGCAGAAACGAACAAAAAACTAATTCCGTAAAAACTACGAGTCAGATTAAAATAGCTATGTTGCGATTTTAAATACTCATAAAACGGATCTTAAATAACGGCGGAACGACCTTTGTTTAGGTCGTTTACGCTCTGCCAACCCCATTAGGGATAAAGGCGTGATTATATGTATGTATATATGTATATGGCTAGTGCTTTCATCTCTATCACACTTGCTCAACAATTGACAAACGTCACAATTAACTAATGAATAGAGTAAGAAAAATAACCGTCTAGGTAGTATTAAGTAAATACTGTAGCTTAATTAGGGAAAAAGGCGTGATTATATGTATGTATGTAAATTTTAGTTTTACCTAAAGAAGACAAAAAAAAAAAAAAAAATTCCACTACATTTCCGCCCCGTGGTTTCAACCGTGACTAAATTATGTACCTACGTACGAGTATAATGACTATTATCTAATGTCTATGCCTACATATCGCATTTAATTATTAAAATAAATTTTAATAAAATTAAAAATAAAAAAATATTAAGAAGATAAGATAAGAAAGAGAAGATATTTATTTCACAAAAATACAGTGATTCTTACTTCGCTAAGTATGTCTTAATTAATTGTTTGGCGGTAGAATATATTGAGCGGCTAGTATCTTAATAAGTGTAAAACCTGCGCTAAGATACCAGCTACATCCTTCTTCAATGACTTAGTGAAAGACTGTGTTGTTTAGGTTCAACTAATTGTAGCTATAAAATAACACCATATTGACAATCATAATAATAACTATACATAACATAAAAGTAATAAGAAATAATTAAATTAATACTCGTAGTTAAGTTTCACGCAGAAGTGTACAATTATTATTAGTCTTTGCGTGTCTGTGTGCGTGTTTGAGTGCGTGTGTGTGTGTATGAGATTTTGTAGTCTTTTCATATTTGTTAGGTACTTGTTTATTCTGTTGGTTTCAAAGGGTTTTCTGTAGCCTCGTAGTTGAGTTTTTTTTTTTTATTGAAGCAATAGATTGGGTTAACAAATATCTCTCTAAAATAGCCCCAGTTTACTTACAAGCTCGACTAAGCAATAGACATTTTCGCTTCCCACACCACCCCACCGAGCACAGATATTGCAATATTCTTCGCCAACTCAAGTATGTGACGTCAAAGGAATCCGATGCTCGCAGTAACTCTGCTACTTTGCATGAACACGTCACTTTGCGAAATGCGAGTGTTCTCAGAATGGAACCTGGCGGAGCTCACATCACCTGCAACATCTTCTCGACAGAGATATTTAATAAAGCTAAAAGAATGTTCCAATGGTAGCGCGAGGCCTTGGAAGATGCTATCAAAATAATATATCTCCGCATATACGGTTACCTCTTTCCGTGGAATCTGAGGTAGTTTTGAATGTAAATCGCAGCGGTGAACCAAGAATGGCCGCATTTCTGCACCCCACGTGATTTGTAGCACGCCCGCTGAGCTCACACCAATTTTTACGTACGCGTAGAATTTTTCAAGAGCTCCAGGTTTCTTGAACATTTTTCTTTTATCGCCGAGTGAGTGTAAAAAGTCTACTTAGACACTTATGAAAATATGTTCTACGTTGGTATAAAAGACGAGAGTTTTTGGTTTAGTAAGAGTACGGGTTATTTTCTTCGGAAAACTACTCTTTCAAAAATTGCGAGTCCATACTTTAACTCGGTTTTTGAAACGCTTTGCGGCCCATAACCTGTTTTTGCTTAACAACTTTAAATAAAGGAAGTAACCCGCAAAACATAGATAATATTTGAACAAAGGTTATTGCATGCGGTTCTGAAATTTGAACCTCTGCTAAGTTGCAAGAAAAGGATGTTTATGGGCCGCAAAACACGTTGGTATCGCTAACGCAACGTTAAAAATACTCACTATAATAACATTAATTCCGTGATGACAATCATCATCATCGTATGGCGTTTCCGAAAATGCGACTTTTAAATTTAGTGATGACAATAAATAAATACAATAGGTACAATACAAATACTAGTAACTCTGGCTTCGTTTGTATTTAAATTATTTTACCGCAAAACTACTTTTCCACTTACCATTCCTATCCTTTCTCCCGTAATCGCACTTAAATCTGAAATCCGGAACAAACCAGTTCCACATCCACTATGTAGGTAATAGCTCTCGAGTAAATCTGTTTTAGATTTTGGCCGGTGTTTTGAGAATCATAAAGTCAAATGTATGAGTAAGCTGGTTACAGTACAGTCAAGGAGGACTTACCAATGGATTGAGCATACATACTTTTTTGTTCGAGACAAATCTCACCGCTTTACGGGGGATTTTTCGGGCTGCTATTGGTTAATCATGACGAAATGTAACTGACTAATAGCCAATCAGTATGTTAAAATACATACATACATACATATAATCACGCCTCCATACCTAATAGGGTAGGCAGAGCGTAAACTACTCAAACAAAGGTCGTTTCGCCACGTCTGACAAGTTTTGAGGGTTATTCCATATAGATCTGTATATTGATATAGTGACAGGTTGCCAGCCTATCGCCTAAATTACAATACTGAAACCCTCGAATCCCATAGCTGATTTCTACAGCATGCCCGGGAGGAGATTCAGCTGGCGCATTCTATGTTTTTCTATAGCTACCAGTCCAGCATGGAAGTAAAAATATATGTTAAAATACTGACATAAATATATTGTTACAACCAACAAAAATAGTCTAATGTTGTGTGAGTGAATTTGCCCCGCATGCTTACTTGCTTACATGATCCTCCTTGGGTAGAGTGCAGTTAGATAACGCAACTGCAGGCAGCGAGTTGTTTCAACTGCAATAAACGATATTTTACTGCTCCCACAGCAAACTTCTGCTTTGATCAAGTGCTAATGGTTTTACATTTTGAGAGATAGGTATATCTTCGTAGGTTATGGTAATTATAATTATTAGCCAAATAATTGCTAGCAAATTGAAATAATAATCTTCGGAAGCTAGCATAGTTTTTAAGAGATTTGAATCATGTATCACAGGGGCAGTGGCCCCATTCTATTATTAAAATTGCACGTCAATTTTGTTTTCAAAATACTGAAAGAAAACAAAGAAAGAAAATAAATAATCATGATTTCGGCAGTATTTTGAAAACAAATCTAATAATCGTTACATGTGGCGAAAATGATACAGAAAATCTAAAACGCTAACATAAGCTTAGCTATAAGTACCTACAAAGAAACTTCCCCTGTCGCTCAAGTAGCTAGTTCGCTAAGAAGGCGATAAGGGCCGCTTAGTCAGTAATGGAGTTCTCGTGTATTATTTAAAAGTTACTTCCACCAGACGAGCAAAGAACAATTTCTTTGAAAGATGCTATTTCTTTTAAAAGAGAACGTTCCTTTTTGTCATTGCCTTAATTCAGTGAAATGCCTCAGCGAATTCTTTCCCGGAACAAAGGTCTGCAGGGATGGTTATGACGTTTAATTAAACACAAAAACTTTAAGTAGAACCACGTTTCCAAGTGTAGGCTGAAGCCGCCTGTTTGAGTCTAGAGTAAATGGCGGAAGTTTTCCTTTTACGCTGGGGCTTCGTTACATAGCAAAAGTTTGTTTACGAGATATCGCTTTCCTGTTCAACAGTTTTGAACATTTTTTTGGAAATTATATAAAAGTAAAAACCTTTCTCAGAAATGACGTTCTCCTAAGTTTATACAATGGTTATTTCTTATGGAGAATTGATTTAAGAATGAATTTTCTAGGAAACGTCGTTCAGTTTCGTTCGATAAGCAACCCCAGTTTGTACACTGTCTCCGAAATATTCTAAGAAATCTTGTGCGATCAAATTTTACTTACCTTTATGATTCAGATTAAAATTGTAGCGCCATTTTGAATAGAACTTTGTTTCCTAGAATTAATTATCCTTCACGCCCGAGGCGCTGTAATATTGTGAATTCGGAGTACTGGTGGGCAATATAGTACACGTTCAACGAATTTATTGAAAGCAAATGCCACCTAATTTTAATATTCTGGTGCAGTAAACAAAACAAAGCCATCACGCCTTGTACAATGGATATGTGACATAAGCACCTGCGCAGCTGATGTTTTTGTTTGTGATAAATATAATGTTTTGATAAAAATGAACATTGCTTATGAAAGAAAAAGAAATCGTTTCTGGCTGAACTCGAACAATTGAAAGTTGGTAGAGTGATGGAACGGCATTCCAGAGACGCAGGTTCGTGTCCTGCCAGAAACGAATTTATTATTTTCTTTCTTTCATATTATTATCAAATAAAAATAGCATTGTAAATGCTATAAATCCTCGAAATATAGCTTATGAGGAAGATTTTCAAGTACTCGGCAATAAATTATTGTAAATCAGCCTCTAGAGAGAAAAATATAGAATGTGGTTGCATTTCCTCCCGGACATGCTGTAAAAACCAGCTAAGTGATCCGAGGGTATCAGTATATTGTAATTTAGGCGATGGGCTGACAACCTGTCACTACAGCAATCTATACATATAATAAATCTCTAGAAGGGTCGTGTCTGTACATTAAATATTTTTACAAAATAATTGCAGCAGGCATTATTAACGATATAAAGATCAAAGCGATCTTTTTTTGAATTTTTGTCTGTCTTTCTGTCTGTATGTTACCACATCACGGCAAAACTACTGAACCGATATCGATTGGACTTTTTTTATTCAACTGTGTATTATCCGAGTTGCAACTTAGGATACCTAAAATCACGCTATCTGACTTAGGAGGTAGGCAGGAAATTGAAATTTGGCTGTTTCTTAACCAATTTTTATGGAACTTTTTTTATTCGATTGAGCATAATTTAAAATCAAAGTAACGATACAAATAATCACGGCTCATGACTTAGGAGGTAGGTAGGAAATTGAATTTCGGTCGATTTTAACCGATTTTGTTGGAACTTTTTTGTTTGACTGAACACTACTTAAACTCAAAGTTACGATACAAATAATCACGCCACCTGACTTAGGGGGATAGGCAGGAAATTGAACTCTGATCGTTTTTAAGCGATCTTAAAGAGACTTTTTATTTCACTGAGTTTTTTAATTACCTGGTGTCCAGCCTAGGTTAGAAATAAGCACGCAAACCATTCTAATATTGAGTAGGTATTCCGGCCGAAATGATGACCATGATGAGAGATTAATGAGTGATGACGATGACTTATATTATACCTATAGCCGGTTATTATAGAGTCAAGATAAAATATCACATTTAACATTCAACCGATAGAGCATTACAGAAACGTCAAACATATTTATAGTCAACTAGACTCATAACTTAAGAGGTAGGTAGGAAATTGAATTTCGGTCGTTTTTAACCGATTTTGATGAAACTTATTTAGTTTGACTGAGCATTACTAAAGCTCAAAATAACGATTCAAATAATCACGCCATCTGACTTACACAGGAAATTGAACTCTGATCATTTTGAACCGAACTTAAAGGGACTTTTTTCTTTGACTGAGTTTTTTTAATTACCTGGTGCCTACCCCATTACGGATAAAGGCGTGATTATATGTTTGTATTTATGTATATGTCTTTAATCTCTATCACACTTGCTCAAAAATTGACAAACGTCGCAATTAACTAATGAATACATACATACATATAATCACGCCTTTATCCCTAATGGGGTAGGCAGAGCGTAAACGACCTAAGGAAAGGTCCGCCACGTCTGACAAAGTTTTGAGGGTTATTCAAGATTGATTTTTAGGTATATTGCTGTAGTGACAGGTTGTCAGCCCATCGCCTACATTACAATATACTGAAACCCTCGGATCCCTTAGCTGGTTTTTACAGCATGCCCGGGTGGAAATGCAGCTGGCACATTCTATGTTTTTCACTCGCTCCCAGTCCAGCATGTAAGAACTAATGAATAGAGTAAGAAAAATAACCGTCTAGGTAGTATTAAGTAAATACTGTAGCTTAATATACTTACTTTACTTTTAAGTTTAGATTTTGCATTTTAAAAAACACCGTCAAGTCTTGAATACTTGGAACCGCACACCCCGTACATTTCTAACGTAAAGGATAAAAGTACAAGATTTATTTTAGAATTTCTTATAACTTTAGACGTTTGAGAGCGCCTCAAACAGAGCTTCCTGGTAAATGGGATAGTTTGCACTTTGTAACACTACTTCCGACTTTTCTGCTCTAAAAAACCCGATTACTTTACGTTTTCTGCAGGTTTTGTTTACTTTTACATTATAAAAACAGTTTTGTGCTGTATTTGTTTTTAAGGTTGTCAATTTTAAGTGCTTATTATAAATACAGAACTAAGTGTTCAAATATTGTGTTAATTTTTGCTTCATATATTAACTATCGCAGTAGAGCTATTCCAAGATAAAAACACTGCTACGATTACGCTATTTTATACCGTAGTTTGCTTGCGGCCACTATTGTAGTTTTGCGGAAACATACAACGCTATTGGCAATCACCTCAACATGCCAATTTGTTTGTTTTACAATGCTTAAAGTTACTTGCTTGTTGTGAAACAAATAGCAGCTTTTCTGCTCAAAGCGGCGGAATAGTTTGTCTTAAACCTTGTAAAGTTAGGTAAAGCGTTTATTTTAAAACAAGTGGAAAGGCACTACAAAGAGAACTATGCATAGCCAAAAGCTTGTATAGATATTGTTCTAGACAACATCTAAAGTTTACAAACAACCAGGCTATCCCGTAGCTTTTATCCCTTTAAAATATGTTAATTACTGGAACAACCGTAAAGGTTCGACCGCACTAGGACGTACTCGTAGCTGCAGCGGCGCGACGCGGCGCGGCGTGACACTGCGCGACACTGCGCGACAAACGATTCTTTGTATGAAAATGTATAAGAGATATCGCACTGCAGCAGCACTGGAGCTGCATTGGAGCGACGCGGCGCTTCACGACGCTTCACGGCGCGGCAATGTCAGGTTTATACATTTTGACAGATTTTGTCACGCAGCTTGTCGCGCTGCAGCTACGCCATAGTGCGATCTAAACTTATTTTTTAATATAAATTTGTGTGACAATAGCCTTATTTGCAGTCTCAGCTCAGCCAAAGAAAATAAAATGGCTCAACTCCAGTTTGCTAATAACATCGATTTGCGGTTAATCGTACAATAACCTCGTAATATCAACATTAAAGTCAATATAATAATGTCTTGTTTTCAAAGTTCATTCACATGTCTGTTAATTTTCCCCTAGAGCTATTTGAAGGGTTTCTTTGGATAACTTGTTCAGAACTACGTCGAGATAAAATAAGTTTTATCGTTTTAATATTTCTATTGAGTTGTTTATGATTACTCATACAAAGATTCTTTTTGGGATAAAAATAATTAGAAACTAAACAAAGCAAACCTACGAAAAAGACTTTAAAAGATATTCTTTAATTTACTGCCTCATTTTTACAAGAGGTGAGTTCGTTACGTTACATCCAGTACAAAACATATTTAATTTCCACGGTAGCTAAGTATCCATATATTACCTGAAAATCGATTGAAAAAGGACAATACAAAATTCGTTCAAAAATATAATCACTCCTTTACCCCTAATGGGGTAGGCAGAGCGTAAACTACCTAAACAAATGTCTTTCCGACACGTCTGACAAAGTTTTGAGGGTTCTTTAAGATAGATTTGTAGGTATATTGCTGTAGTGACAGGTTGTTAGCCCATCGCCTAAATTGCAATATACTGAAACCAATGATATTATATGTAGGTAAATACGTTACCAACGCGCGAAACTCGTGCCGTCAAATGGTCCTAATTGTGAACATTTTAGGCAGTCGAGCTGCACTGATTACAAATAGCTATCTGTTTCACTCTTACGCTTTGCCTATTTTATGTCGCACTCATTGTTTGTTTAGATATGCAATGTTATAAATATATATGTCTATGTGTCGCGGAACAATTAAAATGTGCGTGCAGTATGAACGTAACGTATCTTTCTTAAAACATCATTGACTGAAACCCTCAAATCCCTTAGCTAGTATTTACGGCATGCCCGGGAGGTAATGCAGCTGGTACATTCTATGATTTTCTCTCGGTCCCAGTTCAGCAAGGAAGTTACTTGATAGCTCGTCAAAAAGCTAAAGGTCTGAGCTGGTACACCGTATGGGGTGTCGTGGGGTGTCTGGTTTCCCGTTAGGTGTCACTAGCCGACCCTCAGTATGAGGGTAGTGCATCGCCAGGGGCAGGCAGCCCACAAACTCTCACCAGTGGCTCCAAGAAGCTGCAGTGCGCGCAGCGGCCACACCCCGGTAAACCACGTCGGCTCGTGGGCTAAACCTGGTTGAGGGGGGACCCGCACGTCTCGGCGTGCGGACCTTTACGCGGTAGCCTTCCGCGATGTGCACAAAGTCTGGTTCGGCGCTGAAGGCAAACCATGCTGATTAGCAATGGATTTTGGCGGATGCAACGCACCAGCACCGCATTGTTGAAGGCCAAGGGCGACAGTAGAGGTCATCAGCGAATGTCGGCCAGAAACTGCATCTGAACCCTCCACCGATCGTAGCAGTCTTCTGCTCCATTTTGCTCAGAAGAGTAAGGACGAGAGAGTGCGTCTGTGCCCGCGCAACCACTTACGCACTGAAATATGTCACGCGCATACGACTGCTTTTGTTTTCCGGACTCCGAGCATGACCAAGTCCTACGGCGATGGGCGGAGGTAGAGAGGTCGGGTTGTGGTGCACACCTGGCTATGTCCAAAGCCTGCACGTGGGCGACCTAAGGAGAGTGGTCGTTTCTGCGCTGCATAAGGGCGACAGCGTGGACTGGGCAGCACCTTAGGTGACGGAGCAGCCCTATTCAGGGAGGCAATGCTCCCCTCGCTCAGTCGAGGAGGGGACTAGAAAAGGTGTCCCAAAAAAATGCTCTTCCGACCACTACGGGGGGTAGCAACCGCGGCTGCTCAGGCACCCCATATTTTGCGGTCGACGTCACATGAATAAAAAACAAAATGAAAAAAACATCTGTTCTGTCTTTTGGCGCGTGGAATGTGCGCACTCTTATTGACAATGAGGCTAATCTATGCCCAGGACGTAAAACTGCCGTTGTAGCTCGCGAACTAGGTCGCTACAATGTTGACTTTGCCGCTCTAAGCGAAACCAGATTAGCTGATCAGGGCGAGATAGTAGAAGTTGGCGGTGGTTATACCTTCTTCTGGAAGGGAAGATTGGCGACGGAACCCAGGCAATCAGGTGTAGGTTTTGCAGTAAAAACATCCATTGCTGTAAAACTTGCAGTGTCCTCAGTACATCTCGGACCGGATCATTGCACTCCGTCTGCACCTGCACAATGACAATTACCTTAATTTGATAAGCGTATATGCGCCAACGATGGGAAATGAGGACAGCGTTAAAGACCAGTTATATTTTTTTATTTTATTTTTATTTATTTGGCAAATCATCAGCGGCAATAAAATAATAATACAAAAATATACAAAACTGAGAGCTATTTACAGATTTGCGCATATAGGAAACGAAATAGATAAAACGAGCAAAACCATAAATACTAACATAAATTAACATAATATTATTTATCCTATTACATTGAGACAAGGATCACTGAATGTGCAGTACAGCAATGTTTTTTTAAAAGACGAAATCTATTATATAAAACTTAGTACCTACATAATAAAATATTTATAGAATACAAAAAAAAAATACTATTCACAAAAAAAACTCTCGCTTAGAAGCTTCCTCGCAATACTCACGCTAGTGTTAAATATGTCAAGATCGAATTTTAGCGATGAAGTATTAAATTGCTTGCTGGCTCTCAACAAAAAACTAACTTTTATGAAGAACTTTGCCAGTGCCTGAGTCAAATTCGTCCGAGAGAGCAAATTCTTTTGCTAGGCGACTTCAATGCCCGGGTTGGCCGAGATTCCGATGCCTGGCCTAGAGTAATTGGGAAAAATGGTGTAGGCAATATGAATAGCAACGGACAGTTGCTTCTTACTTTGTGTGCCCAATTCGATCTGACCATCACTAACACTCTATTTAGGCTCCCTGAAAAATATAAAACTACGGTGTCCTTACGTGCCGCCAGTGTTTGCGCACGTTTAGCAATAAAGTTGGCTATTGTAGCCACATAAGGGCACATGATAGGGCAAAACACCATGGTCCCTCTGTTACGGATTAATTGCAGTCACCGTAGCCGAAATCGGCCTGGGTGTATATATACTCGTATATGGTATTAAACGATATTAACCGGGACCAACGGCTTAACGTGCCTTCCGAAGCACGGAAAAAGCACCGAATAAACGTACATATGAAATTCGAAAACCGAAAAACGCATTGGTAGGTGGTGGGATTCGAACCACGACCTTCCGCTCAGGAGGCAGCGGCCCTAACCACTACACCATCGGGCTCTCTAAGGCAGCGGCCCTATCCACTACACCATCGGGCTCTCTCATCATAAATCATAGTTATACTACCCATAATTTTTATAATGATGCGATTTAAAAACAAATTGCTATCACCGTACACTTTACAACGAAAAACCGCATTACACAATTTTCATTCCACGTAGATATTTCGATTAAAGTGCAAGAAGCGGAAAATTCCGTAGTTATGTAGCTGTGTTTCATATGCAGCACGTAAGCGAGTAAACTCGGGTAATATAAATGTAAATTCAGTAAAAGAAAAGCAGGCGAAGCGTCAGCGCTTTTGCTGGGCCGAGGTGAACACGTGGCTGGTACCGTGGGGTTCGAAAACAAGAAAAAAACCGGTATTTTCTGGTATATTTTGGCCAGCTTTGACTTTTCTGGCAATACTTAAGTTTAAGGCATTGTTTTAAGGTTAGAGAAGATAAGCAGCCAGTACATGGTATGCACTATCTTCTGGACCTCGCAGTTGCTAATAATAATATAATAATAATATTTTTTTATTTCATAGAAATTATTTACAGTAATTATTTACGGACTAATATACACTACCAAATAACTTTTTATTTCATTAAATTATTTACTAGAAAAAAAAGGTATGTAAACAATTGGCTTTATAATTATAATTAGTACTTAACATATAAAATTTATAGGTATAGATAAACAATACTTGAGACTGACAACTAGTTTGAGCTAGTATCAGAAATGTCATTTCAATACATTTTGGCCTGTCAAACACATACTTGATATTGTTCTCAATGTTCAGATCGCTTTATAAATACGAGCCCTAAACTTTAAGTCCAGGTTGGAAGTAATTAATTAATAACATGCCAATAACATCATTTTAAGCTTTTTACCTTTGTTTGTTTAGGTAACCTTGGCACTCCAAAATTATAATAATCTAGAATTTGATTTATACTTTCAAAAAATTTCAAAAACATCATCTAAATAAAATAATTAATTACGAAACTTCAGTAAACACATTCTGTAGTTAGTTTTCAATCACAACTTTCGTAAATAATGTTTTAATTTTAACTTTATTCGACGAAACCCAACTACCTAAGCTGAGCTGAGTAATAGGCCACAGTTGGAAACTCAAGACAAAATAGAAAATAGTTGGGAGAGCTTTCAGTCATACGACGCATTTGTAAACAGCTCGTTAAAAAAAACATATATACCTATAATCACGCCTTTATCCCTAATGGAGTAGGCAGAACGTAAACAACAAATACAGATATGTTTTTTTTGTTTTAGGTATAATTGTAGGTACTGTAGGTAAAAAAAGTTTAAATACAAATGGCAAGTTTTTGCTAATTTTTTTACTTGTATTTTTGGTGCCATTAAAACCTTAGAAACCAATATTAAAACATACGACAGCTTACGTACCTATTTAAAAGGAAAATGGTAGTGGAAAAGGCACTTCTACCATCAATCCAAAGTAAAGTGAGTTTTCATGGCCTCTCCAATTAGCCGTGGGAGAAACCGCGAAGTGGAAAGTTAATATTAGTATTTTAGAATCAGGTGCCTAATTAGATTTGAAGAACTACGTTAAGCGGGAAAGTGTCAGGATTCCATTTTTTGGCTCGCATTTAATTTGCTCTTTTTTAAATCTAAGCACAAAACTTATTTAAATATCCATCAATTTACAAACATACATACATATATATAATCACGCCTTTATCCCTAATGGGGTAGGCAGAGCGTAAACGACCTAAACAAAGGTCGTTCCGCCACGTCTGTCAACGTTTTGAGGGTTATTTAAGATGGATTTGTAGGTATATTGCCGTAGTGACAGGTTGTCAGCCCATCGCCTAAATTACAATATACTGAAACCCTCGGATCACTTAGCTGGTTTTTACAGCATGCCCGGGAGGATATGCAGCTGGCCCATTGTATGATTTTCTCTCGCTCCCAGTCCAGCATGGAAGTAATTTCCATCAAATAAATTCATTATACCAAAAATATTTTATAAATTAGACTTTTTAAGACACAATAAAATAAAGTCGAAGATAACCCTAAAGAAAAAACTTAAAACTGTTCTTCAAAATAATATTATGTAAATGTGTCACATTAATGATTCTCCATATTTCATAGTTTTAAACTCTTTCTATATATTTTTTTATGAGATACTAGAATATAAGATAGGTATTTGTTAGCCATTAAGTAACGAGTGCTACCTTGCCAACAAACTGCTTTCGCAGTTTGGTGAGATGTAACATGTAATTCTGTAAATATATTTTTTTGTGAAATAAAATAAATAAATAAACAATCAATTTGCGGGTACGTAATCTATCCCTCCATTCAATTCCCTTGGTTTTCAAAACCTGTCATGATTCGAAGCAAAATATTCTTTAAAAGAAGTTTCTGAAAGTAACAGTGTGACCACTTCAAAGAATCTATAGACATTCCTTCCCACGGGAAATTCTGTATTGGACAGTTTCGATCAAGATGGATAAACCCGCGGTAAGGCAACTGGGAATTGTGAAGTTTTGACCTACTTGCATACTGCTTTACTAGTTACAGTACTATTTACCTCTCATTATTTAAAAAAAAAAAAAACTCTCGGACGTAATCTAACTGCAGGTTTATTTCTGTTTAAAAATTGTTCTTCATAAAGTATAAAACCTTGTAATGCATTGCATTCGACCACCGATCCGCTTGCCAAGCGTGGTGAGCGTTCGTTGTTTTAGGCTCGTATTTATGAAGCGATCTCAAGATTAAGAGCAATTTTAATTATAGATTTGACAGTTCATTTTGTACTAAAATGACATTTCTGATACGAACTCAAACTCACTATCAGTCTCAAGATCTGTTTATAAATACGGGCCTTAAAGTTTCTATTTTAAAGTATGTTCTTACCTGTGGTCTGTATGAAGAATAGTCACACATTGATTCAGAATAAAAATACAAGATATTATGGTATTTAACAGCTTATAGCGATCATACACAGGACACAAACATAAAAAACAACAGCACTACAGGTAAAGCTTATCCCTAAAAAGAAATATCTTTCAGCTGACCTACGGTAGTGAGAGTGCATAAGTGAGGAATGTTTCTCAACATGGTCTAAATTACAAATAAATTACTATGTTATGGAAAGAAGTACTACAACAGTTAGTAACATTGTTTTAAATTTTTACATACATACATACATACATAAAATCACGCCTTTATCCCTTACGGGGTAGGCAGAGCGTTAAACGCCTCGTAAAAGGCGCTTTCGCCGCGTCTGACAATAATTGAGGGTAATTTTAGATTGTAATATGTATTGCCATAGTGACAGGTTGTCAGCCCATCGCCTAAATTACAATACACTGTAACCCTCGAGTCCCTTTTGCTGTCTTCTACAGCATGCCCGGGAGGAAGGGCAGCTGGAACATTCTATGTTTTTCTATCTCTCCCAGTCCAGCATGGAAGTAAAATTAAAATTAAAAGTTTAAATTTTTTTAAACCAAATAATGCTAACTGTATTTGTAGCATCTTCTATCGCAGTCAGTAAGCCTCTCCAAGTATTTCCTTAAACCCCACTCCCGGAAATTGTACAAAATCTTGTCTGGATTTTTACAATGAAATTCAATTTCCTTCATTGCGCACATTTTCCTTTGTTTTTGTATTTGTAACCTTTATTTATAGTAGGAATTAGGATTCAGCGGCTTCCCGGAAAAAGATTTCCCAGTGTCATTGTGAATTGTCTTTTTTTTTTTACTAATTATATTAGAATATATTTACAATTTAACCAATAATTATGGAAAAAAAAGTTTAATGACGTAACGGGTTTCTTTGCGGAAATTGCAGCTTCACATCCGCCATTTTTCACAGGTCTCAGGATTTTCAGAGTAAAAATCTTGGCTAAACTACTCCCTAGGTGGACATGAGTGGTGTGCTCGGCGTCACCTCTGGACGCCGCTTGGGTTATCGGTAGCCTAGCTAAATTTACTGAAGGGAGAAATAAGGCTCTCTAATTTATAACCTACTAGCGACCCGCCCCGGCTTCGCACGGAAATCATCAGCGTTTCTCTACTATAGTATGCATGTATTATACATATAAACCTTCCTCTCGAATAACTTTATCTATTAAAAGAAACCGCATCAAAATCCGTTGCGTGGGTTAAAGATCGAAGCATACATAGGGATGTAGGGACACAGAAAGCGACTTTGTTTTATACTATGTAGTGAAGCCTAACCTTTATTTATTCTAACTAAGTAATTTTTATGTCTATACCAAGTGTAAGAGACAGCGTCCCGCAAACTGATAGGATTTGCTCGCTTAGTCAACGACACTGAACAACTATCAGCTGGATGTCTCATTAAGAAGTAAAAAAATTGGCTTTTCCACACATTGTCTGATCGAGGTGAACGTTTTGTATGGAAAAGCCATTTTTTTTTTCTATTCCTAAAATAATTTTCTGGTGAAAGTTGTTCAGTGTCGTTGACTGAGCAACTGCTCTCAGTTTGCGGGACGCTGTCCCTTACACCTGGTATTTATGAATTAAAACTGACTGCATAAGTCGGTATACTTGACAAACTTTTGAACTTATGAAATGTTAGGACTTTAAGAATATCGATTCTTGATAAAGAGAAAAACATTGTTATGATAGAGTCGAGATAATATTTACATTTGACATATCCATTGGTTGAGAGCTGTCTAATGTGACCGAAGTATTATCTTGACTCCACTAAAATCGTAAATCATTTATAACTAGAGTAACTAGTAGTAAAAGAAAATTTACCTTATAAGTATATTTACAACAAAACAAACATAAAATGTATCGATCACATACGTCAATAGAGATTAAATTATAATTAATAAACCCGTATAAATGACTAACATGTGAGAATTACGTCATTATTTATCTCAATGACCATAAATCTCGATTAATTCTGGCGTATACATCATGTAATTTGAACCTACACGTGTAACTAACAAATAATATGTAGCTTTCAGATACAGAAATAGCTTTAACGATGTTCTGACAAACAAATAAACCACTTGATTTGATTGTAATCAAATTGATTGTAAAATAAATTAAAAGAGTTTCGATACTCTGAGGCTTGCAAGGTGATAGATAAAAAACAATAGTAACTACATAATTATATCTAGAAATCTTTTATTTTACAAATGATTTTTAATTTAATTTAAAGTTATAAACAGGTTTATGCGAATTAAAAAACTTTACAGGTAGTGTTATTTCCATTGGGAATGTTGCTAACACTTTAAAACGTCAAATTCTAGGCGAATCACGAATTACAATCAAATCAATAATATCCTTTTTCTAAGTTATCATTTGAAATAAATAAGATTTTCAAACTTGAAATGTCACCGTCCCAGTAAATTAGCCTTTTGTGTGTAATGTAATGTCCTTTGATGAAGTGAAAGGAAATGATCTCTCGTACAATATTGGTCACGTATACGAGTTGACAGTTCAGCCGGCGGTAACATGAAGAGGGTGCTGTGTATCGACAGCCCACTTTGTAGTTGACAGGGTGCTCATGCTCTCACACGCCGGAAACACTGATGTATCGGCTATCTAAATACTGGTACTATGTCAACACTTATGACAAGTAAAATATACTGTAAAAAAAGGTCGAAGTAAATTGGACTTTTTGTGTGAGTTTAAGTCACTTGATGTAGCTGTATGACACTTAATGTAGCTATATGTTACTTTATGTAGTTATATGTCACTAGCTGTAGGTATTATGACACTTGATGTTGTTGAAAGGAAATGATCTCTCGTACAATATTGGTCACGTATACGAGTTGACAGTTCAGCCGGCGGTAACATGAAGAGGATGCTGTGTATCGACAGCCCACTTTGTAGTTGAGCACCCGCTCATGCTCCCACACGCCGGATACACTGATGTATCGGCTATCTAAATACTGGTACTATGTCAACACTTATGACAAGTAAAACATACTGTAAAAAAAGTCACAGTAAATCACATCTTTCTAAATTGGTATTTTTGTGTGTATAGGCTATCTTAATGCTTGCTATTACTTGAAACCTATATTGTATACAATTTTATTTAGTTATGTGCAGTTTTCTAAATATAATTTGTGTAGTTTTTGGACGCGCTGCACTCTTATATTCTTTGTGTCGAAACTAATAACTGATGAAACTGCAAATCTTGAGATGATTACCTAATAAGTTTTATATTTTTATATAAAGCGTTTCACATTAGCAGCCTTATTTTTATTCACTTACTCAAGCGAGGCGGTGCGTGGGATCTCAGGGGAAACATTAAAAACAAACATTCAAGACTTTAGTAAAGGTAAATTTTATGTATGTATTATGGCTATTTCCCTCTCCATTATCTATTAATATGGTTACATGTCCATAAGTGCCAATAGAACCCACTTAACATGTGGCGGGAACGGACTACAAAATACCGCTCGACCCTCGTCACCGACACCCCGTAGGACAGATTAAAATGCTTTATACATTACGAGGCGGGTCGACTGAGAAAATGTCTTTTTGGATAGCATGTCAATGAGATCGAAAAGTAAAGAAATTGGGTCTTCTTCTTAGCGAGTGGTTTGTAGTTAAGAAGAAGACGCAATTTCTTTAGTCAAATGACCCAATGAACTCTGGTGTTAGAGTTTTTAAACCGCCTAGTAGCACATGTATTAGGCATCTGACGTGGTTTGAGTAACGACCACTACCAAAGACAGTGACCGGGATCGACGGCTACGAAGCGCGGAATCCTTTTTCTTTTCGGACAATCAGGTGATTCAGCCGGAAATATTCTTACTTAATATTCTTTACTCAGGAAAACCTCACAAAGTGACAAATTGTTATCATAAATTATCAAAATTGAAAAGATCATAAATTGACAAATATCAACTTTGTGTTCCCCCCTGGGAATCGAACCTAGGACCTCCGGATCGTAAGCCCATGGCTCTGATTACTAGACCACTGAGGCAGTTAAAGAATTTGGGTGATAAGAAGAATTTCACTAAACAGAAGTCATAGCAAGAATGTTGATTAATTTATCGGTATGGTGGTAAGGACAGCTCAATTGTGTAATCAACTTTCCAAATCACAGTAATAAATCTTGATTTAAGTGAAACCTTTACATAGGTAAATAATAAATGATTTTAAATAATAGGTGATTTTAATGCGGTATCGCCTACACATTTTTTTTATATTTTTACAAAAATGTGTTTGTTGTACTTGCAATTATATGACATTTAATATTCCCATTTTCTAAACAAATACTGTTAGAATATAATTTGGGGTAACACAACTTCGTACAAATCGCCACTAACCAAGTCCCATGTGCTCGGTGAATGCAGTTAGCTACAGATGTTGAAGCTAGCGCACATTCCATTACAAACTATTACAAATTTCATATTAATAATTTGTAACAATCGTTTAAGAGCTTCAACTGTTTATTTACGTTGAAATAATTTTGATGCTATAAACATGATCATACTTAGAATGATTTGATCGTAGATATTTTAGTAATAGAATTATACATATGGATCTACAAATTATAGATCTTCTTTGGTAGCATAGTTCATGAAACTATAGAATCTACGTACATGAGAATGTTACCAAAATAAGACGAGATATAGGTATTATATGTAGTAATATGCACTATTCCGCTTTCTGCTTGTACAATTTCTATACCCAAAAGTTGCCTGGTAGAAATTGCTGCTTTAGCAATAAGACCGCCTTTATTGTACTGTCACGTTTGTTCCTTTCTATTTCTATTGTATGTTTTTATTTGTGCAATAAATGATTTTGTATTGTATTGTATTACTCATTTTTCAATATGAATTTATTATAAAATTTAGATAAACCGTATCATCATCATAAATTTAAGCTCTTAACCGTTAGTTTTCCAAAAAAATATATTAAGTCATAAAAATATGTAAGAACGATAGAAGCCCACCGAGTGTGAAAACTTGAGAATATAAATAGAAATTCTAAATTTTCCGAAAATGAAGACTCACAACAAAGTGAGGGTCGGTGAGAGATATAATTTCCCACCGTCGTAATGAGGCCGAAATTGAAGAACGCAAAATGGAAGCCCTAAACGACTTCCAAACTTACTTAAATTACAATTTCAAAGGTCATTCCAATGTTATGTTTTGCTCCGGCTACGCAGGAAAATGAGATCAGAATACGGGGTCTGAGGAATAATAGGGCTTTCATTTTATGTACGACGCTGAAATTTCATTCGGTTTAAAAACGTAGGCGGGTTTACCCATGAAAAATATTTCGCCCAGGGCGAAAGTTCCCAAGATACTGGCAGCCTTACATCGGAATAAAACGACAAATCTGGGCCAGAAATTATAATGTACACAAAACAAATACAAACTTAAATTGAAAACCCTCATATAAACCTGAATATTATCTGCATTTCCTCAGTGCATCTCTTCCATTATCAAGCGGCTGCAGCGCTATAAAGCGCGCTCACAAGCGATTCACGCAATAACTCTTACTTTATATTTATAAATCATCTTAATCGATCAATATCTCGACTTCACTCAATAAAACGACCAATCCCGACCAGACCGACAATGTACACAAAAAATACAATTCAAAATTGAAAACCCTCATAAAAGCATGAATGTTATCTGCATTTCCTTAGCGGATCGCTTCCATTCTCAAGCGGCTGCAGCGCTATAAAGCGCGCTTCACGCAATAACTCTTACTTTGTATCTATAAATCATGAAAATCTATCACGACCACGTTTACGTAACCAGATTTCACACATTTATAAAATATTCGGCAACTCACTTGTGGGTTTAATAGAGGCATTCACAAGTTGAACAAAAAACATCTAAACCACAAAAATGTCAATGTACACAAAAAATTACAAACACGAATTAAAAAATCTCATAAAAACCTGAATGTTATCTGCATTTCCTTAGTAGATCGCTTCCATTATCAAGCGGATGTAGCGCTATAAAGCGCACTCACAAGCGCTTCACGCAATAACTCTTACTTTGTATTGTTTATGTGACAGTTTACAACACAATCTCCTCATGAAGTTAAACTCTACTCCTAGAGTTATTAATAAAATGTTGCTGAGGCTCTTAAAATGTTGAAAATGATCTCATCCTTGTCTATTGCTAGACATTTTTTACTCTAAAATAAATTCTAATTTAAACATATTTTCTCTTAAATTAGCGCAGCCTATATCAATTAAAAATGCAAGAAAATAGCTTACAGCATTGTAATTCCCTTAGCTTTAAATCTCCAGATGTATATGTTTTCTACAATGTGTCTACTTTGCACTTTGTAATCCAAGTTATCATGTCAAACAGAAATGCATTTTCCTAACACCTAGGGCTTAATCTTACAATGTAAGTAACTATCTCTGTTTAGTAATTCTTCCATGCTGGACTGGGAGAGATAGAAAAAC
This sequence comes from Scrobipalpa costella, assembly GCA_949820665.1. NCBI lineage: Eukaryota > Metazoa > Arthropoda > Insecta > Lepidoptera > Gelechiidae > Scrobipalpa > Scrobipalpa costella. The sequence goes on along the minus strand of OX463296.1, from coordinate 17,989,025 downwards.
ATAGCATGTTCCAGCTGCCCTTCTTCCCCGGGCATGCTGTAGAAGTCAGCAAAAGGGACTCGAGGGTTACAGTGTATTGTAATTTAGGCGATGGGCTGACAACCTGTCACTATAGCAATACACTTTTCAATCTAAAATTGCCCTCAATTTTTGTCAGACGTGGCGAAAGCGACTTTTACGAGTCGTTTAACGCTCTGCCTACCCCGTAAGGGATAAAGGCGTGATTGTATGTATGTATGTATGTAATACTGTCGTACTTGTACTACACTAAATACTATTATTTTTGTTTGTTATTATCCCACCAAGCTCAATGTGTTTCACTGTGGTTTTCCGTACCTATACGGTATACAGAGTAGTTGAAGTTTCCTGGTACGATAATATCCTACACAATTTCCGTGTAGTGTAGTGAAGACGCGTAATAGTGTTCAAGTAAACAGGTCTTAAGTGTTCGGTCGAGGGTGTAGTGCGCTTATTTCCCGCCCCGAGGCAGTCCTCAGAAGAATACTTAAGTTGAAATCACGGCGCTAGAAGTTTGTAACGCCCTGACGTTAGAAGATACTTGCAAAAAAAAATAATATCGACTGTATTTGTTTATACCTATTCGCAACATCGGCAAATAAAAAAAAGAATAAAAGTCAAATAATTTAGACTGAATCAAATATTTTCTGAAAAGAAACCACCTTATTATCTCTGAAAACGAACTTACAAAAAATATTTAAATTAAAGACCTTGAAAACTAACTCGTTAGTTGAAAAATATAATTTTAGAAAAATAATTAAGAACGTTCTCACGTTTAGAAACTGCAAAATTAACACAATCTTAAAACGTACTTTTATTGTGGCCGCATAAAAATTCCAACTCTTTAAAAACGCTGACCTAGTTCAAACTAAACAAAAAAACAAGAAATGAAAATAATTAAAACAGAGAAGGCATTTTATTTAGTTCATTCCTTGCTCAAGAATCACGGCAGACATTGCTCGGCGCAATCTGCACTCACACAGAGAAAGCGATAAGGCTGAGCGGAGTCCGAGTCTTTGTCTCAGCCGTGTGCCTTTACTTCCACAATGGCACACACAAAAGACCGTCAAAACATAATTTTCGCTCAATTAAAATACGCCCGCATTCTGTGAGCTAGCTCTGAGTTGGGAGGGCAGGATTACGCGAGGAGAGATTCTTATTTTTTTTAAGTCATATTTTTGTAATTAAGTAATATGCTAGACTTAGATACAAAAGCATAGAACGTACGTACCACCTGCTTCTAAATCGTGTGCGTCTTCCCACCCAGCCCAAACATGATGGGTGTTTTTATCATATATCAGGATTTAGAGCATAATTGGAGCACCCACATACTGAAGTCAGTAAATTGGAGCATCAATAGGAAAGATGCTACGAGCTAAAAACCGTGGGCCGGCTGGAGAGATTCTCGTCAGCGAGCCCATGCTAGATCTCAGGTACTGTTGAGAGTAGAGCAATGTGTTATATCTCTAGATTTAGAGCATAATTGGAGCAATCTGCTGCCTAAAAATCAACTTCAAAACTTTAATATGAAAGGAGTTATACGCGATTATCTGTAGGCTCGCTGGAGAGACGTCTCCCCATTTGGATCTCATAAACGGTAGGGATTTAAGTTTTGATCTAAAGTTCTACATACGTGCCCTAATTGGAGCACTAAGCTCCAAAAAATTAGGTACTGTGTGTTCAGTAGTTTTCGAGATATAGGTCATTGAAAATGGTATGTACGGCCAGACGTCTCTCCAGCGAGCCCATCTGATGCGCAATAACTACCGAACGTAGATTCTTCGAAAATAGCTCAAATAAAAGCTTATAATTAGAGCACTAAGCTCCAAATAGAAGAAAGTTCTAGGTCCTACAGATTTTACGCTATAAGCGAAAAACACTTTTGTCGCCAAAAAATTCAAATTCCCCAACCGCACGACGTTGCCGCTCCGTGCAACGAGCAAATGGACGCGTCACGAAACGTTCATTTAAGCAAAAATATATCTTGTGCTGCTAAGTTTAAGAGTATTTTTAGTCTAACCGAGGCAAGTACATTCTAGAACAAACACATTGCTCTACTCTCAACAGTACCTGAGATCTAGCATGGGCTCGCTGACGAGAATCTCCCCAGCCGGCCCACGGTTTTTAGCTCGCAGCATCTTTCCTATTGATGCTCCAATTTACTAACTTCAGTATGTGGGTGCTCCAATTATGCTCTAAATACTGAAATATGATAAAAACACCTATCACGTTTGGGCTGGGTGGGGAGACGCACACTTCTAAATCGTTACAAAATCCTTTGCGTGGTTTAGCTTGTTGAGTTCAAACATACAGACGCTTTTCTAATGCGTAATGTACCTACTAATACCCCGAGAGCCCGATTGTGTAATGGATAGGGCCGTTGCCTCCTGAGCGGGAGGTCGTGGTTCGAATCCCACCAGGTACCAATGTGTTTTTCGGTTTTCGACTTTCATATGTAGGTACGTTTATTCGGTGCTTTTCCGTGCTTCGAAAGGCACGTTAAGCCGTTGGTCCCGGTTAATATCGTTTAATACCGTAGATATTAGTCGTTAAGCCATGTCAGAGACCTTGAAAAGTGTAACCTAATCTAGGATTAGCTTAAAATAGCTTAGTTCAATCCCCTAGATTAGGTAGTCGATCCCGTGAGATACGGGATAAGGCTAGGGAGATGATGAATGTACCTACTATTACTGGTTTCATAAAATCTTAATAGTAAAATTGTCTGATTGAGGTGGACATTTTGTATAAAACGCCAATTTTTATTTTCACTTCCTGAAAAACATCCAGGTGGAAGTTGTTCAGCGTCGTTGACTGAGTAACCCCTATCAATTTGCGGGACGCTGTCCTTTACACTCTCTAGATCCTGCATATTACAATTACGAAATTCACACCACCTATACACAAATTTTAGGCACTAGAAGAGAATTGCTGTTTTTACGTGTTGAAACTAAATTATTGAATTACTAAAGAATCCCAAAGCGCACACAATGATCGTCCTGAGTCCGTCCCCTACTTACCAGGAACACAAACAGAGACGCTTTCTCAAACAATTTAAAGCAAAATTACACCGGAGACATTTCATTTTAATGTTATCAGTTTTATGCCGTGAGACATTTTTGAGATACTGACTGTACTTTCCTTGTTTTTAGACGACAATAAATAATAAGATGGCGCGTTGATTAACCTGATTTGACGATCTGGTAGTACTTTCATAAATAAGACACAGAAAGTCCAATGCTAGAGCTGGTCAGCCTGCTATTGTAAGGTGTTTTCCTTATTCGTCATGCTTGACTCACAGGCGAGATTTCTATAGCTTTAAAACAAATGAAAAAATTGGGTGGTGTTATTCAGTCTTTTTTTCAACAAAAAATTCTAATAATCCAATATTATGTTTTGCTCTGACTTTCGTGTGTTCAAACCTAGGATACACTTAGGTTTCTGTCAACAAAGTGCTCTCATATGACTATGAAACACGATAGGTAAGCTTTCACGTTCGTTCCGCCAGCATGGCCGCCGCGCCGCCTCCTGGGTGTTTAGTCAACAACGCTGGACTAAAAGCAACCAGTCAGCTCTTACGTCAACAAATTCTAGAACGTCCCTCTGCGGACATAGGATTCTGAATAAGCCACTGTAATGTTGGTGTAGTCTAATGTTTGCCTAGATTCATTTTGTGGTCATATTACAACTTTGAATCAAAGACAATAACATTTTCTGTGTAGTTATTGGACAGATGAAAACTACACTTGGTAAAAAAAAAACTTTTAGGTATTATTTGATCTTACCTTACAAATGTCCCCAAAATCTACTAATCTGGGTAGTCCCCTGGCGACAGTAACACTACGTATACAAAATTATCTTCTCGACATAATCTTATTTCAAATAAGATTACGTCTAACTGAGTATTTTGTTTGAATGAAAGAAGTAACTGAGTTATTTCATTTCTATTCGTTCACCAAATTATCATTTTAGTTCGTTGAAATTCATAGAAAAATATTTTGCACTTGCGAAAAAATCCATCGATGTTACGCTACGTACCTACGGCTATTACTTCTATACTCCATTGAAAGCCAACATCGGGTGTCGTTGCCGGCGGTAACAACCCCTGGTAATGCGCGCCGGCCCGGGAACGCGCCGTTAACGTGACGATATTTCCGGGAATGAGCCCAATAATGGGGAATCAGCACCGGGTATTGATTCTAGAACGCCACTGGACGCTTTTATGGGAGGGATTGCGGCTATGATGTTTTTAGAGGAGAAAAGATGTAGATATGTGAGGAAATAATTTAATTGACGTCAGAAAATTAAGACGGAATAGCACTACCCTTGTCATCATCATCTCCCTAGCCTTATCCCGTATCTCATGGGGTCGGCTACCTAATCTAGGGGATTGAACGAGAGTACTGGTTTTTACACAGAGCGACTGCCATCTGACCTCCGCAACCCAGAAGGGAAACCAGACCCAATCCTAGATTAGGTTAGAATTTTCAAGCCGCCAATGCTTAACACTGGCCTCTGACCCTGGCGTGGCCCTATCCACTACACCATCGGGCTCATTATAGCACTACCCTTGTCTGATACCAAAATAGCTTACGTTGTTCCATTGGTATGTCGGATTGTCCCCTCAGGCATGGAAGGTCCAATTACCGGAATCACTGTCCACTAGGGGCGTTAACTCCATTTCCCGGTTAATGTTTTAAGGTTGTTAGATACTGTCTGCTCCATCATCTACTTTATCTCGGCTATTACGCTTCTGGCGTTGAATCAAGGGTTAACATTTCACATTTACTTCATTATTATAGACTGTAGACTGACGGATTAAAATAATATGGAAGAATCAAAAAATTGCTTAATATATTTTGAAAATGACTAGGTACCTATATGCTATCGATGATCTCAAAAACAAAATGTACGAAGCAAATATCACACATATATTAGTAACCATCGAAGGTACGTTCGGTTAATTTCAGCCGCACGCGTGAATGTTCTCGCTACGTGACAGTTGTGGTTACAGTCGGTTTACGATCCGTTCTTTGCCAGAAATGGGCATTTTTAGCTAAAGTTTCTCGTACAGGGATTTTACGATCCGTTCTTTACCAGAATTGGGCATTTTTAGCTAAAGTTACTCGTAATAAATGTGCTCACGGGCAGTCAGGTGAATTTTTATGACGCAACGCATAAAAGAAATCGTGTCACGAATTAAATGGACTATACTCCTAAAATAAAATGATTTTTTGTTGTTATTATGACATCTTTAAAAGGCCATTTTTTTTTTTTTATAAAACAGTGAAAGCACAAAATGTATAACTTTTTATTCATAATTGATGCAAACGGGAATAAAACTTTTCATTAAACAAGTAGGTAATTTTGCTCTTTGTGTATGACGGATTCGTATGTAATTAGAAAGGTAGATATTCCGTACTGATAGTAAATAGGCAATAACTTTTATTGTTATACAATTAACTGCCTCGGAGATAGTTTGCAACTATGCACTTGTCAGCGAACTTCACTTAGTACATAGTCGAAACACGAACCACCCGTCCGAAAACATTCCAGCCTTGTGCCAGCCCTGAGTCCAAAGTTTGAGCTTTATACAGACGAACAGCACTTACCAACTACAGGTACGCCTTGAATGCAGCTGTCGATAAACGGCGTGTTTTATCAAAGGTAGACTAGAAGAGATCCCTGAATGAGATAAGTCCGCATTTGTACCATTAAATTCTGTATTCTATGCTAGGTTTAAGTGTTCCTATATTTGTGGTCTTCATAAGGTGCAATAAAGTGATTACATACATACATGTTTCATACAAGCGAACAGCACTTGCCAACTGTAATAAATAAACAATGAGTAATAATAACTGCAGGCACGACTGCAGCTGTCGATACGTCGGTTGTCAACAGTTGCAGTCAACGTGTCGACTTTTGCTGTCGATCGATGTTGACAACTGTGTAGTTGTACAGATAAACGACATATCTGTGCATCTGTCAACGATGCCACTACATAACATCGTTGCATTAATGTCCTGTCAGTGTAACCATGTGTTTTGTAACGCAGCCTATTGGTCCAGCATCGTCCAACGCCAGCCAAAGCCAAGCCAACACGTCTACTCCCACTACCCCCGCCACACCTACCAAGCGAGTGGAGTGTGGACGTGGTGCCGAGCCTTTATAAACCCCAGCCGGGGGCATTTGCGCCGATTTTTGCCTAGATTTAAGATAGTAAGCCGAAACTCTGTCAAATTGTGGTCAAATATTAAAATAAATAATTTTTGATTGTCTTCAAAGCTTTTATTTTGTGCCCACTGTTTCAGTTCACAGAGTCTGATGGTGTAGCGGATAGGGCCGCTGCCTCCTGAGTGTTTTTCGGTTTTCAAATTTCATATGTACGTTTATTCCGTGCTTCGTAAGGCACGTTAAGCCGTTGGTCCCGGTTAATATCGTTTAACATCGTAGATACTAGTCGTTAAACCATGTCATAGGCCAGTGCTAAACATTGGCGGCTTGAAAACTCTGATTTTATCAAGGATTGGGTCTGGTTTCCCTTCTGTTCTTCCAAATACTAGTACCTACCCTCGTTCGATCACCTAGATTAGGTAGCCAACCCCGAGAGATACAAGATAAAGCTAGTGAGATGATGTGTGTAATCCAAATATCGCTAATGGAACAGTTATGTCGGTCGCATTATACCTGCAGTTGGCACGTGCTGTTCGTCTGTGTAATACCTTAGTCGAAACTGGCGCGTGCCGAAGTAGTGTGAACAAGAATGTGCCACTCGAATTCCAGTTCCACCTGGGGAACGGAAGGTGGGATACATACTGGCTGGTATGTAGCTGTTGTTCTTTATTTGAAATTTAAAAGTGTAGAGAACAAAAACAAGGAATGTGCCGCGTTGCCAGTTTGCTGGAAAATGCGAGGTCACGCTTCGCTGTAGTGTCTATTTATACGTTAGCCTTGTTTTCTTTTACTCAATATAGGAAATTTAAAGCTAAACATAAAAACCTAATTTTGTTGGGCAACAAATGTATAGAAATAAAGGTAATCAAAATAGGTCTAACGAGAACTAAACAACCAACGAAAGTGAACAACTCGCAAAAAAAATCTTTATTTCATCTAAATTGCGCCATTTTCAAATGATCTACCTACATTTTAACACTAAACGATAAACAAGTGTTATTCATAATAAAAACTGACCGGTTTACTTGTTTGTATTGAAAGGGTTAGTTATTGAGGGTTAGCCCTCGACATTACGATCCTAGACAAGGTTCTTCATCTTCATACCCTCCTTTCAATACAAACAAGTAAACCGATCAGTTTTAATTATGATCTACCTAACAATACAATACAAAATAATTTATTACACAAAGAAACACAAATAAATACAACACAAAAGTAAGAAAAAACAGTACAATATAGGCGGCCTTGTTTCTAAAGCAGCAATTTCTACCTTTGGGTATTAGGATAGTACATAGCGGCAAGCGGGACAGTGCATCTTACTAAGTTCATGTCAATACTTAAGCAATATACGTACCTACCTACCTAACTCTACATAACGTCAATTAAATAGCTATGACATTACGGCCTGTATTTAAAAACACCACTTGAGAGTGACAGCGAGTTTGAGTTCGTATCAGAAATGTCATTTCAGTACAAAATTATCTGTCAAATCCATACTCATTATCGTACTCTGTTCTTTTAAGTGATCGTACTCTGTTCTTCTTCTTAGCGAGTGGATTGTGTGACGTGTAACTGTTCTGTGCCAGTGGAGTAGTCCATCTCGTCAGTTTATTTACCAACTCGCCGTTTGGACGACACTTCAGCTCCGGCCAAACAACAATCCAATCAGTTTGCTTTGATTTAAGGGCAGTTGTGGTCTGATTGTGTCGCCCCTTTGTTCTGAGGTGTACGTTTGCGGACGCTTTGTCTTCCCACTACTTACTTACTGTAGTATTGTTATAGTTATTGTTCGACTAGTGATCGAGAAGGAAAGCGTAAGTGCAGCAACACACAGGCGTCACTTACTGCGCGTAAGGTTGCGTATAACACACTGTCAAAGCTTTGCCTACAACATACATGCGTCACGTTACGCGCTATGCGCGCGTAACGAGGGACTCTACGTCGGCGCATCCGTCTCCCGTACGCGCGGGTGTATGTGTGTAGAAATTGTAGGTACCCAAACTAAGCCTACCGATAAAAAAATTGAGGAATTGAAATATTTTATTCAAAGACAATATTTCTTTGCGTTAGACATTGTAAGGGCAGCAACACACAAGCGTCACCTACTGCATGCAAGGTTGCGCTCAACACACTGTCAATGCTTTTTGCATTGCCTACAGCATACATGCATCACCTTACGCGCGGAACGAGGAACTCTATGCGACGCATTCCTGTGCCAGAACGCGCGCGTATCGCGTAAGATGACGCATATGTGTTGTAGGCAATGCAAAAAGCTTTTACGTAAGTGACGCCTGTGTGTTGCTGCACACACTAGAAAGTATGTATAAACATTAGGGTACATTCATTGTTAGGGTAGGTTAGCTCCTGTAAAACGGGAAAAGTCCTGTCATCAGTTGCTACAGGAGTTTGTAGACTACGGTGATTGAAGAAACCTTGCTTTTCTAAAGGTGTTGTTGTAAAAGTGCTATGAAATGCTAATAAATGAATTGTAGTGTAGGTAAGGTTATTTTTGCGTAGACTTACCAAACTGATTTGATATACCTATTTACACCGTAGCAATATATCGTAGCGTGTGCTGAAAAATACGCTACGTCCTAGCAAACTACACATATATACATACATACAATCACGCCTTTATACCTAATGGGGTGGGCAGAGCGTAAATGACCCAAACAAAGGTCGTTTCGCCACGTCTGACAAAGTTTTGAGGGTTAATTAAGATAGATTTGTAGGTATATTGCTGTAGTGACAGGTTGTCAGCATATCGCCTAAATTAAAACAAACTACACAGCTGTTATTTTTTCGAAATATTCCGACATGAGTAATATTTACTAAACTTTAAAAAAAAACGCAGTTCAAAAAGAGTTCTGGTTTACATATTATCTTATCTTATTTAGCCTGAATCATCCCACTGCTGGGCAAAGGCCTCCCTCTTCTCCCTCCATTTTTCCCTGTTTTGAGCTTTAACTTGCCAGTCTTTTGTAAAAGTGTCGAGCTCGTCGCGCCACCTGGTTTACATGTCTTTTAAAAAATATATGTAGGTGAATTACACTAATAATAATAATGTGGGGCCTTGCCTCAAGCCTCGCCCTTACTGCTCGCTAATTATTTGTTGTTTAAAAGAAGATAAATTACATCAGTTTCCTGGAACATGTTCCGGGCTTTGTTCTACGGTTGTTTACGTTGCCGGGTTAAATTACGGGACAGTCATCGGTAAACGTAGTTTTCCGTAAAAAAATATGACTCTTTTTTTATAGGTACGAGTAGTATTTTGTCACGATAGCCGTATTGGCTATTCGGGTATATTTATAGTCCATATAAATCGGATTTAAAATGATTGATCTATTTTCTTGCGCTTCTCAAAGTTCATAGAAAGCTTTTACACACACACACGCACACACACACACACACACATAATCACGGCTTTATCCCTAATGGTGTAGGCAGAGCGTAAACGACCTAGACAAAGGTCGTTTCGCCACGTCTGACAAAGTTTTGAGGGTTTTTTAAGATAGATTTGTAGGTATATTGCTGTAGTAACAGGTTGTCAGCCCATCGCCTACACTGCAATATACTGAAACGCTCGGATCCCTTAGTTGACTTTTACTGCATGGCCGGGAGGAAATGCAGCTGGCACATTCTATGTTTTTCTCGCACTCCCAGTCCAGCATGGAAGAAAGCTTTTAATTTGTGAAAAATTGTGTTTTGTTTGTTACACTATCTTTTGTTAATCACTGATGTACTCAAAACAAACGTATTAGTTTAAATAAGGAGTACAAAATATATAGTTATTGTTCAAGGTTTTTTATGGCTGGAAGAAATTGCTGCTTAGCAATAAGGCCGCATATTTGTACTACTAATTGTTTTTCTTTTGTTTCTTTTTTTCTTGTGACTTATAAAGCATATTCTTGTCTTATCTTTGATTTGTCCAAAATGGTTCATTAATTAAAACTACCTACGTGTCTCAAAAAATACTGCTTCAAATCGCAACAAAGCAATACTTATATACATATTTTACTAAGTTATTTATCTGTGTTAAGCCTTGTATTGGGATCCGAGGGTTTCTGTATATTGTAATTTAGGCGATGGGCTGACAGCCTGTCACTACAGCAATATACTTACAAGTCTATCTTAAGTAACCCTCAAAACTTTGTCAGACGTGGCGGAATGACCTTTCGTTTAGGTCGTATACGCTCTGCCTACCCCACTAGGGATAAAGGCGTGATTATATGTATGTATGGGGTAGGCAAAGCGTATACGACCTAAACGAAAGGTCATGTATGTATATGTATGTATGTATATTTTACCAAGTTATTTATCTGTGTTAAGCCTTGTAACTTCTGGAATGCTTAACAATATTGGTACACTAGTTATCCATCATGTCGGCGAGGACTTCGGTAATATTTGGATAGTTGAGCAGCTCGAGGAATGTTCGTCGGTTTGTCGGTATATGCATCATATTTTTTTTACATACATACATATAATCACGCCTTTATCCCTAATGGGGTAGGCAGAGCGTAAACGACCTAAACAAAGGTCGTTCCGCCACGTCTGACAAAGTTTTGAGGGTTATTTAAGATAGATTTGTAAGTATATTGCTGTAGTGACAGGTTGTCAGCCCATCGCCTAAATTACAATATACTGAAACCCTCGGATCCCTTAGCTGGTTTTTACAGCATGCCCGGGAGGAAATGCAGCTGGCACATTCTATGTTTTTCTCTCGCTCCCAGGCCAGCATGGAAGAATATTTTTTTTATTATCAGAAAAAGTTGTTGTCGCTATAGAAATATAGGTAGACTGGTAGATAATACCTTTGGCGTTAAGTCCGTCCATGTAACATTTTTAAGCACAAAGTTGAATAATTAACATACATACATACATACATAAATCACGCCTTTATCCCTTACGGGGTAGGCAGAGCGTTTAACGCCTCGTAAAAGGCGCTTTCGCCACGTCTGACAAAAATTAAGGGGACTATTTTAGATTGTAATATGTATTGCTTTAGTGACAGGTTGTCAGCCCATCGCCTAAATTACAATACAATGTAACCCTCGGGTCCCTTTTGCTGACTTTAACAGCATGCCCGGGAGGAAGGGCAGCTGGAACATTCTATGTTTTTCTATCTCTCCCAGTCCAGCATGGAAGAATCTATCTCTCCCAGTCCAGCATGGAAGAACTAACATGAATAAATAAAATAAATAAATATAAATGTGAAAGTTATTTTGCAAAATAGTGCTTAGTTTAAGAGTTAGAATGCTTTAAAATTATTGGTTAAAAAGAGTAACGCTTAGAGTAACGCGGAAGGCCACATAACAGAAGCGTCATAAAAATGACGTTTGAAGAGAGAAATAGATAGACTTACTTTATAATGGCATATCTCGGTGATTTTTTTATCAATTAAATATCTGTTTTAACTGTTGTTATTTAAATATTAGATATATTTTTGAAATAAGTTATGACAACTAAAATATTATTTATGCATAGACTCTATTATCAGCCTGACAATGCTTCCAACTCTCATCGAACTATTACTGTGTTCTTGACTTTGACGTGAACTCTGAAGGATATTATGAAAGGTAACTTCGCAAAATGTCCCTTGGCCGCAAAATGTCCCGTTAAAAATTTTCTAAGTCTTTTCAGTTAAAAAAAGGGACATTTTGAGAAATAAGACTAAATCTATTTAGATGGTTTCTGGTGATAGAGACCAAATCAAAAAACGGGTTACTTAGTTTATCCTACTTTACTTTACAAGTTTACTAAGTATTTCCGTTTCACAACGAGGCGTACATAAATAACATTGGCTAGTATAGTATTTATTATATTATCTGTGAATTACCTAGGTCAAGGATATAAATAACTTGACGTTTAATCTTACCGCGCCATAGTATGGAAAATATTAACCCGTCGAGATTTTTTTCAAAAAGCTGCCTTCAGCCGCTTATGCCTACTACTTCGAGTTCAGGTAGTAAAAACCTTTATATGAAATTCCAGCAAAAACATAATCCCTCTACGCCTAAACCTTCTTGGTAGAATCACGGTCCTAGTCTATAAATAGCTAACATAATAATACTTTTACGTAGTTTATTATATTCCTTTAAGCTAAGTAATACATAATAAAAAAGTACATTACCGTGAAGTAAATCTGATAAAACGTTAACCTATTTTCAAGGCTAAATATAAATTCGTTTTTCGATCCATTTTCTGTATGTATCAGAAAGGCTTTATGTCACAAAATTGCTTTTGTACACGTATGAGAATCTGTAAGAGCAGATCGAAAAGTCTTCTTTGAAACTGGAATATGAAGGATCGTTAAATTGCGTCGGAAAAGTAGTAGATAGAATGGACGTCTTTATATTACCAACAAGCCAATGGGGCATCGTTATAATGGTAGGTCAAAAACTTTCTTTGAATACTTATAAGATCGTATAAAAATATATAATTTTGTACTTTACAGTTGGATTTTTAAAACATGGAACATGTTAATAAACTAAATAACTTTTAAGTAAGTAAATATACCTATTTTATGTCTTATAGAAAGGAAATGGCTTTATTATTTATTTTGTAGACTAGATATTGTACGTAGAGCAGGTAAATTTAGGTCACCGCATGCAAAACTATCTGTTGCTCATTGCCCCGAAGCTGCTGACGTCACTCTCCAGAAATAGGCCGATATAATTTTGTGAACGGCTGTGCAGTTTTATCACACTATACATACATACATATAATTACGCCTTTATCCATAATGGGGTAGGCAGAGCGTAAACTACCTAAACAAAGGTCGTTACGCCACGTTTGACAAAGTTTTGATGGTTAATTAAGACAGATTTCTAGGTATGTTGTTGTAGTGACAGGTTGTTAGCCCATAGCCTTATTTACAATATACTAAAACCCTCGAATCCCTTAGCTGGTTTTTACAGCATGCCCGGGAGGAAATGCAGCTGGCGCATTTTACGTTTTTCTCTCGCTCCCAATCCAGCATGGAAGGATAACATCACACTATGTGTAGGTGGTTTGGCTATAAAACTTGCAACCACCTTATCAGACGATCCGCATGTGACTACAAAAATAAAATATAGCTGCATCTGATAAACATTTTTTTAAATAGCATCCATGATCTTTGATAATATTAAAATAATTTTAAGATTATCAATGGTCTTGGCTTTAGGCCTTATCCTTTGTAAAAAATAATGATGTCTTAGTGCCGTATTTGTAATCAGCTCTCATGAGTGACAGCGAGTTTGAGTTCGTATCACAAATGTAATTTCAGTACAAACTGGCTTGACCCTTAGGCTCGTATTTTTTAAGCGATCTCAAACTTGAGAGCTGTATTAGGTATGGATTTGACAGGTCAGATTGTACTGAAATGACATTTCTGATACGAACTCAAACTCGCTGTCACTTTTGAGAGCTGATTATAAATACGGCCCTTAGGTATAGTTAAATGTTCGCGTTCCACGAAAAGAAAAAAAATATTCTATTTCCTGCTACTGATTAATAACAGGTAAAATTAAATTCCTGTAGTAGGGAAACGCTACCGAAATCCATTCTGCACGAGTCGCAACTCGCACTCACAGAGACTTATATTCGCGAAAAATTTAATTTAAAAATAACTCCGGGAGCGTGCAGCCGCAACGCGGTGTCTGCGGCACCGGGTAATGTTGCACATACTAGTAAACTAGTAGTAGTTCTTCCATGTTATACTGGGAGCGACAGAAAAACAGAATGTTCCAGCTGCATTTTCTCCCAGGTATGCTGTAAAAGCGAGCTAAAGGATCCGAGGGTTTCAGTATATTGCAATTTAGGCGATGGGCTGACAACCTGTCATTTTAGCAATATACCTACAAATCTATCTTTAATAACCGTCAAAACTTTTTCAGACGTGGTGTGGTGGAACGACCTTTGTTTGGGTCGTTTGCGCTCTCCTCCAGTGATGCTTCAGTGCAGTACCTTTCATACATTTTTATACAAAGAATCATTTGCCACGCAGTGTTGCGCCGCGCTGCTCCGCTGCAGCTACGTCCTAGCGCGGTCTAATCTTTACTATGCTCGTAATTATTTTGCTACGGCGGCGAAATGCTACGATATTCGATGTTTTGTAGGCTGTGTAGTCAATAAATATACAATGCAACCTTGTTATTAATTTCATCACTGCAGTAGTAAACACAAAATTTGAAAACACACAGCCAGAATTTACTATAAATCAAATTTTATCATACGATAGTTCCATAAATAAGCAAAATTTGCTACATTCGAAATATTCCGGGTTATAATAATGCAAGTACGCTGCACTCCGTCCCGCACACGTGCGGTGAACTATTTCAAAAATACAGTGCGACATGGGTTTCAATGAACGTGGGCGCACATATTGGGTGTATGGGACAGCTTCCCGAAAACAGATTGGGGTTGCACAGTCAACGAAACTGAACAACTTTTCTTTTCCATACAAATCGTCTCATCAATGTCGCTATTTTTTATGGGGAAGTATTATGATGGTAGTGGTTTAATTTCTCTGACTGATCAGTTTGCGGGAAGCTGTTCCATGGTTGTCCCTTCTTCTTCTTCTTCATCTTGTCTGTCGTGTTGATCGACCGTACTCTAGTGTCAGTGAACCCTCTGACACGATTTGTGTAACGACCACTATCATAGACAGTGATTCAGCCTGCATCATTCCTCATACCCAGTAGACAAAATACATACATGTAATCATCTTAACAAAGGTCGTTCGCCACGTCTGACAAAGTTTAGAGGGTTATATATGTTAGATTTGTAGGTATATTGCCTAAATTGCAATATACAGAATCCTTAAGATACCTTAGCTGGTTTTTTACAGCATGCCCGGTAAGAAATGCAGCTGGAACATTGTATGTTTCTCTCTCGCTCCCAGTCCAGCATGGAAGAACCAGTCCAGTAGAGAACTACGTTAAACATGGCTTTTGTGTCGTGAGTTCATTTCTTCGCCACGTGCATAAAAACCCTTGCCGCACTGCAGACGATTGGGAAAATACGCGGTCATGCAACGAGGTAGATATTTACGTGCACTCTTATGCACCTTAACCGTTTTGTGCACGTTTCTGAAATGGCTCTTTGTATGCACAATTTTGCTGTTACGACGTAACTATTCACTTCGGTTTTTTTTTCACAAATTTTACACGCCACACACAGTAAAAACGTGATCCTTAGACCCGTAATTATAATCAACACTTGAGACTGACAGCCAGTTTGAGTTCGTATTAGAAATGTTATTTCAGTACAAAATGGCTTGTCAAATCAATACTTAATATGGTTCACAATCTTGAGATAGCTTTATAAATACGAGCCTTTATGTGAAATAAAAATCAGAGATTAGTCTTTCCAAAATAGTCATACAAAGCCTTTCTACTAATCGTATCAACAAGTTTATCAAAAATTCTAGTGGTCTAGCAATTCAAATAATAACATTATAAATAAAACATAAAAATGTTACTTCGAATATCATGGATGGATCTGAAAGCATTCTGAATCGAATTGTTATACAAATTTTAAGAAATTGTTATAAAAAATATTTTGTGGGATTAAGGGTTTAATAATTATAAAAATAATGTTTACCTATTTTTTTGTTTTCTGGCTAAAAACCGCTAATGGCACCAGTATTTTGTATTATTCTTCTTCTTCTGTCGAGTGGGTATCGAGTCTATCGACCATTTTGTGTTGAATTCCGGGAAGTATTTATCTGTTTTTTGACGTTATTCGGTTCGATTTGGTTACTCTAGGAACAGTTTGTTTGTAGTCAATATAGGACAGGAAATGTAAGTAGATTTATAAAATTCTGTGTAAAGCAAAAACGCAGCAAACGAAACGTTCCGTTGTCTCTTAGTTGTCGTTATTGCAATTCTAACTTCAGCACACGCTATGAGAGGAACGCTGAACCCACAAGCTTTTAAAAAGTTTCAAGTGCTGGAGTCCTCCACTGCTATTTCGATAAGACGTGTTGTTCACCCCTTCGACCATGTTTTTAACTGACTCTAAAACTAAAGATAATTTAAACATAGATGTTTAAACATATATGTATATATTTTTAGTTATTGTTCATATATATATTTTTTTAATTACATAGATAGATAGATAAATTCTTTATTCACAGACTGCACAAAAAGTAATACACAAACAATGTAATGTTTCGTTGAAAAAATAATTTGGTTCTGCCGCGAAAAACAAGAAAAAACATGAAAATAACAACAAAATGTTGATACATGTATAACAATTTTGGAAACATACTATGCCCGAATTTGTTTTTAACATTTAAGAAAAAGGAAACATGACAAATTACAAATGCAGGATGGGAAACAGCATGAAAAGTTGGAACATTAGGTAACTCCTTTCTGCAACAGTAACAAATGCTTATGATAATTACATTTGAAAGTATGTTTAGTCTTAGCATCACGGATAGGTGGTGGAATATTGTTCCAACATTTCGATGCTGTATACTTAAAACTTCCAAGAAATGCTGCCGTTTTATGTCTAGGTGTTCTTAATACCCAAGCACGTTAATGGGGTAGGCAGAGTGCAAACGACCCAATCAAAGGTCATTCCGCCACGTCTAACAAGGCTTTGAGGGCTATTTAAAGTAGATTTGTAGGTTTATTGATGTAGTGACAGGTTGTCAGCCTAAATTACAGCATGCCCGGGAGGAAAATCAACTGTCACATTCTATGTTTTTTTCTCGCTCCCAGGCCAGAATGGAAATAAGCAGTAAGAAAATTAAATTAGTAAAGCTAAGCTAGTGATTACAAGTTATTAGAACTAGTTTCCAATAGAACCCCCTTACAAATTAATTTAACCTTTGTTTTTTTTTCACAAAAATAGATATTGTAAAATAGGTTTCCTTTCAGTTTCATCATAATTATCTTCTTCAATATTATCAATATTCTTATCAATATTATTATGGTTTTTGTTAATGGCCAATTTCTGTATTCTTCTGCAAACAAAAATAGTCATGAAAATTGGTTCAGTAGGTTTCTAGCCTGCAGTTCTTCATCTTGCCGTGTGGGTTTCGAGTCAATCAACCCGTCTGCAGTAGGGTGATTGAAGTCAGTTGTACTTATTTAATACGTTTTGAATGTGCCACTTGTTTCCTGTTTTTACTAAAACTTTCGCCTCGAGAACATGTTAAAATGAAATAGCCTTCTGTTTTGCAATGACGTCGCTATGTTGTTCTACTACCAGTTTAGTCAGGACTACGCAAAGCAAGCTGTTTCTTTCTTCCATACTGGTCTGGAAGAGATAGAAAAATGTAAAGTGTTCCAGCTGCCCTTCCTCCCGGGCATACTGTAGAAGTAAGCAAAAGGGATTTAAGGGTTACAGTCTATTGTAATTTAGGTGATGGGCTGGGCTGCACATTACAATCTAAAATTTTCCTCAATTTTATGTCAGACGTGGCGAATGCGCCATTTACGAGGCGTTTTACGCTCTGCATACCCCGTAAGAGATAAAGGCGTGATTTTATGTATAAATGTACGAAAGCAGCGGTTCTTACATTTAGCTAACAAGGGAAAAAGTAACTATGAAGTAACTGTGATATTAACAAACCAATGATACAGTTTCTAATTAAGCTTAATAGAATCTCTCACTAAGCATACAGGCAGATTAAAATATGAAACGAAAAAGAAGGTTTATTCCCCTCTTCAACCATGTTTTTATAAACTTACTCTGTCTTGAGAGCATGTTAAAATGTAAGAGCCTTCTGTTTTGCAATGACGTCGCTATGTTGTTCTACCAGGGAAAAAGTTTTGTATAGCTCACAAGTTTAGATTTAGCATGTAGTAATTATGATATAACTGTGATTTTAAAAAACTCCTAGCTCTGATCCCGATGGTACCGCACTACCTGCCTAATACTATAGCTAACATTATACTACAACACAAACTGCATTTTTCTTCTTGACTATACTTTATTGTCACCGTTTTTATTATCTTTCTTCTTTCCACTTTTTTTTTATCGCTTTCACTAAATCTTCATCATTACTTAACCACTTTTGTAAAACAAATCCTGCTTTTCCTAGCAGATGTAACGATCGTTATTCATTATATATAGAATAATTAGTTTATAAAATCGACCCAACACTTAAACAAATAGCATTTAGATTTTTCGTTCAAAAATTGAGACATCTTTACCCGACATGACCCAGCATTTAAACAAGAGTATCAAATGAACGTTATTTTACTTTGTCTTAATATAGCATAGAACTTGGAAGATTAAAAAAAACAGAGGAACAGCGGGCATGCAGTGGGGGTTGGCAGTTGCTGACGGGCCGGAACGATGTCCTAACGTGGAAATTGGCGATTCCGTGCATCGTATGTTGTTTATTTTCGGCGTTGTGTTTTATTCGAAGTCCATCGTTGTGATTATTACTGTAAGTGTTTCTTAACCTTACCGATAGACGATTTCGTAAGAAAGTGATAGTTTCAGCTTTCTGTACCTGCAGCGTTGCGAGTTTTCAAACATCATTCAATGATATTCGTAGGGAAATGTGTTATTAGAATAGGAAATAGGAGGTGTGTGTTATGTGTAAAATATCAGTGTGCGTGAGTGTGAAGATGAACAAAGGCAATAGAAACTAATAGGAATATTTTGATATGTCTTTAAGATACAGTGTTACACGTTAAAACAAAACACGGTGTTTTAAAGATATTAGTAGTTAAAATCAATAACTTGTATTTTTATTTGTTTATATATTCAGGATAACACTTTACATACATTAAATACACATCGATAAGGCTTATGGGCTCCGAGAGTAGCTGGCCCATAATCCCTCTCGAGAATTCATTCGAATAGGTATTCATGCAAACCTCTAATGGTCTATTTCTCAGCTGACGTAGCGAGCTATAAAGGTGATAATTTCTTGACACAGTCTCTCTTTGGTACAGCAGTCCTTGAAAATTATACCATATTGCAAACTGAACAGAGAAATTGATTATTAACAGGTTTGAACATTAGTACACCGTCACAGGTGACCAAAACTGCAGTTAATAGGTAACTTGTATGACTTTGATTAATGATTAGTATAAAAGAAGTTTGTGAATGAATTAAGATGATCGAAATATTTGATGGAAGGTTTGCAAGTTAGATAAGACTAGGGTTTAGTGTTAGTCTGTGCAAGGTTTTCGCGCGTTGGCATGGTCTGTAGGTTGGAAGGGAGGGCCATTTCATTTGCCTAGGTATCCTAATTCTAAGATCTTAAAGATCTTCATTCAAATTCCCTTCCCTGGTTATTGAGTCTTTGTACCTTTCAGCACGCTACATTAGCCGGGAGATTTAATATTAAGTATGTTTGGTTTTATTTTATTTGGGTTAGTTATGCGCAAGAAGAAAGAAGACGGAGATTCCTGATTCCTGCATTTCAGCTGAAAATATTTTATGTGAGTCGCATGTTTTATATTACTCATTTATATTTTATTTTTTGTCATTCTGTGTAATTTTTCAGCTGAATTTGATTATGAACTTTTTACAAATAATTTATTTACTTACGTCATAATTTCAATTACGATTACCCTATTCAAACTTAACTCAGATTTATTTAAATTTTCTATTTGAATACACAACGTATGGGTCTTTTAATTTGACATAAAATCAGTTTTTAGACGATCACATATTTATTTATCTTGGGCCATATTAATTTTATCAGATTATTATTTAATTAGGGATAGGGTTTTTCACAGATCATTTATTTCATCGTATAGCTAAAGTCCTTCTTCTTTTGTATGTCAACCTGTGAGTAGATCGTCTATATAAAACGAACCTTTTACGCTTCCTGCTGCTAAAGAATAGTCGCTCCAGCCAATTGCTAATTATTTCACTGCTAAATAAGGTGCAGACGCCAAACCAAATGTCACCCTCAACATTCTATGATACACTTTCTGAATCTCGCACAAACTCACCAAGCATAACAGGCAGATTAAACTATGTTCGGATTATTCTATGTTTTTTATCTCTCCCAGTCCAGCAAGGAAGCAAAAAAGAACGAAAAGCTGTATGTTTTTGATTTGGTATTTAATTCAGTTGTAGTTTTAAATAGCTTCTTACGTAAGTAGACAAAAAATTCCGTTTTTAAAACTTTTAACAAAATTGCCAAGCATGGCAAACAGTAAAACAAACGAAGTACAAGATGTTATACATTGTTACCCATTCTTTAAATATATTTTTTACGGCTCTAGTAGAAGGGGAAATTGAATAAGAATTGATAAATCCTCAAAAGAGTATTCACTAAAAGAAAAGACTAAGAACAAACTATTGCTAATTAACATTATACAGTCAAGTCAGCCAACCATGTCGATGTCAAGTGCGCGAGAAAAATTCGGAGCTCAAATGAGAATAATAAATCTCCAGCCCAAATATAAATCATGCCTACTCCAACCAATGAACAAGTTTTTAATTTAAATGTTTGGCACTTTATAACGACAAATATGTCAACCTTACATGACATATGCTTATAGGCATCCAATAATATTTACTAATATACTTGTCGAGCTTGCCAGACGGGTTGGCAAGCAGGATAATATTTTATTGGAAGGAAATATTGTTATTTATTTCTTGGAGCTATTTCTTACTGTAAATCAATTACACAAACAATAATCTAAAAATATACCGGAACAATATTCTTTTGTTCAGCAATCTTCTCATTACAAGCACCAAGATGGCTTGTCAAATACATACTAAATATCGGTCTCATTCTTGATATCGCTTTATAAATACGAGACTAAGTATTTAAAGAAACACTATTTAAATTTTGAATGAAATCATAATATTACCTTTTACGACATACTTACTGCATTTTGCTTTGCTGCGTCAAGTGGAAAAATATTTAACATTAAAAAAAAACGAATTTTGTGGGTGAAACTGTAAGGTAGAAATTTAGCCTAATACAGAAATGTGGCCTCTTATATTCCTTGGCACAGAGTGCTGCTGCCTTGTTGCAGCCACGTCACGACTTGAGTCTAAAATATAGCTTCATACGAGCACTTGTGGATTTCTCACGTACTTTAACAATTAATTTTGTACAACAGGTTGTATTGCTACGAATTTGTTGCAACATTTGGGCCCAACTGAAGAAACAAATAAAATAAATTAATGTTTCAATGACCTTTAAGGTTTAAACATTACGACCTGTAATTATAAACAGTGCTAGAGACTGACAGCTAGTTTGCGTTCGTATCAGATACGTCATTTCAGTACAATGTGGCCTGTCAAATCCATACTTAATATTGCTCTCAATCTTGTGATTGCCTTATAAGTAAATACAAGTCCACGAGCACGTTGATATGAAATTAAATGCAGCTGTAAATTAAATAATGTAAAAGTACCACTTCGTGGTCTCTAAAATTATCTACCTACTTTTCATCAGAATTATAACGCACGTGTAAAGACTGAAACTATGAAGAAACATTGTACATACAAAATTATTTTCTGGTCGCCTACGGCTAGTTCTGGAATAAACTACGATTATGTTCTTCATATTTTCGAGCCGGAAAAACAAATAAATCTCAACTTCTTATTAAATTGGCGCCCTATTTACGGAATTTTAACTGTTGCTACGAGGTTTAAAAGTTGCCTGAATTAAGTTGCCTTAATTGAGAATTTTTTTCTACGAATTGATTTTGCTACAAAATTTCATGGGCTTTTCATCTTCAGCGATCATCATACAACGATACAACTCAAGGGAGAACTTATTCTGCACATAGCTTCTAAGTTAAGCAAACTCACCAGTTTCCCGTCGCGTCGTTCGCGTCGAGTAGTAACACTTCTACGTAGTTGAGAACTGGCTTAATTATTCATGTGGAGTGTCATTACTGTTTCTAGCCGCCATGTTGCCAATTTTCGCGACTATTAGCAGTTCATACGACAAGTTGAGCAGCAGGCTCTCGACGAAGTCACTCGTGGGATGACTTGCTTTGTTTGAGTTACGGTAATTGACTGCAGAGAGCCTGCGGTAGACTTTTGATTTTATGGTAATGTTGTTCTTTGATGATCCCTTTTAAGGCGCTCGTTGGTCCAGTTAAGATTAAAAAATATTGTTCAGGAGGTCAAGGCTTTTCAAGTAAAATCAACGCTATTGTGAAAAGCACCAACAGTGAAAATTCTAGGTTTCAATATTTTTATGTTTCACAACCACACTGCTCTAATTATCGGGTGAAAATCATGAAACGACAGAACAAAGCAATTAGTCCAAAATGAAAACGAAAGTGCACGCTCATTTCTACTGATTCGGATTCAAATTACGTTTTTAGAGACAATTAATAATCGCGGACCGTGAAATGAGGGTATTCCAAAAGTTTATTGGGCATAGCATTGGCTTCACCGCATGCTGGCATTGTTTTTAATTAATTCGCAAACGGGCTGGCAGCTGGTACTGCCTCATTAAAATAGAAACGTTGATTTTAGCTCGATTTGCAGCCCGGGTTCCGCCGGGTCCGACGGGTTCGCACATTCAGAATTGGAAACTTCTATTATAGCTCCCCGAAATTTTAACCGAACCAAACTTTCGTATATGCTTTCGGCCTGAGTTCGTAGTGAGTGTGGGTGGATACGTGTGGACTTCAGTTGTAAATTTCTACTATTAGTTTGAAGCTAGTGAGTTTGGGTAGGTATATAACTAATATGTAATAACTGACCTCCACTCCGGGTTAGTTAGTAATAGTTGGCTTTATTCATAACTTTATTTTTGGCGGCTCCCATCAAACAAACCGAAAATTATCCCTCACATCGTTTCTTTCAAATAAAAGTGAATGTCTACAACAAAGCACTTTTTACCAAACAATTTCTTAGCTAGATTTTTTTCAACAAATCGTTTACTTTTATTGAAGCACATTTAGTTAATCCCATTTTTCTGTCTCTAGACATCACACATTACTTAAGGTTTCAAAAATAGTTATAACAAAGCATATTCTGAAGTCTATTGATACAAGAAGGCTCTTTAACTTGGAGGAACAAGTCAAGTATTAGACAGAGCAACTTCTCTGCGAACTATAACTCTAAGGAAACTTCCGAGACACATTAGGTATGAAACATTTTCATAATAAAGCACCACGCTGGATCTGGATCCAAATTATGAAGTCAATAGACTTACTAAGCGCTTTCTATGAATAATGGTATCAATTCGAACTACATACCAGTCACATTTCAATTTCATTCTGACCCTGCATAGATTATTAATTAGGCATTAAAAAGAGATAGTTTAATTCTTTCGCTACTTTTTCAGCCCTTACAACTTTAAACATTTGATTGGCCGGTAGAGAATGCCGCGTGGCGTTAGACTTGCTCTTTGTACATTGCGGAATAATGTTTTAAAAACAAATAAATAAAACATTACCGTCGATTTAATAGTTATGATAACACTTACAACACCAGCCTGTTATGTTAAAACAGTACCTAGCTAGTACAATAAGCGTAGGTATATCGATTAGGTTTCGTCCTATCAAGCTTAAAAGGAATTAGTTTGCTATCACGAGCGCACAAACACCTAAAGTAAAACAGGGTCTTCGTTTTAGCGAGTGGATTCTCAAGTCGAACGACGACCTGAGAATCCTGGTGTCAGAGTTTTCAAACCGCCTAGTAGCACAGCTATTAGACCTCTGACATGGTTTGAGAAACGACCACTATTAAAGACAGCGGCTGGGACCGACGGCTTAACGTGCCCTCCGAAGCATGGAATCCTTTTACTTTTCGAACAATCAGGTGATTCAGCCTGCAATGTCCTAACCAAACTGGGGAAAACCTGACAAAGTTGACAAATATCAACTTTTTGTCCCCCCTCTGGGAATCGAACCCAGGACCTCCGGATCGTAAGCCCATGACTCTGACCAGTAGGCAACGGAGGCAGTTTCAGAAACTGGGTAATACCCAGTATTATCTACGATCAGCGTGACAACGTCCATTCGATCAGAGAAGCCAATAGCTATTCAGATCATAAGCCTCACAAATACAACAATTCTGCATAAATTGCCCTCTCAATTTAGCCTAACAATACCCAGGTTTATAATACCGAGATTATATTATAAACCGAAAACGCTCCTTCAATACTAAAACATCTTAAGATGCCAAAAATTAATCATTTCTTGCTTACACTGACTTAAGGCGCCCTGGCCCATTTCCTTACGCAAAATGCCATCTTTGTATTGTTAATTTAAATTTATGCGACTGGTGGCAGAAAGCGATATTAATTGCCACCTCATGTAACCAAATATTCACATCACCAAAGTATTTTATTAGGTGCGATTAGTTAGTGAGTAGGAAATTAAAAATGCGAATTAGATTCAAATAGAAAGAACCACGGCTTATCAAGTTCGTTGGATAACTCAAGACCCACTCTACAGAAAATAATAGAATATTTAAAGATACTAATATTAATAGAATATTAGTTACTATTCAATGTTCTGCTTTAGTTCATGCATCACATACGGGGTGTAAGGGACAGCGTCCCGCACACTGATTGGCAACGGAACTATCAGCAGTTCTCTTTTTTTGTTTTATATGAAAATATATAGTCCAAAGAGCAATTTCTCAAACAAATTGCTTTAACATTAAGAAAAAAAAATAAAAAATAATAAAACTTGTTTAAATAAATAAACTCAATAACTACCTATTTCATGATCTCAATCACGGATCTCGATATTTATTTATTTATTTGTTTTTTTTTCCGGCATGTAAACCAACTCTAACTGCACAATGCATTCACATACTCCACACAATACAGAAACAAACTTACACAACACTAACACAATGATATCCTTACATACACATACATTACACCTACTACTTGCAGTGCGCGGCAAACAAATTGTTTTCTTTATAGTTTTAGTTTGCTATATCTTACATAATTTTTACTATGACCTGTTCTTATTAAGTTTGATCTGTACACTTATTTGCCCTCATATTGAATTTGTATAATGTTAATATAATGGAGGTCTGTAATTGGCTGATATTTTGAAAATTTATTAGAACTAGTTTGTATGTATTATAGCTGTAGACTTCAGTTTTATTAAATAAATAAATAAAAAATTTTGTTTTACATACAAATTAAGGTGGTAAGTTTGTATGGAAAGTTCAACTTTTTTTTTTCTCTCCTGAAAGAATTTCCTGGTGGAAGTTGATCAGTTTCGTAGACTGAGCAACCCGCTGTTCCTTACAACCGACTCTACCGGTACCTATGTACTATTATCTTTTTAAGTCAAAATAACTTATTAATTTTCCCGTACCGGATCCGGCCCGCAAGATGTAATTTTCCCAATTTTCTTAGTCTTAGTGTCTCGTAATTACGACATTAATATTTCGGAGCCTCAGTCTCTCACGAGATGTTCTGATTTATGTGACAGAGACGCCATCTTGTATTATTTAAACATACGATTTCGCCTTTTGTGTGTCCCAGTCGCTTTGTGTGTAGTCTGTGTACGGCTCGTTACTGCTGTGGTCGTGTAGAGACTGTAGACTAGGCACAGTGTGCCGTGGTCGTGTTCAGACTATGAAGCAAGTACGGTATTCATAACCGTATACGAACACAGTGGTTTCCGTCCAATCGCAGAATTCATGGAGCATAGAGATACCAAATGACGGACATGTCAGAAGATGATGACTCTAAAAAAGATAATAAACAAATAAAATACAATAGGGCCCGTAACTATAAACAGTACTTGAGACTGACAGCTAGTTTGAATTCGTATCAGAAACGTCATTTCAGTACAATGCAACCTGTCAAATCCATACTTAATATTGCTCTCAATCTTGAGAGCGTTTTATAAATACGGGCCTTGTTATGCACATCTTGATATCGAATGTCACTTCTGTGACATTGGTAATCCATAGACCCACAGAAGTGAGATTTGACAGGCCAAAATGTACTGAACTGACATTTCTGCTACGAGCTCAAACTGTCAGTCTCAAGTGTTGTTTATCAATACAGGCCACATTCTATCTTTAATAATTTATGATTTGTCATGAAATTATACAGTTTCACAGCGATGACAGCCGGCCTGAAAATTACGTCACGCAACACAACTCACCCTCTCTATATTTCAGGCTCTGTGTATCTGAAAGTCGGATCTAATATATGACAGTTCGTGATTTACGGGTATAGACGTAACAACGTACACGTGGGTCGAGAACAAAGCCACTGTAGATTCATCAGGATGCAAATGCATTTGTCAAACTTGAATACATAATTGAAACTAAGGCTTGTATTTATAAAGTGATCTAAAGATTAAGAGCAATATTAAGTATGGATTTGACAGGTCATATTGTACTGAAATGACACAAACTAGATGTCAATATCAAGTGCTGTTTACCAATACGGGCCTAAGACTTGCTTGTCCATATTTCCATAAACAAAATGGGAAATGTTATTGGCTGCTGTTAGGCTGTGTGTAATCCATTAACGAGTAAAATAGTTAACATCAATGATGAAGTCATGAATCGTCACCTGAAAGTTCAAAAGATACTGGCTTCTCCACACATTGACGAAATACAACAAGCTGTTTGGTCTTAAAATAAACTTTAGTTGTCGTCATTGCAATTCTAACTTCAGCACACGCTATGAGAGGAACGCTGTTGTATCTGTGTGTCATGCTATCCGGTTTAATTGTTATTCTAGGAACAGTTTGTTTGTACTCAATATAGGAAAGGAAATGTAAAAAGATTTTTAAAAATCTGTGTAAAGCAAAAACGCAGCAAACGAAGTGTTCCGTTGTTGCTAGTTGTCGTTATTGCAATTCTAACTTCAGCACACGCTATGAGAGGAACGCTGAACCCACAAGCTTTTAAAAAGTTTCAAGTGCTGGAGTCCTTCACTGCTATCTCGATAAGACGTGTTGTTCACCCCTTCGACCATGTTTTTAACTGACTCTAAAACTAAAGATAATTTAAACATAGATGTTTAAACATATATGTATATATTTTTAGTTATTGTTCATATATATTTTTTTAATTACATAGATAGATAGATAAATTCTTTATTCACAGACTGCACAAAAAGTAATAAACAAACAATGTAATGAGGTACTAAATACAAATAATCTTAAAAATAAATATAAAAAAAAAAAAACAATTTACAGCCGTGAACGGTTCTATCTCAGCTTAAATGTCACACAGTGACGCTGATTTTCAGATAGCACCCATATGAAGGGAGGGGAAAAAAAATTGGTTTGACCCAGAGAGAAACTAAAATATAAACTTTTCGTTGAAAAATTAATTTGGTTCTGCCGCGAAAAACAAAAAAAAAAACATGAAAGTAACAATAAAATGTTGATACATGTATAACAATTTTTTAAACATACTATAGCCCGAATTTGCTTTTAATATTTATGAAAAAGGAAACATGACAAATTACAAATGCAGGATGGGAAACAGCATGAAATGTTGGAACATTAGGTAACTCCTTTCTGCAACAGTAACAAATGCTTATGATAATTACAATTGAAAGTATGTTTAGTCTTAGCATCACGGATAGGTGGTGGAATATTGTTGCAACATTTCGATGCTGTATACTTAAAACTTCCAAGAAATGCTGCCGTTTTATGTCTAGGTGTTTTTAATACCCAAGCACGTTAATGGGGTAGGCAGAGCGCAAACGACCCAAACAAAGGTCATTCCGCCACGTCTAACAAGGCTTTGAGGGCTATTTAAAGTAGATTTGTAGGTTTATTGATGTAGTGACAAGTTGTCAGCCTAAATTACAGCATGCCCGGGAGGAAAATCAACTGTCACATTCTATGTTTTTTTCTCGCTCCCAGGCCAGAATGGAAATAAGCAGGAAGAAAATTAAATTAGTAAAGCTAAGCTAGTGATTACAAGTTATAAGAACTAGTTTCCAATAGAACCCCCTTACAAATTAATTTAACCTTTGTTTTTTTTTTCACAAAAATAGATATTGTAAAATAGGTTTCCTTTCAGTTTCATCATAATTATCTTCTTCAATATTATCAATATTATTATGGTTTTTGTTTATGGCCAATTCCTGTATTCTTCTGCAAACAAAAATAGTCATGAAAATTGGTTCAGTAGGTTTCTAGCCTGCAGTTCTTCATCTTGCCGTGTGGGTTTCGAGTCAATCAACCCGTCTGCAGTAGGGTGATTGAAGTCAGTTGTACTTATTTAATACGTTTTGAATGTACCACTTGTTTCCTGTTTTTACTAAAACTTTCGCCTCGAGAACATGTTAAAATTAAATAGCCTTCTGTTTTGCAATGACGTCGCTATGTTGTTCTACTACCAGTTTAGTCAGGACTACGCAAAGCAAGCTGTTTCTTTCTTCCATACTGGTCTGGAAGAGATAGAAAAATGTAAAGTGTTCCAGCTGCCCTTCCTCCCGGGCATACTGTAGAAGTAAGCAAAAGGGATTTTAAGGGTTACAGTTTATTGTAATTTAGGTGATGGGCTGGGCTGCACATTACAATCTAAAATTTTCCTCAATTTTATGTCAGACGTGGCGAATGCGCCATTTACGAGGCGTTTTACGCTCTGCATACCCCGTAAGAGATAAAGGCGTGATTTTATGTATAAATGTACGAAAGCAGCGGTTCTTATGTTTAGCTAACAAGGGAAAAAGTAACTATGAAGTAACTGTGATATTAACAAACCAATGTTACAGTTTCTAATTAGGTAAGCTTAATAGAATCACTCACTAAGCATACAGGCAGATTAAAATATGAAACGAAAAAGAAGGTTTATTCCCCTCTTCAACCATGTTTTTATAAACTTACTCTGTCTTGAGAGCATGTTAAAATGTAAGAGCCTTCTGTTTTGCAATGACGTCGCTATGTTGATCTACCAGGGAAAAAGTTTTGTATAGCTCACAAGTTTAGATTTAGCATGTAGTAATTATGATATAACTGTGATTTTAAAAAACTCCTAGCTCTGATCCCGATGGTACCGCACTACCTGCCTAATACTATAGCTATTATTATACTACAACACAAACTGCATTTTTCTTCTTGACTATACTTTATTATCACCGTTTTTATTATGTTTCTTCTTTTCACTTTTTTTTTATCGCTTTCACTAAACCTTCATCATTACTTAACCACTTTTGTAAAACAAATCCTGCTTTTCCTAGCACATGTAACGATCGAATAATTAGTTTATAAAATCGACCCAACACTTAAACAAATAGCATTTAGATTTTTCGTTCAAAAATTGAGACATCTTTACCTGACATGACCCAGCATTTAAACAAGAGTATCAAATGCATAAATACCCATACTTGTTTCTTGGAAATAGAGTTAAATTTTGAATGTTACAAACGATATTTTACTTTGTCTTAAAATAGCATAGAACTTGGAAGATTAAAAAAAAAACAGAGGAACAGCGGGCATGCAGTGGGGGTTGGCAGTTGCTGACGGGCCGGGACGATGTTCTAACGCGGAAATTGGCGATTCCGAGCATCGTATGTTGTTTATTTTCGGCGTTGTGTTTTATTCGAAGTCCATCGTTGTGATTGTTACTGTAAGTGTTTCTTAACCTTACAGATAGGCGATTTCGTAATAAAGTGATAGTTTCAGCTTTCTGTACCTGCAGCGTTGCGAGTTTTCAAACATCATTCAATGATAATCGTAGGGAAATGTGTTATTAGAATAGGAAATAGGTGTGTGTTATGTGTAAAATATCAGTGTGCGAGAGTGTGAGCATGAATAAATGCAATAGAAACTAATAGGAATATTTTGATATGTCTTTAAGATACAGTGTTACACGTTAAAACAAAACACGGTGTTTTAAAGATATTAGTAGTTAAAATCAATTACTTGTATTTTTATTTGTTTATTTTATTTTATATTCAGGATAACACTTTACATACATTAAATACACATCGACAAGGCTTATGGGCTCCGAGAGTAGCTGGCCCATAATCCCTCTCGAGAATTCATTCGAATAGGTATTCATACAAACCTCTAATGGTCTATTTCTCAGCTGACGTAGCGAGCTATGAAGGTGATAATTTCTTGACTCAGTCTCTATCATTTGAACTGACTTCTTAGCGCATATCATGTGATTTTGGTACAGCAGTCCTTGAAAATTATACCATATTGCAAACTGAACAGAGAAATTGATTATTAAAAGGTTTGAACATTAGTACACCGTCACAGGTGACCAAAACTGCAGTTAATAGGTAACTTGTATGACTTTGATGAATGATTGGTAGTATGAAAGAAGTTTGTGAATGAATTAAGATGATCGGAATATTTGATGGAAGGTTTGCAAGTTAGATAAGACTAGGGTTTAGTGTTAGTCTGTGCAAGGTTTTCGCGCGTTGGCATGGTCTGTAGGTTGGAAGGCAGGGCCATTTCATTTGCCTAGGTATCCTAATTCTAAGATCTTAAAGATCTTCATTCAAATTCCCTTCCCTGGTTATTGAGTCTTTGTACCTTTCAGCACGCTACATTAGCCGGGAGATTTGATATTAAGTATGTTTGGTTTTATTTTATTTGGGTTAGTTATGCGCAAGAAGAAAGAAGATGGAGATTCCTGATTCCTGCATTTCAGCTGAAAATATTTTATGTGAGTCGCATGTTTTATATTACTCATTTATATATATTTTTTTTTCATTCTGTGTTATTTTTCAGCTGAATTTGATTATGTACTTTTTACAAATAATTTATTTACTTACGTCATAATTTCAATTACGATTACCCTATTCAAACTTAACTTAGATTTATTTCAATTTTCTATTTGAATACACAACGTATGGGTCTTTTAATTTGACATAAAATCAGTTTTTAGACGATCACATATTTATTTATCTTTGGCCATATTAATTTTATCAGATTATTATTTAATTAGGGATAGGGTTTTACACAGATCATTTATTTCATCGTATAGCTAAAGTCCTTCTTCTTTTGTATGTCAACCTGTGAGTAGATCGTCCATATAAAACGAACCTCTTACGCTTCCTGCTGCTAACGAATAGTCGCTCCAGCCACTTGCTGCAATTATTTCACTGCTAAATAAGGTGCAGACGCCAAACCAAATGTCACCCTCAACATTCTATGATACACTTTCTGAATCTCACACAAACTCACCAAGCATAACAGGCAGATTAAAATGTAAAAACTTTTAAGTTCGGGTCTGTAAAGTTACTCTGTCTCGAGAACATGTTGAAATGTAAGAGCCTAAGCAATATGTTGTTCTACTACCAGTTTAGTCAGAATTACGAAAAGCAGCTGTACGTTCAGGTAATAAGGGAAAAGTAACTTTAAAATAACTGTGATATTAACAAATTTATGATACAGTTTCTGATTAGGCTGAATAGAATCTCTCACAAACTAATCAAGCATATCAGTAGAGACTTTTAAGTGCGGGTCTTCCACTGATATCTCGAAAAAGAAGGTTTGTTCAAACCCTCAACTGTGTTTTTCTAAACTTAATCTGTCTCGAGAACATGTTAAAATGTAAGAGCCTGAGCAATGTGATATTGTGCTACCAGTTTAGTCAGGATTACGCAAAGCAGCTGTACGTTCAGCTAAAGCCAACTAAAAGGTTTTTACATTCATAAAATTATCCCTAACAGGGTAGGCAGAGCGTAAAAGAAAATGTGCCTCGTATAAGGCGCTTTCGCCACGTTTGACAATAATTGAGGGCAACTTCAGATTGTAATGTGTATTGCTGTATCGACAGGTGGTCAGGCCATCGCCTAAATTACATTACACTATAACCCTCGAATCTCTTTTGCTAACTTCTACATCATGCCCGGGAGGAAGGGCAAACGGATTATTCTATGTTTTTCTATCTCTCCCAGTCCAGCAAGGAAGCAAAAAAGAACGAAAAGCTATATGTTTTTGATTTGGTAATTAATTCAGTTGTAGTTTTAAATAGCTTCTTACGTAAGTAGACAAAAAATTCCGTATTTAAAACTTTTAACAAAATTGCCAAGCATGGCAAACAGTAAAACAAACGAAGTACAAGATGTTATACATTGTTACCCATTCTTTAAATATATTTTTTACGGCTCTAGTAGAAGGGGAAGTTGAATTAGAATTGTTAAATCCTCAAAAGAGTATTCACTACAAGAAAAGACTAAGAACAAACTATTCCTAATTAACATTGTACAGTCAAGTCAGCCAACCATGTCGACGTCAAGGGCGCGAGAAAAATTCGGAACTCAAATGAGAATAATAAATCTCCAGCCCAAATATAAATCATGCCTTCTCCAACCAATGAACAAGTTTTTAATTTAAATGTTTGGCACTTTATAACGACAAATATGTCAACCTTACAAAATAATATGCTATAGGCATCCAATAATATTTACTGCTATACTTGTCGAACTTGCCAGACGGGTTGGCAGCAGGATAATATTTTATTGGAAGAAAATATTGTCATCTATTTCTTGGAGCCATTTCTTACTGTAAATCAATTACACAAACAATAATCTAAAAATATACCGGAACAATATTCTTTTGTTCAGCAATCTACTCATTACAAGCACCAAGATGGCTTGTCAAATACATACTAAATATCGGTCTCATTCTTGATATCGCTTTATAAATACGAGACTAAGTATTTAAAGAAACACTATTTAAATTTTGAATGAAATCATAATATTACCTTTTACGACATACCTTCTTACTGCATTTTGCTTTGCTGCGTCAAGTGGAAAAATATTTAACATTAAAAAAAACGAATTTTGTGGGTGAAACTGTAAGGTAGAAATTTAGCCTAATACAGAAATGTGGCCTCTTATATTCCTTGGCACAGAGTGCTGCTGCCTTGTTGCAGCCACGTCACGACTTGAGTCTAAAATATAGCTTCATACGAGCACTTGTGGATTTCTCACGTACTTTAACAATTAATTTTGTACAACAGGTTGTATTGCTAAGAATTTGTTGCAACATTTGGGCCCAACTGAAGAAACAAATAAAATAAATTAATGTTTCAATGACCTTTTAGGTTTAAACATTACGACCTGTAATTATAAACAGTGCTAGAGACTGACAGCTAGTTTGCGTTCGTATCAGATACGTCATTTCAGTACAAAGTGGCCTGTCAAATCCATACTTAATATTGCTCTCAATCTTGTGATTGCCTTATAAGTAAATACAAGTCCACGAGCACGTTGATATGAAATTAAATGCAGCTGTAAATTAAATAATGTAAAAGTACCACTTCGTGGTCTCTAAAATTATCTACCTACTTATCATCAGAATTATAACGCACGTGTAAAGACTGAAACTATGAAGAAACATTGTACATACAAAATTATTTTCTGGTCGCCGACGTCTAGTTCTGGAATAAACTACGATTATGTTCTTCATATTTTCGAGCCGGAAAAACAAAGTAAAGCTCAACTTCTTATTAAATTGGCGCCCTATTTACGGAATTTGAACTGTTGCTACGAGGTTTAAAAGTTGCCTAAATTAAGTTGCCTTAATTGACAATTTTTTTCTACGAATTGATTTTGCTAGAAAATTTCATGGGCTATGAAGGTTTTTATCTTCAGCGATCATCATAGAACGATACTACTCAAGGGAGAACTTATTCTGCACATAGCTTCTAAGTTAAGCAAACTCACCAGTTTCCCGTCGCGTCGTTCGCGTCGAGTAGTAACACTTCTACGTAGTTGAGAACTGGCTAAATTATTCATGTGGAGTGTCATTACTGTTTCTAGCCGCCATGTTGCCAATTTTCGCGACTATTAGCAGTTCATACGACAAGTTGAGCAGCAGGCTTGCGACGAAGTCACTCTTGGGATGACTTGCTTTGTTTGAATAACGGTAATTGACTGCAGAGAGCCTGCGGTGGACTTTTGTTTTTATGGTAATGTTGTTCTTTGATGATCCCTTTTAAGGCGCTCGTTGGTCCAGTTAAGATAAAAAAATACTGTTCAGGAGGTAAAGGCTTTTCAAGTAAAATCAACGCTATTGTGAAAAGCACCAACAGTTAAAATTCTAGGTTTCAATATTTTTATGTTTCAAACCCACACTGCTCTAATTACTGCATGCTGGCATTGTTTTTAATTAATTCGCAAACGGGCTGGCAGCTGGTACTGCCTCATTAAAATAGAAACGTTGATTTTAGCTCGATTTGCAGCCCGGGTTCCGCCGGGTCCGACGGGTTCGCACATTCAGAATTGGAAACTTCTATTATAGCTCCCCGAAATTTTAACCGAACCAAACTTTCGTATATGCTTTCGGCCTGAGTTCGTAGTGAGTGTGGGTGGATACGTGTGGACTTCAGTTGTAAATTTCTACTATTAGTTTGAAGCTAGTGAATTTGGGTATATAACTAATATGTAATAACTGACCTCCACTCCGGGTTAGTTAGTAATAGTTGGCTTTATTTATAACTTTATTTTTGGCGGTTCCCATCAAACCAACCGAAAATTATCCCTGACATAATTTCTTTCAAATAAAAGTGAATGTCTACAACAAAGCACTTTTTACCAAACAATTTCTTGGCTAGATTTTTTTCAACAAATCGTTTACTTTTGTTGAGGTACTTCTAGGAACATTTAGTTAATCCCATTTTTGTCTCTAGATATCACACATTACTTAAGGTTTCAAAAATAGTTATAACAAAGCATATTCTGAAGTGTATTGATATAAGAAGGGTCTTTAACTTGGAGGAACAAGTCAAGTATTAGACAGAGCAAGTTCTCTGCGAACTATAACTCTAAGGAAACTTCCGAGACACATTAGCCATGAACGATTTTCATAATAAAGCACCACGCTGGATCTGGATCCAAATTCTGAAGCTTATTAAGCGATTTCTTTGAATAATGGTATCTATTCGAACTACATACCAGTCACATTTCGAGTTCATTCTGACCCTGCATAGATTATTAATTAGGCATTAAAAAGAGATAGTTAAATTCTTTCGCTTCATTTTCAGCCCTCAGATCTTTAAACATTTGATTGGCCGGTAGAGAATGCCGCGTGGCGTTAGACTCGCTCTTTGTACATTGTGAAATAAAGTATTAAAAATAAATAAATGAAACATTACCGTCAGTTTAATAGTAATAAGTAATAGTTATGATAAAACTTATAACACCAGCCTGTTCTGTTGAAACAGTATCTAGCTAGTACAATAAGCGTAGGTATATCGATTAGGTTTCGCCCTATCAAGCTTAGAAGGAATTAGTTCGCTATCACGAGCGCACAAACACCTAAAGCAAAACAGGGTCTTCTTCTTAGCGAGTGGATTCTCAAGTCGAACAACGACCCGAAGAACCCTGGTGTCAGAGTTTTCAAACCGCCTAGAAGCACAGCTATTAGAGCAGCAGTTTGAGTAACGACCACTATTAAAGACAGTGGCCGGGACCGACGGCTTAACGTGCCCTCCGAAGCATGGAATCCTTTTGCTTTTCGGACAATCGGGTGATTCAGGCTGCAATGTCCTAACCAAACTGGAGAAAACCTCACAAAGTGGTAAATACAATTTTATTAAGAATTCAACAGAAAATGCAATCATACTGTACAAGACTGTTCAAAAGCTTGAGATGAGTTTTAACAATGTTTCTGAGGTCCAAGACTGCCATTCTATTTGTGTAGTTGTTAACCCTCAATAATCTTAATAAATAGACAAATATCAACTTTTTATCCCCCCTCTGGGAATCGAACCCAGGACCTCCGGATCGTAAGCCCATGACTCTGATCACTAGGCCACGGAGGCAGTTTCAGAAACTGGGTAATACCCAGTATTATCTACGATCAGCGTGACAACGTCCATTATATCAGAGAAGCCAATAGCTATTCAGATCATAAGCCTCACAAATACAACAATTCTGCATAAATTGCCCTCTCAATTTAGGCTAACAATATCCAGGTTTATAATACCGAGATTATATTATAAACCGAGAACGCTCCTTCAATACTAAAACATCTTAAAATGCCTACGATTAATCATTTCTTGCTTACACTGACTTAAGGCGCCCTGGCCCATTTCCTTACGCAAAACGCCATCTTTGTATTGTTAAGTTAAATTTATGCGACTGGTGGCAGAAAGCGATATTAATTGCCACCTCATTTAACCAAATATTCACATCTCCAAAGTATTTTATTAGGTGCGATTAGTTAGCGAGTAGGGAATTAAAAAGCGAATTAGATTCGAATAGAAAGAACCACGGCTTATCAAGTTGCTTGGATAACTCAAGGCCCACTCTACAGAAAATAATAGAATATTAAACATACATACATACATACATATAATCACGTCTTTATCCCTAATGGGGTAGGCAGAGCGTACACGACCTAAACAAAGGTCGTTCCGCCACGTCTGACAAAGTTTTGAGGGTTATTCAAGATGGATTTGTACGTATACTGCTGTAGTGACAGGTTGTCAGCCCATCGCCTAAATTGCAATATACTGAAACCCTTAGATCCCTTAGCTGGTTTTTACAGCATGCCCGGGAGGAAATGCAGCTGGCACATTCTATGTTTTTTATTTCGCTCCCAGTCCAGAATGGAAGAAAAAATACATACATACATACATAAAATCACGCCTTTATCCCTTACGGGGTAGGCAGAGCGCTAAACGCCTCGTAAAAGGCGCTTTCGCCACGTCTGACATAAATTGGGGCAATTTTAGATTGTAATGTGTATTGCTATAGTGACAGGTTGTCAGCCCATCGCCTAAATTACAATACACTGTAACCCCTCGAGTCCCTTTTGCTGACTTCTACAGCATGCCCGGGAGGAAGGGCAGCTGAAACATTCTACGTTTTTCTATCTCTCCCAGTCCAGCATGGAAGATAAGAAAAAATATGTATGTTTTTTTAATTTCCAATGAATTGTTTAGAAGAAATAAACTCTTAAAAACAACCATTTGCTTTGCAAGATTGTAATGTGTATTGCCATAGTGACAGGTTGTCAGCCCATCGCCTAAATTACAATACACTGTAACCCTCGAATCCCTTTTGCTGACTTAGAATATTAAAAGATACTAATATTAATAGAATATTAGTTACTATTAATTAACATTCTGCTTTAGTTCATGCATTACATACGAGGTGTAAAGGACAGCGGCCCGCACACTGATAGGCAACGGAATTGAACAACTATCAGCAGTTTTCTTTTTCTTTCAGAAATTGAAAATAAAAATTTGGTTTTACATAAAAATTAAGGTGGTAAGTTTGAATTGGAAGTTCAACTTTTTTTTTGATCCCCTGTAAGAATTTCCTGGTGAAAGTTGTTCAGTTTCGTAGACTGAGCAACCCGCTGTTCCTTACAACCGGTGTAGGTACTATTATCTTTTTAAGTCAAAATAACTCATTAATTTTCCCGTACCGGATCCGGCCCGCAAGATGTAATTTTCCCAATTTTCTTAGTCTTAGTGTCTCGTAATTACGACATTAATATTTCGGAGCCTCAGTCTCTCACGAGATGTTCTGATTTATGTGACAGAGACGCCATCTTGTATTATTTAAACATACGATTTCGCCTTTTGTGTGTCCCAGTCGCTTTGTGTGTAGTCTGTGTACGGCTCGTTACTGCTGTGGTCGTGTAGAGACTGTAGACTAGGCACAGTGTGCCGTGGTCGTGTTCAGACTATGAAGCAAGTACGATATTCATAACCGAATACGAACACAGTGGATTCCGTCCAATCGCAGAATTCATGGAGCATAGAGATACCAAATGACGGACATGTCAGAAGATGATGACTCTAAAAAAGATAATAAATAAATACAATACAATAGGGCCCGTAACTATAAACAGTACTTGAGACTGACAGCTAGTTTGAATTCGTATCAGAAACGTCATTTCAGTACAATGCAACCTGTCAAATCCATACTTAATATTGCTCTCAATCTTGAGATCGTTTTATTAATACGAGCCTTGTTATGGACATCTTGATATCGAATGTCACTGGATGTCACTGTCTGTGGCTCTATGGATTACCATAGACCCACAGAAGTGAGATTTGACAGGCCAATATGTACTGAACTGACATTTCTGCTACGAGCTCAAAATGTCAGTCTCAAGTGCTGTTTATCAATATAGACCACATTCTACCTTTAATAATTTATGATTTGTCATGAAAATACACAGTTTTACAGCGATGACAGCCGGCCTGAAAATTACGTCACGCAACACATCTCACCCTCTCTATATTTCAGGCTCTGTGTATCTGAAAGTCGGATCTAATATATGACAGTTCGTGATTTACGGGTATAGACGTAACAACGTACACGTGGGTCGAGAACAAAGCCACTGTGGATTCATCAGCATGCAAATGCATTTGTCAAACTTGAATACATAATTGAAACTAAGGCTTGTATTTATAAAGTGATCTCAAGATTAAGAGCAATATTAAGTATGGATTTGACAGGTCATATTGTACTTAAATGACACAAACTAGCTGTCAATCTCAAGTGCTGTTTACCAATACGGGCCTAAGACTTGCTTGTCCATATGGGATATGTTAACATCAATATGTTAACTATTTTACTCGTTAATGGATTACACACAGCCTAACAGCAGCCAATAACATTTCCCATTTTGTTCATAGGAATATGGACAAGCAAGTCTTAGGCCCGTATTGGTAAACAGCAGTTGAGATTGACAGCATCATTGGATGAAGTCATGAATCGTCACCTGAAAGTTCAAAAGATACTAGCTTCTCCAGACATTGACGGAATACAACAAGCTGTTTGGTATTAAAATAATCTTTGGTGTAAATCCACTAGAGTGATACAACTTTTTAAAATTAGTTCGGCATCTATAGCTATTTTCCATTAGGTAGACAATGTAACTAGTATTTTACTTAAAAATCTTGTAAAGAAATGTTCAAAGCCTGCAGTTGACTATTGTCAAATTTGCACCACTGAGAAATACATACATACAGATAATCACGCCTTTATCCCTAATGGGGTAGGCAGAGCGTAAACGACCTAAACAAAGGTCGTTCTGCCACGTATGACAAATTTGGTGGGTTATTTAAAATAGATTTATAGGTATATTGCTGTAGGTTGTCAGCCCCTCGCCTAAATTGCAATATACTGAATCGATCGGATCCTTTAGCTGGTTTTTACAGCATGCCCGGGAGAAAATGCAGCTGGCACATTCTATGTTTTTCTTTCGCTCCCAGTCCAGCATGGAAGATAGACTGAGAAATAGGAGATTCAAATAAGGCTTTATGTTATTTTGTATTTCAAGAAAAACATCAGCTATTAATATAATAATACTTAAAACTAATGCAAGACAGATAGCCAATTACAGGTTTTCATCACCACCTTAGAGAGGAGATAAGCAAAACTCATTATTTATTCACAAAAAATACTATATCACTACATAGTATAAAACATAGTCGCTTTCTCTGGCCCTATATCCCTATGTATGCATAGATCTTTAAAACTACGAAACGGATTTTGTTGCGGTTTCTTTTAATGGATAGAGTGATTCAAGAGGAAGGTTTATATGTATAATACATGCATAACATTGTAGAGAAACACTGATAATTTCCGTGCGAAGCCGGGGCTGGTCGCTAGTTAGGTATATCCCAAAGAGCTAATAATCATTTGATTTTCTTCAAATCCAACTTATTTACGTCAAAAATATTGACAAATTAGCTGTCTTGATCGTCTCTTAAAATAATTTATCTCATCCTATCTATCAAAGCAAATTGAATAAATTATGATTTGTACTAAAGTTGTATTTGAATTCAATTTGCGAAGCGTGAATATAAAATATTGAATTTATTCTAACTCAAGTCCCTCGGTTATTTTGAAAAATAATTTTGAATATTTTGGCGTTAAATCCCTATAACTTTGTTACTTTAATTGCCTATTTATTTTCTGTTTCTCTGATAGCAACAAGATCCAATATCTACCTACAGTCTAGTTGGCAGTGTACTTGCCTACTCACAGAGGATTCTGGGTTCAGTTCCCCGTTCGGTAGTTATTTGAAGGTAAATTAAAATATAATAACAGTTCTGTTACGAGTTTGGCATCCCAATACAGAGAATCTTAGTAGAAGCTGTTTCTACAGACGAGCTTTGCCCACTGTAAACTACAAATCTTTGTTTAATGTATGAATGAAACAAACATGTACTAAATGAAGCAAAAAGGCAAGAAAGTGGCAGAGAGAGGGACGTGAAATCAAATTAAAGGGCAATCTCCAATGACGAAGTGCGACGCCGGGGTCAGCGGTTGGCATCCGAGGTTGGCACCTTCATCACGTTCTACAAATTGATACTGGATACGTGCCATACTTACGACAACATTAATTGTCAATACCTACCATTAGCTAGTATGAAATTAACTGACCTGGACTATTATAAAATGTATGTAGATTACTGGAAAGCCTCCGAACTGCCTCCGTGGTCTAGTGGCTAGTGCCATGGACTCCTGATCCGGAGGTCCTGGGTTCGATTCCCAGGGGGGAAACACAAAAGTTGATATTTGAGAATTTATCACTTTGTGAATTTTTCCCCAGTTTGGTTAGGACATTGCAGGCTGAATCACCTGATTGTCCGAAAAAGAAAAAGATTTTCGTGCTTCGGAGGGCACGTTAAGCCGTCGGTCCCGGTCGCTGTCTTTAATAGTGGTCGTTACTCAAACCATGTCAGAGGCCTGATAGTTGTGCTACTAGGCGGTTTAAAAACTCTGACACCAGGGTCCATCGGGTCGATAGACTCGATACCCACTCCACAAAAGAAAACTGGAAAGCATTTTTTTTCTTGAAATGGGTTTGCTCTTGACTCTATTCACAGGTTAGGGATGACCGAGACAGAGTCGACGATGGAGCGAGAAAACCCAGAAGATGCCTGTTAGGCACTGGCAGTCCCACGCACCGACGGAACACAGCAAGCTGTTTGGCGCCGGACTCCGGTGAGATATCGTCAAAGCAAAAAAAACAACATTATAGAACCTACAAACATTGGCTTAGCAACCGAATGTATTAATTTTTAAGCTTCTATTCAAAAGTAGACACTGAAATTACTTTGACATCATCTATTGCAATAGTCCACTACTGGAAGGATATGGACATTTCTCTTCTAATCAGACGGTGTTTCCCATATTCACCACATAGCAGGCGGGCGAGCACTATACGGGGTGAAAGGGACAGTGTCCCGCAAACTGATAGGGGATGCTCAGTCAACGAAACTGAACAATTATCAGCAGGTTTGGTGTTTTTTTCTGGAAGTAAAAAAATACATTTACTTTCTGATACAAATTGTCTGATCGAGGTGGTCATTTTGTATGGGAAGGTCAATTGTTTTTTCATCTCCTGAGAGAAATTCCTGGTGATAGTTGTTCAGTTTCATTGACTGAGCAACCCCTATCTGTTTGCGGGAGGCTGTCCCTTACACCCAGTAGGAGATTTTATTTAAACTGAGAATAAATTAAGCAATCTTTTTTGTTTAATATTAAGTACCTAATAGTAAAATGCCAACCATCAATGAGACAGCAGAATCTATTATAATTCCCCTAGGCTTGATGGTTGGCACCTCAATCACGTTCTGCAAATTGATACAGAGGACGTGCCACACTTACGGTAATACTCATGCTGGAACTACTGATAGGAATGACATACAAGCAACTACAGTAGTTCCTTCCATGCTGGACTGGGAGCGAGAGAAAAACATAGATGTGCCAGCTGCATTTCCTCCCGGGCATGCTGTAAAATCCAGCTAAGGGATCTAAGGGTTTCTATATATTGTTAATTATTCGATAGGCTGACAACCTGTCACTATAGCAATGTACGTAAAAATCTATCTTAAATAATCCTCAAAACTTTGTCAGACGTGGCGTAACGATCTTTTTTTAGGTCGTACACGCTCTGCCTGCCCCATAAGGGATAAAGGCGTGATTATATGTATTTATGTATGTACACTAGTTA
Source organism: Scrobipalpa costella (assembly GCA_949820665.1). Taxonomy (NCBI): domain Eukaryota; kingdom Metazoa; phylum Arthropoda; class Insecta; order Lepidoptera; family Gelechiidae; genus Scrobipalpa; species Scrobipalpa costella. The sequence goes on along the minus strand of OX463296.1, from coordinate 17,947,047 downwards.
CTAGCTAGTAGGGCAGGAGTCCCGGTTCTGGCCAGTGTACCTTTTTTGGCCACTTTGTTTTAAAATTTCTTCCATGCTGGACTGGGAGAGATAGAAAAACATAGAATGTTCCAGCTGCCCTTCCTCCCGGGCATGCTGTTGAAGTCAACAAAAGGGACTCGAGGGTTACCGTGTATTGTAATTTAGGCGATGGGCTGACAACCTGTCACTATAGCAATACATATTACAATCTAAAATTGCCCTCAATTTTTGTCAGACGTGGCGAAAGCGCCTTATAAGAGCTTAAAGCGTAAGGGATAAAGGCGTGATTTATGTATGTATGTATGTATGTTGTTTTAAAATTATTGTATAACTAGCGACCCGCCCTGGCTTAGCACGGAAATTATTAGTGTTTCTCTACTATATTAATCATTTATTATACATATAAACCTTCCTCTTGAATCACTTTATCCATTAAAAGAAACCGCATCAAAATATGTTGCGTAGTTTTAAAGATTTATGCACACATAGGGATATAGGGACAGAAAAAGCGACTTTGTTTTATACTATGTAGTGATAATAATAGTTATATAACGCAAGACTTTATAAATTCAATTCGTACAAATGTTCTAATTCATAAATTCTATAAAATGTCTAGTTGAATAGGCTCTTGTGGGGAGGACCACTCTGCGGACATCATGCCTACAGCTGCTAAAAAAGAGTTGGATTCCATTTTAATCCAAACAAGTTAAGCTCTCAAGAGCAAAGCATTTGCGATTCTACTTGAATAGTTTAACTTTTTAAATATCAAGTAGCCAAAAATGTTCTTAAGATGGCCAAAACCGGGACACCTGCCCTACCATGGATGATTTGACTAAGATCAATTTGATGAAAGTGCATCCATAGTGTAGCATTTATAAATTCGATCTCAAATACTCCATTATCCAGATACAGTAAGCTTTAAATAACAAGGTAGAGATTACATATTCGTCAAAATAGATTTCAAATGAAAGTATCTACTTTTTACATACATACATATAGTCACGCCTTTATTTACCATTTAGAGAAACACTGATAATTTCCGTGCGAAGCCAGGGCGGGTCGCTAGTTAAATTTAAACCTTAGCTAATAAAAAAACAAACATTGGGGGCAATTCGTATGAGCATAAAAACACAACAACAAAAATTGCCATTGGTAGCCGTCATTTGCAATTTGTCTTCCTGTTACTACAACGAACTATGAATCGCTAATTTAGAAGGTTCTAAATTATGTTAATTATTATATATTCTTTATTGTATTAAAAATTTACGCATAAGGTTGAACTTAAAACTAGGACACAACAGGCGAGCTTATCTCTATAAGAGATCTCTTCAAGCCAACCTAGTGGGGATGAAAGAAAGGAAAAACACGGGAACAGATACAATAAGTAAAATTAGAAAATCTAATTAGTTATAGTAATACTAGTACATGTAATATTAGGTCATGCAAATTAAATATTCACATATTTAATTTGCATGACCTAATAATACATGTTACATCTAATTACGAGTATTTTATTAATATGTTTGCATGATTTTAAATTTAAAAAGTTAACACCTTATATTTTACACCTTCTGCTGATTTATTCGAAATACTACCACTACCTAGCACTTTCATAAACACTGAGACTGCCGGCCATTATGCAACTACAATCAACAGAACTTAATTTAAATAGTTAGCCCTAGCACAGGCCCTGGCCTTTTTGGGCTGCTATAAACAACACCAATAAATTTAAATTATAGTATCGAGTGCTTTCGTCTATAGATAAGGTGTAAACTCAAATACATAAATACAATACAATATAACAATAAAAGAATAAACTAATACATAATAAATAAAATATATACATATATTATAATAGATATAAAATGAATATAATACATATTATTAACGTCAGAGGGACATAAAATGATCTTTGAGTGTCTTTTTAAAAGTGAAGGACGGTCTTAAAGTCGTTTAGGAAGTTTATTCCATAGTTGGATAGCCCGGACAGTAAAAGAAATGAAGAAAATTTTTGTGTTTGAACCAGTACACTCAAGCACCTTTGTAATACAAGCGCGCCAATTACTATTACTTGAGTCTGTTAATTGGACCGGTTTTTCAACTCACTGCGAATCGTGTTTTTTTTGCTGATGGGGGCGCCACGTAGGCCATATCGACCCCACCTTAAGTTGTGTCCTTAAGGAACCTGTATCACTGTAGATAGAGTTTATTATCTGAATAGGTACCTATACCAGGTGTAAGGGACAGCGGTGTAAAAAACTGATACGGGTAGCTCAGTCAACGAAACTGAACAACTTCCACCAGGAAATTCTTTCAGGAGATGAAAATAAAATTTGACTTTTCCATACAAAATGACCACCCCGATCAGACAATTGGTATGGAAAAGCAAATATATTTTTTCAATTTCTGATAAAAAATCCTGGTGATAGTTGTCCAGTGTCTTTGACTGAGCAACCCCTATCAGTTTGCGGGTCGCTGTCCCTTACACCTGGCATATATTCTCTGGTTATTTAAGGATTTTCCAACAGTGACGAATGTATCTAGAGATAAGGTTTCTATTTAGTATTAGTATCCGATATGGGTCAATTGGATTGAACTGTAGAGTTTGCTATAGCCTACTACACAAATTAGATAGTAAGTGGCGTAAGCTAAGCTGTTGGAGAATATCCTATGAACCAAACTAACTTAGACGTAGTTTGTGTATTAGTCAGATTAGTGGCATCTGACTGAAATGTATCCAATTAGCCCTAGTTTGTAATGGATTTAAACCTTAGTTTATTTATAATAAATAAGATAAAGTTCTAAGCAGACAGAAGTACATCTCGTGTTAAGACACCCATCGCAACGAATGATACGCACGATGCGAGCAGTGAAGCGCCTGATTTCAAATATGTATTGTCTGATTTGAAAATACAGAAACCTGTCTTCTAGATGTGGCCATGCCGTTGCACTAAAACGTCTAGAAAGACAAACGCATTAACTCGACAAAGGTATTATCTTATTCGTGTGTAATATCTTATAAGTGCAAAAAACTGACATCATGCCTAACGGCTGCTCCTAAAGAGTTGGATTCCGTTCCGATCCAAACAAGCTAAGCTCACAAGAGCGAAGCTTTTGCAAACCAACTGTCATGTGGACACTTCTGTATCTGAAGATTCGCATTGAAGAAGAAACAGTAGTGGACAGGGAACCGATGCGTTTCGTGTTCTTCGACATTCATCAGAAAGAAAGAAGCTTGTTTTCACTAAAATCTTTCTTCTCTCTAAATCTGTTTTATGTCTGAGGACAAAAAGGACCGTAAATAAAATAAAACGGAGCTATAATACTGAGCTTACACTAGTAACTTGCAAATAGCAAAATATGTGTATGGTAAAGTACACATACAGAATTATTTTTCTCGAAACTGTCGGGTCCGATTTTGATGCCATTTCGCAAGAAGGTGTAGTTGAGGTACCCCTACATAAATACGCCATCAGTATTGCCATTGGTTCATTGACCACCTTCACCCCTTGTCCTTTTCGCCTCAATTGCTGCCAATGAGTCAAATTTGTTTATTTATATGAAACCTCATCGTAACTCAACTAAACATTCTGTAGATAGCCTATTTTATGAAATATTTCAAGTTTTCACCGTTTCGTTATTAAACTCTGTAAGTATTTAATTACGTTCGGCGCTGTATAAATTATTGCGTCTGTTATTAGTAACTTTCCAATATTCTGTCTGCTTCAACTTGATTGCGAACTTTCCAAATTAATTACATTTTAATTTAATTACATATTGTAGCATTCAAGTGAAAATATTTTTTGTTACGCTTGCTAATACTATGAAGTTTAATACCATAGACATTTAAAAAAATATTATTCTCGTTTTACATTTATTTAAAATGTTATGTCAAAAGGAAAGCTTATCACTACATAGTATAAAACAAAGTCGCTTTCTCTGTCCCTATATCCCTATGTATGCATAAATCTTTAAAACTACGCAACGGATTTTAATGCGGTTTCTTTTAGTGGATAGAGTGATTCAAGAGGAAGGCTTATATGTATTATACATACATAATATAGTAGAGAAACACTGATGTTTTTTGTGCGAAGCCGGGGCGGGTCGCTAGTAAACTATAAAAGTTTCTAATCCTTAGGAGCTAACAGCTAGTAAGTATGCCCGGTGCTACACTTATCTTACTGTCGAAAGAAATAAGCAACCATTTCTGTCTAAGTTGCACTTCTATAAGTACAATAGGCGTGACGACTTGGTGGCTAAAATAATCAAAAATGTTTACACTTAAAACTAATGGCTAAAATATTAGGATTATATTCAAATTAAAAAAAAAAAAAAATGCACATTTAGATTTAATTATCGAGTTTAGAAATGTAGAAGTTATTGATTTGAGAAGTCAATATATACTATAACGTAACGTCATAATATGGTATTTTCATACGAAAAAGCGTTTTTGACATATTATAAAAAGTTGCTACTTTGACTAGTATTCGTCTTGCCTATCCTTCAACCCCTATTTTTCTTCCATACTGGACTGGGAGCGAGAGAAAAACATAGAATGTGCCAGCTGCATTTCCTCCCGGGCATGCTGTAAAAACCAGCTAAGGGATCCGAGAGTTTCTGTATATTGCAATTTAGGCGATGAGCTGACAACCTGTCACTACAGCAATATACCTACTAATCTATCTAACATAACCCTTAAAACTTTGTCAAACGTTGCGGAACGACCTTTTTTTAGATCGTTTACGCTCTGCCTACCCCATTAGGGATAAAGGCGTGAGTATATGTATGTATGTATTCTTCAACTCTCCAACAAAAACAAAGTGACTAATACAAAAAGGGTAGGTAATCTTCATCAACAGTCACTTGCCCGCCCGCAACGAGTCTCACCACCTTTGAGTGCGTCACGTTCCCTGTATCAATTTGTGGGACGTGAGTGAGGTGGCAACACCGACTGCCCTCTGGGGGACGTTTCATAAAACTATAATTTACAAATTGCACGTAATTCCATTTACATTGCGCCGTCGACATGATACTAGAAAAGTTAATACAAACCACCCACGCAATGTACATCGAAATTCACTTGTAATTTGTAATTGGACTCTTGGTCATTGTGCCGTATTTTCCAGCTTTATTATTAGCTATTGCCGTTTAAGAGATCTCTTCATAGAGATAAGTTTGCCCTTGCACACTATAGTTGTAAATTACATTTCTTTTATGTTCATGCAATAAAGTATATATATGTCGCAGGGATATGCCAAAATTAGGGACTTGGCCGAATCCCTAAGCAATTTGATCAAATCCCGGCAAATGATCAAATAATTACAACATTTTAACATATCCCTAAACAAATCTAGAGATTTGGCCAAATCTCGAATCTGGTTTAGTGAAATGACATAAACTAAGTTTGAGTGTTTAATCAAAATGTTTAATTGGTAAGACAAGTATTTTAATTTGAACATAAATCTCAAAAATCACTTCCTACTAATCGTAGCATTTAAGTACCTACTACTAGCCGGAGAGCTGGCTACGTTAGAGGGCGTACGATTTGAAGAGCAACGAAACTTTGTAGGTAGTAAGCCATTCTATATCCTTATCTTCTATATTCTTATCAGCCTGCCAGCTTTTCATTGGTAGGTTTAGGTATGGCAGAGTATTAAAGGTGTTAAAAAATTAAAAGGAATTAAAAATCCAAACAAATGGAGGAGTATTTTTGAGAATAATTTACTTGATACGAGAAAAATATAAAATAAAATATTAGTTGTCGGGAAAGCAGCGGTAGGCGACGTTGAAATTTCAAACTTTGACGGTGCCTACTAAGTTTTGTAGCTCTTCAAAGCGTACGCCCTCTTACGTAGCTAGCTCTTAGGCTATATAAAATCAAATAAATTAATGAATAATGAAAATAGCCTCGATTCTGACACGTCCTTAGCTAATTCTTAGATACTTGAGTCATTTTCTTAAGTAAGCTAGAGAAAAGAGACAGGAAATCTGCAGCTGTCAATCGTCTCCCTGAAGTAATGTTTGATTCCTTATTTACGCATTTTTACACAATAGGACCATTAAATATGCTTTCTAATTTTGCCTTATTTAAGAAATCAATCGTCACTTTAGCAGCAGTGCAGAAGGGGGCGCGGTAAAACTCAAGAACTGACACGAATTTTCGACATTTCACTGAAATCGTATAGGGATTTGATCAATTCACTAGATTTAGTCTAGGGATTTGGCCAAATCTCTAGATTTGTTTAGGGATATGTTAAAATGTTGTAATTATTTGATCATTTGCCGGGATTTGATCAAATCGCTTAGGGATTCGGCCAAGACCCTAATTTTGGCATATCCCTGCGACATATATATATATTTAATTTAATCCTGCATTACAAAATTGAAGGCAATAGATTTTTAGTCAACGCACTCTACGATTTTCTGTAGGATTTCTAGTTTTCTAGCTTCCATGCTGGCCTGGGAGTGAGAGAAAAACATAGAATGTGCCAGCTGCATTTCCTCCCGAGCATGCTGTAAAAACAAGCTACGGGATCTTTAGGGTTTTAGTATATTGTAATTTAGGCGATGGGCTGACAACCTATCACTACAGCAATATACGTACAAATCTATCTTAAAAAACCCTTAAAACTTTGTCAGACGTGGCGAAACGACTTTTGTTTAGGTCGTTTACGCTCTGCCTACCCCATGAGGGATAAAGGCGTGATTATATGTATGTATGTATGTTTCTAGTTTAGGTCTAGAAGATACGACGACGGCCATGGTTATCAATGTTTACTGCCAAAAAGAGAATCCGCAAGTAATCCACCTTTTTGTTTGAACCAACCGAGTCTTACCTATCAGAAAAAAATACCTACGTTATAATTTTTTTATTTTTTTTAGATTAAAATAAAAAACCAAGAATCCTTGCGCTTATAATTACTTTATCCTCAATCGTGCGGGCTGTCGGGTCGTAATTATTTATTTATAACTTAACTCGTTGGAAGATCAATTAATCCTGTGCAAGTAAAGAATCCTCTGCCTAAATAGAGAGTTCGTGAAGCAACATTGACTTAATGAAACCGACTCAAAGTCTGTTTTAAATACGATGTAGATTGCGTAGACGCTACCATAATAACTATCCCAGAACGATGATCATACATATAATCACGCCTTTATCCCTAATGTCGTTGGCAGAGCGTAACCTAAACAAAGGTCGTTTCGCTACGTTTGACAAAGTTTTGCGGTTAATTAAGATATATTTGTAAGTATATTACTGTAGTGAGAGGTTGTCAGCCCACCGCCTAAATTACAATATGCGAATAGTGTACCTATAAAACAGACTCATCTATCCTGCAGACAAAATACGCAAGAAATTTTGTGGGGCTATTGTAATAGATATAAGTTTAAAATGATAATAAATAAATACAATACAATACTGAACGATGAAATTGACTGTAAATGTGTTTGACGTTTCTGTAGTGCTCTATCGGTTGAATGTTAAATGTGATATTTTATCTTGACTCTATCAAAACCGGCTATACCTATAATATAAGTCATCATCATCACTCATCAATCACTCATCATAGTCATCATTTCAGCCGGAATACCTACGACCACTTATAAACATAGGCCATGGACCTCGAACTTGTTCGGTCCTACCCCAGTTGCATCCACTGTTACTGCCCAGCGACCTTTACCTAGTATATACGTATAGTCATCTGTCCAACTCTTATTTGTGGTTCTTCCATGCTAGCCTGGGAACGAGAGAAAAACATAGAATTTGCTACCTGCATTTCTTCTGGGCATGCTGTAAATACCAGCTAAGGGATCCGTGGGATTCAGTATATTGTAATTTAGGCGATGGGATGACAACCTGACACTACAGCAATATACCTACAAATCTATCTTAAATAACCCTCAAAACGCACGCCTTTATCTCTAATGGGGTAGGCAGAGCGTAAGCGAACTAAACAAAGGTCGTTCCGCCACTTGTTTAGGATAGATTTATAGATATATTGCTGTAGTGACAGGTTATCAGCCTATCGCCTATATTGCAATATACAGAAACCCTTGATTCCCTTAGCTGGTTTTTACAGTATGCCTGGGGGGAAATGCAGCTGGCACATTCTATGTTTTTCTCTGGCTCCCAGTCCAGCATAGAAGTAATTTTAGGGATAATTATGTGTATGTATGTTCAACTTCCTTGCACTTCCTTCTTCGTAGACGTAATGTACATCAAATTGTATACTTGTAAGTTCTAGTTCAATGAAACGCTGCCCCGATGTTATTCCGCGAATCTCCACCATGTTTTGCTTTAATTGAATCCCGCGCTGCTTGCAGATAGCTTTTGACTTCATCTGCTCGCCTCGGTGCATGGATGAGGAAACTTTGTTTATTTTTCGGTCGTTCTACTTTAGTTATATAGGGTGGAAAAAAGGAAAAAGCAAAAAAAAAATACATACATACAATCACGCTTCTATCCCTAATGGGGTAAGCAGAGCGTAAACGACCTAAACAAATGTCGTTCCGCCACGTCTGACAGTTTTGAGAATTATTTAAGATATTTTTGTAGGTACATTGCTGTAGTGACAGGTTGTCCGCCCATCGCCTAAATTACAATATACTGAAACCCTCGGATCCCTTAGCTGTTTTGTACAACATGCCCGGGAGGAAATGCAGCTAGAAAAAAATAACTTCCTGAAAAATAATCCTGTACTGTCGACCCCATTGGTAATTAAAAACCTTGGACGGGCACATTAGTCGCGGTCTATCTAAGCCCAAAACAAGAATATTAGACAAGACTGACCCAATTTCCTTAAGTGGGTCCAATTTCACGGATCCCTTATCAAGTGTGCGGATTGGCTTGGGGGTCACGTATTATTCAATAAACCCAAAATTAATACTATGTACGTGAGCGGCGTATGAGAATGTCTTTTTTCTGTTATTTTGTTCTAATAAAGTTGGGCCTGGGACAACAAACGTCTAGCTTAGATTAGTAGAAGTATATAGAGAGCATACATACATACATACATAAATTCACGCCTTTATCCCTTACGGGCTAGGCAGAGCGTTAAACGCCTCGTAAAAGGCGCTTTCGCCGCGTCTGACAAAAATTGAGGGCAATTTTAGATTGTAATGTGTATTGCTAATGTGTAGTGACAGGTTGTCAGCCCGTCGCCTAAATTACAATACACTGTAACCCCCGAGTCCCTTTTGCTGTCTTCTACAGCATGCCCGGGAGGAAGGGCAGCTTGAACATTCTATGTTTTTCTATCTCTCCCGGTCCAGCATGGAAGAAATAAATATATAAATATAGAGAGCACGTGAAATTAAAGAGTGAAGCCCCCTGAAGGAAAGCCAAATCTTTCGTGGTCTCGCAAATGCAAACTTAAGGTTTATTTAGTTTATTATTTACAAAAACTGCAAATGCAAACTTATAAAATTCAGTAAATGTTGCCAATAGTCATAATTGAGGACGGAGAGAGCTCACGCATAAAGCATTGGTATTTCTAGTATTCTAGCAGCTTTTTGCAGTCTTTCCCGCCTTATTAGGCCTGTGATGCCGTTGAAAATTATCCCATACTCGTAATAACCACCCCCGAAAACTTTGGAGACTATATTAAGTTTAAGATTGAGAGCAATATTAAGTTTGTATTTGACAGGGTGTTTTGTACTGAAATGACATTTCTGATAGTTGATTATAATTACGGGTCTAAGGGTCGTATTTATGAAGCGATCTCAAACTTGAAAGCAATATTAAGTATGGATTTGACAGTCCAGTTTATACTGAAATGACGTTTCTGATACTAACTCAAACTCGTTTTCACTCATGAAAGCTGATTTTAAATACGGCCCTTAAAGTCCGCCTAACTGCATTCTACTTAAAGTCAACTTTCGGAATATCTTAATTTTGTCTATCTTTTCTTTAAATCTAAACGTGTGAAATAGAATCGTGCAAACAGTTTACACACTTGACTGTATGCCCGCCACGTCGCCGGCTTAACATGCTGCGTTTAGTTACTCGACACGTTGCACGTTTAAACCACTTATTACTAGCCTAAGTTTGAACGTAAGCTAAGTGTTTATAAGATTTGTCGCCTAATTAGTACAAAACAATACTGTTTCAATGTTAAACAGGGGCCTCTGTCAGGCATTCAGACAATTGCTATCAAACGTATCCCGAAAAGAAAAGAAAATTAAAGTAATCTTAGGGCAGCAACACACACACACACAAAAACTACGCGCGCGTAGCGAGGAACTCTACGTCAGCGCATCCCTCTGCCAGTACGCGCGCGTAGCGCATAAGGTGATGCATGTGTGTTGTAGGCAATAGCAGAACCTTGCGCATAGTAAGTGATGCCAATGTGTTGCTGCCCTTAGAGTGTCAATGTAATTTTTGTTTTCGGCGATTTTATCTAAAAAAAAAAACGTAGGTACCTACGCTGCTAATTAACTGGCAAAAAATTATTTTGTAACAAATGCTTTTTTAATTACAACAAAATGAAATCGAGAAGAAATAAAACATACTTTGTAATTTTTACGTAAACTACTCACTTACTACTTACTACGCTGGTTCAGCGACCCAAACGTTTGATGTAAATTACACCACTGAGGGTTTTTAAAATATGAGAATTTATAAATAAATTCGTATTAACTTTCCCATAGCCGTCAGAATTAGGGCAGTCGGCGTATTGTGCTACTTGGAGAACCCTGGTCACGTCTTTTATCAATTTGCAGAAATTTCTCACAAATACAATTGAATAAGAGAAATTAGTAGACTACCCGACAACGCTTGTTTCGTAAAACTCCAAAATGAGCGTATTTTAATACAAATTGTCCTGCGAATTATCATAAAAAAGAAATTTTTTTTTTTTTTATTAAAAGCAAGTATAGTGCCTTGTTTGTTTGATAGAAAATGACAACCGATAAATTTAATAAACACGATACTGATTTTTCTAAATAAACTTCTTTTTTTCTGGCGATAGTTGTTTAGTTTGGATGAATAGATATTTAAATCACAGTAAGTTCCCTGTACAGAACATATAATAGACAGCGGCAAATAATACCATAGTAAATAAGCTTACCAGCATCAACATGTTCATGTTTTTGAAGCATATACAGGGTGGAATTTTAAGACCGCTCTTATAGGAAACATGCTCTAATACTGGATATAGCAAATTTTACTGAAAGGAAATATTTCCTTATTTTGTTAAAAAATCGAAACTGCATTATTATTATTTTTTTAATCCGACTGCCACACCCGGTAATCGAATCAGCTAAACTTGAACTATTAACACCCTGTGTTTTTGTGAAATTAATGGATAAGGTCAATTATATCCTCATAATTTTCAATCTTTCCAGTAAACATTATGTTTTAAATTTGAGGAAGATCGTATTAATAAAGTGATCTCAAGACTGAGAGCAATATTACGTACGAATTTGACAGGCCGTTTGTACTGGAATGGCATTTCTTATACGAACTCAAACTCATTGTCAGTCTCAAGTGCTGTTTATTAATACAAATCTCCGTTCTCGTTTATAAATCCAATGTTTAATTTATTGACTTAATTATTGACCCTATGAATTGAGATTATAAAAATACAGGATGTTATTTTCTTGTACTGAATTCATAACAGAGCATAAAATTATTAGCCAATGCCAGCACGGCTTCTGCCCGCATAGATCAACGGTGTCGAACTTGCTGATGTGTCTTTCGTCTTGGACGGACAGCTTCAACAAAAAAGAACCAATCGATGTAATCTATCTCGAATACGAGAAGGCTTTTGATAAAGTCCCAACCACTAGGCTACTACTAAAACTAGATTACATAGGCATAAGAGGCAAATTGCTGTCTTGGATTGAGGCTTTTTTACGACAAAGAACTTTTCGTGTAAGAGTGGGTGATACACTGTCCAACCAGCGCGAGATTTCGAGCGGTGTGCCTCAGGGCTCCGTACTGGGTCCTCTGCTTAACATAATATATATCTTTGATTTGCCACATGAATTAAATGGTACTGTGAGCATCTTCGCCGACGACACCAAAATATTCGCCAATCCGCTGATAAATTACGAGCGCCTACAGGCTGACCTAGATAGAATTGTTGAATGGTCAAAAAAATGGCTGATTAACTTGAACGCCACCAAATGTACAGTGTTGCATATTGGAAACCGTAATCCTTGCCTTCCTTATAAGCTTGATTGCAACAAACTGAAAGCGGTCAAGGAGCAAGTTGATCTAGGACTCATAGTGGCAGATAACCTTAAGTGGGAGAATCACATATCCAAGATCACAAAACAGACTAAGTCCTTCATCTACCTTATCCGTAAAGCCTTCGGCACTTTAACGCTGGACATGATGCTGACAATACTAAAAACCTATGTAAGACCTATATTAGAATATGCATTTCAAATATGGAGTCCATACTTTTTAAAGGATATTGAATTGCTGGAAAAAGTTCAACGCAGATTTACCAAAGTACCTAGACAACTGAAAGGACTAACTTATGAGGACAGATTGAAAACACTGAAACTAACTTCTTTGAAAGAGCGGAGGGAGCGTGGAGATATGATTGAGACTTTTAAGATACTGAAAGGACACTATGATTTACAAGGACTTGATAAGTTAATTTTTAGAAGAGATGAGAATAACCGACTCAGAGGACACACCCTTAAATTGACCACAACTTTTTCTCATAATAACCCGCACAGGCATTTTTTATCAAACAGAGTTGTGAGACAGTGGAACCAGCTGCCAGAAGAAGTGGTTTCTGCGGTTAATGTTAACCAGTTCAAGAACAGATTTGACAAATTTAAACAAACTTTGTAATCATAAAGTGGTCAACTGGATACAGGCCTTATCAGTGGATAACAACTGCCTGCCTGTTTAAAATAATAATAATAATAATAATAAATTTTATCAGGTTCGATTCCCGGGTCAGTGATATTTTGAAAATGGATGTTTCCTTTGAGTAAAATTTGCTATCATGAGTATTTTGAGCACTTCCCCTGGTGGAGCGATTTGAAAATTCGATCCTGTATATTAGGATAGCTTATTAGTTTGTTTTTGCAACCTTTGGATCTATTTATCCACTAACTCTAGAAGATACCACAACATTTTCTTGTGGAAGTCGTCTCAAAAGATTTTTTTTCTCCATGCTACAATCTGGGTCAAAGTATATTCAAACGTACCTATTATCCAAACATTGATATCCGTTCTTAATAATTTTGTTCTGTAATAAGTAATAACGTTATCGAAAAAAGCTCATACGAACATCCCGAGGCAGTTTCAATTTTCCTTTTCGCTTTGTTCGTTCGTGTTCCGCAAATTGCGCACATATTTACTGAAATTTATTTAAAATACGAATATTATGTTCAGTTCATTGAATTGCGTAAATCTTTTATAATCAAATAGTATAATTTGAAAGGCGTTTTTTCGAAAACATTTAGTATATATATTTATTTTTGCACATAAATATGGAATATTGTTCGGCAAAAATGGCTTTTTCACTTCTCATGCTCGAAAAAGTACTACTTTATGCAGAATCTAGGCGACATAAAGTTGAACTTTATGCACAAGGGCAAAAAAGTAGCTTTTTAAATGTATCTATACTAAGGCAGTGACCATTTAGACCATGCAGCCAAACGTAATAAATTGTGCACGGATAAAACTTGCTAATTTATAATATATCCTTCCCTATTTGCATTTTTGGTTTATAATAAGATAATACGAAAAAGTAACTAAATATCAAGACATATTCATCACAAAAAAAAACAATATTCCAAAATAATTTAAGAGTAGGCTGTATATATTTTTTCTTTGCCCGAAAATCATGCACAAAAATTAAAAAAAGTAAAGTAGCGGGAAAGAAGCCGTTAATATGCCGGGAAAAACCATATTATTCAGCATTCAAAATTGTACTAATTTTACTTTGAATTTTAATTAAATAAATGTTAGTATGTTATGTTACTGTTTTATTTTCTCGCAATCGAAGTGAAAAGCAGAGTTTATAACTCGTGCACAAATCATTTTTATCCTCGACTTCTTCATCTGCCCTCGCCCTGCGGGCTCGGGCATATAACGATCTCGGATAATAATGACTTGCTTTATGCACTCGGCATAAAATCTACTATTTTCCAATTTCTAGCAAAAAGCCGGTGATAAGAGAAGGATTTTTTGCGTTCTTTTTTCAATTGTGTCTAATAAAAAGGGGCCTTTTAGTTTTAACTGTTTTAATTTTAAGGCTAGTTTTTAATACTTGACATTAAATTTTGCCGTGTGGGTCGATCTGACGATAGCTCTATTTCTCTAAACCGCAACACAGAACGTCGAGACAGGAGTTTCGAATCACAAAATTAACTTATTTTTATACGTGATAATTTTATACGTGAATCTGGCAATCAAAATAAAAATTACTTGTAAAATAAATAAATTCCCAAACAAATTGTCAATATGGAGGTTTTTTTTTACATTTAGAAAATTTTTGCTGACAGCGGGGCTCGAGGGGACGGGTACTCCCGCGGGATAGAATTACCGGGATCTGGCGAGCACTTACAATATTACCCTATCGGAACCGATTACGTGGCTCCTCTGACGGCTGGCAGCCTGGTAGCTGACTTTGGGAATACTTGACTTAGCTTTATGTTTGTCTACTACGTCGCGAGATTTGGGTAGATATACCTATTAATATATGCTCTCTGTTGTTTTAATATTAAAACTTTATTTAGCAGTAAATTACTTAGCATCTTAGTGCAGCGACACATAGGCGTAACTTTTTCCTCGCTACGCAGGCAATCCTTGCAATGCAAAAAGCATTGACAGCGTGTTGTGCGCAACCTTGCGCGCAGTAAGTGACGCCTGTATGTTGCTGCCCTTACAATGTCTTACACGAAGAAATTCGAATAAAAACTACAATGTCTGTATTTTTTCATCGGAACGTTTAGGTTGGGTACCTACAACTTGTACAGGTTCCGGGAGATTTTAAGGTGTTTCTCGAAAATCCTTGACGAACCGATTTACTATAAATCGGGTTTCCGATTTCCCCACAGCACGTTCTTGGAACACACTCATGAATTCCCTACGCTCTACATCGCTTGTTACTAATACAAATTTACTTAACGAAGCCACTTCGACTTATAAATGTTAACCGTACAGCTACGGGCACAATTTTCAATTCCAACGAAATCAAATACTCTTCGCTTCTTCCCGTTTAACTTAAAGAAACTCAACGAGCTCTTCCCAACTTTATAACATTGTCTTAAGACTTTGAATGCATAAGCGAGTAGTTCCGAATACCGTGTGCGCTAAACATAATTTTCTTTTATAGAGGAAGTTTTGAGCGCGAATGTACCGGGGTTTTACTTATGTAGGCAATTTTGCCACGACCTGCGTATCCATTTATGTTTGTTATCCTGACGTCATTCCTACTGAATTTTAATGTGGAATACATCGAGGAAGATTATTCGTTAACTAATGACATTGGGCGTTTTTCGACTAGACGGCACGGCGACGGCAACTGCGACGACACGGCACCTTCGACGGTTCACTGGAAAAGATAATCTAAGAAAATCAATGAAATTATATGGCATGCTTTTCCACGGCACGTGTTTTGTATTCGTACGAAGCATGCTCGTGTTTATGTCCGCTCAAATTGGAACCAGGTGGATGTTATCGGGACGTTGCCGTGTCATTGTCGAGCCGTCTAGTGGAAAAACAGAGCCACGGCATTGTGACGGCATAGTCGCCGTGGAAAAACGCCCTATGTTTGTTATCCCGATGTCATTCCTACTGAATTTAAATGTGGAATACATTGGGGAAGATTATTCGTTAACTAATGACATTATCAGACGCGACGTGCATAATTCTCGTATTTCATCACGTTACCGAAGATACACAACGAATAATTTATGCGGCACTTTCACCCAAATGGAAATTTACATGTCTGTTTTCATATAAGTACGTAGGTACTTAAAATTCCTGGGTAAGTTTTTTTATCTTCCATGCTGGACTGGGAGTGAGAGAAAAACATAGAATGTGCCAGCTGCATTTCCTCCCGAGCATGCTGTAAAAACCAGTTAAGGGATCTGAAGGTTTCAGTATATTGTAATTTAGGCGATGGGCTGACAACCTGTCACTACAGCAATATACGTACAAATCTTTCTTGAATGTCAAGACTTTGTCAGACGCGACGAAACGGCCTTTGTTTAGGTCGTTTACGCTCTGCCTACCCCATTAGGGATATGGGAGTGATTATATGTATGTATGTATGTCTTTTTCTTAGCGTGTCGATGGAACACGAGAAATTACATCGCAGCAGCTTGGTAAGTAATTTGCCTCATAAAAATACGAATGAACATACATACATACTTTTATAATATAATCACGCCTTTATCCTTAATGAGGTAGGCATAGCGTAAACGACCTAAACAAAGGTCGTTCCGCCACGTCTGACAAAGTTTTGAGGGTTATTTAAGATGGATTTGTGGGCTTATTGCTAAATTACAATATACTGAAACCCTCAGATCCCTTAGCTGGTTTTTACAGCATGCTCGGGAGGAAATGCAGCTGGCACATTCTATGTTTTTTTTCTCGCTCCCAGGCCAGCATGGATGAACATATACCGCTGTTTAATCGTTTTATTACAATTTTCTGTTAACTTATATTTAGCTTTGCCAATTTGGAATTAAACAGCGGTGTATGTTCACCAGTATTTTTAGTGAATTTTAGAGTTTTTTTTTTAGTGAATGACTATGATGAGTGCATTTTTGTATCTATTTTCAGTCCAAGGTGACCGAAACAGAGTCGACGATGCAGGGAGCTCACTCCTATCAAGCCTCAGAACACACAACTGTTAAGGTTATCCTCATGCAATGCAAGCCAAGTAACGCTTATGAGGTAGATCCCATATACAGGATGTAAGGGACAGCGTCCCACAAACTGTTAGGGGTTGCTCAGTCAATGACACTGAAAAAGTTTAATCAGGAAATTCTTTCAGGAAGTAAAAAAAAAGAATTGGAATACAAATTGTATGATCGAGGTAGACATTATGTATGGAAAAGTTAATTTTTATTTTCACATCCTGAAAGATTTTCTTGGTGGGAGTTGTTCAGAATCGTTGACTTAGCAACCCCTATCAGTTTGCGAGACGCTGTCCCTTCCACCCGGTAGGATAGCTTAGGCGTAGCCAGGATTGAGTTTCGGGGGAAGATTCAACAAACCAAACCTACACAAGTGTTCTATGCATAATTATTATGCGAGCGTAAATTAGCGCGAAATTTTTGGCAGTCTATGTACCTACCGAAACTCCATGTTTTAAAAAGCAATACAGAAGAGCCACCTACATTAAAACGTATCGCGAGTGTAGTGAGTGCTTTTTTTTTTAAATGTAGGCAATAGGACATCACAACGATACATCTATTACATAAGCTAAGTATCAAAACTTCTTTTCGGATAGTCTACTAGACACTAGTCTCGGCAAATGAGTTGCCAAACCTTGGTGCCTGGTTGGATACGCCTATGTAGGATAGATACTACTCCAATACTTATTTATGTACATGTAACATGCTGGCCTGGGAGCGAGAGAAAAACATAGAATATGCCAGCCGCATTTCCTCCCGGGCATGCTATATAAACCAGCTAAGGGATCCGAGAGTTTCAATATATTGTAATTTAGGCGATGGGATGACAACCTGTCACTACAGCAATATACTTGCAAATCTATCTTAAATAAAACCCTCGAAACTTTGTCAGACGTGGCGGAACGACACTCGTTAACGCTCTGCCTACCCCATTAGGGATAAAGGCGTTATTGTATGTATGTAACATGTTACGCGCAAAATATACCTATACTTTACCCAAATATTTGAAAAATACAACAAATATTTATTCAGCTGGCAAAAAAGAGTAAAAAGGAGGGATTGACAATTTTGATTCTTGTTTAAACAAAAGATTTTCTGTAATCCTCGTCTCGTTATACCAAGAGCAGAAACAATCAGAAGTCGAGACCTCATTACACCGATTGAAGTTTCACTGTATTTTGCGAATAACTTTAGAAGCTTGAAGCTAAAATCCCGTGGAACGGAAAGGCCGTCTAACAGTATTTTTTCACTGAATGGGCCACTCGGCTCGCGTTACATTATAGAGGGCCGCCCGTCGATTCACAAAAGAACGCGCCAACCAATCATTTTAAGATTTTTTCCCTGGAAAATTTCACCCGATCGTAGTTTGCAGAGCTGATAAATTTTCTTTAGTAATTTTTCCTTTCGGGGAAAATGCCTTTGATATTTTTTGAATATTTTTCTGAGTAACAAAACTTCTTATTATCTATCAAACTCTTTTTTATCCTTTGCCACAGAATATATAATAGTACTACATACCTTTGCGTAACTTTTTTTGGAAATGCAAAAGAACACCCATCAACATATTATTGAACTTGTATATTCCGTGTGATCAGCAAATATTTCTTCAGAAATGTGGCTGAAGTAACTTTGTATTCAACAAAAAGAGTTTTTTTTTGTAATAACTTATTTGATTCAAATATTTTATTATATTTTAGACTAAACCCAAACGTAATTTAAATCTTAATTGTATGCTTGTATGTTTCGTCTAGACGCGATGATAAAGGTTTTTTGTAAACCCGCTCACATAAAGCATTATTTAGTTTAGAAATAATAAGCTCTTTCTGTAAATTAAACGGGTGAACATATATGGTAAGTATAAAAAACTTAATGTGTAAACATGTTGAAGAAGGATTAAGCCGTTAAAGCTATAAGGGCGTAAACTTATAGAAGAAACTACTATTTTGTGAAGCGCTTTTACTTTTCCGGGTCCCGGCAGGGGACAATGACTTTGTGTTTTTGTGTCTAGTTTGGTTTGGACGTTGCCGGTCACCTGATTGTGCGAAAAGTAAGACGATCCATGCTGTCGGATGGTCAATAAATAGTCAGTCAATCTGTCCTATCAGAAAAAGAGATTGAAGGAATAGAGATTGCACCTGTGTACAGCGCAAACACTTGGGCACTAAAAACAAGTTCTGCGCAGTTGCCCGATTTCTGGGAGCTCGGCCGCCATCACCGAAAATCGGTCGGAGGACTATAATTAGTTTTTTCACGCGAAAGTCAAGCAACCATTTTAACTAGCGTAGATTGCCGCCGTACTGTAGTGGCTTGGGAATTGGACTCTTGACTCGGAGATTGTAGGTCCGGTTTATAATCAAACCGCAAACCATGGCAGGGGTTTTAGAGCGCCATTTAGCAAGCCATTCACACAAAAAATTTACTACAAGAGCAACTAAGAAAGGTTAAAATAGACCAATGCACAATACTTTAAATTTACTCTTTTTTATTAATTTTAACTTTTATACTATTTAAACATTAATAATACATCAATAAATATGCTTCTAAACTTATAGTCGCTCCAAGTCAAATTATACACCATTTCGAACCATAAAATATCTAATACTAAAGTATAATATTTTTGCCAACACTTCTTATTACTAGTAATATAGCCTTTATGGATAATACTAACAGCAATAACGTTCTTTACGATCTATTTGATAAAAGCTAGAGAAAGAAATAAAAGCTAGGAGAATCTTAAAACAGCGGATACGCTAGGTAGTTTATATTTTACCTTACAGAAATAAACATGATAGTATTATGAGAAGAATATGGTCGTAGCAATAGTAGTAATATTTTGAGGAAGAACAATGACATCAACAAATATAATATTTTTAATCTACCGATAATAATTCCATGTCGTCGACCGGGCTGGGACTGTAACAAAATAAAAGAAATATAAGCGTGTAACTAAAGGTATTCAGCAATATTATTTATAAAATTATGACATGCAAGGGCGGATTTAGGGGGGAGGGCACCCCCCAAAACGGTGTTTATTTACATACTTGTGACCCACAACCCCCTCCCACCCCAGAAAATGTCCTGGATCCGCCCTTGATGACATGGCCTCATTTATTAGAGAGACATTTGAATGAGATAAACGTTTATCTGTTCTCTAAAATAGTAGGTATCAAATTAATTTGATTACAAATCAGTATCTAAAGACAAAGTCAAAAATATAATTACATTAGTACAATAACAGATATGCATACATACATACATATAATCACGCCTTTATCCCTAATGGGGTAGGCAGAGCGTTAACGACATATACGAAGGTCGTTTCGCCACGTCTGACAACATTTTTAGGGTTATTTAAGATAGATTTGTACGTATATTGCTATAGTGACAGGTTGTCAGCCCATCGCCTAAATTGCAATATACTGAAACCCTCGGATCCCTTAGCTGGTTTTTACAGCATGCCTGGGAGGAAATGCAGCTGGCACATTCTATGTTTTTCTTTCGCTCCCAGTCCAGCATGGAAGATCTATGAACAGATATGATAATGTATGAATATGATTGTTAAATATATGAGACCATGAAGCAGCATGAAAGTTACGTAAAAACGAATGGATATGGTATAAACTAGGCATTACCTATGCTACGACACCACGCCTACTAGCCGTACGGACAATAATGACCCTCCCTGCAATATGCAAACAAGATGTCACGCGAAATCAACATTACGTATGTATTATACATACTCGTACATCATTTAAGCATTGTTTTATTAACTATGGCTCGTATTTATAAAGCAATCTCAAGATTGAGAGCAATATTAAGTATGGATTTGACAGGCCACATTGTACTGAAATAACGTTTCTGATGCGAACTCAAACTAGCTGTCAGTCTCAAGTGCTGTTTATAATTACGGGCCTGAAACACGTGTGTACAGTCCCACTGCAAGGCATAGGACATCGACCTGTCAAAGATAATGGGAAATACGAAAGAAAAATGTATTCAAGTAAACGTAGGATTATTTATCACAGATAAGGATTTTTCAGATTCGGATACTTCACATGAAAGAGGAAAGTTTTATTGAAAAGATAAAACCAATAACTTCTTTAAACTACTCGGATGTTTCCAAGTTCAATAAGTAAGCAGCTAAATAAACTGAACCAGATTTCTTAGACGCTTCAAAAGAAGTTGTAAAATTTTATGTTTTCTACCATAAATTTTCTCTTTCACTGCACGTAGGAAGGATTTCATCGCGCAAGCTGGAGAGTGCAGCTAGAGACTGCAAGTGAAAGGTAAACAGAAACGTGGGGAAAAGTGGTTAGGAGCTTTACCGCCAAGCCACACTTGTTGACTAGCTTGTCACAATTACTGAACTAAACTTGGGAAACTCACGCTAGATTAAGTTCCTAAAGATGTGGTCACGTCTTACTGCAAAACTATTATTTAGAACAATTCTTGCAGGTAAGTTCTAATAACTCATTACTGGGAAATTAAGACATCGTAAACTATGAATACTAAAAAAACCTTGTGATAAATGGTTTTTTTTTTCACGCTGGACTGGGAGCGAGAGAAAAACATAGAATGTGCCAGCTGCATTTCCTCCCGGGAATGCTGTAAAAACCAGCTGAGGGATCCTAAGGTTTCTGTATATTGCAACTTAGGCGATAGGCTCACTACAGCAATATACATACAAATCTATCTTAAATAACCCTCAAAACTTTGTCAGACGTGGCGGAACGTTTGTTTACTATACATCTGTAAAACCTAATCTTCACAATAACCCCTAAAACTGTTGCGTCACAAGCACAGAATAGAAATGTGCTCCACTACAAAGCAAGCAAAATGTAGATAAATGTGAAGTGAAAAGTAGCTTACGTAGGTTTGCTGTTTGCTCGGCTGCTCTCTCTCTCGACAATTAAAGCATTTACTGGAGACTCAGTCTCGCTGAGATTCAACTTCAACCATATTACTGAGACTGTTTAAGTGCTACATGACTGAATTTAAGCGTATTATGATTTCCAATTATGATTCAACGTTTATCTACCACCATTTGAGCGTTTTGGAATGGTAGATTGTGTTTAAACATTAGGAAATTAAGAATTATTACCTTTTTAAATTAAAAACCGTGATAATTATGGCACCTTGACAGTGAACTTGACCTTGGGTAATAAGAACCTTTTTTTACTTACAATGCGAATCTTTATGTACCCATTTCTGCATTTCCCTACATAAGCTACAAGTGAATGTGCTAAATGACAGAATTTAAGCGTATTATGATTTCTAATTATGTTATAACTCAAGACGGTGATCGATTTGCACTTGTAGAGAAAATTATGTAAAATTCAACATAAAAATATTGTGGTATCCACTTTAAGTGATGTGGGGTTTCTTGTTATTGCTAGGAAGTATTCATTAGGATGATTACTTTTTTACAGATAACTACAAAATCAAATAATATAAATAAGTTTATTTTCTGTTTCCTGCGTTAATTAGACAAAACAACAGGCCAGTGATTCGGAGATACTCCTTTTTATGGTCTTTCAAGCGAAGTAGCTAGGTAGCTAGGTACATTTTTTTTTGTTGAATTTAAGAATTTTCTTTAATGATAAATAAAATAATAAATGCTACTTGTGTGCAATTACACTATTAGTTTGTGTTATCTCACGTGTGATAAGACGAGTGTTTTCCCTGCAGCATCAGCGCAAGCGCAGTCTTTGAGCCGCGCTTGTTTGGAGGCGCATCGCCCTCCGGCCATACCAGCTCCTTGCTCAGCATGTGATCTGAAAACACGGCAAAATCAAGATATTATTTAGGTATGCCGACAACTACCTATCAATAATTCTATGCCAGTAGCTAGTGGTCTGACTGGAGCGCCCTTGTATAGATAACATGGTGACGAAGTCAGAGGATACGGGGGTTACATAATTACTTATAATAGCATAGCATCACTGTCACCACCGAAATATAGACTTTCTATATCATTTGGTACTAAAATAATTAAGGCAGTGTTAAGGGTAACTTACTGATAAATTTCCGACTACTCACTTGTTTGTTTAACTCAGAGTCGAAGATCACACACGGCGGGCGGTGTTGTGTGATTTTCACTCTCTATGAAGAAGACTCTCGTAAAGAGTCGAAACGTAGAAGTCTAGCACCTCCGTTAAAGAAACAAGTGAGTAGTCGTTCATTTATCTGTATGAATAACACTAGTTCATTATTTAGTGATAAAAGGTAACTTACTTTTAAAGGCGTTCCCTGTCCGCTTCCTGTATTCCTGTTCAAGAGCTGGTAGCAACCCAGGATACAGCTGGACAGGAGTACGGTAGAAATCTATAAGTCAAACACACGCCATTCTCATGATTACTAGTACATTTTATAATTAAACATTATTTATTGTAAAATTCTATAATGGGCTTGATTCTAGATTTGCCAGCTAAAACTAAAATTAAAATCTACTTTTTAATTATTTACTTTCAGACTTAAAACATTGGAAAAGGACGGGAGATCTATACTCTCCGGTTTTTTATTTATAGTCAGTGGTTTTATGCGTTATCTGACTGACATTTTTATCTGCCGTCATATGAAATGGCGGATAAAATTGACAGAAATACTGGGGAACGTGCAAAAGCGCATCAAAATCTAGCGGACAAAGTGTAAAACCATAGAGTATAAATCGCCTATCCTTTATCAATTTTAACCAGTGGAATCTAGAATCGAGCCCAATTACTTTCCGCAGGTTTCCTTAATTCCATTTGGAATAAAAAAGATCGCTTGCTAAAGTATTTTTTTTTATTTACTCATGAGACTTTGGTGTCCCACTGTAGGGCAAAGGCCCTCTCCCTTCCTTGTAAGTAAAAATAGGCTTTGATAAATGTTTAGATACATGTGATAATGATAAGCATAAAATAAAAACGCGAGAAAAGCTTGTATGTAGTAGAACCACCCTGAAATACTACACTTGCTTCACTTGAAACCTGTACGAACAAGTTTTTGCGCAAGTAGTACAAAAATTGGCGGTTTGTACGTAGTGCCTGGCCTGTGACTCTGCGATAAACTGTAGTAGAAGTTATTTAATATACAGGGTGTACAAAAAACATTAAACCACGTAATGATATATAACACAATACACACATTTTAAAAATATTTTATTTTTAATAAATTCGTAAAACAAAAACAAATTACGCATCCCTACGGCGCGGCACGCACGGTCTCTACGACGTTCGCTGTAGGTACAGTGCCGCCGCCTGTAGTGTGCGTGTACTTGCCGTAGAGTTAGGGTTACTTGTTTCTGTTTGATGGATTTAATAAAAAAAAGTGTGAATTGTGTTGTATATCTCTAATACATTACGCCGTTTAAAGGAACGCAGTATTTTTTACACCCTGTATAATATAAGGTATAAATAAAGGATATATCTCAATTACTTGATAACTATTTTGTTATTAGATACTACACTATTTCCGTTAAGAAATACAATTTATTATGATTTCAAAACGTGTACTGAAAGAGAACAAATAATAGAAAACAGAACAATAGTTAACAGAGCTGTAACAATATCTACAATTGGTTTGTTAGAAAATGACCAATTAGTTAGAAATCCAATAGAGAAATACCTAGATGGGAGTTATTGGAAATGTTTTGTTTCCAGGAAGTAGTAATGAAGATGACAAACAATGATTAACGTTAATTGATCACTTTCCGTTGTTAAGGAAATGGCTTTTTCCTGTTACTAAATTCGGAAATATATTTTATGCAAACAAAAAACGTACCTACCTAATTGAAGATGTCAATATCTTTCTTTATGGTGGCAGTAGAAGAGGATAATTGAAGTGTTTATAGAACTTACAAAATGTGCGTTCGCTCCCGGGACCCTCGGGCATACCGTCGTCCGACCTCCCACGTAAATAATCTAAAAAAAATACAAATTGAAATATTTAATTCTTAGAATATTTAATAAAATAATATTTTATTTATTTTACATTACTCATAATGTCAAATAAATTAAAAATTCATAAATTATTTCAAAACTTGCTTTATTGCGCTGCCAATATTTTACAAAGTAAAATGGTTCATATAATTAAAGGAAATAAAAGATCACATCTTTCCTCAACAAAATACAATATCTTTGACGTGATTTTCTATAACCAACACATACTATGAACGTTTTATTTATTTTATAGAAATATATCACAATTAAGATCTATCAATCGTGAAAACTTTCACAACTCATGTTAACAATTTTTTACTCTCAATCTCCGTGTGTATGAAACGTGCGTGATATGTATTAATGTCACCGCCCGATTCCAAACAAATTATAAATTAAACCAACAAAATGTGAAAACAAACGAGCACTCTGCCCTAAATTAATTAGAATTTGTTTGGCTTTGTGCCTTTAAGAAAGTTTAGATTGTTTTGCTATTTCATTTGATGATATCTAGAGTTCTTGGTACCTTTTGAACCTAAATTAATTGTTTTAATGTGTTTGTATTCGCATGCTTTAAAATTTAATGATGATTGTCCAATTTGTTGATACAGAAAACATTAAAAGTAATTTATATTTCATCTCGTCAAAAACATTTTCGAAGCATTTCGAATTTGATTAGTTTCAAGGTCCATCGGGTCAATTGACTCGACACCCACACGACAGAAGAATTTTAAGATTTTTGAGTAGATTTCCGAGGTTACTAAGAAATGGAAAAATATGCTGTTTCTTTTCCATATTTCCTTGACTCCTTTTCTATTCAAAAAGTACTAGTAAGGCAGTCTGTAGATGGGTAATTGATGGCTCCCTATACAGTTAACTTAGCACGCTCGAGATTATATTTTCGCTAAACTTGAATAGGGACGGAAACGTAGCGAAAGATTGATCTCCTGAATAATACCATCCATCCATCAGCGCGAAAAGTTAGTTCCAACTTTCACTTAGTCCACAGTTTTGTTATACCGAAGTATTTTTGTGAGCACCAGAATCGGGCTCCAATGTGCTATTGATCAGAAATTTACGAGTTCTTGTGGAATTGTAAGAAATATCGTGGAAAAATTATTCAGCCAGAAATATTTTCTGCAACTTATTCTGATTTACTTTTTCAAATCATGACATAAATTCTTTAAGCAAGTCTACCTATTTTCTTGAGCACACACACCTACCTTTGGGATTTATTCTAATGTACTCTAATTATTCACATATTTAGTCAAACAAAACTATAAAGTGAAATTATAAAAAAATTGGCGAATGAATTGTTGCCAGGTTGGCTAAAGAGTACAGTTGGTAGAGCAATATAATGGTTTTTCAAAGTTTTGTTTAAACCATGCCTTCAACAATGTTTTGGTAATTGCCTTTCGAAGGTATCTATAAATACACTTTTATCATAGTTATTAGTGGAACGATCGCTGTTAGTTTTAAACGGACCTCCGATACGGCAGTTGGGATAACTTTTCCTGCAGTCATTTGTTTTTAGTAGGCTATTTGCTAGAGGCTTAGGGTTATCTTCCACGTGAAAAATACGACTAAGCTTCAGAGTATCGAGTGAAATCCCATCGAACATATCAGTTTCAAAGTCCAGAGATAATCGAAGCATTTGTAGGTAGATAAGTACATATACTGTACTTCCATGCTGGACTGGGAGCGAGAGAAATATATACAACGTACTAGCTGCATTTCCTCCCGGGAATACTGTAAATACCAGCTAAGGAATCCGAAGGTTTCTGTATATCGCAATTTAGGCGATAGGCTGACAACCTGTCGCTACAGCAATATACCTTAAAATCTATCTTAAATAACCCTCAAAACTTTGTCCGACGTGGCGGAATGACCTTTGTTTAGGTAGTTTACGCTCTACCTACACCTTTGGGAATAAAGACGTAATTATATGTATGTATATATGTAGGTACATGTGCATAAGCATTTTGGTTGCATGGTAATGTTACGTTAATTTCACATCGCTGCCGCCCATCTGCCGTATTATTCATTTTTATTTCATTAATTTAATTTATTTTTAAATTAATGGCATTTAATTTAATAGCATAATGTACAAAACAAGGTGACAATCTAAAATTGAACTCAAGAAATTTTATTTTATAGCGTCATGTTTCTAAGAAATGCTTATTACAAAATTTAATTTATAAAGAAATGGGTAAGGTATTTTTATTGCAAAATTCGAGATTTTCTTTGTTTGAAGTCCTACCTTTACATATTTTGTTAACTTCAAATTAGCTTTAATGATCAATCTTTGTCTAATTAAAATAAGAAAATTTTAGTTGCAGAGCCGCTGTATCATCGTCGGCTAAGAAATATGAAAATTGATATAAATGTTCCTCGTTCCACCGTTATTAAGACTAATGAGAGAACTGATATCAGAGGAAATCCGAGGCGGCGCTTTATCGGCGAACATAAAAACAAATGGCTATGTTTATCAAATGAGCGCACGTAGATAATTCCAGAACCTTCCAGAAGGTATATTCGTAGCACCGTAGCTTATTGCTACGAAAATACGTAATAATACCGGGTGTAAGGGACAGCGTCCCGCAAACTGATAGGTGTTGCTCAATCAACGACACTGAACAACTTATCAGCAGAAAGTTTACTCCGGAAATGAAAAAAATAAATTTGCTTTTCAATATATACAAATTGTCTGATCGAGGTATTTTGCATGGGGAGGTAATTTTTTTTCATCTCCTGAAAGAATTTCCTGATGAAAGTTGTTGTGTCTTAATTCCTTATGTAATTGTCCTGTGTATGTATAATGTATATGTGTACAATAAACTGTTAAATTAAATTAAATTCAGTGTAGTTGACTGAGCAACCCATATCAGTTTGCGAGACGCGGTCCCTTACACCTGGAGCTTCATTTTATTCACAAGCGAAACTAGACGGGGTAAAATGGAAAAAGATATTCGTTATACTAAACAAGTAGAACAAAATTGCATTTTCTAGGTAAAACCACACAAAAGAAATTTGACATTATGTCAAATTAGAACTGTGTAAAATTATTAAGGAAAATAATTAAATAATAATTAATAAATTTTATAAGATTAGGTAGTAACTGCAACGTAGTTTATATTTGCGAACAAAAACTTTATTTGTCCTATTCATACATACCTACGTACTATAAGAACAATCTCAGTAGGCACCTATTCTTTGGATTACCTACTTAAAAGTTTATTGGACATTACCTTTGTAAAAGTTGAATCCATCTTTATCGGAGCATCGTGCTGGTGTTGCAATCACCAAAATCGCCAGAATTGATAAAATTGTCTCCCGCATTTTGTTTTTATTCAGAAATACTGGCACATGAACTAATATACTAGATACTTTAGTATCCTTGCACTGTAATCGACGTACTGGCTGTAAAAAAACTGAATCGGGCTTTTTATAATGGTTTGAAGAAAAGACTGCCCTCACAGCATGCAGAAAGCTGCAGATGACAGCCTTCCAGCCTACGGGAGATAATATTTATGTAGCTCTCGGTAGGCGTATTACGTGTTGAAAAATTCCATGCTATTTATTCTATACATTGCAATATACCGAAAGCTTCGGACCCCTTAGCTGATTTTTACAGCATACGCATTCTATGTTTTTCTTGCGCTCCCAGACCAGCATGGAAGACGACAAGACATTTAGGCGATGGGCTGACAACCTGTCATTACAGCAATTATACATACAAATCTTTCTTAAATAATCCTCAAAACTTTGTTAGGACGTGGCGGAACGACCTCTTTTAGGTCTTTTACGCTCTACCTGCCTCATTAGGGATAAAGGCGTGATTATATGTATGCATGTAATTCTATGCATACGTAGCTTTTATTGGTATTTGTGGTGAGTCTGATCTGATACTCTACAAGTGAATGAGACAGAGTAGACTATAACGTGAGCCCAACTACAAACCTCAAAAATACTGGCATTCACATTATAGGTACTGGTGGGATACTGCAAATTTTATTATATCCTTACGATTTAAAGTAGATCAAGAAGAAAGTATGACTTTTACCATAGTGTGTACGACGAGTAGTATATTTTTACACACTGCCTCCATCCGTGGCAGCCTTGGAGTCCGCGACGTAGCAGACAAGCTGCAAGAAAGTTGTCCTCGATGGTATGGGCATTTAAGTCGCAGACCGCCAGACTACGTCGGAAAGAGATGCCTCGATCTCACTGTCAGACCAAAGAAGCGCTGGCTTGACGTCGTGAAAGCGGACATGGAAGAGAACGATCTCACACCAGTGGATGCTGAAGATCGGGCAAAGTGGAGTAGAAAAAACCGGAAAGCGCACCCCAGCATCAGGCTGGGAAAACGCTAAGCAGAAGAAGACTGCCTCCATGGTCTAGCGGTCAGAGCCATGGGCTCTCGACCCGGAGGTTCGATTCCCAGCGGGGGACACTGACGTTATGTTGTTTGTTCTAGTTTGGTTAGGACATTGCAGGCTAATCACCTGATTGTCAGATGGGCATGTAAATAGTCGATCCAGCGCCTGATTTCTCTCTGATCGTGTCAGTCAATCTGTCCCATCAGCATAAGAGATTAAAGGAATAGAGAGTGCACATGTGTGTACCGCAAACACTTAAGCACTCAAATGTAGTCCTGCGCATTTGGCCGATTCCTAGGAGATTGACCGCCATCACTGAAAATCGGTCAGAGGACTATTATTATATTTTTACATCGGATGGAAAAGTGTTACAAAAAATGACCGTGCAGTATGAAATAAGTTTTGACGCACTTGACACAAGTGCGTCAAAACTTATATCATACTCACATCACTCGTTTTATCTGAAACATGGGTCGTAAAGCCAAGACCTCGATAAGTCCGTTCCGTCCGTATCGCCCTAGAAAACTGGCACTAAAATGGACAGGAAATCTCATCGAATTTCAGCCATAAAACCGCAGTGAAGCTACCTCAAGGATAAGTGTAAAACTGTATAAAGGATGGTCAAGAGTAAGTCAGAAAACTTTTCTTTGTTGGTAAAACACTTCTTCTCCTATTAAAATTAAGATCACAGTGAATCTAAAAACGGGTCCAACAGACTCAAGTTATAGTAATGAAGATAATTTAGAAAGTTATAAATTAGCGATTCATAGTTCTTTGTAGTAACAGGAAAAAGTCCGTTGGTTGCCGTTATTCACAATTTATATTCCTGTTACTACAACGAACAATAAAGCACTAATTTATAAGGTTCTAAATTATCTAAATTACTTTAAATTGATTCTAGGTGGTTTGAAAACTCTGACACCAGGGTTTATCTGGTCGTTCAACTCGAGAATTGATTGATTCAGTTGGCCCGGTTTTTCGATTCACTGCGTTTTTAGTGAATTACGTATTTTTTACTACTGGGGAAGCCACTTGACTAGTATCTTCACCTTAAGAGTTTGGGTCTTTGGTCTCCTGGTACGGCTTGACAATTATGTTCTCCTTCACTTGGTCGAAAAGCCTACGTCTTGGTCTTCCTCTCCCTCTCTTTTCTTCCACTTTACCCTCTATGATGTATCTTGAGAATTCATCGTGTCGTATCAGATTACCAATCAACCTGCCTCTGCTCAATTCTATACAATACAATAGAATATAATACAATTAGGTAGAATACAGCGTGCATTATTTATCCAAGTTTATTACAGAAAAAAGCAAGCAAAGTTAGCTCATTGTCAGGTCACCACTGGCATTTGTTTTTTTTTTATTTGCTACCCCGTAATGATGATTGCGAGTCGGTCGCAAACAGAAGAAAAACTGGGTGCTAATAGCTTCCATGCTGGCCTGGGTTCGAAAGAAAAACATAGAATGTGCCATTTGCTTTTCCTCGCAGGCATGCTGTAAAAAACAGCTATGGGTTACGAGGGTTTCAGTACCTTGTTATTTAGGCAATGGGCTGACAACCTGTCACTACAGCAATATACAAATCTATCTTAAATATCCCTCAAAACTTTGGCAGATGTGGCGGAACGGCAAGGAGAAACCGTCTTTTGTAGGCTCGGTGAAAATAAAGTCAACATCCAAGTTTAGCGACATGGACCAATATTGTTTCTTTTGCGGTGAATATTTTCAGTGTTTTCCTTAAATACGGAACCCTAAAAGAAACTGAGTTTTACCTGCGCGAGGCGGGACAGCGGGAGGCCTCCACAAGGCTTCTTGCAAATGTCGAGACAATTGGACGTATTTTATACGCCCCCAACATTCCACTGTTCCTTTTAAAGGAAGGTACTCACAGTAAGCATTATCTGGTTTAAATCTACTACGTAGGTACTTAGATACAGCGATATCCAATCCAAGCAATTTTGAGAACCAAACAATCTCTTCGCAAACGTAGCTTTTGAAAACCGTACTTTAATAAATGTTTTAAGTTACTTACAAAAATGTTTGGATTGTAAAACGCTCTGGAGTTCGTTACACGAGCAAAAACTATCGCAGATACAAATGAACGTCTGATCATGAAACAAGTGCTTTTGATGAGTACCATCCTTTACTACGAACCCTACAACATAGTTGCTGACGTCAGATCTAGACTACTCACGTACGTAGACGACCTTTGAACTTAGCTTACAAGCTTAAAGACGTTACGTTGAAATCAGCTTATCTTACGACCTATCCATTTTTTTACTTATTCTAGACAATAAATGTACATAAACAAATAATATATTTTTGTCTGGCTCCCAAAACTACAACTTATTCAATTAAATCCCAGCTTCTTTTCATTCTAGAACAACAATTCTATGTCTGCAAAATGTGTTTATAATGTGGAAACAGAGCGCTGCGACGGTATTATTGTACCATTAAACCGAGAGCTCATTGAGTGAAAATGAGAGACATAAATACACAGCGCTACCTTGCTATTCAGATTTTAATTGCACTCCGAGTTGCATAATCAGGGCGAGGAAAAACAGTCGAGGAGCGGCCAGGTTCAAAAGATTCCAATTTTCAAATGCAGATGTGCTATCTTTGAGGTTTGCACTTCTAAATGGCAACGAAGACTTTGAATAACGGTCAGATTATAATAGTCAAAATACTCACCGTGGTCTGATTTTAAGGTCACATCACTTTCTTTTTGAACTGCGGGTTTCAAATTCATGTTAGATGGCTTCATTTTAAGTTACTTTGACTACCTTAAATTTCTTCAGCTACTATTTTATTTCTTCTTCATTATGTGTAAGAAAGTGACGGTAAGTTTGAAACTATTTTAACTATTATCAACACCAATAATAAGTGTAAGGAACGTGATAAAATAGTGTGATATGATTATCATTATTGAAATCATTCCAGAAAATGTAGTTTACTTTGAAAATAGTCCATCAAGAGAAAATGGCCGGGTTTCAGGCGACACTTGAGACCGGGGCTTTTAGCAAATGAGCGACGGGCTTTACAACTGCACCGGGGGAACAAAGCTCACACCTCTCCTCGTGTCTTAGCACGGCACCCACCATATTGTTACGAGCTTTCCTATTTGCAATACGAAAAAAAGAGCATGTAAAATTCGGATTCTATGGTCATATTTTGCTTAATATTTCTTAAATATTGTACGAATTTCAGAAAAAGTCCATCAGTACGATAGGAAAATGGCCGGATTTCAGGTGACATTTGAGGCCGGGGCTTTCAGCAAATGAGCGACGCGCTTTACAGTTGCACCGGGGGAACAAAGCTCGCACCTCTCCTCGGGGCTTAGCACGACACCTACCAGATTGTTTACAGCTATCCTTTTTGCAATACTAAAATAAGAGCATGTAAAATACGATTTCTATGATCATCTTTTTCTTAATATTTCTTAAATATTGTACGAGTTTCAGATTTAGTCCATCAGTACGATAGGATAGGAAAATGGCCGGGTATCAGGCGACACTTGAGGCCGGGGCTTTTAGCAAATGAGCGAGGACTTTACAACTGCACCGGGGGAACAAAGCTCGCACCTCTCCTCGGGTCCTAGCACGGCACCTACCAGATTGTTTAGAGTTTTCCTATTTGCAATACCAATAAAAAGACACACACACAGCATATCCTGTTATTTTTTATTTATTCTTTATAATCTTTTTAATTATTCAACTTAGTTCTATCAAACTAAATCACCCCCAAATCAACTGCGCACCACTACTTGTGTTAATTTTTATAAATACAATATAACTGGATGAACACTGCTTCTTAATATACAGGTTGACCTAGTTTAAGAAGCAGGGATTAATGTCATGTGACAATTATTTAAAATTCTAATTCTGATTTTAACAAATTTTACTTTTTTTCTTTGGTTTAATAAATTTATTTATTATTATTATTATTTCGAGAACATTAATAGCTGAAATTTCATCGTCAACTTTCACTGGTTTTTTGTTAAGTTATGGAAAATGCAACTTTCTATTCTACAATGCCGAATGGGACCGAGAGTAATACCACCTTCTTACCGAAACAATTTCATACCAGGTAATATAAACGTTACAAATGAACATCAAACTTATATGCCCTCGGCCTAGAAGAGTGGAGAATGAAATTTCTTTATGGCACATAATCAAAATAAAGGACCAAATGTGCATTTCCCGAAATTAATGAGTGTGCAAAGAAGGTCAGTCCATCTCTACCCATTTTATTTTCTCGAAACTGTACCTTACTCTGCTTAAAAATATAGCTGTTATAATTCTAGCAGTTTCTATCCCCCTTATTAAGAACTCGTACCTTTTATGCCTCTAGTGGGCAAAATGAGCAAAACTGCGCCACGGCTCCCGTTACGTGGGTTTTTTTGTTCCGTGGCAGAATTCTTAACGTTCCGCTGCGCATTTCTGTACGAGGCACGCCGATTGTTGTAAGAGCCATGTTCTTTTTTGTGTTCATATGTGAAGTGAATGTGGCATGTTAGTACATATGTTGTTTTAATAAGATTTTTTTTACTTCCACGCTAGAGCGAGAGAAAAACACAGAATGAGCCAGCTGCATTTCTTACCGCGCATTGTGTAAAAACCAGGTAAGGGATCTGATGGTTTCTGTATATTGCAATTTAGGCGATAGGCTGACATCCTGTCACAACAATATACCTACAAATATATCTTAAATAACCCTCAAAATTTTGTCAGACGTGGCGAAACGAACTTTGTTTAGGTTGTTTACGCTCTGTCTACCCCATGACGGATAAAAGCGTGATTATATGTATATATTTTCAACGAATTTAAGTAGTGTTTTTATTAAATTGCTAATGAAATTTGTGACTCTAAAAGGCACTACCGCAGCTATTGTAAATGTTCGAAAACGACGTGTTTAATAAAATTAAAGATTGACAGTTTTGCGAAGTGAAATAAACATCAACATAAATGTTATCCTATTTCTGTTATGAAATAATATGGAAACCTAATTTATATAAAAGCAAAATAAGATACTTACTTAAATAATCACATTTATGCTTGACTACTTTAGCTCGTGTCTTCATCAATTCATTTCTTAGTAAAAGAAGATTATTCGGTTGAAAATCATATTTCTTGGAGCTGTTATTGTATGTACTTCCATGCTGGACTGGGAGAGATAGAAAAACATAGAATGTTCCAGCTGCCCTTCCTCCCGGGCATGCTGTTGAAGTCAGCAAAAGGGACTCGAGGGTTACAGTGTATTGTAATTTAGGCGATGGGCTGACAACCTGTCACTATAGCAATACATTTTTCAATCTAAAAGTGTCCTCAATTTTTGTCAGACGTGGGGAAAGCGCCTTTTACGAGGCGTTAAACGCTCTGCCTACCCCGTAAGGGATAAAGGCGTGATTATATGTATGTATGTATGTATGTTATTGTATGTATATACAAGGTTTAAGAAAAATAAGATATGAAGTATATCTATTAAGTATGTACTTAGTATTTTCTTCCATGCTGGACTGGGAGCAAAAGAAAAACTCAGATGTGCCAACTGTATTTCCTCCCGGGCTACGTGAAAACCAGCTAAGGGTTTCTGTATATTGCAATTTAGGCGATGTGTCGAATCTGTCACTACAGCAATATAAACCTACAAATGTATCTTAAAGAACTTTAAAAACTTTGTCGGACGTGGCGGAGCGACCTTTGTTTAGGTTGTTTACGCTCTACCTACCTCATCAGGGATAATGGCGTTATTATATGTGTATGTATTTACTTATTATTTACTTCTACTTAAATCCACTGCAAGATCAAGTCCTCCGAGATTTTTTCTATACTCCCTACGCGTGGCAGTACCTAGAGTTGCAGTTACATTGCATTTGTAGTACAGTTTTCTGGCACACGAATTATTATGCTTAAAAACGCGAAACGCGAGCCGTTTTTGTTGCCTGAAGTGCTGTGCCTATTAAGTAGTTTAATTATATTCAACATTTGTAGTGTATATAATATATATTTTTATTTATTTTGTTGTACACATTTAGAATAAAGGCGTGATTATATGTATGTATGTATCATCATCTCCCTAGCCTTATCCCGTATGTCACGGGGCGGCTACCTAATCTAGGGAATTGAACGAGGGTACTGGTTTTTACACAGAGCGACTGCCATCTGACCTCCGCAACCCAGAAGGGAAACCAGACCCAATCCTAGATTAGGTCAGAGTTTACAAGCCGCCCAATGCTTAGCACTGGCCTCTGACATGGCTTAACGACTAATATCTACGGTATTAAACGACATTAACTGGGACCCACGGCTAAACGTGCCTTTCAAAGCACGGAAAAAGCATCGAATAAACGTATATATTAAATTCAAAAACCGAAAAACACATTGGTACGTGGTGGTATTCGAACCACGACCTCCCGCTCAGGAGGCAGCGGCCCTTTCCACTACACCGTCGGGCTCATCGGGCGTAATTATATTATGTATATAGCAATAAATAAAGGAATAAATACAGAACCCGATGGTGTAGTGGTTAGGGCCGCTACCTCCTGAGCGGGAGGTCTTGTTTGGAATCCCACCACGTACCAATGTGTTTTTCGGTTTTCGAATTTCATATGTACGTTTGTTCGGCGCTTTTTCCGTGCTTCGGAAGGCACGTTAAGCCGTTGGTCCCGGTAAATATCGTTTAATACCGTAGATATTTGTCTTTGAGCCATATCAGAGGTCAGTGCTAAGCATTGGCTTTGATACGGGATAAGGCTAGGGAGATGATGATAGCAATAAATAAAAGATTTCGCGCACATCCCGTTTCGTTTGCACGTCGGTTCAGATCCACCGTCACGTCAACCCTCAAACGGGAGGCAGCATCATATCGACTGTCATTTGTCAACGTGTTGATGTAGAGCCACGGTAGAGCCCTTAAGGTTAATGGTGGAAGGCAGATCGTTTCTTTAAAAAAAATGGAATACTTGTATTTTTATTAGATTAAATATATATTTCATGCTTGGCTGGCAGCGATAAAAACCATAGAATGTACCAACCGTTTGTTTTTCCAACCAGTCTTTGTATAGTCATTAAGCTAAAAATTAATCTCAATATTTAGTCCGACAATTGTGAAGAAGGCTTTCAATAGGCTGTTTACACTCTGCCTACCCCGTCAGATATGGAGGCGTGACTACACTCGCTTATCCTGATTCGATCACACGTCGGTTCAGATCCGCCGTCACTTCAGCCCTCAGACGAATAGCAGCGTCATATCGACTGTCATTTCTCAACGTGTAGAGCCCTTTGCTGTCATGGCATTATCCGTGGAAGTAAAATGGTGGAAGGCAGACTGATTTTTGAAAAAGGTGTTAAAAAAATTTCATACTTGTCTAGGAATGATTAAAAACATGAAACGATTCTTTTTCCGAACAGTCATTTAACAATTCTCTCAAAATTTGGTGAAACGTAGTGAAGAATCCTATCACTATGATGTCACTCTGTCTACCCCGTTAGAGATAAAGGCATGACTATATTCGCAATCCTAATTCGATTGCATGTCAGTTCATATCCGGATCAGCCCTCACACGGGAAGCAGCGTCATATCGCCTGTCATCTGTCAACGTGTGGAAAGGGAAAATGGTGGAAAGCGGATCGGTTTATATAAAGGTGATGGAATATTTGGATTAGGTTGTTTGTTAATAGGCAAGTATTTTTTCATGCTTGGCTGGGGAGCGATAAAAAAATTGAAACCGCTTCTTTTCCAGGCATTTGTAATCATTACACTAAAATTACTCTCAATATTAAGTCAGACGTAGTGACGAATCACTAGGCTGTTGACGATCTGCCTGCCCCGTAAGAGATAAAGGCGTGATTGTATTTGCACATCCTGATTCGCTTACACGTCGCTTCAGATCAGCCCTCAGACGGGAAGCAGCGTCATATCGACTGTCATTTGTCAACGTTACGAGGAGACGTGTGACGGCCGATTTAGCGGTGAGAGAGCCCGTTGCTGTTATGGCATTATCATTGGAAGGAAAACGCTGGAAGGCCGCTCTATTTATTAAAAAAAATGTTGAATTTTCGATATTATGTTTAAAAGTGCATTAAAGAGTCACAAATATTGCACATCGAACAACTTCCGCTCCGTAGAGCATCATCTCTGTCGCACTTTTAATGACTGCATATGGCAACCGCAACTGTCTATCCAAAGATGTGTAATATTTATGACCCTGAAATATATATGCACATACTGATTGGATTACACGTCTTTTTACTTATAGATTATCCTTAGACACGGAAACAGCGTCATATCGCCTGTCATTTGTCAACGTTACGAGGAGACGTGTGACGGCCGATTTAGCGGTGAGAACGCCCTTTGCGGTTATGGCATTATCATTGGAAGGAAAATGGTGGAAGGCAAATCGAGTGATGAAAAAATATGTTGAAATTTTTCATAATACCAACCAGTAAGTAGATACAAAATTTAGAATATAGGATGTTTATTTCACTTCGTAAGTTTGCATAAGTAGTTTGCTGCAAACTTCACAATTTACCATTCTGTGTCAGACGTCTTACTGCTGCTTTTCAATGATTTTGTTAAATTCACTAAAAACGCAGTAAATCGAAAAAATTAAGATAATTTAGAAATTTTTGAATCAGCGATTCATAGCTCGTTGTAGTAACAGGAAATAAAATTGCCCTTGTTGGCCGTTTTTCGCAATTTTTCTTCCTGTAACTACAACGAACTATGAATCGCTAATCTATAAGGTTCTAACTTATCTTAATTATTATAACTTGATTCTGTTGTTTTTTCGATTCACTGTGTTTTTAGTGAATTATGTTTTTTCTTCCATGCTGGACTGGGAGCGAAAGAAAAACATATGAAGCGCCAGCTGCATTTCCTCCCGGGCATGCTGTAAAAACCAGCTAAGGGATCTGAGGGTTTCTGTATATTGCAATTTAGGCGATAGGCTGACAACCTGTCACTATGTCAAAATACCTACAAAATCTATTTAATAACCTTCAAAACTTTGTCAGACGTGGCGGAACAACCTTTGTTTAGGTAGTTTACGCTCTGCCTACCCCTTTAGGGATAGAGGCGTGATTATATTTATGAATGTATGGTTTTTTTTATGAATTATGTCCTTAATGTGTCGTATTCAATTTGATATTACCTAGGCAGCCTTAACTAAATTATGTTTTGTTTTTCAGGAAACACCGCGCCAATGCAAGCATTCGTAGCTATTTGCTACATTCGCAACTACGCCACTTGTTACAACCCTACTCGTGATTTAGGATGAAGACCCCACTGCCATACTTAAACCATACCACGTTTTGGGCTGGGATTGGATCTACCTCCTAGTGGTCCAACCGATGCGTGAGATTGCCAGTGCCATAACAGGCATCTTCTGGGTGAGCTCGCTCTATCGTCGACTCTGCCACGGTCATCCCTGACCTAGTGTTTAGAGTCAAGAGCAAACCCATTTCTAATTTAAAAAAACCTATTGTTTTCTTCCGACCAATCCGTCATGAAGACTTATTTGAAACCTCAAGCCTCCCCGGACCTCGACCCGCGACCCTCATTTCCTGCGACCGCGACCGGCGCGCAAATGACGCGCTAACAGTGACGTCACCATGATTTATGCCCTAAACGAATGAACGACCTGAGGTCTGGGGTATGTTATAAATCAACAGTTTTTAAGATTAACGAGTACAAATCTATGTATATTGCGTAGCTAATTAATCAATATAGTAAGTAGTAGATATAATGCCGGGTGTAAGGGACAGCGTCCAGAATAAAGGTTGCTCAGTCAGGAAATTTGTTCAGAAAATGAAAAGAAAAAGACTTTTTCACACAAATTGTGTGATCGAGGCGGTCACCTTGTATGGGAAAGTATTTATTTTTCTTTGTTCCTGAGAGAATTTCCTGGTGAAAGTTATTCAGTTTCGTTGCCTGAACAACCCCTATCAGTATTCGGGACTTACCCTTACACCCCGTATAGAATAGGAACTTACTTTGTAAAAAAAAAACAGGTATTTTCGAAACAATACACATAACTACAAGCCTCCCAGAAACGAGCGTTCACCTATGTGAAAGGCTGGCAGCGCATTTTTTTAACCCCCAGGGTATTTTTGTAGGTGTCCAAGGCCGGCAGTGATTGCTTACCATCAAGAGAAAGAAAACAATCGTGCTGGTACCATATAGCTATATCAGAATTCAGACTACGCAATATACATCAAGTTGTTCGTTTAATTTGTTGTCTTCCATGCTGGATTGGGAGCGAGAGAAAAAGATAGTACCTATGTGCCAGCTGCATTTCCTCCTGGGCATGCTGTAAAACCCAGCTAAGGCATCTGAGGGTTTCTGTATATTGCAATTTAGGCGATGCTCTGACAACCTGTGACTACAGCAATATACCTTCAAATCTATCTTAAATAACCTCAACTTTGTCAGACGTGGCGGAACGACCTTTGTTTAGGTCGTTTATGCTCTGCCTACCCCATTACGGATAAAGTCGTGATTATATGTATATGTTTGTATGTACTTTTGACTTGTAAATTGTAGTTTTATGAAAGGAACCCCTATAGTATCACTGTTACTTTGTACCCGTGTTTACGACTGTACTCGTAAACCAGGATTATGACTATCGATCGGGCGGTTTCCCAATTTGATGTTCCGAAAACAGTAAGAAACAAAATGTAACAGCTTCCTTATTAGAGAAAATTAATTTTGTTATCTATAAAACTGGCCAACTTATGTAAAGTATGGCGCTGTTGTTTGTAAGCTCCTAGATATTAAAAAGCAAGGAACCGTCATTCACTCATATCGGACAATCCTCCATTTTTCTTGATTATAAAATGTACTTACTTATTACTTCCATGCTGGCCTGGGAGAGATAGAAAAACATAGAATGTTCCAGCTGCCCTTCCTCCCGGGCATGCTGTAGAAGACAGCAAAAGGGACTCGAGGTTTACAGTGTATTGTAATTTAGGCGATGGGCTGACAACCTGTCACTATGGCAATACACATTACAATCTAAAATTACCCTCAATTATTGTCAGACGCGGCGAAAGCGCCTTTTACGAGGCGTTTAACGCTCGTGATAAGGCGTGATTTTATGTATGTATGTATAAAATGTAAATTTCCTTTTAACATTAACCTTTGCCCGCCAGAGGCACAAACAATAAAGAGCACAGAAGCAGAAGTTAAGCTTAATACAAAAAGTTAGACATCGCTCACGGGCACGAAATCTCAGACACAGTCGGAACAAGTCAAGCATGAAAGAATATTTTTCAATTCTTTGCTGTTCATTTATCACCCATGATCAGCGATTACCGACGTCTGCTGGCGACTAACTGCCGACCTAATTATGACCAATGAATAATGGGCACATAAATCTCCCTGAAGCTCCGTCCACACATTGGAATGGGAATATTATGAATTTATCATGGAATGGAAACGAGAATATTGCAGCAGTTTTGTCGGTGACGTCTGGATATTAAATGTATTGATGCTGCTTTGTGATTACCTTATGAAAGTAGTTCCTGTAAAATTACAATTTAATTGTGCTATTAGGTATGTTCGTTCCTACTAATTTTAAACTAACTAGGTTGCTCATTACTTGTCAGCATTAAGTAAGTAGTTAAATATGTATTTTCTTTCTAAGTAAGTAAGTTAGGAACATTGACCCTAACATTTATTACTGAAAACATTTTTACGAGTGACTAAGCTCCACGTATAGTTT
The DNA here is from genome assembly GCA_949820665.1 of Scrobipalpa costella. Classification (NCBI taxonomy): domain Eukaryota; kingdom Metazoa; phylum Arthropoda; class Insecta; order Lepidoptera; family Gelechiidae; genus Scrobipalpa; species Scrobipalpa costella. The sequence continues at coordinate 17,906,173 of OX463296.1, read as the reverse complement.
ACCTCAGACGCATCTCATTTTATTTACTAAGTTAACGAAATTAAATTTAGTTCGTTGATTCCATTCGTTTCATTCGCCCCAATAAAGCTCTAGTTTACTGTTTCAATTCCCAGCTTGCGTGAAGGCTGAGGCGATTTTAGTACACGCGCGAATCCATAGGCGTATCCAAGGGAGGTCGAATCCCCAACTTTGCCTCATCTGCGCAGATTAGTGTCTCAAACGTAACCTATACGAAAATAAATTTTGATACTTGACTTATGTAAAAGTCATAAATTCGCGCTCGCTTCATTATGCTATTCTGCCGCTTAAGTATTTGCCCATAGACTTCAAATACTTGTAAAGAATTTCGCGTTCGCTTCGGTCGTGATACGTTTCAATGGACTCTTCTATTTCTTTTTTAAATTGGAGTTTCAGTACATGGACTCCTAAAATATTTCGCGCTCGCTTCGCTCGCAAACGATTGAGTTGTTTTGGTTAAGCCCCCCACGAAACTAAATCCTGGCTACGCCTTTGCGAGAATCTTAGACACATTCCAAGATAACTCTAGAATTCATCATCCATTACTCTAGAACGAATACTATTTAAACAACAAGCGTTAATAAACCCTGCAATGGATGTTAAAATACTCTTGCCCCAGTACCGGATCCAGATTTTAAGACGTATACCACGCAACTCAAAGCAAGTCCGTAACTTGTTTTCCTATTGCGACCTTTCTCTGTGCCTATTTTCATTTATGTATTTTGTGGTATTTCTACTTCTCAATATAAGTAGCAGAACTAACAATTTTACAGACTAACAAGTAGATTGACACGTATTACCGCAGCAGCAGCGGTTAAAGCAGATAGCTTAGACTGACTCTTTCAATTAGTTTTTGTACATGCAATAGATTAACTTGCGGATTAAATTTCAATCTGAGTCTGCGGTAACTACGTCTAACTCACGATTCTGAGCGTCCCGAGTCCATTTGCTGGACTCTCTAACTGAAAGTAACGCGCGCTTTCTGTCCCTCTGATTGGACTTTACGCGCTGGACGTGTCGAACGACCGCCCTCTTTCTAGTTCCAGCCAGGATTTGTTGGCGCCATAAACTTGTCAGTAATGTCGCTGTCAGTTACAGCTGTAAAGAACGCATTACCTAGATACAAACCACAAAACAGCTGTATAAAGTTGTGAATTATTAGCTTTCTGCCCCGCGAGTTTTATCTAAAATGTTTGTTTATCTTCACTATCGTACAAACTTACCATTATTATTGTGAGCTCAATATCTGGATGCCAGATGCCACCTGCTAGAGCTTTAAATTATGCCTTCACAAGTGTTTATCAAAAAAGTACAACTTTACTACCTTTTATAGACAAATCAGAAAATCAATCGCTCGCCTCGTCGTCGTATTTACGTTGGCGTGTTTTTAAAACCGTGTGCTGGCATCTGTTAATTCCAATAAGAACCACGCGCCTTTAAATTAAGGGAAATCTTTAATTGTCGTACTATTAAACTAATTGTGCACCTAAACAGGTTCACTTATTAAACTAAATGTTCACTTAATCATGTCATACCAAAAATTCTAAAACGTCGCACTAAAGATTTTTCACCTTCTGCTTTGGAGTCTTTCCCTGCCCCTCTGTCATTGTCCACATCAGTATAAAGCCATGCTCCAGACATATACCTTTATGAGTTTTTGTGCGAACGCGAGTTGATAATCTGGATTTAGTAATTGTTTCTTTTTGTTAAAAGCATTTTTTGCCATTGTTATCCCAGATTTGATGGTGTCGTTGGTAATTATATTTCCTAGATATTTAAAGCTCTTCGAAGTGAATTCTATGGTTTTGTTATTAAGATTTTTCAAATATAATTTTTCTGTCTCTGTAATCTATACCAATGTTTTTTTAAGATTTCCATCATGCCTTCCCAGTTTACTTTATCAAATGCTTTTTCCAAATCTATAAACGCTATTTGTGTGTCTAGCCTCAAATCTAGACGTCTATCAACTAATAAACGTAATGCCAGGATTGCTACTCTAGTTCCTTTTCTTTTTCTAAAACCATTGGTCTGGGCCTATGTTATTTTCGAAAATTGGTTGGATTCTATTTTGGATAATCTTTATTAATATTTTTCTAGCCCGTGATATTAAGCTTAGGGTTCTGTGTTCCTCACAGTTTAAAGTGTGGTTTCTTTGGCAGTGTTAGAGTTCTACTTTGCTGGAAATCTTTCAGAATCTTACCGGATATGTACATTTCTTGAATAATATGGAAAATTTAATATTTTATAGGCTCAATTCCAACATATTTCATTATTTCAATATGTATATTATCCAGTCCTATTGCTTTCTGTTTTGTATGTTGTTGACAGCTTTCTCAAATTAAAACTAAACTCTCAACTTACTTGACATTCTCGAGATGTCAATTATCTCGCGAACATCAAAACAGTCGAGAATGTCGAGAAAGTTATGAATCTCGAGAAAGTCGAGAACCTCGAGAACGACGAGTTTCTCGAAAATATCAACAGTGTCGAAGGTCAAGATGTCGAGAATGTCGCAAAGGTCAAAAAGTCGAGAATCTCGAGAATGTCAAAATGGAATTCTTTCAGGAGATTTAAAAAAAACTTTCCCATACAAAATGACCACCTCGATCAGACAGTTTGTATGGAAAAGCATTTCTTTTTAATATCCTGAAAGAATTTCGTGGTGATAGTTGTTCAGTTTCGTTGACTGATCAACCCCTATCAGTTTTTCGGGACGCTGTGTCTTACACCCCGTAGATCCATGTATGTGTTCCCATTCCCACTATTCAAATTTTTACTGAATATTTACTGAATGACACGTTCCGTCGGCGTTTTTCTTGGTCAGCTGCCTACGCTAGATCTAAGACAATAGAAAACCCGAAGCAAATATAATAAAATATCGTAGTAAGTACATCTGAAGCTTGCCACGTGGGCGCACGGTGAATGAAGATAAACTTAGAAATATATAAGACCCTCCTACGCCTGTCAACTACAGAGTATCACATTATTTGCAGACATCTAGACACGCGGTAAGCCAAACCAAGTTGGAGCAAACGAAGAGAACTGGCCGGCAGCACCGTGTGTATATTTACAGAAACCATTTGGAGCAACTTTGACCCCTTCATAACTTAAAATCTTCTAAATTTAAATACTCCAAATTTGGTTTAAGTATTAACATCCCCTAGATAAACAAGTACACCAAATTTTATAAACATTGTTCAAATGCTTATTTAAATACTAATTATGACTGATTTACTGACTGACATACATATCAAAAATCAATTAATCAAAAACCCGATGACCAAGATATTTGGAATGAAGATTGATTATAGGTAATAACACAAGGTTAGAAATTAAAAAAATAAATATATTTAAAAAATCCCATACAAATAAAAGGGGGGCATTTATTTTCTTTTTTAACTACTATATGAGTGGGGTATCGTTAGACAGGTCTTTTAAAATTAGGTAGAGGTTTCTTGAAAAGTACATACATACATACATATAATCACGCCTCCATCCCTAATGGGGTAGGCAGAGCGTAAACGAACCAAATAAAGGTCGTTTCGCCACGTCTGACAAAGTTTTGAGGGTCATTTAAGATATTATAGGTATATTGCTATAGTGACAGATTGTCAGCCTATCGCCTAATATGCAATGTACTGCCCTCGGATCCCTTAGCTGGTTTTTACAGCATGCCTGGGAGGAAATGCAGCTGGCACATTCTATGTTTTTCTCTCGCTCCCAGTCCAGCATGGAAGATGAAACTTGGAAAGTAAGTGCCTTAAATGAGTCTATCTCGAGATATTTGCATTTAAAGTCGCCATTCTTAAAAAAAACTAACTCATTTCCAAATGACCTAGGATGCTGATATTTGGAACGAAGATTGATTATAATGAATGACGCAAAGTTAAAAATATAAAAACAAATAAATTTAAAAAATATATTGGCCCGCATTCATGTGAAAGGGGGGCATTTTTTATTTTTTTACTACTATATTGAGTAGGGTATCGTTCGACAGGTCTTGTAAATTTAAGTAAAGGTTTCTTTGAACGTAAGTGCCCTAAATGTGCTCGAGATATTTGTATTTCAAGTCGCCGTTCTTAAAAAAAACAAATAGGTAATCAAAAATCTAACCTACTATCAGATGACCTAGGAAATAAAAATTTGGTGCGAAGACAGCTTATAATTATAATAATACCAAATTGGAATAATAATAATAAAAAGAAAAATTACGCCTTCCCATGCAAGTTTTTTTTTACCCACAAAATTTAAGTGAGGTGTCATCATGGGTGTCAATATCTATACATCATCATCATTAGGCCTGAATCATCTGTCCAGATGAAAAAGGCCTAATGATTGAATTATGATGAATTTCGGTCGTATTTTACCGATTTTGATGGAACTTTTTTTGTTTGACTGAGCATTACTTAAACTCAAAGTTACGATACAAATAATCACGCCACCTGACTTATGGGGTAGGCAGGAAATTGAACTCCGATCGTTTTCAACCGATCTTAAAGGGACTTTTTATTTGACTAAGTTTTTTGATTACCTGGTGTCCAGCCTAGGTTAGAAATAATCACGCAAACCATTCTAATATTGAGTATGTACCTCAGTTTGAATGGAAAACACGCAGTGTCGAACATACTGATAAGTAGTGATAACGCTTCTCCGCGCGTATGAGCGGGACCTGCTAGCTCGCGCGCGGTAGCGTGTTTTCCATACAAAAACAATCATCAGACAATGCGAAACACAATCCCGCGCGCGGTTCAGCAGATTCCGCTCCTACGCGCCGAGATGCGTTTTCAGTATGTTCGACACTGCGTGTTTTCCATACAAACCGGGCGTACGAAGTCGTGGGCACAGCTAGTGAATATATTTAGACGTACATTATACTTTTCAATAGAGAAAAATAAAACATGAAAAATATGTAAGACTCAAACTATTTACTTACCTACAAAAAGTAATGATATCCCACCAAAAACAAATGTAGTGGAAGCCAAGTTCATGGTGGTCTTGGTCCGTGAATCGCACAAAAAGCTGTGAGATCTAAAAAAAGGAGCCAAGTCTAGGGTTTATTATAGTAACTCTTTAGCTTTTCAATAAGCTTCATTTCATGTGACGTGGTCGTTGTAGATCGGCTTTGTAGGTTACAGGTCGAATTATGATAAGGGCTATGGGTCAGAAGCAAGGAAAAATCAAGGATTGAGAGCAATAAAATGTTTATTTGGTTAGAAACCTACGCCGCCATTACAATCGCACACGAGAGAGAAAGCACAGATTACATATACTTTTTACTTGACATAGACCATCAATAGTGATGTGACATTGCTATCTCCAACACCCTTCCTCAATGTTACATCACTAAAACATAATACATTTACACAGCTCTACAATTTCTTAAAACAATAATGAATAATAACTTGTTTTAACTATCCCTACATTTTATAAACTCAAGACTCTATCTCTATACAACTAGATTTCAAACTCTACACTACACTATAAACTCAAAATTTTAACAAACTTAATGAATTAGCTTCTACACAATGAAACATTTTAATTTCTATAAACTTCTCATAACGACACAAAACATTGAAACATTAATTTTCGACTCTACTCATAACAGGTATATAAAACTAACCTAAATAATTAAAACAACATATCTCGGCAACTCTCAAATTTTGCTCTACATAATGCCTTAGTACATATGTCTGCAGGCTGCTTCTCACTTTCAATATATTTTAAGATAACAATTTTCTCTTGAACCTTATTTCTTATAAAATGATATTTTATATCAATATGTTTTAGTTTCTTATGATGCTCTGGATTTTTAGCAATTTGAATGGCTGATTGGTTGTCTTCAAATATTACAAAATTACTACATTTTAAATTAATTTCTGTCAATAAATTTTTAATCCAGCACCCCTCTGAAATACCCCTAGCTAGAGCCACATACTCGGCCTCGGTTGAAGACATCGCCACACATTGCTGCTTACTTGATGACCACGAGACTAAACAACCAAATACCTTTATTATGTAGCCTGATGTTGATTTCCGGTCTGCATAGTCTCCCGCCCAATCTGCATCAGTATATCCAATCAATGGAATGTCCTCTCCTTTTCTGTAGATCAACTTTAGACTCAAAGTTCCCTTTAAATATCTCAAAATCCGTTTTAAACCCTTCCACACATCTTCATTTGCACATTCCTGAAACCTACTCAAATAACTCAAAGCATAGCATATGTCAGGTCGAGTACCTAACATAGCATACATCAGGCTTCCAATTAGTCTCCTACATCTCCTTGTCAATTCTTCATTTTTCTCATCTTTCTTCTCAATTATTAGTCCTGGATCCATCGGTGTGCTCACCGGCTTACACTCCTCCATATTGTATTCCTGTAGTATTTTTCTCAAATAGTCCTCTTGATCAAGTTCAATTACTCCCTCTTTCTTCTTTATGTTGATACCTAAATACTTTCCCTTTACATCCTTCATCTCAAAGTTATCTTTCAATGACTTCTTCAGCTCTTCAATTTTGTTCTTATCTTCTGATATTAAAATGATGTCATCAACATATAATAGGACATAGAACTTCACTCCTTCCTTGTAGTATAAGCAATAATCACACTTGCTTAGAATAAACCCATTCTGCATCATTAATTTATCAAATCTCTCGTTCCAGTACCTGGGTGATTTCTTTAGTCCGTACAAAGACTTTCTCAACTTCAGTACTTTCCCATTCTTCATCATTCCTTCTGGCTTTTCTAAGTATACTTCTTCATCTATGCTTCCATTTAAAAACGCATTTTTCACATCCATCTGTTGTAACTCCAAATCAAACTTGTTGGCAATAGCCAGTAAAATACGAAATGTTGGTAACTTTGCGACAGGTGCATAAATCTCTGCATGATCTAATTTATCTTTTTGTTTAAAGCCTCGTGCCACTAACCTTGCCTTGTACACTTCTTTACCTTCGTCCTTCTTTATTTTGAACACCCATTTACTGTCTATTGTCTTCTTCCCTTCAGGTAAGTCTGTCTCAATCCATGTTTCATTTTTCTCCAATGCTTCCAACTCCTTGTTTATTGCTTCTGACCACTTCTGTGCATCCTTTCCTTCTATAACCTTTTTGTAAATTAACTCTTCTTCTCCATGTGCCAACAATGCATAATCCTTCATCCACTTTGGTTTCTTGATTCTTCTCTTTCCCTGTCCTCTCTGCTGCTGTTCTCTATTCTCCCCTTCCTCCAACTCTGCTTCACTTGCACTTAACCACTCCTCTTCAAGATACTCTTCTTCAAACTGATCTTCTCTAATCCTTGAATTGGATTCCACTTCTTCCTCTTGAACTTGTTCATTGATTCTTTCCACCTCTTCAGCTACATTATCCACCTCTTTGCATTTCTTCTCCACTTCTTTGCATTTCTTCTCCACTTCTTTAGTTTTCTTCTCCACTTCTTTATTTTCAATCATTGTGTCCTCTTCTTGTGTTTCTTTGTCTCCATTTCCTACTTCCATCACATCCTCTGAATGTTATGTCATCTCCCCATTCTTTGTTCCTCTTTCCTTATCTGTTCCTCTACTTGCTCTTTGTATAAAAACAACATCTCTGTATGTATTCACTTCTCCCTCATCTTCAAACCAAACTCTATATCCTTTTGTATTCGCTCCATATCCGACAAACCTTCCCAGTTTTCCTTTTGGATCCCACTTTAGTCTTCTCTGCTTCGGGATGTGAACAGATACTTCCTCACCAAACATTCTCAGTTGTTTAATGTCAAAACTCTTTTTGTATAACAACATATATGGTGTTTTCCCTTTCTGGCTACTACATCCCGTCCTGTTAATTGTGAATACTGCATTATGAACTGCCTCAGCCCACAACTCCTTGTTAACATTCGCATTTATTATCATCGTCCTGGCAGATTCAACAATCGTTCTCATCTCTCTTTCTATCCTACCATTTTGCTCCGGTGTGTACGCCACTGTAGTCTCATGCACAATCCCTTTCCTTTTAAATATCCCTTCCAGTTCCTTGCTTTTAAATTCTCCACCACCATCTGACCTAAATTTCTTCACCTTACACTCAAACTCATTCTCAAACTGCTCTAAAAACTCTACAATCTTATCTTTCGTCTCATGTTTATTTTTAAGAAAGTATACATACCGGTAGCTGCTGTAGTCATCTTTTAGCAAAAGGAAGTAAGAGGACGCACCTAGTGATTTAGTCTCCATCTGTCCGCACAAGTCAGCATGCACCAGCTCACCTGGACTTTCTGCTCTGCTGTCACTGTTGGAAAAAGGTAACCTATGCTGTTTTCCCTGTAAACAAGATGTACATTGATCAATCTGCCCTTCATACTTTATATTATTTCGACTTAATATTTCTTTAACATGGCCAAAACTTTGATGCGCCAACCTACTATGCCATGTAGACAAACTTGTGAGAGCAACACTGTCTCTATCAGTGTTATTTTTAATATCAAATTCCATAAAATAAAAATGACCATCTCTTTTAGCCCGAGCCACAGCTGAACCTTCCATTAAAAAAGTTACATAGTTGTAATCTGAAACTGTCATAAATCCCTTAGACATTACAATACTGTATGAAAACAAATTCGCCATCAAGTCAGGAACATATAAAACATCATACATTACAGAAGGTATGTACTCTTTGCCATTAAAAGCCATGAAGTGAATTTCTCCTATTCCTTTACCATCTAACACTTTCCCATCCCCTACTGTTACATTACTTTGCATCTCTCTATAATTAGTTAGAATATTTTTGTTAAATGTCATATGATCTGTAGCTCCTGAATCTAATAAAAAATCTGGTTTGAATTTTATCGCTGGCTCTTGGACTAAAAATGCATTGTGATACTTTTTATCATTATTAGGTGAACAGTCTTTAGCAAAATGTCCTGTCTTATTACATTTGTAGCACTTTACACGTTGGTTACAGTCCGCTGATACATGTCCTGGCTTACCGCATCGGAAACACTTTCTTGCCCGGCACTCACTCTTCATATGTCCTACCTTACCGCACTCAAAACACTTAACCGCACTCTTATTACTCTTTTCCTGGTTGTTGTTAAATCTTCTCCGAGTTACAAATGCCGCTGAACTCTCAGGCTGTTCCACAAGACCGCTCCGCTCCTCCTCTACCAGCAACCGTGATGTCAGCTCTCTCATCGTTTGTTGGGTCTCCGGCACCGACTCCCATGCGCTGACAAAATGTTTATATTTATCTGGCAGTGACATTAAAACTTTTGTTAGTAACATTTTCTCTGATGGCTCCTCTTTTAGCTCTCGCAGCTGTCCGGTCACTTCCTCAAGCTTTGAAATAAATCGCATAACAGGTTCTTCGAATGTGAGGTTAAAGAATCGTTGTTGTACAAGGTGTACACTCACCTGTGATGAGGGTTCGTATAAGGTTATCAATCTCTGCCACATGTCAGCACTTGTTGTGCATGACGACAAATATGACAGAATTTGTTCATCAATACGCGTGACAATCACCTCTTGTGCTTTGCAGTCTTTTTCCTGCCACACTCCCTGTTCCTTTTCAGCTGCTTCATCGTCATATTTCTCTACTCCGCTCACAACTCCAAACAACTTCTTCGACTTCAAAATAATCGTGGTCTGGAATTTCCATGCCGACCAGTTTTTTCCAGTCAGCACGATGTACCTTTTGTCTTTTAAATCCATCTCGTGACGCCTCAACACCTCTCCGCACCTTTGCCTTTGTACCGGCCCCAACACGTGCCTCACCGCCGCACGTGCCAATCCGCCTCGCACGGAACACAACTACGCAACCCCACTCGATTTTTTTAAACCTCGTATCTGGGCCCATAACCTGATAAGGGCTATGGGTCAGAAGCAAGGAAAAATCAAGGATTGAGAGCAATAAAATGTTTATTTGGTTAGAAACCTACGCCGCCATTACAATCGCACACGAGAGAGAAAGCACAGATTACATATACTTTTTACTTGACATAGACCATCAATAGTGATGTGACATTGCTATCTCCAACAAATTATTCTCAGATTCTCTGTTTTTGGTGGGATTGCATTTAAACAATCTTTATATAAATAACAACCTCGTGTTCTGAGCCTTGTGGATGCTTGTGGTATCTCGTAGTACATACATATAATCACGCCTTTATCCCTAATGGGGTAGGCAGAGCGTAAACTACCTAAACAAAGGTTGTTCTGCCACGTCTGATAAAGTTTTGGGGGTTATTTAAGATGGATGTGTAGGTATATTGCTATAGTGACAGGATGTCAGCCCATCGCCTAACTTACAATATACTGAAACCCTCGGATCCCTTAGCTGGTAGTTTTATCTCGTAGTTTTGATTCCAATAGTGACAAAATAAACCCCGTTAGGTTACACGACTCAACTTAATAAAATAGCAGTCTTTTGGGTACCTAACTGTAATTTTTTACATGAAACAGCCCTCACAGCCTAGTTGGCAGTGTATCTGCCTGCTACGCAGAGGGTCCCGGGTTCGATTTCCGACCGGGAAGACATTTGAATTATGAGTTTAAATGTTTGTTTCTGGGTCTGGGTTTTCTTTGTAGTTGTTTCTGTGTATGTCCATGGCACCCCGATACAGGGAATCCAAGTGGGGGCTATGAGTGCGATCGTATTTTTTTTTAAACATATTGTAATCTATTATAAACATATTGTCATATATTGTAATCTAGAGTGGACGGATTTCAGAGTTCAAAGATTTAAATAAAACAATTAACAGTATAATTTAATTATCTATTTTCGCGTATAAAATATTAATTTAAGTCAAATTTATAGGAATTAAATATAAACTTCTACACTACAACTATAAATACAAGGACAAAAGTTACAACATTGAAAATACTGTTTCGTTCTCAGAGTGCCATCATACTTTAATAAGAAATGAGATTAACAGAATAGAAAATTTAATTATATATTATTGGAAATAAACCTAGCTGCGGTTTGTATGAATGCTCATAAATTATTAAAACATATAGCATTTGTAACGTAAAAGCAGTCTTGTATAAAAATAAATCATTAATGGAACAGGCATAAAATCATAAAGAAATCTAAATGTTTTGCATCTACTAGTAGGTATGTACTAATTATACTACCAGCTAAATTCTTATTGTATATGAATAACTCTACTAGCTCATATCAGTATTAAATTACTTAATAGCAACCATAGCACAGGTACAAAATTGAATAACCAACACCAATAAAGCACAATTATTATCAAGTGTACAATAAGACAGTGAATCGTTCATAAGTTTAAATACATCGGCATACAACAAAAAATTGTGGAGATCTTATTGAAATAGTAAAATTTTATAAAACAAATTTGATTGGAAAATGACAGCACTGAATAGTATACTTAACGAAATATAACTCGAGTCGATTTGTGACATTAATATTATATGATTTGAATGTCAAATCGGCACAAATTAAATGTCGTCTTATAGCAAAACTAGTGTCGCTTTGCTTTACATTTTGCTTGGAAATAGAAATAGAAAATAGGACTTAGTTTTTGATAGGTAGTGGTGGCATGCATGGCAGTTATATAACTGGGACTGTTTTTTTTTTTTGCAAAATAGCTTATAACATTTCATACAGTGACAAGCCAGTTTATTATCACACTCACAAAATATTCAGTCAGATCTTGCAAATAACCACATGAGAAAGTACTATTGCGCAGTGTAGACAATCGCGGAATTTAAATAAAATTGAATACAAAATACCATCAGTTAGGAATGTTTTTAAAAATACTAGGATCAGAATCTAAATACTATTTCTATCATGTATATTATTGCATATCAATACGTATAAGTTATAAAATAAATTAACCTAAAACAATACACAACACGTAACTTATTTAATAAATTTCATAAATAATTTTGCATTAATACTAGTCTCAATGAAGGTATAAATAATTTGTGCAATGGATTTATAAAAATACTTAAAAGCAAATATTAATCATTAAAAATCTTTTCATCATAGTCAAAATATGACCAACTTCGGGTTTTAGACAATACAAACGTATAAAAAATCTTTCTTAGAAAAACCGAATGAGTATTCCTTAAATCACTATTCAAATATAGTATATAGTCAAATATTCAAAAGTCACTAAATTTATTTTGTTCAAATGCGTATATTTATAAGGTCATTTTAAATCAAGTGTGACCCATGAAACTGAACAACTTTCCCCAAGGAACATAGGTCGAAAATCGAAAACAATATTTTGATCTTCAATACAAAATGCATCAGCTGATAACGCGCTTAGTATGAAAAGTATTTTTCTTTTTATATTTCGACCTATGTTCCTTGGGGAAAGTTGTTCAGTTTCATTCACACGTTTCAAGATTTGCATTTGATTTAAAATGACCTTATATAATAGACGAAATATAATTTGAGTCAATTTAACATACAAGACATATGTCTTCGACAAAACGGTTCAAATTATATTTCGTCAAATATAATCGCAGAAGTAGGATGAACAGACGGAACGAAAAAGAAGGTAGGTGATTTATTGTCTCGAGAACTGATTTTGAACCATATATGGCTCACCTTATAACAAATCGCCTGACTATATTTTCACCTTGCTATGAATTTTCTAAGCTTCGACTCTTCTTTATTCACATGATTTCAAGTGTACCATTTGAATATTTGACATAATAATATATTCGTAAGTCTACAATAGTTTATACTGTTATTCTTATACATCTAAGTAGGACACTTAACAATATTGTCAGCCATTATTCTCCTGCTGCTGTCAACCCGCCTGCGATCGCTAGAAGCTTTTCAAGCGAACCAAACTGCATATATTTATATGTACTTATTAGTTATATATTTTGTAAGTATTTGTAATAATTGTATTCTTAAAGCTTCGTCCAAACTGGCGCAGATATAACTTGTAAAAGGACAATGGGCAAAAGTGGTCCAAGAGTCAACACTAATGAGACTTGTAGGAAATGAAAGTAAATACTTGTCATATGATTCGGGACAAGTATTATCAAAATCCGTCCAGGGATTTTTAATGGTGACTTTAACCTAACTATACAAATATTGTTTTATTTTTAGCGTGGCGTTTATTTTGACACGGCCATATTAACTCTGCGTGTCTCTCGAATGTCATAATATGTCTCCTCCCTCACTTTTGTCCAGGATAATATCCCATCTATAGGATCCTATCTATAGGATATTATCCTGGACAAGAGCGATGGGGGTGAGAGTTTAAGCAAAGCGAGAGACATATTACATTCGAGAGACAAGCAATGTTAATATCACTGTGTCAAAATAAACACCGTTAGGTTAAAGTGACCATAAAAATAAACCATGAACGGATTTTGATAATACTTGTCCTGAATCATATGACAAGTATTTACTTTCATTTTCTACGAGTCTTATCAATGTAGGGTTTTGGACCAAGTTCCATACATTTTTGCCCATTGTCTTTTGGAAAATCTATACAAAATATATCGTTTAGGTCATGCCAATTTAGACGTAGCTTAAGGCAGAGCTATTACAAATGTTGTTGGTGTACGTAGATGATAAATGGATGCATAACACTTGCGTAATTTAGGTAATAAGTTTTTTCTTAGCTGTTTGTTTGATGATTATTCCCCTTTCAACAAGACTAATAATGAATACAACGAAATAACTGATTGAGCAATACTTCCAGAAAACTATACACAAACACATTTATAACAGCTCTGTTACAATAAAATACTGATTAACATTTCGAGATTCAGCAATACTGGCAATTTTATATGCAAATCCAATTCGTCAACAATATCAACAATTTATAACAAGTTCAATATTCATCTCACAGCTCCCAGTAAGGCTAGAGTTGGCCAATTTGAACACATCGGTCTACAATGCTCACCGCTTCGATTATATGGAACAATCAGTAAAAATATCTTACAAAATATTCAAGAAGCTGGTTCACATCATAAGTCTTTTCTTGGGAGATTCTTCATTTCAGGGTTGTGTAAGTATATTGTGCGCTTAAGATTTCAGGATTAAAAAAGGTCATTTTCTTTTTATTTATATAAGAAGATGATAATTCAAATATTTAAAAGCTAACGAAAATTCTATGAAGAATCGCCCATAATACAATTATCTTTATTTAGAGTAGGTTATCGAAGAATTTTGAAAAGGAGAGATTTGGATATAGTATGAAGGAGCCAATTGGGAGTTTTTTGGGAAGGGATAGAGTTCCAATGCCATAGGGATAGAGATGAAGTGAGGTTTGCAAGCACTTACGGTATAAATTCATATAAAAATTCTCTGCAAATAAATGCGTGTAAATAACATCTGTTTTATTGCAATGTTGGAGTGATGATCAATATTTAGAAGGCAAACTTATGCTAATAATCTTTCATGCCTTCGAAATAAGGTTCATCACAGCTGCTGAACTGTATATGCTATTTCCGATGTAAGGTCAAAATTATAACTTAGACATAATATTTACGATAGCTAAGTCTCGGTGCTACGTAAATAATCATACAAACAGAATAGTCTACACACATGGGCGCAAGGCGTTATGGTGCTTTCGAATTTCCGTTTTATGCGTTCCATTCTATTAGCCGAGACCCATAATAATAAGAAAAGTGTAGTAATATTTCGTTAAGTTTTGTGGAGTCACATGCGTATTTTCTTGTATGATCGAAACAGGTACACACTAAGACCAGTGTACGCTGACTGTAGAACTATGAAACTTAAGATTTGTAAACCTTTACGGCCTGGCCACGGGCAGTTTGCTACAGCGAAAATTCGAGTGATGCGAATCGGGGAAGCAATGAATTTCTTACACTTAATAGCAAGACGCTTGGCCGATCGCACCGCGCCAAGATTTACATACATACATATAATCACGCCTTTATCCATAATGGGGTAGGCAGAGCGTAAACGACCTAAACAAAGGTCGTTCCGCCACGTCTGACAAAGTTTTGAGGGTTATTCAAGATGGATTTGTACGTATATTGCTGTAGTGACAGGTTGTCAGCCCATCGCCTAAATTGCAATATACTGAAACCCTCAGATCCCTTAGCATGCCCGGGAGGAAATGCAGCTGGCACATTCTATGTTTTCTCTCGCTCCCAGTCCAACATGGAAGAAATTTTTCACCAAGATTTCCTGCAGCAAAATGTCTCCTAGCCAGACCTTTACAGTACCTACAGCCTTACATCGGCAATGCATATCAGTTCACCTTACCAAGATCTTACCCTAGTATAGTAAGCGTTGCAGTGCTGGCGCTGGCGCCGGCGGGAGCGTGTGACGTCATCGCGTCACACGGCAGCAGGAGAGGCGGACTGTCAGTGCCACTTCGCCTTCTGCGCGAAGATGTCTGCGCGGAGGTTCTGCGCAAAGCAGATGCCTAGGATCTGGAACATTTTGGTTATAGGTTATGGCTCTATTGACAAAGAGCGAGCACTCTGTGTTAAGTTGCAAGCTGCTCATACTCATTTCCTATCCTAATATATTGTATGCCAATGCTGTAGAGACCCTAAAACTGAAAAAATCTGTTGTGAATTTTGTGATGGATATGTCTGCATTTGCAAACAGGGTTATCATTATACCAAGATTTGGTTATGATTGGCAATTTTAATTAAGCGTTTTAGTAATTCGCTTTTTAAACTTGATTTGAAAACAGATTGATTAATTAATTATTTGAGTTGAAGATGGCTTTTACATTTATTATGCTTTTATCAGGTTCACTGCGATTTATGGTATACCAGACTAGTGTATCTAATAGTTGGGTTATGAATATAAAACACTATTATCACAACGCGTGCAAAATTTTGAAGCGGGTGAAATCAATTTACATTCTAGTGTGTTGTGATAAACATGTGGATAAAAAATCAAACTACACATTTCATATTATATCTGTCGCAGGGATATGACGAAACCAGGTATTTCGCAAAATCTCTAGGAATATCGCGAAGTCCTGGAAGAAGGCGTAATCGACTGATTAATACGCCTTCTTACTGAAAATGTTTAGAGATTTGACAGTCTAGACTCAGTCTACTGAAATGAGGAAGTTTTAGATATACTCAGATAAAACAATAAAACTAAATTGTACATTAATTGATAAAATTATAAATTTTAATGAAAAGAAACATATTCTGTCGATTTCATTCAATATTTTTTCATGTGTATTGCTAATTACAATACTAGAAAGCACGGAAATAATAAAAATATACTGACTGCAAGATTTAATATGATATACCGGTAAATCCAAATTTATAAACGTACTTATGAAGTATGTTTTCCTGAATACTGAAACCATGAACTTCAGTCTTTAAGTAAACATACTCAATACTGATCAGGTTGCTGAATTTTATCAATGGATATTGTATTTAAAATCAATGGATATTGTATTTAAAAGATATGAGTCAGTTTATAATTTGGATTTACCTGACTACTATAGTAAATCTTGTGCTTTCTAGTATTGTACATTTACAATTCATACAAAAAAAACGTAAAATGACATCGTCAGAACACGTTTCATTTGATTAAAACTGGAAATTCTATCAATTAATTTACAATTTGGTTTTATTATTTTATCTAAATCATCAATTTCCTCATTCCACTAGATTGAGTCTAGTAAATGACAAACCCCTAAACATTTTCAGTAAGAAGGCATAATGATCAATCGATTACGCCTTCTTCCGGGATTATGTGACATCCCTAGGGTTTTCGCGAAATCCCTGGTTTCGTCATTTCCATGCGACATATCTATCACGTAAGTGTAAAAAAAAAAACGTTGTAGAACTGATTTCAACATCTGCATGTTTGTTAATCAATTTTGCAAGTAACGTGATGCTATCCACATTTGTATCGATTCAGTGCCCACCTAAACTAAAATAAGACATACCCTGTCACTTTCTAACTTGACCGAACATAAAGGGACGACAGTTTAGAAGCAGTGATGATAGACTTATTAGAGACAGGTTATGTTTTAATGCAGTCATTGAATACAGAAAAAAACATAAACAAATATTGAAATCAGAACTATATGTGCGTCTACAAACAAAAACTTACTTGTGCAAAAGCGGTACAAACAGCTGACGTGGCTACTATCAACAAGTTGTGGTCGAACCACTCCTCCGCCGCCTCGAGGCAACCCTTGTCATATATTATCTTAGCTATATCATAGTTCTAGAACAAAAGAGAAACAAAAATTCAAACTACTTAAGATGTGGTGAAGGAAAGGTTTCACGGAAAACATAATTTGGATACGCTGATATAATACGATAGAAGTAGAAGCAAATATTTTATCAGTGGTACCTTTGAGTGGTACGCATTTATATGATAATAGTTTTTGTAAACATTTGTTATATTACATAGCTTAAACAGACAGTGATTCGCGATGTTTCCAGGAAACCTTGAACATAAAATGTGAATTCTATGAGAGAAGAATATGTATCATATTGTTTACTGTTTTTGCAATAAAGTTATCTTCTTCTTAGCGAGAGGATTCTCGAGTCGAACGACCCGATGAACCCTGATGTCAGAGTTTTCAAACCACCTAGTAGCAGAGCCTCTCGGCCTCTGACATGGTCTACTATCAAAGACAGCGACCGGGACCGATGGCTTAGCGTGCCCTCCGAAGCACGGAATCCTTGTTTTTTTCGGACAATCAAGTGATTCAGCCTGCAATGTCCAAACCAAACTGGAGAAAACCTCTCAAAGTGATAAATTGACAAATATCTACTTTGTGTTCCCCACTGGGAATCAACCCTGGACATCCGGATCGTAAGCCCATGGCTCTAACCACTAGACCATGGAGGCAGTTACAACTAATTAAAATTAATGACATGTCTTGACCTCAACTTTCCAGATGCAAAAATAGATTTCTTATAAAATAAAACATCTAAGTCTACAATCAGTATACCTGTAGCTATATTATAGTTATACTTGAGCCCAATTTAAGGGGTATTGACACCACGCATTGACCTCGCGCGAGTAATATTCATAACGGGAAGTAGTAATGAATGCAAATCACGTATGACCAGTTATGACGCATTGCCTCCCAGTCGTTGGCCCTTTTATGCAGATCGCAGAAAGCAGATCAATGGGTACACAAAGAATCTCGTGAAATTTACTAATTTGTCATTAAAAGTCATCATCATAAAAGTTAATCTTCCATACTGGACTGGGAGAGAAAGTTGCCCTTCCTCCCGGGCATGCTGTAGAAGTCAGCAAAAGGGATTCGAGGGTTACAGTGTATTGTAATTTAGGCGATGGGCTGACAACCTGTCACTACAGCAATACACATTACAATCTAAAATTGCCCTCAATTTATGTCAGACGTGGCGAAAGCGCTTTTTAGGAGGCGTTTTACGCTCTGCCTACCCCATAAGGGATAAAGGCGTGATTTTATATGTATGTATGTAAAAGTCATCATTGTTCTTTTCTTTGCTGACGTCATTACTCATTAGCCTTACATTCGTAAGAGACGGTTTTAAAAGTACCGTTAGTATGTTAATTAAGGCGAACCGAATAAGATGAAGATATTTTGGCGCCAGAGTACAAAACAAGAACTTCGTTTATTTAAATGTGATAGATATTCTTCTCAGTAGCAACAACAAAACGTGGGTAAAACAAAAGAATGAAAATGTGTATGCAAAACCAGGAATTTGGGAGATATTCAGGGCTTAACATAAAACTACCGCTATCTACTCATTCAAATCAACCTACAAAAAAATACAGAGTCTAAAAAACAAAAGTGCATTGGATCCATGGAGTAGGGTAAACCTTTAGCGCGCCCGGAGCAAGTACCGTCGCAGCCACCGGTAGGAAGTTCCTCTGCAGCCAATCCTCGCCCGCCGCCAGGCAGCCGTGCTCGTGGATCACGCGCTCGCTAACACCCTATATTAATTACATGTTATCATCTATAGCAACAACCTGCTAAAAATACAGGGTCGAAATACAGAGTGCATTCGGTCGATGTAGTAACTATTTAGCGCGTCTGGGGCTATGCACCAGCCACCGGTAGGAAGTTCCTCTGCAGCCAATCCTCGCCCGCCGCTAAACAGCCGGGCTCGTGGATCGCGCGCTCGCTAACACCCTTTATTAATTACATGTTATATCATCTATAGCAACAACCTGCTAAAAATACAGGGTCGAAATACAGAGTGCATTCGGTCGATGTAGTAACTATTTAGCGCGCCTGGGGCTATGCACCAGCCACCGGTAGGAAGTTCCTCTGCAGCCAATCCTCGCCCGCCGCTAAACAGCAGGGCTCGTGGATCACGCGCTCGCTAACACCCTATATTAATGACATTTTATATCATCTATAGCAACAACCTGCTAGAAAGACAGGGTCGAAATAAAGAGTACTTCCATGCTTCACTGGGAGCGAGAGAAAAACATAGAATGCGGCAGCTGAATTTCCTCCCAGGCATGCTGTAAAAACCAGCTGAGGAATCCGAGAGTTTCTGTATATTGCAATTTAGGCGATGGGCTGACAAGCTGTCACTACAGCAATATACCTACAAATATATCTTAAACAACCCTCAAAACTTTGGCGAAAACGACCTTTGTTTAGGTCGCTTACGCTCTGCCTACCCCATTAGGGATAAAGGCGTGATAATATGTATGTATGTATAGCAACAACCTGCTAAGAATACAGGGTCGAAATAAAGAATGCATTCGATCGATGTAGTCGAATGACCCGATGAACCCTGGTGTCAGAGTTTTCAAACCGCCTAGTAGCACAGCTACCGGCTTCTGACATGCCCTATATTAATAACATGTTATATCATCAAGCTAATCCTCGCCCGCCGCCAGGCAGCCATGTAATAATCTGTTGTAGGTACCTACTATATGAATTTGGAATAGCATCATTATGTTATCCTTAAAATACAATTCTAAATCTTACCATTAATTTTCTCTTAATATCGCTGAGTTCTTGGTTGGAATATCACGCAGGAATTTGCCCCGTTATTACGTGTTAACTACTTCCTAAGATTCCACCGAATGGTTCGAATATGTGGTGTGTTTAGACCTTCGGAACGAATTACAGTAGTCCTATGGTACACTCTTACAAAGGGCCCTTGAGAGTTTCTTCTATTCGTCCCTGTTGTCCTGCGCCACGGTCTTTACATGGTCCTAGGTCGAAACCCGGCCGTTCATAGACTCACATAAGTGGGTATATCTACAGATGACTGAGAAAACTTCGATACCGCGTTTCAGAACTTGTGTATCATGATGTGGCGCCATCTGCGGCTACAGCTTTATTGTAACTACAGTTTCTTAAGAGACTTACATAAGTGGGTTTCCGCACGTCGTAGCCGCACTGCTTGTTGCGGATGACGTCAGTGGGCTTGGCTCGGCAGCAGCTGAAGGGCACCCCGCACGCCTCCCGCGACCCGACCGCGCCCGACGAACAGTTGAAGTACTTATTCAGCTTTTTAGGAGTTAATTGTTGAAGCCAATTGGCTTAGTGGCCTGTTCGGGTGTTATGACCAGGGTACCGAAGTCCAACCGGACAGGTTTAGAACTTGTATATCTGCAGATCGCTGAGAAAACTTCGATACCGCGTTTCAGAACTCGTGTATCTTGATGTGGCGCCATCAGTAGGCTGCAGCTTCATTATGACTATAGCTTCCAAAGAGACTTACGTAAGTGGGCTTGCACACGTCGTATCCGCACTGCTTGTTGCGGATGACGTCAGTGGGCTTGGCTCGGCAACAGCTGAAGGGCACCCCGCACGCCTCCCGCGACCCGACCGCGCCCGACGAACAGTTGAAGTACTTATTCAGCTTTTTAGGAGTTAATTGTTGAAGCCAATTGGCTTAGTGGCCTGTTCGGGTGTTATGACCAGGGTACCGAAGTCCAACCGGACAGGTTTAGAACTTGTATATCTGCAGATCGCTGAGAAAACTTCGATACCGCGTTTCAGAACTCGTGTATCTTGATGTGGCGCCATCAGTAGGCTGCAGCTTCATTATGACTATAGCTTCCAAAGAGACTTACGTAAGTGGGCTTGCACACGTCGTATCCGCACTGCTTGTTGCGGATGACGTCAGTGGGCTTGGCTCGGCAACAGCTGAAGGGCACCCCGCACGCCTCCCGCGACCCGACCGCGCCCGACGAGCAGTTGAAGTACTTATTCAGCTTTTTAGGAGTTAATTGTTGAAGCCAATTGGCTTAGTGGCCTGTTCGGGTGTTAAGACCAGGGTACCGAAGTCCAACCGGACAGGTTTAGGACTTGTATATCTACAGATGACTGAGAAAATTTCGATACCGTGTTTCAGAACTTGTTTATCATGATGTGGCGCCATCTGTCGGCAGCTTTATTGTAACTACAGTTTCTTAAGAGACTTACATAAGTGGGTTTCCGCACGTCGTAGCCGCACTGCTTGTTGCGGATGACGTCAGTGGGCTTGGCTCGGCAGCAGCTGAAGGGCACCCCGCACGCCTCCCGCGACCCGACCGCGCCCGACGAGCAGTTGAAGTACGCATTGCGGTCCCAGTCGCGCGGCCCTTCCACGCCGCAGCATTGCAACTGGTGGGGAAACAGAGAAAATAGAAATAGAATCGCTCCTTGGACGAATGAATGTAGTCGTATTGTTGAATTAATCGAACTCCAATTGCGCATATGACAGAGTAACTTGTAAATTGGCATGCGAAAGGAGCTCTTTCGTATGCGCATTGGAGTTCGAGTGATTCAAAAATACGTCTCCAGCTCTTGCTTCATTAAGTTTTGAGATTTTTACGGTTACTTCCATGCTGGACTGGGAGCGAGAGAAAACCATAGAATGTGCCCGCTGCATTTCCTCCCGGGCATGCTGTAAAAACCAGCTAAGGGATCCGAGGGTTTCTGTATATTGCAATTTAGGCGATAGGCTGACAACCTGTCACTACAGCAATATACCTACAAATCTTTCTTAAACAACCCTCAAAACTTTGTCAGACGTAACGGAACTACCTTTGTTTAGGTCGTTTACGCTCTGCCTACCCCATTAGGAATAAAGGCGTGATTATATATGTATTTTTGCGGTTGGTCATTGTTAAGATTGTTATTTGAAACGGGAAATATGCCGCGATTATATTTATTGTTACTACCTACCTCGATAGATCTTGAACATGGAGGGTGTAACCGCTTCGCAATAAAACCGTAATAAAGTAAATCACGATAATAATCCCATTCGAAATAACAATTGATTTGCATTGACTCTGATCTACTTCACAAGGGCCATCCCTTGTAAAGTAGATTAAAAGGACAGTCATCCGCTGCAGAAGCTTACCAAAATGAGGTGCGTCGCTCCTGATTTAATGTTTGATAAGCTTTTGGGGTTGTCATATAATATATACGCAGGGTCAACTCTTTTGCTGTGGCCGATTGTATTTATATAAATAATAACTGGAAGCGCTTGCTCCGGATTGGTGGAATTTACAGGTATGGAATGCTAATTACGAACTGATTGTTGAGTCTTACCCAATCTTCTTGTATCCAGTCAATGAGATTCTGCTGATCAGGGTCTTCTCTGTAATGCGTGATGAACGTCTGGAAGCCACTGGTTGCTTGCTGCTTTATCTGTACAATCGGAAATATTTATCAACAGATTGCATACCATCATCTTCATCTTTCTTTAGCTCATAGTTTACACACACATACACATAATCACGCCTTTATCCCTAATGGGGTAGGCAGTGCGTAAACGACCCAAACAAAGGTCGTTCCGCCACGTCTGACAAAGTTTACTAGACACAAATCATGATCATCTCCCTAGCCTTATCCCGTATCTCACAGGGTTGGCTACCTAATCTAGGTGATTGAACGCGGCTACTGGTTTTCACACAGAGCGACTGCCATCTGACCTCCACAACCCATAAGGGGAACCAGACCCAATCCTAGACTAGGTCAGAGATTTCAAGCTGCCAATGCTTATTACTAGCCACTGACACGGCTTAACGACTAATATATCCGGTATTAAACGACATTTACCGGGACCAACGGCTTAACGTGCCTTCCGAAGCACGGAAAAAGCGTCGAATAAATGTACATATTAAATTCTAAAACCGAAAAATATATCGGTACGTGGTGAGATTCGAACCACCATTGTTTTATTTTATTTTGTGACATGGATATAATTTTCTTTGTAATAGTGACTGTAATACTGACTTTCTAAAAGTGTTCTTAGGAATCTATTTGGAAATAAATGATTAGAGTTTCGACCACGACCTCCCGCTCAGGAGGAAGCGGCCCTATCCACTACACCATCCGGCTCTAGTAGACACAAATCACGAGAGCAAAAAAATTTCACCTCGATCCTTAGAAAATTCTACAAAGTTAGGTAACAAAGTTAGCCGAATTGCAATATTTATACTTCCGTGTTCTAAGGCTTGGTTTGTGCTGCTGTAAAATACCTAATTCAGAATGTAACAATCAAATATTTGGTTGGTTCGCTTGAACACGTGTAAGTTCAATTGATTAGAGCCCCGTCATGGATCACCTTAGTCATAGGTTCGATCGATTCGACTGACCGTAAAAGATTTCGATATTTTTATGCTGCAAATGCAAAATGGCCTTTACACATTAAAGCAGGGGGCAATCAGAGACAGGTATGTCCGAGTATTTTATGATAAGATAAGATAAAAATACTTTATTACATGTACATCATACAACACAACGGATAACAACAAAAGACAAGTACAACATAGGCGGCCTTATTGCTAGGGTAGCAATTTCTTCCAGGTAACCTTCGGGTGAAAGAAACATGCGTAGCGGTAAGCGGGATAGTGCAAACCTAGTCAAATAAGTATCCCAAACACATTACATTACATATCACTACATAGTATAAAGTTGCTTTCTCTGTACCTATATCCCTAAGTATGCTTAGATCTTTAAAACTACGAAACGGATTTTGATGCGGTTTCTTTTAATGGATAGAGTGATTCAAGAGGAAGGTTTACATGTATAATCATGCATAATATAGTAGAGAAACACTGATTATTTCCGTGCGAAACCGGGGCGGGTCGCTAGTTGGTTATAAAACTTACCCAGTCTTTGAAAACAAAGAAGAGAATTCCTACGGTCATCTCAGCTAGAAGCAGTAACGCTAGGAACACCGCATACTAGAACAAACAAAAATAAATGTTAAAATGGATGTTGATGGATAATGATCCAAACTTTCAATACAATTTGCACAATAGAATATTCTAAGACGCTCTAATTGTCTACATAAGTATATACTTATGTAGACAATTAGAGCGTCTTTTCCTCAAAAGTCTTGAGGAAAGACCACCAGACTAAATTGCCAAACCAGTTAGGTCACTAGAAAACTCAAAGAGTTAAATTTGGATAGCCACACATAGGTGCTAGTCATTTTGAATAAATCAAAATGAATTTAATCCTTGCATCTTGTTCATTATCTTTTTGCATTTAGATAAAACGCAACTATTGGTAAGTATAATCCTTGAAAACAAAACTACGTATAAGTTTATTGAAATGAATTCCTTTGAATAACTTACGCAAGCCAAAAGGCAGGTGTTCTCACGCAAGGCGCCGACGCATCCGGTGAACCCGATTATGAAGGTGATTGTACCTGTAAACAGTACAGTGTTCAGGCACAGTCCATTGAAAGGAAATATCTTCAAAATGGAATATCACAAAAGGTTTTAAATAAAGGGTCAGGTGTATTTTATGTTATGAGAGGCAACTTTTTCTTAGATACATTAGTTGAAGCAAAAAGAAGAAAAAATAGTGTTCTACTATTTTATATAGGGTATAATTTTAGTAGTAATAGCCAAATCTTAAGTTGGTGAAATGACAACTTTTAACAATCAACTTTCCCTTTAAAACATAGGTCCAAATATTCAAATACGTAAAAGAAACGCTCCCCAGCAGATCCCATATTTCTCGGGGTCGGCTACCTAATCTAGGTGATTATCAAGGGTACTGGTTTTTACACAGAGCGACTTTCATCTGACCTCCGCAACCCAGAAGGGAAACCAGACACAATCCTAGATTAGGTAAAGAGATTACAGGCCACCAATGCTTAGCACTGGCCTCTGATATGGCTTAACGACTGATATCTAAGGTGTTAAACGATATTAACCGGGCCCAACGGCTTAACGTGCCTTCCGAAGCACGAAAAAGCGCCGAATAAACGTACATATGAAATTCGAAAATCGAATGTCAAATTACTATTATTTCTAGATCAGTGGTATTTATACGTACATACATACATACATAAAGCACACTTTTAACCCTTACGGGGTAGGCAGAACGTAAAATGCTTAGTAAAAGGCGCTTTCGCCACAACTGACAAAAAATAGGGCAATTTTAAATTATAATGTGTGTTGCTGTAGTGACAGGTTGTCAGCCTATCGCCTAAATTACAAAACACTGTCACCCTCGAATCCCTTTTGCTGACTTTTACAGCATGTCCCGGAGGAAGGGCAGCTGGAACATTCTATGTTTTTTTATCTCTCCCAGTCCAACAATAAATAAAATAGAGAGATAGACAGACAAAGTTTAAAATCTACTTGGAAGTATTTCAAGTGCAATCAAACAATGCTTAATTGTAATTGTTGAATAAACAGATTTTATAAATGTTTAATTTGTTAACCTTGGCCACCGATACAATACAAGTTGATACTAACCATTGTGTGTGTAGAAGGGTAAATGAACTGATATTGACACAAATTATTTGTTTTTACAAGAATTAGATGAATTATTACTTTGATGTACATAACAAGTTGATACAAAAATTATCTTAAGAGCTGAACTGATCATAGTTCATGTTCATACCACAGGATCTCTGAATAAAAATTTGATGTTCATAAAATATTTATGATTCCCTTACCTCTTAGAAGGCTAAATATAATGACTAAATAATTAAATGTTACTTGGAAAAAGTAGGTTAATAAATTATTGACCACTATGGTCATATTAAGTAACTTGATTTTTAATCCATGCTGGCCTGGGAGCGAGAGAAAAACATAGAATGTGCCAGCTGCATTTCCTCCAGGGCATGCTGTAAAAATCAGCTAAAGGATCCGAGGGTTTCCGTATATTGTAATTTAGGCGATGGGCTGACAACCTGTCACTACAGCAATATACCAAGTCTATCTTAAATAACCCTAAAAACTTTGTCAGATGAGGCCGAACGACCTTTTGTTTACGCTCTGCCTACCCCATCAGGGCTAAAGGCGTGACTATATGCATAATTTTTAAAAGAGGTTCAATAATATAGGCATAGATAGGTACTTTGAGACCTATTCCTCAAATGATTTGATATAATTTCAATAAAAAAGTAATTGCAATAAATAACTTACCAACACATATCAATATGAATGCCGGATCCAAGGCTATGTTGGTTAATCTGGACAGGTTGTTGAAGGTGTCCTTCTCCGACCAGGCCCATATCCCCACTGCCAGCACCACTAGACCAAGGAACTGGAAAATGAGGACAATAGTTTAATGAGTAAACTGTAAACTGGAAAACTCAAAGTCCATAAAAGTTTCTAAAAATATGACTTGGTGTAAAGTAGACTTTGAACATGGAATGCACCAGACCAACAAGAATTAATTAGAAAAGTACAACTTGCCTACATATTTTGGTCAGAGTGTCAAGTTCAGGGGTCTTTTTTTTAAATACGTGTATGGAATCAGTTAAATCAATGAAAAATTACGGACATTAATAAATGATTAAATTACATACCGAAAATTGGTATAAAGAATGCTGATGTGGCACAAATATGCAATTTTATTGCGCAGAACAACTTAAGGAAGCATAATACTATTGTATTGGATACAATTTATGATAAAGTCAAGTGCCATTTCACTAAATCAACCTTGAACTAACAACACACAAAGAGTAAACTCAATACAAATTAGTACAACAACATAGTTCACAATATCACCACAAAACCATCAGTATACTAAAAGTTTTCTTAACTTAGACACTAGAATAATTTTATTAACATAAATGAAGCTAAACCTTACCCAGAACAAAACATTTACTCCAAAAATAACATATTTCAAACAACAGCTGACTTCGCTGGTGTCGCGTCGGTATTTCCGTATTCCTGGCATCTCGATACCAATAATTTCATTTCAGGGGAAACAGTTGAATACACCACATTTAATTAGAAACTATTTGCACCTAAAACTTAACTAAATTAAAACATTTAACAAGTGGGCCAATGGCCTATAATACTGGCTGGCAGAAATGTGAATGAATGAATGAAATAATGAACATATTAAAAATATATAACTCTTTTTACAACTCTACCATTAAAGAAGGCAGAGAGCGCGAGCCAATGCAGCCTAGTCTTTAGTATTTATTTTATTCTTGTGTTATCTTAACCTACGGTAACCTAAAATTCATTAGAATGCGCTGGTGATTCACATTCCAATGCTCAATAGACTTTTGCGCAAAGATATCGATCCGAATAGTACGTTAGTTCCTTTGCTTCTTTATCCTTCCATATTGTTCCTCGTCAGCAGATCACTATGTTAAATTTACCACATTTATACAATAAAAACTCTCACTAATTTAGAAGAGCGAGAAACAAAGTCTGTCAGTTTTTTTATGTTCCTCGTGCAAAACCCCAACCTAACCTAACCTAACCTAACCTGGAATTCATTGGAATGGAATTCGAGTGTGGTGCCCACATTCCGATGCCCGATGAAGATTTACGTGGAAGTGTCGATTCCAACCATACAGAATTTCTGTAGGTACTTTGTTTCTCACTTTCACTACATTGTCTTTCACTAAGGGCACATTATTATGCTAAACCCACTACACCGCGTAAAAACTATATACCAGGCCACTCAGAAAGTATTGCGATAAATAGTTTTTATATATGGCAGACTGGCTGGTTAGAATCTTTCTTGAAAATATGATTACATGTAAGTAAAAATATGTGTGTTCCATTTTAAAAATTTCCCTCCACATTTTTTGCGAGCCAATTCAAAGTATCGTGTCTTACTGATAAATGGATCTGCGCCGGGAACATTTTAGAGCTATGATTTTTTACGATTTCAAGTGTCGCCTGAAACCGGATGAATCGTTCGATAGACTTCAAATGGCATTTATGGATGAAAGCCCCTCCAAGGCAACCGTGTATCGTTGGTATAACGAATTTAGGCGCGGTCGACCAACCTTGGGGGATGAAGAAAGTAGCGGTCGCCCTTTGACGGCTATTACGGAAGAAAACGTGCTAGCAGTGAAATATTTTATCCAATATAATAGGCGAATTACATATCAGGACATTCAGCACATATTAAAGATTGGATCGGGAAGCGTTCACGAGATTCTACAAGGGCATCTTCGCGTGAGGAGGATAGTATCGCGCTGGGTGCCGCACTACCTCACCGACGCTCAGAAGCAGGCCCGGGTGGAATGGTGCCGTCATATGCTGAACAAATTTGAAGCAGGCTCGTCTCGGCGTGTTTACGACATCGTAACAGGTGATGAGTCCTGGATTTATCAATACGATCCAGAAACCAAGCGCCAGTCGACAGTTTGGGTGTTACAAAATGAACCAACGCCTACCAAAGTGAAGCGATCTCGAAGCGGGGGGAAGATTTTGATCGCCAGCTTTTTTAATATGACTGGCCACTTGGCCTCAATTCCCTTACGGGATCAAAGAAGCATTAACGCCGAATGGTATACTACCAAATGTTTACCAGAAGTTTTTTCTGTTGTGAGCAACAAGCGACCAAACACAGGGCTCCGCGGACTACTGCTCCACCACGACAATGCGCCTGCACACACCGCGCTCAAATCGAGGGACTTCCTGGACAGCACACCAGTCGAACTCCTGGGTCACCCTCCTTACAGTCCTGATCTAGCACCGTGTGACTTCTTTTTATTTCCAAAAATAAAAAATCAGCTCAAGGGGATACAATTTTCGTCGCCGGAAGATGCGCTGGCTGCGTTCGAGCAGGCTGTAAACGAGGTGTCTACGGCGGACTGGAAAAAGTGTTTTGAAAACTGGTTCAGACGCATGAATCTTTGTATAGAGGCTGGTGGAGAGTACTTTGAAAAGATTTAATAAAAATATATGTACCTGTAGAACAATTTTTCTTAGTGTCGCAAATCTTTCTGAGTGTCCCACGTACTATAGTTTAGAAAATCAGAAACTCAGTCCTGCAGCGGTTCGTTACAATTCCCGCGCAAAAAACTCAAACCTAAGACAAATGCAATGTGAATGATTGACAAGAAGTATTTAATATATTTTCATTCATCATTTAGATAATTTCTACTTCTTTTGTAGTATTTAAAGAAATAAAATACAAATTAAACTTTTAAAAAACTAAGTACGAAACGAATAATGAATGAAGCAAAAATCAAAAATTATCAGTGTTGCCAAACAAGATTTTTGTAGAAGTAATATATATTTTGTATATGTATCTAAAACCCGATTCAAAACAGGTCTGCGACGTTTCGGCCTGTGACGATTCGGCTCGCAGTTTTAATACGCTTAAAAAAGTCGAAGTATAGTCGGAAAAAGAAGTGTCGAATTAAAGTTTGTACCACGGAGAGTGAAATAAAATATTTAGATACTTTTGGATCAATTAAACAATAGTTAAAAGTATTTATCATTTTTAATTACTTACTTTATTTGTATAAACTTATTATTAATATTTAACAGTTTATTTCACACATGATCATACAAAGGACACAACCATAAAAAAATAATAGCACAACAGGTTCAGCTTATCTAAAAAAACTCTTCCAGCTGACCTTCGGTAAAAAAACTAAACGTTGTAAATTTGTTGCACTTTGGAGCAAAAATCACATTATAAAATCACATAGGTATAATTAATTACGACTTACTAATATTTTAAAGTTAAATTCACAGATTATTTTTAATTTCCATGAAGCAGCCTTTAAACGTGGGTATTTATAATTTATCAGAAACATAAATGTTGGTTAACTGATTTTAAGATACGGTTCTTATAACATTCAGAACTAATTAGTAGTAGGTGGAACAGATTAGTGATTACAGACAAAAAAAGAAAATTAAAAGTATTTTTTATACCTTATTTTTTTCGGAGCAACCGGTAAACAGGCTGACGTGTAATAAACTCTGGCCACGGTTATAAAAAAATATTTTATAATTTTTCCGCGCTCTACCCTGAGATGGCCCTGTACCCGACATTGTGAAATTGCAAATAACATTCTACCCCTACATTATTTACTTCCCTTTCATAGCGGCACTCTACAAGCTAGGTAAAATACCACGCTAGAAAGAGACCAAACCACTTCAAGCAATAGATACAATCCTTCCACTATCGTTTTCAGTAATCGGGGTTGAGCTAGGTAGAGGCTTTATTAAGTAATAATAATATTATTGAGTTTATGCATACACACACACACATGCACCCGCACACAAAAATCCATGAATACAAATATTTCCTCTTTATAATACTATTAGACAATTAAATAAATTCTTCTAACGCTGAAACAAAAAAATTCACTTCCGCATAAAATTAAATTTTTTATTATTAGTATAATAATTTTCATTTTATTAATAATGGAGATCCAATCCCACATTTAACATTATTAAAATATAACTCCTAAATTATTTTCTTGCAGACTGTACAAAGTGAGCTGATTTGGTATGCGGGCCGAATCGTCGCAGGCCGAAACGTCGTAGACCCTTCAAGACATCGTTTCACAATGCGAGTTTTTAATGTAACCTCCGATGTATGGAATCCTTTTCTATGACGGACAATGAAAATATTAACCTGTTCAATAAAAATATTTATTATCTTTTATTTCCATTAATCGTAAGTATCCTGTTTTCGATTTCCTTTCTTTATTGCTTTAAGTTCCTTTACGATATGAACAATATTGAACAAACGTGGAACAAACAGGTGTCTAGTTATTTTTATAAAGTTATAAAAATATGCACCTATGTATTTGGCAACCCTCTAACTGTCAGTCAGTCAATGTTAGTTACAAACGTCAAAATTGTCAAACAAAGCGTAACGAAATTGATTCTTGTATTGCGAAAAATGCCGATTAATTTTAGAAAATTTGAGAAAAATACTTCAAATTGATATAACATAACCTTGCACGGTGTTGTCTCCGTTGCTAGCTATTAGATTCATGACTACAATGAGTTTTAAGAAGAAGAAAAACGTCTTGATGTTGACTGTCTGTATGGTCACCTGTTTTATTCTTTACCAGCTATACTTCTTCTTCACCATTTCCTCTGAGTCTTCCAACGGGAACAAAGTGAACCCAGTTCTAGATTACAATAGTGTAAATGAAGTCCATGTGCGTTCCGAAGCAGATAAGTTTATAAACGAACATGGGACGATCAAAGGTGTGTTGGGCAAGCACATGCTGAAATACCGGCCGAACTCGAAGAATCAATTCAAATGTTTGAATTCCGAACAGCTCATTCCATTTGAATATGTGAATGACGATTACTGTGATTGTGATGATGGATCGGATGAGCCAAGTACCAATGCTTGCAGTGAAGGTGTTTTCTTTTGTGATATCCAATACCAGAAAAAACCTGGGAGTCCATTGTCAGTGGCGTCTAGTAGAGTTAATGACGGCATATGTGACTGTTGTGATGGCTCAGATGAGTGGATATTGGAACAAAATAAGAAATTGTTATCGCAAAGTTTTGAAAAACATTATAGGTATTTAGTAGCACTGTGTCCAAATGTTTGTTAAGTAGCACACTGGGAAACTGTTTACTCAGCTGTATAGTTAATACCAATTTTATTGCTGAATGATGTACATAATTCTTACACTTATATAACCAAATCTTTTAAAAAATGTTAAAAAAAAGTGTACCAATTAAAAGAATTGATATAGTCATAAGGTGAAATTAATAAAATTGTTTCATCTATTTCCACTTCATATTTTTGGAAGACTGATTTATTGTCAATGCATTTAGATAATAAGGTTGTAATTATCAAAAAATTAAGTTATTATAAATTTAAAAATTTAAACAATGTTTTTTAGTTATTTTAAAACTGAAATAACCCTTATTTATAAATTTTAAGTTATGATCAGGAAAAGGGAGAATATTTGTATTTGTGAACCTCATTCTATTACTTAAAACAAAACCACAGAACAGTTTTGTTATTTTAAAACAATAATAAACCTATATTTTATTTTCTTAGTTAGTATCAGGAAAAGGATGAATATGTAGTAGCTTATTCTTTTTCTTACAATAATACACTAGAAATGATAGAAATAATTTATTTTCAATCTGCACATCTTTCTCCCCCCACTGTATGTTTTGCTATCCAATCAATGTAGTTGCTCACTTTTGTATAGACACCTGTAAAGAAAAAAGTTAGTCACAAACTATCTTTATTTAAAAATTTTTAGTCTTTACTTGGTTTATTAGTGTTTTTTCTAATATTATTAAACATAAAAACACGTCAAAATCTGTTGCATAGTTTTAAAGATCTAAAGCCGAGTCTCCAGTACATAAACAAAACACTAAACATACCCAGCCGGGCAGAGAGGGGAAGGGTATCTCAAACATTTCCCTCTCCTCTATTTCCTGTGGGGGTATGTTTCATGTTTTCTTTGTACGTTGTAGTCACGGCATTAGCATACATAGGGACAGACGGACATCCTGACATGGGAACTGACTTTCCTTTTATACTATGTAGAGATTATGACTAGAAAACATTCTAGCTGCCTAATGGAATATGGTCATAGACAATTCACTTGTAAATTATAGAAAAGTATAGGTATGATATGGCATCACATTTTTTGATAATGATGATTACCTTATTTAATTTACTTGTTAATAATAATAACAATAAGTAATATTTAGAGTCAATAAGTATAATTTTAAGTTTGACTTGTGATACTTATTAACCCTTAGTTGAAATATCGTCATGCATGATCAGATCATAATTTATGCATGACTTGACAGTCTTATAAAATCATAAGCATAACATAAGTAATACCTACAAATATTCAAACTTACGGAAGTTCCAAATTACGAAAAACTATAAATTAGATCACAAGTTTCATGGGCGTACCCAGGTTTTGGGGCAGGGGGAGGAATCACTACTCGGATGTACAAAAGTTGATAGTAGGAGAAAATCCAGCTACTCATGCCCCTCCCTCGGTACGCCCATGACAAGTTTTGTTCCATACATAACTTTACTATTGTCTTGACCTGATACTTTACATTGATCTGATACTTTTTTTTTTTAAGAATTTTATTCAAAATGTAAATAACATATTTTACATTTTTAAAGATGAGACGTCCCTCAGAAAACCCCTACAGGTTTATGCGAGGCACGAATGAGTTGCATAATAATCATCATCATCATCTCCCTAGCCTTATCCCGTATCTTACGGGGTCGGCTACCTAATCTAACTCTTATAAATTATTTATGATTTTAAACAATAATTAAATAAAATAGTGCCAGGACCCCAATCAGGTACCCAAATGATATTTTTTGAGTAGAAGTTTACAAGCTTCCACGTCGGTTATCGACGTGACGTCACTATGAAGATCACTGGGTATCCGATTGAGGATGCTCGGCAGCCAGGACCTTACCAGGATATTTAGGATCCGCGCACCCAATACCCCAAGAAACTACGCCTGTGAACAAGATAATATTTTACAGTCTCATGCGTCACAAATTCCAAGGCTTTTCGCCTTACAACGTGATAAGAATGTGATTTCATGTCACATGACCGTTCGAATGTTCTGCGAATGTAATGTTTAGTACTCCCATACAAAACTGCTGATCAAATTCTTAGCGAGTGGATTCTCGAGTCGAACAACGACCCGAAGAACCCTGGTGTCAGGGTTTTTCAAACCACCTAGTAGCATAGCTAATGCCAATGCACGCCTAATGGCCTCTGATATGGTTTGAGTAACGACCACTATCAAAGACAGCAACCGGGACCGACGGCATAACGTGCCCTCCGAAGCACGGAATCCTTTTTTACTTTTCGGACAATCAGGTGATTCAGCCTGCATTGTCCTAACCAAACTGGGGAAAACCTCACAAAGTGATAAATTGACAAATATCAACTTTGTTTTCCCCCCTAGGAATCGAACCCGGGACCTCCGGTTTTGTTAGCCCATGGCTCTGACAACTATACTAAGGAGGCAGTTAAATCTGATCAGCTAATTAGTATACTATTGCAATATCTTATATTTCGTGAGGAATATATTCTGCATATCTGTCTAATCTTTAAGATATTGATCTTGACTAAGCATTAATTACCTACGGTATTACGAAAAACATGTTTTCATGAAGCTGAACAACTTTTCCCCAGCCCGAGCCCAGATGAAAAGGTCAGAAAGAGACGGGAAAAGAAACGAGAAATCTCATATGAAAATGTTCAAATATAATAATATTTTATAAGCACATTCGTTCAACAACAACTTGTATGATGAAGACTGGTAACTATTGGTACTTTCTTTTTAATTTCCACTAACGACTTATTATTAAATCCAAGGCTCGGCACTCTGTGACTGAATACAAGGCTCTTTTTATTTACAGCCTATTTCAGTTTATACGTACTTATTTTGTACTAGCTGTGCCCGCGACTTCGTACGCCCGGTTAGTATGGAAAACACGCAGTGTCGAACATACTGAAAACGCTGCTTCGGGCGTAGGAGCGGGATCTGCGAACCCGCACGAGGAAACGTGTTTTGCATTGTCTTATCTTTGTTTTTTTATGGAAAACACGCTTACGCGCGCGAGCTAGCAGATCCCGCTCCTACGCGTGGTACACACCTACTAACTCAATATTATAATGGTTTGCGTGATTATTTCTAACCTAGGCTGGACACCAGATAAATAAAAAAACTCAATCAAATAAAAACGATCAGACTTTAATTTCCTGCCTACCCCCTAAGTCAGGTGGCGTGATTACTTGTATCGTAACTTTGAGTTTAAGTAATGCTCATTCAAACAAAAATAAGTTCCATCAAAATTGGTTAAAAACGACCGAAAATCATTTCCTACCTACCTTCTTAGTCATGAACGGTGATTATTTGTATCGTAACTTTGATTTTAAATAATGCTCAGTCGAATAAAAAAAGTCAGGTAGCGTGATTTTAGGTATCTTAAGTTGCAACCCGGGTAACACACAGTTCAATAAAAAAAGTCCCATCGAAATCGGTTCAGTAGTTTTGGCGTGATGTGGTAACATAGGTACAAACAGACAGATAGACAGACAAAACATCTAAAAAAAACGTTTTGGTCTTTATTTCTGCTGCAATTATTTTTTTGTAAAAATATTCAATGTACAGACACGACCCTTCTAGAGATTTATTATATGTATAGATAGATAGATCAATTAGTCTTCACTCCGATAAGACACCACATACCATACCTAAGTAGGTACTTTAGGTACCTTTCTTTCCATTTTTAGATTATGAAATAAGGCAACAGCTAAGATGAGCTGATCTGCTGTGAATTCCCGAGCCTCCGAATGGTAAGTGACCAACATAATTAAGTATTAAAGCATTTAGTGTTTCTGTTTGCATCAATCGCATCGTCAACAAAACCAGATACTGTTTCCGCTAGACCACGGAGGCTGATGGTCTTTAGGTAAGCCCGTCTGCCTCCGTGATCTAGCGGTCTGAGCCATGGGCTTTAAAGCCATTGACTCGAGAAGAAGAAGAAGTCATGGGCTCTCGACCCGGAGGACCCTCGTTCGATTCCCGGCGACAATGACTTTGTGTTGTTGTTTCTAGTTTGGTTAGGACATTGCAGGCTGATCAGCTGATTGCCCGAAAAGTAAGATGATCCATGCCGTCGGATGGATATGTAAATAGTCGGTCCTGCGCCTGATTTCTCTCTGGTCGTGTCAGTCAATCTGTCCCATCAGAATAAGAGATTGAAGGAATAGAGAGTGCACCTGTAGTGTAGCGCAAACACTTGGGCACTAAAAACAAGTCCTGCGCAGTTGGCCCATATCCGGGAGATTGGCCGCCATCACCGAAAATCGGTGGGAGGACTATTACTTACCTGAAGACTAGAAACGAGTCTTTGTCTATTCATGTAGGTACATGAGAAAATACCGTACATGCACTTCCCTGTCTGTGTTTATCAACAAAAATCGGTCAAGTGCGAGTCGAACTCACGCACGAATGCTATCTATATTATTTCCATCTTAGTTTTAGAATAAAGGTAAACAACATTTCATGTCTTTTAATCGAAGATCTTGTTTTTTATAATAAGTATTAGTTATTAGGTATAACAACGTAATTAAGTAGGGGTTTTAGTAATTTTACTAATTTGCCAAAAGTAAGATGATCCATGCCGTTGGATGGGCTTGTAAATAGTCGGTCCTGCGCCTGATTTCTCTCTGGTCATGTCAGTGAATCTGTCCCATCAGAATGAGAGATTGAAGCTAACATTTATCATATAAATTTGAAATGTGGTTTTGAATTAAAGACTTGAAACTTTGTTTACCTTTATTCTAAAACTGAGTTGGAAATACTATATCTATCATGTTTCATGAGATACATACAGCCTGGTTACAGACGAACGAACGGACAACGGAGTTGCAGTAATTTGCCCTTTGGTTACGGAACCTTACAAACTATTTACCTGCTTGTACGTATCTTCCCTCTGGTTCAAAAACGAGTAATGGGCCACCACTGTCGCCCTGTAAAAATAATAAACATAGAAGGTAGGTGCATAACAAAATAAAGAGGGTTTATCGAATAATTGACAATCAAATGGTACGGAATAGGCATGTTACATAAGTACTCTTTCGTTTGCGAATTTCTATTCAATTCATTCCAAAATACGACTACACTGCTCCACTCCATCCATATCTTAGGTATAGCCCTGCCTGAAATTAAAAAGACCTGTAGCAGATAAATAATATGATAGAGGTACCATAGAGAAGGGCGTATTAGGAAGTGCATAAGTCCTTCTCTTATTCTTTCTCTGTCTATGAAAGGTCTTTTTAATTTCTGGCAGGGATTTAATAGAATTCGCTCAAACCTGACATCCATCCTTCCCTTTGGAGAAGGCACACATCATCGTCGGTTTGAGGTGCTGCTTCAGTTTAGAGTTGAGGCACTCCTCGTAGGACAGTAGCCGCAAGCTGGCTTTCAGGAGGACCCTGGATGAAGACATCTCCGTGCCCATACGGCCCCAGCCCACTATCGTACCCACTAGGCCCGTGAAGTCCTGGTCTATAAAAGTAAAGTTTTATGAGTACCTACATACATGACATAGGTATGTGTGAAAATACATACGGGGTGTAAGGGACAGCGTCCCGCAATAGGGGTAGCTCAGTCAACGGAACCGAACAACTATAAGCAGGAGTTTTTTTTGAGGAAGTGATAAAAAAAATGACTTTCCATACAAATTGTCTGATTGAGTTGATCATTTTGTATGGGAAGTTCAATTATCTTTTCATCTCCTGAAATATTTTCCTGGTGATAGTTGTTCAGTTTCGTTGACTGAGCAACCCCTATCAGTTTGCGGGACGCTGTCTTTTACACCCGGTATATAGGTATGTACCTATAGTCAGGCTTAGGTATAACTTACGGGGTGGGCAAGGTACAGCCTCAATGGATTACTAAAACCCCCTTCCTCTACGTCTGCAAGTTTTGCAGAAGGTGATTTTTGCTACTATTGTATTTTACTGTAGTAACTGATCAGTATCAGCCTATCGCCTAAATTACAATACGTACATCAAACCCTCTAATTCCTCCGACTATCAAGTTTTTCTGGAAGTAAAGCAACTGGTACGTTATATGTTTAGGTTTCTACATTTAATTTCCTTTACCCAAGGTTGGTAGAAATTGCTAACATAGCAATAAGGCCGCCTTCATTGTATTTAAGTTTTTATTTCATTTCCTGTTGGTTTGTTTTATGTGCATTAAAGAATATATCTATCTGTCTTATTATCTTAGGTTGTAGTTGTTTTCATTTGATACGAAATATTAGAGGCATAATCGCGAACCACGATATTTACCATTGGACGAAATTATACCTATTTTCCTGACAAGCGTGTAGAGCACGATATTGATTGTGGCACTGCTTGTCACGCTATTATACATGTACAAATATGAAAGAAGCAATAATGTACTTATATAAGAGAGCCTGATGGTGCAGTGGATAGGGCCGCTGCTTCTTGAGCGGGAGGTCGTGGTTCTAATCCTACCACGTACTAATGTGTTTTTCCGTTTTAGAATTTCATATGTACGTTTATTCGGTGCTTTTTCACGTTAATCGGTTGGTCCCGGTTAATATCATTTAACACCGTAGATATTACCTACTCGTTAAGCCATGCCAGAGGCCAGTGCTAAGCAATGGCGGCTTGAAAACTATGACCTAATCTAGGATTTGGTCTGGTTTCCCTTCTGGGTTGCGGAGGTCAGATGGCAGTGTCTCTGTGTAAAAACCAGTACCCTCGTTCAATCGCCTAGATAAGGTAGCCGACCCCGTGAGGTACGGGATAAGGCTGGGGAGATAAATTATGTACACATGTACTTATCATTAATGCCATGTACCTACATATACCTACTTATAATTACATCAGCCCACTTCCACTCACTGCAGGGTAACTGAACCTATCTCGTTACGGTCCTGTGTCAGTCACCAGTCATCCATTTTGACATCATCGAACTACCCGGTATTTTGATGATGTCTTCGGACCATCAGACTTGTGGCTTTCTCACTGGCCTTGACCCTTTTTTTTCACCAGACAACAAAAGCATACTCACTAGGTTTAGGCAAACACACAGGCACTATAGTCTCTGAAAACACCACCGGTTCATTTAGAGTAGCTATCGCTATATCATTCTCGTCTCTCACTGCTGTTGAAGTAAACTGTTCATGTACATAAACGTCGATGAACGTTCTTTTGGCAACGTTCTTCAAATCATCAAAATTGTCTAAGCCCAGCAACGCCTCCATCGTTGTAAAATTATCCCTGAAAATAGGTAAAGTCGTAATTAGCACCAGCTTCTTCTTAGCGAGTGGATTGTCAAGTCAAACGACCCGATGAACCCTGGTGTCAGAGTTTTCAAACCGCCTAGTAGCACAGCTATTAGGCCTCTGACATGGTTTGAGTAACGACTACTGTCAAAGACAGCGACCGGGACCGACGGCTTTACGTGCCCTCCGAAGCACGGAATCCTTTTTCTTTTCGGAAAATCAGGTGATTCAGTCTGCAATGTCCTAACCAAACTGGGGAAAAATTCACAAAGTGATAAATTCTCAAATATCAACTTTGTGGTTCCCCCCTGGGAATCGAACCCAGGACCTCCGGATCGGGAGTCCATGGCACTAGCCACTAGACCACGGAGGCAGTTCGCACCAGCTTGCAGAATGGAAATCGTGATAAAGGATTCGTCCTACCTAGTTTGAAAGGTTTAATGGTTAGTGTCTTCAAATCTCAATTTCTCCCATATGTAGCGTAGGTACTGGGTTTTCGAGGTTTTGTTCAGATTTGGCAATTTAGGTGATGGCAGCTCTACATAAATAGGATTAACCCTCTTAATTAGATACCATTCCTCCATCATTCCTCAATCCATTAGATAGATTTACTTCCATGCTGGCCTGGGAGCGAGAGAAAAACATAGAATGTGCCAGCTGCATTTCCTCCCGGGCATGCTGTAAGATCCAGCTAAGGGATCCGAGGGTTTCAGTATATTGTAATTTAGGCGATGGGCTGACAACCTGTCACTACAGCAATATACCTACAAATCTATCTTAAACAACCCTCAAAACTTTGTCAGACGTGGCGGGACGACCTTTGTTTAGGTCGTGTACGCTCTGCCTACCCCATTAGGGATAAAGGCGTGATTATATGTATGTATGTATGTACTTACGTTGGCCAATTGTTTATTATTCTTGTTAATTGTGGAAATAGATACGTATTATGACAATCCAATTTGTTAAGAGTACCTACTTAGATTTGATAAGTAAGGTTCGTATTTATTAAGCGATCTCAAGGCTAAGAGCAATATTAAGTATGGATTTGACAGGTCATAATGTACTGGAATGACATTTCTGATACGAACTTAAACTAGCTGTCAATCTCAAGTGCTGTTTACCAATACGGGCCTAAGTAAGGCTCGTATTTATAAAGCGATATCAAGATTGAGAGCAATATTAAGTATGGATTTGACAGGTCGTTTTGTACTAAAATGACATTTCCGATACGAACTCATCTCATCGCTGTCACTCTTGAGAGCTGATTATAAATACGGGCCTAGGTATACAAAAAAAACCGACGTCAGGTTCACAAAATATTTGCGCACACCAAATAATTGTCCAGCTAAATGGGGTTTACGTAATGTTTTCCCTGTAGTTGTACCTATATACATACATACATAAAATCACGCTTTTATCCCTTACGGGGTAGGCAGAGCGTAAAACGCCTCGTAACAGGCGCTTCCGCCACGTCTGACAAAAATTAAAGGCTAATTTTAGATTGTAATGATTTGTATTGCTGTAGTGACAGGTTGTCAGCCCATCGCCTAAATTACAATACACTGTAACCCTCGAATCCCTTTTGCTGACTTCTACAGCATGCCTGGAAGGAAGGGCAGCTGGAACATTCTATGTTTTTCTATCTCTCCCAGTCCAGCATGGGAGAAATGGTTGTACCTATCTTACCATTTAAAGCAATGTCCGGCGCTGAGCACGTGTTTGTTGGTGACGATGGCGCCGCCGCAGTGCATGCGATCGTTCTTCAATATGGCCACTGTCCAAGGGTACGCGTGGGGCTCCGCCCTCCGCCCGCCTACTATCCGCATCGATACTGTGTCCGCGGGCCGCCCGCAAACTGTTTGAACATTTTTTTTTATGATGGAGCACTTTCTATTAACCATATCGCACCTTAACAAATAAAGTGATATAAATTTAAAAAATGAGCATTTTGAGTTTCTGCAATAAAACGACCTTTAAAATTATAACTTAGAACCCTAAAAACTGAAATATTATTTTTCGAATATTATCTATCACACTTTATTAAAAAAAAAATTTGTAGGGTTGTAAGGTTATGATTTCAAAGATCGTCTTATTGCAGAAAGTCCAAATCCCAATTTTTTGAGTTAAGTCATTTTATTTGTAAAGGTTTTCATGGCAAACGATCCTACACATTTGATCATAGTAACAGTTAGTAGAGCAAGCAGTAAAGTCGAAAATCTAATTTTCTCTGTGTATGAATATTAAAAAAATATCTTGCATCCTATATCTATGACCTTTTTTCATATATTACCTAACTGTCAATGAGGTGTAAGGATATTCACTAGCATATAAATATAAGCCAATTGCATTAACTAAAATTTATTTTTAAAACAAATATTGATAAGTATGTTTCGTGCTTTGAATTGTCATATTGACAAGAATAATTGGAAAAGAGCAGTTGATTTCAGGAAAAGCCATATGCTTGTAAATATTTCTATATTTACTATCCTGAAATATTTCTATATTTAAAAGCATAAGGCTTTTCCTGAAATCAACTGCTCTTTTCCATTGACTCTTGTCAAGATTAGGAACTTTAAGTATACTATTTTAAGCCTTATCGTATTTTTTAGTTCTTAATTAATAAGTGGGTATAATGCGCCGATCTAAACCCATTAGATACATCAGAAAAGAAATTTAGCACAGCTATTGTTTTAACGACCATGTTTTCCAAACTTGCTCATTATTAACTAAAATTACAAATGTGTTTTCTTTTGTTTTAAGTGTTTTCCGGGACCTAACCTATCCAAGTTTCATCTCGATCTTCCAGTGGTGAATAAATAACAAACATTCAATAATCCAAACGTTTACTTTTATAATGGCTACGATGCGCAATAAACCAGATTTACCTAAAATAAAACCATACACACCGTCACTTCCCGTCTTGACGGAACAAAAAAGGATGGCAGTATAGACGGATTTATTATAATTGGGTAGTAATAAAATATCCGAAAATTAATTTAAAAATAAGCTTTTTCAAAATTTTAAATGTAGTGTTTGAATAATTAACTTCTTGACCACATTTGTGAAAATAAAAATAAAGAATCGAATGACTGAAAAACTAAAAGCTGCGTTTGAATAATACGTAACTTACTGTCGGAAATACTATTCTACCAACTTAATGTTTATTTAACCGAAAATTATGATACTTTTTTGGGGGTCAAAGCTGTCCGCGTCCGTAGGCGAGGCCCTTTTCTGGGCCTCTTACTCGAGTTTCCCTACACGTGGCCCCTGGGCAGTGCAAAATGGACAGCACTCTCTCCGGTGGTAGGCTTCGGCCGCGGCTGGTTACCACCCTCCTAACTAAATAATGTCGCCAAGCGGTACCGCCGTGTTCCGACATGTAG
This sequence comes from Scrobipalpa costella, assembly GCA_949820665.1. Lineage (NCBI taxonomy): Eukaryota > Metazoa > Arthropoda > Insecta > Lepidoptera > Gelechiidae > Scrobipalpa > Scrobipalpa costella. The sequence continues at coordinate 17,863,887 of OX463296.1, read as the reverse complement.
TAAGGAGAAGCCAATATGGAGGTTGGGTCTGTACAGTAGTGCCGCGGCATATAGCAGGTCGGAGTGGCTGATTTTTGCGACAACGAGTGGCTGGTTCTGGAGGCTAGCGGGATCCGAAGCACGGTGCACCGCTGGCCGACCGTAGGAAGTTGAGGGCCCAAGTAGCGGGAAAGCCACCCGCGAAAGGCTGCCCTGCCACCTCACGAAAAATCCCGGGATGCTCCACCTTGCCGGTTGGCGACCGGATGGGAGGACCAGGTGGCAATCCCCGGGGGGGTTCGGGCGTCCCCGCGGTCTCCAAGCCAGCTATCTTTGCGTGTGGCTGCAATCAGCTCATTTTCTAAGCTTATTGCAACGCGGTACCTCGTACAACTGCCTTCCTCCTGCCTATTCACTTTTTCCCCACATCACCAATTATGAAAACACTCAAAAAACGGAAAATGGTTAAACAGCGGTTGCACGTCCTCCCACTTAAAGTGCACCTCTCAAATATTCGAGGCTTGCACTCAAATCTCAACCCCGTCCATCACCATCTTGAGACTGAAAAACCGCATCTGCTGTTCCTCACTGAGACGCAGATCAATTGTCCGGCTGACGCGGCGTACCTCAGCTATCCCGGCTACACACTAGAACACAGGTTTCTACCTCGTGCCGGAGTCTGTGTGTACGCTCGCGATGACATTTGCATCAAGCGTCTCAAGAACCTTGAGGCACCAAGTTTTTCCGTATTGTGGGTACTGGTCGATACTGGTGTAGCTCAAAATGTGTATGCTTGCGTCTATCGCTCGCATAGTGGAGACACGGAGACAACCAAACTGTTTGAACAACTCAGTGAAGGTGCTGATGAAGCTCTCCAGAGATACCCGGCAGCGCAGCTAGTCATCCTGGGGGATTTCAACGCTCATCATAAAGAGTGGTTGTTCCCATACCTAGTGACCGATCATGCTGGGCGAGAGGCGCGCAAATTTGCATTGTCGCTAAATCTCTCCCAGCTTGTCAGCTGTGCAACAAGGGTCCCGGATATTGAGTCTCATACAGCCAACTGCTTAGACCTTCTGCTGACTACCGATCCAGACCGATACTCTGTGTCTGTTTCTGCCCCATTGGGCACCTCAGATCACTGTCTGGTGAAATCTGTATCAGTGTATTCACCACCCGATCAGGGCCCTTATGGTAAAAGACGGGTGTGGCGATACAGGTCAGCAGAATGGGATGAGATGCGCCACTTCTTTGCTTCGTATCCTTGGCAGGACTGTTTTTCTTCAGGCGAATCGTCGAGCTGCGCGGATGCTATTACAGAAGTCATACGTCAGGGTATGGAGTATTTCATACCGTTCTCTGATGTTCCTACCGGTAGCAAAGCTCGCCCGTGGTTTAATGCTGACTGTAACTGCGCGGAATCGCAGAAACAGTCGGCATTCCTTGCTTGGGCTGATGCTCGTGCACGCAAAGCTCCGAATACTCGCGATCTGAAGAAAAACTATAACAAAGCCACCAAGTTAAGCAAAAAGGAATTACGCAGGGCTCGATTTGCCCACATAGGCCGAGTAGGCGCTAAGCTTGCTTCCTATCCGGCTGGCAGTAAAGCATTCTGGTCGCTTGCGAAAGCAGTGGAAACAAATTTCTGCCAGCCATCTTTACCGCCTCTGCAGAGACCTGATGGGTCGCTTGCTCATACTGCGGAGGAGAAAGCCAATCTTTTTGCCTCCTATTTTGCGGAAAGTTCGCGTCTTGATACCGCAGGTAAAATACCACCCCCGTTACCTCGTGTCGACTGCTCTATGGCAGCCGTACGCATCCGGCAAAAAGAGGTCCTTAAAACCATGCGAAATCTAGACGTGAATAAAGCAAGTGGCCCTGACGGTATCCCTGCAATCGTCCTGCGTAACTGTGCGCCTGAGTTGTCTCCGGTGTTGACACGCCTGTACCGCCTCTCACTTGAGACTGGTGTTGTTCCCAAATCGTGGAAGCTTGCAAATGTGCAACCTGTACCCAAAAAAGGTAGTCGAGCAGACCCTGTCAACTATAGACCTATATCGGTAACCTCTATACTCTGCAAGATTATGGAGCGTGTACTGAATAATCGGCTCCTGGCATACCTTGAGGATAATGATCTCCTTAACGATCACCAATACGGCTTCCGCCGAGGGCGATCGACGGGGGACCTCCTCGTGCATGCCACTCACTTATGGAGCGAGGCTATCGAGAGACATGGTGAAGCACTTGCCGTGTCTCTGGATATCTCCAAGGCCTTTGACAGGGTCTGGCACGCTAGCCTTACTGGCAAGCTTCCCGCCTACGGGTTACCTGCTGGCCTTTGCAACTGGATTTCGGACTTCTTGAGCGAACGATCCATACAAGTGGTCTTAGAAGGCTGCTCCTCCGGACAACAGGCTATTGATGCCGGAGTTCCTCAGGGTTCTGTCCTGTCTGCAACCTTATTCCTGCTGCATATCAACGACATGTTTACACCCGATACCTTTGGGTACGCTGATGACAGCACGGTTGTTGACAGATATCTGTCCAGTGCAAGGGCCAACAGTGAAACAATCCAGTCTTGTCGGGAGTCCATGGTGGATCGTCTGAACTCATCGCTAAGGGTGATATCCGAGTGGGGCGATGCCAATCTCGTCAAGTTCAACGCATCCAAAACCCAGGCGTGTCTATTCTCGACAAAACGGAGTCCTTTTAACCTGGCTCCAACTTTCCGGGATGTATCCGTACCGATTTCTGACCATCTTGAGCTTCTTGGTATGAGCCTTACGTCCGACTTGAACTTTGGACGTTACATTGAGTCTCTGGCCACAACAGCTGCTAAAAAACTTGGTATCCTCTCGAAGGTGAGGCGATACTTCACACCGGGACAGTTATTGCAGTTGTACACAGCTCAAGTCCGATCGTGTATGGAGTACTGCTGCCACCTTTGGGACGGTTCAGCTAAATACCAGCTGGCTGCCTTAGACTCAATCGAGAAACGCGCTAAGAAGCTCATTGGAGACTCAGCACTGGTTGAGGCAAAACTACAGAACCTTGAGCACCGTCGCAGAGTGGCGTGCATGTCGGTATTTTACAGGATACATTTCGGGGAGTGCGCGTTAGCACTTCATGACCTTATACCCCCCTCCCCTTTCCATCTTCGGAGCACGAGGCGTGGACAGGGGTTCCACCCTTATGTCGTGGATATACCACAAATTCGCACGAAGCGGTTCGCTTCCACATTCTTAATGCGAACGGCTAAGGAGTGGAACTCCCTGCCGGCGGATCTGTTTCCGGAACAATATAACATGGGCCTTTTCAAGGCGAGAGTGAATAGGCACTACATAGGTGAGTATGTTTCAACATAGTCCGCATCGTCACTTTCCACCAGGTGAGATGGCGGACAAATGCTCGCCTATATATATAAAAAAAAAAAAAAAAAAAAACTTCATTTTATACATTTCTCACATGATCAAAAATTGCAAACAAATGAATTTATTACGTACTGACGGAAATACGTTTCTTCTGGCTTGATTTCCATTTTACCAAAAAAAAAAATATGATACATAATTTTATCCATTAATTACATGAAAAAAAAAAAAATGAAAGTTGCGAACAATTATTTCGTAACTTACTGACGGAAATACTTTTCTTCTAGCTTAATTTTCGTTTTACCCCCTCCACTTCCGAGCCTCGGTCGCTCACTTCGTTCGTTCCAAAGGGTCACCGTTCTAACCTAGTAGGATGTTATTTTTTTAATCGCGTGGGACTGCGCCTCCCGAGCACCTCTGACCCGCTTCGTAGTTTGCGACAGTTTTGGACATATTAGCGTAAATTTTTTGTCCGACTGTCTTTTTTCAATCATTTTTCGGATCTTCATTGAAATTTAGAGTAAAAATATATATTTTAAAACCAGAAATAGAAATTAAGTTAATTAATAAAACGACTATTGTAGCAGTACATATGCAGCTGGAAGTTCAGTATTTCGGTCACAAGTTTAGAATATTCGTTGGAACTTCATATATATGTTCATTAAATTGTAATTTGAGAAAGGTTGTGTTTGTTAGTTAATTATGTAATTATTTGTATGTACGTTTTGAGTTAATTTTCTAGTAATTCATTTAAACGCAGCTTAGTTAGAATTGCAATCAGACACATTTCGCTGGAGATTCATTTGTTGTTCGGAACCTTTAATTATTATCCATAATAATTCTGTCACTTCAAGCATCCTATGTAGCGTTACGTCAAGTTAAGGTGGTTCGAGAGCTGCGACAGTTGCGCAATCAAATTTAAATTAATTATGCCTGAAATACAAACATATTCATGAAAATTTTACGTTTTGCAACAATCGCAACTAATTCTGCATTTTATAAACCTTCCTCTTGAATCACTCTATTCATTAATAGAAACCGCATCAAAATCCGTTGCGTAGTTTTGAAGATTTATGCATACATAGGGATATAGAGACACAGAAAGCGACTTTGATTTATACTATGTAGTGATAATATAATAATAATTCATAATGAGTATTTAAGATTTTTATTACACAAGTGCTAAAAGTGGCACATTTGTTTTACATAGCTTTTATGCTTAGTGTGATTTTTATATTATAGATAATCCATAATTTATGGAGAATTAGTTGCGATTGTCGTTAAACATTAATGAAAATGATTGTATTACAGGCACAATTTATTTATTACTATTGAGGGCGCCACCTATGCTCTGCTTCTTTAATGTGAACGGGTCCCGAGGTCTCGACTAAATTATTGAACGAATTCCATGTGACACGATTATAATATAATCCTTTTCTGTTCGCTCAAGACGGAAAGTGACAGGACAGGTCAAATTAAAATAAGTTATGTCGTGACTGTAACAGAATTGGCAGCAATATTAATTTATTATAAGGCTCGTATTTATGAAGGGATATCAAACTTGAAAGCAATATTAAGTATGGATTTGATAGGCCAGTTTTTACTGAAATGACATTTCTGATACGAACTCAAGCTCGCTGTCACTCATGAGAGCTGATTATTAAGCCCTAAGGCTCGTAATTCTCATGAACCCTGATAGCTAGACAGTTGCAACTTTCAATGATTATGTCTTTGTGTTGCTGCTACAACAAATACTAAACATATAATTTAATGAATATTTAAGGGGGGCTCCAATACAATAAATGTGTTTTTTTTTGCATTTTCTTGCTCGATATTAAAAACGGCAACAGGTAAACGCTTGAAATATTCAGAGAATATTGATGTGTATCATTACTTTGAAAATAAATAGCTAAATTAAAATCAATAAATATCCCATATAAAAACGTCGGCTTTTTGCTTAATGTTAATAACGGGAATTGGTTACGAATGGTTAAAATATAGTGTCTAAATATTGTATAGATAATGATACGGAACCCTTCGTGCGCGAGTCCGACTCGCACTTGGCTGGTTTTAATATTGTGGCTATTGTTGATACTTGTTTTGTAGTACCTAAATGTCATAAAAATATCGCTATGTATAATTATGTCGTATTGCTTGCTCGTCATTATAATAGAATTTGCAAGTATGAAATTATTTTTCTATGCTTCGAATATTCTTTAAAAGCATGTAATTTTTTAGCTAACTAAACCTAATTAAAGTAAATAAAGCCTTAGTCCATTCGTTTCAGTAAAACACAAAGAATGCTTATCGTGCATAAAATATTTATATGTACCTATTTCTTATTTATTTTTAATATTTTGTTCTTTTACCTAGGTACCACCGAACCTACCTACCTAAGCTATTAAAATAATGTATTCGATCCAACTTACGGCATTGCTGTGCTAGGGTCGACGGCACCACCTAAAAACATTTCACTATTAACTGAAGTTTAGATAAAATTTTCCCGCTCCCGTATCGGTTTATATAGCCACGAAAACTCTTGTTTCAGACACTGATTAAATCGTCTGTCAAAGACGTATGATGATGACATGAACAAGGGGCAAATCCTTTCGTACCAAAACTGGGCAAGGTCGGCTGCACTATAGTACCCACCTGAAGGACAACTGTGGCCACGGAAAAGACCAAGAAAAACATTTGAAGTAAGACGCGGGTGGCTGCCCGCTGCACACTCGACGTCCGGCCGCTGCACTACACAATCCGTTCAAACTTGATGCTTATTTACTCTCCCCGCAGTAAATGCAGTCAAATTATCCACGCGATAATTTCCTTGTAAATTTATTAATACATTACGTTTTTTGTTTTATATCACAAAAGTTATTCAATCATATTTTAATGTCCACAAATTGCTTAGTTTCACAAAGTTTTATAAAACTAAGAAGATATTTAAATTATATTTTAGAGTTAGTTTATTATATTTTTTATTTTATTATTTAACCACAAATGTTTACTTGTATCTGTTTATTGAATAAAAGGGTTACAGGTAAATAAAAAAAAACATGCACTTTTATTGTCTCGAAAACAGTTTCGTCCGCCAAGGCGACCGACCGGAAATTTATATTTGTTTTACATTACCTATAGTGGTTTTCTTATCGTAATGATATGAGTACCTAGTTATATAACAGTATTGGATAAATTGACTTTACACAGTTCAACATAATTTTTATTTGAACCTTAATATAAAATTCTTAACAGGCATAAAATCTTCATATTAGTTCGTTACACAGTATGTCCCTTCTAGGGTCTGCTGTTTAATCCATGGGATGTATTTATTGACGATTGTATAAACACCTGAAAGTAAATTAATAATTATTAATGTTCTACTATAAACTATGCTTGCTCTAGCTCTTCGTATATAAAGAAATGTGGTTACCAAATCACCAGATTTTTTTTTTTTTATATAGCCTATAATGTGTTCCAAAGCAACTTATGAGAAGAAATTTAAATTTATTTTCATTAGCAAAATGTTTTTAATAAAAATGCACACTCTGAAGATTTTATAGTTCTATGGTTGACTACACCGAACATAAAGTTATTTATTTTTCAAAGTTTAAACCCGGTAGGTTACTCTACAATATATATACCGGGTGTAAGGGACAGCTCTCAGGTTCAGTTTCGTTGACTGAGCAACCCCTATCAGTTAGCGGGACGCTGTCCCTTACTCCCCGTATTTTTAAACGGATTATTTACGATGGTGATTCGGCGTTGCTAATAACGAAAATAAGTTCATACTGTATTTTTTTTTACATGTCATGTTCAGGTGCAACGCCGAATCGACATCACTCTTTATCGTTACTGATTCACTCACCTGGGTAATCTGGCATAGCGCAGTCTATTCCCCAGGATACAATACCTTAAAAGAAAATAATAATTCCCGTTATAATTCTCTATATCTTAATTCTGATGTAGATCTAATACAAGGTGTAAGGGACAGTGTCCCGCAAACTGATAGGGGTTGCTCGGTAAACGACACTGAATAACTATCAGCAGGATTTAATTTTTCTCTTCCAGGAAGAATTTCCTGGTGGAAGTTGTACAGTGTCGTTGACTGAGTAACTCCTCACAGTTTGCGGGGCGCTGTCCCTTACACCCTGTATTTTTTATGATAACAAGTATACAACAACTACAGTATACAAGTCTATTCCTGTCATCCAAAAAAGAAAGGAACGAGAGGTTAAGGTTATTTTAGCGCCTAATAAACATGTATAGTCCGATTCGTAGTCAATCCGATAATGATTGAAATAAATACATCATAGTCAATCATAGCCCCAACTAAATAACCACTAAGCCTAGCGCGCAATTTATTTACTTCTATGAATTTTTCCAAGGCTTTTACTTACCTACTTGATACCATTTCTTATTATGTGTTTTGGGATGTGTGGCAAATAAAGGCCCGCCGCTATCGCCCTATAGAAAACAAGACAAAAGGAAATATATAAAAACAATATTATTAGCAAATTTTGACAAACAACTTGGATCGTATTTCTATACTCACTTGACAAGCATCTTTACCGAGGCTGTAAGCGCACATCATGGTCTCCATGACAAGGTTGTCCTTGTATATGGCAGATTTCCGGCATTTCTCGCCGTCTACCAACTTCACCTTCGTCTCCAGAAGGTACCGGGATGACGTCATGGCTCCCTGCCTCGTTTTGCCCCACCCAGCCACCGTCAGTGGTACATTTTTGAACTCCATTGCTGTGAAAAGGACCACCATCAGTGTTAACAGCTATTATAACCATAGGAGCGGTAGGAGATTCACTGCTTATAAAAAAACATCTATTCTTCATACTAGCCATGCTTAGAGTCAATGTTAAAAGCGCAAACCAAGATGGTATATTGTGCAGAATTTTATACGAATGGGGCGAATTGGGAGTAGAATTAAACGAAATTTACAAGAATGTATAGGTACAAACGTATTCAGATAAAGAGGAGAGTATTTTCTGACTACAATATAGATTTAAGGCGATGCGATAAAATAAATGAATGAAATGAAAAATCATTTACTTTCATCCGGCAAGCAGATGGGCAGAACTTTCTCACTGAACTTGAGTTTCTTGTTGAGAGTAAGCACGGCGATGTCGTTGATGTCTCGAACTGCATTGGAGGTGAAGGACGGGTGCTTCACTCCGTTGGTGACGCGGAGGACCTGGAACGAGGAGTCCAGGCGGTCGTGCATACCCACATTCACCGTCAAGTCCCGGTAGTGGACGCTGAAAGTGGAGTAAAAAGATTTGATGTTACGAGTACTATATTACTTGAATCAAACTGAGTCTGTAGGTGCACCTAATTTATGTTTATCATCAGCTAATGTAAGTCTGCTGCTGAACATAGGTATCATTCAAAGTGGTTACTGATCTTTGTCTCTTGCTCTTTGCATCCGGTTGTGCTAGCTACCAATCGTAGTTCATCGCTTCATTTGGCATTTGCCTAAACGTGGTCCCCATTCAAGATTTCTCTAAAAGGTTCTGTGTTGTCTATAATATACCCGAAAGTGATGCAATGTCCGGCTGTAAGGATATGGTTGTCGGTGATGATGGCACCGCCGCAGTGGAGTTTGGGCCCCAGCATCAGGGACACCAGCCATGGGTATTCGTGAGGCTGCACTGTTGTCCCGCCCACTATGCGACGGTTTTTTCCGGCTATCCCACATTCTGTAAAATCATAATCTTTTGAAGCGTTTTGATTACCAAATTTCTCGTTCTGTCATATAACGAAGTTCATACTGTCATACTCTTCTACTGTCACATATTTAATATTTTTGTATGTTGTATTTGTATTGAATAAATGTTATTGTATCCACATTTTTCTAAGTTGAAAACTTTCGATCGTTACGAAATACTTTTGATCATTTTCTGCGTGCTCCACCCAAAAAAATATGATGTGGATACAAATCAATGAAAGGTGAACTAGTAGCCTGTTCACAAAAACTGTTACTTTTATTACACTTTATGTAATAATAATTAAACACCATCTTGACTTACCGCAGGACTTATTCACCTTTTCACCCTCGACCTGTTGATACAAACTACTAATTAGCAACAATTTTTATTACATGACGAATATTATTTTTCTGTCGCTTGTGCTACTCACCGATTTAATTACTAAATATAACAGCACGAACCATATCCTTTTCATTTTATTGGCGTACTTAGTGCCACGTAATTGTTAGAGGAAGAAATCATCGTCATAGACGTTGCGGGAATAAAATAGGGTAATAAAAACAGAACGATATTTCGTGCGCAAATTTTTAATTAAAATCTTGAACGAAGTATTAAAGTTAGTTCATGCGTCAGAAGCTGGTGTAAACTCTGATTGATTAAAGTTTTGTAAAAGTACGTGATGCTGACTATAGCTATATTTTTAGTACTCTTTTTTACAATCAAACACTGAAAACACTGTCATTCGGTTATTTCGATTAATCAAAAATTATAAGTCTAGAAACAACTTACGACGTGGGCGTGCCCATAGGAGCGCCTCAGAGTTCTTTGTTTGTGCCAGTTTTATTTGGCTTTGTTTTAATTTCACATAAGTTAGAATCATTCCGTAATAATTTTTGGATAAAATAAAACTGTAATTTATACCTTTGTTTTTAATTTAATATATTACAACAATTGCAGTCTCAAGAAACAATCAAACCAGGGCAGAATTTTTATTTTTTTTACGTCTTAAGTAAGTCTCCGTGCGGAAGACGTGACTTTCGTGAAATAGCGCTGGGGGGTAGTTGACATTGTAGCATGGGTTAGACCCTCACAGTTTCAAAAATATAATTGTGCATCAATAATGAAACTAAGGTTGTTTTTATTTGTTTTGTCTCAATTTGCCCTTGGAAGAATTTCTATGACTTTTGACATCAGTAGATGTTTCCCTGCGGAAGACGTCATTTTCGTGGAATAGCGGGAGTCCCTCCTGTTTGAGCTCAGCGCTGGGGGTCGGGTAGGTGACATTGTAAGGGTTAGACTTACAGTTTCAAAAATAAAATACATACATACATATAATCACGCCTTTATCCCTAATGGGGTCCCAAACAAAGGTCGTTCCGCCACGTCTGACAAAGTTTTGAGGGTTATTTAAGTTAGATTTGTAAGTATATTGCTGTAGTGACAGTTTGTCAGCCCATCGCCTAAATTACAATATACTGAAACCCTCGGATCCCTTAGCTGGTTTTTACAGCATACCCGGGAGGAAATGCAGCTGGCACATTCTATGTTTTTCTCTCGCTCCCAGGCCAGCCAAAATAAAATTGCGAATCAATAATGAAACTAAGATTGTTTATATTTATGTTTTTATTTATTTTGTTTCATTTAGCCCATGGCAGAAATTCTATTACTTTTGACATCAGTAGATGTTTCCCTGCGGAAGACGTCATTTTCGTGGAATAGCGGGAGTCCCTCCTGTTTGAGTTCAGCGCTGGGGGGTGGGTAGGTGACGTTGTAGGAGGGGTTGAGCGGGTGGAGGGGACCTATCGCCGTGACGTTTGCGCGCGCATCTTTTGTGCCGTACTTATAGTGGGTGCCATCGCCTGTGCGCAGGGCTCTGTTTTTGACCTAGAAAAGAAATTATGGTTATTGTAAGGAAAATAGATTAAGGTGATTTCTACCAGCAAATGGTTGTTTTAAGAGCTTATTTCTCCTAAACAAATCTTTGGAAAATTTTACAAAAATATACATCTAATACATTAGTTCATGGCCTGCAATTGCAACATTTAAAAATATTCTAGTTCATAAATAAATATGCTAAAAAAAATCTGGAAGTAAAGCTGTTATCAGTAAATTTAATATTCCTTCCAACCTACTCGAAGCGCTTTCACGGTTCTTTCGGGAAAATATCCGTATTATGATTATCTAAAATCACAACATAGCTTTTATTAATCCGAGTCGTAGTTTTTATGGAAATTTGTGCAATTTTTGTGCAATTTTCGCTCATTTTTAATGCTGCCACGGACGTAACCGCCACGCCGTAGCGCGCGGAGATTTGAACGATATTCTAAGGCTTTACGGGCGATGGTTGCATATCTTGAAATCTACCTGCTCATCTGCCGACATAAAACACCTTAACAATATATCTGACTTTGCAGCAAGAGGGAACCGATGTCATTCAACTAGACGGCAACAGTAACGGATTTTGTTCCATATTCTGCTTAGTACTTGAATTATTAGAAAAAAATGCTCTATATTTTTGGTGAGGTGATTCCAAAATCATAAAAAAATATTTCAACAGTAATACGTTTAAAACTGGAGTTATTGAAATGTATTATTTCACGCAGAGTCATTTATATTAAAAGGAGTAAACTCCAGACTTACCTCTTCTGGGGTGACATATTTCAAATCATAAGCAAGTCCGATTTTCTCCAAGAAGTGAATGGTTAATGCAGATATGTTGATGAATTCCCAAGATTCAGCAGCCTTCCAGTCCCATGGGAAGGTGTGATGGTAGTTGTGCCAACCTTCTCCAACACAAAGCAGAGAGATGAACCAGGAGTCAACCGGTTGTAATTTTCTGTCAATAAAAAAAACAGAATCAGATACCTATCAAAAATCAAGATTAAGAGGCCGATCACCTACTAGATGGACAGACTCAATTAAATTTGCCACAAAAGCAACCAACAATGACTGATCTCGCAGCGCAGAAAATCGGCAGAAATGGAAAGACATTGTCATATTTGCCCTAAAAGTGGTTTTAAGCTAAGATGGTTGCTCCGATGGCGTGCTAAGTTCCTCAACTTAGTACCACGACTCTGTCAAGAGTGTACGAGAAGAAGAACTTATAAAATGTAGTCGTACTAAAATTGTACAAAAGAATCGAAGGAAAGTTAAAGAAAGGAAGAAAACAGAAAAGGAAACAAGAAAAAAAGAGTAATATGTACTTACTTGTCGTAAGGTCTGGTGCCGTACAGGTGAGCAGCGCTGTTAACTAGCCAACTGGAGTTTAGTTGGTATATGTAACGAAACATAAAGCAGACTAAGAAGGAGTTGCGCCAAGTCTCCCCGAAAAAGTAAACTGGAACCCAGGTTGGTATGAAAACGCCAAACAAGAGAAATAGTGGGTATTGATATCTGAAACAAAATAAATTTAAAATAAGAAATAAAAACGCAATACAACGTTTTAAAATAAATTGTTCTGTATAATTTGCTTTCAATACTTTCAATGGCTCACTTCGTTTGAAACATGCACATCCAGTCAGATTGTACGTCACTCATATCAATACGTTTCCCTAGCTCCTTTATGTAGGGATGTTTTCTATATATCAGCCAACCCATGTGTGCGAAGAAGAAGCCTCGTTTTGAATTGTGTGGATCGCCGTCCGTGTCAGAGTAACGGTGGTGCATTCTATGGTCTCTACACCACACATAAATTGAATTCTGAAATTAATGACATGTCATTAGCTTAGCGGGTCTAAAGTCTCCAATTATTGAATTATGTAGCTTAATTCTCAGAAGCTGCTCGTCTCACTGAAAACTTTATTTTTGTTATTAAATTAGATGCATCATCATCATCAGCTCACATACAAACAAAATTAATTAATTAAAGAAAATTAAATAATTGTATAATGTATTAATTTATTATTTACTTTTCTTTCTTAGACGCAGGGAGGGCTTAAAATCAGCCATACTGTGCCCTCACCTTTTTCCGATGAGATACCTAATTAATGTTTTGTTATTAATTAAATTTAACCGCTTAGAAATGATTTTATGCATTTTAGATGTAGTTAAGATTTTGAATGTTTGTTTTGTTGTGTTAATGTGGAAATAAATGTATTTTATCTTTATCCTTTATATTTATATAAGTCCGCACCGAGGGGCACGAGCCATAGATGTATCTATGTATGTAACTCATATAAAAGGAGTTAAAAATCTAGTTGACCAAACCTTTCGGTGTAAACCTACCCATGACACCTGAACAACTTTCTCCAAGAAAAATAGGTCGAAATATGAAAATGAAAATGGCCCTCCATGCTAATGGTACCAGCGGTAGAATCATTTTGGACGGACTTTTCATATATCAACTTATGTTCTTCACGTTCACACCCTTAAGTTTTTTTTTTCTCTCGGTAGAAATATGCGAGGCTTGATGAAAGCATCTATTGTTTTGGAATATTTACCATTCCTGCCATTAGGTGTGCCAACAGAAGAATAGCTCTAAGCACAGGCTTGGCCTTAAAACATCTGTGCGTTATGAATCTATGTCCGCCGACTGTAATGCCTTGACTACAGAAAAATGACACACACATAGCTGAAAAGAGAATAAAACAGTTAAATTAAGTAATTCTCTCAACACATATACTTAACTGAATATTTTATACCAATATATCCTAATAGGTTCAATTTGTGCGTTGATACGTAGTATGTACGTACTTACCAAGTAATTTGGTAACTTAGTAAAAAAGTAAAAACACTAAGGTGGAAACAATTTCTACCTTGATCACTATACTCACTCCATATAATACTCTTCCAGCCAATACCACCAGATAATAGGATAAAGAATCCCCACAAACCGAGAAGATGTATTATTGGAAGAAGAATTGCATTTTTCCACACAATTTCTTGTTTGAAAGTAAAATCCGTTCCAATTTCCTTGGCACTAATAAAACTACTATCTTCGTCGTATATTTTACTTTTGATGTCATTTATCTCAGTATTAGTATTATTGTCAGATTTATAAAGTGGACTGCTATAGTCCGCCATTGCAATTATTTTACTTTACACCTTTACTGTAGCGCTAAATTACCTAGAACGTATAGGCAAATTAACTATTAGGCATATACTACTTAGGTATGTTTGGTGAATACTGAATGAGTGCACTTTTTTGATACCTTATAAACGTAAAAAATACGGCCAAGTGCGAATCGGACACGCGCACGAAGGGTTCCGTATCATTATCTATACAATATTAGACACTATATTTTAACTATTTGCTACCAATTACTGTTATTAATATCAAGCAAAAATCTTGCAAAAAAATCATGTTTTTGTATGGGTATATTAGTTTTAATTTAATATTAGTTTTATTTTAATTATTTAGTTTCGTAGTAATCATACAACTCAATGTTCTGTGAGTGTTCGTTTTTTAGTATTTTGTTGATATAGCAACAATAGAAATACACAATCGTTAAAATTTACAATTGTCTAGCTTTAAGCACAGCATTAAGTTTCACGAGATACAGTCTGGTGACGTGGTGACAGACATAAAATCACGTTTGTTGTATGGGAGCCCCATTTTGATATTTATTTTATTCTCGCGACAATATAAATACATGGTCTGCGGAAATTTCACCTCTCTAGCTATCACGGTTCATGAGATGCAGCCTGGTGGTAGACAGGAAATCACGTTTGTTGTATGGGAGCCCCCTTAAATATTTATTTAATTTTTAGTATCTGTAGTTATAGCGGCATCAAAAATACATCATGGCTCAAAATAACAACTGTCTATCTATCACGGTTCATGAAATGATCTGCGAAAATTCCAACTCTCTAGCTATCATGAGATACAGCCTGGTGACAGACGGACAGACAGCGAAGTCTCAGTAATTGGGTCTCGATTTTTACCCTTTGGGAACGGAACCCTAAAAACGGAAATAAATCGCAATTTAACCAATGAGTGTGATTGTTTAAGTATTGCAACATGATGATCTTGTACGAGTACATTTACTTTGTATGTTAATTCTACTACAAAGGTCAATGCTATGTATTTGTCATCTTTTGAATTTTTCGGGGGTTTGAAATTAGGAGGTATATATATCCTATCGCTTCTCTATAATTAAGTATATTAATGATAATAAAGCTTTATTTAATTCCATACTCAATTTAATTATATTATAATATTTAGCATGTATATTATTATTATTTTTCTATAAATAATATATTGATTTTCAATTTCATACATACATACATACATAGAATCACGCCATTATCCCTAATGGGGTGGGCAGAGCGTAAACGACCTAAAAAAAGGTCATTTCGCCACGTCTGACAAAGTTTTGAGGGTTATTTAAGATAGATTTGTAGGTATATTGCTGTAGTGACAGGTTGTCAGCCCATCGCCTAAATTACAATATACTGAAACCCCCAGATCCCTAAGCTGGTTTTTACAGCATGCCCGGGAGGAAATGCAGCTGGCACATTCTATGTTTTTCTCTCGCTCCCAGGCCAGCATGGAATGAAATTTTCAATTTCATTATTCACTAATGGTATCCTCAAAGGAATTCCATTCTTTTCTATCTTTTGCTGTCTCTGACCAAGTTTTGACGGTTATTTAAGATAGATTTTTTGGTGTAATTCTGTAGTGACAGGATGTCAACCTATCGCCTAAA
Source organism: Scrobipalpa costella (assembly GCA_949820665.1). Classification (NCBI taxonomy): domain Eukaryota; kingdom Metazoa; phylum Arthropoda; class Insecta; order Lepidoptera; family Gelechiidae; genus Scrobipalpa; species Scrobipalpa costella. Next base: position 17,848,173 of record OX463296.1, on the reverse strand, counting down.
TCTAGACACGCAGTACCGTGTCCAAGCCAAGTTCAAGCCAAACGAAGAGAACTGAGCGGCAGCACCGTGTGTATATTTACAGGAACCATTTGGAGCCACTTTTGACCCCTTCATAACTTGAAAACTACTAGACTTAAATACACCAAATTTGATTTATATATTTAGATCCTTTCGATAAATAAGAACTCCAAATTTTATAAACATAGATCCAACGGTTATTTAAATATTGATTCTGAAAAATTGTTTTTTTATGACTGTTTGACTGGCATACATATTACAAAATCAATTAATCAAAAACCCAATGACCTAGGAAGCTAATATTTGGAATGAAGATTGATAATAATGACAGCAAATTAGAAATGTAAAAATTAAATAAATAAAAATCTGTATTTGACCCCTTGATACAAGTGAAAGGGGGGCAATTTTTTCATTTTTTATCTACTATATTGAGTGGGGTATCGTTAGACAGGTGTCATAAAATTAGGTGGAGGTTTCTTTAAAAGTAATTGCGTTAATTGGGTCCTTCTCGAGATCATTATCTTCCTAGCCTTTTTCCGTATCTCTCGGGGTCGGCTACCTAATCTAGGTGATTGAACGAGGGTACTGGTTTTTACACAGAGCGTCTGACCTCCGCAACCCAGAAGGGAAACCAGACCCAATCCTAGATAGGGTCCTTCTCGATATTTCCATCTAAAGTCGCCGTTCTTAAAAACAAAAAAATAATCATAAACCTAACCCACTTCCAAATAACCTAGTAAGCTGATATTTGTTTGTAATGACGCAAGGTAAGAAACGTAAAAAATATTATTAAATAATATTGGACCCCCTCCCATACAAGTGAAGGGGGGGATTGTTTTATTTTTTGAACTACTATATTGAGTGGGGTATTGTAAGACAGGTCTTACAAAATTTGGTACAAGTTTCTTTGAAAGAATGCATATAATGTTGCCGGTTTTATAAACAAAATAAATAATCAAAACCTAACACACTTCCAAAATATGACCCAGGGAGCTGATATTTGGAAAAAAGATTAAATATAATGACGCAAGGTTAGAAACGTGAAAATAAAATAAAAACAAAATTGAACCCCCTCCCATACAAGTGAAAGGGGGGCATTTTTTGTATTTATAACTTCTATATTGAGTGGGGTACCGATTTACAGGTCGTATAAAATTAGGTGGAGGTCTTTTTTGAAAGAAAGTGCCTTAAATAGGCCCTTCTCAAGACGTTTTCATTCTTTTTCCGCAAGTTTGCTCGAAGCTCCAATGAAGTTAAAATAAAATTGTTTAGAGCCTTCTGTACATCTTTCTATACGAGCAACCTGTAGATGCGTTACACGCGAAAGTCGTACGACGCTCTCCGTGTGCAATACAACAATGCCTTCAGGGCGTTGCTGCGCCTGCCCCGGTTGTGTAGTGCATCAGGGATGTTTGCAGAGGCACGTGTCGATTGTTTTTACACTAAAATGCGAAAACGAGCAGCCTCTGTAGCGCATAGAATTGGGGACAGTAAGAATGGCCTACTCGCAGTTGTCGCTGACCGAATAGACGGACCGTTTGTGAGACACTGGATGTCAGTACACGCTCCAGTGAAGGCCTGGACAAGATCTTTCTAAAATGATTGAATTGCATAATTAATATGGACTTATTTATTTAATTACTATTTATTTAATTAATATTTGTTGACATGTTCTTTTAATTTTAATGTAATTAAGTTGATTTGATTGGGTATGATTGATGTTATGGCATGGTTAAATGTAATTTGTTTTTGTTGTAATTTGTATTTGTTGTAATTTGAATTTGTTGTAATTTGTATTTTTATATGGGCCCCGTAGAAGCCTGAAATAAAGGTCTATTTATTTTATTTATTTTATTTTTACTTTTTAGAGTCGCCGTCCTTACAAACAAAATATATAATCAAAAACCGAACCCACTATCAAAAGACCTACAGAATAAAAATTTGGTGCTAAGATAGCTTATAATGATACCATGATGGAAACGTAAAAAAAAAACAGATTTTTGGACGCCTTCCCATGCAACCGTTTTATTTTCCCTACAAAATTTTAGTGGGGTGTCATCATGGGTGTCATAGAAAGTTGTAGAGAATAATTTGACCTGTCACCTACACGGCCACTCTTCAACGGCCAAGTCACATGAAATTAACCTTATTGAAAAGCTAAGAATTACTATTATAAACCCTAGATTTGGCTCCGTTTTTAGATCTCACAACTCTTTGTGCAATTAAAAGACCACCATAAACTTGGCTTTCACTTTTACTTTTATGTTTTTGGTGGGATTACGATATACAGAAACCCTCGGATCCCTTAGAAATGCAGCTGACCCAGTCTATGTTTTTTTTCTCGCCCCCAGTCCGGCATGGAAGTATTAAAACGGTTTAAACCTCTTTAAAAAAATGTAGTATAGGGTGCCTTAGACTAAGGGTGCTTTTGCACCGGTCCAAATCAGTATCCGAATATTTTGTGCTCCGAAATTGGCCTTCCTAGTAAATGTATGACAGCTTGTATGACCCATCCATATCCATTTTATATGGAAATTTCACAGATCCGAACTGAATACGGAGCAGTGCAAAACCGCCCTTACACGGAAACAACCACAAAAGTACCCATACCATAATATAAAAATGAAAGCCAAGTTCATGGTGGTCTTGGAATTGCACAAAAAGTTGTGAGATCTAAAAAGGAAGCATTGTCTGGCGTTTATTATAGTAATTCTTAGCTCTTCAATAAGGTTAATTTCATGTGACTTGGCCGTTGTAGAGAATAATTCGACCTGTCAATTACAAAGCCACTCTTCAACGGCCAAGTCACATGAAATGAACCTTATTGAAGAGCTAAGAATTACTATAATAAACCCTAAACTTGGCTCTCTTTTTAGATCTCACAAATTTTTGTGCAATTCCAAGACCACTATGAACTTGGCTTTCACTTTTACATTTATGTTTTAGGTGGGATATCTTTGGAGAAAAGGGCGTGCGGTTGATGGTGGTGAAGTAAAACTGCTGCGTGCTATTTACAGGTGTATATTTACGGAATATACAGGTTGGTCAATGTGATAAAACATATAAATATTGTTATCACTAAATCGCAAGATATAACCAAGTAACAAAAGCTGCGGCGTCTGTACAAGAATGACAGTTTGACAATCTGTCAGTAGTAAAAAATATATTTACAAAAGAGTTTGCGTCTAATGAGGTTGGACGCTACATCAAGGGGGAGAGACAAACAAGTCTCTGAATGTATACAAGTAAAAATTTACAATTAACAATATTTACAACCTAAACCTAACTCGTCTGCCATAGCGAGTGGTATAAGACGGCTTGGAAGGAGCAGAGGGTGAAATAGGAGAAGAAGGAGTCAGCAAAGCAGGAGCTGCAGGAGACGAAAGTGATGTAAAAGCCGGCTGAGCTCCAACAGCAGATGCAGGTGTCAGCCAAGCAGGAGCAATAGTCAAAAGCGGCTCGATGAAAGCGGGCTTGATCCTATCGATGCCCAACAAAACGTTCTTCCCCTTGAAGTTAATGGTAACAGTTTTACCATCACTGGCCCATTAGGGATACAGGCGTGATAGTATGTATGTATGTATGTATGGCCCTACCAACAATTTGGTACGGACCAGTATAAGCAGGTTGCAAAGAGCGGCGAACGGCATCTTTACGCAAAAAGACGTGAGAAGATGAGGCATGATCTTTGAATACAAACGAAGAAGACTTACCATGTCGAGATGCCGGGACAGGTCGAATTTTCGACATGTGTCCCCGTAACTTTACGACAAAGTCGGTAGTGTCTTCGAAAGTCTTGGGATCTGGACTGCTGACCAAGATCTCACCAGGAGGGCGCAAAATCTCACCATAAAGAAGTTCAGCAACCGATGCCTTTAAATCTACTTTAAAAGCAGAACGTCAGCACTGATATGAAAGCCAAGGAAGACAACCTCACTAGCGCCCAGGATGCTCTTTGCTGGGTTGAGAACAACACCGTAATCCAGGAGATGCTTAAGTGGCTGTCTGCATCTGGAGAGTAGATCAAGACATCATCGATATATGGAAAACAGAAATCAAGACACAGTATGACCTCGTCGATAAACCGCTGAAAGGTCTGACCAGCATTGCGGACACCAAAGGTCATGAATGGAAATTCGAAGAATTGTCCTCAAAAACGGGTATCTGATGATATGCCTTTACCAGATCGGGAGTGCTGAACACTTTTGCACCAGTGAGGTTATGCGCAAAGTCATTGATATAACGGGCAGGGTATTTGTCTGGGACAGTTCTAGCATTCAAAGCGCGATAGTCTCCACAAGGACGCCAGGTATTGTCCTTCTTAGGGGTCATGTGCAATGGAGACGGTCCGAACCATATCCTCAAACTCCTGCTTAATATCAATAAGCTTATGAGGTGCTAAACGGCGTGGACGGCAGGAAACAGGAGGACCTTCGGTGATCTGAATGTAATGCACGGTATCATGCTTAAAAACCCTAGGAAGACCAGGTGGTCGTGTAATATCTGGGAATTCAACTAGCACTGAAGCATAAGGCGAGCAACCAGTTGCTACGGCTTTGATGCTGAGCTGATCGTAATCATCTGAGAAAGCGACTGCACACAAACCAGTAGTATGGTCAATCAGCTTTTTATCGCGGCAGTCAGGCAAAAGGTGATAATATGCCAAGAAATCGGCTCCTATAATTGCCTTTTCCACGTCAGCAACGAAAAACTGCCAGGCGAAAGCGCGACGAAGCCCAAGATTCAAAATAAGGGTAACTATACCGTAAGTTTTGATAACACTACCATTTGCTGCACTGAGCTCGTAGTCAGGATTTAGACGACGTGGGAGCCAAGTGTGTGGATAGCAACACAAATCTGAACCCGTGTCAACAAGAAACTGACGTTTGGTCACTTTGTCCATGACAAAGAGGCGACGGCTAACAATAGAGCAAACAGTTGCCATCGCTACTGAATGCTTCCGGAGTTTTCCGAATTGCAATCGCACCGACAAAAGCAGCGAACAGCTTTATTGCGAAAACGTCAATGATACCAGTAACGTGTGCTGGCAGTAGGCGAACACGACCGCGAAGATGAACGCGTAGACGACCGCGAAGATCTCCTACTGGAGATGGAACGACTAAAATCACGCGAAGACAACGCGTGAACCTGTTTAGAAAGCTGTTCCACTGTTAAAACCAGGTTCTGAAACAAATCCGCAGGCGGTGCGCTTGTCGCGCAGACAGACACTGACGGCGCAGAGAGCTCGACAATTCTGTCAGCCTGGTCCGCCAACTTGTCTTACGTAAGCTCTGGCTTTGACGCAAGAATCGCCTGAATGCTTTGAGGCAAACGCCGCATTCACAACTGCCGCAAAATCTTCTCATCAGACAGTGAGTCACCAGCCTCTGGCTGGTTTCATTTCAGGTGCCGAAGAAACTGAGACGACTTCCTGTCTCCAATCTCCTCATCACTAAGAAGGACCTTCCTCCGGACCTCCTGCCGGACCTTCTGCGACTCTGACCTAGAAAGTCAGAGGCAACAATATAACCAATAAGGCGAGAGTGAATAGGCACTACATAGGTGAGTATGCTTCAACATAGTCCGCATCGTCACTTTCCACCAGGTGAGATGGCGGACAAAAGCTCGCCTATATATATAAAAAAAAAAAAAAAAAAACCGACACCGCCGAAACTTTGCAACCGTCACCTCTTTTCTCACCGTTCGCTGACAACAACTGCTTTTCCAACTCCTCCTCCTCTAACTGAAGCTGATGTAACTGCTCTTGCACACTCTTAGCCATTTTAGAATATTTACAGTTAAAATTATAATACAAAATAAAAAATAAATACATTAATTGCACAGCAGGAAACTCCCCTAAACAAAAATGTACAAACAGAAAATAATATACAAAATATACACTATAAAATACAGAAAGTAATAAAGAAAATCACTGTTTAAAATGTACAAAATGCAATAACAACACACTATTCACGGCGAAGTCCAAAGAAAGAAGCTAGAGCAGTTTCCACCACAGAAAACTCGAGGTGCTGTAGACCGCTGCGCCGTGCGCGGCGATCACCGCCTTCTAGGGTGCTCTCGTAGCAGCACCTCAGCAGCAGGTCTCGAGATATTTGCATTGAAAGTGAACAGAAGAAGAAGCAGCAGGTCAGCAGCAAAGTAGCGGGCAGATGCTCGGTAAACAGGAACAGGTAGCAAGGGACTCACCAAAGTCCAATCAAAAACGCCCTTCGGCCTTGAAATATTGACAGAAACTCACGTCGGGATCACCACTTTGGCGAGAAGGGCGTGCGGTTGATGGTGGTGAAGTAAAACTGCTGCGTGCTATTTACAGGTGTATATTTACAGAATGTACAGGTTGGTCAATGTTATAAAACGTATAAATATTGTTATCACTAAATCGCAAGAAATAACCAAGTAACAAAAGCTGCGGCGTCTGTACAATAATGACAGTTTGACAATCTGTCAGTAGTGAAAAATATATTTACCAAATAGTTTGCGTCTAATGAGGTTGGACGCTACATCTCATTACTTTTTGTAGGTAAGTAAATAATTTGATTCTTACATTTTCATCATGGTTTAAAAAAATATGTCTATTGGAAATTATAATCTGTATTCGTATTGAATTTGAACTTTCTATGACACCCATGATGACACCCCACTTAAATTTTGTATGGTGAAAAAAAAAACCCTTGCATGGGAAGGCGTCCAAAAATATGTTATTTTTTACGTTTCCATTATGGTATCATTAGAAGCTATCTTCGCACCAAATTTTTATTCTGTAGGTCTTCTGATAGTGGGTTAGGTTTATGATTATGTATTTATTTTGATTTTAAGAACGGCGACTTTATATGCAAATATCTCAAGAAGGATCCATTTAAGGCACTTTCTTTCAAAGAAACCTCTACCTAATTTTATAAGACCTGTCAAACGATGCCCCACTTAATATAGTAGTAAAAAATATAAAAGTAATTCCCCCTTTCTCTTGTGTGGGAGGGGGTTAAGTTTTCTTTTTATTTTTATATTTCTAATCTTGCGTCATTACAATCAATCTTCTTTTCAGCTCCCTGGGTCATTTGAAAGTGGGTTATGTTTTTGATTATTTATATTGTTTTTAAAACCGGCTACTTTAAATGCAAATATCTCGAGAAATACCCATTTAAGGCACTTTCTTTCAAGGAAACCTGTACCTAATCTTATAAGTCCTGTCAGACGATAACCCACTCAATATAGTAGTTAAAAATATATAAAAATGGCCCCCTTTCACTTGTATGGAAGGGCTCCAAATTTTTTTGTTTTAATTTTATTTTTTACATTTCTAACCTTGCGTCATTAATAATAATTAATAATAATCAATCTTTATACCAAATATCCACTTCCTAGGTCATTTAGAAGTAGGCCGGTATTTTTTTTATACGGGCACTTTCAATGCAAATATCTCGAGAAGGACCCATTCAAGGCACTTTCTTCCAAAGAAACCTCTACCTAATCTTATAAGACCTGTCAAACGATGCCCCACTTAGTATGGTAGTAAAAAATAATAAAAAAACCCTTTCACTTGTATGGGAGGGTACCTATTAAATTTTTTTAAAATTTTATATTTCTAATCTTGCGTCATTATAATTAATCTTCTTTCCAAATATTAGCTCATTGGGTCATTTGAAAGTGGATTATGGTTTTGATTATTAATTTTGTTTTAAAAACCGGCGACTTTAAATGCAAATATCTCGAGAAAGACCCATTTAAAGCACTTTCATTCAAGGAAACCTCTACCTAATCTTATAAGACCTGTCTAACGATACCCCACTCAATATAGTAGTTAAAACAATATAAAAAAGCCCCCCTTTCACTTGTATGGCAGGGCTCCAATTTTTCTTTTTAAAATTTTATTTTTTACATTTCTAACCTTGCGTCATTATAATCAATCTTTGTACCAAATATCCACTTCCTAGGTCATTTGGAAGTGGGTCAGGTTTTTGATATTTTTTTCTTTTCAAAAACGGCCACTTGCAATACAAATATCTCGATAAGGACCCATTCAATGCACTTATTTTAAAAAAAAACCTCCACCTAATTTTATGAGACCTGTCTAACGATAATCCACTCAATATAGTAGTTAAAAAATAAAAAAAAATGCCCCAATTCATTTAGTTTATTTTATTTTTACATTTCTAACTTTCTGTCATTATAATCAGTCTTCATTCCAAATATCAGTTTCCTAGGTCATTGGGTTTTTGATTAAGTCATAAAAACTACGATTTTTCAGAACTATTTTTTTTTAAACTTAATTTCAGATTTCGAGATCCATACAGTAGTTAGTTAGTTATTTAGTTATCTTTACATAGGTACAAATACTTATTTATTAGGTATAAAACATTTCTTAACCCATATGAGATATTATTTCAGTTTATGTTTACAAGCCAGATTCCTAGTATTGTTCTTATAATTTAATTAGAAGAACTTTATAGTTTTGTATCAGAGCAAAACAAATTCTTAAGATAGGTACGGTACATCAAAACATTAACTATCATAATATTACAAGTTATTTTATTCTTATATCACAACCTTTTTATAGAAACTTAAATGCTGTTTAATCCGGTGTTTTATAACACTGCCTTCACAAAATCTAGATGCACTGACTGCCAAGATTTCGGTAGTGCTCCCTCTAATTCTCTGCAGCGCAGCCGCACATCGTTTGCGGAGTGTGGCATGGAGGCCGTGTACATGGGCATCTGCAAACATGCCTGAAGCGCTACAGACACGAGGAAGCCCCAACAAGCCCTGAAAGTATTGTTATACTGTTCACTGAGGGTTTTTTTTTTGCCGATATGATGTCCATAGGCTGAAGGTATACATAGATGTGTAATAAGCTCTAAACAGTGGTATGTTGACTTGGGCTGAGCAGTACCTATGGACTATCATATTGGCCCTGACCGCCAACGCCCTGCGCTCCCTCTCGATATCATCATCAATTTTATTTAATTAAATAACCGTTTGATCAATGTTTATAAAATTTGAAGTTCTTGTTTATCTAAAATATTTAAATATATAAACCAAATTTGGTTTATTTAAGTTTATTAGTTGAAGGGGTCAAAAGTGGCTCCAAATGGTTCCTGTAAATATACGCACGGTGCTGCCGGCCAGTTCTCTTGTTTGGCTTGAGCTTGACTTGGACACGGTACCGCGTGTCTAGATGTTTTGTTATAACATAATAAATTGTAATGGACATATTAGAGAAACAAGTAAAACATCAGATTAAAAGATCATACATATATTTTTATTCAATACCCTCACATTACATCACCAATAAATAAAAAAAAAACAATCGATAATTTAAATTCAAATTGAAAACAGACTATTCAAAATAAACTATTTAATCAAAAATACTTTAAATTTAAATGTGATTTAATTTTAGTTAATTAATTTAATATTACTTCTCATTTTACTTTAAATAATATTTAAATTCAACTAATCAAATAATTTACTAAAATATTTTAATTGTAATTTATATTTAAATGTAATTAATAAAATATTAACTCGAAATATTTCTAAATTGAACACTCATGTTTAAATTTAACTAATAAAATATTTAAATGTAATTATTATTCAAATATAATTAATACACATTATTCAAACCAAAAACTTCACTAATTAATAAAATAACTTAGAAAAACTTATTCACTACTATAACTTAAAAGTAGTGAACCACGTTAAAACTTCGATTGCAAAAGAAACGGTTATATTGATCGCTAATCATTTCAAAGAAGGAACAAAAGACATCACTAAATTTGAAGAACTCAAATCATTAATTTAACTGCAAAAAGGAATAGCAAATAATGAACTAGTTGAGAATATTACACCATTTTAACACTTCCATTAAAATATTAAATAAAATAAATACTTAACTTTATTCTATTCTCCAAAATTACACTAATAACTTATACAACAATTTCCACCAAAAATCCAAGAAAGACTGACTTCAAAAAGGTCCTAAAATAACAAGAAACCTCTCGAATCATGACCGCTATTACAAAATGTTCTGCCATTGGTTGACTAGATTTAAATTTAACTTGACTAAAGCAAACAATGGAGGCAAGATTTACTATTGGTCAATTTTAACAGTATTACAACATGACGACGCTGACCAGGAACTACGCATCGTCCAAAAGAATACAATTCTACCAACATTCAACGACAAAAGTTACGGTTCAGTGTGACCAACATGACAGCGCTAGTCGAAAAACGCGCGCGTCATCCATGATAACATCAGTCTTGACAACAGAAGCAGCTTGTGTTTGATGTATTGGCCGGTATATTGGGCCAACTTGGTGAAAGGTCACCAAGTTGGCCCAATATACCGGCCAAATGTGAATAAGGATTCACATTCGTCCATCCTGACATCTTTGCGACCCTGCAAAGAAAAGAAAGGAAAAGAGATCAACTTCTTAAAATAAAAACATATATGTATGTAACCTGGAAATTATGAACCAATTATATTATATTATATTGTATAACACCAATATTCCATAATATATTCTTTTCCACACTATTACCATAATTTTCCATTTATCAAATATTTTAATGCTTCAACCGTATCCAAATTATACAATTTTCCAAAATTATTTAATATCCATTACCATTCTTTATATTTTACCATTAGGTGCCATTTATTATATTTATATTTATTTACCAATTATTTTCCAATATTCCAAAGTTAACTCTTTTTCTATAATGTGTCAAACATCTTAAACCAGTTCCAAATTTATATTTTATTCTCAATTAATAAATCCAATTAATAAAGAAAATAAAATCACAACAATGAAACTCCGGATAACTTCAAACCTGAAATATTAAACTAGAAATGTCAACCTTCGAGCAAATCAATTAACTCTTCAGTACTATCTACGGAACTATCATTCCAGCTGCTGTCTGATACATTAGTATGAAAAGGTTAAAGCACATCTGACGAAACTACAGCCGAAAACCGCTTGTAACCTTTGACACCTTTAAGAGAACTTATTACATATCTGTCATTACCGATTACCTTAATTATTTTGTATGGTCCACTGTATTTTTCCTTTAGTTTCCTCCTAACATCAACATTTCTGTCTGCTGATCCCTTCCATAAAACCAGGTCATTAACTTTATACTTTGTTGGTGACTAACGTTTTGCATTGAAATATTTCCGCATGAATTCCGATGTTTTATTCAATTTCGTGGCAGCCTTAGTTCTGATTCCTTCAGCAGACTCCTCTTGATCATACACGTTAGTGCCCATACCCTGGTATCTGCTCCGGGAGAAAACCAGTAGAAGAACTTACCAAATTGTTCATTCCCCATGTTATATTTGGGATGCAGGAATCCCAATCCTTTTCATCCTCTACCGAGGCGTTCAGCGAATCCAACAAAGTTCGGTTATATCTCTCAACTTGCCCGTTGGCACGCGGACAAGCTACGGCATTGACGATGTGTTTTATTTGATTATCCAAACAAAACTGCTTAAAGCTTTTGCTTTTAAAACTGGCTCCGCTATCCGAAACAATTCTCTTTGGATAACCAAACAAACTAAAGATATTATTTAGTGAATTGATTACCTCCTGTGTTTTTGTAGTCTTCACAGGAACAGCCCATGTAAATTTTGTGAATGAATCAACTACCATTAGAAGGTAACTATTACCCACCTTGCTCTTGCAGAAGGGTCCTAAATGATCAATATGTAAAGTATGCATCGGCTCGGCAACCTTTTCTATCGGATGCAATTCACCTTCTGATCGACCATATTGACTTCTCTTGTACAAACAATCTATACACGCATTCACATACTTACGGATGAATCGCGTCATTCCCGGAAACCAAAATGTACTCTTTATTATTTCTTCACATCGTTTAAGTCCAGGGTGACCAATACAGTCATGATATTTTTTTAGAATATTCCATCTAGCATACTTTGGAACAACTAACCTTAGTTCACCATCATTAACCAACCTATAAAGCTGATCATCTTTCAACCTGTAATTACAAGTTATATCGGGATCGACAATACCAGACGCTAATTTTTGTTTGATAATACGAAGCCTCTCATCTTGATTCTGCAAACAAACAATCCAATCGAACACATCAATTACACTGATGTCTACCATCTGAGGAGATTCAACAGGACATCGACTCAAAGCATCAACATGACCATGTGATTTTCCTGGTCTATGTTCGATAATCATGTCGTATTCTTGAATCGTCAACCACCATCTCGCAATTCTAGGAACAAGATCCTTTTTTACAAAAGTATCTCTTACAGCTGAACAGTCTGTCACAACAGTGAATCGGTTTCCTGCTAAATAAATTCTAAATCTCCTTATGGACTCCACAACCGCCAAAGTTTCAAGTTCGTAGGAATGATACATGGCCTCCTCTTTGCTCGTTTTCCGGCTGAAATAGGCAATAGGTTTCATAGCCCCTTCCTGACTCTGCAAAAGAATACCAGCCAAGCCCTTGCTACTAGCATCTGTATGTACTCCGATATCACCTTGCCTACGAAACAGAGACAAAAGCGGCCGAGTAGTCAAAATCTCCTTCAAAGTATCGAAAGCAGTTTGCTGTAGTGGACCCCAATTCCAGCTTTGCCCTTTTTTAAGCAGCAGGTATAAATCATGTGAAATGATAGCATAATTGCAAACAAATTTTCGAAAGTAACTGGTAAGACCCAAAAACATACGAAGCTCGTGAATATTTTTGGGTTCCTCAAATTTTGATACTGCTTCAATTTTCTATGAACCTGGTCTAATACCTTCACTACTAATCTCATAACCAAGATAATCAACTTTGGGTTGTAAAAAGAAACATTTTTCTAAATTCAAGGTAAGTCCAGCATCTCTGATAATCTGTAATACCACTCTTAACAACTCCAACCCACCCTTTTCAGACTCAGTGGGCAATAAGACATCATCGATGTAAGGAAGAACTTTATCGTAGCGCAGTGATGAGAAGATTCTATCCATAAGACGCTGAAATAAAACGGGCGAATTGGCCAGACCGAAGGGCATGCGAAGAAATTCGTAATGTCCTTCCGGTGTTATGAATCCAGTTTTATGTATTGACTCTTTGGCAACAGGAATTTGATAAAAACCTTGTGACATATCTAAACTCGTGAAACATTTCTTACCTCCCAGTTTTTCAATTTGTTCTACAATCACTGGAAGCGGATACTTATCTTTTACGGTCATACTGTTCAGCTTTCTAAAATCTACACATAACCTGAAATCTCCATTTTTTTTACGCACCAATATAATAGGACTAGCAAAATTAGAAGAAGACTCCCTAATAATACCATTTGCTAACATGTCATCTATTTTTTCTCGCATGATCTCTTTCTCTTTGAAAGAAAGCCTGTAAGGTCGGTAACAAACGGGCTTGTCGGATGTAAGATCGATTCTTAATTCAATTTTATTTGTCAAACCAAGCTCGCTGGTATCAACTGAAAAACAATCAGAATATTCTTGAAGAATCTGCATCAATTCTTCTACAACGGCAGGATCCTTTGACCCACAATTTACCTTTGATGTATCAATGGACATAATTGATCGATGCATCGCTTCTGAAACAATCAAACTGTCCCTATCTGTAGCCTCCTCTGCAACAAATCCTCGAACTAGCAACTGATTCCTTTTAAAGACCGAGGGCTGAGTTGAACAATTTGTAACAAAAATTGAATTAACTGGAAAGCAGTACATTGAAGATGGAATGCAATATTCAACATCCTTATAAGAACATGAACGTGTATCTATAAATACCAGGTTAGAATCTTCAAGGACCACATCTGTACAAGTAGCAATGAACTGAGAAGACAAAGGTGGCACAACAACATCCTTGGAGCAATATACATTAATTTTGTCCGTAGCTACAATTTTGTTGATATTAATAATCTCATTACCATTGTCCTTATTTAGGTCTTTTTCTTTTGCTTGCTCAAAGGTAACCTTTGTGCCAGCTGTGCTGTGACCAAACGACATTTTTCGTTATTAATTATAGGTTGTCCTGCGAATGAATCGACACGATTCAAGATACCCCCAGAAGATTTGTTTATTACTACTGCTTCAGAGTTGATTTCCACATTGTCTATAGAAAAGTCTAACGAAACCTCACCCTTAGCCTTGACTGGGAAACCACTAAACCCTCCCACATAAACTTCACTTGGCTGTAGTTCCAGATTTAGCTTTTGTGCGCAGTTATCAGTGAGCAAATTTACCTGAGCACCAGAATCTAAATAAGCCTTCGCTTCCATCCCATTAAGAGCTTTATCCTTAAAATAACAATCATTTACCTGTTTATCTACTGTCGACACGTTGACAATCTTCTGGAAACATTGCTCTGTTTTATGGTTGGTTTTACCACAAGTGTCACATTTCGGCAAGGTGACACCGTTAGGATTCTTAGGACAAAAACGAACGATATGCCCCGGCTCATGGCAGAGAAAACATGTTACTCTCTCGGTCTTCTTCTCACGATCTCTATTAGCTTCCCTAGCCATGACAGAATTAGAACCTTGAGCTGATATATCACGAGTGCGTCCTGCTCCCGCCGAACAATAAACTGGTATAGTTTTCTTATCATCATTCATACAAAGAAACTGAGAATAAAGTTCCCCTGTAGTTCTGTAGTTGCCAGCCCTAGCCGAAGTCTTCATATGGAAAGGAAGCCCTTCAATAATGCAGGATACTGCTTTTTCTCCGACTATATCACATTTTGTTAACAAGGTACACTTGGAATAGAAATAATGTGTCATTGTCTCACTGTACAGCTTCTTCCTACCTAGCATTTCTTTTAATGCCTCCGCATAATCCAGGCTTCTGGGAAAAGCCTCTACTATTTTTTGTTTCCACTCTTGCCAGGTAAATTCGTAACTTTGTAAAGCATTATGCCAAAGTTTAGCCAAACCAGAAAGTCGCGCCTGTATATAATAGCTTTTTACATTATCATTCCAACCATGTATAGCACCCAATTGCTCAATTTTATTTAACCACTGTAATGCTGACATTTCAGGCTTTTCCAGATAAAATTCGAGTATAATTTCAGGTTTGACCATAACGGTCGAATAATATGGATTGAACCTACCAGATTCATCCTGGCTTTGAGAAGTTTGGTTGCCATGTTCCACCTCCGGTTCTGGTGACTCTCGCGGTCGCCATGGTGCCCAATGCCTGCTTCTGGTTCTGGTGCCTTGAGGCCACTCAACTCTCCCTCGATCCCAGCGCACTGGACTGCGTGATCGGCTTCGACTTCGGGAACTCATCATCCCACTTCTGAAAATTGTAAAGGACATATTAGAGAAACAAGTAAAACATCAGATTGAAACATCATACATATATTTTTATTCAATACCCTCACATAACATCACCAATAAATAAATAAAACACAATCGATAATTTAAATTCAAATTGAAAACAGATTATTCAAAATAAACTATTTAATCAAAAATACTTTTAATTTAAATATGATTTAATTTTAGTTAATTAATTTAATATTACTTCTCATTTTACTTTAAATAATATTTAAATTCAACTAATCAAATAATTTACTACAATATTTTAATTGTAATTTATATTTAAATGTAATTAATAAAATATTAACTCGAAATATTTCTAAATTGAACACTCATGTTTAAATTTAACTAATAAAATAATTTGCTCAAAATATTTTAAAATGTATCCAATATTTAAATGTAATTATTATTCAAATATAATTAATACACATTATTCAAACCAAAAACTTCACAAATTAATAAAATAACATAGAAAAACTTATTCACTACTCTAACTTAAAAGTAGTGAACCACGTTAAAACGTCGATTGCAAAAGAAACGGTTATATTGATCGCTAATCATTTCAAAGAAAGAACAAAAGGCTTCACTAAATTTGAAGAACTCAAATCAATAACTTTTTAACTGCAAAAAGGAATAGCAAATAATGTACTTGAGAATATTACACCATTTTAACACTTCCATTAAAATATTAAATAAAATTAAATACTTAGCTTTATTTTATGCTCCAAAATTACACTAACAACTTATACAACAATTTCCACCAAAAATCCAAGAAAGACTGACTTCAAAAAGGTCCCAAAATAAGAAACCTCTCGAATCATGACCGCTATTACAAAATGTTCTGCCATTGGTTGACTAGATTTAAATTTAACTTGACTAAAGCAAACAATGGAGGCAAGATTTAAGGTGCTATTTGGAAGCGAGCTGCCGACTGCAGCTGCCGACTGCACGTGCAGCAACTTGAAGTCGGCCACAGCTGCACTACTGGTTTGTATGTATTTGTATGAAATTAATTTCGAGCGACGCGGCAGCTGCACGTGCAGCCGGCGGCGACTGCACGTGCAGCTGCAGTCGTGCGGCGCTGCCGACGGCAGACCAGTAGTGCAGCGACCGCCAAACAATACAGACGGCGAAATTGCAAAAAAAATGGCTTTTTCAGAAAGTGAAGAGGACCAGTTAATAAATCTCGTCATCAAATACCCTGCTCTTTACGATGCAAGCCACGAAAAATATATGAACATTGTAGCTAAAGACCATATCTGGAAGATAATAGGAGAAGAATTGAATAAAACCGGTAAGCTTATTTTTAAAGTAACATTTACTTTAAATAATAACTATCGGTTATCATTGCAATAATGTAATTTTTATAAATGCAAAAAATTATATAATTGTGAAAATTAAAACACCTAACTTGCGATTGTGAAGCGAAAAAATTCAGGAGGTCGAATGTCACCAAACAAACGATGCTAAGTTATGTTACCCATTAAAAGATTGGGTAGGTAAAAAATAAATATTTTAGGAATACCCTCACTGAATATATTATAATGTTATTTCATATACAGCGTCATTTGAAACTATTGTGCCAAGTAGAAACATGATGAATATATTATTATGTATGAACCTATGAACAAGTAATCAAATTAAATATTAGAAAAAAAAGCTCTCGTATTCGTACATTTCCTAGGTAAACCGGTAGGTAAAGTCACGCTGGAAAAGTCCCTAAAGGCAGAAACACATCAGCGTCACGTACCGCGCGGAATGTTCCATCCAACACGCTGTCAATGCTTGTTGCATTGCCTACAACACACTTGCGTCACTTTACGCGCTACGCCAAACCGAACCGAACTTTCCGTCGGCGGTACCTTCGGTCAGTACGCCTCCTATGTGTTTTGCATTGCATAGCAAGCAACACATCAGTCCGCGACGTAAAGTGCCGCGCTATCGCAACTTTATTCTTGAAATTTATTTCTATTTTTGTATGGAGCTGACATTAAAATCGGTGATAACTCAGCTCGCTCTCAATTGCCCCTTATTCCCTCGTAGGCTTTTTTGCTATGATATATTTCAGATTTTTTGACATGCTTTATAAATTTTAAAAAAATACACTTTTTTTTAATTGAAAAAAGGTTTATTATTTTTTTATAAAAATAATGAACTTTTTTACGAGTCTAAATGTAACACGAAGCACCCAAAATAGGTCAAAATTAAAATTAAAAATTCTGGAACAGTAAATCAATCAAATCAAATTAATTTGTTCCATTTGTGACTTCAAAACTGTTAGAATATGATTGATTTACAGTCACAAAATTTCTAAATTGTATTTTGACCAACTTTGAGAGCTTTGTATGGACATTTAAGTTCGAAAAAAAAAAATTCTTTTACTGAAAAAATAAAAAACGTTTTTTAATTTTAATTAAAAAAAGTGCATTTTTAAAAAAAATACAAAATATGTCAAAATATGGAAAATATATGATAGAAAAATAACCTACGAGGAAATAAGGGGCAATTATGCGCGAGCTGATTTATCGCGACTTTAAGGCGTAATCCCACGGCAGATAAGAAGGTCGATTTTAAGATATGCAACCATCGCCCGTAATGCCTTAGAATATCGTTCAAATCAGCGCGCGCTACTGAGTGGCGGTTACGTCGGTGGCCGCGTCAAAAATGTGCGCAAAATGTACAAAAAAGCTAATCCCATAAAAACTAAGCGTCGGATTAAAAAATGCTATGTACCAATTTTAGATAATCATAATACGGATAATTTCTCGAAGGTGAGGCGATACTTCACACCGGGACAGCTATTGCAGTTGTACACAGCTCAAGTCCGATCGTGTATGGAGTACTGCTGCCACCTTTGGGACGGTTCAGCTAAATACCAGCTGGCTGCCTTAGACTCAATCGAGAAACGTGCTAAGAAGCTCATTGGAGACTCAGCACTGGTAGAGGCAAAACTACAGAACCTTGAGCACCGTCGCAGAGTGGCGTGCCTGTCGGTATTTTACAGGATACATTTCGGGGAGTGCGCGTTAGCACTTCATGACCTTATACCCCCCTCCCCTTTCCATCTCCGGAGCACGAGGCGTGGACAGGGGTTCCACCCTTATGTCGTGGATATACCACAAATTCGCACGAAGCGGTTCGCTTCCACATTCTTAATGCGAACGGCTAAGGAGTGGAACTCCCTGCCGGCGGATCTGTTTCCGGAACAATATAACCTGGGCCTTTTCAAGGCGAGAGTGAATAGGCACTACATAGGTGAGTATGTTTCAACATAGTCCGCATCGTCACTTTCCACCAGGTGAGATGGCGGACAAATGCTCGCCTATATATATTAAAAAAAAAAAAAAAAAAAACCCCGAAGAAACCGTGAAAGCGCTGCTAATAGTTTAGTAGGAATATCAAATTTACTGATAAAAACAGCTTCACTTTAAGATTTTTTTTAGCATACTTATCTATGAAGTAGAATATTTTCATATGTTGCAATTGTAGACCATGAGCTGAATTCTAAGATGTATATTTTTTTAGAATTTTTCATTGATTCGTTTAGGAGAAATATCGTTTTAAAAGCAACCATTTACATACATACATACATACATATATTCACGCCTGTATCCCTAATGGGGTAGGCAGAGCGTAAACGACCTAAACAAAGGTGTCCCGCCCCGATATTCGGTATGCTTTTGACAAAGACTTGTAGCTTTCGCCTGTAGCCAAAAATCTGAAACCAAAATGGTTAACATTTTTATTTACAAGTTTATTGTACATAGAAAATAAACAACATAAGTTTTATATCATTTGCAGATGGGGATTGTAAAATACAATGGAAATTAATCCGTGATAGCTTTGCAAGATATAAAAAGAAGAACAATCAGGAACTGGTTCGGCTGCGCAAAAGAAATCTAAACAAAATAGGCATGCACAGTTAGCGTTTTTAGACAGTGTCCCGCAGCACAGAGCTGGAGGTTCAAGTGTTTCTCCACCGACGCCTGAACACATGACTGGAGATTCCAGTATTTCTCAGCAGTCAGCAGAAGATTCTGAGGCCATAGAATGTGTCAGATCTGATGAAGAGAACGAAGTAACGGAAGTCACTGATCACAATCATGATACCGAAACTACAGTTTCCGTTGAAATAAACAAATTAAATAAAGACGGTAATAAAATTACAAAAAAAAAACAAGACCCACTTATCAAACTATGGAAACAAAAAGACGAAAAAAGGCAGAGTTTAATTAAAGCGATTATAAAAAAGAAAGATGACGACGTCGATTTATTCACCCGTCACATTGCTGAAGTACTTCGAAATTTACCACCTCTCGACAAAGCCAAAGCTAAGAAATATTTGTCTGACGTACTATCTGAATATGAGATTTTAGCAGCGAGTCGCTCATCTTACAGCGACACTTCATACGATTCTTCATCTCATGGCAGCACTTCATCTCTTTCAAATAGTTCAATGTCATCTGCACCTAACGCCCTTGGAACACCTAACAATGCGCCGGAGGCAACGTATTCGATTGCAACTTGGCCGAACACTGTTGGAAGACCTAGTAATGCGCCACAAACAAATTATACGCCAGGATCAGTGCATTTTGCAACAAATAATA
Source organism: Scrobipalpa costella (assembly GCA_949820665.1). NCBI lineage: Eukaryota > Metazoa > Arthropoda > Insecta > Lepidoptera > Gelechiidae > Scrobipalpa > Scrobipalpa costella. The sequence goes on along the minus strand of OX463296.1, from coordinate 17,828,232 downwards.
ATTACTCTCCCATTAGTTCCGTGGCACTATCACCAGAACCCACCGATTTGTCACTCCAGGCTTTTCGAATTAATGAAGAGGGAGAAGAGACTCTTGATTATTTAGATTTATAATTACCTTAATGTCAAAAACAACTTTTCTTCAGCATTTATTGCATTTGTTTTTTTTTGGTTCAAGTTCCTCACGAATAAAACTGAGTACATAATTAAACTGTTTTTTATTTAATCGACAATAATCACGAAACTCATCTTCATCATCCATCAAATGTTTCTTAATTAGTATTGAATATGTTCCTTCAGATGGTCGGTATTTGAATAAAGAACGCGTGGCTTGTCTTCTCTGTATAATGTGAAATAAGATCAAGTCATCGTCATCTTCTGCCTCTTCTAATAACAGATATAACAGCAAGTTCTCTTCACCAATATTCCACACGTCCGACATCCTGAAAATATTCTGAGTGACTAGCCGCCTCCAAGTATTGGTTGTGCAGTTGCTGCATGTGCCGCTACACTCCGAATTATTCCGGCTGCACGCTGCAACTGCAAGTGCAGCAACTGCCGACAGTAGCTGCACGTGCAGTCGGCAGTTGCAGTCGGCAGCTCGCTTCCAAATAGCACCTTTACTATTGGTCAATTTTAACAGTATTACAACATGACGACGCTAACCAGGAACTACGCATCGTCCAAAAGAATACAATTCTACCAACATTCAACGACAAAAGTTACGGTTCAGAGTGACCAACATGACAGCGCTAGTCGGAAAACGCGCGCGTCATCCATGATAACATCAGTCTTGACAACAGAAGCAGCTTGTGTTTAATGTATTGGCCGGTATATTGGGCCAACTTGGTGACCTTATTCACAATATTTACGTATGCTAAATATTTTCCATGGATTGGAAGCGAGAGATTGCTTTAGCCTAAATTGCAATATACAACAACCCTCGGACCCTTAGCTGGTTTTTACAGCATGCCCGGGAGGAAATGCATCTGGTACATTATATCTTTCTCTCTCGCTCCCATGCTGGCATGGAAGAAAGTAGGTAAAACTCGAGCACAAATCGGTAACATAAGGGCCCCAATTATAAAAGTCACTCAGATCCGCTCTAGTGGGTCGATCAAGCAGGTCGTAATCAAACCTTTACTCAGTACTCCAGTAGACTGTTAATTTATAAACGCAAACACACTCAGATCAGGTTTTAACTCATGAACTCGTATCAGGATTTACTGATACGAGTTCATAATAAAATAAAATATATGTTTTAAATGTCAAAAATTCAAAAGGGTATTTAATTTTATTGCACATATGTGGGACACTCAGAAAGATTTGCGACACTAAAAAAAATTGTTCTACAGGTACATATATTTTTATTAAATCTTTTCAAAGTACTCTCCACCAGCCTCTATACAAAGATTCATGCGTCTGAACCAGTTTGCAAAACACTTTTTCCAGTCCGCCGTAGACACCTCGTTTACAGCCTGCTCGAACGCAGCCAGCGCATCTTCCGGCGACGAAAATTGTATCCCCTTGAGCTGATTTTTTATTTTTGGAAATAAAAAGAAGTCACACGGTGCTAGATCAGGGCTGTAAGGAGGGTGACCCAGGAGTTTCACTGGTGTGCTGTCCAGGCAGTCCCTCGTTTTGAGCGCGGTGTGTGCTGGCGCATTGTCGTGGTGGAGCAGTAGTCCGCGGAGCCCTGTGTTTGGTCGCTTGTTGCTCACAACAGAAAAAAACTTCTGGTAAACATTTGGTAGTATACCATTCGGCGTTAATGCTTCTTTGATCTCGTAAGGGAATTGAGGCCAAGTGGCCAGTCAAATTAAAAAAGCTGGCGATCAAAATCTTCCCCCCGCTTCGAGATCGCTTCACTTTGGTAGGCGTTGGTTCATTTTGAAACACCCAAACTATCGACTGGCGCTTGGTTTCTGGATCGTATTGATAAATCCAGGACTCATCACCTGTTGCGATGTCGTAAACACGCCGAGACGAGCCTGCTTCAAATTTGTTCAGCATATCACGGCACCATTCCACCCGGGCCTGCTTCTGAGCGTCGGTGAGGTAATGCGGCACCCAGCGCGATACTATCCTCCTCACGCAAAGATGCCTATGTAGAATCTCGTGAACGGTTCCCGATCCAATCTTTAATAAGTACCTGATATGTAATTCGCCTATTATCTTGGATTAAATTTTTCACTGCTAGCACGTTTTCTTCCGTAATAGCCGTCAAAGGGCGACCGCTTCTTTCTTCATCCCCCAAGGTTGGTCGACCGCGCCTAAATTCGTTATACCAACGATACACGGTTGTCTTGGAGGGGCTTTCATCCATAAATGCCATTTGAAGTCTATCGAACGATTCATCCGGTTTCAGGCGACACTTGAAATCGTAAAAAATCATAGCTCTAAAATGTTCCCGGCGCAGATCCATTTTTCAGTAAGACACAATACTTTGAATTGGCTCGCAAAAAATGTGGAGGGAAATTTTGAAAATGGAACACACATATTTTTACTTACAAGTAATCATATTTTCAAAAAAGATTCTAACCGGCCAGTCTGCCATATATAAAAACTTTCTGAGCGGCCTGGTATCATATAATAAGGATTATTTTATTTAAAAAATGTAAATATAAAAATATTTTGTGCATTTTAATGAAAATTACTGTAGGTATGTATACAGTAACTTGAAATGGAACGTATCACAAAAAAAAAACAAATCAACGATGGCGCGGCGCGATATTAGTGAGTGACGTCTCTTGTTTTGACAACATATTTTGGTTGAGGTTATTTCATATTTCTATGGTTACATTCAGTGGAAAATCGCAAAGAATATCTTTAGAAATGCAGTATTGTCCCGGTATTGTGCTGTGCAGCTTCCAAAGGTAAAGATTTAACATTAGGCTTAAGAAGATGTGGTGGAAGTTTCGACTTCACTTCTCTCATCCACGTCCAAAATATTTTTCTTTCTAAATTGAGTAATTAAATTCCTGTTTAAAGTCTTATTCCAGGTCTTGCCCCTCCGCCTGAAGTTCACTCTTTCTATGTGTTTTATTCTGGCCATTGTGTGTGTCAAATATATTATAATAATTTCTGTTATTTTTAGGTGGAAAATCTACAATTGCTGTCTCAAAAACTCATCTCTTGTTTCAATGGGAACAAACAAGCTCTATTAGAAATACAAAAACACAGAACACCAAAATGATTTTAGCTAAAGTAGGTAAGTAGCAAGTTATTATGTACCTATTCTCTCAAAAATCTTGAACATCCATAATAAACTGACAAAAAACTTACATTTAGGGCTCATTAATCCTCAAAAATCCTAAAAAGTACATGGCCCCTGGTGGTGCTAAGAGTGCTACATAACCATCTGTCACACTACTCTTTCCCATACTCATAGAATATAATAATTTGTTTTTGCTTTTCAGATTATAATTGAAGAACAAGGACTCCAGCTTATACCTTATTTTGCTGCAATAGGCTTACTGAAACTTACACAATAAATGTGAAATATGTATATCTTATACTATGATAGAAGTATATTTTTAAATAAAATAAGTGCATGTGTTTTGTAATATAAGTTAAGAATCAATTAACCATTAATTGTTATACTGTTGTATATGTTTCTGAATCAATAAACCTTTAATTGTTATTTTTAATTGAAGGTAAATACCTTCCTCCTATCCTGTCGTACTCAGTCTTATTTTTAGTTCCAACTTAGGTACGTCATCACGATTCAGACTTGGCTGAGTGACTGATTATTTATAAACGTTATATTTCAAACTAAGGCTTCGTTCACACGGCATTGTCCTGCACGTTTTTTTGTAATCGTTTTCTTAACGTATAGTCAACCGGGTGTTCATATGGTACACGGCATTGTCCTGCACGTTTTTTTGTAATTGTTTTTTTAACGAATAGCCGCAGTTTCCACACAGTTGTCACAGTGAGTAGACGTACTGATGGATCCACGCTTGGTTGTACTTTTATATTGGTATCGAAGGCGCCAACGGTCTCGCCGGCGACAAAACAGAAGATTTTGGGTACATCCTATTAATCAAGAATCTGTGCGAACGATCACATTTGAAAAATTATTCGAAAATCTTAGAAACGATGAAAAAATGTTTTTTAATTACTTTCGAATGTCTATTGAAAGTTTTGAAAAGTTATTGACTCGACTGGAAAATTCAAGCCTACCAAAATCAAATACGAATATGCGGAAATGCATTAGTACTAAAATGAAATTAGCCATCTGTTTAAGGTGAGTACACAAATAAAAATACACAGGTTGTGATTATTTAAGTTTTATTAATGTTAATGAAATCAATATTATAATTTTAAAAATATTAAAATTGGACCAATTTTACTATAGTGTATTCGTGTTTCGTATTAAAAGTCATTGTAATCAATATCCGAGTAGTTAGAATAGTAGGATTCGACAGAGGACGGATTTTGAAGAGAAGCTGCTGTAGTTAATTGTACAGAGGCTGGACTTTGAAGAGAAGTCGTTGCAGTCATGTTTGTACTGGTAGAATTAGTAGCTTCTTGTATATTACTGTTTTGGAATTGTTGTGTAAAATATCCTCTGTGAACTGATGAGAGATTGAAAGACGACGATTCACGAGTTTGGCGACTGTTTTTAATTTTTTTCATTAATTGTAGCACACCCATTTGGAATTCGAGGACTTCATCATCGTCATACTTATCTAATGATGGTAATATCCCATTAAAAAATGAAAGGTGCCGATTCATTGGTTTAGATTCGTTATTTGAATAAGAATCCATAAATTTCATCATCTTCGCATCTACAGGACTAATCATATTTTTTACAGATCTTTTAGGTACACGATTAGGTATTGGGCTCTTTGCCGCCATTGTGTCTATAGAGTTTTCCAATGTTTCATTTCTTCCCTCAGAATTATTTTTCTGGTTTTCGGATTCTGTGTTATTGTCGGATTCCGTGTTGTTATTTTCGGTAGTTACGTTGTTTATTGTCTCTTTTGGTTGTATTACTTTCTGCAGAAAAGATAACTGTTTACTATAAACATAGGGCTTTGCTGTTTTGGCACCACTTCCTGAGCTTTTCTGACCTTTTATCTTTTTATATGATCGATTATAATTATCTCTTATATGAGTCCACCGTTGAATAATCATTTTAGCTGTAAAAGACAAATATGATAAGTAATACAGTACATATTATACATTTCTTTTTTCAGGTATTTAGCATCGGGGTGTTCCATGAAAGATTTACACTATTCATACAAAGTTGGAGTATCGACTATAAGTGGTATCATCTGGGATGTTTGCTGGACTCTGTGGCATGTCCTTCAGGGAGAATATCTTCAAACGCCTTCTACAGAAAGTGAATGGATGAAAATAGTGAAAGGTTTTGAAAGAAAGACTAATTTCCCTCATTGTTTAGGTGCAATTGACGGGAAACATATAAAAATCTTAAAGCCTCCTCATAGTGGATCCATGTACTTCAATTATAAAGATTTTTTTTCAATTGTGCTACTTGCGGTGGTTGATTCGGAATACAGATTTATATACGTAGACATAGGATCATACGGAAAAGATTGTGACTCATCCATTTTGAAAAATTCCATCTTATGGAAAAAAGTTAATGATGGTTCGCTGAATATACCCAAACCAATGCCATTATTAGAAGGTGGAGAAAGTACACCTTACGTATTTATTGGTGATGAGGGTTTTGCTCTACATAATAATTTACTTCGCCCTTTTGGAGGAACACATTTAAATTTACGTAAAAAAATCTTTAATTACCGCCTGAGCAGAGCAAGGAGGTACGTGGAGTGTGCTTTCGGTATCTTAGCGGGAAAATGGAGAATTCTACATAAGGCTATTGATGTTTCACCAAATTTATTGACAGAAATCATAAAAGCATGCATTGTATTACACAATTACGTTCGTGAACATGATGGACACAATTTTGAAGATGTGGCAAATCCTCCATTATTTGAAAATATTCAAAGTACGTCAGTTCGAAATGTTCAAGCAAACAGCGTAAGGTCCACTTTTAGTGACTATTTTTTATCAAACGAAGGATCAGTCCCATGGCAAAACGAATATATTTAGAACTAAGCAGAGTAAATTAAAATATGTTGTAACGCAATTTTTATTATTAATAATAAAATGTACATACCTAAGGCTTGTCTTGTTTTTTCTTCCAATGTCTCAAAATTAGGATCCATTATTAACATGATTCCCTTCCAAGCCGCTTGAGTTGCGACGCGATTTTTATAAAGTTCCAAAGTTTTATCCCATAAAACGGGATTTTGCTCCACTAAAGAAATCAATAGTTCGTTATCTATAGAAGATTCCTCAACCATTTTGAATAATAAACACCCCAAATCAAACAATACGTGCCACCCGTACAAAAGACGCTCAGGTACTAAACGCTTCTTCGGTTGCTATTCGATAAAAAACGTATGACATCGTGTCGTGTGAAGGAGACAAAGCTATACCATATGCCACTGCGGACCGAATACGTCAAAGTTCATTCGATTTGCTTGACAAGTCCGTTGAGTATACGTTTAAACGTATAAGCGGTATACGTTTGCGTGCAGTACAATCGACGTGTGAATGGATCTATGTACGTTGTATAGTCACTATTTATACGTTAAGACGTATACTGCAAAAAAACGTGCAGGACAATGCCGTGTGAACGAAGCCTAAGATCGCGAGCGATATGCACTCGATATGCGTTCATGAAGACGTATCAGTTAATTGTGCTCTGGAGGTGAATTAAGTGTTTTACGCCATTTTGGTTTATTCAGTCGTCACAATAGTTTTGCTTACAGGGTTTAGAGATGAATCCCGTACAGTACACTAATAATAACGATTTTATTATAATTTAGATTCTTCTTTTGTTTAAAATATAGAGTTTAGAATTAAGAGTCGATCGACCTAATAAACCCTGATATCAGTGTTCAAACCACCTAATAGCACAACATATAGGCCTCTGACATGGCTAGTGTAACGAACACTATCATGACAGCGACGGGCACCGGCGGCTAAACGTGCCCTCCAAAGCACGAAATCTTTAATCTACAAGACAGCAGGTGATTCAGCCTGCATTGTCCTAGCCAGACTGAGAAAAATCTTACACTGACTGAGGAACCCCTAACAGTTTGCGGGACGCTGTCCCTTACACCCGGTATTGAAAAATAACAACTTTGTTTTCCCCCCCAGGGTATCGAACCCAGGACCTCCGGATCGGGAACCCATGGCTCAGACCACTAGAGCATGAAAGCAGTTAATAAATTAGTAATTTCCCTACTGCCAGATTAATAATATTAATAATTAATTGTTTCAGTGATTTTGTTTAGGGAAAATAAAACTCACAAATACCAACGCATTTAATTGCACTAAAGAAATACAAAAACGTACATACATACCTACATATATTTTTTGTAATAAATACTTTAAATTTTAAAAAAAACAATCAAAGGTTTATTGATTCAGAAACATATTGCACAGTATAACAATAAATGGTTAATTGATTCTTAACTTATACAAATCACATATACCAAACACATAAACTTATTTTATTTAAAAATATACTTCTATCATAGTAAAAGATATATATATATAAAGATACATATTTCACATTTATTGTGTAAGTTTCAGTAAGCCCGTCAGGTTAGGAGCAGGAGTCCTTACAAATTATTATATTCTATGAGTATAGGTAAAGATAGGGAGACAGATGGTTTTGTTGCACTCTAAGCACCACCAGGGGCCATGTACTTTTTAGGATTTTTGAGGATTAATGTGCCCTAAATGTAAGTTTTTTGTCAGTTTATTATGGATGTTCAAGATTTTTGAGAGAATAGGTACATAATAACTTGCTACTTACCTACTTTAGCTCAAATCATTTTGATGTTCTGTGTTTCTGTATTTCTAATAAAGCTTGTTTGTTCCCATTGAAACAAGAGATGAGTTTTTGAGACAGCAATTGTAGATTTTCCATCTAAAAATAACAGAAAATATTGTAATATATTTGACACACACAATGGTCAGAATAAAACACACAGGAATAATGAACTTCAGGCGGAGGGGCAAGACCTGGAATAAGACTTTAAATAGGAATTTAATTACTCGATGTTAAATCTGTACCTTTAGAAGCTGCGCAGCACAATACTGGGACAATACCGCATTTTGAAACATATTCTTTGCGATTTTGCACTGAATGTAATTTGGTTGGCTCAATTCAATTCAATTCTTAGGTTATATGGCTTTTGTGTTGTCACAATTCCGCCAACATCACGTAAATGAAGATATTACACGATGGGGTAGAAGAGAAAAAAAAAACTAATTTTGAGGACACGATGACAAAATCAACAGGAGTTGAACACACCACACCAGAACAAAACAATACAAACATAAAACAACACAAACAATATACTTACTAATAAATATATAAGAAGAAATATATTCAACATTAAGAAAGAATATAAGCAAAATTTACATAGCAATATATAAAAGTATAATATATTTATAAAGTTAGAAATATAATATATTACAGTTTAATCTTATTATATAAAACTAGCAGCCCGTCCCGGCTTCGCACGGGGTAGACAATTTTTTTTTTTAAGTAATTAGAATAAAAGCAGAGTCGAATAAAATATATACAGTCTAATACAGACGTGCACGCCCAACTCCTGTATTTCAGTGCCCCCTCCACCCCGCCCGCCGCGATGCCCGGCGCGCTTTTCAGACTGCATCGCAAACAACGGCCACGGCGCTATGGCGGTTTTGTTTACTGTTTGAATTTTTTAATTCGTAATATTTTTTGAATGGAAAGTCCAATTTAAATAATTTAAAAAAAAAATTATAGGTAGTTAAATGGTCTTGACCATCAAATAATTTATTTGAATAAGGATTAATATAAACACATAAATAGCATGGTTTGAATTTGATTAGCATTTTCATTAATGTTTAAAATGAAAAAAGTTGTTGTAGTGACATAACTACAATAGTTGGACATACGTGGGACACTCAGAAAGATTTGCGACACTAAAAAAAATTGTTCTACAGGTACATATATTTTTATTAAATCTTTTCAAAGTACTTTCCACCAGCCTCTATACAAAGATTCATGCGTCTGAACCAGTTTTCAAAACACTTTTTCCAGTCCGTCGTAGACACCTCGTTTACAGCCTGTTCGAACGCAGCCAGCGCATCTTCCGGCGACGAAAATTGTATCCCCTTGAGCTGATTTTTTATTTTTGGAAATAAAAAGAAGTCACACGGTGCTAGATCAAGGCTGTAAGGAGGGTGACCAAGGAGTTTGACTGGTGTGCTGTTCAGGAAGTCCCTCGTTTTGAGCGCGGTGTGTGCAGGCGCATTGTCGTGGTGGAGCAGTAGTCCGCGGAGCCCTGTGTTTGGTCGCTTGTTGCTCACAACAGAAAAAAACTTCTGGTAAACATTTGGTAGTTTCTGGATCGTATTGATAAATCCAGGACTCATCACCTGTTACGATGTCGTAAACACGCCGAGACGAGCCTGCTTCAAATTTGTTCAGCATATCACGGCACCATTCCACCCGGGCCTGCTTCTGAGCGTCGGTGAGGTAGTGCGGCACCCAGCGCGATACTATCCTCCTCACGCGAAGATGCCCTTGTAGAATCTCGTGAACGCTTCCCGATCCAATCTTTAATATGTGCTGAATCTCTTGATATGTATTTTGCCTATTATCTTGGATTCAATTTTTCACTGCTAGCACGTTATCTTCCGTAATAGCCGTCAAAGAGCGACCGCTTCTTTCTTCATCCCCCAAGGTTGGTCAACCGCGCTTAAATTCGTTATACCAACGATACACGGTTGCCTTGGAGGGGCTTTCATCCATAAATGCCATTTGAAGTCTATCGAACGATTCATCCGGTTTCAGGCGACACTTGAAATCGTAAAAAATCATAGCTCTAAAATGTTCCCGGCGCAGATCCATTTATCAGTAAGACACGATACTTTGAATTGGCTCGCAAAAAATGTGGAGGGAAATTTTGAAAATGGAACACACATATTTTTACTTACAAGTAATCATATTTTCAAAAAAGATTCTAACCGGCCAGTCTGCCATATATAAAAACTATTTATCGCAATACATTCTGAGTGGCCTGGTATGCTACCGCGGAGTTTTTTGTAGACATTATGATGTTCTTCAATATTGTTGTACATTATTTTGTTCTATCGCTAATAGTTTCGGCAGCGCATTCGACGAAAGACATTTTAAGACTCATTTTTCTACACCTTCGGTTACATTGTTCAAATTTTACCAAGGATCCCTAATTTTTTTCAAAATGAAATGTAGCCTATGTCAAATTGGAAGAATGTAGCATTCTACTGGTTAAAGATTTTTTTAAATCGGCCCAGTACTTTTTGAGCCTATTCATTACAAACATACAAACATACGAAAATAGGTACAAATCTTTCCTCTTTATAATATTAGTGTAGATAATTAGTTGGCTCAACCAAAATATGTTATTAAAACAAGAGACGTCACTCACTAATATCGCGCCGCGCCATCGTTGTTTTTTTTTTTTGAGATACGATCTTTTATAAGTTATTGTATGTATACAGTAATTTTCATTAAAATGCACAAAATATTTTTATATTTACATTTTTTAAATAAAATAATACTTATTATATGATATGTGCAATAATATTAAATAGCCTTTTGAATTTTTGACTTTTAAAACATATATTTTATATTTAATACGTACCTACTTGAAATAATTCCTGTAACGGAACGCAACACCGGAAAAAAGCGGGAGAGTATCAAACATGTGAACTCGTATCAGTAAATCCTGATACGAGTTCATGAGTTAAAACCTGATCTGACTGTGTTTGCGTTTATAAATTAACAGTCTACTCGAGTACTGAGTAAAAGTTTGATTACGACCTGCTTGATCGACCCTCGAGAGCGGATCTGAGTGACTTTTATAATTGCGGCCCTTAAAACTCTACATAAAACTCGTCAAATTTGAGTGACCTTTATAAATACAAGCATTAGTCTCTTCCATTGAACGAAGCTTAAAAGATTAGCAAACTGCAAACTGAATATTCAATAGGATGAATTACATTATGAGTAGAATTAATGCATTCGTTTGTGTTTACGAATTAAATCATTGTATTGTTATACGTCGTCCTTACATTTACATAAATAGTAATTGCCAAAGATGTTACCTTAAAAAGTCTTGTATCGGGGACTAAGCTATCAACATTGCGGAGTGAGTTGAGACGACTCATACGCTCATAATATATTTAATTAGAAAAAAATAGTGTAAAATAATATAAATTTAAAAAATAAAACAAACAATGAAGTCAGATATTTTTACCAAACAACATGAAATTAGTGCTCAAGAACAGAATAATGAAGAAAAAGGACGACGTTGGGGAAAAGACTCCGTTATTAATGCCAAAGAGATAGGAACGGATTATTCGTATAAACATCAAGTTATTTGGAAAAATGCGATTGGATTTCTGATTCTGCATCTTCTCGGATTATGGGGCCTTGGAATTGTGATAACTGGCGGTGTCGATGCAAAAATAATTCTGTGGAGTAAGTTATATGTTTTCTTTATCAAGCGAAATATACCTACAGTAGTGTATAATACTTCCCACTTCCCACTAATAGTTGTAACGTATTAAGGGGGTTTGAGAGTTACGACTATTTAAATTAATTTTGCCTGAAATACAATAATTTTCATGAATATTTTACGTTTGGCGACAGTCGCAACTAATTCGCCATTAAATGATACGTGTTAGCAATAGGACAGGATCGTAGTAGGTTAGTTGGCCGAGTTAAGTGTGTTTGTTTTAGAATTGGAACCATAATATGTCAAATTACAGAAAGATGTAATTAGTGACCATTTTCTGTAGTTAATAAATAATTGTATTTTGTTTAATCACAGGCTACTTCGTTGCATATATCGGCGGCGAAGGCATAACAATAGGAGCACATCGATATTACACGCACAAATCATTCAAAGCGACTCCTTTACTTCGAGCAATGCTAATATTGATGCAAACAACTGCTGGACAGGTAAGACTTTACTCAATGGTAATAAGTTCATAGTCATGCCTTTACATACTTCAATATACATACATATATATAATCACGCCTTTATCCCTAATGGGGTAGGCAGAGCGTAAACGACCTACACAAAGACAGTTGCGCCACGTCTGACAAAGTTTTGAGGGTTATTTAAGATGGATTTGTAGGTATATTTCTGTAGTGACAGGTTGTCAGCCTATCGCCCAAATTGCAATATATATAAACCCTCGGATCCCTTAGCTGGTTTTTACAGCACGCCCGGGAGGAAATGCGGTTGGTTTTCTCGATCCCAGTCCAGCATGGAAGAATACATACTTAAATATGCCTTCAAAGGATGCTTAGCATGATCTTAAATAGTACCAATAATGTTGCAAAGAAAATGACCATAAGCAATGGTCATGCTTATCATTGCATTGAAACTTGTGTAAAAAATAGTCATACAGATACCGTCAAACATAAGAGTGTGATCCTAGCCAAGAAACTATGAACAACTTACAAAAAAATGGCTCCCCATACAAATAAGTACAAAATGTTTTGACCCATTGACACCATTTGTGTAGGAATTTTTTATCTCTATTTAGGTAGTTTCCCGTGAGATACGGGATAAGCCTAGAGAGATGATGATGATGATGATTTAGGTAATTTCACACCCCCTAAAGTTTGGTCTCAATATTTTTACGCCCTGTTTGTTACTATTTGTATGTTTCTCTTGGTTTAGTTTTATACCTATCATTATCAGTTTCACTGTCATGAGGTCTTTTTAAACCATTACCGTATGACTTTTTTTTGTATTGATGAAAAAAATTATGTTATAGAAAATATAAAAGTACAATATACGTATTTTTTGTTTTTTCCAAAAACATACAAATTAAATATACAATAGAATAAAAACTTAACAAAAACCTTTTAAATAAAATATGGTATCGAGCGCGTCTCCTCAAGGTGGCATGGTGCCTAGTAGGCAAGCAGCGTTACCGCGTTGTATCGCGAAACTTAGTCTCTGCGCTAGGAAGCTGCCTGGTCGGCGATCACCGGAAACTTCGATGAGACGCGCCGATATTTTTTCAATAAGTTTTGTGGCCTTGGGACCCCAGGGTCCCATTGTCTCTACCGGCACAAACAGATACCCTCCCTGGAGGTCTTTTTGATTTCCGCTCCCGCAGTGGCCGACCCTGCACTACCAGCGGTTGCACGGTCATGCGTTGGCGCCAGAGTGTCCACGCAGGTCACATCCCACGCAAGGAATTTACCTTCTTTCCATGTCACATGTGTAACACCGTCAGGCCTTTTGCCATCTGAGCGAACGACTCTGTGTGGTTCTAACGTAGCCGGAACGTACGCCGAGGCAACGGCCCGTCGAAGAACATCATTTAAAGTGGCGTGGCGGGGAATGCGACCATGAACTTTTGAGTTTTTACCGCGTTGGAAAGCCGTCGACTTCGCCGATCCCAGGCGTTCCAGGTCACTCAACCGCGGTTTTATTATTGGCGGGTTGGCGATCCCCTCGCTCGATTTAGTTACATAATTAAGCCAATTCGTAGTAGCAAAAAAGTCTATACGCGACTATTCCTATCATGAGGGAACAGAAAGGGTCAACCATTTAAGCAGTCAGTGTTCATTCGACTTCCGCCAAGAATAGTCGCGTCGCTCACGCTCTTGTGCTAGTTTGTGCTCGGGTAATGCGCTGACGCAGCAGCCTCCGGTTCGTCACGTATGGCCGCGCGCGGTCGCCGCGATGACCCAGTTATCGAAAGTGAATCACAATTATCAGTGTAAACAGTGTTAAGGCGAAGCTATAGTTTGAAATTAATATTTTAACTAGGGCTCCATCACCCACAATCAAAATAAAAACGGACACAGAGCATCTGTTGTATAAACATTACACCGAAGAGAAGAATCAACGAGAACATCTCAAAGGTTTGGTTGAAGACCTCAAAGGTCAAATAGAGGAACTTCAGCAACAGCTAAAAAATATTCAGTTTCAAAAAGACACTGAAAACAAAAATGATAGTTCTGAGAAGCCGCCTCCCATTCAGTATGAAACGGACGAAGAAGAGCTTGCGAAAGAAACAGAGTGGGTACGTCAGAAGAGTAGAAAAGAAAGGAAATTGAACACATCACTCTCCCCACCACCACCCCAAATAACAGACAAAGTGAAAATGAAGAAACAACCTTCACCGCCACCTATAGTTGTCGAAAACGTTAAAAACTACCAGGAGTTTTACGATTTTCTTTTGACAAGTGTACCTAAAGACGCTTTCATCATGAAAATACTGAATGGAGAGAAAGTCAAGATTAACACCTACAGCGATGATTCATACCGAATGGTTACCAAGTTATTGTTGCAGAATAACTGCCTCTGGCACTCGTATGAAAATAAACAGGACAGGCCAATCAGGGTAATGGCAAAACACCTGCATTCTACGTGCTTGCCAAAGAGAATAATCGAAGACTTGACATCTAAGGGATACAAAATCCAGGATGCTGTAAACAAGCTAAGTTGGAAAAAGAAAGAACCCTTGAATATGTTTGTGCTCTCATTTCAAAAGGATGAAGACATAAAAAAGATTTATGAAATCAATTCCATACTAGGTTCTAAAGTAGAAATTCAGCCATTAAGAACATCAAAACTGATCCCACAATGCAAAAGGTGCCAAGCATATGGACACACGCAGAAATACTGTGCCAAAGAACCCAGGTGTGTCAAATGTACTGGTAAGCACCTAACTAAAGATTGTAAGAAACCAAAAGAAGAAAAACCAAAATGTGTTCACTGTGGAGAGCCTCACCCGGCCAACTATAGAGGATGTGTAGTAGCGAAAGAGCTACAAAATATTAAAAATAAAACTATCCAAAGGAGTGAGATACCGGCTTCCCATGTTCCACCAACCAACAACAAATCAAAAGGACAGAGTTTTAATAAATTGGCTACTAAAAATGTTTCTTATGCATTAGCGACAAAAGGAACGCAGCCGCAACAACATCCACAGTTGCAAAATAAGCCTATGAGACCTAATGTGGAAGAAAAGATTAATACAATTGGTGGCGCGGTGTCAATGACTAAAAATTGTGGACTGTAATATTTTATGGAAAAAAATAATGTACTATTCTTGTTTGACACGAGATGGGATTACAAGCTGCATTAGAAAAAAGGAACAAGGATAAGATAAGAGGCAGCTTGCAAGAGACGGGAAGGCAAAACAAGGGAAAATGCACTTACTAATGAAGCCGGTGTTCGTTTGATATGGTGTTACACGGCTATTCTAGCCAGCGTAAAGACGTTTACGGCACTGAACTGTCACTTTGTCTTAATAACTTAGGTTTTTATGAGATTCAGTAGCCCAGATGTTAAAATCACTCGCGAGCGTTTGCTTTTCTTGATTTTTTTTAGTTATTTCACGTGCGCGTTTAACTCGAGGCCATGTCGACCGAGCCGGAAGTGAAGTTCTTTTTCTTCGGTTCCGTAGATGTCGTTGTTGATACAACGACATCAACGGAACAACGGAATAATGTTCTCTCAGAAGAAAGATGTGCAGGAAAGGGATGACAACAGGAAGTGTCAATCAAGCGCAAAAAATATTATTTAAATAGTAGTCAAATCAGTGTTTATGACATAATTGCGCGGCAAATTCGAATTAGAAAAACGGCGCAACCAACAATCTTAAATCTTTTAACTACATTTGATGAAAGACTAAAAAAGATTGAAGGTAGCAATAAAACAGCTGCCAAACAAAAACAATAAAAATGGCCAACTCGATAAAAATTATGGCATGGAATGCAAATGGGCTGTTAAAACATAAGAATAAACTAACAGCAGTCCAAGACATAGAAAATATTGATATTTGTTGTATCTCAGAGACACACTGCAACAGAGAATCTCACGTAGAAATAAAAGGCTATAAAGTATATCACGCATTGCATCCCCTTAATACATCAAGAGGAGGAAGTGCCGTCATAATTAAGGAGAACATCTACCATTATGAAGTACATAAATGCGAAAAAGAAGAAATACAAGCAGTAGCGGTTAATATCAAAACAAAACATTGCCTTATAACCATATCAGCCTTATGATGCCCACCGAGGTACTCCATAAAAGCAGGTCAGTACAAGAGCTTATTACAAAATCTTGGAAATAGATTTATACTAGGAGGCGACTTCAATGCTAAAAACACCATCTGGGGATCCAGACTGACCACAACAAAAGGAGGAGAGTTATTAAGTGCAATTAGAGATACACAATGCAAAACTATATCAACGGGAAAACCTACTTATTGGCCAACCGATCGATATAAAATTCCAGACTTACTAGACTTTTTTATATATAAGAATATATCACAAAATTTCCTTCACATTAAGGAAGGCTATGATATGAGCTCAGACCATTCACCTATTATACTGACTCTTAGTCAGAGTATAATGCTGAGAGAAAGCTTCCCAACCCTAATAAACAAAAATACTGATTGGGAAAGCTTTAAAATAGATTTGGATTCAGTAATCTATGCACACACGCACAGACACACATAAACACACACATACGCACACACACACACACACACACACACACACACACACACACACACACACATGAACAAACTCACGATCAGTGGATGCTGTTAAATTTAAATTAATTAATTGTATCTTGCATCACATAGTTGGTAAAATATATTTTATGTACCGGCCGCT
The DNA here is from genome assembly GCA_949820665.1 of Scrobipalpa costella. Taxonomy (NCBI): domain Eukaryota; kingdom Metazoa; phylum Arthropoda; class Insecta; order Lepidoptera; family Gelechiidae; genus Scrobipalpa; species Scrobipalpa costella. The sequence goes on along the minus strand of OX463296.1, from coordinate 17,811,486 downwards.
TCTGTGAATCCACCAGGTTCGGAGTGCGGAGAGTCTGGTGATCTGTAATACAGGTCTCCTAGTACGGACACCAGTCTCTCACATAGATAGATTCAAAATTATATTTATGTCAATTTCACCTAGTTTTAAGTTTTACTTCTATGTGAAAGAAGAATAAAAACTTTTTGTATTGTATTTTGTATAATTGATTTAAAAGTTCCGCTAAAATGTCAGGAAGATCTGGACTGTGAAATCAGAAAATATATTATAGATATACAACAAAGTGCTTGGAATAACACACCTACAGTCACGAGAAGGGAAAGAACTACTTATTTTCCTCCAGAAATAAGAGAACTTGTAGCCGAAAAATGGCAACAGAGACAGCTTTGGCACCAAACAAGATTTCCACAAGATAAAACAATATTAAACAACTTAACTAAACGACTTAAAAAAGCTATTCAAAAGTTTCAAGATGAAACAATGAACGCTTTCTTAACTCAAATAACCACTGATCGATCCACAGAATACTTCTTATGGAAAACGACTAAAAACTAAAAGAAACTAATGATGCATGTACCACCAATCAAAGAAGAAAATGGGAAATGGGCAATTAGCAACGAACAAAAAGCTGTAAGGTTTGCGCAGCATCTGGAGCAAATCTTCAAACCTAATGAAGAAAATCAACAATTCGCCTTGGCAGATAATGCTTCAAATGATGAACTAGAAATAAAGCTGGTAACACCAAGAGAAGTGTTCAGTGAAATCAAACGCCTTAGCCGAAAGAAATCTCCTGGATATGACCTTATTACTGGAGAAATCCTAAGAAATCTGCCACGTAAGGCTCTCGTTAAACTAACCACTCTTATCAATGCTACGTTCAGGCTCAAGTATGTGCCTGATGTATGGAAAGTAGCTGAAGTTATAATGATACCAAAACCTGGTAAACCACCAAATGAGGCAACTTCATACAGGCCAATCTCTCTGTTGTCGATCATGTCAAAATTATTTGAAAAACTTCTGTTGAAAAGATTAAAACCTATCATAGAGGAAAGAAATTTAATTCCTGATTACCAATTCGGTTTTAGAGAAAAGCATTCTACTATAGATCAAGTACATAGAATAACCAATATAATTGAAAAAATAACCAATACAATCTTTTTAGATGTGGCTCAAGCATTTGATAAAGTTTGGCACGAAGGGCTTATACACAAACTCAGAAATATGCTCCCAAAATCGTTTGCTGATATCTTAGAGTCTTACTTGTCGCAGCGTATGCTTAGAGTTAGACAAGAAGATGCATATTCAGAACTTAAGACAATAAAAGCTGGAGTACCGGAAGGAAGCGTTTTGGGTCCCATACTGTACTAATTGTATACTTGCGATATTCCCGAGTTATAAAACAATACTATTGCTACATTTTCTGACGACACAGCTATAATGGCTACGGGTGTCACTCACGAAGAAGCAGTAGAAAAGGTGCAGACAGCCGTCAATACTATCTTTGACTGGACAAAAAATGGCGAGTAAAACTCAACGAATCCAAATCTACTCATGTAGATTTCACAAATAAAAAGGCCAGTTACCGCCCTGTGTACATAAATGGACATAGTATACCATACGAGAATACAGCCAAATACCTAGGTATGACATTAGACGCTAAGCTTCGCTGGAAGGCTCACCAAACCAATACAACATGGAATGTGGGATGACGTTATCTGTCTCCTACCTACGACCTCAAATTACCCTGGAATGGGTCTGGAATTAAAATTTATATTTACTTTATGTGAATTTTATATGACTGATTTATGGTCAGTTGGCTTTGACAAGCCATTTTACTACTGAATACTTACTGGACTTGATGTCAATTGAGCGACATGGTATCAGCCATGGTCAAACCTCCATTACATACTACATCTTAGCATTCGATATGTCTATAACAGCATTTAGATCACAGAAGCTTATTTTGCACTAAAGAAGTCTGACAATCAGTCACTACTTGCTCTTGCCTATCACTCCTATATCTGCAACGAATCTATGGCTTGCGGTGTGAATGATTGTTATATTATATAATCTGGGACTAGCTTCGGCATCCCTATCTATTCTACTGACTCCGTTCTTTACATATATGGCGCCAAAGGCGGTCGGGGTCGGGTTGTCCATCGTCTCGATGAACGTTTTCATCTCTTCACTCTTATTTATTTGTGTCATTACGAATCGCGTTAGCTAAGCCTAACACGTGTATAACGCGATACTTGTGTGCGTAATGAGACTAACTGTATTGTAATGAGTTTTTTTTTTTAAAAGTATTAAATTTTCTGTCTACTCCCTAAGTCAGGTGGTGTGGTTTTATGTGATTATTTGTATCCTTTGTTTTTCCTAGATAACAATCAGTCGAATAAAAAAAGTTTGATCGAAATCGGTTAAAAAACCAGCTAAACAGACAGACAAAAACTCAAAAAAAAATCGTTTTGATCTTTATATCGTTAATAATGCCTGCTGCATTTATTTTTTTCAAAAAATGATCAATGTACAGACACGACCCATGTAGAGATGTATTATATGTGTAGATAATACAATGAAAACTGGTGTGTCACGTGAGTAAGGTAAAGGTAAGGGGTTTTGTTTTTAGAATTCTATGTTCATCTGGTGCCGCGACCACCGGCTCCACCACCGCTACTCGGACACAGATGCTGATCCTCACAACTCCAAGCGAGGGTTCTTCTTCTGCCACATAGGCTGGCTCATGACCAAGAAGCATCCTTACGTCGCCGAACTCGGAAAGAGAGTTGACATGTCAGATCTCGAGGCAGACTGGATGGTCATGTACCAAAAGAAGTGAGTTTAAGCGAGCTTGTTAAATTCAGAGCAGAAGCCGTATTTTTGAATCACTCTTCTCGAAATGCGCATGCGAAACAGCTACATTCGCATGCGATTTCCACACTATTTGGAATGCGAATATAACTCATTCGTATGTGCATTATGATTCGAGCTGTTTTAAAATACGGCTCCAGTTTGTTGGTGTTTTTTTCCTTTGAGAATAATTAAGGTTTTATATACAAAAAAGCCCAAAACCACCAGGCTTTTTCTTTTACTTTTAATTAATATCTACAATGTATTTGTCTGTATTTTTTTATTTTCAGGTACTACTATTACTTATTTTTCGTACTGGCAATTCTATTACCCGTATGGGTTCCAGTACACTACTGGGGGGAGACATGGATAAATTCTATCCTTGTATGCTATGCACTCCGGTATATTATTCAGTTAAATGGGACTTGGCTAGTCAACAGTGCCGCTCATCTATATGGAACTAGGCCTTATGATAAGTGAGTATCCTGCTGACCCTCGCAAAATTACCACTCAGTTGCCCTGCCAAATTCTTAACGAGATATTTTATTTCTGGTTGTATGCATACATACATAATATAATAACGCCTTTACCCGTAATGGTGTAGACAGATCGCAAACTAATTAAACAAAGGTCGTTCCGCCACGACTGACAAGTTTTGAAGGATATTTCAGATAGATCTGTTTAATGCTGTAGTAACAGGTTATCAAACCATTCATCGCCTAAATTACAACACTGATACCTTCGAATACCTTAGCTAGTTTGTACAACATGCCTGGGAGGAGATGCAGCTAGCACATTCTATGTTTTTCTATCACTCCTAGTCCAGCATAAAAGTTAATGAATGACATACTTACCTGTATTTCCACAGGAACCTTCAACCGGTGGAATCATGGATAGTCTCATTCATTACTCTCGGGGAAGGCTGGCACAACTATCACCACGCTTTCCCTTGGGACTACAAGGCGGCTGAATTATCGGACCGGTTCAATCTCTCTGCAGACTTCATCAAATTCTTCGAGACGATTGGGCTAGCTTACGATTTGAAGACTGTTTCTCCAGAGTTGGTATGTTTTTATGAATATTTATAGATTATATTCTGGTTGATTCAGATGTCCTTTCTTCTAAGCGTGTCGATAGACCACGAGAAATTTTACATCATAGGGGCCCAGAATTGTATTGTCGATTAGCTGCTGTCCATTAAATGCAATGGCGTGCAGGTATTGGGGCACACCGGGCACGATGTCAAGTGTGCCTTGGTTTGCACTGCACTGCAAATACAGTCTACATCGGGGTTTGCCGAAAATTCTCACCTAACCATGTTTTCCTTACTTTTGCCAACCTGAATCCGACGCCTGTTTAAGGACTTCCAGATCGGCCACGGTAGTTCATGTCCTGGAGATTTTCGGAAAATGGGACATAGTAGTAGGCAGAGAAGCATTTTCGTGCCAAAGTTCACATCTTGCCTGTGCAGATTCGGTAGAAAGCGGGGCGACACACTTAACAAAACTGCGACGACTTTTTAGCCTTTGCGGCACTGAAACATACCGTCCGTGCATAGGATGTCGCGAGTCACGATCTGCGTATGTCCGTTCCGTGGAGCCAGCCACAGCTCTGCGGTCTTCCGGAGGTGCTATTCCAGTTAGATGTCCTTTATTTTCTCCAGTACAAAAGTTATGTAAAGTCTGCTACCTGTATCATTTAGCAGTAGCTGCTTTCTGGGCAAGCAAGATTTAGCCCGTGTTACCTGTTATTTGTTATACATACATACATAATATCACGCCTTTATCCCTAACGGGGTAGGCAGAGCGTAAAAGACCTAAACAAAGGTCGTTTCGCCACGTCTTACCAAGTTTTGAGGGTTATTTAAGATAGATTTGTAGGTATATTGCTGTAGTGACAGGTTGTCAGCCCATCGCCTAAATTACAATATACCGAAACCCTCTGATCCCTTAGCTGGTTTATACAGCATGCGCGGGAGGAAATGCAGCTGACACATTCTATGTTTTTCTCTTGCTCCCAGGCCAGCATGGAATAATTTATTATGCATCAGACAGAAGTCACATTGAGCCGCTAGTGCCTAGGAAACAATTAAATCTTATTTAGCTTGAAACTCGAACAAACTAACCACTGGTCACAACGGCATTAATTCATTCCAAATAGTCATGTTCCTAATTAATCAATTCACCTTCAGGTAAAGAAGCGAATCTTACGCACAGGCGACGGCACGCACTACGACCTCGGCTCAGAAGATGCGCGCGCAAACGTCACGGCGATAGGTCCCCTCCACCCACTCAACCCCTCCTACAACGTCACCTACCCGCCCCCCAGCGCTGAACTCAAACAGGAGGGACTCCCGCTATTCCACGAAAATGATGTTATTCGAGTGGAGGCGACCAGATAGATAATTTTGTTCGAGAATGTTTGCTAGAAATGCGAAATTAAGTAAATTACTCGTGTTATTAACCTAAGGATTTAGTTTTAACACTTTAAAGGGCAATATTTTTTTTCTTGGATTTTAATTATTGCCATCGGGATAGGTTTAGGGTACAAAAGGACTAGAATTATTGTGATTTTTCACTAGTTAATTTATTCGGGTTTGGCTGTAGGGGGTTGTTTAATTTAATAGCGGACTGTAGTCCTTTTGCTGGTTTTTTATGTAGTAAATACAATGCGCTTATACAACAATATTACAGATTAAACAGTATATAGAACAATATTAACGTGTATTCTTGTTCAAGAAGAATTTGAACTCAACAAAAACAAAATAGAATCGAAATTACATTCGTAGATTTTGAATTCATTACAACCTGTTATTTTATGTTAGAGAATCTACCATGTTGCGCGACACAACAACAACAAACAATTAATAATTATGAAGTTAAAACTCAATAAGCAAACATTGCGAGTTTACATGAATATAAATTACCATTAAGAAAATTTAATTTTGTTTTCTTTTTAACATAACTTATATAATAACTAATAACTATAATTTTGATAACTATAGTATAAGTACATTTGACAGGTAAAATATATTAAGTTTTGTAAATAAAATACTGAATACTCTTCTTCTGTCGAGTGGGTATCGAGTCTATGGACCCTATGAACTCTGGTGTCAGAGATTTTAAACCGCCTAGTAGCACAACTATCAGGCCTATATATATAAATACATATATTTATATTATTGAAGTTTGAAAAATTAAAGCTATAACAAAACCTCTAAAGTATAAACCTCTAAGTAAGTATTAGTAGGTAGAGTATATATATATATTAGTAGGTAGAGTATATATATAAAGGTATTAGCTTTTCCATATAGGTATTTAGATACTAAATATATTTATTATCAAAAAAAAAAAAACATCGTACAATTCATAAAATCTTAAACTATCTTAATTTCTAAAAAATAATAAAACAAAAAACTACAAATAAAAAAATCCCTCCAACGCATCTCCATGAGGTAAAGTGCCCAATAGGCTGGCAGCATTCCCCCTTTGAATAGTAATGCTCAATCTTTGAGCGTTGTAGCTGCCAGAGCTGCGTAGCTGCGAGACTTCAGGCGACCCCAGGGTCGCCTGAAGTCTCACGAAGACGCGCTGAGAGATCGGCAACAAATAATTTGGCTTCCTGACCCCAAGGACCCAAAGTCTCAACTGCGAAGGGCACGAAAACATAATTTTTTAAAAGATCAGCGTACTTCCGGCGTTTAAGACTTTCCGCAGTAGCCGCTGCTGCCCCAGCGCAACGGGAAGTCGAAAGCAAATGAGTGGGAGCCAATGTATCGACGCACGTAGCGTCCCAAACCAGACATTTGCCCAACCTCCATGAAATCATGGACATTCCATCCGGCCTCTTCCCATCCGAACGGAATAAACCATTCGGTTCCAAAACAGCCGGAACATTGGCGGATACGAGCGCTCTGCGTATAATATCATTCAAACTGGCATGACGTGACAAACGGCCTGCGCTCTTCTGACAGGACAAGCCATGGTGACCTAAATCATTTACCGCCTCGCCACAGATACATTTATGAGGTTCATTGACCTTGATGCCCAAACGCAAACCTACAACTAGCGACAACGTGCAGTTATCGAGCAAGGTGTCCAAGTTTGCCGAAGGAAGAGCCTGCACCCACAACCCAGATTCCCTTTCTGATACAGCCAAAATCCTTGCACGATCTACTGAATTTGTAGAACTCAATAATAAATTCTGCAGGACCAGTTTGCAAAGAGGTTGGTCCCACTGCTTCTGTGAGTGCAAGGCAGTTGGCATCTCATCACACATTCCCCGCCAAACCTCCACCGCCTCAGCCAGTCCTGAAATCTCCACGGAACCCAGAGATGGGCTAAGAATTTTGCCGCATAGGAGACTAGCAGAATGAGCCGAAGACAAAAAAGCCGGCAGAGAAACCGATGTAGCTTTCCTAATGCCTATCCCACCAAAACAAACGGGAAGCGACGCTTGGATCCAGGCTGCATTATGGAGATCACAGTTAAGTATCGCACTCAGGGTCTCCCTAATAGTATTATCTAATCTCAACAGCAGATCCTGAAACTTCCAGAACGGAGTACATCGAAGTACGTATGTGAACTTGGGCACAAACAAGCAAAAGCGGATAATAAAAAGTGCCATGTGCGAATTAATCTTGAGCAAACAATCAGAGGAAACGTGGAAAAGATTGATTTGCTCCTCAATATAAGATGGTAAAGCTTCATCCAGAATAGGGGCGCCTAGCAGACGAAGTGTATCGCTTGATAGGACCTTGATATTAGGAGCCAACGAAGTGAAGTTGGATATAATAGCATCCCTAGAAACCAAGTCGACAGATGGTTGGACAAAGAGCTCGCACTTGGCGTCGTTTAGCTCCAGGCCTATAGAGGCAAAAGCATTTTTTAATGCACTTAAATCTGAGGCAACAGTAAGAGCGTCTCCACCCAGAGTCCCATCATCCAAGTACATCAATTTCAAAACTGTAATATGAAAGGAGTTATTTGCGATTATCTGTGGGCTCGCTGGGGAGACGTCTCTCCAGCGAGCCCATTTGGATCTCATAAACGGTAGGGATTTAAGTTTTGATCTAAAGTTGGATTGATTGGAGCACTAAGCTCCAAACAATTAAGTACTGTGTGTTCAGTAGTTTTTGAGATATAGGTCTTTGAAAATGGTATGTACGGCGAGACGTCTCTCCAGCGAGCCCATCTGATGCGCAATAACTACCGAACGTAGATTCTTCGAAAATAGCTCAAATTAAAGCTTATAATTAGAGCACTAAGCTCCAAATAGAAGAAAGTTCTAGGTCCTACAGATTTCACACTATAAGCGAAAAACACTTTTGCCGCCAAAAAATTCAAATTCCCCAACCGCGCGACGTTGCCGCTCCGTGCAACAACAAATGGACGCGTCACGAAACGTTCATTCAAGCAAAAATATATCTTGTTCTGCTAAGTTTAAGAGTGTTTTTAGTCTAACCGAGGCAAGAACATTCTAGAAATAATAGTCAGGTGCCCATATCAAACATACTTTCTGCATTTATTAATTTTATTATGGACATAAATTGTATCATATTATTTATAACAAGTTCCTACAGATTTCCTAAAATTACCAATGTTGTTTGAAATTAAATCTATAAAAACTTTGATAAAAAAATGAAAAGAACAGGTGGCTCAAAATATGTTATGGTATACAAAAGAAGGTGACAGACCAAAGTACGTCCCGCCTGTGGCTGCAGTTTAAAAAGATTTAAAATTTTAAGTAGGTACTAGGTAGGTATAATTAGATATAATTAATTAGATGATATGATGAGATAATAAGATGTCCTAAAATCTACTTGAATTTTATTGTTTAGTATTGTTTAAGTTAAAGAATAGTGCTAATTAGTAAATAAATAGTCTGCACATGACCATGTCACATGAAACTAGGATAAAAAGTCGAGGTATAATACAATCGTGGTTGTAATCCCGTTGAGATTAATAATCTCATTCTAAGAAACAGTGCGTCCAGAATTGCCGAGATTATTTCATTTTCATCAGTCATCACTGTCAATTCTGTGTAAGTAGGTACCTTGTTATAGTTTGTAAAATGTAGCTTGGGTACTATGACAGATGTCAAACACCTACAGGGCTAAACTCTAGATTATGGACCGTCGAGTTGGCAGTTCCCGATTTTTATGGAAGAAGCTTGAGGTATAAGGAGTATTTGTGCAAAGTCTTAAGTTGCGGAGCCCCGTAGATTTTTAGTTTTTTTTTTTTAAATTTCAATAATTTTACGCCATTTTTGAGATATCAGACTCCATTTTGGACCGTCAAGCGTTTTGATACTGGCAAAGGTTTTGTTCATACAGCCTTATTACAATTATATGTTGTAATTAAATGTCAGTTTATGTGTAATTTAGTTGTAATTAAATAATTTATACTGAAAAATCAATAAAAATATGCTAAATAAATAATATGTTATGTTATTTTCTTTATTTTATGCTGTTAAAATTATAAAAAATACGCATATCGAAACGCGGCGACGCCATTTTGTTGCCACCCGCTATTCCAGCCATCAGCCGCCAATCACTCAGTCACTGTTCGTTGCTTTCGCTGTTGAGATCGTTTTTTCGTACTCCAGAGAAAACAACACGTGGCTACTATGGCGTCTCCGAAGCCCCAGGCCTCCGATTCTGCTGCGATTTCTAAGTCTGTGCAAGTGATTGACTCTTGTGAGCCGCTTGACACGGCACCCCCCCGTAGTGCGCAAGTGATGGACTCTGGTGAGCCGCTTGCGTCCTCGCCCTCTGTGTCTGTGCAAGTGATTGACTCTTGTGAGCCGCTTGACACGGCACGCCCCCGTAGTGCGCAAGTGATGGACTCTGGTGAGCCGCTTGCGTCCTCGCCCTCTGTGTCTGTGCAAGTGATTGACTCTTGTGAGCCGCTTGACACGGCACGCCCCCGTAGTGCGCAAGTGATGGACTCTGGTGAGCCGCTTGCGTCCTCGCCCTCTGTGTCTGTGCAAGTGATTGACTCTTGTGAGCCGCTTGACACGGCACCCCCCCGTAGTGCGCAAGTGATGGACTCTGGTGAGCCGCTTGTGTCTACTTCACGTACTGTGCCTGAATCATCTGCCGACCCTGTTGCTGGCCCCAGCGGGCTATCTGACCCTGGTGAGCAGGCTGAACCTGTTGCTGGCCCCAGCGGGTTACTAAACCCTAACGAGCAGCTTGAAGCTGTCCGCATGGCTAACTAAGTCATGCCAGCACCTGAGGTGGTGGTACGGGCTTCAGGGTCTTCAGGAAGAAGGATCCACCCATACTCTGAAGAAATTCGGTTAGTTTTTTAAAATGAGAATTAATATATGTATGAGCTAGGTCTTATATTTTATTAATTTATTGTTTATTTGTTTTAGACCCATGTGGAACTGGAAGAAGGTGTTCACCAGACTGGGTACAAATGTCCAGTGCATTCAGTTTGCTGAAGAACAGGAGCTCTTGCCAAGAAGCAAAACTTGTGCTTATCACCGGAGTCCTATGACGCTTACTGCTGCAGCCGGTCAAGTGGGGAAGTTCCGGTGCAGGAAAAGAAATTGTCGAGAGAAGTCCCAGAGCCGTGCCAAAGGGACATTTTTTGAAAATGTGCGAATTTCTATTACACTTGTTTTCCAAATATTATATGCATTCAGTGAAGGACTGACATATCATCAGGCACGGAAGCAGTTAGCAGGTGAAGAAGAGGATACAGTGCTCTCGCAATCCACCGCAGCTGACTGGTATAGTTATTGCCGGGAGTCAGTGGTCATTTACACCCTAGAGCAACCCGAGGCCCACATTAAAATTGGTGGGCCTAACAAAATTGTACAAATAGACGAATCCAAATTTGGAAGAAGAAAATATAACAGAGGTCGTCATATTGAAGGCCATTGGGTCCTTTGTATGATAGAAGACGGAAGTGATGACCTCCGCCTAGAAGTGTGTCCTGATAATCTTCGCACAGCAGAAATATTGGTGCCACTAATACAAAAACATGTTGAGGAGGGGTCCATTATACACACGGATTCCTGGCGAGCATATTTTAGACTACCTCAGCATGGGTATATTCACAGACAGGTGAATCACAGTGACCCAGTCAACAAATTTGTGGCACCAGATGGGACACACACACAGAGAATTGAGAGTCAGTGGAGAGGAATGAAAAAAGCGTTCAGACAGGAGCATAATAAAAGTGATTTTACTGACTGGCTCGCAGAGTATTCATGGCGGAGGAAAATTAGAATATACCATTTGGACCCATTTGAGGAATTGCTGAAGGCGATTAAACATGTGTATAGGGTTGTTGAATAATAATAAAATAAGATTATTATTATTATTTAAGTGTTTTTTTATTTTAAAAATCCTAATTAAATGAACACAATTCAATGAACACGTATGAAAATAAATCCTAATTCAATGAACACATGAAAATAAATTCCAAGTCAATTAACACATGAAAATAATAATACACACAAAATACCACAAACAAAAAATAAATACTTTCCTTGATTAGACCAACATAAGTGACAGAACCGAATCTGTCAGCCCCGAATCCCACGTGGTCCTTCCGCTCTTACCCCTAGAGTGTATATAAAAACCCGGAGGCGCGGAGGGAGAGCAGCCCCCGCCCGCCGTAACTAAGCACAGGGACCGTACGAGCCGGAGCGGCTGAGGCTGGTCGCCGAAGACAAGTGACGCCTTCGGCGACTAGCCTCAGCCGCTCCGGTGTGGCGGAGGGGCTGCACTTCCCGGAGCGCCGAAGCAGTGGCAGAAGCCATATCAATGTTCATTTAAGTAAGTTAGAACGGTGACCCCCTGAAGCGAGAACTGAGTGACCAAGCAGGTGGGGGGAGCACTGTTACGTTATCAAAATCGGGGCGCAAGGCGGGTGCGAACGAAGTGAGCACGGGATTTTGGATCACCCCGACACGGTTAGGTTAGGTTCCGAAGGCTAAACCAACTTCAGTGCACCCCATGTTGACCCTTGACCTTTGTTGATCTTCACCTCTGACCCTTTGGCGACCATGACCTACGTTGACCTTTGGTGACCGTGACATTTGACCTTTGTTGACCGTTGACCTCTGTTGACCATGCCCTCTGATGTTTGTTGACCTTTGACCTCCGTTGACCTTTGACCTCTCTTGACCGTTGACCTCTCTTGACCGTTGACCTCTCTTGCCCTTTGACCGCTCTTGACATTGACCTTTGTCCTCCCTTGACCTTTGACCTTTCTTGCACTTTGACCTCTCTTGACCTCTCTTAACCTTTGACCTTTGCTGGCCTTGAACTCTGCAGGCAGGTGCTTTTCCCACGTAATTTTTCCCACCCTGAAAACTCCCACATTCCCACCGGGGCCCGTATGTGTGTCGGGGGGCTTTGACTATTGGAGACGAGTTTGGGCTGCCGGCGACCTTTTTTTTTAATAAGCGGCTTGGCGACCTTTTTTTTAATGAGCGGAAGCGATTTCTAACCTTGGCTGTGGACATAACCTCAAACTTCAACCCTCAATATCTCGAGAACCACCCCTCTCCGCAAGGGGGGTATGACCACCCCTCGCCCTCCCCTCCCCAAAAAAAAAAAACACGTAAATTCGACGGTCCATAATCAAGAGTTTTACCATTATAACACAATTTATGTTCATAATAAAATTAACAAATGCGGTAAGTGGATTTGATAAGATGATTTGCGCCTGACTATTATTTCTAGAATGTTCTTGGCTCGGTTAGACTAAAAACACTCTTAAACTTAGCAGCACAAGATATATTTTTGGAGTTAGTTCGGTAGTTATTGTGCATCAGATGGGCTCGCTGGAGAGACGTCTCCCCAGCGAGCCCACAGATAATCGCGTATAACTCCTTTCATATTACAGCTTTAATTTGAGCTATTTTTGAAGAATCTACGTTCGGTAGTTATTGTGCATCAGATGGGCTCGCTGGAGAGACGTCTCGCCGTACATACCATTTTCAAAGACCTATATCTCGAAAACTACTGAACACACAGTACTTAATTTTTTGGAGCTTAGTGCTCCGATTAGGGCACATATGTCGAACTTTAGATCAAAACTTAAATCCCTACCGTTTATGAGATCCAAATGGGCTCGCTGGAGAGACGTCTCCCCAGCGAGCCCACAGATAATCGCGTATAACTCCTTTCATATTACAGTTATAGAGTTGATTTTTCGGCAGCAGATTGCTCCAATTATGCTCTAAATCTAGAGTTATAACACATTGCTCTACTCTTAACAGTACCTGAGATCCAGCATGGGCTCGCTGACGAGAATCTCCCCAGCCGGCCAACGGTTTTTAGCTCGCATCGTCTTTCCTATTGATGCTCCAATTTACTGACTTCAGTATATGGGTGCTCCAATTATGCTCTAAATCCTGATATATGATAAAAACACCTATCACGTTTGGGCTGGGTGGGGAGACGCACACAACTTTGTTCACTTGCAATGCGAGAATTTCATTTTACATTCCCTTTTGTTGTTGAGCTTTTATTATTAACTAGCTGTGCCCGCGACTCCGTACGCTGCGCGGTTATGATTTTAAATAGCGATGTATTTTTTGTTTTAAATTTTACATAATTGGCATAGAATACAGTCTTACATTACACCTATGCGAGCATAGTACAATATAGTAGCTATTCTATGTACCTGTCTACTTAAATATAGAAGGATTTGTGTTACCTAACGGTTGTTTCTTTGTTTTCATTTCTTTTTGTTTTGGGATCAATTAATTATATACAAATCATGCTAATTTTTTTTCATTTTCCATGCTAGAATTTGTCATTAAACTATTGAATATTTAAGATTATTTACAACTTACGTTTTTTTATAGACAAAAAGTTAACTTATGTATGATGTATAGCTGTGCCTGCGACTTCGTACGCTCGGTTTGTATAGAAAAGACGCGTGTCGAACATACTAAAAACGCTTTTCCGCGCGTAGGAGTGGGATAAACTAACCCGCGCGCGGAAGCGTGTTTCGCATTGTCTGATCTTTGATTTTGTGTGGAAAACACGAATTCGCGCGCGAGCTAGGAGATCCCGCTCCTACACTGCACGACACTGTTCGACACTGCGTGTTTACCATACAAACTGGAGTTCTTACTCAATATAGAATGGTTTGCGTGATTATTTCTAACCTAGGCTGGACACCAGGTAATAAAAAAAAAACTCAGTCGAATAAAAAGTCCCTTTAAAATCGGTTAAAAACGATCAGAGTTCAATTTCCTGCCTACCCCCTAAGTCAGGTGGCGTTATTATTTGTATCGTAACTTTGAGTTTGAGTAATTATTATTATTATTTTCGTTTTATTTTTGTTTATCTCGGTTTTCACCGGTAAATACTGCTATACACGGGCCTAAGCCAAGTGTGTACCAGGGTTAATAATTAAGGTCTGAGTGTTTTGTGTGTCAGGTCGTGTGACTGTCAGCGTGTTTTGGGGTATGTTTGGTGCAATGTTAAGCTGTAGTGTGGGTGGTTGTGATTGTGGCAAGTTTTTGATGAAATATTTATTGGTCATGTCTATGTTTGTAGTCAGTTTGGGCTATAGATTTGCATGCACTTGTAATGTGTTGTATGGTCTCTGGACAGCTATTGCATTTTCTACATGTGTCTACATCTAAAGTTTTGGTAATGTGTTTCTGGTAATTTTTCGTTTCTATTACTTGGTCTTGTATTGCCATAATGAAGCCTTCTGTCTCTGGGAATAGTTCGCCACGGTTAAGCCATTCGTTCGACGCATCTTTGTCGACATTAGTTTGGCTCAAAGCGTGGCGATGTCTTCCGTGTAGATACTTCCCAGCCCATTCCGCAAGTTTGGTTTTATCGTTTATTAGTCGCTCGTTATTCTGTGGTGTGTTGTCTTGAAGGTTTAATGATTTTTGGTCATTCTGTGCAATGGCTTTATGAAGATTGGATGATTCTGCTTTGTTAAAAAAGTATTTCCTGAGGTTAATAATTTGTTTATTGTTCAGGTTTGTTACGTCAATGAGTCCTCTTCCACCTTCACTTCTGGGTAATGTCAGTCTTTGGAGGCAAGATCGTGGATGGTGCTTCCGAAATTTCGTCAGTGTTGTATTTATTGTGCGCTGTAGATTTTTCAAGTCTTTTTTTTATCCAGTTTATAATGCCAAAGGAATAGGTAAGCACGGGGATTGCATAGGTATTGATTGCTTTAAATGTGTTTTTGGCGTTCAGTTGCGTTTTTAATATAGAGTTAAGTCGGTGTCGGAATAACTGTTTCAATTTGTCTTTCGTTTCTTTATAGTGTATTTGTAGTGACTGGTTATAACCTAAATATTTGTATGTCTCTTGCTCATCTAGTGATTCTATATTTTGTCCAGATTTTAAAGTATAGTTATGTCTGTAGCTCTGTCCCGCTCTGATTTAATTAATTTTACATTTGTCGATTCCAAACTCCATCTGTATGTCGCAGGTAAATAGTTCCGTCAGATTAGCTAATTGATAAAGCTGTTCTTCATTATTGGCGTAAAGTTTTATGTCATCCATATAAAGCAGGTGGTTGATGATTTGTCGTTGGTCAGTCTGTATGTCATTCTCTGCGTATTTCATTTGGTATCCTAATAGGGTTGAGTTTAAAATATTGGATAGTGGGTTCAAAGCGAGCCACAAAGGGCTAAACGCGACTCCCTGAAATATCCCTTGTTGTATCTTAATGGGTTCAGTTTCTATTATTTTTGTAGGAGTTGTTAGTTTAAGCCGGGTTTTCCAGTTTTCCATTGAGGTCTTTAATTGTTTGACGATTTTTGGGTGTATTTGTATATGTCCAGTACTTGTACTAACCAAGAGTGGGGGACGGAATCGTATGCTTTTCTATAATCAATGTACATGCTGAATAAGTCGGATTTACGTTTTTGAACCTCTTTTAATATAACAGAGTCAATGACGATCTGTTCTTTACAGCCTTGGCTATTTTTTCGGCAACCTTTCTGCTGTTCGGCTAGAATACTATTCTCGTCAAGATGTTTATATATTAGTTCGGATATGCAAGATGTGAGGATTTTGTATAGGGTTTGTAAACAAGTAATAGGTCTGTCTTTTGCGGGGTCAGAGGGGTTGTTACGATCTTTTGGTATCATGAATGTGGTTCCAGTAGTCAAGTAGAGTGGTATAGTACTTGGGTCTTCAATAAAGCTGTTCAGATAATTGTGAAGATAGCCATGCATACTTGTAAATTTCTTATACCAATAGCTGTGGACTTTATCGGTACCTGGCGCTTTCCAGTTGTGTAAGTTACGAATAACTTTTTGAAATGTGTCAATCGGGATGTGTTCAAAATGCATTAGTGTGGTTGTGCTGTGGTTTTCTATTTCAATTTTTATCCATTCAGCTTGTGCATTGTGTAGGACTGGTTGTTCCCATATCCCAGCCCAGAAACCCTGCAAATCATCTGGTTCCGGAGTTTCATATGTAATGTTAGAGTTGTCATTCATGTTTGTCGTGTCTTGTCTTAAATTACGGTAGAACTGTCTTTTGTTATTCTTGAACTTATTGTTTTGTTGTTTCCTTAAGGTGCATGCATTGTACCTGCGAAGCCGTCCTGTGATGACTGAACGTTTTTGTTTAAGAGTGTCCAATGTGTGTGAAAGTTGTGTGTTTTGTTCCTCATGAACCGAGTGAATTGTTCAATTATACTTTCTACTTGTTGTTTCAGGTTTCTACTTCTGTTTCCATTAATATAGTGTATCAGTCTACTCATTTTTGTACGTAAATCGTCCAATCTCCGTTCTAAACGTCTCTGCCATTGCGGTTTGTTTTCCTTATGAGTTGGACGGGATCTGTCGGTGGATTCTAGAGATATTTTAGCTCCGTTTATTTTAGCAGCTGTCCATGCTGCACAATATATCCTTGTTTGAAAGGTGTTAAAATCGGTTTCTAAATTTATGTTATCTGGAAGAGTTATTTTATTTAAATAATTTACTATTGATGCTAGTTTTCTGGATGTTTTTTTGTTTTGGTATATAAGGTCTGGTAGTAGGATCTGTGTTTTGAAAATGATGAAATGTTTCATCAAAAGTTTTATTTATTTGAGGGTCTCTCTTAGCATTTTGTTGGTCAGTTGAGGGTTCACCTGGGAGGGAAAGTACAATATCATTTAAAAATAGAGTTTCGGTGCTATCCAGGTTTGAGTCTTGGTCGTGATATGTGAGTGCTGATAGTGGGCATATTATTATTAGCTAAAGAAAGTTTTTCTGCAACGTGTTGTCTAATTGTATTTAATCTATCCCCATCAATATATTTGTTGTTTATGATTGCTCTCAACTGATCAGATACTCGTTGATCGGATACGTGTGCGAGTGAGGGAAAAGCGGTGATGAAAGCTTCATGTAGTGGTTTTCGATAAGTGGTCCTATTTTTATCCAACTCTGTTATTTTATAGTACAAGCGCATTATAGTTTCATTGTATTCAGTAGTCCACCTCATTCGAGTTGAACTTAGTGAGCGGAAAGTGTTTGAAATTGATGTTTGAGTCTGTTGTATTGTGCGAGCAGTTAAATTTCAAACAGACATCAGCATAATCGAGGATGGGAAGGAGAAGAGCTTGTGCAAGCATAATTTTAGTGTGAAAAGGAAGGTAATTTTGGAGTCGTTTGAGAGAATGAAATGAATAATGCATACGTCTACTAACCTCATTCACCTGTGCCGACCATGACAAGTCACAGTCCAAAATCAACCCAAGATTCTTAACTTTGTCAGTATAAGGAATGCATATGTTAAATGAAAAGTCCCTTTAAGATCGGTTAAAAACGATCAGAGTTCAATTTACTGCCTACCCCCTAATTGAGGTGGCGTGATTTTGTATCGTTACTTTTAGTTTAAGTAATGCTCAGTCAAACAAAAAAGTTCTATCAAAATCGGTTAATAACGACCGAAATTCAATTTCCTACCTACCTCCTAAGTCATAAGGCGTGATTATTTGTATCGTTACTCTGATTTTTAATAATGTTCTGTCGAATAAAAAAAGTTCCATAAAAATCGGTTAAGAAACAGCAAAATTTCAATTTCCTGCCTACTCCCTAAGTTAGGTAGCGTAATTTTAGGTATCCTAAGTTGCAACCCGGGTAACACACAGTTGAATAAAAAAAGTCCCATCGAAATCGGTTCAGTAGTTTTGGCGTGATGTGGTAACATACAGACAGACAGACAAAAATTATTGCGACAAAAACGCAAAACGTAATCGAGGACCCTATGCATTTTAGTTATACTTGAATACCTATCTAGAAAATCAAGACACCACTCAGCCCTTCTATAAACAGTACAAACCATCGCACTTGAAAGAGAGGAGTCAGAATCCTTTTTTTACCTCATTTTAGTGTGAAAAGGAAGGTAATTTTGGAGTCGTTTGAGAGAATGAAATGAATAATGCATACGTCTACTAACCTCATTCACCTGTGCCGACCATGACAAGTCACAGTCCAAAATCAACCCAAGATTCTTAACTTTGTCAGTATAAGGAATGCATATGTTGTTATAAAAAATCTTAGGTAGATCTGCAACCTTAATCCTACAACTGAGCCTGCTGCTACCGACGATCATTGCCTGAGATTTGGTAGGATTTACAAGTAGTCCAAAACTCCTTGCCCATTCCTGCACAGCAGCAAGATCTGCATTGACAGCATCAACTGCCTCTCTAACGTCAATCAAAGAAAAATGACTGTAAATTTGTAAATCATCTGCATACAGATGGAAGGGAGAAGAAATGACTTTAGAAATGTTGTTTATAAATATTGAGAAAAGAAGAGGAGAAACAATGCCTTGCGGAACACCAGCAGATAAGTTTGACCAGTCCGATGATCCATCATCTGTCTTCACACACTGCTGGCGCCTATGAAGATAAGAGTGGAACCATTCGATCACAGCAGGAGCAACGTTAAGAGAACGGAGAGAACAAACAAGGATATCAAAGTCAACACAGTTAAATGCATTGCTGAAGTCTAATAATACAACAATGGTAAGTTTGGTATTATCCATAGCATGACGGATATCTTCAGTAACATTCAGCAATGCACTTACTGTGCTGTGAGAAGGACGGAAACCGGATTGAAATGGGCATAGGAGATGATTAGAAGTAAGGAAGGACTACAATTGATGATGGACCACACTTTCAAGAACTTTTGAAAGAATGGGAAGGATGGATATAGGACGGTACTGAAAAAGGGACGTGGGATTGGACGTTTTAGGCAGTGGAATAACAAACGCTTTCTTCCAAGCAGTATGGAAGACATTTGCCGTCAGTGAATAGTTTGTAATGTGAGTTATAACGGGCAAAATGTCAGCCAATATGCCTTTGTGGAAATGGAGAGGATGATTTTCTTAACGTTGTCTATAGTGACCGATTGAAATAAGAAAGAATTACAGTCAGGCAGGTCAAGGTTAGATAGAAAAGAAATAGAAGAAGACTTGGTAAGATTATCAAGAATTACAGGGGGAGTAGAAAAGTGACTGTTGAGAGCATTTAAATCCATAGAACCTGTAGGAGTATCCATGGCCTTACCAATGTCTAGAGACTTTTAAAACTTCCAAGTTAAAGCCTGTGAAAGATTTTCTAAAGAAGAGTGAATATAGCGACTTTTTGCATCCCTACACATTCTGTTGCAGATGTTGCGAAGATTTTTATAAGCAGCAAAATGTTCGTCAGAAGGTTCCTTCTTTAACCTGCCTTTTGCCCTATCCCTCTTTGCCATAGTTCTTTTGATAACCGGTGTCAACCAGGGAGCCGGAAAATGTTTGATTCGAACACGTCTGACAGGTGCATGTGAGTCAAAGAGCTTCGTCACAATAACTGTAAAAACAGCCACCTTGGCGTCAATACAGTTGGCGGATTTTACTGGAGACCAGTCAATACTCATAGCATCATCTCTCAAACGATCCAAATCCATGTTGCGAAAATTACGCTGAAAAGTTACTTTGGTTTTAATCCTAGGGGGACGTACTTTATACGTAAGAAATAATAGGTCATGACTAAAGAATGGAGCCGACATTTGCCCATGAGAAAGAACGAATTTAGGTTTAGATACAATCGTGACGTCTATTAAAGATGGCCTACGATTCGGGACATGGTGTTTTGTAGAAAGTGGTAAAATTCTAGATTTAAGGACGATGTGAGAGAAATCAGTTTCCCGGACCTGGCCAAGGATGTGGCTGTGGTAATGCTTAGTCAAACATAAAAGTTCCATAAAAATCGGTTAAAACGACCGGAATTCAATTTCCTGCCTACCTCCTAAGTCATGAGGCGTGATTATTTGTATCGTAACTTACTTACTCAATATAAGAATGGTTTTCGTGATTAATTCTAACCTAGGTTGGACACCGGGACAGGGAATTGAAAAAACTCTGTCAAATGAAAAGTCCCTTTAAGATCGGTTAAAAACGATCAGAGTTCAATTTACTGCCTACCCCCTAATTGAGGTGGCGTGATTTTGTATCGTTACTTTTAGTTTAAGTAATGCTCAGTCAAACAAAAAAGTTCTATCAAAATCGGTTAATAACGACCGAAATTCAATTTCCTACCTACCTCCTAAGTCATAAGGCGTGATTATTTGTATCGTTACTCTGATTTTTAATAATGTTCTGTCGAATAAAAAAAGTTCCATAAAAATCGGTTAAGAAACAGCAAAATTTCAATTTCCTGCCTACTCCCTAAGTTAGGTAGCGTAATTTTAGGTATCCTAAGTTGCAACCCGGGTAACACACAGTTGAATAAAAAAAGTCCCATCGAAATCGGTTCAGTAGTTTTGGCGTGATGTGGTAACATACAGACAGACAGACAAAAATTATTGCGACAAAAACGCAAAACGTAATCGAGGACCCTATGCATTTTAGTTATACTTGAATACCTATCTAGAAAATCAAGACACCACTCAGCCCTTCTATAAACAGTACAAACTATCGCACTTGAAAGAGAGGAGTCAGAATCCTTTTTTTACCTCAGGAAGGTTAACGGGCAAAACTATATGCACCTCAACTTGGGAAACATTATATTCAATGTTATGAAGAAATTGCGGCGCGTTCCACCATAACTGATGCTGCTCCAACTCGTGCGGCAAGACACCTCTGCTGAGGCAATCAGCTGGATTGTCATTGGTATTGACATACGACCACTTGAAGCTTTCTGTAAGCTGTGAAATCTCACTTACTCTATTTGCCACATAAGTATTAAATATTGTGACATTTGTTTTAATCCATGCCAAAACTATTTGGGAGTCTAAATAGAAAACCGTGCTGTCTATAGGCTTTTTCAAAGATAAAGTATTATGAATTCTCTTGACAATCTTTGCAAGTAATAAAGCAGCATTGCGTTCATGCTTTAGTACTGCAAGACTTTGATTAAGAGGATTGACTCTAGATTTACAGCAAAGTAAATCGCAATATAACCAATAAGTGTGATCGTTTAAGTATTACAACTCAATGATCTTGTACGAGTACATTTGCTTTGTATGTTAATTCTAATACAAAGTTCAATGTAAATATTTGTCATCTTTTGAATTATTCGGGGGTTCGAAATTAGGAGGTATATCCCATCGCTTCTCTATAATTACGAGTAAGTATAATAATAAAGCTTTATTTAATTTCATACTCAATTAAATGTTATAAATTAAATATCATTATTAAATTAATAATATATTGATTTTAAATTTCATTATCCACTAAAGGCCTCCTCAAAGGAATTCGATTCTTTTATACTTTTGCTATCTCTAGCCAACTTTGTACTGCGACTGCGACTGTCATGATGATCTACCAACAAAAGAATAAACAACCTGAACGTCAAAACAGCTCTATATTAAATAATAAAATAAGTATAAAGTCGTCTTAAATTAAGTGCAATGATTTAACAGTGTAATTGAACTAATATTTCATAAAATAAAGAAAATAAAAAAATACATACAAGAAACACGATTTTAACTCTTATGGTGTAGGCAGAGCGTAAACGACCTTAACATAGGTCGTTCCACCACGTCTGACAAAGTTTTGAGGGTTATTTAAGATATATTTTTAGGTGTATTTCTGTAGTGACAGGTTGTCAGCCTATCGCCAAAATTGCAATATACAGAAACCCTCGGATCCCTTAGCTGGTTTTTACAGCATGTCCGGAAGGAAATACAGCTTGCACATTCTATAATTTTCAAAAAAAAGTTTAAACCTCCATAAAAAATGTAGTATCGGGTGCCTTAGACTAAGGGCGCTTTTGTACCGGTCCGAATTCGTATCCGAATATTTTCTCGGTCCGAAATTTCACGGATACGAACCGAATACGGAGCAGTGGAAAACCGTCCTTACACGGAAACAACCACAAAAAAAAATGCCCAGAAACATACATACATACATACATACAGTCACGCCTTTATCCCTTACGGGGTAGGCAGAGCGTAAAACGCCTCCAAAAAGGCGCTTTCGCCACGTCTGACAAAAATTGAGGGCTATTTTTGATTGTAATGTGTATTGCTGTAGTGACAGGTTGTCAGCCCATCGCCTAAATTACAATACACTGTTACCCTCGAATCCCTTTTGCTGACTTCTACAGCATGCCCGGGAGGAAGGGCAACTGGAACATTCTATGTTTTTCTTTCTCTCCCAGTCCAGTATGGAAGATCCAGATGCCCAGAAACAGACATATAAATTCATCATTTAAATATCTGCCTGACCAGGAATCGAACCCTGGACCCTCTGCTTTACAGGCAGATACCCTGACAACTGCCAACTATCTATCGGGTCTTCAATTATTAATTACATAAAATTCAAGAAAATCGTTTTGTTATTTTATATGTTTTGTTATAACATAATATATTTACGTATGCTAAATATCTTCCATGGGCTGGAAGCGAGAGATTGCTATCACCTAAATTGCAATATACAGAAACCCTCGGACCCTTAGCTGGTTTTTACAGCATGCCCGGAAGGAAATGCATCTGGCACATTCTATGTTTTTCTCTCGCTCCCAGGCCAGCATGGAAGAAATTAGGTAAAACTCGAGCACAAATCGGTAACATTTATTCTCTTCCATTGAACGAGGCTTAAAAGATTAGCGATAACATCACTTATTAGAGAAGTGGTATGCAAACTGAATATTCAATAGGATGAATTAGATTATGAGTAGAATTAATTTATTTGTTTGTGTTTACGAATTAAATCATTGTATTGTTATACGTCGCTCTTACATTTACATACAAAGTAATTGCCCAAGATGTTACCTTTAAAAAGTCTTGTATCAGGGACTAAGCTATCAACAGTGCGGAGTGAATTGAGCCGACTCATACGCTCATAATATATTAAATTAGAAAAAGATACTGTACAAAAGTATAAATTAAAATAATAAAATAACAAAACAAACAATGACGTCAGACATTATCACCAAACAACATGAAATTAGTGCTCAAGAACAGAATAATGGAGAAAAAGGACGACGTTGGGGAAAAGACTCCGTTATTAATGCCAAAGAGATAGGAACGGATTATTCGTATAAACATCAAGTTGTTTGGAAAAATGCGATTGGATTTTTGATTCTGCATCTTCTCGGATTATGGGGCCTTGGAATTGTGATAACTGGCGGTGTCGATGCAAAAATAATTCTGTGGAGTAAGTTGTATGTTTTCTTTATCAAGCGAAATATACAGTAGTGTAATTTATAATAGTTCCCACTAATGGTTTAAACTTATTAAGGCGGTTTGAGGGCTACGACAGTGGCGCCTTCAGATTTAAATTAATTGTGCCTTAAATACAATCATTTTCATGAATATTTTACGTTTGGCGACAATTGTAACTAATTCACCATTAAATGATACCTGTTGGCAAAATTACAGGATTGTAATTAATTCGTCTATAGTGCTGTCTCTTTCTGTTCACTCAAGACAGAAAATTACAGGTAGGTTGGTTGGCTGAGTTGGTGTTTGTTTTAGAATCGGAACCATTGTATGTTAAATTACAGTAAAATGAAATTAGTGACCATTTTCTGTAGTTAATAAATAAATGTATTTTGTTTAATCACAGGCTTCTTCGTTGCATATATCAGCACCGAAGGCGTGACAATAGGAGCACATCGATATTACACGCACAAATCATTCAAAGCGACTCCTTTACTCCGAGCAATACTAATATTGATGCAAACAACTGCTGGACAGGTAAGACTTTACTTCTTCTTCTTCTTCTTCTTGTCGTGTCGATTGTTTAGGCGTTTTTATATTAATTTCGACCAGTTTTTATGAGTTGATAGTCATTCCTCTACATACTTCAATATGCATACATACATACATATCATCACACTTTTATCCCTAACGGGGTAGGCAGAGCAAAAACAACCTAAATTAAGGCCGTTCCGCCACGTCTGACAAAGTTTTGAGGGTTATTTATGACGGATTTCAAGGTATATTTCTGTGACAGGTTGTCAGCCTACCGCCCAAATTGTAATATACAGAAACCCTCGGATCCCTTAGCTGGTTTTTACAGCACGCCCGGGAGGAAATGGAGCTGGCACATTATATGAATTTCTCTCGCTCCCAGTCCAGCATGCAATACATACTTAAATATGCCTTCAGAGGATGCTTAGCATGATCTTAAAGAGTACCAATACTGCCCTCAGAAGAAAAAAAACCATAACTAAAGATTTTAGCGAAATCTTAAAAACTATTCAAAATATGCAAAATCTATGTAAATCAAAAAATAAAAGAAATAAAATGCTTCCTTTTAAAATAAACCCTGTACCTTTAAGTTTATTTAACCAAAGGATATGATAGTCGAAAGTCTTTTGCATTTTACGCGCAACATGGTAGGATGCAGTTATGGTTTTTTTCCTTCTGAGGGCAGAATAATGTACCAAAGAATGACCATAAACAATGGTCATGCTTATCATTGCATTGAAACTTGTGTAAAAAAATAGTCATACAGATACCGTCTAACTTAAGAGTGTGATCCTAGCCAAGAAACAATGAACAACTAACAAAAAATGGCTCTCCTATACAAATAAGTACAAAATGTATTGGCCCATTGACACCATCCGTGTGGGAGAGCAAATTTGTATTCCTATTTAGGTAGTTTCCCGTGAGATACGGGATATGCCTAGGGAGATGATGATGATGATGATGATTTAGATAATTTCACACCCCCTAAATATTGGTCTCAATTTTTTTACGCCCTGTTTGATACTATTTATCACTATCACTCTCAGAATGCTAGTTCACTAGCCTAGGTCTGCTGGAAGAGATTTCTTTTTAGAAATAAGCTGTGCTTGTTGTGTTTTTGTTTTATATGTATATGTTCTTCGTTTCTTCCACGCTGGACTGGGAGCGTAAGAAAAACATAGAATGTGCTAGCTGCATTTCCTCCCGGGCAAGCTGTAAAAACCAGCTCAGGGATCGGAGGGTTTCAGTATATTGCAATTTAGGCGATCGGCTGACAACCTGTCACTACAGCAATATACCTACAAATATATCCTAAACAACCCTCAAAACTTTGTCAGACGTGGCGGAACGACCTTTGTTTAGGTCGTTTACGCTCTGCCTACCCCATTAGGGATAAAGGCGTGATTACATGTATGTATGTATGTTCTTTGTATTTTATTGTGTACAATAAACTGTTAAATAAATAAATATTTATATGTTTCTTTTGGTTTAGTTTTAGAGCTATCATTATCAGTTTCACTATCATACGGTCTTTTTAATTTGTTTTTAGAATTCTATGTTCATCTGGTGCCGCGACCACCGGCTCCACCACCGCTACTCGGACACAGATGCTGATCCTCACAACTCCAAACGAGGGTTCTTCTTCTGCCACATAGGCTGGCTCATGACCAAGAAGCATCCTTACGTCGTTGAGCTCGGAAGGAGAATAGACCTGTCAGATCTCCAGGCAGACTGGATGGTTATGTACCAAAAGAAGTGAGCATGAGCGAGATTGTTAAATTCAGACCAGAAGCCGTATTTCTGAATCACTCTTCTCGAAATACGCATGCGAAACAGCTACATGCGATTTCCATACTATTTGGCATGCGAATATTACTCTTTCGTTTGCGCATTACGATTCCAGCGGTTCAAAAATACGGCTCCAATTTGTTAAGAGAAAAATTTAGGTTATCCTTTACAAAAAAAACTGGTTTTGTTTTTTTTTTACTTTTAATTAATACAATGCTGTATTTTAATTTTATTTTCAGGTACTACTATTATTTATACTTCATACTGGCAATTCTATTACCCGTATGGGTTCCAGTACACTACTGGGGGGAGACATGGATAAATTCTATCCTTGTATGCTATGCACTCCGGTATATTATTCAATTAAATGGGACTTGGCTAGTCAACAGTGCCGCTCATCTATATGGAACTAGGCCTTATGATAAGTGAGTATCCTGCTGACCCTCGCAAAATTACCACTCAGTTGCCCTGCCAAATTCTTAACGAGATATTTTATTTCTGGTTGTATGCATACATACATAATATAAAAACGCCTTTACCCGTAATGGTGTAGACAGATCGTAAACTAATTAAACAAAGGTCGTTCCGCCACGACTGACAAGTTTTGAAGGATATTTCAGATAGATCTGTTTAATGCTGTAGTAACAGGTTATCAAACCATCCATCGCCTAAATTACAATGCTGATACCTTCGAATACCTTAGCTAGTTTGTACAACATGCCTGGGAGGAGATGCAGCTAGCACATTCTATGTTTTTCTATCACTCCCAGTCCAGCATAAAAGTGAATGTATGACTTACTTACCTGTATTTCCACAGGAACCTTCAACCGGTGGAATCATGGTTCGTCTCATTCATTAGTCTCGGGGAAGGCTGGCACAACTATCACCACGCTTTCCCTTGGGACTACAAGGCGGCTGAATTATCGGACCGGTTCAATCTCTCAGCAGACTTCATCAAATTCTTCGAGAAGATTGGGCTAGCTTACGATTTGAAGACTGCTTCTCCAGAGTTGGTATGTTTTCATGAATATTTATGGATTATATTGTGGTTGATTCAGATGTCCTTTCTTCTAAGCGTGTCGATGGAAAACGAGAAATTATACATCATAGGGGGGCCAGAATTCAGCGACTTGCATTGCCGATAAGCTGCCGTCCATTAAATCCACTGGAGTGCAGGTGTTGGGGCACGCTGGGCACGATGTCAAGTGTGCCTTGGTTTGCACTGCACCGCAAATACAGTCTACATCGGGGCTTGCCGAAAATCCCCACCTAACCATGTTTTCCTTACTTTTGCCAACCTGACTCCGACGCCTGTTTAAGGACTTCCAGATCGGTCACGGTAGTTCATGTCCTGGAGATTTTCGGCAAGTGGGACAAAGGGAGTAGGCAGAGAAGCGTTTTCGTGCCAAAGTTCACATCTTGCCTGTGCAGGTTCGGTAGAAAGCGGGGCGACACACTTAACAAAACTGCGACAACAAACTTTTTAGCCTTTGCGGCACTGAAACATACCGTCCGTGCATAGGATGTCGCGATTCACGATTTGCGTATGTCCTTTCCGTGGAGCCAGCCACAGCTCTGCGGTCTTCCGGAGGTGCTATTCCAGTTAGATGTCCTTTATTTTCTCCAATACAAAAGTTATGCAAAGTCTGCTACCTGTATCATTTAGCAGTTACCTGATATTTATTATGCATCAAACAGAAGTTACAGTGAGCTGCTAGTGTCTAGGAAACAATTAAATGTTATTTAGCTTGAAAGTCGAACAAACTAACCACTGGTCACACCGTCATTAATTACTTCTAAATGGTCATCTTCCTAATTAATCAATTCATCTTCAGGTAAAGAAGCGAATCTTACGCACAGGCGACGGCACGCACTACGACCTCGGCTCAGAAGATGCGCGCGCAAACGTCACGGCGATAGGTCTTCTCCACCCACTCAACCCCTCGTACAACGTCACCTACCCGCCCCCCAGCGCTGAACTCAAACAGGAAGGACTCCCGCTATTCCACGAAAATGATGTTATTCGAGTGGAGGCGTCCACAGAGATCAAAAGTTCGAGAAAGTCTGCTAGCGGTTGATAGTTGGAAATTATTTGAGGAATACGAAATAAAGTAAATTACTTGTGTTATTTACCTAAGGACTTAGTTTTAAGTTGTAAATATAACTTTATACTTCTTTAATTAATATTTTATTACAACCTAAATTTTATGCAATGTTATCAATTCTAATTATAATTAGATTTTCAGTCTACTCTACATTCTATTCT
The DNA here is from genome assembly GCA_949820665.1 of Scrobipalpa costella. Taxonomy (NCBI): domain Eukaryota; kingdom Metazoa; phylum Arthropoda; class Insecta; order Lepidoptera; family Gelechiidae; genus Scrobipalpa; species Scrobipalpa costella. Next base: position 17,783,468 of record OX463296.1, on the reverse strand, counting down.
ATGTACTATCACAAAATTAAACGGAATGCGTCAAATAAATACCTATGACAGTTGTCTCCTAAATAAATAATGGACTATAGATAAGTCTAAGTAGATGTTCAGTCTGCGCAGAAACAACCCCGGCGGGCGTTATGCCGGATCCAGTAGAGGTACTTGGAGACCCGAGTGTAGACGCCAGGATAACCAGGCCGGCCGCAGCCGATTCCCCAGGATACCACACCTGAGAAATAAGTACACGTTTGACATAATTTTAGTTTGTTAGACTAGCTTATCTGCGCCGGTCGGTACAGTTCCAGCTTTGTCTTTGGATTTTTTTTCTTTCCTTCGTACGACTTTTCATACCAGGTGTATTTTTTTATGAAAGAATATTTTTGCTGATGAAGTCAAAGGACACACGATAAAATGGCACATGGCACATGACAATGGGATATTAATTAACCAAAACAAAACAAAATGCATACATATCTACTCGCCATACAATAGATCAACTGCTAGCGTGAACCTCGATAAGAGCGCGGGCGCAGGCGGCCGGGCCGCGCTGGCCGGTGGGGACACACTAGTTTGCAGACACATTTAGGTATCTAGGGTTACACTTTCACATTTTGTAGCACTTTATATATAGTTACTGTTTTTTTTATTTTTTCTTCTTATCTTTCGGTCTCAACTTCTAAATTGTTAACATTAATTATTATATTGTTTAAAACTTTTTGTAATCTACCTTAATTCTGCTTTTAATATGTTAAACTTCGTAACTGGCTAGATTAGTTTATAACACTTGTAATGTAATTTAAGAATATGTGCTGTGAAGTTTACAATAAAGATAAACTAAAATTAAATTAAAATATTAATCGTAAGTTCAGTTGGAAAGTATGAGTAAGAGTAGTAAGTCGGTGAGGTATGTGCGAAATTAAGGATCCTATTAGGTAAGTTTTACCATCTTAAATTTATTTTAGATAGACGCACTCTGCGAATGATTTATTACGCATTAGTGGATTCCTCGCTTAGTTACGGCTTAAGCTGTTATGGAAGAACTTTCGACACATATCTCAACGACATTAAAAATCTCCAAACTAGATTTTTAAAACATCTAGTTAGTTGTAAAACCAAAAATACCTACAAAGGAGATTATGATCAATTGTATCCCATAACCAAAATTCTACCGGTAAAAACAAAACTACATTATTTATTGGTTAAATTAGACTTTTTAAGACAGAATAAAATAAAGTTGAAGATAACCCTAAAGAAAAAACTTAAAACTGTTCTTCAAAATAATAATATATAAATGTGCCACATTAGTGATTCTTCATATTTCATAGTTTAACTATTTTTATAATGTTATTGTTCTTTTTTTATATTATAAGATACTAGAATATAAGATAGGTATTTGTTAGCCATTAAGTAAAGAGTGCTACCTTGCCAACAAACTGCTTTCGCAGTTTGGCGAGAATGTAACATATAATTCTGTAAATACCTTTTTTGTAAAATAAAATAAATAAATAATAAATAAGATGGGATAGTTCTTACCAAGAAGTTCGTAGCGTTTGTCGCCTCTCTCCGCAGATAAAGGTCCGCCGCTGTCACCCTGGAAACCACATGACAATGTTGGTTACAGTGGCCTACTCTACTCTCTAAGTTCCAAGTACATAAAATGCAGACTTTATTACTCCATAATATGTATTAACCTCAGACTTTATTACTTCCATGCTGGACTGGGAGCGAGAGAAAAACATAGAATGTGCCAGTTGCATTTCCTCCCGAGCATGCTGTAAAAACCAGCTAAGGGATTCGAGGGTTTTCGTATATTATTATTTAGGCGATGGGCTGACAACCTGTCACTACAGCAATATACGTACAAATCCATCTTAAATAACCCTCAAAAGTTTGTCAGACGTGGCGGAACGACCTTTGTTTAGGTCGTTTACGCTCTGCCTACCCCATTAGGGATAAAGGCGTGATGATATGTATGTATAATATGTATTGGATGTGCTGATCATCATACTTAAATTGACTTATGTCAAAGTGATGTTACACGCCTATCATTACTTACGCATTTTTTAGCCGCTCCATCTAACATGTTCTTTATGAGTCGTTCGTCATCTCGCACGGCCGGGCGAAATGGTGAATGTTGGTGGTAGTTTTTGTCTAAATACTTACCTCAATGTTTTTCATTCTGCAATAAAATTTTTCTTAACTGCCTCCGTGGTCTAGCGGTCTGAGCCATGAGTTCTCGAACCGGAAGTCCCGGGTTCGATTCCCGGCGGGGCACAATGACTTTGTGTTGTTGTTACTAGTTTGGTTCGGACATTGCAGGCTGATCACCTGATTATCCGAAAAGTAAGATGATCCATGCTGCGGCGGGATGGGCATATTTGGTCCTGCGCCTGATTTCTCTCTGGTCGTGTCAGTCAATCTGTCCCATCGGAATAAGAGATTGAAGGAATAGAGATTGCACCTGTGTGTAGCGCAAACACTTGGGCACTAAAAGCTAGTCCTGCGCAATTGGCCGATGTCTGGGAGATTGGCCGCCATCAATGAAAATCGGTGGGAGGATTATTATTATTATTACCGCCGTGCTTGCCGTGCGAGAAGGCGAACGAGGAGTCTTTATTATAATTTTTCGTTTGCTAACGTAGTCTTTTACCTGGCATGTATCCTTCTTCCCTTCCTCCGGATATCCAGCGCACAGCATATTTTCGGCGATCATAGCGGATTCATACTTCGTGCTTTTGCATTCTTCGTTGCTTAGTATTGGCAGCTCCACCTCCAGAAGTTGACAGGAGTGGTTCTTAGTCTCATCTATCGATCCCCAACCTGCTGCTATGGCTTTCACTCCTGCGTAGGAATTATCTGGAAACGTTGACTAGATTTTAAAGGACAGGAATTGGTCGAGTCTATTTACGTATTTTAATTTTTTATTGAAATATTTATAATTCAAGTATTTATTTTATAGGAATATTTTAGCAGAGAAAGTATTTTAAGTAAGTATGGGCTCCAAAATAATATATCGCGAAATTTTACCAACAGCTTCGCGTTAGTATTCTTGGAGCAGCTATGTCAGCTAGAATAATAATCAACACAACGTTTCCTTCTTACCATGAATGAGGCAATCAAACGCGTTTAACAGTATCAGTGATGTTGTGACCCTTTCATTGAGCCGCAGCAGCGCGATGTCGTCTACAAATTTGGCGTATGTAAAGTAGTGACAATGTCTACCCGACACCTAAACAATAGTTTATTCTTACCGTCGCTATGAGGGAGGCAGACGGGCTTCACGGTATCAGTGATGTTAACTCTCTCGTTGAGTCTAAGCAATGCGATATCGTCCACAAAGTTAGCGTAGGTGAAGTTGTGGGCTACGATGTCTACCACGAACCGCGTCTCCGGTCGGTGCGTCTCGTTGCAACGGTTGTGCTCGCCGAGAGTCACTTTTATCATGAACCACATCAAACTGAAGGAAAAGAAAACGGTATAGATTAGTAAAATCAAAGATTGATCCCGTTCTGTCGAGCATCTTTACTTTATGCTGAACTATATTTTGTTATGTTGGATGGGATCTGATTAATCTCAAGATTGAAGTTGTTATATTTTTTTCTTTTTCTGGAGGTTTGAATAGTTACGACATGAAGTAAGACTTACTACAGGTTCGGGAGATTTTGTATGGTTAACCTTACCCTTTAACACAATGTGCAGCAGTGAGGACATATCGATCGTTGATGAGGATGCCCCCGCAGTAGAACTTGTTGAAGTATGTCAAGCGCACTATCCAGGGAAACTCATTGACAGCTGTCTCTTCGCCGCCCACTATTCTTGACGCCTCGTTCCTCTCCCCACATCCTGGGTTATCATCAAACATAGAACATTTATGTTATTTGAACACTTTTTTGATATTAAAGTTCTTTGAAATTTTAAACTTATTGGTGATGCTAAGTAAGCCCGCAGAGAGGTGTTTTTGGAATTGGAACTGATTCTACATTAAACTATGTCATCGGTAGCAATTTGTATTTGCAAAAATCACGAACTTTACTAAGTAATATAAGTCTGTACCTGTAATTTTCTATCTTATGTGAACAGAAAGAGACGGCGACAATTTTAGTCAAGATTTAGTTAAGATGCGTCCTCTAGGAATCGGTACCATTATAAATCATATTAAGAACTTACGGCAATTGCACTTTCGGCGCTCTTGGTATTCTTCATCGTCTTCGAAAATTTTCGCGGTCACGCTTTCGGCATTAACCTTAAATTTGCAAATCAATCCAATAATTTACTTATAGAATCTTCTCAATACAAAATTCATAATTTATTAATTAACTTACCACACATCCCACAATAAACACACTTATCACAATCACTGCAAGGAATTTCCACATTTTGCTCTATAAACTCTACTGGCAAAAAATACTTCGCTTTCTTTTTCTTTTAAATATAAATCAAAATTGATTTGAATTTCGAAGGCTAGTTTAAATTTAGAAGGCTGTTGGAGCTAGACGAGCGCGCGACCGGGAAGCTGCGGGCAGATGTGAGGCCGTTGCTCCCGGCCGCGGTGCTCCCGGCGCATTACTATGCAAGCCTCTATTTGTCGTACTATGCATGCCCTAAGCTGGTTTAGAGAGAACTGTCACTAGGTATACGTACAACTTGTCAGTCATACCTTTATCCCTATCAGCGTAAGCAGGGCGTTAACAGCCTTGTAAAAGGCGTTTTAGCCAAGTCTGACAAATATTTAGGGTTTCTGAAATAAGGTTTTGCTAAAATGACAGATTGTCATTCCACCGAAATCTTTGACTCCTATTTATCATGTATTTTGGGGAGATTGACTCGAAACCCGCACGGCCGAAAAATAAATGTATTTTATAACTTTTTTTTGGAAAGAGTAACATCGAGAAAGATGTATTCAAGTAAAATGAATATAGAAAAAACTTAAAATGCATGAATTACTTTGTCGACAAGTGGTTATCTGGAAGGGATACTCATAAACTTGGATATTAGCATGAGGTTAATGCAACCGACAAAGGATCGAACAATAATGACTCAATACTCGTATCACTTTATTATTGAACCGAAACCAGAATAAAATTTGAAGTAATGTACCAATTAAAGTGGACGACTGTAGGGTCATGTCATCAACATAAAAACTGAAACTAGGTAGTTCATATCTATATAGATATGAACTACCTAGTTTCAGTTTCAGTTCATATCTATATAGATATGAACTACCTAGTTTCAGTTTTTATGACTGTAGGGACTTGACCCTACAGTCGTCCACTTTAATTGGTAGATTACTTCAAATTTAATTAAATCTTTCGGGAGACTGATTTGGAAAATTTTCTGTAGAAGATATCATCTACAGATTTTTTTCCAAATCAGTCTCCCGAAAGATGGTCATTAATAAGGTTATCCATGACGTAGATCAGTAACTGCAGTAACAAGCATCGTCAGTATTGTCTTTTATCCAGTCCAAGTATTCGGTGACCCTCGTATACACTCCAGGATAGCCTTTCCTTGCGCAGCCGTAGCCCCAAGACACTATTCCTGGAAGAACAAAAATACATTTGTCATAAAATTTACTATCTGAAAAATTAAAGGACTTAAGGTCATTCAAGTCGTACTTACCTATCAACTCGTAAAGACGGCTCTCATTTTGCAGCACTAATGGGCCACCACTGTCACCCTGCAATAAAATAATGCAAATTTTAATAAAATTATCATTTTACCACATTTTTTATGGAGTTCCTCTTGACTCTAGGCTAGATCAGGTTGGGTCAGTTAAATGAAATGAAAGCAATAGATTTTCAAAGCGACATCAGGATTTTAAGTTGTTTGTTTTCAGAACTAAAAACACAGTGTCAGTTCCACGCTTTGCTAAAGATTATAATATTAAATTATTCAATTACTCAGTCTCTATATTGTAAGAAGAAGATTATTCAATAAATAGAAGAAGCATTAACTACAGAAGATTATAATAAGCTAACGGTGGAAGCGTCCTTATAGGGTAACCTGCACATATCATGACGTCCTTGATCTTGGAAGCATTGTAGTTGGTATCGCGACAGGCTTCATTACTAAGTACCGGGAGTTCAGCTTATTGAGGAGTGCATGACCAGTTGCCACCTTCCTTCGTCACTTCCCAGCCAGATACAATCACTGTAGATCCACTGCAGTTGATGTTGAAGGTTATAATGAACTTACGGTGCAAGCGTCCTTATGCGCCGTTTCAGGGTAACCAGCACACATCATGACGTCCTTGATTTTGGAGGCGTTGTATTTGGTATTCCGGCAGGCTTCATTACTGAGCACCAGGAGCTCAGCTTGCAGAGGAGTGCAGGACCAATTGCCACCTTCCTTCATCGCCCCCCAGCCAGATACTATCGCTGTCGCTCCTGTGTAGAGCCTTCCTGAAAATAATGTCTATCATGTTAGTTTATAAACAGATTGGCGTCATCAGATAGTTTCAGAGACGATGTATGTATGTAGCTATGGAGGTAAAAACATTTGAAAACACTTCAATTTCTCAAAGGTAGGATAACAATAGAAGTTAAGTCTTTTCACACTTCCTCGATAATTGGATTTTTATAGTCTTTTCTTATTCTTTGAATAACGATCACAATACATTCAATGCCTTTTTTGATAACTACAAAAAGGGACAACCTTTGCATTTGCAACTTTGATTGCAGCAATAAATTTTATGTTGCTTTAGGAACATTTCCTTGAGAGGCCAGTTGGCCGAGTGATGACGGATGGGAAAAGGGTAATCACCCGCCTGGTCGGGTGTTGTGACCAGGGGACCGGAGTCCAACTGAATTAGTTCGGAAGTTGTATATATGCAGATCGCCGTGCAAACTTGGATATCGCGTTTCAGGACTGTTGTATCTTGATGTGGCGCCATCTATGTGCGCTACACTGCTGTAGGTGAGACTATATTCTTTTATGGTTTTAACCTTACCTTCGGTTAAGTCAAATAATAAGCCACATCCCGACTTTGTAGGTGCATATTTTTTTTTTCTACTTTTTATTCCCTAAAACTTCTGAACGCTTTTTTATTAGTCTCGATTAAACCATAACTTTGTATGGAGTTATCCAACATTTATTTTATATCATAGAAAAGACTATAATTTACTCACTAGGACCACCCGGCAGGCATACAGGCTTGATGGTATACGAATAGGTGATAGGCTCATTGAGTTTTATGAGCGAGATATCGTTGCTGAGGTCTGACATGGTGAAGTTGTGGACGATCACCTTCACAATGTACCTGGTCTCGGGTCTACCAGGCCTGTTGCAGCGATCGTGCTCTCCAAAGGTCACTTTGAACATGAACCACATAAACCTGAAAGCAAAAGTTAAATAGATAACATAAGTATTACACTCAAAAGTTTTCCAAACTGACGAGTGAGTTAGGCTCGTATTTATAAAGCGATCTCAAGATTGAGAGCAATATTAAGTATGAATTTGACAGGCCGTAATGTACTGAAATGAGATTTCTGATAAGAACTCAAACTAGCTGTGAGTCTCAAGTCCTGTTTATCAATACGGGCGTGAGACCCTTCGCCAAATAGGGACTGTTGAATATCGTGGCCCAGTTCGAAGGTTTCCCAAAAATATAGTTAGGTGATACGTAACGTGAGACAACTTTTTCAATTAATATTGTAAGTAATGTTTGATGACTCTCTAAAGTTTTATTCTAAAACAATAATAAATTTGTCAAATAGTTTCATAGATTATGGATTTTACTATAGTATGATATTGATCCAATTTAAGTATCCAACTGAATGAATAAAAATAACATATTTTTTTTTATCTGTATCCCAATACAGATTTAAAAAAATATGTTGTTATTATTATTAATTGAATAGTGTTATTATTATTAGTTGAATAGTAATATTATTTGGTATACTTTTCAGTATCACGGGCCCACAGGGTGGGTCCCTTTGAGGCATACGTGGAGCCAAAGCCAACAGCGCAGAGGCCTTTTTATACTAAATATTATTATGTGTACATCATATTATTAATGAAATATCCCATCTTTCTCTGAATCTAAAGAAATTTACCTACCCTTTCATACAATGAGCAGCAGAAACGACATATTTGTCGTTGATGAGAGAGGCTCCACACCCAAAGGACTTGTGGTAGATGAGGCGCGCCAGCCAAGGAAAGGCATTCCTGCTGGTCGGAGACCCTCCAACTACGCGAAGACCTTCGTTTCTTTCACCGCATCCTGAAAGGAAGTCCTTAGTGAATAAATTGGACACGTAGGCTGGTATTTTTGAAGCGATCTCATCGAACTTGAGGGCAATATTAAGTATAGATTTGACAAGCCAGTTTGTACTAAAATTACATTTCTGATACGAACTTACACTAGCTGTCACTCTTGAGAGCTGATTACAAATACGGCCCGTACTTTTTCTTTTGTCATATCGAGCTTTATCTTCTGCCATGTTAATTTTGCTAGGCGTCAACAGATTCAGACACCAATGTTATGGTATTGTGACCATTGCTATGACTTTTTATTTTGATGCATTTTTTCATTTGTATTGTGACTTTATTCTTAAGTTTATCTTAGATGTAGTTTATCTTAGATATAGGGTGGGTGTAAATTTGGCCCTCCCATACAAATGGTGTCGGCGGCTCGAGTCAATTTGGAAAGGCCAATTTTTTTGTCGTATTTCGTCCTATGTTCTTTGAGGAAAGTTGTTCAGTTTCATGGGTAGAATCACACCTTAATATACGGTCCTATTTTTTTTTAATACAAAAAACAATAATACTAAATCAATACGTACCACAGTTCTGACAAGTTGATCTATATCTGTAGCCGTAACGCATAGATGGTAGACCGGAGTCTGCAACGTAAGAGTCTTCTGAAACTGTTACTCCATCCTGTATTTCACAACAAATACAAACTTATTTTTTTTTAACTTTACGTTAGCACTTGTATTTGTATATTTTTTATGTTTTGAATGGGTTAATTATGAGATAAATGACTTTACTACAGAAATGGTAAGTAACTACTTAATAGTAACATTGAGGGCGCTCATTATTATAATTTAATATCAAATTTATTTTAATTAAGTATTAAACTTTCTTTTATCCAGTAGATATGTATTTATATGTATTAATACAAAATATTAAAATAAATTAAGTATTAATAAGATTACTTAATGAACAATAAGATGTTAACAAAAGATAAATTGTACAAATGTAGAGAAGTGAACCCTAAATGTCACCAAATAAAAAAAGCTAAAGACAAAGTTACGATACAATAGAAAATACTTTTACCTTATTCATAGATCCGCTAACACTCGCACTCACAAATAAACACATCAAAATCCGCCACATGTCCGTCACTGATTTAACACTATTAATATTTAAATTACTAAAAACCACGTGTAAGTTATAGGAAGTTCTCATGCGAGGTTCAAAGCGTTTGATACACTAACTCATGTCTTCGATCTCTGTGCTTTCCACGATTGGGCCGCTAAGATGACGCAGGATGGTAATAAAAGTCTGAAGTTCAAGAACCAACATTAAGTCGCCTGATTAATCTCTAAATACACTGATTTTCGTCGCCACATAGATTGACGTCGCATTATTTTATAGGATTTTATTAAAGATTATTATATATTTTTTAGTTAGTATTTAAATAAATAAGTTTTCCGTAGATACAAAGATTTTCCCGCGTTGGGAAGTAGCCTGTGTCCTATTGACCTAACATACGGGGTGTAAGGGATAGGGGTTGCTCAGTCAAGGAAACTGAACAACTATCACCAGGAAATTCTTTCAGGAAAATGAAAAACTATATTTGCTTTTCCGTACAAACTGTCTGATCAAAGTGGTAATTTTGTATGGGAAAGTATATTTTTTAACTCCTGAATGAACTTCCTGGTGAACATTGTTCAGTATCGTTGACTGAGCTACCTCTTTTGTGTGAGTTTTAATTCTCTCACAAAACTTGGATGTATTTATAGAGATAAGCTCGCAATTTGCAACATAATTTGTAACATTTTTTCTGGTTTTTTGATGTAATAAAGAATTTATAAGAGTACTAATAAGATGTACGTATTTTTTTAATATTCTCAGAGCTTCATCTTAGCGGCCTGCGGAGGCTGCGCACTGATTTGGCAATGACCCTGCGGTTCATCGACCCGAACAGCTACTTAGTCAACAAACCTTACGCTAAGCATCACATACCATATGACTATGGTCATAAGGCCTATATTTGTATTGAATATGTGATAAGAAATAATAAATTCAAAATTGAGATTGCATTTTGGATACAGGATGTAATATTTTTTATTATTAGTTACGTCATATTTTAAAGATTTACATACATACATGAAATCATGCCTTTATACCAATGGGGTAGGCAGAGCGTAAACGACCTAAAAAAAGGTCGTTCCGCCACGTCTGACAAAGTTTTGAGGGTTTATATAAAAAGAAATATTTGTAGGTATATTGCTGTAGTGACAAGTTGTCAGCCCATCACCTAAATTGCAATATACTGATACCCCTTAGCTGGTTTTAACAGCATGCTCGGGAGGAAATGCAATTGGCACATTCTATGTTTTTCTCGCACTCCCAGTCTAGCATGGAAGTAGTTTATTTAAAGATTTGTCTAGGGAGATCTTCTGCATATGCATTAAAAAATTGTCATTGATCTAATTGGATAAGGAAAGGCAAAGCACAAATATAACATCCACGTATTTAGGAATATTTGAAAACTAATGTTTAATTACTTTCTGGGTCTATTTTTTTTCTGGATATCAAATAAATTGTCTCTTTTCAGTATTTAACGTACACAATATTTAATTGTGTTCTTAATTTTTTGGCAGTGGATATCAATAAAATAGGATGATTGTAATAAATACAGGATCATCCTGTATTTACATCCTAAATCCCACTAACAATGACGTCAGTGTAAGGAAGGATACCTAATTAAGTTGTAAAGGACTTCGTTGCTCTGGCTATGTTAACGACGTAAAACGTGGTATTAAGAAAACATACTCGTATTATGGAAACTTTTCTGAATGTGTCCTAATGAACACACAATTTTTTGTTGGAATTTCGTAAGTATTCCATTATTATTAGTCTAGAAAATAGAGCGAGGTTACACAGAAGATGCCTGTTCGTCCTCGCTTTGAAAAAAAGCATTAGGGTAGTATGCTTTGGAGAGATTTAAGCCGCCATGCATCATCATCATCTCCTTAGCCTTATCCAGTATCTCACAGGGGTCGGCTAACTAATTTAGGGGATTGAAAGAGGGGACTACACAGAGCGACTGCCATCTGACCTCCGCAACCCAGAAGGGAAACCAGACCCAATCCTAATCTAAAGTCAGAGTTTTCAAGCCGCCAATGCTTAGCACTGGCCTCTGACATAGCTTAACGACTAATATCTACGATATTAAACAATATTAACTAGGATTAACGGCTTATCGTGCCTTCCGAAGCATATAAAAGGCGCCGAATAAACGTAATATATGAAACTCGAAAACCGAAAAACACATTGGTACGTGGTGGGATTCGAACCACGACCTCCCGCTCAGGAGGCAGCGGCCGTATACACTACACCATTGGGATCTCTTAAGCCGCCACGCCATGCCATAGTATAATACAATTCAATATCTAACCTCTGTCTGTGTTAAGTATAGCTACATAACACAACGCATACATTTTTAAACTTCACAAACCTTTATTTTAAATGGATATGATTCTTTTATTAGATTAATAGAGTCTTTTTCATTATGGGCATTTTGATTTTGAAATAACGAACTGTGTTTGTAAATAAAACCAACTCATTCTTAATACAAATCTTTATTATGTATACGACTTTAATCATGGTACAAAACTATGATTAACTTATGCAGCTATGAATAAGTTATAAAATTATTATTAAAAAATTATGCGTTTTATGCATGTCATATAACTATGATGGTTTTCTAATCGTTTTAACATCGTTACATAAATGGTTCCATTTTTAACTTATTCTATATCAAATCTAGATAAATTCGTAATCGTTATTTTCTATTTTTAATCTATCACAAGTCAGATAACTATCATAAATACTTCTCTACAACTAAATGGCCTGTATTTATAAAAATGCTTTTCTCATTGCAATGTTCAATACAAAATATTTTGCTATATGATATGACATAATATCCAATAATTTATATTTTGTGAACTAATTTGTTGTAATTAGAGACTAGCGTAATACTCGAAAACATTTTATGAAAAAATAACGTCTCTACATATTTTACGAATAAACTTATTGTTACATTTTCCTATCTAGTCCAATAATTTAGAAATAAATAAGGTTCGAACATTAACTATATGGTGTATCCTAATATGTAAGGTAGGCAAATTCAAGCTTGAAACTGGAGCTTTACACGAAAATACCACCACGTCCAACCAACTCCCGCGTGTCTTCAGTCCACTTATTCTTCTTCAGTGAAGTGTAATGGTAGAACTGTTCATAATGATGAATAGAATCTAACTCTCTTACTCTAATGTATCAAAACTAATGTAAGGGGCAGCGTTCTGAAAACTGATAGGGGTCGCTCAGTCAACGAAACTAAACAACTATCACCAGGAAATTCTTTCAGGAGATGAAAAAAGATTTGAACTTCCCATACAAAATTACCACCTCCATCAGACAATTTGTATGGAATACCAAATTTTTATTCTCACTTTCTGAAAAAAACTCATACTCATAGTTGTTCAGTTCCATTGACTGAGCAACCCCTATCAGTTTGCGGGACGCTGTCCCTTATTTTGCATGATATTTTCGTGGAACGATCCACAGCTTATTGGTCTAGCATGTTTAATCTGTACAGTAGCAAGCATCCTGGGTGTTCTCCCGGATCCAGTTGAGGTAATTGGTGACCCTGGTGTAGACGCCGGGGTAGCCGGCGCGCGCGCAGCCGTTGCCCCATGACACCACACCTGGAATTTAATTTACAAAATCTTTAAAATATATACTCAAACAGATCGTCCAATCTCCAGTGCATCCTTGTAACACATACAGGGTGTATACACATCAGCAGTATTTTTTTTCAGGAAGTGAGAAGTAAAATTTGATATTCCATACAAATTGTCTGATTGAGGTGGTAACTTTGTATGGGAAGTTGAATTTTGTTATCATCTCCTGAAAGAATTTTCTAGTGATAGTTGTTCAGTTTCGTTGACTGAGCAACCCCTATCGGTTTGCTGGGCGCTGACCCTTACACCCGGTATATTGACCAGCATAAATGCTACAACACCTATCTTAAAATGTGGTGTAAATTTATCCCGAACGCTTATGATAATACTCATTACATAATTTTTGCTTCTGATAATATGGTTTTTGACCATATATCAATATCTATTTTAGTAAAAAATATGTGACTTTATGTGTCTTAGAGTAACCAACCATCAACTAACACTAGTTCACATTAGCCATCACGTTATAAAACGTAGCAAATTTTTCATCGTAATGATTGTCATTACTTTGTGGCCATGTTGTTGGGATGAAAGTCATATAGGCAAAAGGGTAATCAATTTGAATGTGGATGGATATGTTGGGAGAGGATGACCAAAGAAAAGATGGATGGACTGCGTGAAAGATGATATGTCTAAAACAGGTGTGAGTGTTGAAATGAGGGCTGACAGGGATGAATGGAAGAAGAAAACGTACAGCGCCGACCCCAAGTTAATGGAATAAGGGCAAGCAAATGATGATGATTGTCATTATTTTACTAATATGGTGTCCGGCAGAACGTTGAACATACGAAAATAGCAGATAGGGATCATCTGCTCTCTAGTCAGCCCAAATAATTTGACCCAGGCCCCATAGATTTTTTGCTGAATTTCATGAGTTCGTAAACTAATAAGTCCTATAACTTTATGTAAGACGAAACTGGCAACACATTTTTTTGTTTTTGTCACGACTGTTAGTAAATTGTTTGGCGGAGGTTCGGTTATTTAAAAAAAATGGAAAATCTATGGGGTCAATAGCTATTTTCGTAAGTCCAACGTTCTGCCGAACAGCCTGTATAGGCACATTGTCGACAATGGCCGTAGGGTCCAGCCTGGCCGATTACAAAGTAAACATCAATATTCATTACCTATGAGCTCGTACCGTTTGTCCTGCTTTCTCTCCGCGATCAAGGGGCCGCCGCTGTCGCCCTGAAACGAGAGAAAGTATTTACAAAATATTACTTACTGTAACGCCAGTCGACAACAGATGGCATGATTATAGTTCGTTTCTTTAACGTTGAGTTATCGATAACAACCTGTTTTGTGGCCCATAAACTGCTTTTTTTATTGCAACTTAGCAGAGGTTCAAATTTCGGAACCGCCGATGATAACCTTGTTAGAAACATATATTTTTTAAAGCATAGTGGTTGACTATCATTAAACTTTTAAAATAAAAGCAGGCTATGTGCCGCAAGACAAGTTGGTGTCGGTTACGCAACGTTAAAAAAACGAAATATAGTAAATAAAACTCGTTAGTAATGTAATACGTGGGACACTCAGAAAGTTTTGCGACACTAAAAAATATTGTTCTACAGGTACATATATTTTTATTAAATCTTTTCAAAGTACTCTCCACCAGCCTCTATACAAAGATTCATGCGTCTGAACCAGTTTTCAAAACACTTTTTCCAGTCCGCCGTAGACACCTCGTTTACAGCCTGCTCGAACGCAGCCAGCGCATCTTCCGGCGACGAAAATTGTATCCCCTTGAGCTGATTTTTTATTTTTGGAAATAAAAAGTAGTCACACGGTGCTAGATCAGGGCTGTAAGGAGGGTGACCCAGGAGTTTGACTGGTGTGCTGTCCAGGAAGTCCCTCGTTTTGAGCGCGGTGTGAGCAGGCGCATTGTCGTGGTGGAGCAGTATTCCGCGGAGCCCTGTGTTTGGTCGCTTGTTGCTCACTACAGAAAAAACTTCTGGTAAACATTTGGTAGTATACAATTCGGCGTTAATGCTTCTTTGATCTCGTAAGGGAATTGAGGCCAAGTGGCCAGTCAAATTAAAAAAAGCTGGCGATCAAAATCTTCCCCCCGCTTCGAGATCGCTTCACTTTGGTAGGCGTTGGTTCATTTTGAAACACCCAAACTGTCGACTGGCGCTTGGTGTCTGGATCGTATTGATAAATCCAGGACTCATCACCTATTACGATGTCGTAAACACGCCGAGACGAGCCTGCTTCAAATTTGTTCAGCATATCACGGCACCATTCCACCCGGGCCTGCTTCTGAGCGTCGGTGAGGTAGTGCGGCACCCAGAGCGATACTATCCTCCTCACGCGAAGATGCCCTTGTAGAATCTCGTGAACGGTTCCCGATCCAATCTTTAATATGTGCTGAATCTCCTGATATGTAATTCGCCTATTATCTTGGATTAAATTTTTTACTGCTAGCTCGTTTTCTTCCGTAATAGCCGTCAAAGGGCGACCGCTTCTTTCTTCATCCCCCAAGGTTGGTCGACCGCGCCTAAATTCGTTATACCAACGATACACGGTTGCCTTGGAGGGGCTTTCATATATAAATGCCATTTGAAGTCTATCGAACGATTCATCCGGTTTCAGGCGACACTTGAAATCGTAAAAAATCATAGCTCTAAAATGTTCCCGGCGCAGATCCATTTTTCAGTAAGACACGATACTTTGAATTGGCTCGCAAAAAATGTGGAGGGAAATTTTGAAAATGGAACACACATATTTTTACTTACAAGTAATCATATTTTCAAAAAAGATTCTAACCGGCCGGTCTGCCATATATAAAAACTATTTATCGCAATACTTTCTGAGTGGCCTGGTATGTTCTCTGATTTAAAGTAATTATCCCAATTTGAGCAAAAAGGCATTTATGAGTTTTCAGGATCGATCATATTCATACTAATACATTAGTTGTTTTTTAACTCTGACACCAGAGTCCATAAGGTCGATAGTCTCGAACCCACACGACAGAGGAAAAAGTACAGTCCACGTTAAGCACTTTCTATAAGGTAGTTCATAGAATATTTGACTGTGTTTAATTATAAAGCTTTGGGAATATGAATACTCGTAGTGTAAACGTTAGTAGTTAGTTAACTTTATCTGAAACTGCAACAATAATCACTACATAGTATAAATCCAAGTCGCTTTCTCTATCCCTATATATGCATAAATCTTTAAAACTACGCAACGGATGTTGATGCAGTTTCTTTTAATGGATAGAGTGATTCAAGAGGAAGGTTTATATGTATAATACATGCATAATATAGTAGAGAAGCCGGGGCGGGTCGCTAGTAAAATATAAAATATTGTCTATTTTAGTATCACTTTGCGTGATGTGAAGTACTGAAGAGTTTACTGCTCATAAAATAAGTTTGTCACATAAACGGACTATTATTTCTTACATATTTTATCTCTAAATTATTACTCAGTCGTGTGAAGTTTTCTTCTTCTATCGATTCGACGTATTGAATCTATAGATACACCTGTGTCATTGTTTCCGAGTACAACCTGTATTGTGATCAACAAATTGACAAATCTCAAAATGACATACATACATATCATCACGCCTTTATCAGGCAGAGCGTAAACGACCTAAACAAAGGTCGTTTCACCACGTCTGACAAAGTTTTGAGGGTTATAAATAATCTCAAAATGAACTGTATAAGAATTACATAGCCCAAAGGGCTGGAAAATATTTTGCGAATGTACGTATTTGGTTGGTATATTTATAGTGAATATAAAATACAGATACCTACAGACAATCATTTCTTAAACAAATATCTCACTGTCATTGTCACCAATTATTCAGGGTACCATGTTGGGTGTTTTATTTAATTAATTAAATATTTAATTAATTAAATATTTAATGCTCCCCTTTAAAGAGTATATACCCCTCCCAAGTAAAAAAATCTTACCTGGCAAGAATCCTTCTGCCCAGTCTTAGGGTAGCCAGCGCACAGCATATTGTCAGTGATCATGGAGGCTGTGTATTTGGTCTTTCGGCAATCCTCATTGCTGATGACCGGCACCTCCACATCCTGAAGAGTACAAGATACTTTGCCTTCTTCAGATAGGGTGCCCCAGCCTGAGGCTACTGCTTTTACTCCCACGTATAGGTTATCTGGAAGAGAAAAAGTTTACACTATACCGGGTATAAGGGACAGCTTCCCGCAAATTGATATGTGTTGCTCAGTCAACGATACTTAACCGAAGGATGTTCTACAGGAAAATAAGAAAAAATGCGTTTCCATACAAATTGTCTAATCGAGGTGGTCATTTTCTGGTGGAAGTTGTTCAGTGTCGTTGACTAAGCAACCCCTATCAGTTTGTAGGGTGCTCCTTACACCCGATATAACATTGGTTAGTTAGTGTCTTATATCCTCATTGCTGTGAAATTGACAAGAGGTATATTCGTAACTTGATTTGGAGTTTTTACAAAAAGAAGATCAAAATAAAAACAGTACTGCTAAGAAGATAGATGTCACATTTATTGTATCAGAAATAGGATCCTCCTGTCGAGTCGCAGTGTTGACATTGTCAAAGTGTATCAATGTATAGTGCGACCGCCATAACTGTTCAGGCGACGATATTAGGAACTAAAATTTGGTTAGGTTACACTGACAGCAATTAAAGCAATGACAACTATAGTGGCGACGTGACAAGGTCAACAGATTTCTCGGTCGATCTGTGAACCCATGTTATGGGTTTTATAGCGACGGCACGGGAGACAATGATCACGGTACTAGACCATGAAGTACTTACTAGTATTAACAGCAGGCAAGCAGATAGGCTTGACGGCATCTCTCGTTGAGTCTCAGCAAAGCGATGTAGTTGTTAAAATTGGTCAGGTGAACTTGTTGGCAGTGGCGCAAAGGACGAGGTTAGATTCGATTATGAAGTACTTACTAGTATTAAGAGCAGGCAAGCAGATAAGCTTGATGGCATCAGAGATGGGGACTCTCTCGTTGAGTCTCAACAAGGCGATGTTGTTGTCAAAGTGAACTTGTTAGCGATGGCTCGAAGGACAAGACTTACTCTACTAGACAATTTAAGTACTTACTAGTATTTAAAGCAGGCAAGCAGATAGGCTTGATGGCATCAGAAATGGGGACCCTCTCGTTGAGTCTCAACAAGGCGATGTCGTTGTCAAAGTTGGTCAAAGTGAATTTATTGGCAATGGCGCGAAGGACGAAACGAGTCTCTGGTCTGACTGTAGCATTGCAGCGGTTGTGCTCTCCAAATGTCACCTTGATCATGAACCACATGAACCTGGAAATGAGATATAACGGGTTACATACATACATACAATCACGCCTTTAGCCCTAATGGGGTAGGCAGAGCGTAAACGGCCTAACGGGTTATATAAATAAATTATGCTTGACTATTCATAGAGCGATATTTTTTTAACGAAGATCTATTCTTTCCTTCAACTTTCTTCATGATGTTGTATTTATTGCTCTTATTTACGGAATTATTGATCTATTGTTTTCTATTTGTATTATTAGAATATAATTATTTAATGTTTACAAGGCGAATAGGATAGTAAACAATGAACATTGTACTGTCCTATGGGGAAAGTGACAATATTTCGGCCCACCGACTTGAATACTATTAATGTTTCCTCATTTTACACTTTCACTTACATTCGGTTTTTTATTGCCATTGATAAACTGTTTATATATTTCTTTCATCGATTACTTTTGCCAAAATTCGAATGCTACCTTCTTATTGCGACAGCATAATCGAATCTTATCTAAAAGTGAAATGATTGAATGCGTTTTCTCTTTTGAAACGCGATTTTTACTTATTTCAAGAATATAAATCATAAATTTTATTTAGCTATTCAGAATTTTGAATGCCTGCCTTTTACTTTAGATCCAAAAAACTACGCACAAATGAAAATATAGTAAACAAACATTCGGTTGGAATTCCTGAGATTTGGGCAAAACGACAAGATGGCATATGGTCAGTGAGGATAATGAACTCTTTCGCATAAAGCCTGTCCTGCCGGTTAGGGTGAACGTACCTAAGTTTTACCCAACTTAATACGCAAATTCTTTAGAATACATTTTTTCCTCAGGTTATCGGACTCGTTTACGTATGATTTATGATACCTATCATCTGCGATCAAAACTTTTGTCGTAGGTATTTTAAAACAAAATTGTCTCATTGTTTTTTTTTATCTTGTCCGTGTGCATGAGTATGTAATGCAAAATTTGTACCTAGACATTTGATTAATAATTTTGGATCCTAGGTTGGATAGTAAATAGTTTTCCAACAACAAATAATTTTATCGCTAACCCAATAATGTAGAGTGAACAACCTTTTATCGTTAATCTAATTGCCTGCATCATTGGACAACCTAAGCAAAAATCATCATTAACCCTAATTATCTTACTCATCAGCTATTGTGATGGAAAATAAACGAATGTCATATCTGTTTCCATTTCAAAAGGTATAACATAGCAAAAAATTTGCAGTTTCGTGATTTGAGCTGAACTCTACAGTAGATAATGCAAAATCTCAAATATTTTGAATTTGGGCCTTTATCTCCTATGTAAAATATTTTACAAATAATACCTATTTTACTTGCATTTGCTTGCTTAGCATTGGCGTATTACCAAAAAAAACCTAAGAAATCTCTAAATACTTCTTATATAACTCTTTGTGTACAAAGATATACTGTCAAGAAGACAGCACATGAATAAACAAATAGTTAGGATTCACTAGATGCATGTCCCTATGCAAATTTGTGAAATCTCAAGACCAGTGTTCAGAAAGCAAACATGTGTTAAGAGCACTGTTCAAATATTGGACAGTATACATTCTTGGTTACACGTAGCATCCAGTTTTTCTGGACAATAATCTAAGCTTAAGTGTCGCCAATAAGGCTCGTTTTTATAAAGCTATCTCAAAATTTAAAGTAATATTAAGTATGGGTTTAACAGGTCCTTCTGTACTGAAATTACATTTCTGATACGGTCTCAAACTAGCTGTCAATCTCAAGCGCTGATTATAATTATGGACCTAGGTGTACTATACGCTGAATACCAAGCCGCCAAGGACAGAGATACGAGTATTAGGAAATGTATCATCAAGAAAATCTACCATTATAGTAAGAAACAACGCAAAGAGAACTTTAATTTGGAGCACAATCCTTACTGAGCATTTTAGGCATTCCCCGCAGATATCTTAATTTGCTTGAGGTAGAAGTATAATATCTAGAGAAGATCATCTTTAATAGAGTTTTCAATTTTAAATGGTTGTCTGGTGCCTTTGACACAATTAATAATACTCATCCTTCCAGTACGTATCGATCAATAAAATATTGGTGAGCAATGAGCATGAATCCGTCGGAGAACCGCTCCAAGTACGTCCTTTCCTTTTAGAGTTAGACGACGGGGTTCCGTGAAAAATAACGTTTTAAAATTCGGGTGGCCCTGTGTTGTTGATAAGCAAGTCGATTTCAAGATATGCAACCATCGCCCGTAGTGCCCTAGAAATATCGTTCAAATTAGCGTGCGCTACGGCGTGGCGGTTACGTCCGTGGCCGCGTCAAAAAAGGTAATTCCATATAAACTACTAGTCGGATTAAAAAAAGGATAAAATACGGATATTTTCCCAAAGAAACCGAGAAAGCGCTGTTTATAGTTTAGGAGGAATAAGAAATTTACCGATAAAAACATCCTCACTTCAAGTTTTTTAGCATTCTTGACCTAGAATATTTTTAAATGTTGGTATTGTAGACTATGATCTATTTCCTTAGATATACTCGTAATTTTTGTATTTTTGAATTAAATTGTTTAAAAGGAATATGATCTCAAAAGCTACCATTATTTGCCGTATGGAATCCTCTTAAATGCTTACCCTTTGACGCAATGAGCAGCTGTGAGCACGTATTGGTCGTTGATGAGCATGCCACCACAGTAGAACCGCTTGAAGTACGTCAGCTTCGCCATCCAGGGGAATTCGTCAATGCCCGCCTCATCTCCTCCCACGATCCGCCCAGCCTCGTTCCTCTCTCCACATTCTGGAAATTGATGCAGATAAATTATGTGAGGAGACAATTTTTCATACGCTGAGTAATATTATCCTAAAAAATCAAGAATAAAACTTACTCCAAAGCTCGGAATCATCCTAGTTACGTATACCAGGTGTAAGGGACAGCGTCTCGCAAACTGATAGGGGTTTCTCAGTCAATGATACTGAACAACAACATCAGCAGGTTTTTTTTCAGAAAGTGAAATTAAAAAATGGCTTTTCGTTACAAAATGTTTACCTCGATCAGATATAGACAGACTAGTCAGACCATCAGGTGCTTAATAGGTCTCTAAACTGGTAACCCATAGAAATTGGAGCCAAGCCCTTCTGTACTTCTTGTAACTAGAGACATTTCTAGCTATACAAAAGTATGCTCAATCTATTATAGGTACGTTTAATTGCGTATTTCACTTTCAATCACTTTCGTTCTTGCATTAGTGCCCATCGCAAGTACATGGTTTGTTTTATATTAATAGTGTAACCAGAATTATAAAGTAGTGTAGGGCTAAGTTTGTTTATAGTTTGAAGGTAGAAGGGTTCTTTATCAGTGTACTAGATTAATAGCTTCTAATATAGGTAATATTTCAATCCCAAACCAAAAAAAGGAGGAATCATCTTGAAAGTTTCCTTCGTGATAAAATAAAAGTAAGTATTTTCCTTGCAACATTACAAAACAAAAGTAGGTAGTATTCCATAATAGTTACTGCTTTCTTATACATTGTTGCAATGTGTGCGTGACCATCAGATACATTTTCATGACCGATAACAGCTTACCTTGCTCTAAAATCCAAATGCTAGTTACGTAAGTCTTACTTACTCTAGCTTTAAAAATATACAGTTATCAAACTATTTAAGCTTAAGTGAGACATTCTAAATAAAGATTTTAATAACGGGCACTAACTTTGGAAAATAAGTCGCGTACTTCACGAAGGGACTCCGAATGTCCCGAAACATGTCGTGAAATACGCGAGTTATTTTCCAAAGTGAGTGCCCGTTATTAAAATCTTTAAATATACAGTTGTCTACTTCCAATCCAAAAAATGAGCGATACTACATACTTTATAGTGGCTGAAGAATTGGCAAATCGAAAGACCTCTAATCTACAGGCACTTTATAATGTATAGTATAGGTTCTTGTTTTGTTAACGATCCTTGGGGTTCGAGAGCTGCGACAGTGGCGCTATCAGTTTTAAATTAATTGTGCCTTAAATAGAAACATTATCATGAATATATTACGATTGGCGACAATCGCAACTAATTCTCCATTCTATAATTCATTATATAATAATTTACACTAACCATTAACGCTATGTACATACGCTAAAAGTGGGCACTTTTAGCACATTTGCATTACATAGCTTTTATGCTTAGTGTGAATTATTATATTAAAATGGAGAATTAGTTACGTTTGTAGCCAATCGTAAAATAATTATGAAACTGTTTGTATTTTAGACACAATTAAACTGGGAGCTGAACTGGGAGCGAGAGAAAAACATAGAATGTGCCAGCTGCATTTCCTCCGGAGCATGCTGTAAAAACCAGCTAAGGGATCCGAGGGTTTCGGTATATTGTGATTTAGGCGATGGGCTGACAACCTGTCACTACAGCAATATACCTACAAATCTATCCTAAATAACCCTCAAAACTTTAATATTTGATAAACTTAAATCACTCACTTGCTGTGTTTAAGCGAGTCCCGTGTGAAGAGTCGATTGTTTTTTTATGATACCAAAACCCTTTTTGTAAATTTAGAACCTTCCATGCTGGACTGGGAGAGATAGAAAAACATAGCATGTTCCAGCTGCCCTTCCTCCCGGGCATGCTGTAGAAATCAGCAAAAGGGACTCGAGGGTTACAGTGTATTGCAATTTAGGCGATGGGCTGACAACCTCTCCATATACCGATACACATTTCAATCTAAAATTTCCCTCAATTTTTATCAGACGTGGCGAAATCGCCTTTTACGAGGCGTTTAACGCTCTGCCTACCCCGTAAGGGATAAAGGCGTGATTTTATGTATGTATGTATTTAGATAATTAAGTACTAACTGCAATTGCACGTGGATTTGGGCTGGTTCATCTCCATGAGGGGTGGTCGGTTGCCCCACACTCCGCCGAAGAAGTTCTTCGTGAACACGCCTCGAGCATCTCGCACGGATACAGAATCACCCTGTACAATATCAAAATTAAAAGGGGATTTGTGCCATTGATGAAACTGAACAACTTTATAATTGGGTTAAAATAAGAAAACTAATTACTACTGATAAGCGACCAAAATTGACATAAAGTGGTTAAATAAATCGTATCCTTACGATTCCAATAAATTAGTACAACCATCACACTCACCTCAGAACAAGAGAAAGCCACCGCCACGAGAACAAACACAGAACACTTCCACATGTTTAAAAATATTCGAAACAATAGAAAAATACGAAATTCAAATTTGGTATTGGTTGGCGCACAGCTGGCGCATCGTCTTGTCTTAGTACTTTGAAGTGGCGCCCGCGCAAGCCTACGGTATACTGCGATCGGCACGGACCTGCCTCCGACGTGATTCGGGTACGAACCCCACTAGTCCAAACTTTGGAATTAAACATATCGATGTCCAATATCTCAAATGATGCGACGTAGTTTCTTAGGCAGCAATAGGGTCAATCAGTGATGATTGTTTTAAACCTGTTGCGTTGATATGATACCAGGTTAGATTTTTTTTGTTACGGTTTGAACCGTTACTCTAGTCGTGTTTGTATCGTAGCAATCTCATTAAAAATGCTAAATATGATTTTGGACAGTGAACAGCCCTTTTCTAGGAGAGTTAAATCTTAGACTCTACCCACTAGAGTCCCTATCCTGTCCTACCATGATCATATTTTTGCGTGTAATAAGTGCATAAATCGCATAAATAAAAATCCTTGCAATAACAATGAGTTCAGCATTTCCTCATTTTAAAATATCAGAAGTAAAAGTTCTTCGATCCAAAAAACTATAAATACTGCTTATTTCGGGTTTTCATTTTAAGGCAATTATTTTATTTTCTTGTCCGTTATTTAATATGGTTATTTATAGCCTTATCAGTGTCGAATCCTTTCGTCCGCTTCGACGCGTCGTGTTCGTGTTGCGAAAGTGGGCGCTTTCCAACAACGGTTCATAAGGTCTCTGACGTCACCATTCACTGCGCCGCCGCCGCCGCTAAGATGCCTGATTGGTGATCGAACTTTGCTCGAATTCACCGGCTAAAACTAAAATTTAAATATATTTGTTACTTTCAAACTAAAAACATTGGAAAAGGGCGATCTATTCTCTCCGGTTTTTGATTTATAGTCGGTGGTTTTATGCGTTATCTGTCATTTTTATTCGCCGTCATATGATAAATTTGATGGCTGATAAAATTGACAGAAATACTGGAGAAACGTGCAAAAGCACCTCAAAACCTAGCGGGAAAACTGTAAAACCATAAGGTATAAATCGCCTGTCCTTTTTTAATTTTATTATTTTGAAAGTCACAGATAGATTTTAATTTCAGTTTTAGCCGGTGGTATCTAGAATCGAGCCCGTCGGCATCTTTAGGAGATTTTATATTACCTAAAACGTTTGTGACCATAGTGAGTGTCAATCAAGAGCCCATCTGCTCCATGACTTGTTTTTGTTCGACGGATAGAACTACCACTTAATTTAAAGGAACGTGCCATGAAATCGGCAGGCAAGATTTCAGTCAAATATGTACTGGATAGTCCAGATTTATTCAGTTGACAAGACATACTTAGAATTAAACAAATAAAAATAGTGACTTTTAAAATAAAACAATAAAATACCCAACAATTTAATACGATTTATTAAAGCACCTATACAAAAGATAAAGAAGTAATTTTTTTCAAAATTACAATTTCAACACCAAATAAAAGTCAACATTTAAGATTTTAACAAAATAGAACTACAACAAAAAATAAATTATCGAAACTTTAAATAGATTAACAATAAATTATTGTACAAAATTTATCGTGATAAGATCACAGGTACAGCCTAAAGAGCGTTTTTCTAACTTAATCATACTTATTAATTAATTAAATTAAAATGAATGTAATCTAAGCAGATAAAATACTTAGATATAGAAGAAAAGAGTATTTGATCAAAAATAATATGAATTGTTTTTATGTTACCGGAAGGCTCAAATAATACGTATAGAGATTTTTACGGTCTAAGATATCCTAAATATTTAAGAATCTTCAAGGAATAATGGTGAATGTCATTTATATACGAATCAGTGAAATTCATGGGTATACGTATACCTACACAGAAAACTATTTTAATTTGATGGCATTATAATAACGTATTAGAAACCCTACATCTGATTAAAACAACAACTAACAAGTTTACTTAAAAATAATAAAACCTTAAGCTTTTTACACTTTAGTATTTACAAAGCAATCAAATGAACACTTAGGTAGCTAGCAACGTCTTATTTAACTAACTTCTGGTAATCTGCACCACCGGCCTGAACTTAACTAACTAGTAACAATTTTAGTCAAAACTAAACTAGCAGTTTAAGAACTAACGAAATTAACAAAACTTATTAATAAATTAATAAGAACAAAACTAAATAATTAATTAAAAAAATAATAAGACTAATGAAGGAAAAAATTAAGAACTTGTAGAAAAATATAAGCTACCCGCAGCACTAGTATCCCGTCTGAGACAAAACTGCAATTTAGTATTTAGTTCAACTTATATAGAAATCAGATTAAGTTTGATTAAGAATTTGTTGGATTCTATATATACATGTTTGACATGACATGTACTGGTTACATATTACAATGTCAGAAAACATAATGCCTTTACTTAAAATGCATGAGCCCAAAATACCCGAAATCGAAATACTTTATGTTCAAAATGACAAGTATGTAGAATACCAATGATTTAAAGTACCTTACGGTCGAATAACCGAAACCCAAAAATTAAATGTACTAAATACTTAACCCTAAAATATTTAACCATAAAAGACTAAACTTGAAGTTAGGGGGGGCTCGGGGGGCGCAGCCCCCCGCAATAAAAAATAAAAACATTCTACTCAGATCCGACTCAGTAGGTTAGGTTAGGTTAGAGTAGTGACCCTTTGGAGCGAACGAAGTGAGCGACCGAGCCGCAGGGTGTGAGATCGTTCTCTTCCATGTCCGCTTTTACGACGTCAAGCCAGCGATAGATGTAAACGATACGATGAGTAACTGACAGAATTCTTAATATAAGTAAATCAAATATAATATCAACTATGACATTGACACATCATGTATTATTATTTTTTTCTTTTTGGTTTTGTAATTTAAGGATAATTGAAAATTTGATAAATTACACATTCGGAATTTTGAAAACTGAGATAATAATTATTAGTATTTAAAAATTCGGAATTGTACAGTAAGATGTACTGGATTAAGGTATTATGAATAATACGGTATTAAGATTTCGGGTATTTTGGGCCCATGCATTTTAAGTAAAGGCATTATGTTTTCTGACATTGTAATATGTAACCCATGTACTTCATAAAATAAATTGTCTCGCATGAAATTGTTTTACTGTGTGTCAAAAAATATTTGTTAAATTTGGTAGCTCTTCATTAGTATGAAGAAAAAGCAAAAGGGAATATCAAGAAAAGAGCCAAGGAGCACATAAATAGAAACAACACAGAAGGACGTGTTCATACAGCTAAACATACGACAAACTTCTTTACCGTAGTTTGAATAATACTTACGTATAATCAATAAGGTACACCAACTCTTTCATTGAATAACAACAACTACCTAGAATCTAACTAAGAGTATTTTGTTTGGTTCTCACCACTAGATTATGACCTTTAACCTCACCAATATGCGCTATGACACACCTTCTTGGCACGTACTATATTCTACTTTATATAAATATGATAACAATATTTTTATACATGCATTAAATACTCGATATAACAATGCTATCGATTTGTAGAGCGCACAACTTAACTAAACATTGACTAAAATTATTGGCGTCCCTTTCTGTTCTCTCATGACAGAAAATTATAGGTTAAGTAGTAACTTAGTAACTTATATTAGTTAAGTAGTGATTTTCGCAACTACAAATTGGTACCAATGTAATAACAAAACAATGTATTGTTATTATTAACAAAATATACATAACATTTTTGTTAACAAATATAAATAATCTAAGCTAATTATAAAATAATTTAAATTTTAAATAACCCCAATCAAAACAATCAAAAGAACGAAGAGACTAATATAAAATTAAAGAAAAAATCGAGATCTACATTTCTGCATCTTTTGTCAAACTTCAACGTGCACAATCTACTTACAGGACGTAGCAGAATTGGCATTTGTTCATAGTACAATTACTATTTCTTTTCTTTTGCATGAACATCTGAGCTTCAATTTATATGCCATATGCTCTCTCTTCTACAACCTGTATATCCAAGAAGTGTGTATCAGTCTGCGCAAAGGCAAGTGTCTCTTAGGTTTGCCCTCAACCAGGGCAGGTAGCGTGTGATCCTCGTGTACACTCCCGGATAACCTGGTCTTCCGCATCCCACTCCCCACGATACAATGCCTGGAATAAGAAAAATATATTCGGTTGTTGTTTATTTTTTATGAATAAAGTCGGAGAAAATAGGTCACCCCCATTTTATACACACATCGTTTAAGTATTTTAGGTTTTCAAAATTATTTTGTGAATGTACAAACAATATTTCTTATTTTTTTATTGTTAAACTTATATCCTTTATGTTAATTGAAAGACCATTTTACTGTTCACATATCCACAAAATAATGTCCAGATAGTGCTGTCGATTCTTGAGGACACGAGTTAACTAAAATTATTGCAGTCCATTTCTGTTCTCTCATGATAGAAAATGTCAGATGACAATTTTAATCAAGGTTCGATGATTTGGTACGCATCCAAATTGCCCCCATTCTACCTGAGGATAGGATAATTAATTCTAAATTCGCATCCTAGCATTTCAGGTTGCTACGAGTGTTACGCCGCCGTCGTACTTTATTCCAGAAAATGATCCTTAGACCCGTAATTATAATCCGCACTTGAGATTGACAACCAGTTTGAGTTCGTATCAGAAATGTCATTTCAGTAAGAAATGGCTTGTCAAATCGATAATCAATGTTGCTCTCAATCTTGAGATAGCTTTACCAATACGAGCCTTAGTGTTTTCAGTTCCAGCCGTATGATGCTTACCTACGATTTGGAACTTGTCTCCGTCTTGCACAAGCAGAGGCCCTCCGCTGTCGCCTTGGCAGGAGTCTGTCGACGCCCGACCCGCGCACAGCTAAAAAAATAAATCATCAAAAGATTTTTTCAAAAAATATATATATACATATATGTAAGTTTTGAGGTAAATCTATATTAAACAACAGCTACGTATTGACTATTAAAATTTCTAGGATTCAATAATTCTTAAAAAGAATATACTTCAAATATGTCGTAAGCCAAAGATTTTGTATACTTTTTTGATATCAAGGTAGTTGAAGCTTTAAACGATGCATCAGAACTAATAAATTTAGACATTCGACGACAATGCCTTGCCAGCTACTGGTCTTACCATGTTGTTGGTGATCCTCGAGGCCCGGTACTTCATGCCCCTGCACTGTGAGAGAGACAGTATGGGCACCTTGACTTCTTGCACCACCGCTGGTAACTGACCCCCTTCAGACGTACGACCCCACCCCACGACAATGCCCTGCTTGCCGGCTGGGTCTAAACCTGGAAAAATAAAATAAAAATATGATGGTGATTTCTGGACGAGTCTACTTTTCCCTTTCAATGTTATGATCAGCCAAAGATATTGAAATTGATTTATTTTTATAGAAGTTATTTAGGATGACGATTCTTGAATAATAAGAGCAAAGAAACTTTAGGGCAGCATGCTTCTTATAGGATCTGCTAGCAGGTAGGCGGCCTTGATGGTCCAAAGGTCTTTGACAGCCAGCTATTGACAGAACAATGGCATTGCATGGTAGTGTCAAAGATATCTGTGGCGTAGATATTGTTCCCCGGATTCATCTACTACAAGTATACTTACTAGCAGGCAGACAGACTTTATGATGTTATTGAAGCTGATCGGTTTCCTTAGCTTCAGCAGTGCGATTTCATTGTTGTACGAATTGGCGTCGAAACTGTGGTGTCGAACGATCGAGGTCACCGCTAGCATTATGGCTGCTTCCATAATTATCTAGTCTTCTTTTCCATGATTCTTCTACTATACTTACTAGCAGGAGGTAAGCAGACGGGCTTGATGAATATGATAAGGTTTCCTCAGCTTCAGCGGCGTATTTTTGTTGCTATACGAGCCGGGGTCGAAGCTGCGGTGTCGAACGATGGATGTCACCGCTCGTATTATGGCTACTCCCATAATTACATAGTCTTTTTTACTACGATTCTTTTAGGATACTTACTAGCAGGAGGCAGGCAAACGGACTTGATGATCTTATTGAAGCTGATAGGTTTCTTCAGCGTTTTTTGTTGCTATACGAGTCTGCGTCGAAACTGCGGTGTCGAACGATCGACATTATCGTTCCCATAGATATATAGGCGTTATTCTCAGGATTATTCTACTATAGTTACTTACTAGCAGGAGGCAGGCAGACGGACTTGATGATCTTATTGAAGCTGATAGGTTTCTTCAGCGTTTTTTGTTGCTATACGAGTCCGCGTCGAAACTGCGGTGTCGAACGATCGACATTATCGTTCCCATAGATATATAGGCGTTATTCTCAGGATTATTCTACTATAGTTACTTACTAGCAGGAGGCAGGCAGACGGGCTTGATGATCTTATTGAAGCTGATCGGTTTCCTCAGCTTCAGCAGCGCGATGTCATTGTTGTACGAGTCTGCATCAAAACTACGGTGTCGGACGATAGATGTCACCGCTCGCATTATGGCCGCGCTCTCGGTCGTTATAGTTTGGTCGTGGTCGCCTAATATTACTCGGATCTTCGTGCGTTTCAGTCTGGAAATTTATGAGGACAATTAAAGACATGCTATTTTCAGATTGCGTTACTATGCGGTATTGCGATAGACCTAAAAAATAATTAAAAAGTCAGCTTAGAAAGTGGGTATAATGTTGAGTAAAGTTATTTCCAAATTGGTCTAGACACACAATCCATTTCAAATCAATAATCAATCACATTTTTTTTACATATCGCATTGCATAGCAAAACTTGATTTATGAAGTAATGCATGATTTTATCAATCTATCTTTCTTTCAGCAATGTAATGTGCCGCTACAAAATTGCATTATTCAGTGTTAGTAAAATATCTTGGATGACGAATGTTTCTAGTACATGCATCGTTTAAGATACCATTCACAGATAAATCATTCCGAACTAGCGTATAAGATAGCAGTCTTAAATAATGTAGCGGGTCTTTTGAACTAATCAATCTTCGTAGTAGAAAAGACATCAACGCGATGCATTGCAATTTCTTAGAACGTGTGAGGATTGTTTATATTTGTTACTTTTGTTTAGGCCAGGAGCTGGTACTGTGCTTAGTATATTCAAAACTGTTAGAAATGTCATCAAATTAATTGGAATGGATTTGATATACAAAAAGTTAAGGTTGATTTGAAGTTTTTCTGGCATTTCTTAGTTGTTTCTACAATACTTACTTCCTAACACAATGTGCGGCGGTAAGCACATACTCCTTGGTGAGGATCGAGGCTCCGCAATGGAACTGGCCATCATAGACAATCCTGGCCATCCAAGGGTACCGGTTGGTCCCGGCCGGCATCCCACCGACTATACGATTCTCTTGATTTGCTCCGCCGCACTCTGCGAAAGTTATCACAGTTTATTGAACCGCGATCAACGGAAACATATAACCATTTACAGTGTCGTCGAACAAGAAATGAGTGATCTACAAGACAGGTTGTTAAAGGAAGTTATTTCTTCCGGACAGCGGTAGTTGTATCTTGTTTCTGCTACTAAATTTCCCTTTTGATTAGCATGCAATATTTTACCATATAATTTTATATAGTATAAATCTATCTCAATAAAGAAAATATTAATCGGAAAATATAACTCAACGTAAAATCCCATTAAAACAGTAACATCAACTTCAGATAACATAATAAAGTGACTTGACTGACTGTGCCTACAAGCTACGCGGTTGCGGTAAATAAAAGGCATCAGAACATCAAGCGAAATGTTTCACACTTTCTCCGTTTGTGCGGTTCATTGGATCGCGATCGGCGCCCGCGCACAATGGCTACGTCGCGATCTGTTCCACTCGAACGCTCCATGATTCACGAGTCCGCACCAACCATAATTATAGACCACAACCTCACTGTATCGGCAGCTGTTACGTAAGTATTACAGATATATTATTATTTCTATGTAATGTTGTGTTTTTATAATGATTTTACAATATCAACAAACGGCTTTTAAAATAGGTATCTATAGTCTGCCACTCTATATCTACGTTAATCTAAATACAAGGAAGGTATACACAAAAAGGTATATACAAAGTAACATAATAGATCCATGCAGGTAACTACATAACATAATTTTATTTGAATAATAAATACATACGTGTGCTAATATATACAAGATAATATAAATAAGAACAAGAATTTTCTATAAGGGGTTGGTAAACTATACACAAACATTAAGGCTCGTATTTATAAAGTGATCTCAAGATTGAGTGCAATATTAAGTATGGATTTGATAGGCAAAAATATACTGAAATGACTTTACAAACTAGCTGTCAGTCTCAAGTGTTGTTTATCAATACGGGCCTTAGAAAGATACAAATTCTGCAGGGGAATAACAAAGGAATCTACATATATGTTATCCGTTATACAATGGAAAGCTAATTCTACAACTACATCTACAGGGTGGTTTCTCAGTGCCCCAACATTTGTACATGGTGCTTTACAGTGTACACAACACTTACCCAATTTTCTAGGCAGGGGGTTTACTCTGCCGCACGCTAAAACGTGAACGTGAAGAAATTATTAAATTTACATTAGAAACAAAACAACCTTTGTGCTAATCTTCGTTCTACAGTTCTTCAGGAAGCATATTTTTTCGAAGTTTTGTGATTCTTTACACAGTTTTTTTCTTTTACAAGGATTTTTACATTTGTTTTGCAATATGTGGTAATGTATTGTATAATTTTGTATCGTCTTTTGATTCCGAACGAACTACAAACTTCTGATAAGAACTGAATCAGCATACATATTACGTATACATAGTACAAACTCTGCAACTTTAATGTTATGATATATTGTTCTAAGGTAAT
This sequence comes from Scrobipalpa costella, assembly GCA_949820665.1. Classification (NCBI taxonomy): domain Eukaryota; kingdom Metazoa; phylum Arthropoda; class Insecta; order Lepidoptera; family Gelechiidae; genus Scrobipalpa; species Scrobipalpa costella. The sequence continues at coordinate 17,751,175 of OX463296.1, read as the reverse complement.
GTTCATTAGATTCATCTGTCATGTCAGTGAAGGTTTGTCGGTGAAACTAATGTCAAAATGGAAGTGTATATTTGGTGAGGAACTTTGATGCTAGAGTTCTTTACAGATCTTTCACGTAGTCCTTATTACGACTACTATCAAAAACTTGTAATGTTCTTAACTTATTACGTGTTTTGTTCAATTCTCATGAGTGTCATGATGTAAATTTCCCCTGCAACTTACCGCACGAGCACTTCTTGACCCCGGAGTCGTCGTCGTCATCTTCCTCCACGCTCTGCTCCTCCAAGACCGGGACTTCCAGACCGAAGATCGCGTCGAAGAGGAAACGCTGCGTCCTGTTGCCAACACCGGTTGATACCCGAACCTTTAACACATCAAGTTTATCTTATTTTATTTAACAGTTTATTGCACACATCATACAAAGGACAAACACATAAAAGAAACAATAGTACAACAGGTACCTACAGCTTATCTCAAAAAAAAAGCTAACTCTTCCAGCTGACCTACGGTAGTGAGAGTGCATGAGTGGAGCAGATAAGGCGTGTACAATTAAAATATAGGCAAGTATCTAGCATAATACATAGCATAAGCATCACAGCTAATATACTTCTGAGGAAAGAAGGGTTAAAATTGTATGCAGTGCGAGTGGATAATCTGATCGTTATAATAATGAAATAATTAAAAGTAATAATGAATACTTAATTTTTTCTTCAACATAGATTCCTTGTATTACTTATTGAATGTCATGTGAATTCTACACAATAGTTACTACCGCTTTACAACGTGTGAGCAGTGGAGAAGAAGCGGCGCAAGAAACTCGTACACTGCAACACGCCCTTATTTCTAAACTATTTTTCTATTCGAATCCGACTAGCGTTATCGTTAAAGAATAAAAATTATCCATACAAACAATCATCCTACCTATCTATCCTAGCAAACTCCTACATTTATAAGTAGGATAAACGTAAAAACTACTTTAGTATCTATTTCTGTCAAAAATATTTTTAATAGTTATTGTACCTCTGACATTATATACGAGGGGTGGCTGATAAGTAATCTACCTAACTATGAAAGAAAAGACTTTGATGGCTAGTTTATTTTTTATTTTTCGATATAGTCTCCTGCAAGTGAAATGCACTTATGACATTTGCAAATAAGTGACATCATGCCGTTAAAATAGTAATTTTTATTTTGCTCGTCAAAATGGTCAGTCACAGCCTCTTTCATTTCTTCGTCCGTCAAAAATCTGCGACCCCTCAATTTTTTCTTCAAATCTTTGAATAAGAAATAGTCACAGGGAGCCAGATCTGGACTATAAGGTGGATGGCTAATTTCTGTGAAGCCGTTTTTGCTCAGGGCTGACCTCGCCATTAAGGCTGAGTGTACAGGAGCATTGTCTTGTAAAATCAGAACACCTTTGCTGAGTTTGCCCCTCCGATTCTCTTTGATTTGTTCACGAAGCTGGTCAAGCAAGTTTGCATAATATTCAGCATTCATCGTTGTATTTTTAGGCAAATATACTATCATCAAAATCCCTTCGACATCCCAAAATACTGTGGCCATTAGTTTTCCAGCCGACGGCCGAACCTTGAACTTCCTTGGCGGCTTCTCTCCTTTAAATTTCCATTGCATTGACTCTTGTTTGCTTTCCGGATCCCACTGGCGAATCCAAGTTTCTTCACAGGTCACAATTCGAGAGATAGTCTCTTCTTCTTTACCTTTGACCAGGTCTAGAAATGCCTGACAACATTCTACTCGCCTTTGTTTGTCAAAGGCGGTCAACATTCTAGGGACCCAACGCGCGCTCACCTTGGACATGCCCAAATGTTCGTGAATATTTCATGAACTCGTTCCTTGCTAATGTCCACATCTCTGGCTATCTCCCACTGCTTGATTCACCGATCTGCAAGAATCAGGTTCTTCACCTTTTCAACATTATCTGCGGTAACAGCAGAAATTGGCCTTCCACTACATGTGTCGTCTTCCAGGCTCTCACGGCCAAAACTTTATGATGCGCTCCTTTAACATGCGCTCTCTGATCTGCGTAGGCGTATTTCCTTCTTTACTTAGGAATTTAATCACTGCTCGATGCTCAAATTTCATCATTTTGCAATTTTCTTTCGACATGGTGAAATCAAAGCCGCGCCAAAAAAACAAAAGCAAGCGAAAATAAATAAGCGTCATAATTTTGAAAAAGGAATAAATATAGAATATGATTTTGCAATGGCCAATTCGATTTTCAAAACTTTCTTTAACAAAGTAGATTTTATATCAGCCGCCCCTCGTAGATATTTATTTATTGATAATAACTTATTTACTACACATACAGTAAAACCAATATAAACCGATATGACATCAGATCCAGAGCTGTAGAATAAAATTACTGTAACCGGTATTTTTGTATTAAACAGTGTAAGCAGTACAATTTTGAGTTACCGAATTAACAGATAAACTAAATTTTGCTTCATTCTCTGTATTTCCAGTTTCATAAAAGAAAGGTGTTTTTTGTGAAATTATTATCGAGCAAAGTCTTTATAGCTTACTTATACTCGTATATAGTTACGTAACTAACCAAATACGGGACGTCACGTAGGGTCAATTTATTTCGGTAATGTAGGTTACAGTGCTAACTTAGCATGCACTTTCGTCGTTACATAACATTTAAGGTCATATTATTATGTACATTCACATGCCAACATAATTTGCCAAAGTATCACGTATTTTACAAATTAGCTATGAGCGAGGATTTAAGATGGTATGATTGCACACGCAATCTAGCGATTATCAGTTTTAATGCGTTGTTACAAAGTAGAATGGTGCCGATTCTTATGTAGACACAACTCAACTAATTTTAGTCTAGTCCTGCCACGTTCTAGCATTTTAATAAAAAAGAGACATCAACACAACAGCTGAACTTGTCAAAGAGACGTTTAACGTAAGACTAAAATAAAACGCATGCTAGATGGTGTCTCGTCTTATTTAAAGCAAAGCCTCTTATAAAAAGGTACGTCACTTTGACAGCATTATTGGTACGTCACTTTGACATATTATGATCAGTTGACTGGCTGTCTCAATTATTTTTTTAATTTATAGAAAGTGACAAGACCAAATTAAATAAGTCGTATCTGAAACAGAATGAGCACCAATGAACGCAGTTAGGGTATTTCAGCGGAAATGCACTTATGTAAGTTTTGTTTACCATTTGTAGACAACAGCAGTTCACTTTCGCGGCTGCCGGGCGCACGCGGTGTTGCGATTGCGCAATGAAGTTAATTGGCCAGTAATGTCAATGTTGCTTTCACAATCTCAGCCGCGTTCTCGCTGTTATCTTTTTGTAATGTTTCCGTAACGTTTTGATTGTATACTTTCTCGTCTCGTCTCACGCTTTTTGGCGATTTGAAAAGTAGATGTAAATTACGGCCAACAGTTTTTTTTTTTCTGTTATTGTCTTTGATGAGTGTCGAGAGCGACGGAAATTACTAACGCTATAATCATAGAAAGCAGGGAATATAAATTAGATGGAAAGTATAACTAACGTACTGGACTGAGTGCGATACAAACTTAGAATATACCAGTAGTTAGCTGTGTGCCTTCTTCCTAGCTATAATGTAAGATAAGGATCACGAGAATTTCAGTGGATTACAAAGGCAGCAATATTTCAGTTAGTAAAATTGACCTCTTAGGAGACGCACTTGGTGCTCTACCTGCTTCGGAAGAATTATTGTATGATTTAAGGCACTTATGTTTTTCCAAGCTGGCTTGGAAGCGAAAGAAAAACATAGAATGTGCCAGCTGCATATCCTCCCGGGCATGCTGTAAAAACGAGCTAAGGGATTCAAGGGTTTCAGTATATTGTAATATAGGCGATGGGTTGACAACCTGTCACTACAGCAGTATACCTATAAAAACTATCTTAAATAACCCTCAAAACATTGTCAGACGTGGCGGAACGATCTTTGTTTAGGTCGTTCACGCTCTGCCTACCCCATTAGGGATAAAGGCGTGATTATATGTATGTATATTTTAAGAATGTTACTGTTAGCCAGATGAAGGGATTTCCAGACAATACCGACCTGATCGGAGCCCATTGTGACGTCATACCGATGCACATTCATTATCATAGCCAAGGCAACGGCGCTTTCTCTTGTGATGATGACGTAACTGTGACGAATGAGGCTGACTAAAGTGATACGCAGTTGTCGCCGTGTTAGATAATGGGTTATATCACCATCTAATGAGGCTAAGGTTGACAGACGACTCCACGTGGGGAAATGGTCAACTTAAATCTATTTCCTTAGAGTCGTCTGCTAGAGCTAGAGAAGTCTGCATTATGCAATGGCCATTAGTGGCACTAGTGAAGAGCTTGTTTAGTTCTGTGTTCCCAATACACGTTACAAATCTATTGTTGTTTCTTAAGTGCGTAAACATTCTTCTTAGATGCTGAAATTGATTTTGTCTTTTCTTTTTTTATCTTTTCCGCTAAGTACTCTTCAAACCGAAAAAATAATCAATGCTTCAACCAATTGCATAATTAATATGCATTTCAGACGACCTAATTGTTACCCAAGGTTGCTAAATCGTTTTTGAGACTCTTAGGTGTCAAATTCTAGAAATATCTTAAATTTCAATCATTTTCTAAACCAGAGACTATCCATGACCCGGTTGGACATTTCACAACTGAATTAAACCTTGTCTGATATCTGAAGTTCAATGGCGTTAGGTCAGGGTTCGTCGACTAACAATAGATGAAGAATAAACTAAAACAATGCTTGTTAATTGATGTCTTAGCTAACATGTGTTTCAATACGAATACAATAGAGTCAGGTGCTTCATTTATTGTTTAACAATCATTAGTGTAAGTAACGTGGGAACGCATTCCTGTGTTAGGAATAAAGAGCGACGTCTGTTCGATGTCTTCCTAATAATTATTGTTTAAACAAAACCTATTCATTTATTTTCTTTAAAACAAAAGCACCGTGTATAAAACAGAAAAGCGGGAACTACTTTTTTGGCTTATGTCAAATATTAACAACAGCTGATATAAAACGTATTAATATTCTCATTGTTCTTTTATAAGCATATATGGATCGTCATCTTGGAGTCGTAACTAATATTAAATAATAATATTTCGTAAGTTCCTATATTTATGACTAAATAAAATACTATGCACTTAATTAAATTGTAAAAGCATTGCGGAATATTACTTTCCAACCATATAAAATCTGCTATCACGATATTGCTTGATATTAATTAAGTACTCCTTTAAATTATATTTGTGGATTTTAAATTATAATTTAAATTATAATTTAAAATCCACGACTATAAGATATCTTTTGATGATAGGATTAAGATAAAAGACTTTCTTTAAAATTTTGTTCTGTGCTAAAAACAAATAAGTAGTAATTTAATAACCTACCAATATACTATTGCCTGGTATGTAAAACAAATAGGTAATAAAAACTAAAATATAACTTTATGGAAAACAAATTATGCAACCTAATTGTTTAATAGAATAAGGTTAATCTGTTATTAATTCATTACCGAATTAAATCGATCTATCACGAATTCATAGATTAACATGTTGATAGGCAAAATATCCTCATTTCGGTTGGCGTGTTCCGTTGAAAGATATTACCTATTACACCAGTTCGTTCTGCAGGGTGGAACAGACAAACGGAACCGGATGTGGGTTCGTTTGTTACATAAACACGAAATCATACACTTACTCGGTTACCTACTTTTTAATTTACACGCATGAATATCTATGATTGTAACAAATGGAATTTATTAGGTGCTAATTGATGAAGTATAGGATTCTATAGCGTATAGGTACCTATTTATTAAAATTTTCTTGTAACTAGTCATTTTAAGGGGCTGATTTTGGATTATTGAGCCCAATGGTGTAGTGGATAGGGCCGCTGCCTCCTGAGCGAGGAGGTCGTGGTTCGAATCCCACCACGTATCAATGTGTTTTTCGGTTTTCTAATTTTATATGTACGTTTATTCGGCGCTTTTACCATGCTTCGGAAGGCACGTTTAGCCGTTGGTCCCGGTTAATATCGTTTAATACCGTAGATATTAGTCGTTAAGCCATTCCAGAGGCCAGTGCTAACCATTGGCGGCTTGAAAAGTCTGACCTAATCTAGGATTGGGTCTGGTTTCCTGGTTGCAGAGGTCAGATGGCAGTCGCTCTGTGTAAAACCCAGTACCCCGTTCAATCCCCTAGATTAGGTAGCCGACCCCATAAGATACGGGATAAGGCTGATGGAGATAATGTTTTGGATTGTTGATGTTTTGTGAAGTCTGTAACGCACTGTACAGTACGTACAGTCGCTCTTCAAAGATTGTACCTAAGGTATGTTTTATTTTAATGCATTATTATTTTGCGCGATAGTGAAAGTATTAACGACGTTGCTTACCTTAGTTAATTTTGAACGAATATCTAATTGGCATAGGCAAGTTCGCTAAAAAATAAATCTCTTCTGAGAGCTCTGTGCTCCTGATGATGGATAAAAAGGTTCCACCATTATCATTTATTAGGGAGTTAAAAATTCTGAGATCAGGATAAATTGGGTCGTCTATCGGCAATGGACAAAAATAAACATTTATGTTCGTAGAGTACAATAAATTACAGGTAACGCTATCGATTCGTAGAGCGCACAACTAAAATAAATCTTGCCTAAAATTATTGGCGTCCCTTTCTGTTCTTTCATTCATGATCATGACAGAAAATGACAGGTATAGACTTATATTAGTTAAATCGTGATTTTTGCAACTACGAATTAGTACCAATATTTGCTTAGAGCTATAAGTACTTACAGGTCAAGTCATTTTTAATAGGTATTAGTAAAGTACTCGTAAGGAGCTTTAATTATTTAAAGATATTTAAATAAAAGGGAAACCTATGAACAGCGCTAAGCCTCCTAAATATATTTTTATTGAGTGGATATCCTAATTACCTAAAACCAAGTTACAAAAAACATCCACATTCTTGGATTACCTGATCACTATACTACTATCACCATCAGATGATAAACAGCTGCAAGAAATGCACTCGCATCGTTCAACGGAAAGTAAAAGTGCACGCTGCAAGTCAATGCACCGCTCCGGCGCGATGCACTCTCTGACCGATACTATAGTTATATGCAGCTCGCTGATAACTTGATAACAATAATCAATTCTTCCTGACTGCTAAATTACTCACATGATTGTCAACCGGGGCGAAGTCCGTAGCATTTAATTCCCTGGCACAGAGCGTATGCAGAACGAAGATCACGAGAATTATTGTCACTAAACTCCATTGGTGCATTGTCGTGGGGATTGAGAGCGCGATGTCGGTATACTACGGCACTGTTTATTTGCGCGGCATCTCCGCGTCGCGATCACTGGCGAATTCGGCGGAGGCTCAATGGCATTATTTCGCAAACGATCGCCGGCCGAGTGGGCCGCGGCCACACGGAGCCCCGAGTGCGCCGTCGCGGACTCTTGGGCCACCACCCCGCGGACTTTCTCTTCACTCCAGCAGCCGAGCGCCGAGACCCAGCAGCCCCCACCGCGCCCACGCACCACCATCCGTTGTTGAAGCCGCAGCACAGGCTCACTTGCAATGTTGTTCTCATACAATAGACATTACATCTGGCGATGGAACATGTTGGTTGGTATCAACTTTGACTGTCACCTGTTTGATTTTCCTTATATTCGGAACGTTTTTAAAGTTCCACAGCAAAATACCCTATCCTATTCTCGATCAAGATTCGATTCAAGATCAGGATTCGATTACCATGAGGACCACAAAATGATGTAGGTACTTACTTTGTTCATTTATGAATAAGGTTTCCCTCGGTTTGGTTAGGACAGTCGGCAGAATCACCTGATTGTCTGTCAAGATTAAGGATTCTGTACGTCGGAGGGCTCGTTACGTTGGAACCGATCGTCGTCATCGATAGAGGTCGGTATATTACACAAAGGGTTAATTAAAGTCTACGTTCCATGACTCAAAAACCCACTCGGATAGAAGGTGGAATGTTAGCGTAGCGTCTGACTGGTATAAATTTTAGGAAGATGCCAAATGCCCCGGAGTCTGGGGAGCGTGGATGACTTCCTCGATGCCACAATCTCGAAAATAAAGTCCTATTAAATCACAGCATGTGTGGTCTGCTACCACCGTGCATAATCCTAATCGGCAACACAACAGTTAACTGGTTCTATCTAGGAACACTTGCTAGGCGAAGCTCGAATGAAGCGGCGTATCGGAAGCGTGAATTGACGTCCTTGTAAGAATTCTTAGTATTTATTTGTAGGTATCCTATTTGTTTAAGGTTCAAACTTAAAGAAAAAATATGTTGTACCCTAATAGTGAAGATTAGATACTGCTAAGATTATCAATTATTAGGGTGTTCATATCACTCTGCCTGTGACTAGTACCAAAAATCGATCATATTATCTCCAAATCCTACTCGCATGCAAACCATCACATAACATAACCTGTGCTTCAAGTTTTAACATTCTCACCTAGAACTCGTCATACATAAACAGGAAGTTAGATTACCTATAGCTGCATATACTAGCCCCAGAGGAAAGGGAACCGAATGCAGCTGCGGATGTTAGTGGATTTTCCTCACTGATAAATGAAAGTGAAACCTGCAGTCTCGGCGTTTCCGCAATAGTGGTTGCGAGGCGAGCCGAGCCTCCCGACCCAACATGTAATCGTGACGTTAGTTGCGTTAACTAGGTACACATTTACACACCTAATATAATATCAGCTAAGCACATATATTTTAAAATGTAAAAAATGTTACAATCTACTCAAGAAAGTCTTATCCGATATCAATCCATGTTGTCCCACCTTTTTAATTGCCTACTATTGCTCATACCTATGCGATGTCCGTAAGGATTGAGAAGCCACATCAGATTTTTATAAGCTGATCTCAACATTATTTAGCAACAAAGTAGCTGATTTTGCAGCACGAATTCTGGATTTAGCAGCAAAATATATCACTAGTTATATTAACTCAAAAGTGGCTCCTCAATCTAAACATCTGAATTGAGGAGCCAACTGGAACTCGTTGAGTAATAGATGAATATTTTCCATCATTTAGCAGCAATTATGTATAGTAGTATCTTTTAAAAATTTGGCTTCTGTAGCGCTGAAATTACAGAAAATATAATACTTTTAGTACGGCTCCTCAATCTATACTCTAGAGGTGAAACTCAATTGAAGTGAGCTATTAATTAAAATATTCGACCTAATGATCGTTTAATAGGTGGTGTGTTTTATTTCGCAGTATAAAATTTAAATAGAAAAAACAGTAAATTTTCGAATGAACGAATTTTCTTTGGTGAGGAGCCAAAGAAAAACCTGTGATAAAAAAAATATATTTAATAAAGTGCTTGTACTGCTTTTATTAATACGAGTATAATATGGTAACACTTCACTACGAATTCATAAGGAAATGGATTCTTTGGCGGGAATTTGAAGCAAAAGCTGCAAAAGATTTTCCAAATTTTAAAAATATTATTTTCCCTTTAATAATACTGTTTATATTTGTGTACAAAAGACTCGATGGTGTAGTGGATAGGGCCGCTGCCTCCTGAACAGGGAGGTCGTGGTTCGAATCCCACCACGTACCAATGTGTTTTTCAGTTTTCGGATTTCATATGTACGTTTATTCGGCGCTTTTTCCGTGCTTCGGAACGCACGTTAAGCCGTTGGTCCCGGTTAATATCGTTTAATACCGTAAATATTCGTCGTTAAGCCATATCAGAGGCCAGTTCTAAGTATTGGCGGCTTGAAACCTCTGATCTAATCTAGGATTGGGTCTGGTTTCCCTTCTGGGTTGCGGAGGTCAGATGGCAGTCACTCTGTGTAAAAACCAGTACCCTCGTTCAATCCCCTAGATTAGGTAGCCGACCCTGTGAGATACGGGATAAGGCTAGGGAGATGATGTTCTTCTTCTTCTGTCGAGTGGGTGTCGAGTCTATCGATCTATGATCCCTGGTGTCAGAGTTTTTAAACCGCCTAGTAGCACAACTATCAGGCCTCTGACATGGTTTTTTTTTGAGTAACGACCACTATCAAAGACAGCGACCGGGACCGACGGCTTAACGTGCCCTCCGAAGCACGAAATCTTTTTCTTTTTCGGACAATCAAGTGATTCAGCCTGCAATGTCCTAACCAAACTGGGGAAAAAATCACAAATATCAACTTTGTGTTTCCCCCCTGGGAATCGAACCCAGGACCTCCGGATCAGGAGTCCATGGCACTAGCCACTAGACCACGGAGGCAGTTGATGAGATGATGATGATGTTTATATTTGTGTACATATTGTACTACTAGTGCCATTCCGCCTCCGTTATGGGGGGGAATGGTGATCCGGGGGATAAACCCCCCAAACCTGCAAAACCTAAGAATAAACGGAAGAAAGAAATCCCTCCTGTAACCATGTTATTCAAAAAAATAATACAGAAGTGCTAACCGGGACTTTATAAGTACGATTAACAGACTTAGGTTTGGCTACCACAAAACTCCTGCTCACCTATCAAGACTAAGAATATAAGAACATAGAATTTGCCCACACTGCAACAGTAATGTCAGCTGGGACATCAGTTACATTGTTTTTTCGTGCCGTAATTTTTTCTACAAATACTAGTGCTTGCAAGTGAAACCGGTGATCTAATCCAGACTGAAAATCCCTCCTGCCGCCTCATCGACCTATTACAAAATGAAAATTTTCTCGTGCCATTGTTTAACTTTATTAAAAACACTGTGAAGAACATATAAGCTAAATAAAGTGAAGTGTATCAAACTCTAATGTTGAAACTGGAAAGTGAAACTTAAATAAGACCTGGCTAAAAGGTCTTAGATACCAGGCCAAAACCCTTAAAATTATTTTTTTTTAAATTATAGTGAAATACAGCTTGGCCAAAAAGAGTAGAAATTAATAAAAAGAGAACTAACTTTTTGAATATTATGGCAACACTAATAAAAACGACAAAGCCACAATCAAAGTGTTAGACTTGTTTGTGTTTAAGAGTTTTGGTGTAAAATGTACGTGAAACCCATTGATTTCTGCATAAACGCGATTAAAAATGGGAAAAACAATTAAAGGTGGAGCAAGGGTGATAATATTTAAAGTATTTAAGCGATGCTTAGCAGAATATTACGCAGGAAAAGTTCTGAGTTGGACAATCTTTATAAGAGAGTTGCTGATATGACAGGTATTTTAAACACTCGTATTTAAGATTATATTAGTAGTTTTCAACATATTTAATAATTTTAAATAGTTGGAATGAGTAAAACACTCGAATAAAGGACTTCTTATTCAATTCAATTCAATTCAATTTTTGTATAATATGGCTTCTGTCGACTGAGGACAATTCCGCCAGTGTCTAAGTTGGAGAATACACGTTACCACCTTTTAAGAACACACGATACTGACTGACAAATGATCAGTTGTGAACCTAAAACAAACAAATATTAAACAATTAGCATGCAACATAAAATAGTAAATAAATGAATAAATATTATAAACGTATATTATAAGTCTCAATATACTTAAATAAAATAAATAAAACAGGGGGATATACATAGGATAGAATATTATAAAAAGAAGTAGGACGGGGGATACACGCAGGAAGGAGATCATATAAAGAAACACGGTATTTGGAGCAAGAGAAAAAAATGTGGTCTAAAGTTCCCTCCTCAAGGCCACACTCACAAAGAGAATGATCCCTAGTCCTAATTTTTGCCAGAAAAACAGGGTTACAATTATGACCAAGACGCAATCGAATAATAGTTGAAATGGAACGTTTGCTAGCCTTACGGTATATAAAAAACCAAGGTCTTGCAGGAATATCCGGTTGAATACCAGCATAGTATTTACCCTTATTACGACTCGACGACTGCCACAGTGTTTTCCATTTATTCATTAGATCAGAATTAGCTATAGACCGTAAATCTTGAGCATAACATTTAGAATAATTTACACAACCTAATCGAATAGCCTCCTTCGCAAGAGCGTCCGCCTGTTCATTACCAACGATGCCAGAATGACCAGGGATCCAAACAAGCACAACATCGAGATCAAGGGAATGACATTTATACAGAATTTCTCGAGTTTTTAAATTTAACGGATGCATATCTTTACATCTAAAGGGAAATTTTAAAATGTCTTCAAGACAACTGCGAGAATCAGAAAAAATCACCGATTTTTTTAATTTATGGGATTCGACATAAGTAACGGCCTCGTGAATTGCAATAGCTTCACCAGTATACACCGAAGTTTTAGATGGAGATTTAAAACTTAGAGTGATTTTCCAACAAGGAATCCATACAGCAGAACCTACAGAACCATCATTGGACAATTTGGAAGCATCAGTAAATATGTTAATCCAACCATGAAACTTTTCAGCAACAAATTTGTTAAATAGGGTGTTAGCCGCAGGGTCATCTTTGATAATACCAATATTAAGAATAATTTTAGGGATAAATATAAGTGCATTATAATCTATTGCAAAAATAGGATTGCTAGGAAATTGAAAAACTTTGGGTCCCTTAACATACTTATCAAAACTCTCAAAAAGACAAGTAGGGTTTTTATTTTTCCAGTAATTCGATGTAGGGATAAGGTTAGACAACTGAGTCAAACAAGTAATTAAAGGGTGAGATGAGTTTTGAACAACCTTAAAGAAAAATCTATCGCACAAAAATTGCCGACGGAGTAATAAAGGAGAATCTAAACATTCTACTTGAAGAGCATTAATAGGGGAAGATTTCATTGCGCCAGTAACTATACGGAGACACTTAGATTGTATTTTATTCCAACAAGCCAGAGCTGTTTTATTACAAGGCTCAAATAAAAACGAACCATAATCAAAATGACTCCTAACAACAGCATTGTATAAGAGCTTTTGGGTATAAGGGTGAGCACCCCACCAAACTCCTGAAAGTGCTCTTATTAAATTAATCCCCCTTTCGCACTTATCTTTAATATAATTTAGATGATGTATAAAGGTCAAATGGGTATCAAAATAAATGCCTAAAAATTTAACTTTATCCTGAATTGGAATACATTCATCATTTATTACAATCTCCATAACAGGTAAATGACGCTTTCTGGAAAAAATTACAGCAGTGCTTTTAGACACAGACAAAGATAGACCATGACTCAAAAGCCAGTCATTTAAATAACGAAGAGCAGTATTAAGGCGAATAGAACAATCCGAAAAGGAGTCTGAGGAGTAATATAAGGCAATATCGTCTGCATATTGCAAAATATTGCAGAAACAATCAACTGTTTTGTCAAGGTCAGCAGTATAGAGACTGTAAAGAATGGGACTCAAGACCGAGCCTTGAGGTAAACCCTTCCAGACTGTTCTAGGCGCCGATAAGGAGCCCTGAACACGGACAGCTATAGATCGAGCCATAAGCATATTACAAATAACATTAATCATCCTCACAGGCAGACTCAGCTGATGCATTTTCTGCCTGAGTAACGGGAGGAGCACATTGTCATAGGCGGATGTAATGTCCAAAAAAACGCCAACTAAATGTTGATTCCTGGAAAATGCAAGGCGAACCTCCGAGGAAAAAATGCTTAAGCTATCCATAGTTCCCATATTTTTCCGAAAACCAAACTGTGTTTTTGATAAAATATTCCTATTTTCCAAAATCCACTCCAATCTGTTTTTAATGAGGTGTTCTAAATTTTTTGCTAAAACTGAGGATAAAGCAATTGGTCTATATGAAGCAGGGTCGTTCGGATGTTTACCAGGCTTGAGAATTGGAATAATTATTTGCTGTTTCCAGGAATCAGGAATTATGCCGGATTCATAAATTTTATTTATGATATCTAAAAAACACCGTTTTGAAGAGTCCGAAATTTTTCTTATGAAAGAATAAGGAATTCCATCAATACCGGGAGTGGAATCACGAAGGTGTTCTAATACTGATTGGAGTTCAGAAAAAGAAAAAGGTAAGTCCATGCGATCAGAAGAAGCAGGAGAAATTGTAGATGGAAAACAATCCTCAGCTGGAACAAAAGGAGGGGCTAGTTTATCTATAAAATCATTGAGCCAAGCAGAAGGATTATTACTAAAGGGATCTTTAAAGGTATAAGATCCAGAAAACCTATTAAAATTTCTCCAGACAAGAGATGGCAAAACTCGAGGGGAAAGACTCTCACAGAAATTAATCCATCCCTTGTGTTTCTTGTCAGATAATAGTCTTTTAGATATAGCGTTAACTCTTTGAAATGTAATATAATTTTCAATGCTTGGTTGTGCCAAAAATAATTCTTCAGCTTCATCACGTCTCTGGATAGATTGAGTGCAATCAGAATCCCACCAAGGGGGAGAAGGAATAAAATCTTTTGGGGATTTTTTAATTGGTATATTTAAGTTAGCCGAAGAAAGAAGAGCTGACACAAAATCAGAGTAAAGTTGAGAAAAATTTTGAGACGTTACTACAGGGAACCTATCTGTTTGATTTTGAACAAAATTTGAAAACTCATCCCATTTGGCTTTCGAAAGACGGAATTTAAGTATTGGGGAGAAAGACGGAGAGGGCAATAACACAGAATGAGAGTATGAAATTAAAATAGGCAGATGATCACTACCATGCGAGTTTTGTAAAATATTCCAAGAGAAGCGCGAAACAAGACTAGAAGAGATTAAAGACAGGTCAACACAGCTAGGGTTTTCCATAGGAGAATTTCTCCTAGTCGGAGAACCATCATTAATCACACATAAGTCAAAGTCATCCAATAGTTCAGTTAAATGAAATGAGGGGTATTTACTAAAATTTGACCCCCACATAGTGTGGTGGCAATTAAAATCGCCTAAATTAACAAAAGGAGGAGGAAGAGAATTTAATATTGCTCTCAGCTCATTAATAATAGACACATTGGGATACGGAATATAGACGGAAACAAAAGTTAAGTTTAATACACTTGCAGCAACAATATTGAATGTAGGGGAGTGGGGAGGAATATTAAATAAAGTAAAAGTAAGGGGACGTTTAATTAAAATAGCACAACCATCAAAACCATTACTAGAATCATCCCTGAGACATGAATAACCTGGCATCCGAAACCGGGAGCAAGGCTTTAACCATGTCTCAGAAATGGCCATCATCAATGGTTTATGAGAATTAATTAAGTTAATAATTTCAGGTTTTCTAAGACGAATGCTCTTGCAATTCCATTGTAGAATTGTTGCCATTTTGGGGGTTTAATAAAGATGAAATGTTCAAAGCCTTAAGGGCGACATTGTTCGGTAAAGCATTCTGAAGTTGTTTAACAATATCAGAAAATGAAGATATTAGTTTTTGGATTACTTCATCATTAGATGCTGGATTTGCATCCAAAGATTTTTCAGAGAGAGCACAGCCATTAGACATGGAAGATAAAGGGTGTTGAATAAGGCTACTATGAGTAGCTTTATCAAAGCCAGGGTGCAAAACCTTGCGTGTAGGAGGATCATAGAAAACTGTTTTACGGTATGATTGTTTCTGGGGAGTCATGGGCAGAACTGACACTGAATCACCACGTGGGGTCAAAGGGCTCATAGAGGGGCGAGTAGGAGTTGAAAGAGAATGATTTGGAGAACGGATTGAATCAGCAAAAGTGAGACGTGCTGGACGGTACCGACGAGAGGCTTCGGAGTAGGGAATATTTTCTTCTGACATCACCAATTTAATAGATTTTTGCCTTTGATGTTCTGGACAAAGAGTGGAATTTGTAGCAAAGTGAGGACCTGAACAATGTACGCATTTAGCTTGAGGTTCAGAAACAGAGCACGTCTCAGCAGAATGGGGATGTGAGCATTTAAAACATCTGTCGTTTGATCGGCATTGAGCTTTGATATGCCCAAACCGGCAACACTTGTTGCATTGAATGGTAGGCAATGTGTAAATGTCAACTGGAAGGGAAGTATGGTAACAATAGATTTTCTCTGGCAGTGATTGACCTAAAAAGGTAACTACTACTGTTTGAGTGGGGACCCACTCAACCTTGCCTTCTCTGGTTTCCTTCCGATTTAGTCGCCTTGCTTTAATTACCCTACAGTTAGCCTTTGGACACTCAACAGCATTAATAAATTCCTCTAATGTCCATTCAATTGGGATTCCTCGAACTATGCCCATCCTGGTTACATTGAATGATGGAATGACCGCTTTAAAGTTTTGTTGAGCAAGACTTGGATTTTCAATGAAAGTGTTTGCCGATTTAGCATCCACAAATTCAACTACTGCACGATTACGTCCAGATAATTTTATTCCTTCCCTTGTAATACCTTGTATTGATTTTTTGTGCAGAAACTGGGCAAACTTTAACAATTTTAAAGAGGTGCCAGAGGAATGATCACTCTCCTCTTTGGAGACATGAACGATAAATGGGGAAGCGTCGGTATCAGAATACTTTAATTTTGAACCTTCAGCAAATTCCGGAATAGTATAAGTATGCTGAATAGAAGCAGCAGCAGGAATTTTCGCAGATCGTTTAAGAGAAGAATCCAAATCTTGATCACCTGGACGTTTGGACGATTTCCTTTTGGAAAAGTCATCCATTTCACAGTCAAGAGAACTAGAACCGTCATTCTTAACTCCCCCGGGGTCCGGGGGCTCCGACCCGTTCATCACTAAAATACAAAAACTACCACCTTACCTTTTATAACAAACACAAGAACAGTACACAAACAGCACAAAAAACACAATTTGTCTTAGAAAAACAACAGAATTAAGTTAATAAAGTCGAATTAAGATTCCAACACGTGTAGTAACCAATACTTAAACGAGCAGACGACTTCTTATTTCATATTTAATATAACTTTAGAGGTTATGTTTCCGTGACGTTAAACTATAGCTTGTATAGTCCGACCGCCTAATGTTAATCCTAAGTTGTTGCATTTTTTATTTGTCCTATGTTTTAAATTTTGTGTATTTGTTACTGAACTGAAAGAAAAACAAAACTGATTTTCTAACATTTGTTGTAAACTGGTTTTTTTATATTTGTTTTAGGAAAGTCTAAAAGTACAGTGAAAAGAATAGTAGACGAAGGGAATAAAAATGACGGTAAATTTGGGACACCTGGCAAGAAAAGGCGCCCAAAAATACCTATAGATGATTTTGCTATCTGTGCTATCCAAAAAAAAATCCATTTTTTTTATACAGTACGGAAAGAAGCACCCACTTTAAGAAAATTATTGTCTCTTGTAAAACAAGATATAGATTTTCAAGGTGGCCGTGAGACATTAAGGAAACTATTAAAAGCCATTGGATTTTCATACAAAAAATGCTCGACAAATAGAGAATCAATCATAGAAAAAACTAATATAGCAGCTAAAAGGGAAAAATATCTACACACATTAAAAAAAAATAGAGATTTGCCTGTGGAGCTACAGAAAAAAGTGATTTACTTGGATGAGAGTTACATCCATTCATCATATAAGTTAAAAAAATGCTGGCAGTCTATAAATATTAAAGGAATTAAGCATGCCATTTCAAGAGGGAAACGATGGATCATAGTACATGCCGGGAGTGAAGATGGGTTCGTGCCCAATGCTTTGTTGATATTTAGCGGAAGGAATAAGATGGAAGATTATCATTCTGAAATGAATGCTTCCAATTTCACAAAATGGGTAACAGAAAAGCTCATTCCAAATCTACATGAACCAAGCATACCTAATAGTAATGGACTGAATGCCCCATACCACAGCGTCGTGAAAAACAAAGCTCCTACAACAGCATCGCGAGTAAATAAAATAAAACTTTGGCTGCTGCACAATAATGTCCAATTCGATCCAACATTAAGAAAGCCAGAATTATTAATGTTGGTCAAAAGAAACAAACCTGAACCGGTCTACGAGATCGACCAGCTATTGGGCTTTCATGGTCATGAAGTGGTAAGGCTGCCGCCTTACCACTATGACTTGAACCCCATAGAGCTCATCTGGGGTATAGCCAAGCAAAAAGTTGATTCATCTAATATTGGAGAAACTGACATTTTAAAAGCAACAGAGGAGGCTTTTGACAGCATTAATCCCAGAACATGGAAGAATTGTGTCAAACATGTGATTAAAATTGAGGAAGAATACTACAACAGAGGAAAAACACTGTATCAAGATATAGAAAGGTTCATGATTCATGTAGGTGAGGACAGTAATGACAGCAGCTCTGACTCAGAAGATGAACAAGATGTTGACATGGAATCCGATGGAGGATCTGACATCTCAGGGGTCGAGTATTTATACGAAGAATATTTGGATTAAGTAAATAAATATAGATGAATAAAATGTCAAATAATTATTTGGAATAAAGATTTATAGTAATTTTGTTTTATGTCAGTTTTTTTGCTACAATACTAGAACCCAATTTTTGGTCAGAAGAAATTAATTGTAATAAAACCTCATTTTATTTATTTAATTTATTTATTTATTGAGTACAATGATACAATGAATACAATGCTACAATACAATGATACATAATTCTTAAAGTAAGGCACTAAAACCCTGGGTTTAATATGTGTCGCGTTTAACAATAGTGATATTGGGCAGCTTATTTATTTTGCTACTGTAAACATTTAAAATAACTAGAAAAAAAAACTTATGTATGTAAAAAAAACATCTAAAAATATCTCTGTGTGTATAATGTTTCAAAATTTTGTAAATCATGCTACGTAGAATCTAAACTCGCCTTGAAACATATTTTTCATGCCTTTAAGTACGCAACTCCAGGCCTCCAAGTAACAAGATTTTATGTCGTACTATGATGTTGCCATGTGAGCGATAGTGGCGCCCTCAATTTTTGTCAACTCTTTTTGGCCAAGCTGTAGTTAAGTATTGTTATTTCAAAATTCAAAATACATGCACTGCTGAACTGTACAGATATATTTAGAAGACTAAATGTTGGTGTCTCTGACTTTTGATTCCGTTGAGATCTCAGGTGGCTACAGTCAATCATATAAAAGTAGAACGTCAGGATTAAGGAGCCAAAGAAAATTCGATCACCTACAAAATTGACAATGTTTTTCTATATTTATTCTATACTGTAAAATCCATCATCACACAAAACACACCATCTTTTAAAAATATGATGTGGCTCCTCAATCCTTACGGACATCCTACGCGACAGAATTAATCACGATAATCTTGTAGAAATTAAAGAACTCGTCAAGTTATTTTGACATTCTGATATCTTTTATTTTTCTGATAGATAAATCGAAATTCGTGCTTGAAAAGTAAGAGCAAAAGCGCCTTCCGTGTTCTTCAGAGCAATCCTTGGACGAAACAACCTAGTTGTTTTTTCGTACAAGAAGCAATCACATGGTCCTGAATGTCCTGATTTTGTAGTAGTAAGAGAATACTACCTTTAGGCAATACACACACAATGCCACAGAAAGTAGTACCTACCTAAAGACGACGAAGACGTGAAAGAAACCTACGAGACGACGTAGTTTCTAAAAATCGATATCTGTGGGTGTGGTACCAACGACGGCTCCACTCTAAATGTTTTTTTTTTCAACTTCTTTTCAATGGATTTCATGACTGGCCACCGGCCATTTTGATACAAACCCATCTATTTAGGTTTAGGACCTACCTGGACCACAGAATATCCTGGACGTACAATCAATCTACGTAGTAAAGTATTCATACTCCGATTTTGACTAAACTGTAGTATGTTTTCGTTGTTAGTATCAGACATGAGCAAGAATCGAATATTAGACTATTTGATATTAGTTACGAAACGAATGACACATCGTTGAATATCTGATATGCTAGGTGTTTTTATCATATACTAGCGACCCGCCCCTGCTTCGCACAGAAATTATCAGTGTTTCTCTACTATATTATGCATGTATTATACATATAAACCTTCCTCTTGAATCACTCTATCCATTAAAAGAAACCGCATCAAAATCCGTTGCGTATTTTTAAGAATTTATGCATACATAGGGATATAGAGACAGAGAAAGCGACTTTGTTTAATACTATGTAGTGATAGTGATGATCAGGATTAAGAGCATAATTGGAGCACCCACACACTGAAGTCAGTAAATTGGAGCATCAATAGGAAAGACGCTGCGAACTAAAAACCGTAGGCCGGCTGAGAAGATTCTCGTCAGCGAGCCCATGCTACATCTCAGGTATTGTTGAGAGTAGAGCAATGTGTTATATCTCTAGATTTAGAACAATAGAGATTTAGAGCGTCTCTACACCCAGCCCAAACGAGACAGGTGTTTTTATCATATATTAGGATATAGAGCATAATTGGAGCAATCTGCTGCCGAAAAATCAACTTGAAAACTGTAATATGAAAGTAGTTATATGGGATTATCTGTGGGTTTGCAGGGTAGACGTCTCTCCAGCGAGCCCATCGAATGCGCAATAACTACCGAACGTAGTCTTCGAAAATAGCTCAAATTAAAGCTTATAATTAGAGCACTAAGCTCCAAATATAAAAAAGTTCTAGGTCCTACAGATTTCACGCTATAATCACGCAAAAAACACTTTTGCCGTCATAAATTCAAATTCCCTAGCCGCGCGACGTTGCCGCTCCGTGCAACAAGCGTCCATTACGCGTCACGAAACGTTCATTCAAGCAAAAATATAGGTACAAGGTGGCGCAAAGAGTGACGTCCAAAGGAAAAATTTTGATTCCTTAGGTCAAGGGGTAGCCAAATCACCCCCATGTATGTTCAGCGATTTTTAGTAGTTTAGGAGTTATTAATTTTTTTGCTAATTTTCTAAGAAAATTGACCTCAGTGGATTAATTATTTTTTATTATTTTTTTGGATAACTTTTTTTTTTTTTTTTTTTGTGACATCCTCTTAAAATTGTTCTTTAAACCATAAAAGTTTCAGCTTCCTAGCTGTAATGTAAGTTAGTTATTTTTTTATCGAAAGTTCGAATTTTACGATCGAGCTAGTCTGCTCTGAATTATCAACTTGAAATTAAAAATTGAAAAAGATAATCTCATGGTCCCTTATTAATTTTAAAAACTCCGCAAGGTTTCAAAATTACATAAAAATAAATATTAACTATTGCTTAATGGGGTATTATTTGCAGAAAACAGCCTTCAAAGGTACTTGGGTGGAATTTACAAAAGTTCATTTATTGCAGTTCGTTCGTTTTATTGGTTTACTTAAATTTATTGTCAATTAGCGGAGAAGAGGTGTGAGGGAGATAGCAACTATGTTTAAAGTTGAGTCTAAGCACGTATGGTTTTGATAGACATAACATAACATTAAGATAATAAATGCATGACCCACTCCGAGACATTACTTTGAGTTGCATGAGAGTCGCAGTCGCGAATTTACTGGAGCGGTAAGGTGAGCATGTTGAACTACCCTCATTTAAAAGTGCGAGTTGATCATGCCACCCTGTTTTTTTTCCGGTAGCAGTTTGTTTGCTTTTTGGTGATTATCTTACCACGAAAACAAACTTTGCTTTGCCCACGGACCTTGCTGCCTTTTTTTTGTAATTAGATTACTTGTGCTTGTATTTAAGACTTTGCTTTATTAACTTGGATTTTGATGACTTGGAAAGTGTTGTGATCTTTTATGTTCAATGACGCTGGCTGGCTGAGGTGCTGGCTGGCAAACAATGACTGATGGACAGAAATACTATCTAGAAAAATAAAATTTGAAGGAAATAAAAAAACAGGCAGAATTTGTAAAATCGATAGTCGTGTCGTGGTTTTCTTTCAAGTCACAGATTATTATTATTACGAGTATGAACTACACGTTGGCCGAATATGCAGAAATGCATTATTTTTATGGAGTTGCTCAAGGCAACGGCCATGAAGCGGCAAGACTTTATCGGGAGCAACTTCAACGCCGTGGAGGACCGCAGCCTAATAGGTATCCCGACCATCGTGTTTTTATTAACACACACAACACTTTGATGGCAGGCCGCATTCCTGGTCGAGAAGGCAGGCGTGAAGGTATCCCAATAGTTGATCCGGGCCGTCGAAACCTCGTATTGGACGAAGTAGCTGAGCACCCTTCAACAAGTACAAGAATAATGGCTCGCAATTTGAACATCCCCAGAACATCAATCCAAAGAATATTGAAAGTCGAAGGGTACCATGCATATCACATTCAACGGGTTCAAGCTCTAATGCCTGCTGATTACCAACAGAGAGTTGATTTTTGCCAGACTATGTTAAGGATGGAGAGAGACGACCCGGGATTTTTCGAAAAAGTTTTGTGGACTGACGAGTCTTGTTTTGAGCGCACAGGAACATTTAATATTCATAACACCCACCACTGGGCAGTAGAGAATCCCCACTTGACCAGAGATACTAGGTTCCAGCATCGCTTTAGCGTCAACATGTGGTCAGGCATACTGAACGGAGAAATGATCTTGCCGTTCGAATTGCCGCCGAGGCTCAATGGCGAGATATACAAATTGTTTCTCGAAAATGATCTTCCCTTGTTATTGGAGGAAGTCAACCTCGATTTACGAAGACACATTGTTTTCCAAAATGACGGTGCACCATGCCACTACGCAGCACAAGTGCGTAATCATTTGAATGAAACGTATCCCAACAGGTGGATCGGACGAAACGGTCCAATCAGATGGCCTCCACGATCGCCTGACCTAAATCCGATTGATTTTTTTATTTGGGGTTATTACAAGGACATAGCTTACGCCCGAGAATCGTTAAATGAAGAGGAGCTAAGACAGCGAATTGGAGAGGCCGGAAATGTCGTTAGAGGAAACAGAGAAGCGTTTAGGCGACTTAAAGAAAATTTCTTGCGTAGATGTAGGTTGTGTATTGCTGTGGGAGGTCACCATTTTGAAAATTTATTGTGAGTAAATGTGTAAAAGAATTATCCGAGTTTATTTACTTATTATTAATAATACAATTGTCTCATAAATCTTACAACTCACACTAAAACATTTTACTAAGAATTTTCATTCAAAAATGTAACTTAAATAACATTTTTTAGTAAATAATTTTATTTTCCCTTTAATTTGATACATTTTCTAACTTAATTAGTCCTTAGTAATGACATAACAGGAATCTTTCAACTTTCTGAAACAATTTACTAATTAGGTAATTTCCACCCAAGTATCTTTGAAGGCTGTTTTCTGCAAATAATACCCCATTAAGCAATAGTTAATTTTTATATTTATGTAATTTTGAAACCTTGCGGAGTTTTTAAAATTAATAAGGGACCATGAGATTATTTTTTTCAATTTTTAATTTCAAGTTGAAAATTCAGAGCAGACTAGCTCGATCGTAAAATTCGAACTTTCGATAAAAAAATAACTAACTTACATTACAGCTAGGAAGCTGAAACTTTTATGGTTAAAAGAACAATTTAAGAGGATGTCACAAAAAAAAAAAAAAGTTATCCAAAAAAAAAAATAATAATAATTAATCCACTGAGGTCAATTTTCTTACAAAATTAGCAAAAAAATTCATAACTCCTAAACTACTAAAAATCGCTGAACATATATGGGGGTGATTTGGCTACCCCTACCTAAGGAATCAAAATTTTTCCTTTGGACGTCACTCTTTGGGCCAGCCTGTATCTTGTGCTGCTAAGTTAAGAGTGTTTTTAGTCTAACTGAGGCAAGTACATTCTAGAAATAATAGTCAGGTGCCCATATCAAATCTACTTTCTGCATTTATTAATTTTACTATGAACATAAATTGTATCATATTTATTATTTATAACAGGTTCCTACAGATTTCCTTAAATTACCAATTTTGTTTGAAATTAAATCTATAAAAATCATTTGTAGATTTACACACTGTTTATTTACTGTTTTAGGTGCACATATACCACTGCACGTCAGTTTCTAAGGAACAGTGTATTAGATATAGCTCGCAAATAACAGAAAGTGACAAAAAATGCGTCCTTGAATAAACTTACGTTTATGAGTTTTACACTGTTTATTTATGGACACCAACAATTGTACATACATACATACATATAATCACGCCTTTATCCCTAATGGGGTAGGCAGAGCGTAAACGACCTAATTAAAGGTCGTTCCGCCACGTCTGACATAGTTTTGAGGGTTATTTAAGATAGGATTCTAGGTATATTGCTGTAGTGACAGGTTGTCAGCCCATCGCCTAAA
This sequence comes from Scrobipalpa costella, assembly GCA_949820665.1. NCBI lineage: Eukaryota > Metazoa > Arthropoda > Insecta > Lepidoptera > Gelechiidae > Scrobipalpa > Scrobipalpa costella. The sequence goes on along the minus strand of OX463296.1, from coordinate 17,727,082 downwards.
TTACAATATACTGAAACCCTCGGATCCCTTAGCTGGATCTTACAGCATGCCCGGGAGGAAATGCAGCTGGCACATTCTATGTTTTTCTCTCGCTCCCAGGCCAGCATGGAAGTAATTGTACATAAGATTTAAGTACTTCTTTATAAAATCCACTTAAAAACTAAACGATATATATGGATAAACAATATAACTAAATATTTTCTTAATAAGATGAACTGTTTCGGTTGCGTTTCGTTGCTGTTAGCGTAATACATGTGTACGTGTACCTATGTGTTGTACTAAAGCCGGCGTCAGACATAGCTTCAAAGATTTGCACACTTCTTGGAAGACTTTGCAAAGCTTTGAAAACACATTTGATATATATGAATATAGTTCAAACCTGCCAGACATGCTTTGCAAATACATTTCTCCACAGTAGGCTGATAGACAACAAACAAGATGGACGACGATTATGTGGACGCAGTGTGCCTATACTATTTATGCGCATTTAATTATTTATTGCATTTGCAACAAAATTTAAGGAAACGTCCGAGAAGAAGGCGCGAATGGATGTGTGAAATGTATCGTAATAGATCAAGGTAAGTATGTAATTTATAGTTATAATTGATGAACATTCGAGGGGCTGACTTGACGCAAGATTCTTGATGAAATTACTTATATTTACTTGTTTCAGAGCTTCCATGAAAAAAATGCTTGAAGAGATGATGCTTCGACCAGTGGGTTACTTTAGTAATTTTTGTAGAATGTCCTGCCAAGACTTTGAAATACTATTACAATAAATTTCGCCTTTTATTTCAAAATCAGACACAAAATTCAGAATGGCTATACCTTCGAAAGTGAGATTAGCATTGACATTAAGATTTTTGGCTATAGGCGATAGTTACATGAGTCTACAATATCTTTTCAAAATTTCACATCAGTTAATTTCTATTATTGTTTACGATGTTTGCAAAGCTCTGATTCGTGTCCTAGAAGAGGAGATAAAGGTTGGTAAGAACAAAATTTTTATTATCAGCGATCTTTATTTTACATAATCGCGTACAATCAAAATGTCATATCTATAGTTATTTAAACAAACAAGAAACTTTTATAAATATATAAGTTAGTATTTAATAATGCGTCAGTGAATCATCATCAACACTACATTTCACATACGCTTCTTCAATTATATTGCGCTTTTTAGGAGGTGATATAATGGTTTCAGAGAGCACTTTAATCTCCTTGGCATTAGTTACTTTTGGCCTCTTGTTTAGATTTTTTGAAGTACTTGGAATATTAGAATCAAATAAAACGTTGTTGATTGAAGAATGCACTTCGTAATTACCAACTGCTGAGTCCGGTGATAGATAAGCTTCAGGAATATTAATTTGAACGCTGTAGTTGTTTAGAGCATTTTTCTGAGGTAATAGTTGCGATTCCATCGATCCCATAGGTTCATAATTTAAAATTGATTGTGAATTATGCAGATCTCCTTGTGAAGTAACTGGAGATTGCGTCAAAAGAGTGGATGGTCCATAATCAACAGGTTGATTGTTGACTGCAAACTGGGTAGATGGCAAATATGTTGTTCTAGATCTGTTTCGTTTTTTGACATTCATAATATATTTGAATACAAGATTATCAATTTCATTCATAAGACCTAGTCTGTCATCTTCGTGTAAGTGCTTCAACTTTTCAGATAGAAGATGACCGTACAAATCACATTCGTTCAACTGTTTTTCATTTTCTTTACGATTACATCTATTTTTAATAATGGTAAAAGCTTCGTCCATCTGTTTTTTTGCAACCAACAAATCTTGCATCCCAAGTTTCCTCTTTGAAATGGAGAAAGAATCTGATTTACTCTGACTGTTCAATTCTCGTGATAAAGGTCTTTCTGTATTTGATGTATGAGAAAGTGGACTTTCATTATTTGATTCCTCCGAATAAATTTCACGTGACAGCGACCTTTCCTCTGTAGTTTCCTGCACAAGACCAAAATTGTAATTAATAAATTGATCACAATTATTATTATCTGTTTCAGTTACCGACATCTCCAAATGATTGGTTAACAATAGCATCTGGTTATGAAGAGTTATTTCCACATTGCATAGGAGCATTGGACGGAAAACATGTTGTACTTGAATCACCTATACACAGTGGGTCCGAGTTTTACAACTACAAAAAAGATTTAGCATTGTACTCCTAGCTTTAGTAGACGCTGATTATTGTTTCATTTTCGCTGACATTGGTTGCCAAGGCAGAATGAGTGATGGCGGAGTACTAAGAAACAGTATCCTGTGGGATAAAATGAATGATAATACGTAAAATTTACCGCACCCTCATCCATTGCCAGGCAGAAACAGTAATATACCATATGTGTTTGTTGCTGACAGTGCATTTGCATTAAGCAATTACGTGATGAAGCCATACCCAGGCAAGCATACTGAACACAGTAGAAAAAGAAATTTCAACCGAATATTGTCAAGAGCACGAGTTAAAGTGGAAAATGTTTTTGGTATAATGACATCAATATTCAGAGTTTTCAGAAAGCCCATGCTTCTGCAACCCGATAATGCGTCTATTATAACAATGGCTTGTGTATATTTACATATTTTTTTTAGAAAAAGCAAAACATCACAACGGCATTTTCCCCACCAGAATCTTTTGATCGGGTTGTAAACAATGTCATTCTACCCGGAACTTGGCGAAAGGAAGACCCACCCAATGGTCTGATTCCAATCGCTTCGCAACCTCGAAGAGCAGCAATTAGTGCACAAAATATAAGAGAGGAGTTCGCTGAGTATTTCACTACAAAAAGAAGAGTTTTATGCCGTTTACAGGAGTGAAATCAATTATTATTTTTATTCAGTGCACAAACTTTCACAGCATTTTCTACTCATGATACTGAACCACTTTCCACAAGACAAAAATTTTTGGGCGAAGAAAATTTTTGGACTTGGTACGGAGATCGTTCAGCTGACTGTACAAAACACCATACAAAGTCCAAAAGTTTTATTCTTGTGGAAAGTTGTTCAGTATCATGAGTAGACTATACTGCGAAAGTTTGTGTACTGAATAAAAAGTAACCCTGTATATTATACGAATATGTAATAAACATTTTAATCGTTGTAACGTACGTACCTACATTTAAAAAATGTCTTGATTTATGTACAATGTTCAGACAATATTTTTATTGTTAATATAGATTAGGATAATACACAATAACATATACTATTATTTTTTCCTTACCCTAATCTCGGTACATAGTGTCGGGCGATAATCATATACAGCACCCATGTAACTATGAATGGAATCAAATGCAAACCATGATGGTTTGTAAATTTCTTCAGATCCTGCTCCTGTTTTAGTGGAATCCTTTATTTTCTTTAAACATTCCCTGTATTGCGTCAACAAAGTATTTCTTTCCTTTTTTAACTCTTCAGTAGAACAAGGCACGGAAAAACATTTTTTTAATCTGACCCATGCGTCATTCACCAAGTTTCTATTTTTTAACAACTCAATAAATTCAAGGACACATTCGTTGCTCCAGTCCATTTTGAAAAATATGGCACGTTCTTACGCGCATACACACAACACCACCGTTCTGCGCAACACTGCTCGCGCAACTGAAGTTTACGCGAGTGTGACTACGCAAACCTTTGAACACAGTCAACTTTGAACGCTTTGATGTGCGCTAAAAAACCAACACCGCATATTGCTATGCAGTGTCTGCTAGTGCAAATGAGTGTGTGCTAGTGCAAATCTTTGTTCAAACTTTGAAAACATATTCAAAGTCTCGTGCCACACATAGCAATCAAATAATTGTTCAAACAAGTGAAGCTATGTCTGGCGCCGGCTTTATAACATACATACATACATAAATCACGCCTTTATCCCTTTCGGGGTAGGCAATATAAAAATATATGTATAATTGTGTATTATCCATAATCTATATTAACAATTTCTTCCATGCCGGCCTGGGAGCAAGAGTAAAACATACAATGTGCCGGCTGCATTTCCTCCCGAGCATGCTGTAAAAACCAGCTAAGGGATCCGAGGGTTTCAGTATATTGTGATTTAGGCGATGGGCTGACAACCTGTCACTACAGCAATATACCTACAAATCTATCTTGAATAACCCTCAAAACTTTGTCAGACGTGGTGGAATGACCTTAGTTTAGGTCGCTTGCGCTCTGCCTACCCCATTAGGGATAAAGGCGTGATTTTATGTATGTATGTATGTATATTAACAATAAAAATGTTGTCTGAACATTGTACATAAATCAAGACATTTTTTAGGTACGTTACAACGTTTAAAATGTTTATTACATATTCGTATAATATACAGGGTTACTTTTTATTCAGTACACAAACTATCGCAGTATAGTCTACTCATGATACTGAACAACTTTCCACAAGAATAAAACTTTTGGACTTTGTATGGTGTTTTGTACAGTCAGCTGAACGATCTCCGTACCAAGTCCAAAAATTTTCTTCGCCCAAAAATTTTTGTCTTGTGGAAAGTGGTTCAGTATCATGAGTAGAAAATGCTGTGAAAGTTTGTGCACTGAATAAAAATAATAATTAATTTCACTCCTGTAAACGGCATAAAACTCTTCTTTTTGTAGTGAAATACTCAGCGAACTCCTCTCTTATATTTTGTGCACTAATTGCTGCTCTTCGAGGTTGCGAAACGATTGGAATCAGACCATTGGGTGGGTCTTCCTTTCGCCAAGTTCCGGGTAGAATGACATTGTTTACAACCCGATCAAATGATTCTGGTGGGGAATAATGCCGTTGTGATGTTTTGCTTTTTCTAAAAAAAATATGTAAATATACACAAGCCATTGTTATAATAGACGCATTATCGGGTTGCAGAAGCATGGGCTTTCTGAAAACTCTGAATATTGATGTCATTATACCAAAAACATTTTCCACTTTAACTCGTGCTCTTGACAATATTCGGTTGAAATTTCTTTTTCTACTGTGTTCAGTATGCTTGCCTGGGTATGGCTTCATCACGTAATTGCTTAATGCAAATGCACTGTCAGCAACAAACACATATGGTATATTACTGTTTCTGCCTGGCAATGGATGAGGGTGCGGTAAATTTTACGTATTATCATTCATTTTATCCCACAGGATACTGTTTCTTAGTACTCCGCCATCACTCATTCTGCCTTGGCAACCAATGTCAGCGAAAATGAAACAATAATCAGCGTCTACTAAAGCTAGGAGTACAATGCTAAAATCTTTTTTGTAGTTGTAAAACTCGGACCCACTGTGTATAGGTGATTCAAGTACAACATGTTTTCCGTCCAATGCTCCTATGCAATGTGGAAATAACTCTTCATAACCAGATGCTATTGTTAACCAATCATTTGGAGATGTCGGTAACTGAAACAGATAATAATAATTGTGATCAATTTATTAATTACAATTTTGGTCTTGTGCAGGAAACTACAGAGGAAAGGTCGCTGTCACGTGAAATTTATTCGGAGGAATCAAATAATGAAAGTCCACTTTCTCATACATCAAATACAGAAAGACCTTTATCACGAGAATTGAACAGTCAGAGTGAATCAGATTCTTTCTCCATTTCAAAGAGGAAACTTGGGATGCAAGATTTGTTGGTTGCAAAAAAACAGATGGACGAAGCTTTTACCATTATTAAAAATAGATGTAATCGTAAAGAAAATGAAAAACAGTTGAACGAACGTGATTTGTACGGTCATCTTCTATCTGAAAAGTTGAAGCACTTACACGAAGATGACAGACTAGGTCTTATGAATGAAATTGATAATCTTGTATTCAAATATATTATGAATGTCAAAAAACGAAACAGATCTAGAACAACATATTTGCCATCTACCCAGTTTGCAGTCAACAATCAACCTGTTGATTATGGACCATCCACTCTTTTGACGCAATCTCCAGTTACTTCACAAGGAGATCTGCATAATTCACAATCAATTTTAAATTATGAACCTATGGAATCGCAATTATTACCTCAGAAAAATGCTCTAAACAACTACAGCGTTCAAATTAATATTCCTGAAGCTTATCTATCACCGGACTCAGCAGTTGGTAATTACGAAGTGCATTCTTCAATCAACAACGTTTTATTTGATCCTAATATTCCAAGTTCTTCAAAAAATCTAAACAAGAGGCCAAAAGTAACTAATGCCAAGGAGATTAAAGTGCTCTCTGAAACCATTATATCACCTCCTAAAAAGCGCAATATAATTGAAGAAGCGTATGTGAAATGTAGTGATGATGATGATTCACTGACGCATTATTAAATACTAACTTAAATATTTATAAAAGTTTCTTGTTTGTTTAAATAACTATAGATATGACATTTTGATTGTACGCGATTATGTAAAATAAAGATCGCTGATAATAAAAATTTTGTTCTTACCAACCTTTATCTCCTCTTCTAGGACACGAATCAGAGCTTTGCAAACTTCGTAAACAATAATAGAAATTAACTGATGTGAAATTTTGAAAAGATATTGTAGACTCATGTAACTATCGCCTGTAGCCAAAAATCTTAATGTCACTGCTAATCTCACTTTCGAAGGTATAGCCATTCTGAATTTTGTGTCTGATTTTGAAATAAAAGGCGAAATTTAATAGTATTTCAAAGTCTTGGCAGGACATTCTACAAAAATTACTAAAGTAACCCACTGGTCGGGGCATCATCTCATCAAGCATTTTTTTCATGGAAGCTCTGAAACAAGTAAATATAAGTAATTTCATCAAGAATCTTGCGTCAAGTCAGCCCCTCGAATGTTCATCAATTATAACTATAAATTACATACTTATTTTGATCTATTACGATACATTTCACACATCCAATCGCGCCTTCTTATCGGACGTTTCCTTAAATTTTGTTGCAAATGCAATAAATAATTAAATGCGCATAAATAGTATAGGCACACTGCGTCCACGAAATCGTCGTCCATCTTGTTTGTTGTCTATCAGCCTACTGTGGAGAATTTTTTTTGCAAAGCATGTCTGGCAGGTTTGAACTATATGTGTTCAAATGTGTTTTCAAAGCTTTGCAAAGTCTTCAAAGAAGTGTGCAAATCTTTGAAGCTATGTCTGGCGCCGGCTTAATATGTTTTCGCGATTGAATGCTATGAGAGTGAAAGAAAACACATACATATTTTTGTTGCGTCCTATAGACTACAAACACGGAGGATAATCTTACTTAAGATGATTCCTAACGACTAATGGTTGTTTTTAAGAGTTTTTAAGAGCTTAATTCTCCTAAACGAAACTTTGGAAAATTCTAAAAAAAATTACATGTAAGTAATTAGTTCATGGCCTGTAATTCCAACATATAAAAATATTCTAGTTCATAAATAAGTATGTTAAAAAAACTGGAAATAAATCTGTTTTATCAGTAAGTTTGATATTCCTTCTATACTATTAAGAGCGCTTTCACGGTTCCTTCGGGAAAGTATCCGTATTATGATTGTCTAAAATCACAACATAGCTTTTTTTAATCCGACTCGTAGTTCTTATGGAATGGGCTTCTTTTTGCGTATTTCGCATATTTTTGACGCGGCCACGGACGTAACCGCCACGCCGCCGCCGTGACGCGCACTGGTTTGAACAATACTCTAAGCCATTACGGGCGATCGTTGCTTATCTTAAAATCTACCTGCTCAGCTGCCGACAGGAAGCACCTTAAATTCTGCAGTCCGTACAATCTTCACTTATCTGTTTACATGTTAAAGAGTAATTGATGACGCAACGCACTTAAGACGCTTCCATGTCTCAATGACCTTGAGCGTTTTGCTTACCTGACACCCCACCCACCCGTTCTTTCCCCTGATGTTTGTTACGTAAAGGAGAATAAACTTGGCCATCTATCGGATTTAGCTTGTACTACTACAACACGCGATGGGTTCTAGTTTGTGATCATCTTCTTTACCACCGGGTATATTTTTGAACCATGTGATCCATAAAATACTTTATAATTAAAAATGCAAATATGACGGGTGTTCTCTTGGTGTTCTACTCATTAAACTAAACAACTTTTCCTATAAAACATACAACTGTCGAAATAATATGAAAAAAAATACAAATGTGTCGATATATACTATCACACTACTGATTCTAATTTATTATGTACATATTCAATTTTCCAAATTATTATTTTATATAATATTAAATAATTATTTATAATAATATTAAATAATTATTTATAATAATATTAAATAATTATTTTATATTTTATTCGAAAAAGTTGTACAGTTTCATGAGTAGAACACACCGCTATCATTATTTACACTTTATTCAAAATGATCCTATAAAATAGTCCAAGAGCTTGCGAACATTTTAAAGAATTAAATTATTATGTTTTATTGAAATACAGCAAGAATTTTTATTCACTAAGGAAATTTTAAGGGCTTGTTATTGTTGGTGAGATTATGAAACTGTTTTTTTTTTCGGAACGTAAGGTGAAAAAAATTTACTAGACACGATAGATTTTTTTTTTCATATTTTGACCTATATTCCGTCGAGAAAATTGTTCAGTTTCATTGTCTAAACAAGTCCTTAAAATTTCTTAGGTAAATGATATACCTCGGTTTTTTATGAATGTTCTTCTTCTGTCGAGTGGGTATCGAGTCTATCGACCCCATGAACCCTATGTATGTAAATGTACCGGGTGTAAGGGACAGCGTCCCGCAAACTGATAGAGGTTCCGCAGTCAACGCCCATACTACTTTTACCCCTTTACCAGCAGTTTTTTTTTTAAATACCTTCGTTTCCGTCATTGTTACATCTGGTTTGCTATTAAGTAAGATTTGAAAATTGTATTGCTGTATATGATGTAACAGACCTTGTATTTACGCGTAAATTAATTACAGCAAGTTTAAACCTGTTTAAGAGATAAAACAAATATAATTTTGAGATGCTGTCCGGAGCAAAATGACTATGTGAAGCAATTTGCTAAAATCTTACTATAATAAATACTTTTCACTTATAATATACCCGGGCTCAAAAAAATCACCAAATTACAATAACAAAAGAAAAAAAACTAAATTAAACCGACGACTTTTTTTTCGATTTTATATGAAATTAATATTTTTAGATGGCTTGTAGAGGGCTCAAGATCTGTATATATTTAAAATTTAATTATGTATTTAAAATCATGAGAAACCACAACATTTCATACCTCTTGGGTAAGTGAATTCTAATGTTGTATGGGTCTACCTAGACTTTCATCTCCTGAAAGAATTTGCAGGCCGCTGTCTCTTACGCCCGTTATGTATAAAATATGCAATTTTCAATTATTAGGCATTACATGGCTGTAAAATCTAGCCAAGCTATGTATTATTTTAGATTATAGTCTATAGCCAGTTATTAGTATGTATCTTATGTAAATATATTCATTAAATAATTAAGTATGTAGGTCAATTTATTTTAAAATCTAACAGAAGGTAAAAGATTATTATTATTAGGTTTTTTGTGTCTTAACTCTGGTCTTCTGCTATAAGGAATGACATTTTGTAAAGGTAGTATTAAAAGGCGATTAAAATTTGGAAAGATATAATGAAGTACAGAAATATAATCTCTTGAAGTTCAAATCATACATACATCTAATCACGCCTTTATCCACAGTGGGGTAGGCAGAGCGTAAACGACGTAAACAAAGGTCGTTCCGCCACGTCTGATTAAGTTCTGAGGGTTATTTAAGATAGATTTGTAGGTATATTTCTGTAGTGACAATACGTCAGCCCATTGCCTAAATTACAATATACTGAAACTCTCGAACACTGGTTTTTACAGCAAGCCCGGGAGGAAATTCAGCTGGCACATCCTATGTTTTTCTCTTGCTCCCCGGCCAGCATAGAAGAAATGATTCTTAAACTATATGACTAGAAATAAATAAATCTACTAAAAATAATAGCTTAGAAGGTATACGAGTAATAGTAATAAAGGTCATCAATTAAATATGAAGTTTTGATAAATTTATGATTCTTCTACTGATGTGTGTCGCATTGTGTAGTTTTTCTTCTTTTGTACTAATGGATAACTGAAACAGAAAACAAATATTATAGTGATGGTAAAAAGAACATAATAAATATATAATCTACTGATTATTTCGTATGGATAATTTTGATCTTCCATGCTGGCCTGGGAGCGAGAGAAAAACATAGATCGTGCTAGCTGCATTCTATCCCTGGCATGCTGTAAAAACCAGCTAAGGGATCCTCGGGTTTCAGTATATTATAATTTAGGCGATGAGCTGTGACAATAGCGTCATACATCATCATCTCCCTAGCCCTATCCCGTATATCACGGGGTCGGCTACCTAATCTAGGGGATCGAACGAGGGTACTGGTTTTTACACAGAGCGACTGCCATCTCATCTCTGCAACCCAGAAGGGAAACTTAGGATATCTAAAATCACGCTAATAGACTTAGAGGGTAGGCAGGAAATTTAAATTTGGCTGTTTCTTAACCGATTCTTATGGAACTTTTTTATTCGACTGAGCAACCTTTAAAATTAAAGTTACGATACAACAAATCACGCCTCACGACTTACGAGGTAGGTAGAAAATTAAAGGTAACTAATTAATTAAAGGTAACTTTAATTTTAAATATTGTTCAGTCGAATTAAAAAAGTTCCATAAAATCGGTTAAGAACAAGCCAAATTTAAATTTCCTGCCTACCCCCTAAGTCTAGTAGCGTGATTTTAGGTATCCTAAGTTGCAACTCGGGTAACACACAGATGAATAAAAAAGTCCCATCGAAATCGGATCAGTAGTTTTGTTGTGATGTGGTAACATACAGACAGACAGACAGAATGACAGACAGACAGACAAAAAAAAAAACTTTCTGATCTTTATATCGTTAATAACGTCTGCTGCAATTATTTTTTGTAAATATATTCAATGTATAGACACGATCCTTCTAGAGATTAATTATATGTATAGATAACCCTCAAAACTTTGTCAGTCGTGGCGGAACGACCTTTGTTTAGGTCGTTTACGCTCTGCCTACCCCATCAGGTATAAAGGCGTGATCATATGTATGTATGTATAATTTTGATAACGCCTTTATTTGTATATGTAGTTTATTCCTGTTCTTAAAATAGTTTGAGCTCTTGGACTATAATTAAACTTACAAGTGCTGTAAATGTAAATTCTAAATTAACATGTCTTAATTCTTCTTTGCTAGACTAGGGGCGATAGAAAAACATAGAATCTTCCAGCTGCTTCTTTTCCCGGGCATACTGTAGTCAGTAGAGCCATGGAGTAATATAATATACTTACTCCGAAAAGGGAAACAAGGTTGTGGAATACCGTTATAATCACAAAGTTTACATAAACCAAATGAAAGCTGTAAGTTTATTTTCACTTACTTTTGTTGGTCCGACGACGTAATGCTATGAACTCTTGTGATTCAAGATATTTGTGCAGAATTTTCGTTTTTAACATTTTGTTAATGGCTGCTGGAAAAAAAGTTAATTAGAATCGAATGTTGGTAAGGATCGATCTCGTACTTCTGCGATTGAAAGCCTCTAGCACTGCCACCGCACTAATGTGGCTGACACTTTGTGTGGCGAAATTATGCATTGGTTTGTAGACAATATGCAATCTTTACGCTGTCAGATAGAATAAAACATTCCAATCAAACAGCTATCAATATTTTTAGAGAACCAAGATATTTTTGTTATTTCCTAAAAAAACATTGCTGAACCATTTGCTACATTCTACAGTAGCTGACTAATAAAATAGTAGTAAAATAAAACAAAATAATATTATGTTGAAGTAAATACTTACTGTTTTTTTATATTTTCTAAGAATTTTAGAGAAACTCATCAATAATAATCAGTAGATAAAGAATAATTCGCACTAATATTAAACAATGAATATTAAAAGTCTTAAACACAAAATGTCCAAACAGAACTTACGAAAACTATTTTTGCGTGACAAGAGCGACGCGAGTTCCCCTCGCGAAGGCCGTGGGCCGTCTGCCGCCCGTCGCCCGCGCACGGACCCGCCCTTTGCGAACCTCCCAGAAATCAGATTTTATTTTTTTTCTCCAAAACTAATAATCGAAATAAAAAAGCAAGCAGATCACATTTTAGTGTTTATGATTTATAACGTTCAAAATAATTATCATAAATGCAAGTCGTTAAGTGCAAGTAAATAATAAAAGTTTAGTGAATGTTTTAGACACGGAAAGAGGGCCAGAAGAATTCGTATTTCTCATTAATTACTCAATATTTTTAAATAATCTTAAGAGTGTAATGAAGAGCTGAGACCAATCTACAACATATAATTATTTTATATTTTTTATGTAACGATAAAGTATACTTTATAGGCCTTGCAAGCGACCGAAATATCACGAGAGCCCCTTAAATGAGAAATAATCAAGGCTAATTTCTTGTGCGAGCTTATTAATGCAAACATATGTAATCTATAACGTAGGCGTTTATTGAGATGGTATTTGAATAAGGTATTAAGTAAATTCAATGAACCGATTTAGTTACTTGATTTCAATACGCAACAATAATTTTGGTTACTATGTCAATCAATGACCCTGTCTTTTGCAAGCGCATTTAGGTAATCTCATAAACAAAACTACTATGCGGATCTTTATTTTTTGCGAATATAATATGTCGGGATTTTAGATTTCCGTTGATTCTAGTGAACAAGAAAAACAAAAGGGTGAGCATAGATTATGCGTAGATTATCGTTTTTGATGAGCCCGTACAGTAAACGGCATATTCCTTCTGCCTATCATAGAAGATAGGTACAATTAAAAGGCGACATATAAAAATTAAAGAGGAGTATAATATTCGTATTAGGAATGACGTTGTACTAATGTAGTTACAATCAAAGATGTTTAGATTTGGTTGAACTCGTACTTTAATTTTATAAAACCTTCTAGCCCAAAATCAAGCGTCTCGAATGACTGTACGTACGATCATCGTCCGGTTCCACACGACACTAATTCTAACTGTACTGTTTCGGGAGTAACTAACACTAACGCGTGTGATTTTGTGCATGATTTCCAGTGATTAGGGAATTTAGACTACGAACATTACGCGTGTGTACTATTTATTATTCTAGGTACGCCTTTGGCTTTTTGAGTGAGCATTGTAGGGGAGTGTGTTTTCTGTACCCATAAGTACTATTATTTATTATGTGCTCCTATCAGATTGTACAAAGAATTATAAATCAGCTTCGCGAACGTTACATCTCAATTAAGGCATCATAAATGGAAAATAGCATGTAGAAGTATTAGTACCTACTCACAAACGGTAAGTGAAAGGCATGTTTTGGAAACATGAATAAGCGATTGTTTACCTCATTTTACGATCTCAGGATAAACACATAATTCATATTAAGATAAATTTTTGTTACTCCTAAAAGTAAAAAAAACACATAATAGTCCAATTTAGTTTCAAATAACGTGATTTATTAGGAAGTACGTTATGTTATAGTGCGCCTACGGTAACAATTTTGGTCAAGTGCATTTAAGGTAGGCTTCTTGGACGAATAAACTCCGATCGAGCAAATAATGGTGCCGATGCCCTACATGTAGATTACATGCGTTCATTTGTCGCTACTTACTTACTTCTAGCTTGCAGTATGTCATTGATGCGCTTATAGAGTTAATTTTTGTAAAAGTTAGCTAATGGGAGTTCGGTCAAAATAAAAATAATGCCATGTTATTTACCTATTTGGAAACTGCTTACTAGTCGGACAGATCATAGATAATAGATATTTCAAGCAATTTTCTCATAAATAAAAATGAAAATGAAATAAAGACGCAATAAATGCTATAGCATAGCCATTTGCCAATCTAACGGTCAAGGCAAACAGATCAACCGTACCCTGTCTAGTGTAGAGCACGATTTCAGAAAGCGAATGCACGTGGAACACTAAGGGCCGTATTTGTAATCAGCTCTCATGAGTGACAGCGCGTTTGAGTTCGTATCAGAAATGTCATTTCAGTACAAACTGGCCTGTCAAATCCATACTTTATATTGTTCTCAAGTTTGATATCGCTTCATAAATACCCTAAGGTTTCTGATGAAGTTTGAGGTATAAATACAACGATTAGTTGAACGCCGTTCAGTGGTTAAATCTTATGTTAGCAGCGGCAATTAGTGTCACAAAATGAAACGGGAATATGACAGAATTAAAAGCTAATTTGATAGAAAACGCCAACGGTGTAGGTAATGTTCTATGGTCAGTCAGTCAGTACTACAGGAGATCCTCATGCCAAAGTCACGCATAAACTCGATGGTTAAGGTACGTGGACTGAATGAAAAGTTTGAATAGATTCTGCGCAATAGTTGGAAATAGAAGTGAGGTTCTCCGGCCATACACCTAAAACATCTTTATCCGATGATAATAGCTCCGGAGTTAAAGACAAAAGACGATTTTAAAGATCTTTCAGAAAGTTATTTATTGATCTATACTGATAGTGTGTAAGTATATATGTGCATTTAATTTGCGATTATTTATGTAGGTAGTGCCATTACTTCCTTGAGTGCACGACTTAACTAAATACATATAAAAATATTACCGTCCCTTTCTTTTCTCCCATTATTATTATGACAAGTAAAGATTCAGTACCGATCGGGATTTTACATACATACATATAGTCACGCCTTTATTCCTAATGGGGTAGGCAGAGCGTAAACTACCTAAAAAGGTCGTTCCATTACGTCTGACAAAGTTTTGAGGGTTAATTGAGATATATTTATATGTATATTGCTGTAGTGACTGGTTGTCAGCCCATCGCCTAAATTGCAATATACAGAAGCCCTCGGATCCCTTAGCTGGTTTTTACAGCTTGCCCAGGAGGAAATGCAGCTGGCACATTCTATGTTTTTTTCTCGCTCCCAGTCCAGCATGGAACAAATCGGGATTTTACAACTAATTAATGATCTTACAAAATACTAATTAAATGCCTTGCTACATGCAATATTAATTAGGTAATTAATTATGATATGCAGTTAGAAATAGACTAGCTAGTTAATAGTTTATTTAGCTTAGACCTAATAGTTATGTGTTATTAAGTTTAGCACACACACAGGCACACTGCAATGGATAGGTTTAGTTTTGACTTGCTAATCATGCATAAAAAAAGAAGCATTGATTGGATAACAAATTTATAATCTAAATAAGACCCTAAGTGCCTTAGCTGTATCTCCTCCGTACCTCTGCTCGCCTGGTTCATAATGTCTGTAACCGACCAACAAAATGCAAACATCCCTGATTCTGAAATGTCTATTTGTTTTTCTGAAGAAGCGTCGCATTCGTCACCCAATTACGTGACTGACCGCAATGAGCAACAATGTGACCATACCAGTGAACAATTATCGGACTTTAAGGACGAGATGCGAAAATTAATGGCTTTTTTCAGTGCAACACAGAAAAAGGAGCTTGCAGAGCTAAATTCCACTCTCAAGGACATAAAGGAAACAAATAAAAATATTGAGTGTTCTATCTCGTTTTTGGCATCGCAAAATGAAGAACAAAAGAAACAAGTATCTGAATTACAGGGCAAAATTGAGAAGGATAGAGAGCATATTGTGTTTTTGGAAGGTAAACTGGAGGACTTGCAAACTGGAACCAGGAAGACGAATTTTGAATTAAAGAATGTTCCAAGAAAGGAAAAAGAGACAAAGGAAGATCTGATTAATATGGTTATGTGTCTCTCAAATACAATAAACTGCAAAATAGAAAAACGTGATCTGAAGGATATTTACCGTGTTAGAGGAAACAAAGGAGAGAAGAAAAATACTCCAATTATAATAGAAATGGATTCGGCATTACTGAAGAATGATTTTTTGAAAATGGCTAAGTCCTATAATATAGGAAAACAAATTAAACTCTGTGCAAAACATCTAGGTAAATGGGGATATTAAGGCAAATGAGGATACCCCAATATACCTCTCGGAACATCTGACCGCAAAAGGATCACGAGTCTTTTTCCTGGCTCGAGACCTGAAAAAATCAAATGATTATAAGCACTGTTGGACCGCTTACGGTAAAGTCTTTGTGCGGATGAATGATCAATCGCAATTACAAGCGAAGATCAGGTTCATAACCTTTTTCAGAAAAATGGACGATGTACTCTATAAGGTTTTTCATTTCTCTAGTAGTTTTATTTAAACACATACAAGAAAATCAAGAAAAACATTAATTGTAAGTTTTTTCGTGCGCACCGTCTCAATGTCGCGATCTATTTTTATGTGCCTGATATATACCTCGACACACCTTATCAATATATTTACTATTACAAAATATTATCCAAACACACAGACACTTATACACAAACATACAAACAAAATGCTCAGACAAAATAACATTACAGTAAACAGACAATTTCAATTACATATGCGTTTAGACGAAATTAAAAATACATATCTCAAAGTCAAATATACATACCTAACATTCTGAAACATACCAATACCCCACTAATAACACAAGATAATGAAGACAAAATGGTCAAGTTAATATATAATTACATAATGACTTGCTTAATATCAGAGACGTATCTTACTGGGTGATACAATTAAAACTATAAACGACCTTGAGACCTTAGAGGTAGCCCGCTCGTTTGAATGCGACGCTATAGATTTTAAAAGTCACATGGTAGTGAAAAATAATGATTTCACTTTAGTGTCCCAAAACATTAGAAGTGTTTACAAAAATTTTGATGACCTCACGCTAACATTAGCAACACTTGCATTTGAGGTAGACGTTATTTTTCTTACTGAATGTGTATTAAATGATAACAAACCATTACCTGTTCTGGCAAACAATAACTCATACTATACTAAATATCAATAAAATCCGGAGTGGTGGTTTACGTTAAAAATGGATTAAGTCACAAAATTAAAGAATTAAAGATAAATCAGGCATCAGGTTTTCAGATAGATGTACTAAACTGCACTATTCTTGGCATTTATAGATCACCTTCCAACACAAACGCAGAACTTTTCATTGACTCCCTGGATGAACACTAAAATAATCTAACTAAAAATAACGTAGTAATTACAGGTGACATAAATATTAATATTGCTGATAAGGTTGAAGAGCCCCCGCAGGAACTAAAAAACAGAATAAGCTACTTAAATATGTTATCACAAGATACCGACGAGAAACCAAAATTGTCTGGATCATTATATCTTAAATATTAATCAAAATAAATTTAACGCATCCATAGCAATTTTGCGAACTACTACAACAGACCATGCCACCACCTTACTTGTGATCGCTAAGTATAAGCCACAGATGAGGTATAATAAAACAAAAAAAGTAATCAATTATGAAGAAGCCTTAAATTAATTACTAAATGAAAATCTACAGGAACTGTTAATTTGTCGCGATCCCCATGTTGTAATCCAGAGATTTATTTATATATTAGGTAATAAAATTAACGAAAATACAAAAATCTGTAATATCCCCAGAAAAAATCGAACTATAAAACCATGGATTACATGTGGGGTATAGAGATATATAAGACACCGAAATAGATTACAAATGATTGCACGCAGAGATCCATTTAACTTAATGAGTAAAATAATTTATATTAGATACAGGAATTACTGCAACAATCTTATAAAAAAGTTAAAAAGAAATTATGAAAAGCAACTACTGCCTAATTCGATGACCAACAATAGACAACTGTGGAAAAATATTAAAGCTATTACATACACTCGAAAGTCTAATTCTATTAACACAGAGTTGCTAACAATTAAAAGGTCCGAAATGGCTTTGCTAACTACATCAACGACTATTTCTCAGGTATAGGTGAACAACTTGCCAAAAATATACATACGTCCACTGACGATTTACATTCATATCTTCATAGCTTACCATCTTTACCAAATTCCTTTGTGTTATTGCGAACTGATGACTTAGAGGTCAACAATGTGCTGATGAACCTTAAATCAGATAGTGCCCCAGGATGGGACAATATCTCGTCGAAATTCTTAAAGATGGCTAAATCTATCTTCCATGCTGGACTGGGAGCGAGAGTAAAACATAGAATGTGCTAGCTGCATTTCCTCCCGGGCATGCTGTAAAAACCAGCTAAGGGATCCGAGGGTTTCAGTATATTGCAATTTAGGCGATGGCCTGACAACCTGTCACTACAGCAATATACCTATCAATCTATCTTAAACAGCCCTCAAAACTTTGTCAGACGTGGCGGAACGACCTTTGTTTAGGTCATTTACGCTCTGCCTACCCCGTAAGGGATAAAGGCGTGATTTTATGTATGTATATGTATGTATGGCTAAATCAGTAGTTGTACCCATTATAACATACCTTACTAATCTATGCTTTGAAATAGGTATCTTACCAAACGATCTTAAAAAATCAATAATTACTCCAGTATATAAGGATAGTGACAGAGACAGTAATTATCGCCCTATCCCGGTTCTTCCAGCTATATCAAAAGTATTGGAAAAGCTGATCAATAAAAGATTGCTTAACTTTTTAGACTGAGTATTTTATCACCAACTCAGTTCGGCTTTCGGCAAGGTAGATCGACGGAAGATGCTGTATCTGCTCTGAGCTCGCTAGTGATCGAACAGTTTGATCGACATAAAAGGAGTATCTCAGTTTATCTGGACCTGAAAAAAACTTTTGATACTGTCTCTCACGCCATCCTCATGCACAAACTGGAAAGGTGTGGTGTTACAAGAGTGGAGCTAGACTTGTTTAAGGACTACTTGATGAACAGAACACAGCAAGTTAAATTGGGAAACCACGTCAGTGAGGAGGTGGGCGTGTCAGTGGGTGTACCTCAAGGTAGTGTCCTTGGACCTACACTATTTCTTATTTACATCAATGATTTACATACATATGTACGAAACATCATTTTTCTCCTATGCTGATGACACAGCCTGCGTCTTCACTGGTAAAACCTGGGATGATGTTAAAATCAATGCGGAACAAAGTCTGAAGGACATAAACAAGTGGTTAAATAACAATTTCCTTACGCTAAACACCGAAAAAACTAATTATATTTGCCATAGTATATATGTTGACACGCAAGCAGAGAGCAATGTTTCCGTAAAAATACATAGATGTAACACTTGTACCGATGTTGCTAATGATGATGACTGTGACTGCCCTACTCTAAATAAGGTTAAAGAAACCAAATATTTAGGTGTGATTATTGACCAAAGGCTATCTTGGTATCCCCATCTCGAATATCAAAGGTCTAGGTCTTAGGTCAAAAAACTAAGGAAGTTGACGAGGATTTTTAAATCACTTAGGTATGTGACACCTACGACAACCGTTTGCTCACAAGGATCGGAAAGAAATCTCCTCAGGGATATATATATAGCGTTGGTTCAGCCGATTCTGTTGTACTGTACTACTGTCTGGGGAGGTGCTGCCAAAACCCGTTTCCTTGATATTGAGCGTGCGCAACGCGGCCTAATCAAAATTATGTACCTACTTTAAAAAAAGATCATTTTCTACCCATCATTTATATGGGCTATGTAAACTTCCATCGGTCAGAAAATTATATATAATAAATACAGTTCTAAAGAAACATAAAAGTCTGCCGTATGATTCAAAACTCGCCCAAAGAAGACGACAAGACCGTGTTGCGCATGTTCCCCATACCAATACTGTTTTTGCGGACAGACAATATGATAAAAACTCTGCTAAGCTGTATAATTCCATAAATAAAGAGTTAAATTTATACAGCAAGATTTCACACAAATGTAAAGGGGATATTACAAAATGGTTACAAGATAAAACATATGAAGAGGTAGGAAATATAACAAACAACTAATATTAATTATTAATAATATCAAAGCAAATACACAAGCATATGGGTAAGAAACACATAAACTTTCACACGCACACACACACACACACACACACACACACACACACACACACACACACACAAACAGGCACATTACTATTAGTATTGAAGAAGTATTATAATTGTCACTTTAATGATCGTTTATCACAAAAATGGACGTACTAATCAGGCATGGATTAAAACAAATGAGTTTCCTAGTGTAATAATTTAATATCTAAAATCAATAATCTAATTGTAGTAAATAACCGCGAAAATCTTAAAACTTATATGTAATTGTGAGAATATAGTTTTATACCAATTCAAAACTATCGTAATGATGCGGTGATAAAGATATACTTACAAACAAATTGATGTGTGTATCGTGTGAGAGTGCAGACTTAAACCTACAACAAAATAAAGACTGTTACAAACAACGTGATTTATAATAATAAGTTAATGAAGCAAAAATATACGTCGAAATAATAATTATGTATTATAAGTGTCAACACAGATATTTAAGCATGTGTAATATACATGTAAAAAGAGCGAAATCCAATAACTATTAAACATAGAATAATTATGTGGTCTGTGTGAGCATGCAGATCTATATGAATTGTAACTATGTCTTCTGTGTGAGCATGCAGATATGTGTGAGTTATATTATAAGTATGTGATCTATGTGAGCATCCAGATCTTTGTGAGTTGTAACTATGTGAGCATCCAGGATTCGTATTTTTGAACCGCTCGTATCCGATTTCGCATACGTAAAAGCAACATTTGCATACGAAATCCTAAAATCTTTATTTTTGAATACTCATACGTATGCGACTCTGCAACGAGTGATCCAAACCACTCGTTTTCTTTTCTACTATTCAAAACTAAAGTAGTCTATGATCATATTCATTTCCGGTTTTTCAAATCAATGATTTTTGTTACTGGTAGTGGTGTATAGTACGTGTATTTCTGCGTAAAACTAAAATAATTTATGGGATTAGACTTTATTGGCAACACAGATTTCTACTGCTTCAAAAATATGTAAAATCGTGTGTGATAGAATTTGATTTCGTATACGAATGATTTTCGTATGCGTTTTCAGTTTTCATACGAGCGCTTTAGAAATACGACTCCAGATCTATGTGCGTTATAACTACGGAATCTATGTGAGCATCCAGATCTATGTGAATTATAACTATGTAGTCTGTGTGAGCATGGGGTTGTATGTGAAATTGAGCTTGAAGAACAAATATACAACAGAGATCCCGAAGTTCGATTCTTGGCGGGGAACAAAAACTTTGTATTGTTTCCAGTTTGGTTAGAATATTGCAGACTGATCACCTGTATATAAGTAAGATAATCCATGCTAAAACAGTAGACACTGCATATTTCTATTAAAAATATTGACTAATGTGAATTCTAAATTCCCGCTTTTACTGTTTAAAAAATGAACAAATTACTGTGCTGGGAATTTTATTTTCAGAACACTGGTGCTGCCCAGCCGCCATCCACCCTGGAGTCATATTTTTGAACCGCTCGTATCTGAATTCGCATACGAAATAGCAACATTCGCATACGAAATCCCAAAATCCTTATTTTTGAATATTTTTATACGTATGAGACTCTGCAACGAGTGCTATAAACCACTCGTTTTCTTTTCTACTACTCGAAACCAAAGTAGTCTATGATCATGTCAGTGACACAGACAATCATTTGACAAGTGACACTTTAACTTTTTAATTTTTTTTAATTTACGTTCCGTTTCTCTGAGAATCATTTCCGGTTTTTCAAATCAACGATTTTTGTTACTGGTAGTGGTGGTATAGAACCCCAACCTGCGACTCGTTACAAACGAAGACCTAGGCATGTCCTTACCGACGGCGATGACCAAATTACTCTTGCGTTTAATGCTGCCAATATTAGTCGAGCCACACTATGCACAAGCTCTTCCAGCAACCGCGCACCCCGCCGGCGGGGTCGCGGAGGTCACTCCTTTGCTCCCCACTTTGGGGTTTACCGGCACGTACCGGGCAGATTCTCTCCGATAAGGAGTCCCCAAGGCAACGCCATAAGCCGAGGTTCGAGCCCTAGTGGGCGCCCTTAGGCAGTTGCCATTTCATTAAGGGTGTAGATTGCGTGTAGCAACTCCCCGCCTTAGCCCGATGACGCATTATATACACTTTGTAGTATTTTGCAAACAGGTCCATTTAAAAAAAAAGGGCAGATTCTCTCCGATAAGGAGTCCCCAAGGCAACGCCATAAGCCGAGGTTCGAGCCCTAGTGGGCGCCCTTAGGCAGTTGCCATTTCATTAAGGGTGTAGATTGCGTGTAGCAACTCCCCGCCTTACCCCGGTGACGCATTATATACACTTTGTAGTATTTTGCAAACAGGTCCATTTAAAAAAAAAGGGCAGATTCTCTACGATAAGGAGTCCCCAAGGCAACACCATAAGCCGACGTTCGAGCCCTAGTGGGCGCCCTTAGGCAGTTGCCATTTCATTAAGGGTGTAGATTGCGTGTAGCAACTCCCCGCCTTAGCCCGGTGACGCATTATATACACTTTGTAGTATTTTGCAAACAGGTCCATTTAAAAAAAAAAGGGCAGATTCTTTCCGATAAGGAGTCCCCAAGGCAACGCCATAAGCCGAGGTTCGAGCCCTAGTGGGCGCCCTTAGGCAGTTGCCATTTCATTAAGGGTGTAGATTGCGTGTAGCAACTCTCCGCCTTAGCCCGGTGACGCATTATATACACTTTGTAGTATTTTGCAAACAGGTCCATTTAAAAAAAAAGGTGGTATAGTTGTATTTCGGCGTAAAACGAAAACAATTTATGGGATTAGACTTTATTGACAACACAGTTTTCTACTGCTTCAAAAATACGTAAAATCATGTGCGATAGAATTTAATTTCGTACACGAATGATTTTCGTATGCGTATTTCAGTTTTCATACGAGCGGTTCAGAAATACGACTCCAGAGACGTGTACATATTCCGAGAGCAATCTGAACGTCGTCGCCGCGAGGCGCGGCAAGAGCAGGAGTCGTATTTCTGAACCGCTCGTATCCGAATTCGCATACGAAATATCAACATTCGCATGGCAAATTGTATGAAAATCGCATGCGAAGCTCTGCCTACCCCATTTGGGATACAGGCGTGATTATATGTATGTATATACCATTCTTTAAAAATGTATAACATATGTCAAGTTGTGATTTTTTAGCAGTGAATTACACTTTCAACACGACTTTCAATAATTAGCAAAGAGAGAAATGCTGCACTAAGAATTTATATGTCGTCGTCACATTCTGACTTCTCAAAAGACTACAAATAAACGCAGCTGTCATACATAACAGAACCATAGATGATAGAGAAAAAGCGCGGGAAACGTCGTCGGTGGCGGTCAAGTGATTTTGGATTTTTCGTTTAAAATATTATTTCTTTATTTATTTCTCATTACAATAGGATCAGTTAATTCATAAAACTTGTAATATAGTAGTGTAGTATTGTTTTCTTAGCTTTTATGTTGTATATATTATCTTTTAAGTGTAAATATTTTTCACCTCTGATTGGTAAGTTTTTGTATTTTATCTATTAAAATGCCGCCCCCGGATGATCCCGGAGGCACCGTTGATCCTGGAGGGACAAATTAAATGGAGGTTGCGTATAATGTAAGCATTTCTAATGAACACAATAATGATGCTAGTAGTATGGACACCGACAGCTCGGTCAAGGACTCGAAACAAAACTTGCGCAAACGAATCTCTTCCCGTCGCGTTTGTAGACAATGCAACAAAAAGCGCAGTAAAGCCCGTAGTGGTAAGGATTTAACAGCCAATGACTGCAATTGCTTAGAAGATTTATTTAAATCTTCGCAGAATGATTTGCAAACTCAACAGCAATCGCTTTGTACACAACATGCTAGACCAAACTCGGATAATATTAATGACACTCAGAATAAGACAGATAACACCTCGGGAAATGACGCAACAAAGTCTCAAGAAAATTCTAACCCTGCTCGAATAAGGTATAAATCATCTGATGCTGCCCCCTTTGTCGTCCATGTTCAGCGAAAAGTAATGTCCCCGAACGATAATGTGACACTGCATCCGATAACATTTGGAAGATTTTTAAAAACAAATGCTTTTAGGAACGTTATTGACGGTAGCTTAAAGCGAATTGGTAGGAACAGAGTGTCCATGTCCTTCTCAAACTATGAGAATGCAAATTCATTTGTTGATAGTCCATTGCTTGAGACGAACAATTATAAAGCTTTTATCCCTTCATTTAACTTAACTAGGATGGGAATTGTTCGTGGAATTCCCGTGGATTGGTCAGAGGACGAAATTAAAGAAAATGTTAGTGTCCCTGGTAGGTGCGGGGAAATTCTAAAAGTGAGACGTATAAAAAGGAAAGTTACGATTAATGAAAACTCAGAATTAAAACCAACCGAGACTGTTGTTTTCACTTTCGACGGACAAACTTTACCAAAGAGAATCTTTCTCTGTTATACTGCTTTGCCAGTTGATTTATATATATTTCCTAAAATCCAATGCTTCAGGTGCTGCCGTTATGGCTATGTCAGAATCAATTGTAGAGCAAAGAACCCAAGGTGCTTCAAATGCGGACAGGAAACTCATGAGGGTAACAAATGCCATATAGAAGACGATAACATCAACTGCTGTTTATGCAATGGATCCCATACTGCCACGGATAAGAAATGTCTGGAATTCTCTAGACAAAAAATGATTAAAGAGACAATGGCTAAAAGCTGCTTATCGTACGCAGAGGCTGCTAAATTGCACCCAGAAATTTCCAAGAAATGTAACGCTGATGCACTATTATCTGCGCCAAGTATTCCATCTACAATATCTATTCCCAATTATAATGATCTTTCTACTAAACAGAGTACTAATACTTCGTACAATAAAACTGTATTTTCCAAGCCACGTGTCCCTGCTTCTCCATCCTCTAAAGGATATGATGTCGCTGCTCACAATGCCCTTATTAAAGATATAAATTTTCCACCTTCGCCTAACGGCTGTGCCTTGGTATCAAAGAACAACGATCCCAATTCATCAGTTGATTCTACAATACAACAAATTATGCTTCTTCTTAAATCATTACTTCATTCAAATCAGTCACCGTCCCACGCCGCCCCATCAGTTGATGTTATCATTTCTAAACCTTCCAACAATGGATTCCCAATCCAAAATTCTTCAGTGGAACTGCAAAAGCGCAGTTCATAAAAAACATGAAATAATCTATTTAATTAACTCTTATAGGCCATTTCTCTTGGCATTACAAGAGACTTGGTTAAAACCGGTATCCTTATTTAGGATACCAGGTTATGCTTGCTGTTCGCGACGGCGCTTAAGTATTTTATATTTTAATTTAATTCCCTAATAAATAAGGAGTATTTTTTAGGATGGCCACACTAGAGAGCTGTTATCCCTAAATAAGAGGCAAATTCAAATTAGCCAATCAGAGCGAGTGATAGAACGAGATAGCAATAGTGTTCTATTCTTGTCTTTTTACGAACTTGACGTATGATCAAGAATATTCGGGAATCGATATTACGCCATCCCTTTCTTACCAGTGACAGTTTGTATTTAGTTATCTCGATCGAACATTACAGAATACACTTGACATTTCGAGAAAAGAATTGCCAGCTGTTTCTTGAGAATTCTACAGTATCGAGATTGGAGTATATAAACAGCTGCGTAGACCGCACCAAGCATATAGTTTCGCCATATAGTACAGTGATATAGTTTCGGGAGATCAGTCCGAATAGTGGAAAAATAGTGGACAGTGAACAGAATAGATATAGTTTCGTGATAGATACAGTATAGTTCAGTGATATAGTTCCGTGATACAGTTTTCAGATTCAGTTTCGAATCAGTAATCGAATAGTGGGAAGAAATAGTGAAGTGAAGTGAACAGTATATAGTAACAGTGACAGTGATTCCGCGACAGTTCGTTAATAGTTATCGACAAACAGTTCCGTAATCGTTTCGTATAGTGTTTCCGTGATAGTTCGTTTAAAGTTATCGACAGAGAGTTCCGTAAACAGTTTCCGTTTCGTATCCGTTTATGAATAGTTCCGAAAGCAGCAAGTATTAGAATAGCAGTGGAAATATTAAGATTAATAGTGATAATAGAAGTGTGAAGTGCCGTTTATAGTTTAATTTATAAATATATATGATTTTGTGCCAATCTGTTTTACAGTGTTGCCAGATAGTTTCAACATTTCATTGTTAGTAGTTTTTCGATAATAAATATACAGTCCATTTATAGTATAGTTTTATTTCGTGTACATTGAGGTAGGCACGTTTGGTTACGCCGAACACTATCTCGTACACTTGCGTTAGGGAAGATCGCCAGGATGGATATGCTGGTGTTGCCCTATTAATTAAACACTCTGTCTCATTCACTCATTTTCCTATTCCTGCTCATAATAATAATTATTCTGTTATTGCTGTTATCATCAAAAATATATGCTTTGTGTCATTATATATACCTCACCCCACTGTTGCTATTTTCTATGAAATAGACCAGATACTTTCTTCTCTTCCTAGACCTTACATTATCCTTGGAGATTTTAATGCCCAACACGAGTCATGGGGAAGCTCTAATCCAAATCATTATGGTCCAGTAGTTCTTGATTTAGTGGACACCCACAACATTTGTATACTAAACACTGGTTCAATAACTCGCCGAACTAGTCCTGATGAAGGTTCCAGTGCTCCTGATCTTTCTTTGTGCACTCCTAATTTAGCGTCCTCTTTAACTTGGCAGACATTACCATCCACTCATGGTAGTGATCACTTCCCAATTTTAATAAACTTTCCACTTATAGTAAGGCCTGTGCAGAAACGTCAACCACGATTAAAATATAAATTAGATAATGCTGATTGGGACAAATTTTCACAAAAAATTGAGCTTAGAATTTCATCTCTTCCAAGTGTTAATCAGGGATCAGAACCTTTATGTGCAGCTGACTTGGCTAAAGTCGTTATTGAAACAGCCGATGAAGTATTCCCAGTTAAACGCTGGGGTAGAGATTACATTCCGTCCCCGCCATGGTGGGATAACGAGTGTTCTGAGGCAGTTAAAAATAGGAAAGAAATGGAGCGCAATTACAATGAGTGTGGCTCAGATGCTAATTTTAATTTATTAACTAACATACTTACTAACAATAATAAATTGTTTAAAAAGAAAAAGTTTGACAGTTGGAAGTCTTTTTGTTTATCTTTATCCCCGGATGTTCCTTCATCAGAGGTGTGGCAGAATATTAGAAAGTTTCGATCCGCTTTTAAGGAGTCCTCATCCCGTTCTTTTCCTGCGCACTTAGCTAATGCTTTCGTGAATAAATTGGCTCCACCCACAGTTTCTGAGAATAAAATTTGGCTTCCTCCTTTATCTTCTATTACTTGTAACTCTGAGGGACTCAATGGACCGTTTTCTCTAGTCGAAATACAGGGAGTCTTATCCAAAGTCAAAGATTCAGCCCCTGGCTTAGACGGGATTCCCTACTCTTTTTTATCGCATCTTGGTACTAATTCACTCTCTTATTTTCTAAATATTATCAATTCCATTTTAATGACAGGTAATATTCCACCCGATTGGAAATCTCAAGAAGTAATTCCAATTTTAAAACCTAACAAAAACTCATCAGATCAGAGTTTTAATGAAAATTGCAGAACATTTAATAAAGAATCGGCTAGAATGGTTTATTGAGTCCAAGGAGCTATTAAGTAAAAATCAGTTTGGTTTTAGGCGTGGTAAAAGTACAATAGATAGTAATTGGTATTTTTATAACTGACATTACACTTGCATTTTCTTGTAATGAATCTGTGGTTGCAGCTTTTCTTGACATTAATGCAGCTTACGATAATGTTATTCTAAGTATACTATTACAGAAATTAAAATTTTTGAACGTCCCAATTCGTCTATGTAATTTTATCATGAATATATTGACAGAGAGGAGTATTCATGTTTTTCTCGATGATGGTAACAAGGAGTCTAGAATAGTATGTAGAGGTCTTCCTCAAGGCTCTGTGTTGAGTCCTATACTTTATAATATTTACACATATGACTTAGATTCTTCACTTAATAATTATGTCAGTGTACTCCAATATGCAGATGATTTGTTATTATATTGCACAAATAAAAAAATTTAAAAGGCAAGTTCCTCACTAACTAATTCTTTGAAACTTCTAAAAAGATGGATGGACCGAAACGGACTTGATTTATCTCCCTCCAAAAGTTCAATAGTTTTATTCTCGAGGAAACGACTTCCTCCTCCCGCCCCGTCTCAGTCCGTTATAACGATTCTGAAATCCCTGTTAAAGGTCACACAAAATTTTTAGGTGTAGTATTAGATTCCAAATTTACCGGTACTCCTCATTGTGAGTATATTCATGCTAAATGCGAACGTCTATTGAATATGTTAAGATGTCTGTCTGGGGTTTGGTGGGGTGCTCACCCTTTTTGTATGAAATTAATATATAATGCTGTAATTCGCAGCGTTTTAGATTATGGTACTTTTTTGCTCGAGCCGGGTAGTGTAGTTGCCTTTAAAACACTTAACAACATTCAATCGAAAGCATTAAGATTGATTACGGGAGCTATGAAGTCAAGCCCAATTAATGCCCTGCAGATTGAGTGCTGTGAACCACCCTTACATTTACGTCGCCAGTATCTTTCAGATAAATTTGTTTTCCGTTCTCTTCAACTTTCTCACCATCCCCTCCATTTTAAACTCAGAAGACTCTCAGAGTTAATTAATGAATCTGATTATTGGACTCATAAATCGATACCATGCCTAGTACAAAGTTATCAAAAATTTAATTCTCTGCAGGCTCCTACTCATTTTTCTCCCTGTTACCCATTATTTTGCAGCTCTTTCAAGGCTTTAGTTTGTGTTCCTAATGTTGTTCTAAACTTAGGTTTATTAAAAAATGATATGAATAATAACATAAATTTTAACTTTTTACGGAATAGAGAATGGGAAGATTATCATTACATCTTTACGGATGCTTCCAAACACTCTATAACTGGTCCCGTGGGTGTCGGAGTTTATCACACCCAGTACAAAATTATTCAACAAATAAAGTTCCCATCTGAGACATCTGTATTTACAGGCGAATGCTATGGTTTATATAAAGCGGTTGAGTATGTTCGTTTAGCCAAACTGAAACAGGCTGTTATTTTTTCTGACTCCATGAGCGCCTTGCAAGCATTGGCTAAATATCCTATATTTCCTATATTAATTGATTTAAGAAAGATGTTGTACGAATGCGCTACTCAAAACTTTAGTATATTTTTTGTTTGGATTCCGGGTCATAGCGGAATTACTGGTAATATTAAGGCAGATCGCCTTGCCAATGACGCAATTTTATGTGGAGACTTGTTTCCATATAAAAATTATAGCCATGATCTAAGTTCTTTACCTGCTTGTGACCTCTTAGAGACTTGGGGTCAGATGTGGTCAGAGAGCTCCCAAACAAAAGGTAAATCTTATGCGCAGATTCAAACCAAAATTTTGCGCAAGCCTTGGTTCCGCAAAGTTTAGCTTGGTAAACAGGCTACTAGTATCATTATTCGTATGCGACTGGGCCATGTTTGTACGCCCAAACATTTACATAAAATTAACATTGTTGATAATGATTTGTGCGAATGTGGGGATGTTGGGGATCTAAATCATATTTTCTTCTCCTGTCCAAATAACAATAGATCGTATTTTATAAATAATTTACTTAATTATAATGTACCTTTTCCCACTTCGATTAATAACCTTCTTGTATCTAACGATTATTTTATATATAAATTTTTATCATCTTTCATCTCTTTGAATAATATTCGTATTTAATATTTATATCATTTCCTAACTAACTGATCCTAGATTTTTCCAAATTCCGTATCATTTCATTTCGTATCCGTTTCCCGTGTTTGTAAATGGCAATGCGCAAACCGCGTCACGCCAATTAAAGAAAAAAAAAATTGATGATAGACAATATGAGAAAAGGACAAACAAAATTGCGTTTTCTTGTCTGTTTTCTTGAATTTTGCTGATATATTTGAAGATATTTCAGTAATTTTAAAGCGAGCTTGATTAGCAGAATATTCTACAAAATGGAAGTAAATAACCCCCAGGAAGGCATAATAACGTTTCCAAGCAAACACAAGAAAAAGTTCAATTTGAGACGACTACGTTTATCTTTGAAATACCGGCCTGAAATCTTAAAACTTGTGCTAAAAATGCGACAGTGTATCATGAAGAAAAACAAACTACTAAAGAGTTTGGAGCAACAACTGAAAGAAGTGGTAAATAAAAATATTATAAATCAAACTATAACCTAAAATGTAGATTTATAAGAGATTTTTCCAGTAAATGTAAATTATTATATGATTAACTTAGATGTCTGACCCTGTAGTTTTCAATATTTACTTTTAGACACACAACTAATACTTTGTATACAAACTAATAGATATCATATTTTTAATGTAACTAGGAAATACCTTAAAATTATAATTATGTTTATTTATAGCAAGACACCATGGAGGACAAATTTTCCACAAATGCAAATGAAACCATGCAAATAGACATGGATCATTCCCAAGTACTGAAAACAAAAAAATCCTCTACTCAAACATCATCTAAACCAAAAAAGGCTGATACAATAGAAAACAAACCACAAAAATCTAAAGAAATAAATGAAACTTCAGATTCTAAAGTAGATAATTCTGGATGGGAGTTAGAACCTGAAGAGGAGGTTAAAAGTATAGCCGACCAACTTAAGGACGCTGCTCAAAGTGCCTTACAGCAGTCCGGGATGGTTTATGCTGAATCTGCTGGCATGTACTATGACGATAAGACTGGGTATTATTATAATTCTGTAAGTAAACAACTTTTACATATTTTAGGTCTAGTAAATATAGTTTTTTAACTTGAATTTTAGAATTATGATTAAAAAACTGTGTACTTTAAAATAATTACAATACAATTTATTTTCACTTACTTACAGGAACTAGACTTGTACTACCACACCAATACAAATTGTTACTATTACTACAATGATGATAAAAAAGAGTTTGCTTTTCACTCGTATCCTGATAGAAGTGCTGTTGCTGTGAATCCGTCCCTAAAAGCTCATGAGAAGAGAAAAGCAAGGAAACAAAGAAAGGTATTAAATACTTTACTGATTTTAAACCAAAATTATGTAATGTGAATATAACAAAGGGTGTAAGGTAGGTACAGGTTCCCACAAAATGCTCAGTCAATGAAACTGAATAACTCCTACAGATATTTTTTCCACATTCTCTTTCTTATCATTTCCTGAAAGAATCAGTTTCATTGACTGGGGTAACCATTTAAGTTTGTGAGAAGCTGTCTCTTACACCCTGTATTTTACAAGTATTTTCTGAGTTAACATTCACCTTGTATATTTCAGGCCCAGAAGAAAGAAGATGATGTCGACACTCTGGCAAAGAACTTATCTCAGGTCTCACTTCGAGGCCGAGACGCCTTAGGTAAATACTATACTACAAAGTTTCTGCCCAATACCAAACTTTCGCATGTCTTTCACACAGGGACGGACCGGGCAATGCTAAGCGAAGAAAGAAGGAGAAAGCTAAAAAGGAAAAGAAAACTACTGACAAAGATAGAGAAGAAACTAGAACATCTGCTGAAACAGACAGTGAAAAAACCAAAGAAGAAAGTAAAACTGTCATTGAAGTAGAGGATTCCAAAGATGAAAAGGCACCTGATAATGGAAGTGGTGATAAGAATGGGGCTGAAGAATTGGAAGACGGGGAGTGTAGTGATACAGCCAGTGAACAGGAAGAATCTAGTGATGAAAAGTCTAATGCTAGCACAGTATCTTTGGGTAATGATGGTAAATCTTAATGATCAAAACAATATTTATGTGTGCTTCAATATACAAACAAAAATTTTAACATTAATGGTATAAGGGATGCCAAACATGTAAACAAGTGGATATCAATTTTTAGTGTGCGTCTCTCCACCCAGCCCAAATGAGATAGGTGTTTTTATCATATATCAGGATTTAGAGCATAATTGGAGCACCCACACACTGAAGTCAGTAAATTGGAGCATCAATAGGAAAGACGCTGCAACCTAAAAACCGTGGGCTGGCTGGGGACATTCTCGTCAGCGAGCCCATGCTAGATCTCAGGTGCTGTTGAGAGTAGAGCAATGTGTGATATCACTAGATTTAGAACATAATTGGAGCAATCTGCTGGCGAAAAATCAACTTCAAAACTGTAATATGAAAGGAGTTATACGCGATTATCTGTGGGCTTGCTGGGGAGACGTCTCTCCAGCGAGCCCATTTGGATCTCATAAACGGTAGGGATACCGTACCCTAATTGGAGCACTAAGCTCCAAAAAATTTAGTACTGTGAGTTCAATAGTTTTCAAGATATAGGTCCTTGAAAATGGTATGTACAGCGAGACGTCTCCAGCGAGCCCATCTGATGCGCAATAACTACCGAACGTAGAGTCTTCGAAAATAGCTCAAATTAAAGCTTATAATTAGAGCACTAAGCTCCAAATAGAAGAAAGTTCTAGGTCCTACAGATTTCACGCTATAAGCGAAAAATACTTTTGCCGCCATAAAATTCAAATTGGATATAATTAATTAGATGATAGTATGATGAGATAATAAGATGTCCCAAAACCTACTTGAATTTTATTGTATAGTATTGTTTTAGTAAATCACATACTTACTTATAGGTGGAAACAGAGGTAGCAGTAATATAGGTATATTAATATTCCAAAATATATATTATAAGTAGTATATATAATATATTAGTCATGAGCTTGGTCTTTGACATGTTCATCATTAGTCCAGCTTCGCGACTTGCTGTGCTGAGATCTTCAAGCATTGCCTCTAGTTCAGTTGCTGAGGACGAAAATAAGACAATATCGTCGGCGTAATAGCTCGAAGAGGGTGGTGATGGTAGACGGCGGGAGAATGGAATACGTCGACGAGTATATCTATCTCGGCCAAATGGTCTCTTTCCAGGCATGACAGGACAAAGAAATTGCTCGACGCACTGAAAATGCCTGGAGGAGCTATTGGTCGATGAAAGAGCATATGAAAGGTGACTTACCTATGTCTCTAAAACGTAGACTCGTGGACGTGTGTATTCTCCTTGTACTTACCTACGGAGCTCAGACTTGGTCTTTGACAGAAGCTCAAAGGTCCAGACTCGCGGTTTGCCAGAGAGCCATGGAGCGCAGTATGTTGGGCCTGAAACGTATCGACAAGGTCCGGAACACTGTACTGCGCTCTAAAACCAAAATTTCTGATGTGACACACTCCACCGCTAAGCTGAAGTGGGACTGGGCGGGCCATGTCTGCCCCATGCCGGATGAATTGTGGGCAAAGACCACTACGCAGTGGAAGCCACCGACTGACAGAAGGCGACGCGGCAGACCGAGACGACGATGGCGAGACGAGCTGGACGCCTTCAGCAAGGCATGGCCGGAGGAAGCCCAAGATAGGCAGTCATGGAGGGAAAGGAGAGAGGCCTTTGCTCAGCAGTGGGACACTTATGGCTATATAAGATAAGATATAATATATAGCTAAATATTTTAACATAGCTACGTGTTAGGTAGCTCCTATCTTGCTCTCTCTGGTCACACAGTATAATTTGCGAGCACGAGATTTTTTTTTTCATGCTGGACAGGGAGCGAGCGAAAAATATAGAATGTGCCAGCTGCATTTCTTCCCGGGCATGCTGTAAAAATCAACTAAGGGATCCGAAGGTTTCAGTATATTGCATTGTTTAGGTCGTTTACGCTCTGCCTACCCCATTAGGGATAAAGGCGTGACTATATGTATGTATGAGTAAAATAGCAAGACATTAATATATTGTACATACGAGTACGATGTTCTTCGACATATTGGTGACGTCATAAAAATAGGTGTTGTAATCCTAATTCATAGCTAGTGCTGTCACTTTCTTGATTTCTGTTCACCTAGCACAAGATGTACAGTTTTAAAGGAGTCTCTTTCGCATCTGTGATGTTATGATATTTTCTACCTGGTGTCATACGACCCAAACTTTATTTTACAAAGTGTTGAGTTGATTGTATATAAAACAATTACTGTGATTTTAAATTAGATCTCAATTTATGTCTGTAATTTTTTTAGGAATAAATTTATGGTATCTGTTTATAATTATGACCTATAGGTAAAGTTACAAAAAGTAGGTAATATACTTTAACGAATCTGTTCAATTGTTTTATTTCAATCCAAGAACCTGTTTACACACTGACATCCCGGTTCCAAATCTAATAAATGTCCCGATTTGCACACTTTCTTAAATTTCTAAAATACAATAATAAGCAGGTACCTATATCATGATAATTATAATACCGGCAATTTATCCTTTATTCTCACTAGTTCGATTCATTAGTTCGATCGTCGAACTAGTGAGAATTTTATTTCTCATTTGTTCGACCGTCGAACTAGTGAGAATACCAGGCCACTCAGAAAGTATTGCGATAAATAGTTTTTATATATGGCAGACTGGCCGGTTAGAATCTTTTTTGAAAATATGATTACTTGTAAGTAAAAATATGTGTGTTCCATTTTCAAAATTTCCCTCCACATTTTTTGCGTGCCAATTCAAAGTATCGTGTCTTACTGAAAAATGGATCTGCGCCGGGAACATTTTAGAGCTATGATTTTTTACGATTTCAAGTGTCGCCTGAAACCGGATGAATCGTTCGATAGACTTCAAATGGCATTTATGGATGAAAGCCCCTCCAAGGCAACCGTATATCGTTGGTATAACGAATTTAGGCGCGGTCGACCAACCTTGGGGGATGAAGAAAGAAGCGGTCGCCCTTTGACGGCTATTACGGAAGAAAACGTGCTAGCAGTGAAAAATTTAATCCAAGATAATAGGCGAATTACATATCAGGAGAATCAGCACATATTAAAGATTGGATCGGGAAGCGTTCACGAGATTCTACAAGGGCATCTTCGCGTGAGGAGGATAGTATCGCGCTGGGTGCCGCACTACCTCACCGACGCTCAAAAGCAGGCCCGGGTGGAATGGTGCCGTGATATGCTGAACAAATTTGAAGCAGGCTCGTCTCGGCGTGTTTACGACATCGTAACAGGTGATGAGTCCTGGATTTATCAATACGATCCAGAAACCAAGCGCCAGTCGACAGTTTGGGTGTTTCAAAATGAACTAACGCCTACCAAAGTGAAGCGATCTCGAAGCGGGGGGAAGATTTTGATCGCCAGCTTTTTTAATTTGACTGGCCACTTGGCCTCAACTCCCTTACGAGATCAAAGAAGCATTAACGCCGAATGGTATACTACCAAATGTTTACCAGAAGTTTTTTCTGTTGTGAACAACAAGCGACCAAACACAGGGCTCCGCGGACTACTGCTCCACCACGACAATGCGCCTGCACACACCGCGCTCAAAACGAGGGACTTCCTGGACAGCACACCAGTCAAACTCCTGGGTCACCCTCCTTACAGCCCTGATCTAGCACCGTGTGACTTCTTTTTATTTCCAAAAATAAAAAATCAGCTCAAGGGGATACAATTTTCGTCGCCGGAAGATGCGCTGGCTGCGTTAGAGCAGGCTGTAAACGAGGTGTCTACGGCGGACTGGAAAAAGTGTTTTGAAAACTGGTTCAGACGCATGAATCTTTGTTTAGAGGCTGGTGGAGAGTACTTTGAAAAGATTTAATAAAAATATATGTACCTGTAGAACAATTTTTTTTAGTGTCGCAAATCTTTCTGAGTGTCCCACGTATTTAAATGAGAATCTTCTCTTTATTCTCACTAGTTCGATTTCTCAGTTAAAAATTAAAGACGCTTATACTGGGTGGCGCAAAAGTAAAGACCCTATTTGGTTCAGCTATAACATTTTTTCTAAATTAGAAAACTAGATTTAGGTTTTTTTAAATGTATATTTGTGCCATTAAATTTCGTACCATTAGGATTTAAAGATGATGTCTTTTAAATGGTGACCTCCAGAGTTGATACACATTTGAGCCCTATTTATGACATTTTGCATAACTTGCCGTAACACTTCCTGCGATATGTTCGTTATTTCTTGACGAATGTTTTCTTTTAGAGCTGCGAGAGTCTGTGGCTTGTTCACATACACCCGAGATTTCAAAAAACCCCAAAGAAAGAAGTCTGGACTGGTCAGATCGGGTGATCTTGCAGGCCAAGGTAAATCGCCAAAATGAGAGATAACTCGGCCTGGAAAAGCGTCCCTCACTAAGTCCATAGTGTCGCGCGCTGTGTGTGCCGTAGCGCCGTCTTGTCGAAACCAGATGTGCTCCAGCCCCAATTCGTCCAAACTGGGTATCAAAAACTCACGTAACATGGTTCTGTAGCGTTCTCCAGTGACAGTTATCGCATTGCCTCCAGCGTCTTCGAAAAAATAGGGTCCGATCACTCTGTCAACACAGATGCCACACCATACAGTAACTTTTAGTGGGTGTAGAGGTGTTTCTTGAATAATGCGCGGATTATCAGTGCCCCAGAACCGAGTATTCTGCTTATTGACATGCCCTGAGAGATGGAAATGCGCTTCGTCACTCATAACCAATTTTGAAGGAAAATTATCCTCTTCAAGGTTGAGGTTTATGACGCGCTGGCAGTAATCTAGACGAGCTCGGTGGTCAGCAGGCAGCAGCTGATGAGTCATTTGAGTTTTATACGGGAACATCTTTAAGTCTTTCACCAAAATACGCTGCAGGCTCCGTCTGGAAATGCCCAATTGCGTGGCACGTCGCCTCGTTGATGTTTCTGGACACTCTTCCACATCTTCGCGCACAGCATCGATATTTTCAGCTGAACGGCCTGTTCTTGGTCTCCCAGACTTAGGTCTATCCAATGTTGAGCCAGTTGCTTCAAGGCGTGTGGCAAAGCGTCGAATTGTGCGACCAATCGGTGCCGGACGGTGGGGAAATCGTCGACGAAATTCACGTTGTGTTCTTATCACTGATGAATTATTCCGTAAGAACATTGACACAATTATTCCACGTTCTTGGAGAGTAAAACGGTCCATGTTTATTTTCAGTGTATTTTACATTTGTTCACTACACAATTTTCAACAACAGAATGACAGAAAATGTCATATAAAAAAAATAAAAATATTTTCTTTAGTGCCAGTACTTTTGCGCCACCCAGTATATATATAATAAATGATTTATTGGTCAAAGACCTAATTAAAAATGTCAAAATTACAATCATACATAGTTCTATTTGTAAACATAATATCTTTGAACAACTATAATAATATGTTTTATATCTTTGATCAAAAACGTACTCGTAGGTAAGTAGTAGAAAAAATATTATTCTGTCTCGCATATTTAAATCAGCTAAACAAAAAAATGCTTATAATAAATGATTGTTGGTCTATAAGTATATAAGCATCTATGCATTTAAGGAAATGTACATTAATTTGACTTGACTTGACCGTTATTCGAAGCTTATAGTTATATGAGATAGCAGTCACCAGTTTCCGCCTGTAATTATGTCTCTTTTCACCCTATATATCTATCTCTTTTCTTTCTTTCCTACCACTACGCAAAGTAGGGCAAGTTGAGTATCCTGTTTCAAGGCGAGTTAAGACGCCAATGAGTTTCATTTTTGAAACTTCATTGGCGTCTTAGTTCTCGCCGTGTGCGGACGTACAAAGAAACACGTCGAAAATTTCCGAAAACCAGTAACCGATTTTTGTTTTTTTTCTAACTTTTTATAAGTTTAAAGTGTGTGAACAGTAAGTGAACAAGTTCAAACGTGAGTATTTCAGTCGTTTTTACGATAGGTAAAACAATATTTTTTCCTGTAACGGTTTTAGAACTTATATTTTTTTTTGCCTTAAAATCTAACAAGTTGAAACGTTTCAAATAACGTTTTATCAGTTCGAATATTCTTATAACAGTTTCACAGTTTAAAAATATATATATTGTGAATAAATTTTGCAAATAGATAGTTAAGGTTTTTAAAAAAATAACGATTTTATGGTTCGAATTTTTAATAAAAAGTGTGTTAGTTACCCTTTTTAATTAAATATTGTGTTAGGATTAGTGGAAATGAAGAGGAGAACCGAACCGGCCCGACTGATAAGGCTGGTGATAAGGCCGAGACATCTCGCGACCGGTCTGCTGCCACAAAACGGGATCGGCGGCGACAAACGTCTCCACCACCGCCACGACGTCGTCAGGCGTCGTCGCCACCCCGCCGTCGCAAACCATCGCCACCGCCGCGCCGTCGTCGGTCCAGAAAAAGGTCAGTCTCTTCTTCAAGCTCGAGTTCGAGCAGCAGCAGTTCAAGTTCTTCGGAATCTTCTTCGTCCTCGGATTATTCTCGAAAGAAAAAAAGCAAGAAGCGTCGCCACCGCCACCATCATAAAAAAAGGGGGGGGGGGGGGGGCAAACGCGCGCGCCGCTCGAGGTCAAGAAAACCAAATCATGAGTTTTTGCAACTATCTAAGGAAGTACGCGAACTTCGACAACAATTAGCCGAAGCAAATAATGATTACATTTCTGACGTAAGCAGAAATCTTTATGATAAATATGATGTACATTCTCGTCCGTCTACACCTGTACAAAATGAGTGTTCTGGAGAAAATTATTGTTCTGGAGAACCATTTAATTTTGAATTAAGTACAAAAATTAAGGAACCTTCTGTTCCCATTTATTGACTTAGAGGCTAATGACCTCTTCATTATAAGGGCTTATGAAACACTGCGTCATTTGGTTTATTCTGATAAAGCTTACGCTGCACTAACTTTATGCATTCTTAAACAAAGAGAAGCCCTTCAGAAAGCTTTACGCAATTTGCTAGATTGGTCAAAAGGGGAACAGGCGGTAAATTTTGAGTCTTTGCATGAGAAGGTAACGTGCCTTTTTTCCCAGGGTGATTTTCAGAAAACATCTTCAGATTTACTTCAATTGAGATGTGGCCATCGTGCAGAGGTCATTCAAATGCGTCGAGACGGCATTACAAATAATGTTCGAGATCCATTGGTGAAGACAGCTTCACGAAAGATCCCACCGTCATGTCACAACCTGTTTAATGCAGAGCCTTTTACAGCCGCACTTGAGAAAGCAGGAGGCATAAGAAAATGTTTTTGGCCTTTGCAAAAGCGCAACATTGCTTCAAAAGGAACTGCCTCGCAGGCGGGACTTAATAAAGCAGATAGCTGCCCCTCGCAGGGGAAGACACAGCATTCCGTGCCCTCGCAGGGTACTAGAGGATCACGCATTTCTGCGCATACTACTTGTCATGATTATAATCCACCACCCCCGCAAGGTGTGTACGGTGCAAGCTGCTCCACACAGGGGCATACGCGCCCTGCTGCTTATTCGTCCAATAGAGGCTCGTTTCGTGGACGTTATGGACAGCATCGCGTATCAAGGCAGAGACCTCAACAGCAGTACGATAATATCCGTAAGCGTCCCTCCTCGTCAGGATACAGGGGCAACAAAAAGCGCAAATATTGACTCAGACATGTTCGTAGCGAGTCGCCTTGTAAATTTTTACGAAAATTGGTTAATGATGGGGGCATCAGACTTCATTTTGCAAATCATTCGAAGGTACCGCATACCCTTCAATCTAAAACCTCCGCTTGTTTACCCACGTCATATATTTTCAAAATACCTGACCCCAGAGTCGGACCAGATGACAAAAATAATAAATCAAATGAAGTGTCAAGGCGTCTTGCAACCAGCTCCTCTGTCTCCCAGTTTTTTGTCAACTATTTTTCTGAGGCCCAAAAGCGACGGCTCTCCGCGGCCCATGTTCAATCTCAAGGCCTTGAATCGGTATGTGATCACGGAAAAATTCAGTCTTGTAAATGTATGTCGCATACCGGATTTTATTCAAGACGAAGACTGGCTGTGCAAGATCGATCTTTCGCAAGCCTATTTTCACTTGAAAATAAGTCACGGTCATAGACGGTTCTTGCGACTGATCTACAAGAACGAATTGCTGGAGATGACTTGTCTCCCATTCGGGTTGAGCACAGCGCCAAAGATCTTCGCTGCTCTTACGAATTGGGTCGCCCAGATCTTGCAAGAGAAGGGGATCAGAATAATAGTATATTGAGACGAGTTTCTGATCGCCCATCAGTCATTCATCAGGATTCGCCGCCTAGTCGCCTTGTGGGTAGCGCAAACTACCCTTTACTCGCGCTCGGGTTCTCTTGTTTTGTGGGGTACTTTGGGTGATCCCTAAGTACCCTCACTTTTCTCGATTCTGCCTACCCTCGGTCGTCGCGGGTGACTTCTGCTCGTGCCTTCAACCCCGGCCTCCCACCAGTGCGCCCATACGGGAAAGGCTTCCGATTCCTTGCGAAAACGGAACAGGAATTCCGTGCTTACCAGCGCTACTTCGTAGAGCTGGAGAAGTCCGGTGCCGGAATATCCTGGTTCGCGTACGCCATGCCGAGTCAGAAACCGCTGAAGGTCGCCATCCGAGGCTTGCCTGCCGATGCCGACCCTGAAGCAGTCGCCGAAGAAATGGCTAGTCTGGGCTACCCAGTCGACTACGTCCGGCCGATCAACGCGCGCCGTGGACGCCCAGGCTGCATATTCTTCGCCCAGCTGACCCGAACGCCAGCCCTCACCCCGGGACTATACAACATCACAGAGCTGCTCTGTATGCCCGGCGTGAAGATCGAGGGCTGGCGTGGCAAGAGGACGACGGCCCAGTGCCACCGTTGCCAGCTGTTCCGGCACAGTTCCTCGCACTGTCACCGGAAGCTGGCCTGCGTCAAATGCGGCGAGCAGCACGTCGCAAAAGACTGCAAGAGGCCGTGCACTGAACCCGCAACGTGCGCAAACTGTGGCGGACCCCACCCCGCCAACAGTCTCGATTGCTCCGTGCTCCGCCGCGAAGTGCGGAACAAGAGAGCGGGCACAGCGCCCCTCACGAAGCCCGTCGAGCCGAAAAGGAAGGAGGCGGCACCGCAGGGAGAGTCGAACGCGGCGACTTTCTCATGGCGGCCGCCAACGACCCAGCCGGCGAGACGAAGCGGAAGAGGAGGCCGAGGAGACGGAGAAAGCAAGCCGCTCCTCAAAATGACGCGGGAAAACCGGACCAGTCGCGTCGCAAGCCACCCACGGGCCCACTGGAAGTGGTCGGCGCCCCTCAGGTTATTCCTCAGGGGGAGATGCCGAAACACCAGCGGGCTCCAAGTCAAAAGAGCCAACGAGCAGCCGTCCCAGAAAGGGACAGGGTCCTAACAGAGGCGGTTAGGATCCTCACGGAAGTCCTGGTGGCAATCCGCATCGGCGACGATGCCACCAGTATAATCGAGAGGGGCCTGAAGGTTCTTTCCTCCATGACCGGCTAGCCGGCCGCTTTGGAGGACCTCAGACCCCCACAGATGGCTGCTCAGGGTGGTGCTGCAATGCAGCGCTGACGCGGCCAACATACTGCCTGCCCACATCCACTACTCCACGTCGAGTAGTCAGGATCGTGGGCCAGACTCAAGGACTGACCCCAGGACGAGCGAGCCGCCGTGAGCTTGAGGTCGCTAGCTGGGCCTCCCCCCATGGGGAATCACCCGGCTGGCTCGATCTCGCCACGGCGTGAAACTCTCCTGTGCACCCGGACAAGACACCGAGCTTCAAGCGCCCCAACGCCCCGCCTGTCGTCACAGGCGGCGATTTGAGACTACGCCCAGGAGGCTCTGCCTCGATGGCGTCTCCCCGCCGGCCGCTTCGCGGCCGACGAGAAGAAATCCGAACGGCGCCCATCAATCAGTAGTCCTTCAGCAACACGTCAATGTGGCGGTAGAGACTCTCGAATTTTTGGGATGGATGGTAAATTATCAGAAGTCTCTTCTGCTTCCCCAAAAGAACCTTGTCTATTTAGGAGTAGTCTGGGATCCATGGCTGAACCAGAAGAGGTTACCTACCGGACGACAAAATACAGGTTTTGTCAGTCAAAGTAAAGCAAATGTTATGGGACGGCGACACGACCATCAACGATTTGCAGAGCCTCGTCGAGTTTTTAAATTTTGCAAGTTTTGTTGTCCCAAAGGGGCGCCTAAACTACAGGGCGCTTCTTTCCTTCCTCAACAAACTTCTGGCGTGGCAGCTGCTACACAGACAGACTCGTCACAGTCGCTACATAATACCGCCCGCAGCGGTCAAGGATTTGAATTGGTGGCTGGCGAATTGTCGATTGACATCGGAAATTCACATCCCAGCACCTTCACATTTCCTAACGACGGATGCCTCAGATGTAGCATGGGGAGCTCAGCTGGACAATATAGCTATGTCAGGATTTTGGACCTAGCAAGAGAAAAGTTTGCATTGCAATCAAAAGGAACTGTTGGCCATTTTAAAAGTTTTAAAAGATCACTGTCAGCTCCTGAATCGATCTACGGTTCTAGTTCAATGCGACAACAGGACCGTGGTTGCGTATCTCCGGAACAAAGGAGGTACAAAATCAATCCCTCTACTAGATCTGACGTATCAAGTCTACGAAATTTTGGACAGTTATCAAATTCACCTGAAAATGTTTCACATTCCGGGCAAATACAACAACCACGCCGATCACTTGTCCAGACTACGCCAGCCACCGGAATGACATCTGTTTCCCAAATTCATGGACAAAGTATTCGCGAAGTGGGGCACCCCAGTTCTCGATCTTTTTACTTCGGCGCGAGCGCATGTGGTAGCCAATTACGTGAGCTTAGACCAGACAGACCATCAAGCCCTGTTTCACGACGTTTTTCCCCACCTATGGAACTACCAGTTGGCCTGGATATTTCCACCTCCATTCCTTATACCCAAAGTGCTGTCGCACCTCAACCACGCGAAGGGAACTTACCTTCTAGCAGTACCGAGATGGGACAAGGTATTTTGGAGGGCAGATTTGAAATCTCGGGCGATCGCGGCCCCATTTACAATTTGGAATCTAGACAAAGTCCTGGTAGATGTATCAACAGGGCTACCACCCACGAACTTACAGAATATGGTACTGGAAATATGGATGTGTGGGGGTGGTCTAGGCATTTAGATAGTTGGAATCCCAGTCATGTTGATTTGTTAAGATCTTCTTGGCGCACTTCCACTCGCAAATCGTATAATGTGGCTTGGACTAAATG
Source organism: Scrobipalpa costella (assembly GCA_949820665.1). Lineage (NCBI taxonomy): Eukaryota > Metazoa > Arthropoda > Insecta > Lepidoptera > Gelechiidae > Scrobipalpa > Scrobipalpa costella. The sequence continues at coordinate 17,684,140 of OX463296.1, read as the reverse complement.
GAGAAAGTGGTGTGATGAAAATAACGTAAAGTTTGACTGTCCATCGGGCTCAGATCTAGCTAAGTTTCTACCAGATTTGTATTTGATTCAAGGTCTTTCATAAAATACGATTTTACTGTATAAATCGGCAGTTTCCACCTTGTGTAACGCTGACTCATCAAGTCGGTTAAGCTCTCATGCTGTAGTCAAACATATTTTAAAGTCGATAGCTTTGAAAAAGCCTATTTTGCATAAACCGCCGATTTGGAATACCGATGAGCTAATTTTGTATTTGCAAAGATATTCCATAGATGATAATAATGTTTTCCATGTTTCACGGCACACCGCTATGCTATTACTTTTATGTTCTGGTCGTAGGTTGCATGACCTGACCCTATTACATGTTGATTCCAATCTTTGTATTGTGTCAGACGATTCGATTATTTTTTGGCCCGCATTTGGGTCTAAGACAGATTCTCAGGATTATAGACAATCAGGTTGGAGACGAAGTGAACACCCTAATGTTCATAGTTTAAACCTAGTTTTTTTGGGTAAATAAACTAATTGATTTACTTTCTTGTAGAAGACAATCGGCAAAATGCGATAATTTTTTTGTAACGTTTCGTGGTAACCCTAAACCTGCGTCTCGTGCGATTATTGCAAGATGGATCAAATCCCTTTTAGTAGAAGCAGGTATTTCTGCTACGCCAGGTAGCGTACGATCTGCTGTCGCATCCAAAAACTGGCTTAATAACTATTCGGTCAAAGATATATTATCTAGGGGTAACTGGCGGTCGGGAAATACATTTAGAATTTTTTACAGGCGCGAAGTGATGCCTATTTCTACTCAAAGGGGTATGTCTGATTTATTTTCTCCAGTTTAATGTTGAGTGCAATAATAAAATATATTAATACGTATTATATTGTTTTTATTAATGTTCTATTCCATTCCTACTAAGGTTTCACATTGGCGTCTTCCTTTCCTACCACCAGGCGATAACAAACACGTCTCATATAACTATAAGCTTCGAATAACGGTCAAGTCAAATTAATACATACATACATACATATAATCACGCCTTTATCCCTAATGGGGTAGGCAGAGCGTAAACGACCAAAACAAAGGTCGTTCCGCCACGTCTGACAAAGTTTTGAGGGTTATTTAAGATATATTCGTAGGTATATTGCTGTAGTGACAGGTTGTCAGCCCATCGCCTAAATTGCAATACACTGAATCCCTCGGAAATCAAATTAATAGAAGCGTTTTACCTACCAATAAAACGCATATTAATTTACTTACCTTATTCGAATATAGATAATTTCTGCCTGGTAAGACGCAATTAAGTTTCAAAAATGGAGGCGGAACACCGCCGCAACTCGCCTGGAAACAGGATTCTCAACTTGCCCTACTTTGCGTAGTGGTAGGAAAGAAAGAACAGAGATAGATATATAGGGTGAAAAGAGACAGAATTACAGGCGGGAACTGGTGACTGCTATCTCATATAACTATAAGCTTCGAATAAGGTAAGTAAATTAATATGCGTTTTATTGGTAGGTAAAACGCTTCTATTAAACGACTTCCGGGTGATATGACATCATTTGTATTAGTACATAATTACATACTTATATATAACTTATAGACCAAGCATTTTTTTCTTAAGGTTATTGAAATATGCGAGACAGAATAATATTTTTTCTACTTCTTACCTACGAGTACGTTTTTGATCAAAGATATAAAACATATTATTATAGTTGTTCAAAGATATTATGTTTACAATGTATGATTGTAATTTTGACATTTTTAATTAGGTCTTTGACCAATAAATCATTTATTATACATACAGGGTGGCCCAAAGAGTGACGTCCAAAGGAAAAATTTTGATTCCTTAGGTCAAGGGGTAGCCAAATCACCCCCATGTATGTTCAGCGATTTTTAGTAGTTTAGGAGTTATGAATTTTTTTGCTAATTTTCTAAGAAAATTGACCTCAGTGGATTAATTATCTTTTTTTTTTTGGATAACTTTTTTTTATTTATTTTTTATTTTTGTGACATCCTCTTAAATTGTTCTTTTAACCATAAAAGTTTCAGCTTCCTAGCTGTAATGTAAGTTAGTTATTTTTTTATCGAAAGTTCGAATTTTACGATCGAGCTAGTCTGCTCTGAATTTTCAACTTGAAATTAAAAATTGAAAAAGATAATCTCATGGTCCCTTATTAATTTTAAAAACTCTGCAAGGTTTCAAAATTACATAAAAATAAAAATTAACTATTGCTTAATGGGGTATTATTTGCAGAAAACAGCCTTCAAAGATACTTGGGTGGAAATTACCTAATTAGTAAATTGTTTCAGAAAGTTGAAAGATTCCTGTTATGTCATTCATTACTAAGGACTAATTAAGTTAGAAAATGTATCAAATTAAAGGAAAAATAAAATTATATACTAAAAAATGTTATTTAAGTTACATTTTTGAATGAAAATTCTTAGTAAAATGTTTTAGTGTGAGTTGTAAGATTTATGAGACAATTGTATTATTAATAATAAGTAAATAAACTCGGATAATTCTTTTACACATTTACTCACAATAAATTTTCAAAATGGCGACCTCCCACAGCAATACACAACCTACATCTACGCAAGAAATTTTCTTTAAGTCGCCTAAACGCTTCTCTGTTTCCTCTTACGACATTTCCGGCCTCTCCAATTCGCTGTCTTAGCTCCTCTTCATTTAACGATTCTCGGGCGTAAGCTATGTCCTTGTAATACATACATACATACATAAAATCACGCCTTTATCCCTTACGGGGTAGGCAGAGCGTCAAACTCCTCGTAAAAGGCGCTTTCGCCACGTCTGACAAAAATTGAGGGCAATTTTAGATTGTAATGTGTATTGCTATAGTGACAGGTTGTCAGCCCATCGCCTAAATTACAATACACTGTAACCCTCGAGTCCCTTTTGCTGACTTCTACAGCATGCCCGGGAGGAAGGGCAGCTGGAACATTCTATGTTTTTCTATCTCTCCAAGTCCAGCATAGAAGAAAGAGGTCCTTGTAATAACCCCAAATAAAAAAATCAATCGGATTTAGGTCAGGCGATCGTGGAGGCCATCTGATTGGACCGTTTCGTCCGATCCACCTGTTGGGATACGTTTCATTCAAATGATTACGCACTTGTGCTGCGTAGTGGCATGGTGCACCGTCATTTTGGAAAACCATGTGTCTTCGTAAATCGAGGTTGACTTCCTCCAATAACAAGGGAAGATCATTTTCGAGAAACAATTTGTATGTCTCGCCATTGAGCCTCGGCGGCAATTCGAACGGCCCGATCATTTCTCCGTTCAGTATGCCTGACCACATGTTGACGCTAAAGCGATGCTGGAACCTAGTATCTCTGGTCAAGTGGGGATTCTCTACTGCCCAGTGGTGGGTGTTATGAATATTAAATATTCCTGTGCGCTCAAAACGCGACTCGTCAGTCCACTAAACTTTTTCGAAAAATCCCGGGTCGTCTCTCTCCATCCTTAACATAGTCTGGCAAAAATCAACTCTCTGTTGGTAATCAGCAGGCATTAGAGCTTGAACCCGTTGAATGTGATATGCATGGTACCCTTCGACTTTCAATATTCTTTGGATTGATGTTCTGGGGATGTTCAAATTGTGAGCCATTATTCTTGTACTTGTTGAAGGGTGCTCAGCTACTTCGTCCAATACGAGGTTTCGACGGCCCGGATCAACTATTGGGATACCATCACGCCTGCCTTCTCGACCAGGAATGCGGCCTGCCATCAAAGTGTTGTGTGTGTTAATAAAAACACGATGGTCGGGATACCTATTAGGCTGCGGTCCTCCACGGCGTTGAAGTTGCTCCCGATAAAGTCTTGCCGCTTCATGGCCGTTGCCTTGAGCAACTCCATAAAAATAATGCATTTCTGCATATTCGGCCAACGTGTAGTTCATACTCGTAATAATAATAATCTGTGACTTGAAAGAAAACCACGACACGACTATCGATTTTACAAATTCTGCCTGTCTTTTTATTTCCTTCAAATTGTATTTTTCTAGATAGTATTTCTGTCCATCAGTCATTGTTTGTCAGCCAGCACCTCAGCCAGCCAGCGTCATTGAACATAAAAGATCACAACACTTTCCAAGTCATCAAAATCCAAGTTGATAAAGCAAAGTCTTAAATACAAGCACAAGTAATCTAATTACAAAAAGAAGGCAGCAAGGTCCGTGGGCAAAGCAAAGTTTGTTTTCGTGGTAAGATAATCACCAAGAAGCAAACAAACTGCTACCGGAAAAAAAACAGGGTGGCATGATCAACTCGCACTTTTAAATGAGGGTAGTTCAACATGCTCACCTTACCGCTCCAGTAAATTCGCGACTGCGACTCTCATGCAACTCAAAGTAATGTCTCGGAGTGGGTCATGCATTTATTATCTTAATGTTATGTCATGTCTATCAAAACCATACGTGCTTAGACTCAACTTTAAACATAGTTGCTATCTCCCTCACACCTCTTCTCCGCTAATTGACAATAAATTTAAGTAAACCAATATAACGAACGAACTGCAATAAATGAACTTTTGTAAATTCCACCCAAGTACCTTTGAAGGCTGTTTTCTGCAAATAATACCCCATGAAGCAATAGTTTATTTTTATTTTTATGTAATTTTGAAACCTTGCGGAGTTTTTAAAATTAATAAGGGACCATGAGATTATCTTTTTCAATTTTTAATTTCAAGTTGAAAATTCAGAGCAGACTAGCTCGATCGTAAAATTCGAACTTTCGATAAAAAAATAACTAACCTACATTACAGCTAGGAAGCTGAAACTTTTATTGTTAAAAGAACAATTTAAGAGGATGTCACAAAAAAAAAAAAAAAAGTTATCCAAAAAAATAATAAAAAATAATTAATCCACTGAGGTCATTTTCCTTAGAAAATTAGCAAAAAAATTCATAACTCCTAAACTACTAAAAATCGCTGAACATACATGGGGTTGATTTGGCTACCCCTTGACCTAAGGAATCAAAATTTTTCCTTTGGACGTCACTCTTTGGGCCACCCTGTATATAAGCGTCTTTAATTTTTTACTGAGAAATCGAACTAGTGAGAATAAAGGGAAGATTCTCATTTAAAATATTCTCACTAGTTCCGATGGTCGAACAAATGAGAAAAAAAAAATCTCACTCAGTGAGAATAAAGGCAATGTCCATAATAAAATTAACAAATGCGGTAAGTGGATTTGATATCGATATCGATATAGACCTGACTATTATATCTAGAATGTACGAGGGGCGGCATATATAAAATCTACTTTGTTAAAGAAAGTTTTGAAAATCGAACTGGCCATTGCAAAATCATATTCTATATTTATTCCTTTTTCAAAATTATGACGCTTATTTTTTTTCGCTTGTTTTTGTTTTTTTGGCGCGGCTTTGATTTCACCATGTCGAAAGAAAATTCGAGCAGTGATTAAATTCCTAAGTAAAGAAGGAAATACGCCTACGCAGATCAGAGAGCGCATGTTAAAGTTGTTTGGTGATTCAAGTCCTTCTGAATTCGTCATAAAGTTTTGGTCGAAGCAATTTAAACATGGCCGTGAGAGCCTGGAAGATGACACACGTAGTGGAAGGCCAATTTCTGCTGTTACCGCAGATAATGTTGAAAAGGTGAAGGAACCTGATTCTTGCATATCGGCGAATCAAGCAGTGGGAGATAGCCAGAGATGTGGGCATTAGCAAGGAACGAGTTCATGAAATTATTCACGAACATTTGGGCATGTCCAAGGTGAGCGCGCGTTGGGTCCCTAGAATGTTGACCCCCTTTGACAAACAAAGGCGAGTAGAATGTTGTCAGGCATTTCTAGACCTGGTCAAAGGTAAAGAAGAAGAGACTATCTCTCGAATTGTGACCTGTGATGAAACTTGGATTCGCCAGTGGGATCCGGAAAGCAAACAAGAGTCAATGCAATGAAAATTTAAAGGAGAAAAGCCGCCAAGGAAGTTCAAGGTTCGGCCGTCGGCTGGAAAACTAATGGCCACCGTATTTTGGGATGTCGAACGGATTTTGATGATAGATTATTAGCCTAAAAATACAACAATGAATGCTGAATATTATGCAAACTTGCTTGACCAGCTTCGTGAATAAATCAAAGAAAAGCGGAGAGGCAAACTCAGCAAAGGTGTTCTGATTTTACAAGACAATGCTCCTGTACACACAGCCTTAACGGCGAGGTCAGCCCTGAGCAAAAACGGCTTCACAGAAATTAACCATCCACCTTATAGTCCAGATCTGGCTCCCTGTGACTATTTCTTATTCAAAGATTTAAAGAAAAAATTGAGGGGTCGCAGATTTTTGACGGACGAAGAAATGAAAGAGGCTGTGACTGACCATTTTGACGAGCAAAATAAAAATTACTATTATAACGGCATGATGTCACTTATTTGCTAATGTCATAAGTGTATTTCACTTGCAGAAGACTATATAGAAAAATAAAAAATAAACTAGCCATTAAAGTCTTTTCTTTCATAGTTAGGTAGATTACTTATCAGCCACCCCTCGTACTTGCCTTGGTTAGACTAAAAATACTCTTAAACTTAGCAGTACAAGATATATTTTTGGTTGAACGAACGTTTCGTGACGCGTCCATTTGCCCGTCCGTCACGCGGTTGGGGAATTTGATTTTTTTGGCGGCAAGTGGTTTTCGCTTATAGCGTGAATTCTATAGGCCCTAGAATTTTCTTCTATTTGGAGCTTAGTGCTCTAATTGTAAGCTTTAATTTGAGCTATTTTCGAAGACTACGTTCGGTAGTTATTGCGCATCAGATGGACTCGCTGGAGAGACGTCTCGCTGTACATACCATTTTCGAGGACCTATATCTCGAAAACTAATGAACTCACAGTACTAATTTTTTTGGAGCTTAGTGCTCCAATTAGGGTACGTATGTAAAACTTTAGATCAAAACTTAAATCCCTACTGTTTATGAGATCCAAATGGGGGCTCGCTGGAGAGACGTCTCCCCAGCAAGCCTTTCATATTACAGTTTTGAAGTTGATTTTTCGGCAGCAGATTGCTCCAATTATGCTCTAAATCTAGAGATATCACACATTGCTCTACTCTCAAGAGTACCTGAGATCTAGCATGGGCTCGCTGACGAGAATGTCCCCAGCCAGCCCACGGTTTTTAGGTTGCAGCGTCTTTCCTATTGATGCTCCAATTTACTGAATCTCCCCAGCCGGCCCACGGTTTTTAGCTCGCAGCGTCTTTCCTATTGGTGCTCCAATTTACTGACTTCAGTATGTGGGTGCTCCAATTATGCTCTAAATCCTGATATATGATAAAAACACCCATCTCGTTTGGGCTGGGTGGAGACGCAGACGAATTTTTAAAGTATATCTAAAAGGCTAAATATAAGTTTTAGTTTGTAGTTTTAGAAGCAATTGAGGTTATGTTGTAACTGACCGAAGTGCAAGAGCACACGAGTGTCAAGAGAACAAATGATTTTCATTCCTGTTTCCTGGATTCTATTACACATTGCTCTACTCTCAACAGTACCTGTGATCTATGGGCTCGCTGACGAGAATCTCCCCAGCCGGCCCACGCTAGCTTTTTAGCTCGCAGCGTCTTTCCTATTGGTGCTCCAATTTACTGACTTCAGTATGTGGGTGCTCCAATTATGCTCTAAATCCTGATACATGATAAAAACACCTATCACGTTTGGGCTGGGTGGAAAGACGCAATTGTTCCCAGTAGTCCCCTCTAGCCCTGTCCCCCGGGGTGACAGCTGGGAATTGTCTTCCCAGTTGTCACCGGGGTGACAATTCGTGCCGATTGTTCCCTTTGAAAGCTCAATAGAGGCAACAAATGGGAAGTTAATTTCCCAGTTGTCACGGGGGGGGTGACAATTGCTACGATTACTTCCCAGAAAATACAAAAACATGTAATTTTTCCATTAGATTTCAGCTTTTTTATTTGTTGTGTTATATAGAATCAAATAAAAAATCAACATTATGTTTCACTTACTTATAGGTACAATCATCAACCAATCACAGGTTTATTAATCTTATTAATACTTATCGTTTTTCTAATTTAATTTTATTACTGTGCTACTATTATTTTCTACGCCAACAGTTAGATATATTTTTTTCAAAATGTAGGTAGAAACATATTTTTTTAAACTGATGATGCATTTCCTACGATAAACTTCGTTAGTTTAACCTTTTCAGCGCCAAAGTCTGATATATCAGACATTTAAGTTTCGGGCCCTCGCCGCCAAAGTCTATTATATCAGACAAATAAATCTTACCAATCTAACTCTATTTTTTCTTATTGTTATAGTACCTGACGACATATTCATAACATTTTCAGACAGTTTATACTTTGGTTTATCAAAAATAACAATTTTACAATGTATTATAATGTTATTTTAATTAGAAATAATTAAAAACAAAACCGTGTTTATTAGCTAAATCCGACTCTTTTTTTACTTCAACCCTCAGCGCCAATGTCTGATATATCAGACATTAATCAGACATTAGTGATGTTACATTACAATGTTACTACCAAAACCAGAAATCTGGAACTATAAGTGTTAACTATAAAGAAACATCTAAGAAAGTAAAAATTATAGGGGTATTTATTTTGGGCATAAAACTTTTTAGTGTGACGTAATTTTACCACAGAAAATGCATTTATTTTCGAATGATGTTTTGCATCGCATCCAGTAAATAGCATGGTATGCCACAACACTATAGAGACACGATCATGCATCAGTCTCGTACGCCAACGTCTGATATATCAGACTCGGAAGTGACGTCAGAGGCGATAGATGTTTCTAGAACTATCTATTTAGTGCTGTACAATGACGGTAGGAGTTATCGATAAATTATGGAAGTACCTTGCAAAATCATGTTATTTAGTGGGTTACCATATTTGCGTTGCTGTGTTAATATAATCAAAATAACAAAATCAGTTAAAAACACTAACTTAATTCAGTTCCCTGCCTACCCCCCAAGCACAGGGACGTGATTATTTGTATCCTTAGCTTTTGCCTATTTAACACTTAGTTCAAGTGAAAAAGTCTTATCAAAAACGATTGAACATCACTAACTAAATTCAGTTCCCTGTCTACTACCTACCCCCTAAGTACGGTGGCGTGATTATATATAGCCTTTATCTTCTCCAGGTTACCATCTATCACCATACCAAATTATATAAAAATCCGTTTAGTCGTTTAGATGAGAATGAAATTACTAACTAAATTCAGTTCCCTGCCTACTACCTACCCCCTATGTACGGTGTTGTGATTATATATAACCTATGTCCGTCTCCAGGTTACTATATATCATCATACGAAATTGTATCAAAATCCGTTCAGCCGATTAGGCCTGAAAGAGCAACAAACAAACAAACAGACAGACAGACAGAGTTACTTTCGCTTTTATAATATTAGTATGGAAGTATGGATTTTTAAATCTATAATTAAATCAATAAGTTAAAAGTAACTCTTTCGTAAGGTATCGAAGTTTATGACCGGAAGTTGACACATCACTAACACTCGCCGAAAACTCATATTAAGCGTACGCCACTGTCTGATATATCACACACGTAGTGATGCAATTAATATCATCATTACTTGTGCGATTTTTCACTGTATTAATACGCCACTGACATTTCAATACATTTTAGAATGTTTCGATGAGTAAAACATAATAAACTAAATCCCATGAACTTGAAAATAACTATAGATATATTTTTAAAATGATTTATTTATTACAAATTAATAAAATCGATACTTAATATCGCCAACACTAGTAAATCAACCACGTTTATTGTCGTGGCGTGTGGTGAACGTTTTTGACGAAAACTCTTGGCGTGGAAAGGGTTAAATACAGTAAATAATGTCCGAGAACAGTGCATGTTCCAGTTCGGGTGAACGCACACTTTCTTATTGATGCTCCGATTTACTGACTTCAGTAGGTTTGTGGGTGCTCCAATTATGCTCTAAATCCTGATCTATGATGACACCTAGTTATCTCGTTTGAGCTGGCTGGAGAGACGAACACGAAAATCTTTGCAGTGTTGATCTTTTTTTTTTCAAAGATCGTCAAGATGACGGGACCAAGTCTTGGATATCCAGTCTGCACGTGTCAAAGTCTTATACTGTTAATCTACCATTTGCTACCTATGCATAAATTTTAGCTACCTCAAAATTTACACAACTATTAAACAAAATATTTGGTCCCGTCATCTTGACGTCATGATGACGGGACCAAATTGATAGGCTGCTCATAGGAATATTCAACTTATTTAACATTCTAATACCTTTAATCTACCTTGAAAATATTTAACTAGATTGTGCCTATCATTTATCGTTCGAGGAGTTTCGAACATAAACCGTGGTCCCTCCAAATTGACGTTTTCCAAAAAATGTTTTACTTCCGAATGGACGTTTTTCATTTGTTAATCCAGACACCATTATTTAATGCTCGTTTTCTACCTTTTGAATTTACTACATGTGTTATGTTAAATTCAAGCGTTGTGTAGGTATAACTAAAAACAAAAAGTTTTTAAAAAATAGCTTAACTCTAGCTCAAATATCGCTTGTAAGAAATTGCTGGTTTTCTATAATTTATTGCACTATACTACTACATAATATCGTGTATCACGTTATGTTTTTGCTTTTTTTTTTATGTTATTATAATAAAAAATGTAAAATTAACTGAACTTATTTTTAATTTTTTGATTACAATTTACATCTTATCAATAAATCATGAAAGAAAAAACATATGATTTAAATTATTTTTGAGCGTAAATCAGACAATGTGGTATTATAAACGTTTGGCTTTTGGTAATTCTACTTTTCATATCATCGTAACAGTTCCATTTCCCTAAAACTCTTGGACAATTCGCTCTGTAATGGCCAATACTTCCACTTATTGGTGGGATAAAATCGATGACTGAAAGAATTCTGTAGTATTTGTTTTCTAATTTTAACTGAGTCGGAATTTCATGTATATTAATTTTTTCATTAGTAGTCAACTCAAAAAATATTATATTGGAAAGAGACCAAATTTCTGTTTTTATACCATTGCAGTTTGTACTACTACATGGAGTAACATTATCATGAAAGATAGTTTCAGCAGAAGCATTTAGCGCTCCAATGCCACGGTCTTTAATTATTGTTAAGTCCAAAGGAATGAAGCCGCATCTTCTTTTTATGGCGTTAGTAGGACAATTGCAATTCGAGCAAGACTTCACAATCTCTGCACTGTACAATAAATCCGCGACGACATTTTCCACAACATATGCTATATTACAATGGCATTGTATCTGTGTTCGTTCTCCCATAGTTGTCGATTCATAATGTTTCATCAGTATTTCATTGCGCATTTTATAAAGATCATCACGTTTAGTATCGGTAGTTGAAAGTTTTTTAATGAAATCAAAATACACATCATTTGAATTCTTAATTTTAGAATTCAGCTGAAATCCATCTACATATCCAATAGCTATTGATTGTGAAAAGGCGTCAAAGGCACATGTATTAACAGATGAAATCCCGTCCATTACTTTTATTAAAGTACCATTTATCAATATGGGTATTTTCTTGCTGCCGTCTTTCATAGTAGGTTTTTTAGCATTACCTTTTCCTCGCCAATTCTCAACCAAAGATGGATTTTGGTTAAAAATTGAATCCATGTCCAAGTCTTTCTGTTTTTTTGCAATTTTCTGTAATTTAGGTCTAATCTTTTCCTTAACATTAGTGATATTATTTGAATGTAAGTTACTATGTGCCAACTTTGTTTCTCCCGAGAGATATTGATTATGTTGAATAATGAAATCGTCGACTCTCAATTTATGAGATTTCGTTTTTAAGTTACATAAAAGTGTTTTTATGTTCTTAAAGTAACTCTCAACATTCGAAGACGTTGGAGTTTCAACATCACTGGAATAAATATTTTTCATAACATTTGACCAGAGAGGCAGTTGATTAATAAGTCTCATCAAGGTATCAATAATTAAAGGAAAAGCACAAGGTGACCATGTCTTTCGCTATATCTTGAACAACCTCATAGTCTTGAACCTGTTTCATTTCTTGGAAACATTTAATATAAAAATGTTTCACCCTTTGATCGATGTTCTTCAAACATGACAAATTGTGCAATATTTTAATGAAATGACTCGTGTCAATTCTTATGTAGGTTCCAAGGTTAATATCGAGTTTCTTGTTATTCAGGACTTCAAAAGATTTGTCAAGATATTCCCTGTTGTTGATTTACAATCAGTGAACGCTTTAACTGCGGCCCCTATAAGCGCAGACGAATCGTCGCAGACTATCTCGTTAGGAGGTGGATTCTTTTGAGACCAGCTTTCTAACCATTTGGCAATAGTATCCATAGTCTGACTTTCTGATATCATGTGGAATAAGGGTACGCTGCTTTGGCCGGGTAATGTTCGCATAATACATACATAGAGGAACAGATGCTTGTTTACAAAGATGCCTGGCCTGGGCCCAAGATCTTTGAAAATACTTCCAGTTGCATCCAAGCTCACGACGGTTCTACGGTTTTTTCTATATTTATTGTAATATTCTTCTTGATTAGACGACCAATAGTGCACGACAAAATGGGGATGCAAGCAAATAAATCTTAAAAGGTCTTTGTAGGGTTCACTTTGGGCCATTAACCACAGAGCCATTACAGGGTTTTTATCAAAGAATTGTGATGCTTTCTGTTCATATTTAATCTGCCGAAGAGTTCCTAATTTAGGTATATGAGTCGGCTCAACATCGTTATAATCTAATGAGGAATCCACCATCGAATTTCTTACAGATACAGCAGAATTATTTTTTAACTGGGTGCTAAGTTCTGTACGTTTTAATGGTGATAACTTTAATTTTCTTGAATGTGTATGAATGAAATCAGGCTTTTGATTTTTGAATGAACAAGTACAATCAATTACTTTATCTGTCGGCCATTGTATCAATACTCCTAAAGTTGCACCACATTCCTTACAAGAACCATTGCACTGAACAGATTCATCTGGTTTTACGAACGTTGAGTGGAAACGCCAAGAGCATGGCTTTTTAGTCGTTTTCCATAATTACATACATATAATCACGCCTTTATCCCTAATGGGGTAGGCAGAGCGTAAACGACCCAAACAAAGTTTTGAGGGTTATTTAGACAGATTTGTAAGTATATTGCTGTAGTGACAGGTTGTCAGCCTATTGCCTAAATTACAATATACTGAAACCCTCGGATCCCTTAGTTGGTTTTTACAGCATGCCCGGGAGGAAATGCAGCTGGCACATTCTATGTTTTTCTCTCGCTCCCAGGCCAGCATGGAAGAAATTCATAATTCGGTAATTCTAATATTCCATAATTCGGTTCTCAACAATTCAGCCCACTGGTGAGTAGTTAATGTCCACTTCTTACGGTATTTAGATCTTGTGTTTGGATCATTCATTCCTCTTTACATACTTTTGGATGGGCTGTATTTTTTTCCATGAATGTATATCTAGGTAAAAATGAACTTTTTACTCGTTTACTGTAGCTGTGTCACCTTCACCATTATCACTATTGCGCTCAAAATCTTCCAGATCTTCAACAATTTCTTCGCTCTCCGATTTCAAATCCTCCTCATTTTCATTAAAAAAGTAATTAAAATTCGTTTTCATTGATATATACAAACTTTTGACCGACATTTTATAATCAAATTCTTTGCTGATATCTACAAATATTTGATCACACGGCGAGGGCAAATTACCGTTGACAAATGCATTTTTATATTTTGAAAACACACTTTTCTGAACTTCCAAAGGAATCGCACTTTTCCTTCCTCGCTTCATGATAGTTCACGATATAACAGTTACTATATTGATGACAGGAAAATAATAATTAACTAAACAATATAATACGTCGCAATTTTTCTTACTCGTATACACATTGGTTCACTCATATAAAAAGTAGGTAGGCGTAAATATTTATTTAAAAGTACCCGCAACAAAATTTGTTGATAACCTAGCATACGGCAATAGGTAGGTAAGGTACCTAGTTATATTCCGAAAATAATGAAATTACTCTTAATTGTAAAATCGATGATAACCTAGTACAATGCACTAGGCAGGTACCTTCTTATAATTACTAAGAAAATAATAAAATTATCACTTATTCTAGATAAATTAAATAATTAGGAAATACACCTATGCTTGAATTTAACATAACACATGTAATAAATTCAAAAGGTAGAAAACGAGTATTAAATAATGGTGTCTGGATTAACAAATGAAAAACGTCCATTCGGAAGTAAAACATTTTTTGGAAAACGTCAATTTGGAGGGACCACGGTTTATGTTCGAAACTCCTCAAACGATAAATGATAGGCACAATCTAGTTAAATATTTTCCATCCAGGACCCCTAGTACCCCTGACTTGTTCCCCCAGGGGTACAATCAAGGTAGATTAAAGGTATTAGAATGTTAAATAAGTTGAATATTCCTATGAGCAGCCTATCAATATCAATCGGTTATTCCCAGTCGCCCCCACCGGCGTCGCCCCCACTGGGGGCAACTGGGAATTCGTAAAAAAAAATGTCCCAGTTGCCCCCTATGCCTCTATTGAGGGGGCAACTGGGAGTATAATTTTTAAATTTTTAAACCTTCCAGTCTCCCCCACTTGAGACGCCGTAAAGTATAACTAGAATGTTGCTAGAAGTGAAGTGAAAAATGTAACAATTCTTTAAATATTGAATAAAGTGTTTCTGAATGCCTCGCGGAAAAAATAATGTCTTATGCAATAAATAAAAAATCAAATCTAAGCATATCGTTACAGTATTACAAAGTATGTACTATTAGTATTTTTGTGTCAAATTAAGCAATATAATAATGTTCAATAAATAAACTCATTTTCATAAATGCCGTATGCGTTACATCAAATTGAGATAGGTAACTATTTAAAATTTACTATTAATTACCATTTTAAAATTACATAAAAAAGAACAACTGTACTTTTTAAAAATATTTCTTTCAAAATAAGTTTCGTTAATATTAGTTTAGTTAAAATAAAAGATTTATCAAAATTATAGTATAATGATTATTTATAATTAAGGTTAAGACACGAGTTAGTACATAATTTTGTATATACATAAAGAGCAGCCAATAAAATCATACATAATACGTAAACTCACCACAACATTACTGTTTTACCTCAATATTTTTTTAAGTGTCGGTTACTTCTTTGTTGCCGAAAACAATGCACTGCATTCTAGGAAATATTTCAAAGCAAAACAACTTTTCGCCGACGCAACACGACTTGCTAAATAAATATAGAGCGAATGTTTAGGGCAGTAAATGTCATTTTTGCATGGCCGACCTTTGTAGCTTACTTGGTTCTATTATTAGTCTGCTCGTCTAGTGTGTGACAACAGAACAGGAAGAAATTGTATATTTCTTATCAGTACATTCCTAACAATGTCAGGGTCAAGTGCATCTTGTAGTTCGGGTGCAGTTTCATTTGTTTATATAAAAAGACGACATGGGACTATTTTACTACGTGCAGGATACCAGTATCATTTGAAAAGAAAATACAAAAGTGGCGAAAATGTATGGGAATGCACTCAGCGAAAAAAGAAGTGCAGAGGAGTGTTAAAGGTTCTTGTGAGTATTTTAAGTTGATATATTATTATCTCTCTAAATTTTTTTGTATTGTATTAGCTAGGGGTAGTTCAAATTCTTATATTTATAATTTTTATAGGTATCACTCTTATTTTTTTTGCAGAATGAAAATGTCACACATGAAACTAAACACTCATGTACACTAGATTTTTCTAAAAATGAAGTTGACGAACAAATCTATGGCTGTAAACAGGCAATAACAGATGGTTATTACCCACCAGTACCTCAGACGTACAATAATATGGTGGCCAAATTCGAAAATTCAGGATTGGATTTATTGTGCAAAGTACCGAAGTTTGCAAGTATAAAATCATCTTTGTATAGATACAGAAATTCAGAAGCCGGAGTAAAGCGATTAAGACCCAAAGAAGCTGCCGATGTTGAAATTCCAACAAAATTAAAAAAATTCTTATTAGCTGATTTTGATGATAAAGTCCGTATATTGGTTTTTTGCTCAGAGAAGGCAAAACGGCACATGTGCGAAGTGACAGATTTCTACAGTGATGGAACTTTTAAAAGTTGCCCTGCACCCTTTTCGCAACTATACGTAATTCATGGAGATTTGGGCAGTACAGTAAATTGTACGAATATTGTACCTCTTGTTTATGCACTCATGAGCGATAGAAAAATGGAATCCTACTTTCGTCTATTTGACATGATCAAATTGGAAATTCCCGAGTGGAATCCCAATAAGTACAAGACTGATTACGAAGTAGCAGCGATGCAAGCAATTAAGAAAATGTTTCCGTGTGTTACCATTACAGGATGTTATTATCATTATAATAACGCAATTTGGGAGAAAGGCCGCAAACTTGGTATTACAAAAACTAAAGATCCAAAAAAAATTAGGGAAGTTGCACTGACTGCAGTTCTGCCGCTACTACCGTCACATGAAATTCAAAATGGCTGGAAATACATTACCCGCCACAGTACTCAAGAAGATGACATGAAAAAATTCCGAAGCTACGTGGATCATCAATGGATGAAAGAAGAATTCATACCGACTTGGTGTGTTTATGGAGAACAGCACAGGACCAATAACTCTCTGGAAGCATAAGCTAAATAAAACAGTGGGAAAAAAGAATCCCAATATTATTCATTTATTGGAAGTTTTGGTTAAAGATTCGGCATATTTCAAAGTTTGTGACACAAGTAATAAAAACCATGAACCCCTGAAAAAAAAACAAAAAAAATACGTGCTCACTGATGACTTTATTTTAGAAACGCAATTAGATTTAATTCATGGCAATATCACAGTGGGTCATTGTTTAGAAATTTTACGGCGCTAAAGTTATTTTTTTATATCAAAATTGATTTAATTATGGTAAAAAAATATATTTAATAAAAACGTGATTGAAACCGAAATTACGGTACGGCAATTACTGTGATCTTGTCAAGAAATATGTGTGATTTTTATGCAGGTTACAAGTATTTAAGAATATACTTTTTATCTACTATTTTCTTAGGATTTTGCAGAAAATTAGTTAAAGATAATAATAATAATTATGCTACAATGATGCCCATCTCTGATTTTTCTTTAGTCTTTTAATTAACCAACTGCATTAAAAAGTATTTAATAAGTGCATAAAAATAATGTGATAATGACGATAAGTCATTGTTTATGTTTACTGTGATTTTATTAATAGCGTTAATTAATATTTGTATAATAATATCTACCTCACTCTTAGTGTAAGGTAAAATGTTTATGAGAGTTTATTTTTGGATGTTATTGATTTCTAAATAAAACATTATAGAACATGTTTGTTTTATTTTACACAACAATACTAATACCCCGTAATACTGTCACGATAAACTTAGATTTGATTCTTTATTTATTCCATAACACATTATTTTTTCCACGAGGCATTCAGAAACACTTTATTTAAACAATTGTTACATTTTTCACTTCACTTCTGGCAACATTATGAAATAATATCTAGTTATACTTTACGGCGTCTCAAGTGGGGGAGACTGGGAGGTTTAAAAATTTAAAAATTATACTCCCAGTTGCCCCCTCAATAGAGGCATAGGGGGCAACTGGGACATATTTTTTTACGAATTCCCAGTTGCCCCCAGTGGGGGCGACGCCGGTGGGGGCGACTGGGAATAACCCCCTATCAATTTGGTCCCGTCATCATGACGTCAAGATGACGGGACCAAATATTTTGTTTAATAGTTGTGTAAATTTTGAGGTAGTTAAAATTTATGCATAGGTAGCAAATGGTAGATTAACAGTATAAGACTTTGACACGTGCAGACTGGATATCCAAGACTTGGTCCCGTCATCTTGACGATCATCAAACAAATAACGGCATCTTCACCAGCGTTTTATTCTCCAGACTTTGTTTCAGGGTAGTAAAATAAACAAGTTTTTTTTTTTAATATATATGTATTTATTCAAAGAAAGGTATGCACAAGTATCATCTATGGAAATAAATAAACTTTGGTATCAAATAGGGTTTCGTTTAGAAGTTTTTATCACGTAAAAAACAAGTAACATAAATGGTATATGCATCGAGAATTTTTTTTATCTACCCATGAAACGGAACATCTTTCCTTGAGGAACTTAGGTCGAAATACAAAAATAAAAAATTGACTGCCCATACTAAATGCGCTGTCACCTGATGCATTTTGTATGGAAGCAAACTTTTTTTTTTCTATATTCAAACTATGTTCGTAAGGGAAAATTGTTCAGTTTCATGGGTAGATTTAATACATTTTACGATGCATATAATACCCTTTCTGTTACACGTTGTATATACAACAAAACAAATGCCTCATTATCGTCATCATTTATTTATTTATTTATCATTAATATTATTAGGTACCATACATGACAAAATCCCAGATGATAGAACCAAAAATGAGCCTACGTGTGAGGAAATGTATCTCTTGTATACACAAGAGAGTTAAAACCCAGACACTCTGATAGCTGCTTTTTAGCGAGTTCAAACTGTTAATAATATTTATTATTTTCCCAGCACGTGGCTTAATCAACGTAATAATTAGGCACAAAACTTACCTGCAGTTGAAACTTGATTGATCGATAAACTCAGCTCTCCCGACGATCGCCATGGAAATAAAATTCAAGGATTAGAAAATAAAAAAGAAACAATAATGCGAGTAGGTGTGGTTAATAAATCAATTAGGAATGGTTTATCTAATACCGACTAGACTGAATAAATAAATAACAAAGTAATAAAAAGAAACTAAAAATAAATAGCTGCGATGATTCTTTATTCAGTCATTGCAAGCAGACACTGAATTAGCAATACTTATTTTGAAATAAAACTAATACTGTACATTTCCATTTCGGAAATGAAGTAGGCAAGGAAGGTAGATACCTACCAAATCAAGGCAAGTGAAACGTACACGAATAGCTACAAAATAAATGCCTTTCTCTAATAAATTGTAAGAACATCTATACCTACACCATTTAGCCGTGCGTCAGAAGTTGAAGTAGGTAGCGCTGACTCAGAAACCGTTATGACCTCCAAAACCGTACGACGTGAAGGCGAGATACCGTTATCATATCACCTTTCACCTTAATTTTCGAGTGTTCTCTTATATTTTCCATATTTGATTCAGTATTTCTATGAGTGAGACTGTTCCAAAACAAAGAAGCCGTGCGAGCAAGAATGAATGCCTAAGTTTCTTTTTTGTATTTACAGAATGCCTATTATAACCATCTTCAAGATAATATCTACCTAGAAAGTTGACCGCCCTAATTGTTTTGGAGCAGCCCATTCATCGAGATTGAGAACAATAAGATTTTAGGAAGGTATTAAAACTAAATCATCGAGACCTGGCAACTTCTCTAAAACATCTATTCAGCAGGTGTGCAAACCATTATTATTATTCTTTTTATTGAATTGAAATTCATACTTGTTTTAGATATATATATTTTTAGCACTATTTCGCAGTTTGTAGCCAGTGCTCGATAAAAATAAATAACTGAAAAAGGAATATTTACAAAAAGCTAAGGAAACAACCCTACTACTTTGTATTAATTTTTTATTTTACATTTTATTAACCTAAGAATCCTAATCATAAGTACTACACCTATATTGATTGAAACAACTATTGAGAACTTAATACTGAGTAGTCAAAAAAAATTAAAATCATCAATTTACTAGTCAATAAAAAATTATGATCTTTTTTTTCTTGTCTAGCATCTACTTTTGAGGGAATTCTTATACATGTTTATCCTAAATTGTACTTAATTATCCGTAAAAAAGTAACTAATTCTCATTTTCTTTACATAACTAATCCTTAAAAAGTATGTCACGGTAAGTACCTAAGTACTACAATAAATAGAAGACCAACTTACAATCAGTACATTAAAATAAGTCTATTATTCATTTTCTAAAAAAAGAGTCAAGATTCTATATCTATGGTTTCCTGACGGCTTCTCCTAGGTGGTCTCGCGTGTGGACCATGAGGTGTGTATCTAGTGCTCCGGAGCGTACTGCCTACACTAGCACGGATAACTCTGCTTTACTAGTGTACTTAGCACGAAACCTAGAGATTAAAAAAACCTTGAATGAGTATACATGTAAAAACAGTTTATAATAGAGACTACCTGCATAGCATTAATAAACTATAACATTTTTTCGGAACTAACTCTTCCTTTCCTAGCTCAATTAATGCTATGTAGTGCCCGACAGTCGAAAATAACACTAACAGTAACTATCCACATAACATCCTAATAAATCGAAAATGTAGAAGACAGCTCTCGTAACTTTGGTGGTAATGTTGGATGTAGGATGAGATAGGATGAAAATAAATGATGTGAATGTCATACTTACATGATAATCTAGAAGCGACCACCTCGGCCACCCCCCTGGCCTCCCCCATAGCTGGCGTTGCCGCCTCCGTAGCCACCGCCGCCACTGCCACCACCCTGGTTCATGTTGTACGGTGCTGCGCGGTTGTTGCCATATTGCTGATTTCTAGTTGGCCCCCCACTGTAGCCTTGTTGGTTGTAATTGCCAAAGTCCTGATTTCCCCACCCTCCCCTCTGGTTTCCACCCCCGTAACCGCCGCCGCCACCGGCGGCCTGGTTACCTCCCCATCCACCCTGGTTATTGTCCCAAGGGTTGGAATTGTTCCAGCCACCACCCTGGTTACCACCACCATAGCCTCCTGCAAAATAATAAGATGGAAATGTAGAATTATACATACATACATAAAATCACGCCTTTATCCCTAATGGCAGAGCGCAAACAACCTAAACTAAGGTCATTCCGCCACGTCTGACAAAGTTTTGAGGGTTATTCAAGATAGATTTCTAGGTATATTGCTGTAGTGACAGGTTGTCAGCCCATCGCCTATATCACAATATACCGAAACCCTCGGATCCCTTAGCTGGTTTTTACAGCATGCTCGGGAGGAAATGCAGCCGGCACATTCTATGTTTTTCTCTTGCTCCCAGGCCGGCATGGAAGAAATGAAAGTAATGTAGAATTATTTATCAACTAATAATGATTAACAATATTATTTGTGTTCTTTCTACATACCAGCATTGCCCCAGCTATCGTTTCTTCCGCCACCCCCTCCCCCCTGGCGGCCACCCCCTCGTTGATCACCGCCATCTTTAGGCAAGGCTTTCTTCACATCCAACTGTTTTCCGTTTATTTTGTGTGGGGCATTCACTGAAAGAAAAGAGTATTTTTATTAATACTATATACATCATTTAATTTTATTCCTTGGCATACCTACAAATTAGTAATTAAAATAAATTAACTGTTCGTTGACTTGCGTACCATTATCTCCCATTGCATAGGTAGTAAGGTATAGCTTAAA
The DNA here is from genome assembly GCA_949820665.1 of Scrobipalpa costella. Lineage (NCBI taxonomy): Eukaryota > Metazoa > Arthropoda > Insecta > Lepidoptera > Gelechiidae > Scrobipalpa > Scrobipalpa costella. The sequence continues at coordinate 17,662,676 of OX463296.1, read as the reverse complement.
TCAATGGTTTAATATCCACAGTTAGAGAAGCCAATTTGGACACAAGATGTTCCATTTTGGGGCAAAACTGTGGGACAAAAGAATTATTGTAAATTATACTCACAGCAAACTTTGTCAACAGGGTCGTAGTCATCAAACTCAACGAATCCGAAGCCACGCTTCTTGCCAGTGGTCTTGTCAGTGACAATGCTGACGTTCTGGACTGTTCCATAGGCTGAGAAATATTCTCTTAGCTGATCCTCATCATGATCGTCTTTAATGCCACCGATGAACAGTTTCTTCACAGTGGCTCCAGCCTCAGGGTTCTTGATGTCTTGTCTGGCAACTGCGCGCTTAGTCTCGACAACACTAACAAAGAAAAAACAATTTGAGGTTATCTACTAATTAGTAAAGATAAGTAAATGGTGAGGTACCTAATTAGAGAATAATAAACTGATTATTAACAATGAGTCAATGACTACAATGTTCTAGAAGGTTGTCGACCCCACAGAAAATGCCACGTGTAGGAAAACATGCGACATTCACCAAGCAGTGTCTAATATTATCTGCAGCAAAAAACGATACGAAAACGAGAGAAAAGTTTTCATATAGCTGGGCTGCAATGATGAAAAAGCTTAGGGAATGAAAATTAACTGTGCCGGCAAACATCTTGAGCATTAAACGGCGTAGTAGGAAATAGATCGCACAAAGAAATCATTGGGCGGTCATTGCTGAAGCTGTTTACCGGGAACTCTGATAATAAATACGAAAGACGCTTACCGTCCGTCGATACGGTGTGGCCGATTGTTCTGCGCATCGTCGACCATGTGCGCCTTTGAGTAAGTGATGAATCCGAACCCACGCGACCTTTTGGTCTTGGGATCTTTCATGACGACAACGTCCACGATTTCTCCCCATTTCTCGAAGTGAGATTTCAGGGAATCGTCGGTGGTACGGTAATTCAGACCACCGATGAAGATTTTACGGTGAACCTCGGGCTCGTCCTGAAAGTAGGACGCTCAGTCAACAAAATGGCGGACAGCGTGGCGTCTTATTTCCACGTCGCAATAGAAAAATCGAAATCTTCAAATAAGTAGGACATCAGCGTAAAAATATAAAATTAAAGTCAAATAAATATAACTACCAAAAAATCTTTCGGTTATAGCATAAAATACCATGAAAGAATTACAAATGCGTAGTATTGCTAGGTACTTACAAAGCCATCGTCTCCGTTTTGCGGTCTCATCTTGGATTGTAAGTTCACAAATATAATAAATGAATATTAAAACTAAGTAAAAGTTTAAAAATAAGCAACTATGTATAACTTTTTGACGGATTACAAAAACTATCGTCGGTCACTGTGACACAACCTTTCACCACCGACGCTACGCCAAAAAGGAAAGAGAAAACGAAACCGATCGATCACGAAACTAGCAGCTTCGACCGGTGCTGCCAACTCCAAAACATGTTGTCCTGCTAAAGAAAAAAATATAATCTATACATATAATAAATCTCTAGAAGGGTCGTGTCTGTACATTGAATATTTTTCATCTATACATATAATAAATCTCTAGGAGGGTCGTGTCTGTACATTGAATATTTTTCAAACAAAATAATTGCAATAGGCATTATTAACGATATAAAGACCAAGACATTTTTTTAAGAATTTTTGTCTGTCTGTCCGTCTGTCTGTCTGTCTGTCTATCTGTATGTTATCACATCACGCCAAAACTACTGAACCGATTTCGATGGGACTTTTTTTATTCAACTGTGTGTTACCCGGGTTGCAACTTAGGATACCTAAAATCACGCTACCTGACTGAGGGAGTAGGCAGGAAATTGAAATTTAGCTGATTTTTAACCGATTTTTATGGAACTTCTTTTATTTGACTGAGCATTATTAAAAATCAAATTTACGATACAAATAATCACGCCTCATGACTTAGGAGGTAGGTAGGAAATTGAATTTCTGTCGTTTTTAACCGATTTTGATAAAACTTTTTTTGTTTGACTGAGCATTACTTAAACTCAAAGTAACGATACAAATAATCACGCCACCTGACTTAGGGGATAATAAATAAGAAAGAAATAAATAAACATTTAATTCTGTAATTTAATTATTTTTAAATTAAAGAATTGTTTTTCGCTGTATTGTTCTTTGTTTGTTTTTTATTTATTTATTTATTTCCTCGTAAATACGTCACAAAACATCGTACAACATACATGCACTTTGATAATTACAGCCTCTGCTTTCTTGTAGGCCTCGCCTATGTCTCGGCTAGCAATATCGCCTAGAATGTTGGTCGCAACTTACCGCACATGTATCAAAATTACGTTACGGTTTACTTTGTTTTACACTCTGCCTACCCCATAACTCGTATAAGGGATAAAGACGTGACTTTATGTAGGTATGTACTTTTTATGTTTGTGTTACGGGCAATTTGATAAGTCCGGGCATTATTAATAAAGCCTGGTCTGTATTCATAAAGCCCGACTCAATTGAGTAATGTGATTAAAACAGCATGATTAATCACTTTTTCCGGCCATTACGAATAATGCCCACGGTATCTTGCGCAAAGTAATAAAATCGGTGAACTGTAGTATTTTTCTTCATTAAATGAAATCGAACTTACATAATTTTCATGAAATGTTAACAAAAAAAAAAAAATTGAACATAGTACATACATACATACATATAATCACGCCTTTATCCCTAATGCGGTAGGCAGAGCGTACACGACCTAAACAATAAATATCTAAATATTTAATAACATCAGTAGTTATCTACTTTTATTTTGATAATAATATTACTTAAGAGCAATAGTTTAAAAATTAGTAAACTGAGACAAATGAAATGAAAATATTTATTATTTATTTCACAAACAGAACAGACTTAAATGTAGCTACAATTTGTTAAATGAATAAACTTTTATTTGTGAGAGTCTGGTGACCATACTAGGATAAACCTGTGTCACAGAGCACCAGGCTCCCACCCCTTGATCGCTGAGCAAACAACACATTTTTTGTTTGTTTTAGAAAAATAATAATAATAACTAAATATTAACTAGGGTTGCTGGCATGATGATGCGCGCGCGTGTGTGTGTGGGGGGGGGGGGGGGGGGGGGGGGGTGTGTGAGAGTGATTCATTGCGTTTTTTATTAGCTTTGGGTAGAAAGGGTACAGTGTGCTCGTGGCAACGACGTAGGCTCTGTGAAATAAATAATTTTTTGAAGACTTAATGTCTTAGCTTTACTGTATAGTTTTTAACTTCCATACTGAACTGGGAGAGAAAGAAAAACAAAGAATGTTCCAGTGGCCCTTCCTCCCGGGCATGCTGTATAAGTCAGCAAAAGGGATTCGAGGGTTACAGTGTATTGTAATTTAGACGATGGGCTGACAACCTGTCACTACAGCAATACACATTACAATCTAAAATTGCCCCCAATTTATGTCAGACGTGGCGAAAGCGCCTTTTAGGAGGCGTTTTACGCTCTGCCTACCCCGTAAGGGATAAAGGCGTGATTTTATGTATGTATGTATAGTTTTTAGTTGATTTAAAAAGCTAAAACTCCCATATAGGTTTATATGGGAGTTTTAGCTTTTTAAATCAACTGAAATTTCGAATAATTAAGGACTGCGAAGATAAGTTATTAAGTTTAGAATTATCTATTCTTGCCAGATGAGCTTTGACTTATTACACGGACCACGGGCCATCGGGCATTATTAATAATGGCCGGTCCTTTTTAATAATGCCCAGTTAATCACGTTGCCCGTAACATATGCATGTAATATACGTGAATACGAAGTTACTATTGTTACTTGTATATTGTTTAAGAATTCTCCTGTTTTATATGTAAGTTTGTGAAATAACAAAAATGATCTTCCATGCTGGACTGGGAGATATAGAAAAACAAAGCATCTTCCAGCTGCCCTTCCTTCCGGGCATGCTGTAGAAGTCAGCAAAAGGGATTTGAGGGTTACAGTGTATTGTAATTTAGGCGACGGGCTGACAACCTGTCACTATAGCAATACACATTTTAATCTAAAATTGCCGTAAATTTTTGTCAGACGTGGCAAAAGCGCCTTTTTTGAGCCTTTTAACGCTCTGCCTACCCCGTATGGGATAAAGGCGTGATTATATGTATGTATGTATAAAAAATATAAAAAAATAAGAATTTGCCATCGAATTTGCTACATAATTTTCAGTTTTATTGTTTTATTTATTCTAGCAACGTTTTAGAGTGTATTAACTAGGGCAAAATTATTATTAAGTTCCTGGGTACAGGGATGCAGAAAAAGTACTACATCCAACCTCGCAAAGAAGTTGGCAGCACCAACACGTAACTGGGATGCCAGTATTAAAATTATATTTCCTCAGTTTGTCCTTGTAGGCAATATTTGGCAGTGGCGCGGCGTAACTATACCATCTGAGGCCAGTGGCAATTTTTCGGATGGGGCCATCCAGCGTCCTAGTGAAAATAATATTTTAATTTTATATTTTAATTCCCTAAGCGTGATGCATAGGTAACGGAAATATAATTAATACATTACGCGAGCAAAGCGAGATATACTTTTCAAACACACGAAACACGCAGAATAATTAAAATGTAAAAAGAGTGAAGGGAGCTCGGTTTTTCCCGAAAATTAATATATAAACGTGCAAAAGAATGAAGCAAAATCAATGCGAGCGAAGTGAACTCGACTCTTCACAAAAATAATGGTTAAGTAAAATATAAGGTTGCGGTCCCTTGGGCCGAGGCCCTCTTGGGTCCCGTAGCATTTTGCCAGTCCTGCCACCCTATAGTTACGCCACTGTATTTTTAGAGGGAACTTATCTTGAATGTGTATCTATAACAAATTAGCCCTCGTAGCATGCCGCCGAGCGATAATGAATTTAGTGTAACATCTATTTTTTCAAATTTTCATACAATTTGACAGTTAGAAGTGAAGAAAACCAGCGGAGTTAAAACTTTTGTTAGACTCATAAAATAAATTTATATGCAATAAAACTAAAATGTCCCTACAACCTGTCACTACAGCAATATACGGATATATCTTAAACAACTATCAAAACTTGTCAGACGTGGCGGAACGATCTTTACTTGAGTCGTGTTGTTGGCGTGATAGTAAATTATGTCAAACTGAAATGCTTCAATTAGTGCAATTATCGAATAAGCAAACAAATACCGGGATATTAAAATTTTACCATTATTAAGGCAAAATTCTAACTACGGCATCACTGTGTTTATTTCGTTCAGAAATAACTCTCTATTCGTTCAAAAATCATTCATAAAGGGATTTATGCATCATCCTACAAAAGGTATGACCAAAAAGTGTAAAATATTTTAGAGCCGTTAGACCCTAACTTTTTATTGTTTTTCTATACAAACTAAACTGAGCAAGTAGAATTGAGCAGATCTTTTCCACCGCACGCATCGCTTCCCCCCGTTGAATTATTTTTATACAACTAATAAGGATCGTGTATTCAGCGCGTAACTACTTTCTGGCTGGAAAAATTAAGACGGTTCTAGTTTTTTGGCATATGTGTTTGACATTTTGTTTTCCGATTTTCCTTTTTTCTGTCGGCAAGATCGTATAGTTGTTGTGGATTGTATTTAGTATTCTGAGAATAAAACCTAGGTTTTACGATACATATCGAATTAGAAACCTTCTTGTGAATTTATAGTTTAGTTGCAAATATATTTATTTACTAAAATGAAACCAAGCGGTGGGGGCGACGAATATGTGAGTAAAAACTTATCATTTTCCTAATTGCTGGTCAATTTAAACCTAAAAAGTGTTTGCTGCAACGCTGGCATTCTTACTTTATATGTTAATCGCTTAAACACGGCCGAGCAAATAGGTTAAACCGATTAAATTTAGTATACACCAACACTGAATTCTTTTGCGAATTCTGTGTATTCTCAGTCTTAAATTGTTTGCTACACTTCCCCGACTGTTGATATGAGTCTTACGTGTATCTTTCGGACTACCAGGAAGAGCCAGAGAACTTGCGAAAGCTGTTTATTGGAGGATTAGACTACAGGACCAATGACGCGTCACTGAAGGAGTTCTACGAGCAATGGGGGGAGATTGTCGACGTGGTGGTGATGAAAGACCCCCAGACGAAGCGGTCGAGGGGTTTCGGGTTCATCACCTATTCCAGAGCTCACATGGTTGATGATGCTCAAAACAATAGGCCGCATAAAATAGATGGAAGGTAATTTTTCTGATTGAATATATTCAATGTTTTGGTAATGTTATCAACACTGATCATAAATAACACTACACATTTTTCTGGAAAAGCATTCCCTTTTTACAATTAATATTATTTCTGAAGAAATGCTATTATAGATCCTAATGCATGGTGTTAAGTACTGTTAACTAACATACAAGTCCATAAAGTAATTAGCAATACCTACAAACACAACAATTTGTTTAAGTATATTTTTGTACTAGGAAGAAAGATATTTTTTCTTTTTCTAGTCTAGTCTAGTCTTGAGATCCTATGAGTTGAAGGTAAAATACAATCAATAGTGTTCTTTTAAAAAAATAATAATAATTGCTGTAGGGTTGTAGAACCAAAGCGAGCAGTACCAAGGGATGAAATCAAGAGGCCTGATGCCAGTGCCACAGTCAAGAAGCTGTTTGTTGGAGGACTGAAACAGAACATTGAAGAAGATGATTTGAAGGAATACTTCAGCTCTTATGGAAACATTGTATCCGTCAGCTTGGTCACTGAAAAGGAAACTGGAAAAAAGAGGGGCTTCGGCTTTGTTGAATTTGATGATTATGATCCTGTTGATAGAATATGCTGTAAGTTTCTAATCAGTCAATTACCTACCTTTATTTACCACACAAAATGCTAGTCTGCCTTGTGCCTCAGGGAACTTATTTATGTTCTCTTGGTTGCTGCTGCTGTTTTAGGTTCTCCCAGTATAAAATTGACCATCCATTTTCAAAGACTTTCCTTAAAATATTATTGGAGTGATTCAATTGAATCATCAACTATTCTAGTAAAACATATTTTTTTTCAGTACAACAGAACCACAAGATCAAGGGCATCAGGCTGGATGTAAAGAAAGCTCTATCCAAGTCTGAGATGGCGGCCGGTGGCCCTGGGGCCGGCGGCGGTGGTGCCCCCGGCGGGCGGCGCGGCGGCGGCAGGGGCGGCGGCAGTGGAGGCGGCGCTTGGGGCGGACAGCAGGACTGGGGCAACTCAGGTACGGTGATTTCTGTACTCAATTATTTCTGTGTCGGTTGTCTGATCTATAAAAGACTTAAGTTTTCTCATAACTATTTATTAGACAACTTAACCTGCAACAAACACTAAAACAGCTGTTAGTTCTCATAATATCAAAGAAACAAAAATAAGGCAAGGTTTTAGTGGTATTCTGATTCTGTTATAATTTCCACAGCTTTTCTGTATGAAGAGATACATGATTCTGCAGTACATAAAATATGAATATGTTAAGCCGTGACTGAATGTTTGAGAGTTACTGATAGTTTGAGAATCCCTTCCCCTGGGGGTATGTTTCGTGTTTTGTTTGTGCTGTAGACACAGCTTTATACACCATACCTGCCAAAAGTGTAAAGACTGTGGGAAGCTTTGCTAAATACTATAATCAAATACCACAGCTGGTGGTTACAATGCAGGGTACGGTCAAGGCGGATGGCAGCAGAACCCGTGGGACGCCAACCAGGGAGGATGGGGCAACCAGGGCTATGGAGACCAGGGCAGCTGGGGGCAGACAGGGGGCTTTGGAGGGGGGTACCAGCAGAGCTACAGCGGGGGGCCCATGCGCACGAACAACTATAACACAGCGAGGTCACAACCTTACAGTGGTGGTAAGATTTATAATTTTATTTAATACTACTTTTTTTGGAATGTGATTCAAAACAGTATCACAATTAAGCCTGTAAGGCTCGTATTTATAAAACTGTTTCAAGATACATACATACATACATACATATAATCACGCCTTTATCCCTAACGGGGTAGGCAGAGCGTAAACGACCCAAACAAAGGTCGTTCCGCCACGTCTGACAAAGTTTTGAGGGTTATTTAAGACAGATTTGTAAGTATATTGCTGTAGTGACAGGTTGTCAGCCCATCGCCCAAATTACAATGTACTGAAACCCTCGGATCCCTTAGCTGGTTTTTACAGCATACCCGGGAGGAAATGCAGCTGGCACATTCTATGTTTTTCTCTCGCTCCCAGGCCAGCATGGAAGAAAAATCTGTTTCAAGATTAAGAGCAGTATCAAGTATGGATTTGACAGGTCATATTGTACTAAAATGACATTTGTGATACATACTCAAACAAGCTGTCAGTCTCAACTGGTGTTTATTAATACGGCCCTTAGTTATTATAATTCTTATTAACTTATTCACTCTAATGAATGACCTGTGGTCATTACCACAGGTCATTCATTAGAGTGAATGACGAGTCTAGTTATAATTAGTATTGATCGCATAGGGTCATTACCCTATGCGATCAATACTAATTATAACTACTTTTTTTATTACATAACCCATTAATTACCCGTGCTATTAGGTGATAAAAAAATATTGTGCAAATACCTTTTGGCAATATTTTTTTTCAATCATAACAAAAAATATTTGCTGAAACACATGTCCTGTCTAACACATGTGCGATGTTACGCTCAGTTAGAATAGCATCACCTTACACTACTGTTGTGGCTATACATAGTATATGTGGTGTATATCTGTAATAATGACACACCTCAAATGAACCAGCTGAATAAAGTCTTCTCTCAATGGTGATAATTAAAACACCTTATCAGCTTAATACTTCCATGCTGAACTGGAAGCGATCGAAAAACATGAACGTGCCAGCTGCATCTCCTAACGGGCAGGCTGTAAAAAGCAGCTAAGGGATTCAAGGGTTTCAGTGTCAACCTGTCACTACAGTAATATACAGATCTATCTTAAACAACCCTCAAAACTTGTCAGACGTGTTGGAACAACCTTTGTTTGGGTCATTGGCATTCTGCCTACCCCATTAAGAATACATGCGTGATGGTATGTATATATACATACATTTAATCACGCCTTTATCCCTAATGGGGTAGGCAGAGCGTAAAGACCTAAACAAAAGTCGTTCCGCCACGTCTGACAAAGTTTTGAGGGTAAGATAGATTTGTAGGTATATTTCTTTAGTGACAGGTTGTCAGCCTATCGCCTAAATTGCAATATACAGAAACCCTCGGATCCCTTAGCTGGTTTTTGCATCATGCCCGGGAGGAAATGCAGCTGGCACATTCTACGTTTTTCTCTCGCTACCAGTCCAGCATGGAAGCAAATGTATGTATTACTGGCAGGTAACGCGACGGGCGGGGGCTACGGCGCAGGCGCGGGCGGCGGCGCCTACAACAGCATGGCGAGCGCCCCAGCGGCCAACAACCAGCGCCGCTTCTAGGACGCACTGTCGCTTCGCCCGCAACGCCCTCTTGTGAGTATCGCTCCACACCATAGACGGACGGGGCCACCCGACATCAACTGTAGACACGTGTAAGGAAATGAGGCTTCTGATCGGAATCTTATCCCACCCAACCCTCTCGTTTCATATCATTCGCGTGCCTCATGTCCCCTTCGTTAGTCGCGTCCCTCTCATCCCCCCTCTCTTGTCTCCGGAGTCCTACGCGTCCCTTTAGCCTCACTTCTCGCTCTCATCCATATCGTTCTTCACGTGGCCTGGTCATTCGCGTGCCTCATGTCCCCTTTGTCAGCCGCGTCCCTCTACTCTCGTGTTTCATTTATCAATTCTTTATTTGCTTTCATTTCTTTCTCCGGAGTCCTACGAATCGATCTCGTCTCTCATTTCTCTCTCTTGTTCATATCGTCCTTTGTGTGCCTTGCACCCCCTCGTCCATCGCGTCCCTCATCTCGGTCTCGTCCCCCGTGTCCCTCTTGTCTCTCGTGTCTCACACATCGCTCCCGTCCCTCGTGTCCCTTTCTCTCGTCAGAAATCGTAGACGTACTTCGGTAGCGAGCCCCGATATTTAGACGGAGTTCAAATGACTGTAAAATCATAGCTAGAACGTACTGAAGATGTTTGAATAAAACCAAAACAAGGCTGTACTTACTGAGACAGTACTTTCAATCTAATTTGCGTAGCTTTTCACATTCCTCATTTCTGATGTTATATTTCACACGTCTCTTCATTTGATAAAGGGTGGCCCTTTATTATGTTACATTAAACTCATCATATGATTCACGTATTTTGGAAAAAATCAAATCACTATTGATTATTCCCCACAAATGCTAAGGAATGACGAGATAACATGTTTGAGGTTGTCAATAACATCGCGAAAATTACACCTCAGAGCCAAAAAAATATGGCTAGAATCTCGTACTTTATTCAGGTTTTACCCAGTTTTTCAGGTGAAGTCTTTACGTGTGTACTTACAATATATTTTTAATGCGTAGGTGTCAAGTTGCGCTTAGTTTGCGCTAGGCAGGCAGACGGTAGATAGACGGGAGGTAGGCCAGGAGCATCTAGCTAGTGAGGGCAAGCGGACATAGTGAAGCGACCACTTAGTCATTTACGGTTTTTTTCTCCTTCAACTAAGGTTTGTTTACTGAAGGTACGGTGTAGGCACTAGATTTTTTTTCTTATTTAAGATTTTTAGTCGTTTAGCACTGAACTCACAGTTTTTACATTTGAAAGTCACAATGTGTACGCACGGCCTTGTTTGTATTACTAGTCTGAATATTCTGAAACATTTCAAGGTCCGAGTTCTACTGTAAAAGCTGTGGCTCACGATTTTGCGTTCCTAGATGTTAAGAAAAAAAGTTCATGTTTTATTATACCATGTTTATTTTATCGTCATTCGTCGTGGCTAGATATAGCTGTAACATTCCAAAAATGTATAACGATCTCTATTCTATTCTTCTAATTACTATTTTACTAAAATATATCAATAAAATTATAACACCAATTTTTATCTCAAATTACTATTGATGTTAGATATAAATGTTTATTGTAACAATTTACAACTTACTGAAATTGTTACTGTAATTCTCGATGTATAGGATAACTTTGAATGTATAGGTAGTGTGAAAATACCTAATTCAGTTTAAATTATTACTATTGGAATTAAATGTTATTTTCATAAAACGGTTTTGACTTGTTATGTTATCGTATCGATTATTTTATTTCACAATATCATAGTTTTAAGGATTGTTAATGTTAGAAATATTTTTATTAACTTCTTGGTGTGCAATATAAATTAAATAAGTACCTAATATTTTCCATGGACTCTTCTACACGCGGACGAGTATGCTCGGTGGAAAAGGCCATGGTAAGTGGACTTGCCCAATAAAAGTACTGAAATAATATTTACATTTCTTTTATTTATACTCCTTTAAATATTTACAATTAAATAATTTATTATTTTTATAACAGTTATCATAGCTAGATACTTAATAAATATACCCACTTAATTTGAAGCTTAGGTAGGTACTCATAAAACCTTTCTACATTACATACTTTCCAGATAGGACACATGTCCGAAAAATGTTTAAAAAGCTTAATTAGTTATTATGTTTAGCAAAAATCTTCGAAGTAATACTTTATCAGGAGCTCGTCAAATACCTATACAATAATTTTTATGGAGACTAAAGTAAATGTGAATGTTCAATACGAGTTTCCATTATTAAGCGCTCTTGAATGTATATGCAGTAATTCAACTTACATATTTATAAAGATCTTGTCCCATTTGCTCGCAAAAAGTTTTATTATTTAAAAAAATAAACCTACATTTTCTCGTTTCGGTCCTCATATTCGCAAACGCCAGCAATTTCTCCTAACTACAACAATGAAATTAACGACAGCTTCACGAATTATTAAGGACACTACTATGGTTTAGGTGTTTTTTAGTTCACATTATTGATTATTTTAAGGCTGAATGCGCACACAACTTTTTAAATTTACAAATAATGAATTAATGGAATGTGCGCCTGTCAAAGGCGCCATGCAAATCTCAAATGTCAAAATGTCATGGAGGAATCGCAAGTTTGATGTTTGTGTTTAAGTTTATTGTTACATCGCAAAATGAGAGAAAAGTACTATATTACTCTCAACCGAAATAGCAATTTAAGGTCTCGTTTGCATGTCGCGACTTTCAAAATTTACTCGACCTTAAATTGCTTTTTTTCGGCCTCGGAGTAATGTACTATTTCTTGCATCCAGAGAAGTGTACTTGCACTACTACTTTCTTGATTATTCTTCTACTTGTCCAACGATGGTGGATGCTGAACGGGCAAGCACGGACACGGCGGCGGCGGACAGTAAGGCGCGCTCAGCATCGATGGAAACAAGCCAGAGGCTGCCGCTAGTTGCCTGGAGGGAGACACGATAAATTAGTAAACAGACGATGTTGAATGGAACTATTAATGTGAATCAAAAGGCATTTGATAATCAACTAATTAACTTTCTAAGGTTAGTAGTGAATGGAGTGGACCTTTATCGATTACTAGTATTTTCTAACTGCGGTTTGATATGCGGCTTAATTTTCTCGTTCGAAATAAAGAAAAAAAAGGAGTCGTTGCTACATATCCTTTGGTCTCAAAATTACCTTTTCGCAACATGTCCCTTTTGCAAAATGTCACTTCCGCAAAATGTTTCTTTCTGCAAATGAGAAAGGGGCATTTTGCAATCAAGAGACATTCTGCGACGTAAGGCTTTTAAATCCTTTGGACAATACAAACAACTAGCGTTATTCTGTAAAGCTTTATGTACTTGCCTGTATTGCTGATCGATCTGCGCTTTTTCTATTCTTTTGTCCTTGGCTCTTCGATTTTGAAACCATATTTTCACTTGTGTCTCGCTGAGTGATAGCGCTGACGCCAGCTCGCACCTGATATAAAAATGTAGTTTTAGATTATGATATGATTACGAAGACGTAAAAATCTGTTATGTGCTGTTTGTGTTACTTCCAAGCTGGACTGGGAGCGAGAGAAAAACATAGAATGTGCCAGCTGCATTTCCTCCCGGGCATGCTGTAAGAATCAGCTAAGGGATCTGAGAGTTTCAGTATATTGCAATTTAGGCGATGGGCTGACAACCTGTCACTACAGCGATATACGTACAAATCCATCTTGAATAACCCTCAAAACTTTGTCAGACGTGGCGGAGCGACCTTTGTTTAGGTCGTTTACGCTCTGCCTACCCCGTTAGGGATAAAGGCGTGATCATATGTATGTGCTGTTTGTGTAGGGTATGGGTAGGCTAGAGCATCGTAGATTACGATAATTCGTGTGGAGGAAAAAGCCTCGCTGACTAACCGTCACACCAACCGTCATACCAGTGTTACGGTTTGGATTTTTTTTCCTGACTGTCACACTATAATTTTTTATACACCTTTTATCAGTCGGTGACATTTATTATGATGGTGCTGATATTATGATATTAAGAACATAATATCGATGGGACCTGAGAATAAGTGAAAATTTAAATAAAACTGAGTTTTTAACAGTAATGATGTTTTTTTATTAGATAAGATCGATTGTTTTTATGAATGAGGAACAAACTGATATGGGCAAATTATAGGTTCTGATACTTTCAAATTACTACTAAAAGGCACTGCCCCTGGCCCCACAAGATAAAATTGACTTAGGATAGGAATATATAAAACAAGAATCCAATGATTTGAACAATATTAAAATAAATAAATTCATAACATATATGAAGAGAAACTGGCTAAAAAATAAAGAATATATCATTGAATGAAGTGTTTTTGGAGAAAGACATCGAACTAATAATATTTGCGAGAGCTGGCATTCCATTTTAAATAAAGAAATAAACAAAAATTATAAAACAATAAATAAACTGCCAGAGGTTTTGAGCGAAGAGATTGAGATTAGTACAAACATGAGAAGGAAGGAACGATTTTGTTGTAACTACAAGCTATTAAATGAAAATACAAGTATTGGACATTTCTTAGCAATGCTTCGCTAAACAGTATCCTTTTATGTGTGAGTTTCGATTGCTCGGCCACATCGAAAAATAAGAAAAACAACTAGCCTAACTTTTAGTAGTAATTTGAAAGTATCGGAACCTATAATTTGCCCATATCAATTTGTTCCTCATTCATAAAAACAATCGATCTTATCTAATAAAAAAACATCATTACTGTTAAAAATTCAGTTTTATTTAAATTTTCACTTATTCTCAGGTCCCATCGATATTATGTTCTTAATATCATATCAGCACTATCATAATAACTGTCACCGACTGATAAAAGGTGTATAAAAAATTATAGTGTGACAGTCAGGAAAAAAAATCTAAACCGTAACACTGGTATGACGGTTGGTGTGACGGTTAGTCAGCGAGGAAAAAAAGGCTCTGAAAATCTATTTCGCTGTTCTTCCGATCTGCACAATTTTGACGCCTTAAATTTGCTGGAAGCCCTGGATAATAGACGTTTCATCCAAACGGATTCCCATACGCATATGATAATACAGGCACTTATATTTTATTTCTGATAGATATTCTGGAATTCGGTTTCTAATTCTTACCGCCTAGCTCTGGCCACGTACTCTCCTCTGGCATACTCCAGCTCAAGCCTCAGGGTCTGGTGTGCTGAGAAGGTGGTCCGCTGCCGTCGGGGTCGGCTTTCCTTGCGACGTCTGCGAGCCACTGCAAAATATATTTCATCTTACTTCGGAAAATTAATCCTAAGACTGTCTTACACTATTTTCTGCCCTAGGTCAGTATGAGAAATATGTACCTACTTACCTACTTATTTCGCTTTCATAGGTATCTAGAGTGTATGAGGATGAGGATCTATCAAGACTTAAGTTCTTTCTCTTCCTAGCGAGTGGATTCTCGTATCGAACAACGACCTGAAGAACCCTGGTGTCAGAGTTTACTAACCGCCTAGTAGCATAGCTAAATAGGCCTCTGACATGGTTTCGTGTAACGACCACTATCAAAGACAGCGACCAGGACCGACGGAACACGGATTCCTTTTACTTTTCAGACATTTAGGTGATTCAGCCTAAATGTCCTAACCAAATAGGGGAAAACCTCACAGTGATAAATTGACAAATATCAATTTTGTGTTCCCCCCTGGGTATCGAGCCCAGAACCTCCAGATCGTAAGTCCATGGCTCTGACCACTAGACCACGGAGGCAGTTGAGTAGAAGACTTAAGTTAGAGGATGCGGATGAGGATGAGGATTTTGTGTGAGGATGCGGTTGCGGATGAGAAAGAGGATGAATAATAAAGATGGTTAAAAATTAAATTAATATCTTTTTTTTACTTTTGTATATTTGTATAAATAAATGTGTTCTGACTTTGTTCTTCGCATCCTGTTTTTATTTTATATTTTGTCAATAGGCTGGTCGCAGCGCGGGCACCGCAGTCCTACTCACGTCGTTGCTATGCGCGAAACAAAATCCTCAAACACATCCTCTTAATCTTAGAGGATGCGGGTAGTGGATGAGGATATGTAAAAATTGCGGACCATCCGCATTATGAGGATGCGGATTCCTCATCAAGTCTAGGTATAACCACAGCGGGTTTTATAAAACGTTCTTTAACAAACACAAGGCTTTTCAGTTGGCAAATTGTCATACAAATACAGTATCTATAGTCGGTAGATTTTAGTCGGTGAAATGTTTCTGTTATTGCTATGATTAGGTCACCAATTTTCTGAAACAATATAATTTACGAAGTCACTGAACAAAAGCAAACCTCCATAGCCACTAGCCACCTTTCCGCGAAGTTTATAGACCGATTAAACGCAATCTGAGCAAAATTCCCACACTGCCGCGAAAGATAACGTTACAGTAAGACACCAGTAAGGATTCCTCCTAGTTCCTGTGTGGATGTGTATTGCATGAGAATGGGCTTGTAAGAGCTCGCAACTGTCGTACTACGGAAGTGCGAGAGCGAAACCCCATGGCGCCGACATGATGAATTGGGATAGTTTAAATATTGTGACCAATAAACTTCCATTTGAAGGGTGAAACAAACTTTTACAAGATAGTAAAGTAGAGATCCTGCTATGTAAATATTGGTCCCCTAAATTGATCTGTATTTCGAACTATGTTATTGATAGTAGCTGTAAGAAATCTGTTCTGACTATAAATACATTAGATCCATGTTACTAATTTGGTGTCTGTAACTTACGAACAAAAAAACTCATTGTATTCTCGTTTCCAACTAGTTTTATTGATTGGTCCGAAAACGCAAGTTCGTCAACCTATAGTTACTTCCATGCTGGACTGGGAGCGAGAGAAAATCATAGAATGAGCCAGCATGCATGCATATCCTCCCGGGCATGCTGTAAAAACCAGCAAAGGGATCCGAGGGTTTCAGTATATTGTAATTTAGGCGATTGGCTGACAATCTGTCACTACAGCAATATACCTACAAATCTTTCTTAAAATAACCCTCAAAACATTGTCAGATGTGGCGGAACGACCTTTATTTAGGTCGTTTATGCTCTGCCTACCCCATTAGGGATAAAGGCGTGATTATATGTATGTATGTCAACCTATAATATATTAAATATTTACTTTCAACTGCACTGATATGGTAACAAATTAAAAATTAAACTAAAAAATCGGAAGCGCTACAAATCTTGACGACATATGGCTGAGCCAGGGTGTGGGTTTCAAAGCGTCCGGTCGATTACCCCACCAGGGAATCACGTCTGAGGGTACTTACTTCCACATGATTTGCACTGATATTATTAATATCAACATATTACCCTTCCGTTTCCGGGTTTACTTACCTACTAAATAGACAGGATTTCTTTTTTACGTAACCAAAGGGTCAACGCAAACCAGATGGTACTTTGTGTATAGTTCCATGGTAACCACCCTATATAATAAATTAATTAAAACGCCTGTATCGCAATCTCTATACGGAGTGTAAGGGATAGCGTCCCGCAAACTGATAGTGGTTGCTATGTTAACGACACGGAACAACTATCACCAGGATTTTTTTCAGGCAGTTAAAGAAAAAAAATGCTTTTCCATACAAATTGTCTGATCAAGGTGGTCATTTTGTATGAGACGGTCAAATTTTATTTTCATCTCCTAAAATAATTTCCTGGTATATGTTGTTCAGTTTACCCCCTATCAGTTTGCGGGACGCTGTCCCTTACACCCAGTATTAAGAATTTAGCTAAAAAAAAAACAGAAAATGAGCAGAAAAGAATAATCTCTCGCATGATCCACATCATTAATAGACAACGAGCTGTTTGCCCTCAATTTGTGCTCAGAACATTGTCTGCGACGGTTATTGTATGAGGATGAGATGTTCTAACGACGAAAGCATTATAGTTACAGAACTCCAACAGATAATGGAAACATTAGGATCATCAACGAACGATTACGTATCTACTTACTATATCCTGAACATTTTTATTATAGGGGTGTAACGTGTTTATTTTACTAAGCTTTGCTTTTTTCCTCTCAAATGCGGACAATCTGATGTAGATAATGCCATTGGACTCAACAATGCGGTATAAAGGGTGATTCAGATATGAGAACCGTCAGCTGTAACCACCCTACGAAAGTCTAATTGGTCTACAATACTATAATGTGCGTTTAGTTGTCACATTACGGAGTCACACGCTTGATCGGAAGTAAAGTGAGATTAGTACGGATTTTGGAATCGCTGATTTGATATGGTAAGGTAACACGTGTTTACGGAACTCATATGTTGCGTACTGCATAGTACTGCCATGTTTATTCTTATTGGTCCACGATACTCGTACAAACGATAAAAAAAGAAATGTTGTATTTAGATACGGTTGTCGATATTAGTCATAGAAAGCAAATTTTCTCGTAGTAAGCTAATTGTCGTTTTTAATATAGGCTACTGATTACTGCAGCAGATAAAATTGTTCTAGGTAATCAATGCGGTGTTCATTATCATCTCAACAAAAAAGCGTCCTTTTGTGTAGCCTTCGATTATAAAAACAGATATTCATTCATACATTTCACAACAATGACCAAGTACAATATTAGGGTCCCGACCCCTTAATTCTCATTAAAAGATCCCCTAATCGGGAACCACTCGACCGTTCACTCTCCAGATTGAAAGAATACCACACCTGACTTGTCTACATTTGTATGGTTTTGTTTTCAATCTTTTCCACAGATATTGATATTGCAGACTGATAGCTTGACTGCACTGTAATCGAACACAATCAGAATATTTTCTCATTGGAGCAATCTTCATATTGCAAAATATTGTATTGATATAAGTAGTAGGTAAGTATTTATAGCAATTATTTTCTTTATTCTTAAAAACCTATGTAGTTCATTTTATAAAGGGAAACAAATGATAAATGATTAGCTAGTGGCGTTGACCTTACATAATACAGTCCTAGAATAGTAGAGGGACCTTTTAATTCTTCAGCATTCTGTTGGTCAAATTTTCCATGGAGCCAAGACTTGGTAGAGTTTAGAACCGTTTGGTATTGTAGATCCAGCGCCTATGGTTCCTCAAAATCCACGAAGACACGACATCACCCCCTTTTATCAGCTGCTCACAATCGCTGGGCTAAATGCGATGTGTAACGAGGCCGATACAAATTGCGGCTAATGTAAATCGAAATGTTATGTTTCCGCACGAGCGGCCATGATACGGAGTGCACGTGTGCATTCTCACGCGCGACATTATTATGATTGTTATACTCTTTATAAGAGCATATTTTAAATAATAATTACGAACTAGAGAGATAGGTAGGTATAAACCAGGCGTTTGAATGGGTAACTTTCAGTAGTAGGTACTATAATATATTCTGTGCTGCTAGGTGAAAATCAGTAGAAATGGACATAAAGGCAGTTAAAATGATTGGAACGGTAAACATTATAAAAAAATCATCGGTGAACCAGAATAACAACCAAACTTCTGGCACTGGAGAAAAACTATATGTGATTTTCTTTTCTGAATAAAACCCCTTAAAACAGATACTGTAGTCCTATAAACCGTGCGTTCGCAAAATTAATCGCATCGCAGATAATTTTGTTATCATGACAAATCCGTTCATTTAAATCAGCGTCATGGACTGTTGTATCGTAATAGTTATTAGTCGAACAATGGAGAGATTTTATACTGGAGTAGCAGAACAGAGCTGGCAATTTGCACACGAGAGCAGGTTTGAATGGTCCTGGCGCGGCGTCGGTACAGCCGGGCGGCGAGTCGTGGCGTCGTAATCCTATCAGCCGCCCAAGCGAGCCGTCAGTCTCATCACACCACCTCCACCACACTCCACCCACCCTGGTACTCCGACCAAGGAGGTTTTTCAGCCGCGCGACAAAACATTATGATTCTATTTTCATGGCGATAGAATTTCAACCGAGGAAAATGGTTCGCATAATAGGCTTAAAGGAAATTGTTACCGAGCATTGTTATTTGGAAAGCTCACGGACGTTTGAATAACAATAGCTTCAGTTTATTGGAAAAATAAGACGGCAATAAGTATGCTGGCATAGTAGGCATTTTATGAAAACATTATTTAGTTGGTGGGGGTGGGTTAGATGTACCTACAGATGTATCACAAAAACAATTATTAGGGACAGTATATGTTTAATACTTTGTTGCTTGTGAATTAACTACGCTGCGATTCTTCTATGCTGTACTTGAAGCGAGAGAAAAACATAGAATGTGCCAGCTGCATACCCTCCTGGGCATGCTGTAAGAAACAGCTAAGGGATCCGAGGGTTTCAGTATATTGTAATTTAGGCAATGTGCTGACAACCTGTCACTACAGCAATATATCTTCAAAACTGTCTTAAATAACCCTCAAAACTTAGTACGACGTGGCCGAACGACCTTTGTTTAGGTTGTTTACGCTCTGCTTACCCCATTAGGGTTAAATGTGTGATTATATGTATGTATGTAACAGCGATGTAGAGTCGTAAACAGCGCGACGCTGCGAAGCAATTTCGTAGCATACTTATACGACTTATTACGGAAGAGGACGATAAAAAAAATATGAAAATTAAACAATTAAATTAATTAATTATAATTTTTTATCTACTCATTATTTTAATTCCCCCAATGAGTATCAAGAGCATAATTTAATTGGCTGGAAATATTTACCAGAATACATGGAAATTTTCATATCACGCCTCGCTTGTTATAATCTCGATATTGTTCAGAGTATCGAATGTAGCCGCTGCTGTGGAATGTTTTGTATTTATCTTTCGCTGAATACGAGGCGTATACAATGCGCGAACATTACCTCGAAACCAGTGGGCGGTATAATATGGGGTGGTAATAATTTAGGTTTTCCTCTCTTGTCGCGTTGGTTTCGATTCGAGTCAATCGAACGAACCCTAGTAATAGGCCTCTGACATGGTTTTTTGTGAAAAATATAGAATATGCCAGCTGCATTTCCTCCCGGGCATGCTGTAAAAATCAGCTAAGGGGGTCCGAGGGTTTCAGTATACTGCAATTTAGGCGACGGGCTGACAACCTGTCATTACAGCAATATACCTACTAGGGTTTCGGTCCCGGGTTCCCGTTCCCGGGAATTCCCGGGAAAATTTTCATTCCCGATCCCGGGAAATAATCTGAAATTCCTGGGAATGACGAAAATTCAATTTACGAGTTAAACTACTAGTATGCGAGCTGTGGAATTATGAATTTTACGATAAGAAAACGCACATATTTCATTTATGACTAAGAATACACAATATATTGTAAATAATAAAAAAAAATATCTTTTGCTTTCTTCAATTAGTCGATTTGATTTACTCTGCGGTGCCGGTGACAAGTAATACACCTGGGTGGTATTTACTACTGCTACCTGCCTGCTATTGTTACACCTAATTAACTCTATCGCGTAAATAGAGCTATCTCTTTCTAAGAAGGTGTAATAAAGGGAAGCGTGACCTGAGATGAGCCAAACTTTTAGAAGGACAGTACGCATTTTCAGTCTTGTCCAAGGCTGTGCACTGTGGTTCCTCGCCCATACTAAGGTGCGACAAAAATATGAAATGCTTGATTTTGGGGTTTTTATAAATGAAAAGTATTTGGATTGAAGTGTCAATACGTATATTATAATCAAACTTAATAAAATCATTGTTTTTATGTATTAAAATAAATATATAGCATATAAAAAATATAAATATTTAGAAAATATAGTAATATTTACAATTTGATTCTATTTACAAACCAAACAAGTTTGATATGGTGAAAAACAAAAATATATGCGTATAATTATGAACTACAACTACCTAAATATTAATCAAAAGATTATAATAACCTAACACTTATTAAAAAAAAACTATTACAAAAAAAATTATAACTAAATTATTAAAATCTAAGTAAATCCAAAACAGCCTTGGATAATACACATTTCTTCTTCCTAGGCAACTTTCTGAGCCCAGTTATCAATGGATCAGAGCTCAAAAGAAGCCTATTTAGAAGATCCTTATTCGTTACACTTCGAGAAAACTTCCTAGTATGACGAAGTCGGAATGTTTTAATATCCTTATTCCTAGCTTCTGCCGCCTCCTCCGAAAGCTCCCCAATAGATAATAGTGCATGATTAATTATTGCAGACCCATGCACTACAGGTAAACCAGACAAAATCTGTACAAGTAAACCAGAAAGATGGATTTTCCTCTTAAAAATCTCATCTTTCGTAGCTGTGTAATTATAGTCAAACTAATAAGTTTAAATTTTAAAATAAATTCAATAATAGTATACATACCTTGGTCTTCAAATTCCATTTCACTAATTTGTCACAAAAATACCACGTTTCTAGGAATCGGCAAACGAACACAGGTAAAAGTCGGATGAGTCACCGATAAGGACTTGCGCGCTAGGGTCAACGAAAGCGCCAGCGCGAATTGCCACCAGGACTTCCGTGAGAATCCTAACCGCCTCTGTTAGGACCCTGTCCCTTTCTGGGACAGCTGCTCGTTGGCTCATTTGACTTGGAGCCCACTGGTGTTTCGGCATCTCCCCCTGAGGAATACCCTGAGGAGCGCCGACCACTTTCAGTGGGCCCGTGGGTGGCTTGCGACGTGGCTGGTCCGGTTTTCCCGCGTCTTTTTGAGGAGCGGCTCGCTTTCTCCGTCTCCTCGGCCTCCTCTTCCGCTTCGTCTCGCCGGCTGGGTCGTTGGCGGCCGCCATGAGAGTGGTCGCCGTGTTCGACTCTCCCTGCGGTGCCGCCTCCTTCCTTTTCGGCTCGACGGGCTTCGTGAGGGGCGCTGTGCCCGCTCTCTTGTTCCGCACTTCGCGGCGGAGTACGGAGCAATCGAGACTGTTGGCGGGGTGGGGTCGGCCACAGTTTGCGCACGTTGCGGGTTCCGTGCGCGGCCTCTTGCAGTCTTTAGCGGCGTGCTGCTCGCCGCATTTGACGCAGGCCAGCTTCCGGTGGCAGTGCGTGGAACTGTGCCGGAACAGCTGGCATCGGTGGCACTGGGCCATCGTCCTCTTGCCACGCCAACCCTCGATCTTCACGCCGGGCATACAGAGCAGCTCTGTGATGTTGTATAGTCCCGGGGTGAGGGCTGGCGTTTGTGTCAGCTGGGCGAAGAAAATGCAGCATGGGCGTCCACGGCGCGCGTTGATCGGCCGGACGTAGTCGACTGGGTAGCCCAGACTAGCCATTTCTTCGGCAATTGCTTCAGGGTCGGCATCCTTTCCCGTATGGGCGCACGTTAGGTGCGTGGCCCAGGGCTTCTTTAAGCATCCTCATGTGAGAACTCCAGTCTGGGAGATGGTCCACCACAATGGGAGGGAGCTTCTTTCCTCTGCATAGGTTAGTGGTGGGAGGCACTACTATCTTCGGCAGAAGAGGGATGCGTTGGGACGACGGCGGGGTCTTCATTGCCGCAGCGGCGTAGGAGACGCTCGGCTGCGGGGGTGACGTCTCCATGTCGTCTAGCGATGGCATGGAGAGAGGCGGCGTGCTTCTGGGCATGGGCATCGGGGCAGGGCGTGCCCCATGCGGAGGCGTCGGTGTTCCCGATGACGAGGAGGTGGCAGAGAAGAGTCGCTTCTCAGCGCGCGTGTCGCTCTGCAAACTGGCACGCAAGGCGGCTGCACTCTCCCTGAGAGCATCCAGGGCTGCGCGTCTTGCGGCGTCGCGCTGGGCAGCGACGGCGTCAACTTGGGGCTGTTGGGGCAGCGGTGGCAAGGGCGGCAGTGGCGGCATGGAACGGGCGGCCGCGAAGGCCGCAGCGGCGGACTTGCCGGCGTCACTGTCGGGCGTTGAGGTGGTCTGCGGTGGGCGCGACCAAGGGCGCAGCGCGAGAATGCGCTGGAGCGTGGAGCGCGGGCTCGCAGGCTGGTACACCTTGTTGGTGGGCCGCCTGCGGCTGGACTTCGCGGGAGTCACGGGCATGACTATGCCGGCATAGGTGGGCGTCGAAATGTACGAAACGAGAAAGCCTGGTCCGCGTGGTGCGTAGCCTGCCCCCGGGACGGGCAACAACTACCGTTACCCCCCGGTGATTCCCGCTGGTGGGAGGCCGGGGTTGAAGGCACGAGCAGAAGTCACCCGCGACGACCGAGGGTAGGCAGAGTCGAGAAAAGTGAGGGTACTTAGGGATCACCCAAAGTACCCCACAAAACAAAAGAACCCGAGCGCGAGTAAATGTGGGTAGTTTGCGCTACCCACAAGGCGACTAGGCGGTGAATCTCTATGAAAGTAATTAGCAATATTTGTTCTATTTATACTTTTGGGATGTTTGGACATTGAGGATTTTGTAATAATTACTTTTGACCTAAAATTTTGACATGCGTTTCAACAATTTTTGTCGTATGGGGGGAACCACAGTGCTGTGTTGCGAACAATTGGTCTGTGAACTGTAAGTGAGTCTAGTGGTATTGAGCTACATATAAATTTATCCTGCTTACATTATACTGCTTGAATACGCTGCACGATCTACTTATGTACCGTCAATTTAAGTTTGATATCCAAGACAAATGATTTTATGTTTCGCTTTAAATTTTAATTTAATTAATAGCCACCTACCCCTCCGGGAAAGAAGAATGACAGTATGTTAATAACAACGTTCAAACATAAAAAGACTTATACAACGTTTAATATTTTCACTAAATTATAATCGATTTGATTACTCAGTTTTGGCGGTCGTTTTTTTCTTATAAAATATATATAATAATGTTAAAAGACATAACATTATATTATACGATGAGAGTTACAAACTCTAAAAAAAAATTACTTTAAGAAACGTTTTTGTTAATTTCATACCATAAAACGAAACTGTTTTACAATGCATAATAAGAAATAAAAGTGATTTTTAAATCAAATAGTGGCTTTTTTGACAAAAAAAAAACATTTATTTTTTATATGTATGCGGTACTTTTATTGTCAAAAAGCGAAACAAAGCATCAAAACACTATCTCAACAAAAAACCATATACTTTTTTAAAAATTCCCAGTTCCCGAGATTCCCGGGAATTTCGTATTTTTTTCCCGGGTCCCATGAACGAGAAAACCCCGGGAATTCCGAAACCCTAATACCTACAAATCTATCTTAAATAACCCTCAAAACTTTGTCATACGTGGCGGAACGACCTTTATTTAGGTCGTTTACGCTCTTTGAGTCGATTGGTACCACTTTATAACAGTTTGGCCCAGTATTTTGCAACGACGATTGCTTTGTTGTTTGCCTCCTGCAGATCCTGGAGTGTGCATGAGCAGGGACTTTTGGGGCAGGACTTGTTAATAGCACATCTCTTGAGATGTGCTATTGTTTTCACCGCGCCACAGTCACACTTGTTATTGCTGGAGAAACCCCACCTCATCCGGTTATCGTGGCATCTTCCAACACCAGCCCGAAGTCTATTGAGCGACTTCCAGACTGCCCAGAGAAGATTACCGCCCGGTGGAAGTGTCTCAGCAGGTGGAAGATGCGATGCTACTTGGGGGTACAGCTCTGTCCACTACTCAAGCTGGATCTTAGATGGGTCGCTTTCCGAGATAAATTCTTGCCTTAAGAAACTTTTACAGCTTTTGAGGCGTGTCGGGAGTGAAATTTTGACAAACAGCGGGTGCCTATGATCTTCCAGCTGTTAGTTCATTTCATGCAGGTGGCGGAAAATCGGCGTGCACTTGGAGGGGCTATTTCGGCCAGGGAGTATAGATGTGATAGTGGCTTGAGTGTGCCCGTGATTATCCAGACTCGTTAAGAGCCACGTCCACTTGTCGAGCATGAGATGAACGAGCTCTAACCGGGCTGGCATATTCACCAGCCGAGAAGCATAAAGTCAAAGTACTAGTGCGAAGGACATGTGGGACGGCTCCCTATTTCGTCGTGACAAGTCCGTGTAAAAGGCTGTTTCGGGCACCGACTTTTGACCTTAATTTGGAATAGTTATCCTTATAAGTCAAGGTCCTGTCTAAAGTAACTCCGAGGTACTTTGACGTGAAGTTGTGCTTTATTTGCTGACCGCACCACGTGATATTCAGCGTCCTCTTTGCTTCCCTATTGCGCAGATGGAATGCGCATGTTTCTGTTTTTGACGGGTTTGGCCGCAGGGAATTATCTTTATAGTACCTGTAAGATGTTTTAACGCTGCCGATAAGTGTCTTTATATATGTATATTCGAAGTTCTTTTCTTGACTGGTAAGAGCTAGGTCGTCGGCGTATATGAAACGGATGGTTGCAGGGTGGTGTGATTGGTCATTTGTGTATAGGTATATTAAACAGGGTAGGTGCAAGCACGCTACCCTGTGGGAGGCCATTTTTCTGCGATCGCCATCTGCTGTTCTTCGAGTTCAAATGCACCTGGAAACGGCGGTTATGCAGCATTTCTCTTAGAATATTTACAAGGTTGGTCATTTGTATATTCTGATACTTTCCCGAGTAGACACTTGATGTTGACTCTGCCTACCCCATTAGGGATAAAGGCATGACTATATGTATGTTTGTATGTAAATCATCATAACATAACATAAAAATACTTTATTGCACGTAGGAATACAAATCATACAACACAACAGATAACAACAAAAAAACACACAAAAACATTACATCGCACAACCTATTATTTTCCACTCCTATGTGAAATTCTATAAACCAGGGGTTGTGTGAGTAGTATGGTGGGTCCACAGGGAGCATCATCATCTCCCTAGCCTTATCCCGTATCTCACGGGGTCGGCTACCTAATCTAGGGGATTGAACGAAGGTACTGTTTTTTACACAGAACGACTGCCATCTGGGTCCACAGGGATAAAAGTGCGATATAAGGAGCATTTATTAAAATCAATTCAATTCTTCCTACTGCAGGATAAAAATTTAAACCAAGTATCCAATTTAATGGGAAAGAAAATAACCTTATTTACGACATTCCAGAAATAGATTTATCTCGTCGATCTTGGTAACTAAAGGAAAAAGGAAAATTTTATAAAAGTAAGCTTGTATCGCGGTTTACATTCAATTTGCATGAAAGGAGCGTCCAGCATCGCCCAAGGATTAGGTCTCACAAGGAGGATTATCTTCACCATCGCTCTATTATATTCAAATATTTTTCTAGTACAAGGTGGCGCAAAAGAAGTCATCCGATGTTGTTTGGCTCTCATTTTTTTTCTAAATGAAAAACTTCGAATCTGTTTTTTGATTATATTTATTTGCACCTTTAGAATTTTACTGGTCAAGTCGAGAAGATGATATCGGCCAAATGGGCGCCGTTACAATTGATTGCCATACGGGCTCGTTTTATGGCATTTTTCATCACTTCGGCGAGAACTTCGGGCGACAGATTCTCGCACTCGTGTCGAATGTTGTCTTTGAGGGCTTCCAAGGTCTCAGGCTTGTTGACGTAAACACGAGACTTCAAAAAACCCCATAAAAAGAAGTCCGGGACCGTTAAATCGGGCGATCTGGCCGGCCAGTGCAAATCGCCAAAACGAGAGATTAGGCGACCCGGAAATGCCGCCTTCAGAATGTCGGTTGTGGCTCGTGCAGTGTGCGCCGTTGCCCCGTCCTGTTGGAACCACATGTCCTCCAGTCCCAATTCGTCCAATTGCGGCAGAAAAAATTCGGTCAACATGGCCCTATAGCGCGCACCGTCCACTGTTGTCGTTTGACCCGCGGCGTTCTCGAAAAAAAATGGCCCGATGACTCCTCCAGCGTGAACAGCGCACCACGCAGTCACTTTGAGCGGGTGTAACGGCTCCTCGTGCATCACTCGTGGATTCTCGGTGCCCCAGAAGCGATAATTTTGCCGATTCACGTAACCGCTGAGGTGGAAATGAGCCTCATCGCTCATGATGATTTTGGTCGAAAAATTGTCCAATTCTTCCTCGAGATTGAGGATGGCTTGGGCGTAGGTTACGCGCGTTTGGCGGTCGGCAGGCAGCAGCTGATGCACGGTCTGGACTTTGTAAGGAAACATCTTCAAGTCTCGCACCAAAATTCGCTGCAAGGACCGCCGGCTGAGGCCCAATTGCGTGGCACGTCGTCTGGTCGATGTTTCGGGGCTCACTTCAACGTCCTCGGCTACAGCGGCGATATTCTCGGCAGAACGGGCGCTCCGGGGCCGGCCACTCTTAGCAACGTCTCGTGTGGTCCCATACTCTTCAAGGTTGGTGGCTAAACGTCGCAGTGTTTGCGCAGTCGGTGTCGGACGGCCGGGGAATCGGCGACGGAATTCGCGCTGCGCCAACACCACAGACGAATTGTTACTCAAAAAAATAGACACGATTTTTCCGCGTTCTTGGGGAGTGTATCGCTCCATGGCTTGTTCACTTGTATTCTGCATCTGTCTAGTCCACAAATGTCAAAACAGATTTGACATTGGCGGCCATTTGCAAAAATGAGAGCATCTTCCAATAGGGTGATTTCTTTTGCGCCACCTTGTACAATTTTATTTTTACGACTGAGCTTGGTCGGTCTTATTGAAAGCTCTGGTATCTTTGATCTCTTTCGAAGAATGATAAGAATTGAAAAGAATTTTGTTTACGATTATTTTTTAATGCTTTTAATAATATTGAGCAGAAATATTTGTCACTACACGCACTATAGTAAAGTTTTAGGACAAAATATCTGTAGCATAGAAAAAACATTGTTTAAATATAAAGGGACTCCATACGCACATACACGTCATCACGTAAATAATTAGGGCTCGTATTTACGAGTACAAAGCAATCTCAAGATTGAGAGCGATATTAAGTATGGATTTGACCTTTGTACTTCTTCTGTCGAGTGGGTATCGAGTCTATCGACCCGATGAACCCTGGTGTCAGAGTTTTTAAACCGCCTAGTAGCACAACTATCAGGCCTCTGACATGGTTTGAGTAACGACCACTATCAAAGACAGCGACCGGGACCGACGGCTTACGTGCCCTCCGAAGCACGAAATCTTTTTCCATGCCAAGATTCTTTAAAAAAAAAACAGTCGTACAATTATTTGGCCAAATCGCATACGAATCTAATATAGATCAGTGCACAAACGCCCTCTCTGTGATACACGGCAAGGACTAAACTCTAAGTAAATAAAAAAAATACATACATACATATAATCACGCCTTGATCCCCAATGGGGTAGGCAGAGCGTAAATGACATAAAACAAAGTCGTTCCGCCACGTCTGACAAAGTTTTGAGGGTTATATTTATAGTTACATTGCTGTAGTGACAGGTTGCAGCCCATCGCCTAAATTGCAATATATAGAAACCCTCTTATCCCTTAGCTGGTTTTTACAGCATACCTGGGAGGAAATGCAGATGAAACATTCTGTTTTTCTCTCGCTCCCATTCCAGCATGGAAGAAAAAACTACTCTAACTTTTTAATTTTAATTGGTAAAGTACGTGGCAAAAACGTAATCGAAGGTTTTTAACAATATTGTTATTGAAATGTGAATTCAGTCCAGTTCAAAATATACAGAACCGTGATATATGGATGGATGCGCGGCCAGAATTAATTAAAATTGGCAAATACCTAATAAAAGTTCTTCTTCTTCTTCTGTCGAGTGGGTATCGATTCTATCGACCCGATGAACCCTGGTGTCAGAGTTTTTAAACCGCCTAGTAGCACAACTATCAGGCCTCTGACATGGTTTGAGTAACGACCACTATCAAAGACAGCGACCGGGACCGACGACTTAACGTGCCCTCCGAAGCACAAAATCTTTTTCTTTTTCGAACAATCAGGTGATTCAGCCTGCAATGTCCTAACCAAACTGGGAAAAATTCACAAAGTGATAAATTCTCAAATATCAACTTTGTGTTTCTCCCTTGGGAATCGAACCCAGGATCAGGAGTCCATGGCACTAGCCACTAGACCACGGACGCTGTTTATAAGGTTATTAAGATAATTTCTCGCATTCTGGACTGAAGAAAAACATAGAATGTGACAGCTGTATTTCCTCCCGGGCATGCTGTAAAAACCAGCTAAGGGAACCGAGGGTTTCTGTATATTGCAATTTAGGCGATGGGCTGAGTATCTGTCACTACAGCAATATACCTACAAATCTATCTTAAATAACCCTCAAAACTTTTTCAGTCGTGGCGGAACGACCTTTGTTTGAGTCGTTTACGCGCTGCCTACCCTATTAGGGATAAAGGCGTGATTATATGTATGTATGCAGGTAAAGCTAATAAGAGCGAGGACACTAGCGAAGTGCACAAGGTCTTTTAAAAATCAATAAAGCTTTTTGTTATTGACTGCTTTCAAATATAAACGTTTTATGAAATCTATACAGGGTTTTTACTACTAGATGGCTGCAAATCTCTCACGGGGTAGCTCATCCCATGTTTCTGAACAACTTTTGCTCTACGACTTTTGGAAATCATAAAGAAATGGATTTCATACAAAGCCTGACCCGATGATCCCGTTATATGAAAATATGTTTTATTCTTTCTACCTATTACGGCTCACGAAATAGGTAGGTACAGCACGAACCCGCATAGCCTAGTTTGCAGTACATCTGCCTGCTACGCAGAGTGTCCCGGGTTCGATTCCCGGCCGGGCAGACATTTGAATGAAGAATTTAAATGTCTGTTTCTGGGTCTGGGTGTTCTTTGTGGTTGATTCTGTGTATGTCCATGGCACCCCGATAGAGGGAATCCTAGTGGGGTGTAGTAGTATAATCATGTTTTTTTTTAAGAAAAGTAATTCCCAAAGGCGGTGTTGCAGTGTGGGAGTTTATTGCGCAACTTCTTCTACTATAGCAACTAAGTAATATAGATAACTCTTTGACTTGTAACGACTGATTCATAATGACATTCAAAGAGCAGTATTTTTGAATCACTTGAACCGAATTCGCATACGAAAGAGCACACGTCAAATTTGTATGAATATCGCATGTGAAAGTTACGGCGTTTTGCACTGCTCCGTATTCGTTTCGGTTCGTATCCCATTATACGATTTGGCCTTCCTAGTAAATGTATGACAGCTTGTGCACCCATTAATATCCGTTTTATATCGATTATTTTGCGGATACGAATCGAATATGGAGCAGTGCAAAAACGCCCAACTCTTTCGAATACGTATTGAAGGTCGAGTGATTAAATAATACGGCTCCTGATTAATATAGAGTTATTATTATTATTAGAGTATAGTTGGCACCCCTTGGGTATGGAACCCTAAAAAGTTATAATGCTAAAATACTTTTCTGCTACGCGCTACGGCCTACGACGTAGCAATTAATTAATTTTACGTTTTTTTATATTTGTTGTCCCACTGCTGGGCAAAAGCCTCCCCTTTAAAATAAATAAATTGGGTCTTTCTTAAACCGGTTTGTTAAACTTGTAATAAACCTTAAATTTTAAGGTTTCCTTTTATATATCATCATCATATTAAGGTCACCAATATTGAATTAAACATAAAATATAAGGGAAAAAAATAAGAGTTTGAACAGCTCCAGATACGAAATTGTTCAATATATTTTTGTAATATATACCTCGTATCACGGTCCAATGCAACCTCAGGCCAATCTTTCAGATAGGCGTCGAGATCGTCACATGAGTGGAAGACTGCGGAGGAGGCCTTTGCCCAGCAGTGGGATCTAGTAGGCTAGCTATAATAATAATAAAAAAATACCTCGTATATGTCATGCCCATACAAAAACAGAGGAGGCCCCCTACTTATGCACAACTCCGTCAGGGTGGGGAAACTAAGATATATTGGGCAATAAATAATCAATACAATAAAATCTTTGTCAGACGTGTGCAATTTTAGGCGATGGGCTGACAACCTGTCACTATAGCAATATACATCATAATCAACTATAATAACCCCCAAAACTTGTCAGACGTGTCGGAACGACCTTTATTTAGGTCGTTTACGCGTTGCCTACACCATTAGGGATAAAGACGTGATTATACGTATGTATGTAAAATCTTTTGTAACCATTTTCTAAGGGGTCTGAGCAATTTCAACTAGCCTACCACTGTTTAAATATTATTGATTAAAATGTCTTTGATTAAAATATTTTCAAATGCTGCATCCAAAATCTTTGATTCAAGAAAATATCTTTGATTGTTATCAGTTATTCAAATATTTTCGATTCAAAAATATTTGTTTTATCAACGAAACTACTGAACTGAACTCGTAGGAATAAAAAATATTTATATTATTTGGAATTATTAAAATGCGTGTAACTTTTTAAATTCACAAGGACTAATTGTGGTTTCTATGCGACTAATAATAGTCCTCCCACCTATTTTCGGTGACGGCGGCCAACCTTCCAGAGACCGACCAACTGCGCAGGACTAGTTTTTAGTGCTTCTTCGTCTGTCGAGTGGGTATCGAGTCTATCGACCCGATGAACCCTGGTGTCAGAGTTTTTAAACCGCCTAGTAGCACAACTATCAGGCCTCTGACATGGTTTTTAGTAACGACCACTATCAAAGAC
This sequence comes from Scrobipalpa costella, assembly GCA_949820665.1. Classification (NCBI taxonomy): domain Eukaryota; kingdom Metazoa; phylum Arthropoda; class Insecta; order Lepidoptera; family Gelechiidae; genus Scrobipalpa; species Scrobipalpa costella. Next base: position 17,630,862 of record OX463296.1, on the reverse strand, counting down.
AGTGACCGGCTTAACGTGCCCTCCGAAGCACGAAATCTTTTTCTTTTTCGGACAATCAGGTGATTCAGCCTGCAATGTCCTAACCAAACTGGGGAAAAAAATCGCAAAGTGATAAATTCTCAAATATCAACTTTGTGTTTCCCCCCTGGGAATCGAACCCAGTACCTCCGGATCAGGAGTCCATGGCACTAGCCACTAGACCACGGAGGCAGCTTTAGTGCTCAAGTTGCGCTTGACACAGGTTTAGGTACTCTCTATTTCTTCAATCTCTTATTGCGATAAGACAGATTGACTGACACGACCAGAGTTAAATCAGGCGCAGGACCGACTATTTATATGCCCATCCGACAGCATGGATCATCTCACTTTTCGGACAATCACGTGATCAGCCTGCAATGTCCTAACCAAACTAGAACAACAACAAACAAACACCGCCGGGAATTAAACCCGGGACCTCCGGGTCGACAGCCCATGGCTCTGACCGCTAGACCACGGAGGCAGTTAAATACCGCGACTTATACCGACTAATGTAAGGCAACATGTGGGTGAATTCTGATCTTTACAAGATAAGCCTTATCTTGGCACTGCCCAAAAGAAGACGTTATTACTTTTAAACTAGCGACCGACTAGATTTCAAAGTTGGCTACAAGTTTCGATTAATTAACGACTAATTCTGGGGCTAATCATATCTTCTCTAGGTTTTTTAGCTTCATAGATCTCGAATAGGCTGTGCCAATATCAACCTCATTTTGGCACTGCCCAAAAAAAAACCTGAATAACTTTTAATCCGGAGACCGGCTAATTGGGCCTTTTGGCGACTAATTTTGACTAATTATAGAATAGAAAAACGTTTATTCATGAAACAACACAAAACTCAACATACTGTAACTAGACTTATGTTGCCAGAATCACTTTTCAGAAACTCTCCCTTTCCCGGGGACAGATACGACAAAAGATCTAAAAGATGTCTATTTATAGGTTTCCAGTTGCCGTATCCCCACCGTTAAATTGGTCAGCTCCGGAAGGCGATCTCGGCGTGGGTTCCACATTTTCTGTATGTGCTGCTTGATGTAGCCTCTGTTGTAGATGAGTCGAGACGGGACACGTACAGTTGATGTGCTCGGCAGCCTTGAGTGTTGTGCAGGCTGCAGTGACGGTGCCGAGTTTATTGAGGTTGCGACCAAGACGGTATTTCCCCATCTTCGTCACCGGTCGAAATAGATGGGCCATCGGTCTTTTTAGCTGCTAGTTTGTACCTTCTGATTTCCCTTTAGTTTATCAAAAGGCGCAGACTGTCGCTTACGGAGCGGGCGGCGAGACTTCTGCGATTGTAAGTCCATTTGCTTCCTGGGTATAAAAGGAGGAGCATCAGGATGCAGCGCAGGCTCGCGGCGGGGCGGGGGAGGCGGAGTGACGCGCTCCTTGTCAGCTGCGGGGTCGCTGACCCGCAGTTTATCGGTGTTTTATCTGACTAGTCTAAATCAAAATCTGAGACATGGGCAATGCCAAGATAAGGGACACGCCCGAGCCCGCAGGGAAAGTTCTGATATTATCAAGGACAAAAAAGGTTTTGATCACGAGTTATAAATTCTGCTTTTCACTTCTATTGCGAGGAAAATTGAGGAAATTAAACAACAATATTGTGAACAGAACAACAAATTCAATCCCGCCATTTAACTTTTTAAATCTATCGACATGAAGTATTAGGCTTGGGCTGGGACCTGTACAACCTACTTTATAAATTAATTTTGTAGTAATTAATCAAATACCAAAAACCTTAGCGTTATTATGGAACCTTTTCTGGATGTCCCAAGTCAATGAAACCAGTAAAAGAGTTAACTTCTCTTTCCATTCTCTTAGAAGCCTTCAAAGTTTCTTACCCCTCTCCACTAACATATCTCTAGCTCAAACGCTACTTCTTCCAATTCTCGATTACGCCGATACCTGCAATTTGGATACCACTGAGCAGCTTTTAAATAAACTTGAGCGACTTCAACATTTCTGCATCTGCTTTATCTTTGAATTAAGAAAATACATACATACATATATATATAATCACCCATGCTGGTCTGGGAACGAGAGAAAAACATAGAATGTGCCAGCTGCATTTCCTCCCGGGCATGCTGTAAAATCCAGCTAAGGGATCCGAGGGTTTCAGTATATTGTAATTTAGGCGATGGGCTGACAACCTGTCACTACAGCAATATACCTAGAATTCTATCTTAAATAACCCTCAAAACTTTGTCAGACGTGGCGGGACGACCTTTGTTTAGGTCGTTTACGCTCTGCCTACCCCATTAGGGATAAAGGCGTGATTATATGTATGTATGTATATATAATAACGCTTTTATCCCTAATGGGGTAGGAGGAGCGTAAACGACCTAACGAAGGTTGTTTCGCCGCGTCTGACAAAGTATTGAGGGTTATTAAAGATAGATTTGTAGGTATATTGCTGTAGTGACAGGTTGTCAGCCCATCACCTAAATTACAATATACTAAAACCTTCGGATCCCGTAGCTGGTTTGTACAGTATGCCCGGGAGGTAATGCAGCTGGCACATTCTATGTTTTTCTTTTGCTCCCAGTCCAGCATGGAAATATTACGAAAATTTTACAACCATGTATTTTCGTAATTCTTGCAATGCAATGCAATTTCGTGCTCAGTTCAAGTGGCTCCCAATCCGTCTCCGTAGGGATACTCGTATTCTCTGTACTCTCTTCAATGTCTTTAATAATTCTTCTTCTGCTTCTCCTCCTTACCTCTGTGAGCGTCTTGAACGCTCACGTCTGCTGGACAAGCCCTGTCGTACCCACCTCAGAACCCTCCTTGCCATCCCTCACCACAGCACTGAATTCTACTCCTTTTCTTTCTCAGATCATGCCGAAAAATTATGGAATGCCCTCCCAGCACACAATTTGTGATAGTAAAACTATTACGATCTTTTTTTTTTATAATTTGGCATGACGCGGTTTGCGCATTGCCATTAACAAAACTTGGGAAACGTATACATTGTAAAAGGAAACGAAAGTTCGGAAATATAAAATTACGATCTTTAAAAATCGTCTAGAGCATTATCTCTCACTGTCAAAGTAACCCGTTATATATATACATACATACATATGTATGTACTAGCTGTGCCCGCGACTCCGTACGCGTGGTGGTTATGATTTTAAAAAGCGATGTATTTTTTTCTTCCATGCTGGCCTGGGAGCGAGAGAAAACATAGAATGTGCCAGCTGCATTTCCTCCCGAGCATGCTGTAAAAATCCGCTAAGGCATTCGAGGGTTTCAGTAAATTGTACTTTAATTGATGGGCTGACAACCTGTCACTTTTCACAATAAGATTTTTTTTTCTGTCTGCTCCCTAGGTCAGTGGCGTGGTTTTTTACGTATATCTATAACGTTTTAGGTGAAGTAACATTCAGCCAAATAAAAAAAACCACTAAAATCGAGTAAAAAACAATCAAAATTTATTTCCTGCCTACCCCTCAACTCAGGTGGCGTGATTATTTGTATCCTTTGTTTTTCCTAGAAAACAATCAATCGAATAAAAAAAGTTTGATCGAAATCGGTTAAAAAACAGCCAAATTCGAATTTACTGCCTACCCTCTAAGTGAGGAGGCGTAATTATTTATACCCTAAGTTTTTTCCTAGATAACAATTAGTCGAATAAAAAAAGTTTGATCGGAATCGGTTAATATGTATGTATTTTTTATTTATGTTAGAGCCCGATGGTGTAGTGGATAGGGCCGCTGCCTCCTGAGCGGAGGTCGTGGTTCGAATCCCACCACGTACCAATGTGTTTTTCGGTTTTCGAATTTCATATGTACGTTTATTCGGCGCTTTTTCCGTGCTTCGGAAGGCACGTTAAGCCGTTGGTCCCGGTTAATATTGTTTAATACCGTAGATATTAGTCGTTAAGCCATATCAGAGGCCAGTGCTAAGCATTGGCGGCTTGAAAACTCTGACCTAATCTAGGATTGGGTCTGGTTTCCATTCTGGGTTGCGGAGGTCAGATGGCAGTCGCTCTGTGTAAAAATCAGTACCCTCGTTCAATCCCCTAGATTAGGAAGCCGACCCCGTGAGATACGGGATAAGGCTAAGGAGATGATGAGTAGGTATGTACGTGTATAAGTAGGATATTATTTATTTATCTATGTAAGTATGTAGTATTTAATATAAATATTTATTATTTCTCCCAGATTTGCTATTGTTAAAACTTTTAAGCTTTCTATCAACATATAGAAATCGTATTAATAAATCTCACGTGACAGGTTGATTCCTAGTGTGAGATTTGCAAGATAGAAGCTTTGTATTACGACAGGAATAAGAAATAGAATTAAATATTGCTAAAAATGTATTTCACTTACTCTGTTGTGTTTCGGAAATAAATTATTTTGTATTGTATTTTAGTAAAATAACAAGTTCCATCAATAATATTCTTATTGAGTTTGGCTGAATGGCCTAATTTTCTTTGCCTTAGAAGAGATGTATTTATGAGAAGATTCGTTTTTGCCAAAGTGCACGAAATTCAATTTTGTGCAGCCTGCACAAAATAGCACTTTCAGAACATGAGTAGTGAAATAGTAGATTTTGCGACAATTTACTATTTACGACTTTGCACAAAACAAGCCTTTTTTGCACGAGTTATAAACTCTGCTTTTCACTTTGTTTGCAAGGAAAATTTAAGAAAATCTACAAATAATATATATATATATATATATATATATATTCTAAAAAACTTCTTCCCACCATTTAACTTTTTAAATCTTTTGACATGAAATATTAGGCTCGGGCTGGAGACCATTGTAATAACAACCTACTATAAAATTAATTTTGTAATGTATTTTGTAAAACTATCGACTACTACCTAACCTACTTGAATTATATTTTTAATATCGTTTTATGGCATTAAACACACATCAGTTAAATCATTTGAAGTAAATATTATAAAATAACAAGTCTAGGTATGTATGAACATCTTATTATGTGTGACTGTATGGCCTAATATTATTTGCCTAAGAAGAGATACATTTATGAGTATACTAGCGACCCACCCCGGCTTTGCACGGAAATTATGAGTGTTTCTCTACTATATTATGCATGTATTATACATATAAACCGCATCAAAATCTTTTGCGTAGTTTTAAAGATGTATGCATATATAGGGATATAGGGACAGAGAAAGCGACTCTGTTTTATACTATATAGTGATACGTTTTTGCTCTTGTGCACAAAATTCAATTTTGTGCAGCCTACGCTCTACACATAATAGCGCTTTCAGAGTGGGAAATTGCGTATTGAGTAATTGAGTAGGAGTGGAAAATACGAATCGATATTTATATAGAACATTTATTATTTTTCATGCATTATTTGAGAAAAGTATTTGCCTTACTCGTATTTTTAAAGTCCTCGTCTTGCGGCTCGGACTTCAAACTCTACTTGTCCGTCAAATGCTGGTTTTCCATGCCTCAGACACAATGTAGCACACAACACAATGTATGTTCACAAATTAGCGATGCGCGCGCACAAAAAACAACCAGTATTACTAATAAAGTAAATTAATATTCTTTTTCTTACAGATAAATGGTTGTAATTTATTGTCAAATTTTATTTAATTAAAGAATTCAATGTTTATTTTATTATATTTTATGAGAATGAGAATCATTTTTTTGCCATAAACAGGGTTACATCAATTGATAATTCGTTTATTTCATTCGTAACATAACAGTTCAGGACCAAAGCGTTACCAATAATTGACTTATAATTATAAACATAAACTTTACTGAGTAAAGCCGTCTAACAAAAAATATAATTTAAATAAAATTAAAAGTAGGTATAACATTATCATCATTATGTCAAAATAAATAGATTTAGTTACAATTTGTAAATTATTCTCATTATGTCAATATGTCAATAGGTTTAACTAATTAAAATTTAAGGGTACATTTTGTTTAATTTATTATGGTGCTGGCTCTTGCATACATCTTCTCGCATACTCTGTTGCATTCCATCATCAGGCATCCCATCCCAGTCACAAATAGGTCGCAGTGCGGTGCGTCTTCCAGCACCGTGTCGATGATGGTGCGCGCGCGCGCCGCCGGCGCCTGCCGCCGCGCCACCGTGCGCGTCTGTTCCTGCGCCAGCAACGCCCGGTACCGCGGCCGCAATGAGCACAGGAATTGAATTTTGGGTACAGATAGTCGAGTAAACACTTCAATTAAATCTATGCTGTCTATTTTGCTTTTAATTAGGTTTATGACGAATTTAACCAGGGCTACTGCTCTTCTGACTTCCAGTGTCTGGTACCCCAGTTGTCCCATGAGAAAGAGGGTGGGATACATGAATGGGTAGCGAGAAAATACTTTCTTGTAAAGCGCACGCAGGAACTGCTTCTGTATGCGCTCCAGAAGAAGTATGTATTTATCTTCGTGGGGGTTCCAGACAACAGAACTAGTCTCTAGTAAACTTCGCACAAGCGCCCCGTACAGTGCCTGCGTCGCGTGCGGCGTGAGCGGCCCAGCATTGCGCAGCACGAAGCCGAGACGGCGGCGAGCCGCGTCGGCCACGCGCTCCGTGTGCTCGTGGAACGTCAGCTCCGGGTCGAACAGCACGCCGAGATCGCGCACCTGTTGTACTCGCGACACCGTCGCGTTACTTATCGTATACGGAAATCTCAGCGGATCTGTTGACCGCGTAAATGACATGGTTTCACATTTGGACGGATTGAAAAATAATTTATTACTTATGCTCCAAGCATGAACTGCATCGAGATCTTTTTGTAGTAATTCACAATCCCGCTGAGATTCACAAGTTCGATACAATCAAGGTGTTACAAATGTGCATTAAATCATACTTGCTATCTGCCAAAGTTAATTTTATTCATAAAATGTTGACTTCTCTGTGTTCACTTTTCTGTCATAAAAAGTTTTTGGTAATATTTTAAAAAGTACTGTTAGTTTTAGACAGTATTAAAAAAATACTCGTGCGTTGTACACAAGGTTTATATTACATTTTCTATCATGAGAGAACAGTAAAGGACGGCAATAAGGTTTAGTTAAGTCTTGCCCTCTATGATTAGGAAGCATTATCGCACAAGTGCGTAATGATATACAATACGATATTGAAATTGGTGAAATAAGAGACCCTGTACGAGCAAATGTGTTAGAAAATGTATATATGTAATATCATACACAGGTACATAGAGTCACGCCGATAAGGCGTTTATCGCCACGTCTGACAAATAAGTACATAATTAGGGCAATTTTAAATTGAAAAGTGTAGTTATCAGCCCGTCGTCTCAATTACAATACACTATAATCTTCGAATTTTCTGGCTACTACAGCATGCCCGGGAGAAGAAGCAGCGGTTTACTCTTTGTTTTTTATCGTTTCTCGTTAAGCAGGACACTAAAATTGACGACCTTTTCGAACTTTCTTAAGGGGATGTTGGATATTAGTTTTGCAGATATGTCGTGGGTTTCTTGAAGCAAAAATATATTAAAGACTTTAATAAAAAAAATATGAGAGACATAAACTTAAAACTAAAAGGCTGGTGTGTGTAGAGCCTACATTTCTAACTGCTCAACACTACTCAACTAGTCGATCTGAAAAGCTTGTCATCGCCGTTAGTACACACCAATACTTTTTCTAATTATTTGCCATACATTAATTAGAAATATATATGTATAATGATGCCTTTATCCCTAATGGGGTGGGCAGAGCGTGAACTACCTAAACAAAGGTCGTTCCGCCACGTCTGACAAAGTTTTCAGGGTTATTTAAGATAGATTTTGAGTATATTGCTATAGTAACAGGCTGTCAGCCCATCGCCTAAATTGCAATATACAGAAACCCTCGGATCCCTTAGCTGGATTTAACAGCATGCCCGGGAGGAAATGCAGCTGGCATATTACATGTTTTTCTATCGCCCCCAGTCTAGCATGAAAGAATGTCTAGCGTTTATTAGAAAGCTTATCATAATCATTGACAAGGTTTCTAATTAAATAATTTATTAATCGAAATAAAATTCAATTCATTTAATTCAATTCAATTCAATTCAACTCGTTGATGTCTTTTGTATGGCAGAAATATTTTTCATTGAACTTTCTGTGTAAAATACTTAATTTCAATACATCAGAACCTTAATACATTGTTTACGTTAAAAGTAAAGAGTGTATTTGGTAGTCATATTCTTCCTACCGATTTCTGTACGCAGTTGTTCTATACTGTTACAAATTATGAAAAATTAAAGGAACGGAAGTTGAAATTCACGAGCAGTCTTTAAACTATGCGTGAGTGATGGAATAACGGCTGACATCGATGAATGGAAAAAGAAAATGAAATTGAGACTAGTAATAAGAGAAAGTCGAAAGGGATTCATCATGATGACTTTAAGCATCATGGTAAAAACGCTGTACCTAAGTAGTAAAAAATAAACAATTTGCCGTTACACCAAGTTAAGCGAGTTATATTAAAATTTATTCAGATTAAGTTTGAGCTAAATATATAGGAAGACAAGGTCACTTACAGAACGCAGCCAAGCCAGCGCCGAAAGCAAGCTGCTGATGCGGAAGCAGCATCGGCCTTGGGCATAGCGGCATCGGCGGCGGCGCCCACAGCGGCGGAGTCTCCGCCAGCCTCTCCGACCTTCCACTATCCTCCACCTCCACGTCTGACGACGACTCACTGTTGTACCCTCGCTGGGTTTCCAAAGGAGGGCCTGGCTTCGGCTCCTCGAGGTGCCCATACAAGCGCGCGAAGAACTTTCGAGGCGAAGACGGTCGCGGAGTCTGGATTGTCGTGTTGTTGGTTGTTTGGGGAGTGTCCGATTTTATGTCTTCGCTCATTGTGAAAGATAATATCGAGATATTGCTAGTATTTTTTTTAAATCTTACTACTTTTATGATGCTACAGTTACGCTATATTAATACTTGTTAGCCATTTTACTGGACTACGGCGAAACCAATGGGAACGGATTATTTTCTAAGAATCCCGTAGGAAATAAATCACTTCACACGCGTCTCCCGGTCAACATAAGCACGTGTTGTGACGGTCAGGTGCAGTGATATCTGTACACACAAACCCCGCCCCTTCATCGTGGTTCCTGTTTCGTCCCGAGGGTGCGAAAGGGTGGCTGGCAGCCTATTGGGTGCCCGACAGATAGACACCACCCGCTCGCTCGGGAGGCGGGCTTTATTCGTGGAAAGTTTTACTGAAAGTTTCAACTTAAAATAAACAGATACAATCGCTTTTGTGAAAACTCTTTAAAGCTTTCAAGAAAAATTAAATGACAATGTTGACAACAATAAGTATGACAACGTCCGATGTAACTGAAAAGACTGAAAAGTTCGATAAAAATTGTTGTTTAGTAATTTTAAATTGGATAATGCAAAGAAATGCTGCGATTTTGACTATCATTTGTGTAATGATGACTTTTACTGTTAACTACACATTTCCATTACACAGGAGCACATCTAATTCGACTCAAATAATGTACCCCAATCGTAAGTACCTCGTAAATTTACCTAAAATACTTACATCTTAGAGGCTCACACATTCTGATATGCTTAAATACTTCACTTCTTTTGTACTCATTTTACTCTCGTACCTATTTATAACTTCCATATGACTTCTACCAGAAACCATAGCAGAGCGAACCAAGAAAATGGCAACTAACATAGAGCAGGTATTCAAGAGATTTAAGGACTCTACATCAGATTTCGGCAAGAACATCTACGACCACGTCAGCAGCGGAATAAAGGAGCACATTAACTTCATAAGCGAAGAAGACTTGCGCCAATACGAACAGATGGTCATCATGAAGAAATATCCTTACCTGGATTTCAAAGAGCTTGATCAAAAATTTAGCCCTTCAAAAAATATTAGGCAAAGTGTGAAACTCGAACACGGTTCCAATGTGAAGTATGAGCCTGGGCAATGCGAGACGTTGATAGAAGATAGTCCTAATGTTGAAATCAGCAATAGAGGCTTGTCTGGCTTCGCGATCCCTCGTGAACTTACAAAACATGTCAGCAGCATTGTGGGTGGAAAAATTAAAACATTCGCAAACAACAAACGTGAGGATGTTGTTAAGGTGTCCAGAAAGTCTGCCATCAATTCAATATTGGGAAGTCTTAAAGATGATGTCAAAGAATATGTAGAGAAAACGAGAGAAAAGGGAAAATAGAAAAGAATAAATAGTGTTTGATTTTTACCCTCAATTGTTTCTTTTGATATTGAATTAAACCTTGGTGTCGTATCATGCTTTTAAACCGTAGCTTTTTGTCAGAACTTTGTTTCTGCAGAATATCCGGTGGCTTAACGTGTGTTCCGAGGGAAGGAACAGTCTTTTTGACAGTCTGATAATTCAGCCCGCAATCTCCTAGCTAAACTTGAGAATTGAAACCAAGGTCTGCGGATCGGGAATATAAGGCTCGACCCATCTCAGGCCGCTACACTTATACGGACCCACCATATTATCAATATCACATTACCGTAGTAGATATTAGGGTATAGCATCGTAGCAAAACATAGACGTAGTTAGTGTTATGTATGGTTAATAATTCATAGTAAAACTAACTTTTCCGGTATGTATGTACACTTAAGCATGCGAACAGACAGACAGTGGCAAATAAAATATTTTTATAGGAGGACCGAAGATATCAAAAAATATAAAAAGAAACAATTTTTCAGAAGAAAGGAAAATAGAGAATTCATTGCATTTTTGTGGAAGTCAGACTAATTTTGCCACAAAAAAATATGTGTTCGAGTTCAATGCCATTAAAAAATTAAGAAGAATCACGTTTTTATTTTTTTATTTATCTAATCAGCCATCAGCCTGTAATTTGAGTACATTAGTAATTTGGTAGAGTTAGTAGAGTTTGGTAGATTCATATCTACGAACAAGTAGATTGTAGATTCATCATCTATCTATCTTCTATATATATAAAAATGAATCCCTATTTCCCTTGGTCACGGTATCACGCCTGAACGGCTGGACCGATTTCGCTAATTCTTTTTTCGTTCTGTTCGTTATTATCAGGAGAAGGTTCTTATGAAAAAAAAAAATAAGGAAATTGCGCGGAAAATTAGAAAATTTAAAATTACTTAACCACCATATAAAATTATTAAACTTTTTTAATGTAACCTTAAGACATTTGACATAGAATTGACTGAATGCGTGCTGCAAATATAGTCAAAGAGGATGAAAAAGAAATCAAAAATCTGCTCATTTATGGCGTCTAAGGCGGAACAAAGTTCGCCGGGTCAACTAGTATTTTATAAATACGCGCGCATATAATGTGTCTACATCTTCCGCCGTCGAGTCTGTTCGTGCTCCGTAATATTTAATTATTAAAAATGTCTAAAGTAGACTTTATGTAACATATTAAACGTTTTTGTGAAGTGCATAATATGTACATTCATACAGTGACTTTAAATTTTCAAAATCTATTCATTTGGTTAAGCTATGAACAAAACTTTTAATTCTTAGTTTTTCAAACATAAACTGTGTTAAAACATAATTATTGTAACGTAGTGCAGTGTTATCGGAGACTCTTTTAAATATTTCAATTAATATTTGGTATCATACGTACAAACTTAAGAACATTATGACAAATTAACGCTATAAAACAGTGATATTTTTTAAATTATAAAAACGTTATATCGCCGATGCCCAGTGATTTTGTGCGCGTCAAGGACTCAAGGTCGCGTCCCGCGTGGGTTCATTGACCGCTCAGCGCTTTAAGCGCTGCGCTGCAGGACGCCCTAGGCGGGCAGTACTTATTTTGTATGAAATAGAACATTAGTAGAAAAATGTCTAATTCAAAAAATATTTGTGGTAAATGCCGTATGGTAATCCCAAATAGACGTTTTGTGTATTGTACGTTGTGTCATAGACATTATGACTTGGACTGTGCTCAGGTTTCTGACGGACGCTTCGGAATAATGGTTTCTGATCCTGATACAAAGAAGAAATGGAAATGCAGATTTTGTCTCCAATCCAAACTACCGATATTAAAGGTATCATCGCCGCCATCTAGACGCGAGAACAAACTCTGTCAATCTTCTGAAAATTCCCCTGTATTTGACCTCAAAATAAACAACAACACTGTGCGATCAAAGGAGAAGAACATCATCATGATTAGTAACACTGAGGAACTCAATAACTCTGATGTCGACAGTGTTAACCAAACCATTATCCGCAATGACCAAAGCTCACTGGTTTTTGAACTACGTCTTTTAAGAGAACAGTTTAGTATCATGAATAACACCTTAGCTAAAGTGGTCGACTCAGTCCAACGATGCCACGAGAAAGTTGATGAATGTGCTGTGAAGTTATCTGATATTGATGAAAGACTCTCAACCCTTGAAGCCCGTCAGTCTAATACTCAAAACAAATCTATTAGCCCCAAAAAACCTAAAACTAAACGCCGAAAGAACAAAACACCTCAGAATGGTAGTTCTTTGCCACCAGCTACGGATTCAACTGAAGAAAATACGCCAGAAAACCATTGTGCTGATAATAATGATATAGATCGCGCTGATGCAGCTGTCGCAGAAGGTACTAAACGTCCGGAACCCAATAATACAGACACCCACGAATCTAATGAACGTAGCGATGATGATCATAGCCCAAACAACTGGCAAGTACATCACAACAAGAAGCGTCGTCAGAAGCCTATCTTTCAGTGCGGCACAGCAGGCCCAGATGTTACTAGCCTACGTGCCATAGAGCCACGTAAATACATTCATTTGTGGAATATGGCATCGGACGTACAGGAAATTCAAACCTACCTCCAAAGCATATGTGGACCAGAATCAAATACCGTTGTTGATGAATTAAAAGCAAAAGGTGCTTATAAATCTTATAAAATATGTGTACCTGAGCTGTTGTTCAAGAAGTGCATGTCACCTGCAATGTGGCCGAATAATGCAAGAATAAGAGAATGGGTGTCCTTTCGAGACCAACGACCGTACAATAAATAAGCTATCTTGCAATACAAAACATATCTCGACCAGATTGGGCCCAACCCTTCAGTGTATTTATCAGAATGTTAGAGGTCTCAGAACAAAGCTCAAGTATTTCAAGTCAAACCTAGCACTTCAAGACGCTGATCTCGTTGCGGTTACTGAATCAAATCTCGACTCCTCCTTTTACGATTCTGAGCTAATAACAAACGGATGGAGCATCTTAAGACGTGATCGGCGGCAGCGTGCTGGCGGTGGAGTATTTCTTGCAGCTCGCCCGGGCATATCCATGCGCCGTAGAAATGATTTGGAAACTGACCGTGGTGAAGACATATGGACTTATTTTTCATTTAATAATGTTAATGTTTATGTGTGTGTTGTATATATTCCGCCTAGCTCGCCAGATGACATTTATATGCCGTGGTTTTTGAAAGTAGAGATGAATATGTCTAATTTAAATGGATTAGTTGTAATACTAGGGGACCTAAATTTAAACAGTGCTTCTCAATCCATTTCAGCGTATTATGGATACTTTTTAAGTGTATGTGGTTTTAAAGATGCTTGTGGAATAATGAATGCCCATGATGGAAGACTTGATGTCGTTTTGGTTTCAGAAGATTGTAATGAGGTGAGAGTGAGTGAAGCTATGAACGGACTTGTGCGACACGCTGACGATTACCATCCGCCACTTGATATATCTTTGCCACTAACGAAGGAAAAATCTACCAATACTCTTCTTCCTCCTAGTAATATAAACATTCGCAGAGACTGGAACTTCGCGAGGGCAGATTTCGAACTACTTTACTCATTATTTTGCGAGGCCGATTGGAATGTTGTTTTCGATAGTACAGATGTCGATTGTGCTGTTCAGTCTTTTTATGATGTCGTTTATAATATATTTGACCAATGTGTCCCGAAAAAAATCCGACCTAAAAGTACTGTAAGACGGTATCCTGTATGGTACACAGTCGACATCATCAAGGACCTTGAACGTAAAGCGCATCTGCATCAAACCTGGAAAGCAACCGAAAACAAATTAGTTTATAACACCTTTTCTGAACTGAGAGCTGACCTTAAAATGCGTACTTCGACAGCATATGATTCCTATATTCTCAAAATCCAGAGAAATATAAAAAATAACCCGAGAGAATTCTGGCGACACATTAGTAACCTTAAAACAACTGGGGGCTTTGTACCACATGTTACATACAAAGGTATAGATGTAGAAGGCAGTGAAGCTGCAGAAGCCTTTGCCAATTTTTTCTCCAGTGTGTTCCTTCCTCAGTCGCCTAGTTTATCTTGCGACAATGTAAGCCTAAATAGTGGTAGTTCGCCAGCAAATTACATTCATATAGACAGCATTAACAAATATGAAATTCAGTATGCATTGAAGAAGTTAAAACCTAGTAGCGCAGTGGGACCTGATAATTTACCTGGTTACATATTAAAAGCCTGTCAAGATCAAATACTCGATTCCCTTTTATATATTTTCAATCTTTCCATCCAAACATGCAAATATCCGACTGTCTGGAAACTTTCCCAAGTTACACCGATTCCAAAAACAAAAGATAAGACATCCGTAGAGAATTATCGACCCATCGCAATTTTATCAGCCCTAGCTAAAATTTTTGAAATAATAGTCCATTCCAAAATTATAAAACAAGTAGATCCGTATTTATCAAACTCACAGCATGGTTTTAGAAGTGGTCGGTCAGTCAACTCCAACTTATTGACAAAGGTTGATATAATATCAAGTCATATGGACAAGGGCCTTCAAGTAGACGTCGTGTACTTTGATTTTACAAAGGCATTTGATAGAGTCGACAATGACGTTTTATTACAAAAACTCTCAGCTCTTGGATTCACACCCTCATTGCTTAAATTTTTTGCTGACTACCTGGCTAACCGACAACAATTTGTTAGACATGGCTCTTTCATATCAAAACCCTATCATACTAGATCAGGTGTCAGTCAGGGATCTATTCTTGGACCGCTTTTATTTATTCTTATGATAAATGATATTAATACCGTTGTGTCACATTCAACCTGTCTATTATACGCCGACGACTTAAAACTGATACGACCTGTGAGAGATAACAGTGATTGCGAAAAGCTTCAGGCTGATATTAAGGCAATTCACGAATGGAGTGATATCAATAAATTGCTACTTAATCCTGGTAAATGCTCTATTCTTTCATTTACACGAGCTATTCAACCACTCTATAGTAACTATATGTTAGGCACAGAACTTATTAGTCGTGTGAATTCTAACAAGGATCTGGGGGTACTATTTGACCAGAAGCTCACGTTTAATAATCACATAGGGACCTTAGCTATCGAATGTTATCAAAGACTAGGCTTTGTTCTCAGAAACGCAAGAGATTTTATGGACGCAAATGTAATTCAACATCTCTACTCAGCATTGGTTAGGAGTAAAATTGAGTCTGCATCCATAGTATGGGGCCCTCACGAAACTACCTATAACTTACTTTTGGAAAAGGTTCAAAAAGCCTTTCTTAGATTTTTGTATAAAAAGAAATACGGTTATTACCCTTTCTTATATCCTACAAAATTCTTACAAGGTATATTAAATTTTAATTCGCTTGAGTGTCGGCGAAATTATCAACTATTAATAAACATTTTACGAATAATGCGTGGAGAATGTAACAGTCCCGAGCTGGTTCCGCAGGCACTCCAATTGTATGTCCCTGACAGATATTTGCGTGGACGCTCGCACCGCCTGTTGTGCATCCCTGAGTGTCGCACGGTAGCGCACAGCGAGTCACCGATTCCTCGTGGAATTAACCTTGTGAGTCAGCTTTTGACTGCTAACCCACAAGTAGATATATTTGTAGATGAATGGCCGATTTTGTACAGAGAATGTTTGAGATATTGTGAGAATGTGTGATTAAGAAGTAGTTATTTAATTTGTTCATAACTGTTGTTTTTTATTTTGTTTTTCGAACTGGTTTGCAAAGTTTTATGTTATTTGTTAATTTAATTCATAATCTTTGATCTCATTTTATTGTTTAGTTTTAAATAGTTATAAGTGTTTAATATTACTTATGCAATCGCTTTGGGATTTCCTGTCATGGTTGTGTAAATGTTTTGAAATAAATAAATAAAAATAAAATAAATAATAAACTCGTTCCGATCTATTCCGAACGAAGTCGATTATTGTGAATACGAACGTTTAATATTTTGTCTCTTAATCACTAAAGCAGAAGATCATACAACTGAGCGAGAAAGGTATACCTACCCGCATATCTGCTGCCTTTTCAGCAGCTGTCACTGTGTTTTTCTCTCAAACTTGCTGCTTGCTACAAAGCCACTGTATCCATATGACTGTGTTCATTCTCAATTGGTGGAATGGTGTTGGTGTAGTATCAAGCAAATGATTTAACTCTACAATGTAGCGCTCATGCCGTGCATCTTGTTTAACAGTTGTGAGTGTTTCGTAGAAGTTGTACAATTTTATTTAAATTCCTCCCAATAAATGTAAGTAATTGAAATAATCAAGGTTCATTACATAGTTTCGGTGAAGACGTATTGCTTGCCACATCATAAGTTTACTGCAAAAGACTAAAAACATTTATCAGTATTGCAACTTTTGTGACTACTCAAAGTGCACTTCAGAAAACTACATTTTATTGATCAAATTGCTCTTCAGACGTAGATACTAGTAGACATCATAGAGTTTACCATTTCCTTTCTGATTTGCATTACTCTATCATTAAATAACTGTTTGACTTATCGAGATAACCTAATTATTTCAGCTTGTGAATAATGGAACTCAAATGCAAAGTGCAAAACTACGATTGGGGGAAGTTGGGGAAACAAAGTACGGTCGCAAAGTTGCTTTCTAGTGCGGATCCAGCGGAAACTATTGAAGAGTCCAAGCCTTATGCTGAGTTGTGGCTCGGTACTCATCTAAACGGACCCTCATTGATTCTCGACCGGGATGTCCTACTCTCAGAATACTTGAAAGACAATCTGGATGCCATCGGACCTGAAGTACGAAAACAGTTTGGTGTTGCTATCCCGTTCCTGTTGAAAGTACTGTCGGTTCGGAAAGCATTGTCTATTCAGGCTCATCCTAACAAAGTTAGTAGTATTTTTAATCACCCCTTTACTAACTTTGAAAGAGACAAAGAAAACTATAATCTTGGTATTCTCTGCTCTTTTAGATTTGTAGTCAGCTGAAAATTATGAGCATTCATTGTATTTCATATATATCATGTTTACAAATTATGAACTTGATATTTAATTTTTCAGGAACATGCAGAAGAGCTACACAAGACACTCCCTGACATCTACAAAGACCCGAACCACAAGCCAGAACTAGCAGTAGCACTGACACCATTTGAGGCATTGTGTGGTTTCCGGCCGCTATCACAGATCAAGACCTTTCTATCAAGTGAGTTTGTTCTACATTACATAGATAACAACAAAACAGCTTGTTCTTATTTGTACAGAACAGAAAGCTACTTATTTAAAAATGTTGTTTACATAGTTTAGTATTTGTAATTTATGCTTATTTACTAGATCTATTCAAAAACATCTGAATAAACAGTGATATTATCTGAATCATTGTAAAAATGAATGTGAAAAGTAAGAAATAGAAAAAAGATCCCGTTGTGGTGTGGCTTACATTTAATGTTTATGAAATAATATTGCACTGTGAGTGCAATAATTATTATTATTATTATATTATTTAATCAGGCAGGCAGTTGTAGCAATTTATAGTGCCTGTATCCCATTGTTCACGATTTGCTTGTCTTATTGAAGTTTTGTAGGTATTTGTCCAATTTGTTCTTAAAGACATTTGTATTCTGTGCTGTCACTACATCTTGAGGTAGCTTGTTCCAGTTAGCAACCACTCTATTTGAAAGAAAGTGCTCGTGTGGGTTGTTGTTTGAGAAACAAGTTGTCAATTTCATGCTATGATCTCGCAAACGGCTATTTTGGTCTCGATTGAATAGGGCATCAAAGTTAGATAGGTCATAGTGGCTGTTTAAAATTTTGAAAGTCTCTATCAAATCCCCACGTTCTCTTCCTGCTTGCAAGGTAGTAATCTTCATTATCTCTAGGCGTTGGTCATAAGTTAGCTTTTTAATTGTCTGGGTATTTTGGTGAAACTACGCTGAACCTTTTCAAGTAGATCTATGTCTTTGACAAAGTATGGACTCCAGACTTGGAATGCATACTCAAGTATATAATCCTGAAAAATTATGTAAGAAATATTGTAATATACCTATCATTAATTTGAGACCTGTTTAAATTACCTGGCTGCATGATATTGCCTCAAAAAATATAAAGTAGAGAAAGTAAACTAAACTGAAATATTTTCTATAATTCCAGAACTCCCAGAGCTAACCAGCATACTATCTAAAGAAGTTGTAGATGCATTGCTAGCCCATCAAGAGCAAGGTGACAGCGGGCAGGTGCTGAAGACAGTGTTTCATTCCTTGATGACGTGTCACAAAACCGCTATAGCTGAGAGTCTAAACAGTTTCTTAGAGAGATTGGAGAAAGAGAGTAAGTATTATTACAAAATCATAAAAATGATGTTCCTATCCTTTCAGAAATTATACACAAACAAACATTTACAGGAGACAAAGAAAATATATGTACAACTAATGGAACACTTCTTTATTCTTTGTTTTTTACAAAGTTGCAAATATTGAGTAGTTTGGATCTACATACTATATGAAGGTCTCAATCAGCAAAAAGTTCAAAGTGGTCTATTGCATTAGGTCCTTCATTCAGTGATTTAGGTCCTATCTCTAAAACGTTTTCCGATTCAGTACAAATCATTTGTTTATTATTTCTTTTCCAGGCACAGAAACACAATCAACTCTTCTGTATCCCTTAATAAAGAGGCTTCACACAGATTTCCCGGGAGATGTTGGATGCTGGGCTCCTTACCTCATGAACTACTTGGCGCTCCGGCCCGGGCAGGCCATATTCCTCAAGCCTAACTTGCCTCATGCTTATATTAGTGGAGGTAAACATGTTTTTAGTTCTTTCTTATCAAATTCTGGTCTTCTTCTTCTGTCGAGTGGGTATCGAGTCTATCGACCCGATGAACCCTGGTGTCCGAGTTTTTAAAGCGCATAGTAGCACAACTATCAGGCCTCTGACATGGTTTGAGTAACGACCACTATCAAAGACAGCGACCGGGACCGACGGCTTAACGTGCCCTCCGAAGCACGAAATCTTTTTCTTTTTCGGACAATCAGGTGATTCAGCAATGTCCTAACCAAACTGGGGAAAAATGCACAAAGTGATAAATTCTCAAATATCAACTTTGTGTTTCCCCTTGGGAATCGAACCCAAGACCTCCGGATCAGGAGTCCATGGCACTAGCCACTGGACCACGGAGGCAGTTTCTGGTAATCATAATACATGGACTGATATTGCAAGTCAAAAATCTACTTGCATTCACATTTCATAAATTTCATATCAGTTTTAATTGCAAAGCCAGTCAAAAGACAAAGGAGACAAAGGCAATCAAAGGACATAAAGATTATGATTATGCTGTAAAAGAGAGATTAACAGTACAATAGTTTTACAGCTTATTTGATACTTAATTCTGGATTATACTAGTCTGCTGTTATAAATTACAGCTCCATTGCTTGATAATTTCTACAATTATAAAATAAAAACAAATACAAAACAAAGTTGAATTTTCAGGGATTATTTTTGAACATGTTTGGTAT
The DNA here is from genome assembly GCA_949820665.1 of Scrobipalpa costella. Lineage (NCBI taxonomy): Eukaryota > Metazoa > Arthropoda > Insecta > Lepidoptera > Gelechiidae > Scrobipalpa > Scrobipalpa costella. The sequence goes on along the minus strand of OX463296.1, from coordinate 17,611,169 downwards.
TTTGGAAAATTTGCATATTTTTCACATTTACCTTTACACTTATCTCAAAACACTTCTAGCATACAATTGTCGTTTCAAATTCAAATTTATCCAAGGCTATTTGAGATGTTATTTATAAGTATCATTTAAGTAAGTATATGTAGTGATATTCTATCTACCAATTTCTCTGATATATAACATAGAGTATCCTATCTTATGTAGCATATATTATGTATTAGTTTATCATAAGATATGTATCAGTATATTTTATTGAAATATTTATTTAATAGTGTGTAAATATTGTCTAAGTATTATATGTAGTAATATGCACTATCCCGCTTTCTGCTTGTACAATTGCTATACCCAAAGGTTGCCTGGTAGAAATTGCTGCTTTAGCAATAAGGCCGCCTATATTGTACTGTCACGTTTGTTCCTTTTTATTTCTGTTGTATGTGTTTCTTTGTGCAATAAAGAATTTTGTATTGTATTGTATTGTAAGTTGACTGCTGGCATGACAATGCTAGCCACTAGGTATTAGTTACATGTATAGCAAAGACTAATAGAACTTTATATTTCCATCTTTCCAGACTGCGTAGAATGCATGGCGTGCTCAGACAACGTGGTCCGCGCGGGCTTAACCCCCAAACTGATAGATGTACCCACTCTAGTTGGCATGCTGGACTATGGCTCGTACAGACAAGACGAGCTACTGTTCACTCCGAGCATAGAAGACGAAAACAGCTGCATTTGGAGGCCACCCGTTGCTGACTTCGCGTTGGTCAAGATCAGGGTATAGTTATTCATTAGTTGATATGCTGCACTATGGCTTGTACAGACAAGACGAGTTGCGAACACTTCTAAACTAATAGATGTACCGACACCGACCCCTGAGGAAAATGCCAGAATGCGGAGTAAGTAAGCCAGTATGAGATTTTTTCAGTCTAGAATTTTCTTTCTAATTGCCAGCACATTCATTCCCGCAAAATATTAGCAAGTATTATTAGCAAGTTGTGGGTTGCTATTTTTATACATACATATAATCACGCCTTTATCCCGAATGGGGTAGGCAGAGCATAAACGACAAAAGAAAAGGTCGTTCCGCCACATCTGACAAGTTTTGAGGGCTATTTTAGACTGAAATGTGTATCGCTATAGTGACAGGTTGTCAGCCCATCGCCTAAATTGCAATACAATGAAGCCCTCAAATCCCATAGCTGTTTTTACAGCATGCCCGGGTGGAAATGCAGCTAGCGCATTATATGTTTTTCTCTCGCTCCCAGTCTAGCATTTTTATACAATCACCTTTATCTAGTACAAACCTAACCCAATTATTTTCTCATAATTTCAAGCACGAATATAAAAATGTTATCTATTCAAATTTTACTGTAGGTGTCAATATATCTTTACATAATTGAGTAGATGTTTCCAAACTAGGTAATATTTTAACTAGTTAGATACATAGATAAGACCGTATACTTATTAGGTAGTTAATAGAGTAGTTAGTAAAACCTAAACAGTTTATTTTACAACATAGTTACAACATATTACATTGTAGGACCCTCGGGCGTTTCAAGGATGAAGTTATTAACTAGTTAGTTGTTAGTAGGTACAGCAATAACTCTATCTTTGTAGAGATAAATTTTGTATGTAATTGGTGAGTTTTCTAGCTAAATTTTAAGTCTAAAATTCCACGCTGGACTGGGAGCGAGAGAAAAACATAGAATGTGCCAGCTGCATTTCCTCCCGGGCATGCTGCAAAAACCAGCTAAGGGATCCGAGGGTTTCTGTAAATTGCAATTTAGGCGATAGGCTGACAACCTGTCACTACAGCAATATACCTACAAATTTATATTAGATAACCCTTTAAAACTTTGTCAGACGTGGCGGAGCGACCTTTGTTTAGGTCCTTTACGCTCTGCCTACCCTATTAGGGATAAAGGCGTGATTATATGTATGTATGTATGTAAAATTCAGAGAAATATATCCAAGTTAATCCCACTGTAACAAAACTAAAAAAAAAAAAACACACGATCACACTCATAGCCCCCACTAGGATTCCCTGTATGGGGGTGCCATGGACATACACAGAAACAACCACAAATAACACCCAGACCCAGAAACAGACATTTAAATTCATCATTTAAATGTCTGCCCCGGCCGAGAATCGAACCCGGGACCCTCTGCGTAGCAGGCAGGTACACTGCCAACTAAGCTGCGCGGGTCGTCAACTAACTGGGAGTACCTCTAGATCTCGTTGTTATGTGAGTGATTATTGCTCTACACAGTCGAACTTAGTCTATTATTTATGACCGTGTATTGTGTATACAGGAGCCTTATTTTTTATTTAGCTCGAATCGGAATTATAGTATTTCCAACTCAGTTTTAGAATAAAGGTAAACAAAATGTCTTTTTACTCAAAAACACATTTCAAAAATAAATTATATGTGTTGGTCTAATTAGTTAAAATACTAAAACTACTATTTTATTATGTTGTCACATCTAATAGAAAAACTTATTTTACAAACAAGATCTTCGATTAAAAGACATGAAACTTTGTTTACGTTTATTTAACTGAGTTGGAAATACTATAACTGCGAAAGAGTTGTATGAGCGAGTGAATCATACAATGAAATAGAAAGACCCTTTATTGAATTTCGAAGTACATACCCAGGTACACAGGAACCCCAGGCTTCCTTATAAACAACCAAGAAGTTGAGATGTATCCTGTATTTTATAAATAAACTAGCGACCCGCCCCTTCTTCGCCCGGAAATTATCAGTGTTTGCGGCTTGAAAAATGTGACCTTTTTTTTTTTTTTTATATATTTGATAGGCAATCATTTGTCCGCCATCTCACGTGATGGTAAGTGATGATGTAGACTATGATGGAGCATGATTGCCTAGAAAATGCCTGTTCACTCTCGCCTTGAAAAGGCCCAGGTTATAACGTTCCGGAAATAGATCCGCAGGCAGGGAGTTCCACACTTTGGCCGTTCGCATTAAAAATGTAGAAGCGTACCGCTTTGTGCGAAAACTTGGAATGTCGACAACATAAGGGTGGAATCCCAACCGGCGTCTCGTACCCCGGAGATGGAATGGAGAGGGGGGTATCAGGTCATGAAGCGATGCTGCACATTCTCCGAAATGCATCCTGTAGAATACAGACAAGCAAGCTACTTTGCGACGATGTTCGAGGCTCTGCAGCTTTTCTTCTACCAGTGACGGGTCGGCGATGAGCTTCTTGGCGCGGTTTTTCAATAGAATCCAAGGTTGCCAGGTATTTGGCAGATCCGTCCCAAAGGTGGCAGCAATACTCCATACACGATCGGACTTGAGCTTGGTAGAGCTGTAGTAGCTGTCCCGGTGTGAAGTATCGCCTAACCTTTGAGAGAATACCAAGTTTTTTTTTTTGGCTGCAGTCGAAGCCAAGGATTCTATATATCGTCCAAAGTTCAGGTCTGACGTAAGGTTTATACCAAGAAGTTCGAGGTGATCGGAAATTGGCACGGATACATTTCGGAAAGTGGGAGTTAGATTGAAGGGACTCAATTTAGTCGAGAATAGACAGGCCTGTGTCTTAGATGCATTAAACTTCACCAGGTTGGCATCACCCCATTCGGAGATTGCCTTAAGTGATAAATTTAAATGATCTACTACGGACTCTCGACAAGACTGAATAGCTTCCCTGCTGGACTTTGCACTGGACAAATATCTACCGACAACCGTACTGTCGTCTGCATACCCAAAGGTGTCGGGTGTCAGCATATCGTTGATATGCAGCAGAAATAGAGTTGCGGAAAGTACAGATCCTTGAGGGACCCCGGCATCAATTGCCTGATGAACAGAGGAGCGGCCTTCTAAGACTACCCGTATCGATCGTCCTCTCAAGAAATCTGTGATCCAGTTGCAAAGTCCATCAGGGAGCCCATAAGCGGGAAGTTTGTTAATAAGGCTGCCATGCCAGACCCTGTCAAATGCCTTAGAGATATCCAGAGACGCAGCGAGAGCTTCACCGTGTCTCTCGATAGCCTCGCTCCATAAGTGGGTGGCATGCAACAGGAGGTCACCCGTCGACCGCCCACGGCGGAAGCCATACTGTTGGTCGCTAAGGAGATCATTATCCTCCAGGTAAGCCAGGAGCCGATTATTGAGCACACGCTCCATACTCTTACAGAGAATAGAGGTTACCGATATAGGTCTATAATTGGCAGGGTCCGAACGGCTGCCCTTTTTGGGCACAGGTTGCACGTTTGCAAGCTTCCACGACTGGGGGTCTACACCAGTCTCCAGTGAGAGTCGGAACAGACGCGTCAATATCGGAGACAACTCTGGCGCACAGTTACGTAGGACTATTGCAGGGATTCCATCTGGTCCACTTGCTTTATTCACGTCAAGGTTTCGCAGGGTTTTTAGTACCTCTTTTTGGTAAATGCGAATGGCTGGCATAGTACAACCAACATGAGGTAAGCTGGGTGGAACTCTAGCTGCAGTGTCAAGTCGTGAATTTTCAGCAAAAAGGGAAGCAAAAAGGTTTGCTTTTTCTTCTGCAGTGTGAGCAAGTGAGCCGTCAGTTTTCTGCAAAGGCGGTAAAGTGGGTTGACAAAAATTTGTTTCAACTGCCTTGGCAAGTGATAGATGGATAGGATGCAAGTTTGGCGCCTACTCTGCCGATGTGGTGAAAAAGTGCCATACGAAATTCCCTTTTGCAAAACTTGGAGGACCTATTGTAGTTTTCCTTCTGATCCCGAGTATTCGAAGCTTTGCGCAGTCGAGCATCAGCCCAAGCTTGATAAGCCGTCTGCTTTAGCTTGACTGACTTGACTAACTTGACCTAATCTAGGGTTGGGTCTGGTTTCCCTTCTGGGTTGCGGAGGTCAGATGGCAGTCGCTCTGTAAAAACCAGTACCCTCGTTCAATCACCTAGATTGGGTAGCCGACCCCGTGAGATACGGGATAAGGCTAGGGCGATGATGATGATTATATATATAAACCTTCCTCTTCAATCACTCTATCCATTAAAAGAAACCGCATCAAAATCCGTTGCGTAGTTTTAAAGATTTATGCATACATAGGGATATAGGGACAGAAAAAGCGACTTTGTTTTATTTAATTTATTATTTTATTTTATTTTCTTAGGGAAGCTAACAGCTACAACAAGTTTAGTAACAAAATAAATATAAATAAGCCAATTATAACCTTCCACAAATAAAAAACAAACTTATACGGAAGAGAAAAAAGAATGACTTACATCATATCAGAAAAGCTACAAAATAATTAATAATAAAGAATTACAAAATACACGCAACTAATTAGGTACACATTATCTGTCGATGACACTGTCTACTGTTCAACCCTGAACCTGTTATAGAACATATTTGAGAGAACCTTTTTAATATCTTGATTGCTGCTACAGAACAGATCAATGCAACTATTGCTATTCAAACTATTAAATAATCTGGGTGATCTTACCAGAAAACAATTTTTCCTAAAATTGACCTTATACTATGTAGTGATAATAAATAATTCCCTTTCGCCAGGTGGAATCCGGCGACTCGTACAACACGATCATCCGGCCCAGCCCGAGCCTGATCCTCATCACGTCAGGGTCTGGCGAGGTTTGCGACACGGAACCCATCAACGCTAAACCAGGAGTCGCCGTCTTCCTTAAAGCCAGTCGACAACTCACCCTGACTCCGCAAGATGGCTGCCACTTAGAAGCGTACCAGGCTATATGCAATGTTTGATAGTGAAACCAAATATTAGTTTAGAAGAGAGAAGATGACAGTTGAAGGTATTGCATGTTCCTTTTGTTTGGGGTGTTGTTCTGATTTATCTACAAAATAGTTTATTATCAGTCCATAAGATACAGCAAAAATGTTTACTAAAATCACACTAGGCCTATGACGTGGTAGCCGCATCTGGCCAAGTATTTTTGTTTATTTTCTGGTGAATTGATTTTTCATCACACCACAATTTTTTTGTACTTTATATACACCTATAATTACTTTTGAAGCGATTACCATAAAATTACATTGAATCAAGAAATTATCTTCCAAAGAACTTTTTGTTATGAGAACAATACCAATGCATGCTTGTATGTAGAGGTAGATTATGTACCTAGCCAAATTAATAATCGAATTATTGAAATTTATAAGTCAGATATTAATTAAAATATTATAAGTATTTAGACCAAAAGTATTGTATTGTAGTTGTAATCTTAGATAGCTCAAATTATTATAGTATCCTATTTCTATGACTATGACATTATTGTGAAAATTTATGTTCCTGAAACGAACGTGCCTTAATCGTATTTCGAATAAATGTAAACCAAATTATTATCTCGTATTTTCAATAATATCGACTCTAAAAGACGAAGAAACACTACTGTACATTACTACTTGAAAGTATCTTAGGAAATATTAAAATTAATTACAAACAAATACTAAAATCATTACAAATCTCTATTACACTTGTTTCGTTTCCCTGGGAATGGGAACGTAAAATCTACTTTTAATTTTGCGCTACATTATTTCCACAAATGTATAACGCGTATTTCGTAACAACTAAATCCGGAATCCAATACGATACGACTACAAAACAGCGGCTTATGTTACGAGATCGAATCTAATCGATATTTTATTATTTGTTATTGAATCCATTTAAGAAACGTACCTCAGTGTTCTTACTAAATTGCAATTTAGCTTTAACTAGCGACCCACCCCGGCTTCGCACGGAAATCATCAGTGTTTCTGTACTATATTATGCATGTATTATACATATAAACCTTCCTCTTGAATCACTCTATCCATTAAAAGAAACCGCATCAAAATCCGTGTAGTTTTAAAGATTTATGCATACATAGGGATAGGGATACAGAAAGCGACTTTGTTTTATACTATGTAGTGATTTGTACAACTTTTGTTCATAGAGCTTTTGTTTGAAAGGTGTGGAAAAGGGTCCGTTACGCTCTTCGCCAGTTAAAAGTTTCACCATACATTCAACCTTGATCGAAATGGTCCAAATCTATAGCTCCATCGACTACAGCCATTCCCAGGTGTTCAGTATCCGAATAGTGGTCTTTCCTGTTCGACTCTTAAGTCCGTATCTCGTATCCAACGTTTACCGCTTATTACCGGCCAGCATTCGAGACACGCGCATGGAAATCGAATTCGGTTTCGACATAAGGGCAATCATCGCCGGTTCGCCCTACAACTCCATATACAACCATCGATACTTATTTTGATAGCTTTTCGGTCATAGATATGGTAAGGGGTGTATTACGATGGAATAATGGTAGCAACTACTATAAATCCCTACCTATCATATTCTACCATTCTTGTCTATAAAGAGACAAGTCAAGATATACGTAGTTAAATCGTACCCTCAACGAATCTATAGCAATGTCTATTCGTAGTTGCACGCTGTCACTTTCTATAAGTAGTGACAGGTATATACTTAATTGGTACCAATGGCATCCTTTAATAGTGATTTAGTGGTGGTGTTAATAAGAACCAATAAAAATAGTCATCAACAGAGAGTCACCAAAACTCTCACCAAAGAAATGAAAATAAAAACTGCCATTCCTAAGCCAAGTCAAACTTTTTGCTGTTACCTAACTAATTTGAACATAAGTGACTCTTCTTAGCGAGAAGGTTCTCGAGTCGAACGACCCGATGAACCCTGGTGTCAGTTTTCAAACCGCCTAGTAGCACAGCTATTAGGCCTCTGACATGGTTTGAGTACAGCCCACTATTAGTTAGTGACAGTAGATTTTAGCTAACTGCCTCCGTGGTCTAGTGGCTAGTGCCATGGACTCCCGATCCGGAGGTCCTGGGTTCGATTCCCAAGGGGGAAACACAAAGTTGATATTTGATATATCACTTTGTGAATTTTCCCCAGTTTGGTTAGGACATTGCAGGCTGAATCACCTGATTGTCCGAAAAGAAAAAGATTTCGTGCTTCGGAGGGCACGTTAAGCCGTCGGTACCGGTCGCTGTCTTTGATAGTGGTCGTTACTTAAAAACGATGTCAGAGGCCTGATAGTTGTGCTACTAGGCGGTTTAAAAACTCTGACACCTGGGTTCATCGGGTCGATAGACTCGATACCCACTCGACAGAAGAAGTAGACTTTAGGTAATATATGGTAAGGGATGTCTGTCGGAATAATTTATTTAATTTAATGCATATTAGACCATCAACACCGATTGCTTTCTTTGATAGTGATTTAGTGGTGGTGAGAATACGTACGTATACGTATACGTATAATCACGCCTTTATCCCTAATGGGGTAGGCAGAGCGTTTAACGCCCCATAAAAGACGCTTTCGCCACGTCTGACAAAAATTGAGGGCAATTTTAGATTGAATATGTATTGCTTTAAGTATATATATATATGGTGAGAATACGAACCACGAACCACATAAAAACTCTGTCACCAACAGAGAGTTACCGAAACTCTGTACTACTTCTTATCTTATCTTACTTAGCCTACATCATCTCATGCTGGGCAAAGGCCTCCCTCTTTTCCTTCCACTCATCCCTATTTTGAGCCTCCAGGTGTCAGTGCCTCTATTCTCACATACATACATACATATAATCACGCCTTTATCCCTAATGGGGTAGGCAGAGCGTTAACGACATATACGAAGGTCGTTTCGCCACGTCTGACAACATCTTGAGGGTTATTTAAGATAGATTTGTACGTATATTGCTATAGTGACAGGTTGTCAGCCCATCGCCTAAATTGCATACTGAAACCCTCGGATCCGTTAGTTGGTTTTTACAGCATGCCTGGGAGGAAATGCAGCTGGCACATTCTATGTTTTTCTTTCGCTCCCAGTCCAGCATGGAAGATATCTCTCTATTCTCACCAAAGACAAATTCAAAAATGAGAGTAAAAATCTGCCAATCCTAAATCAAGTCAAACTTTTTGCTGTTATCTAAGTAATTTAAACCTGAGTGACAATAGATTTCAGACACCCTGTACGTGCTTTGTATAAATCCGCTGGTCTAGTTACCACTCGTTGCCATCTCTGCAATGTGCAATGCCACTGTCCCGATTCGGGATTGGACGTTACGTAAGACCCGCACATTAGTCTTTTTAAGGTTGTTCAAGTTCACTAATCGGAATCAGGTTAGAGCTAATCAATATGGAGATTGTGTCAGACTTGACTAGATTTTTATGGAACTGTAGCAAAATAAAATCGATTTGCAGTTGTAGAGAGCCGTCGTTCTACGTTCTTCTTAGCAAGTGGATTCTCAAGTCGAATGACCTGATAAATCCTGGTGTCAGAGTTTTCAAACCGCCTAGTAGCACAGCTATTAGGCCTCTGACATGGTTTGAATAACGAACCACTATCAAAGACAGCGACCGGAACCGACGGCATAACGTGCCCTCCGAAGCTCGGAATCCTTTTTCTTTTCTGACAATCAGGTGATTCAGCCTGCAATATCCTAACCAAACTGAGGAAAACCTCGCAAAGTGATAAATTGAGAAATATTAACTTTGTGGCTCAGACCACTAGATCACGGGAGGTAATTAGTTAGTTCTACGTTGTATTGGCCTTGTTGTTCCATCTGCAGCCAATTCATTTATATCCTGCTATCCAAATCTACCGGGTGTAAGGCACAAACTGATAGAGGTTGTTCAGTCAACGACACTGTACAACTTTCACCAGAAAATGTTATGTTTTTGTGTCTTTTCCATACAAAATGACCTCCTTGATCGGAAAATTTGTATGTAAAAACAAAAATTAACACTTCCTGAAAGAATTTTCTGGTGAAAGTTGTTCAGTGTCGTTCACAGAGCTATCAGTTTGTGGAATACTGTTCCTTTACCCCGTATTATGTCTTTAATTTATATACAGTAACAGTCATGTAATGACTTCTGACCCGATCGAATGTGACTAGACCTTTTAAGACGATATTTAATTCGATAAATGTAGATCACATACATACATACATACATAAAATCACGCCTTTATCCCTTACGGGGTAGGCAGAGCGTAAAACGCCTCCTAAAAGGCGCTTTCGCCACGTCTGACATAAATTGAGGGCAATTTTAGATTGTAATGTGTATTGCTGTAGTGACAGGTTGTCAGCCCATCGCCTAAATTAAAATACACTGTAACCCTCGAATCCCTTTTGCTGTCTTTTACAGCATGCCCGGGAGGAAGGGCAACTGGAACATTCTATGTTTTTCTTTCTCTCCCAGTCCAGTATGGAAGAAATATGTAGATCACTTACAGATAGTTTGCTAAGGATTACGTACACATAAGACTATGTAGTTAGTTACATTTTATACGTTTGTACTCAGTTACACCAGGTATAAGGGATAGTGGACAACAAATACCAGGAAATTCTTTCAGGAGATAAATGATCAGTCAATTTGTATGGGAAATCAAAAATTTTATTTCCTTCATGAAAAAGAAATCCTGCTGATAGTTGTTCAGTGTCGTTGACTAGAAATCCTGCTGATAGTTGTTCAGTGTCGTTGACTAGAATAGAATAGAAGAAATTTTATTTGGTAATAAATGTTACAAAAAAAACATACTGGACTTAAAACTAAACAAAATTTATACCAAAATGGCTGCCACTCAGCATATTGTCTTGGGTTTTTTTAGGCCCAAAACGCTGGTCTTCCGTGGCCACCGGTTCAAAGCGCATCACCTGATCAAGGAGTGATCGGAAAATTTGTATGTAAAAACAAAAATTAACACTTCCTGAAAGAATTTTCTGGTGAAAGTTGTTCAGTGTCGTTCACAGAGCTATCAGTTTGTGGAATACTGTTCCTTTACCCCGTATTATGTCTTTAATTTATATACAGTAACAGTCATGTAATGACTTCTGACCCGATCGAATGTGACTAGACCTTTTAAGACGATATTTAATTCGATAAATGTAGATCACATACATACATACATACATAAAATCACGCCTTTATCCCTTACGGGGTAGGCAGAGCGTAAAACGCCTCCTAAAAGGCGCTTTCGCCACGTCTGACATAAATTGAGGGCAATTTTAGATTGTAATGTGTATTGCTGTAGTGACAGGTTGTCAGCCCATCGCCTAAATTAAAATACACTGTAACCCTCGAATCCCTTTTGCTGTCTTTTACAGCATGCCCGGGAGGAAGGGCAACTGGAACATTCTATGTTTTTCTTTCTCTCCCAGTCCAGTATGGAAGAAATATGTAGATCACTTACAGATAGTTTGCTAAGGATTACGTACACATAAGACTATGTAGTTAGTTACATTTTATACGTTTGTACTCAGTTACACCAGGTATAAGGGATAGTGGACAACAAATACCAGGAAATTCTTTCAGGAGATAAATGATCAGTCAATTTGTATGGGAAATCAAAAATTTTATTTCCTTCATGAAAAAGAAATCCTGCTGATAGTTGTTCAGTGTCGTTGACTAGAAATCCTGCTGATAGTTGTTCAGTGTCGTTGACTAGAATAGAATAGAAGAAATTTTATTTGGTAATAAATGTTACAAAAAAAATATATTGGACTTAAAACTAAACAAAATTTATACCAAAATGGCTGCCACTCAGCATATTGTCTTGGGTTTTTTTAGGCCCAAAACGCTGGTCTTCCGTGGCCACCGGTTCAAAGCGCATCACCCCTATCAGAATCCCTTGACGCTGTCCCTTACACCCCGTATACTTACTCGCCAAGTACGTATTATCAGCAACATTTGATCTCAACCAATTAATCATAACTACAAATAGATCAAATTTCAGTCCATAAACTTCAGTCTAGGTAACAAATACCATAATATTACAATGGATTGGAAAGGTGATCCCGCATGTACACGCCAATATGTCAATGGTTACGACACACCTAGACCTAGGACGACAGATAGCCTGCTATTTTATTGTTGAGACCTAACAATGGACATACATACATACATATAATCACGCCTTTATCCCTAATGGGGTAGGCAGAGCGTAAACGACCTAAACAAAGGTCGTTCCGCCACGTCTGACAAGGTTTTGAGGGTTATTTATGATAAATTTGTAGGTATATTACCATAGTGACAGGTTGTCAGCCTATCGCCTAAATTGCAATATACTGAAACCCTCGGATCCCTTATCTAGTTTTTACAGCATACCCGGGAGGAAATGCAGCTGGCACATTCTATGTTTTTCTTTCGCTCCCAGTCCACCATGGAAGTATAACAATGGACCTAGTATGTATTTGGCCGTTAATTCTATCTATATCGTCTATAAATCATAGTTTTGTCAGTCACATCTTGTAGCTACTTTTCTTTACTTGAAATCTGATGTTACCGCGATAAGTTTCCTTATTAGTGTTTTTGGGAATCAATAGAAAGCAAATGAAAACAACGTTGAGTTTACGCTAACAAAAAATCTGCTGGTCAACTTTTTTCGTTTTTTTCTTTAATGCTAAACACTAATAGTCCTGTATTATTCAGAATGTTATACGCCTAATATGTACGTTGTTATGCAAAGCAAAAGGGAATGGATTTGGAAACGAATTAACTGCCTCCGTGGTCTAGCTATCTGAGCCATGGGCTCTCGACCCGGAGGTCCCGGGTTCGATTCCCGGCGGGGACGATGACATTGTGTTGTTGTTTCTAGTTTAGTTAGGACATTGCAGGCTGTTCACCTGATTGTCCGAAAAGTAAGATAATCCGTGCTGTCGGATTGGCATGTAAATAGTCGGTCCTGCGCCTGATTTCTCTCTGGTCGTGTCAGTCAATCTGTCCCATCAGAGAAAGAGAATATAGAGTGCACTTGTGTGTAGCGCAAACACTTGGGCACTAAAAACTAGTCCTGCGCAGTTGGCCGATCTCTGAGAGATTGACCGCCAACCTCGAAAATCGGTGGGAGGATTATTATGCAAAGCAGCAGACTATCGTCTATTCGAACGAGAAATCCAAGAACTGAAGTGCGAAATAGATCTTGTCTACGCGTTATATCTGTGCAATTAGATAAACTAACATTAAATATTCACGCTCTTGCAAAACGAGAAGCGATGGCATCTAGAGATTGCAGTCAAGCATTCACAGATTCACAGCCAGAGGTTCTAAGCATAGCTAAGATTAACCTCTGTTACGTATTCGCCTCGTCTTATCTTGTGGAACATTTGCATTATCATCGCCCAAGCAGTGGGTAGGTACAGTTACCGGCAAAATTCTTGAGGTAGTGGAGGAAAGATTGCTCATCTAAAATTCACACCTAAAGTCTTAAATTTAAGATTGTATTTTCGAAGAGCAAACTATGCCATTCTAAGTCAAGTTAACTGCCGTGCCCTGTACCATAATTAACAGGTCACTATCGTAATGTCTTTCCTCATTTCAATTCGCACAGTTCTAGACAACGTAATCGTTGCCGAAACCTTAATTTGGGCGTTGGCAAATCGCGACTAATTGTTAGATTGAACTGCTGAGCAATACGATCGATCTAATGCTTAGCTTATTGCATCTTAGATCTATGGATTTTCACGGTCCATTGAATTCCTAGAGTTTGCCACTGTGTCTTAATCTGTAATTAAATTTGGTGCATTCAAAGACACTAATTAAAATGATTATTGCTTGGTTTGCTTTAGGTATAATAAAATAATACATATGCCTAAATTCTGGATCGCAATGGTGTACCTACTATCTGCCACCGACACGCTAAAATGAAGAAGATAACATTATGTTTTAAACATTGTCTCGACATTCCTTATGGCCAGTTAGGTACTTTAACATTAATTACTTATAAAGGTAACTACTTACTTGTCATGTTACAAAACCCTCCCTCATCTCAGCATTTCAGTAATACCACTCTTCTTCAGGTGCTATAGATCGCTTGCCAATCAAAAAAAGTCTGGTATTATTGCTACTTTCCATCTACAACTATCGCTCTATCTTTTTATGGGCCTATGTCAAGCTTGCGCCATCAGGCACACCCACAGAATTGGGAGACAAGACCCCCTGCTGTTCAACAATCACCTTGCAACGCAATGGCTCCGTGATCATGATTATAGCTTATCGTTTTATTTATTTTAATTCATAATTCAATTGTTTGTGCACTTGAGCTTAGCGCGATTGCGATCAGGTGTTGCATCAGTAATTGTTCATATTTCGTTATTCATAGAAAGTTGACTCTTTCTAGTTTAATAAGTTCATGGCCTATTTAGTAAGGAGGCGTGGTGCTCTAACTTGCGGAGATTTACTTGTGCTCAAACTTATTAGGTATGATTCCCCATCTCTCCTAAAAAAAGTAGATAGACTGCACTGAACTACTATTAGACCTACTATTGTCTTGGAATGTACTAACTTCATTTTAAAATCCGGTACTTATTTAATTAGGTAATTTTAAAAATACTTATCAATTTATCTTTTTAGGTACTTTCCAAATGGGCTAAGGTCACTTCAACTGTGGCTACTTTGTTGTGAAATGTTTATAAAAACTTTGTTATTAGCTTTGGTAATTAGCACCTAATTATTGTTTTAATATAACTGTCTCCATTAGGCGGCACAGCCTTGATGTCGTTATGTTATGATATGAATTTGTTTATACATGGACAACAGGAATGCGCTCGCGGCGGTATCGAAGTTATTGAGTAGGATTTCATACAACTGTTTTCTATTTGTACTGCAGAAAATAAGAAACAAGCTCCGATACTATCCCACTTTTTTTGTTCTAGGGTTTTGAGCTTCACTACCTATACGTATGTTCATGTCATTAGAGTATAGTGACGATAGTCGTAATATTGATGCTAAGTAGGGGACAATACATCTCTTGTTTAGTTTGTAAGCTCTTATTGAAATGCTCTTGGGTACTACTTCCAACCGAAGGCTTAAATGTTTATTTAATTCGAGGTATGGATATCTCTTTAACAATATTTTATATATAGCCTGTTACATCGTTCTAAGTGTAATGCTTGCCAAATTAATGACACTCAGTGAATACATTTCGTTTAATGTTTATTATTCCGGATTTCGTTTTATGGCTACACAGTAGCATTCAAATTATTATCAAGTTTCTCATTTTTGGGTACGTAAACAATTACCAATTTCGTCAATCGTAGCTTTTAGTTGGATCGTAAGCTGTCGCATAAAATTCAGGGACCCTTGGAGAGATATGATAAGTACGTAAGTAGCAAAGCCCTTTTACGGAGTCCCTTGAAAGAGACCTCGGTAGATCGCCGACAAAACAAACAAAAGTCCAATTTAAACGAAATACATTACTGTCTCGAGAGGAATGCTAATTCGAGACATCAATCAGTCGCGCCCAGTGTAGTGGCACCACGTATTTTCTACAGCTATTTACAACCAGCTTTTTTCAACTGCCTCCGTGATGTAGTGGTCATGGGATCCGGAGAGTTCAATTTCCACGGGGGGAACACAAAGTAATTATTTGTAAATTTATCACTTTGTGAGATGTTCCCCAGTTTGGTTAAGATAATACAGCATACAGGCTGAATCACCTGATTGTCTGTAAGAAAATTGATCCCGTGCTTCGGAGGGCATATTAAATCCCGGTCCCTTTCATTGATAGTCGTCATAAAAACCTATTTCAAAGGTCTATTGACTTACTAATAAGGAGCGGCACAGAAACTCTGACACCAGGTTTCATTGGATCACCTGTGCTATTAGATGGTTTAAAAACTCAGACACCAGGGTTCATCGGGTCGTTCTAAGTAAACCCACTCGATAAAAAGTAGAACTGAGTTGAACCAGCTTTTTTAATTAACATTTCCTTGAAATACATTGCCTGTTTAAGCCCTATCTCTGCCACAAATCACGCTTGCGTACCGCAATGTGTTTTGAATAGTTGTCGAACCCAATAAGTCACTGATCCAATTACACTCGGCGGCAAAACTCCGCACGTATTCAATCCACGACCGCCAGTACTAATTTTACAGGGTGTAATGGACAGCTTTCCGAGAACTGACACAGGTTGCTCCTCAGTCAATAAAACTGGAACACTTTTACGACGATTTTTTTTTTTCAGGACAAATAAAAAATACTTCCCCTTACAAAATGACAACCTAAATCAGGCAATTTGTACGGAGCAGTCTTTTTTACACTTCCTAACCTGTGTTTAATTGACATTTCTTTCAAATCCATTGCCCGTTTAAACTTTATCTCTGTTACACATCACGCTTGCGTACCGCAATGTGTTTTGAATAGTTGTCGAACCCAATAAGTCACTGGTTCAATTACACTCGGCGGAAAAACTCCGCACGTATTCAATCCACGACCGCTGGTAGAAACTAATTATATAGGGTGTAAGGGACAGCTTCCTGCAAACTGACAGGGGTTGCTCAGTAAAAGCAACTGAACAACTTTTACAAAGAAATTCTTATAGGAAATGAAAAAAAATACCAAGTCTTTATATACAAATTCCCTGATCAAAGTTGTCATTTTGTATGGGGTATGTGTAAGTAAAAAGAAAAACATATCCTGAGAGAATTTCTTTGTGGATCTTGTTCAGTTTCGTTGACTGAGCAATTCCTATTAGTTTGCAGGAAACTGTCCCTTACACCCCGTATGTTCTGTGACTTGAGTTGCCAGGTTTATCTCGGGTTGCCATCTCACATTCGCCGGAGCTCGTGCCCACTAAATGGCCGAACCATGGCAAACGTGTAGGCAACACATTACCATTACCAATTGCCTTTTCGTTCGACCATTAAGAGTGTTTAACTTTTAATCAGGCATCGATTTATCTTAACCAGCAATTAAAATTAATCAATGCTAAATGCTCTACAAAAGTACTTCGATATTGCTTTGTGAATTGCAATGGGTGTGTCGTGTCATGTAGCGTAGGAATTACTTAAATAAAAAGCAATGATTAATGATAAATCTTGTAGACATTTACAAACAACACAGCTACTGTGGCAAATAAGCATTTTTTCCCGTAGGGTTAGGCAGAGAACGAATTCTGTCATATACAGTGCATTCTTACGATACTTGCAAAATCTATGCTTTACTGGGAGCGAGAGAAAAACATTATAATATGTCAGCTGCATTTCCTCCCGGGCATGCTGTTAAAATCATCTAAGGGATCCGAGGGTTTCAGTATATTGCAATTTAAGCGATGGGCTGACAACCTGTCACTACAGCAATATACCCACAAATCTATCTTAAATAACCCTCAAAATTTATTCAGACGTGGCGGAACGAATTTGTTTAGATCGTTTACACTCTGCCTACCCATTAGGGATAAATGCGTGATTATATGTATGTATCCACGTACTACGAAACTTCGAATTCCTTGTAAAACCCATTAGATCTAAGTACAGATAAAAATGTCGCAGCCAAATGTATATTGGGTCATATTATTAATTGTTTCGCTGATTGCCATACGCAAAACAATTTGCATCACATATTATCAGTTTAATTTAATTTTTTCCATGCTGGCCTGGGAGCGAGAGAAAAACATAGAATGTGCCAGCTGCATTTCCTCCCGGGCATGCTGTAAAAACCAGCTAAGGGATCCGAGGGTTTCAGTATATTGTAATTTAGGCGATGGGCTGACAACCTGTCACTACAGCAATATACTTACAAATCTATCTTAAATGACCCTCAAGACTTTGTCAGACACTCTGCCTACCCCATTAGGGATAAATGCGTGATTATATGTATTTATCAACATACTACGAAACTTCGAACTTCTTGTAAAACCCATTAGATCTGAGTATAGATAAAAATGTCGCAGCCAAATCTATATTGGGTCATATTTTTAATTGTTTCGCTGATTGCCATACGCAAAACAATTTGCATCACATATTATCAGTTTAATTTGCAAATTGATTGTATCAAAACACGTCGATTGATCATGTCAATCAAGTCGTATCAGTCGGTGAAATCCCTTTCGAGTTGCCTTTTGACCGCTTGTCTATAGGATCAGTATAGGATTACAATTATTTCGATAGTGGTCTACTGGGTACACTTGACCCTGTTAGGAACACGTTCTGTCCTGGATCTAGTTCTTATAAAGTGTCACTGTAGAGGCTTGGTGACAAAACATTATTGTTACGTCGCTGTGTAAATGCGATAGTGATCAAACAACAATACACGGTGTATTATTCGTGTAGTGCATAACATACCTATCCATTACTTTCGTTACCAACATCAACAGTAGAATAATCTGATATTATTGTAGAGAAAGAAACCGATAAAAAATCTTTCGTCAAAGAAAGGTGTAACAAACCGCGACTAAGGCCCGTATTCATAATCCGCACTTGAGATTGACAGCCAGTTTGAGTTCGTATCAGAAATGTACTTTCTGTACAAAATGGTTTGTCAAATCCATGCTCTCAATCTTGAGATAGCTTTACAAATACGAGCCTTAACATCTTATCTTCTCGGGAATACTCATTAAACTGCGGTTCAGCAATCTAGTTATTATGAAAAACAATAATTTATAGAGCTTTATTTATCCTTTAGAAGCTTAAATTCAATAGGTACACGGTTTGCTGTGGCAATTGATTCAGCTCACTAGTTGAAGCGAAAGTGTTCGCATGATTTATGGAGACCATGAAAAACGGGCGCGGAGGCGTGATCCTTATCCTTCAGCGCTACACTGATTATCAGCTGATCCACCGGGGCAGCACGCAGTGACCCGCCTGGCCAATATTTGGACAGCCAGTTCATGAACCGTGGTACAAAATACTTCGTATTTTTGCAGCAATTTATCCAGCTAGTGCAGCGAAAGTGTGCGCATGATTTATGAAGACCATGAAGGAAGGACGCGGAGGCGTGATCCTTATCCTTCAACGCTACATAGATTATCAGCTGATCCATCAGGGCAGCACGCAGCCACCGGCCCTGGCCAACATTTTGACAGCCAGTTCATGAACCGATAGTATCGTGGCTATAGCAGCAAATACTTCGCATTTTTGAACTTATCAAAGAGATACGATCGGAATCAACTTTTGAAAAATTAGAAGCGCTTTTTCAAAATATAAATTTAAGTTTTTTTTATTATTATCTTATCGTAGAATGATCGGCCAGAGTATTCAATGAAACCCGTTGCTGAAAGTTTCCCACTTAGATTCAAATTAGATACCGCGATTCTAAATCAATTTTCCATAATTTGAATATCAAATCGATATTGAAGCAATAATGAGGCACCAAGTAAACCGCTACAGATTATTGTTTCGCAAAGTTTATTGTTATGGCAGCACTTGATCACGATTCTCGGGAATTTGCATCAATTTAAAGGTAATTTTGTTACGTGTAAGTTTGATAAGTGAAATTTGCATAATATTTTATTAAGAAGACATTTATTTGTATTCTTGTTTGTTATGAATAAACTCAACAAATTCATCAAATTTTTCCTCAGGGAAATCTCTTATTCGATGAAGCATGTTTTTTTACACACAACATTAGAATAGCAATTTATATTAAATGCAACGAGATATAAATTCGAAGAGCTTCATCGGTAAACTCTAGTGCCTTGCTAAATAAAATCTAAGTTTTATGTCAGTGGAATCTAATTAGTTCCTACTTGTTTTAGGCTTTGCAATTAGAACATAATCGTATTCATAATCATTGTTTATTGCAGTAGCTAATTTATTAATATTGTTTGGAGCGATCCTGGCCACGCTGGGCATTATTTTTCAATGTATTGTTTGACTGCCGATCACCATAATTGATGCATGTTTGGACCAATTAGTCAGGTCTCAGGGTTGTCAGTAAATCGTGACCCGAAAGTAACTTGCGAAACGTGAACTAAATCCGCCCACCGGACTACGTTACTAGCACGCCTCGGCATACGTGACACTTCATATGTTTACTTATCGGTGCAGGTATGGAATTGGCAAGTTTGCAAGTAGTACAAGTTCAGAGTAGTGAGCAAATAGTAAGCAATGCGTGTTTGAGCTGGGTGGCAATAATCTATTAATTAATTTATCTGTAGACACCAGCCACATAGCTACATTAAGGTACGTCCTTACTGACGCAATGGAAGTAGGGTTGAATAGACAGGCATATTGACTGGACCTCATTCATCATATAAAAAAAAACTCATTTAGATTTAGTAATCGAGTTAAAAATATAGAAGTTATTGATTTGAGTAGTCAATATTTACTAGCGAGTAACGTCATAACCCACTATTTTCATACAAAAAAGCGTTTCTGTCATTTTATAAAAGTTACGTTAAGTTTTGATTTGACTAGTAGGCAAATAGCGTAAATAGTCTATTTGTGAAAGTGTTATATATGTCTTCAAAGAAGTTTGAAAGATTTCTTTGAAGTAGATTGCGAATACTTTTGCTAAGAGCATAACATAACTTAAAAAAGATTTAAATATTTTTTATTTTACAAAATTCAGTAGCAGGAAAAGGTCCTTGATGAGAACTTAAATAAATTATTGTTCACAACTATTATAAGGCATGTTGCAACACCTGCAAATCCATTCACTATTTACAACAAAAACAATATGACGTAAAATAAGACAGGTGCATCGTTAATTTTATAAATAACAAGTTTTTGCCCGCGGCTTCGCTCATGCCAAGTTTTAGGTTCTTCATAGACACTTATATAAGGCTTCTTGTTAACTAGTATTGAAAACCGTGTTTTCAGCTTGAAGTTTCTACGAGGAGTGAAATATATAAATTATTTATCTTTAAAGTAATACAGGGTGTGAAAAAAAGTACTGCGTTCCTTTAAACCACGTAATGTATTAGTGATACTCAACACAATATATACATTAAATTAAATACATTAAATTATTTATTTTCTATTAATTTCATCAAACAGAAACAAGTAACCCTAAGGCACGCACACTAAGGCGCGGCGGCACGCACGGTCGGGCGACAGTTGGCGGCGGCAGTGTACCTACGGCGAACGTCGTGGTGTGCGTGTGTGCCGCGCCGAAGGGCTGCGTAATTTGTTTTTGTTTTACGAGTTTAATAAAAAGAAATTATTTTTATTTCTTTTATTTAATGTGTGTATAGTGTTGTATATCACTAATACATTACCCTCGTTCTTTGTAAAAACCAGTACCCTCGTTCAATCCCCTAGATTAGGTAGCCGACCCCGTGAGATACTGAATAAGGCTAGGGAGATGATGATCACTAATACATTACGTGGTTCAAAGGAAAGCAGTACTTTTTTACACCCTGTATAATGAATTAATGAGAAAGGAGATATCTTTACTCCGAGCAGTAGGATAAATCCGGAACCAAGCAGCTTACTCTACTACATACATTCCATTTACATTTTATTACAACCTTTACTCCTACAATTTAAATAAACACTTTATTAGTTCGTTTAACGTAAGACTGTAAAGACAAGAAAAATATTTAAATTAGAAAAAGAGATCAAAGAAGCGCTGTTTAAACTATAGATCAGTTATGTTGATGAGTTCAAGTAGTACAAGGTCGATGATATGATATCTTTCTTATTATAATGCCTTTATTCAACTATACGGCTTAACAACAATAGAAGTTCTGACCATTGCGCAAAGATAGAAACTATCGCCTCAATCAGCCTCCGCAATCGATTGCAAAAAGCAAATCCACGGGTACTGATGTACAAAATCGTTGCTGATCATAATTATTGCTCCTTTTAGTAACTGCTTGTAATAAAACGACTAGTTTCCTTACGTAATTAGTTAGTAGTTTTGCGGATGAAGTAGTTTTGATTTCGGCAACTGTTGCTTAATGTCTGGTTAGTGGCAGATCATACCGGTTTCAAAAGCTTCTTATTTCTGCAAAGTCTGTTTATCATCCTTATCTTGAACTTTCACTGCACATTAGTTTAAGTGACTCTCTCTTGCCAAATTTAGTAACCGCTCTCGTACAAAAACAGAGTATGTTTCAATAGACAAGTAACGTTACCTGCCGAAGCAGTATTGTGTGTAAATGCAACGGTAGGGATGACGTGAACGCATCCTCATAAATGACGTCATACTGGCTTTACAGGTGGAGCTTACGGCCTTCGCAGTCACATGATCTAAGTAATGGTCACATGACTGCATCGGAGCTTCGCTGTCTGATCCAGTTTTCGTAAGATCCGTTCACGCGGTGCGCGAGCGCAAGTGTAATGCCCTTCAGACGCTCCATTCGTTTTAATCGCTAAGAAGAATGTCACTTGATCACAGACTTGTTTGAATAATAGCTACCTGCGTTTCGATGTCGTGCGTGAAATTGCATACGACTTCGTGTCTTTCTTCTTGTTGTTCTTTTTTGTTCGTTTTCCTATGTTTATCCGCCAAGTTTGCCGTATTGGGTCTAGGGTTTCCTTCTCTGTGTACCGGAAGTTAATAATTATGGTACCAATTATGAAAAAAAACTTACTTACTTATTTCTGCATAATTCAATATTAACTAATTGTTATAGAAGAGTGGGGCCTCCTGCTACAGGTATTATTTAATACTTACTAGGAAGGTTCCAGCCTCAGATTATAGATTAAGAAAACTTTTGTTAAAGTAAATAAAGATATTTTGATTTGATTTGATTTGAAATACATTATTATATGCTAATTATTTTTGGCATCCATGGCAAAGATGTAAAAAAAGAAGAAAAAATTGTTATGGTTATTTTGTTACTCCAAAAAGCTAAATATTAACTCATCATCATAGACTTTTAATACGCAGGAGGCTGCCTCTTAGCGTTAGAGCTCCAGATATTTCATTATTTAGCTATCTCCTCCCATGTCTCAAAAAAAATATTTTTCCAATCTCATTATACTTAAGTGCACTAAATTGCACTTGGCCACTTAATTGACCTGCCAATGACTGCTATGTGTCCAGGCTGACGCTTATGGAAGTGCTAATTGGACTTTAGAATTTCTAAAACAACCACAATTTATTTTCCACCGCAAAGTGTCAAGTTTTTGCCGCCATTATGAAATAGTTCCATTATTGGTGGACCAAATACTGAGGTTTTTACAGTCGGCCAGCATTGGCTGCATTCGTTCGCATTTTGGAGAAACTGTACTAGTTAAGTCGTGCCTATATTCTTTATTTAACCTTTTAAATTTTACGAAGATTTTGTAATTTATTTTAAGTTTTTATCACTTAGTGAGATTGGCCAGTTTGGTTAGGACAATTCATTAGGTCATTCGTCGACTTCAAACATTCTATGAAGAACGTGCTTCGCTCAGCGGTATCCATAATTTCAAAGCTACTCGTAAATAATAAACCTAACCTGTGGTCATATCATTTATTTCCACTTGTTTTTTATTTGCACTGTCCTGTCATAAAGCTGAGTCAATAGACATAACATAACATAAAAATACTTGATTGCACTCCTTTAGCCTAAAGAAAATTCTTTTTCCACTAGGCTTTGTCTGTCCTGTCTGCAGAGTTCTTGAAATATGATAAATTTAACATTTTGCAAAGTTCCGGGTCCATGCAACATATTGTCATATTCTTGTTGCAATATCAATCAAACCTTTGAAGTGCATTAAACTGCTTTAAACGACATTTAGCAGTTTCCTGACATTTATTGTCCACTCTAAATTATCTGTCGTCTGTGATCGTGGAAGATCAATGATTGGTCACTGATTTAAGATTTATTTATGTCAATTTCGTGTCACATTTAAACTGTTTCTTCCTTTTCTTTGTATTGCCGTTTTTAAGTGCTTCATGACGTTGGTGCAGAAAAATCTCTGCTTTTAGCATTGTTGCCAGTCTGAAGCGGTGACTGAAACTGTGGGATAAAATGTCAGAAAAAAAGATAGAAGACAACAGAGACTAGGTTTTCTTTCATCAATATCTATTTTGAAATTCCTTATTTTTACCTGATCAAATCACTATAGATCAAATATATTTATGTTTACTACGCTACTCATTAGAAGATGTAGACTTATAGTCCTTGAGAATCACGACTATTGTTGACAAGGGCTCGATTCTAGATACCACTGGCTAAAACCATCTGTCACTTTCAAAATTATAAAATTCGAAAAGGACGGGCGATTTATACTCTATGGTATTTTGACGCGCATTTGCACGTTTCCCCAGTATTTCTGTCAATTTTATCCACCATATCAAATGACGGCGGGTAAAAATTACAGATAACGCATAAAATCACCGACTAAATCAAAAACCGGAGAGAATAGATCTCTAGTCATTTTACAATGTTTTTAGTCTGAAAGTGACTGATAGATTTAAATTTTTGGTTTACCCGGTTGAGACTAGAATTAAGCACAAAAGAGTGCTAAATGTTACTTACTTGTAGGTGCAAAATGTCAAGTTGGGCTGTGGGCGACTAATGTATGCGATCCGGATCTCCCACCGATTATAGTAATGATTTGCAATAAGTATTGTAACTATTGTACTGCAACTTTTACGTTCTTGGTAGTTAGAAAGTTTAAACATTTTTGTAATAGAGCAGGTAACATACGTGTGATGTTAAATCACTCCATAATATACCTTACCGCACTGCTTCGTATTCGGTTCGTATCCGAATCGTGTCCGTGAAATTTCCATAAAAAAACTCGTCGGTCCCGGTCGCTGTCTTTGGTAGTGGTCGTTACTCAAACCATGTCAGAGGCCTGATAGTTGTGCTACTAGGCGGTTTAAAAACTCTGACACCAGTGTTCACCGGGTCGATTGACTCGATACCCACTCGACAGAAGAAGATAAAAAAACTGATATGGATGGGTGCGCAAGCTGTCACACATTTACTAGGAAGGCCAATTCGGATCAGAAAATATTCGGATACTGATTCGGACTGGTGCAAAAGCTCCCTTAGGGTGTCGTAAAAGCCGAACATTTCCAACCATATCCAGTTTTTTTTTTAATTTAAATTACTATATACCAAAACCCTCGGATCCCTTAGCTAGTTTTTACAGCACGCCCGGGAGAAAATGCAGCTGGCACATTCTATATTTTTCTTTCACTCCTATGCCAGTATGGAAGCTAGGTATATCAAACTCCCAATTATTTACAGTGACAATTTTTCCATCAGAGATCTAATAAGTCTACAAAACAAACTAGAACAAGGAGGCAAATGAATTAAATCGTAACCATGATAATATTTAATTACACTAATTATCTTTTTAAACCATTTATTTACCGTTTCAATTTATCTATAGTAATTGATAGTAGCTATTCGCAAAGTTAATTTAAGTAAAGCTTACGCTGGTCTATCATTAGACGTATAAACTGAAATGCCTCTTAGTTAGTCAGCTAGATTACTCTTATTAAGCTCCATACGGCTGATCTCGTTATTAGCACGTAATCTTGAAAATTGACCGCCATTACTGATTCTATGTCACGTCACCGTGTGACATGGAACTCCGTTTTTTAATTAAATTTACTGCTTTTAAATGCAATCGAATTCCTACTCACTAATAAAAATTCAGCATGTGACGAATAAAATTACTTGGAAACATATAACTTAATATTACTTCCATGCTGAGTCCAGTCCTACTCCCATTCCCAGTCGGGAGTGAGAGAAAAACATAGAATGTACCAACTGAATTTCCTCCCAGGCATGCTGTAAAAACCAGCTGAGGGTCCGAGGGTTTCAGTATATTGTAATTTAGTAGATAGGTCATCCCTTCATCTATCAAGAAGGCAGGCGTCCTAAATTTAAGTTTTGTGACTTTCGCGGTTGTTAATTACAATAAGATTATTTTTTTGAACGGGATTACTACCAACGACTATAGGCCGGTATGCTTTTGGACTGGGAGCGAGAGAAAAACATAGAATGTGCCAGCTGCAAGTCCTCCCGGGCATGCTGCAAAACCAGCTAAGGGATCCGAGGTTTTCTGTATATTGCAATTTACGCGATGGGCTGAAAACCTGTCACTACAGCAACATACCTACAAATCTATCTTAAACAACTCTCAAAACTTTGTCAGGCGTGGCGGAACGACCTTTGTTTAGGTCGTTTACGCTCTGCCTACCCCATTACGGATAAAGGCGTGATTATATGTATGTATGTATGCTTTTCCCTTAGAAGATGTCAACATTCGCCTCGCCAGTCTGCTCGTGACCATGTCGCAAGAAACTGCGATGAAATATCGAGATAACAATACACATAATCCTGTTCAAAATAATAATCTTATTGCCCCAAATTTAGTTTGCCCAAAAACATTTCCGTTCCAGAATGCACTGAGCCATGGTTGAAATCAGTTTACTGTAATATCTACATAGAAAATTCTTAATAAATATTAATATAAAACTAAACATACATACATACATATAATCACGCCTTTATCCCTAATGGGGTAGGCAGAGCGTAAACGACTCAAACAAAGGTCGTTCCGCTACGTCTGACAAAGTTTTGAGGGTTATTTAAGATAGATTTGTAAGTATATTGCTGTAGTGACAGGTTGTCAGCCCATCGCCTAAATTACAATATACTGAAACCCTCGGATCCCTTAGCTGGTTTTTACAGCATGCCCGGGAGGAAATGCAGCTGGCACATTCTATAAAACTAAACAAACAATAATAATCAGGTGTTATATCACTCGTTGTGCACAGTCACTTTCCATTTTACGCATCTATGATTTTAGCAACATTTCTGCATAATTTGACAATTGATTTGCATCCGCACGCCCCGGTTCTGTTTCCGCTATGATGCTATTTTTGTTTTGCAGTGTTATTTTTACTATTGTTTTTGTAGTAATAGATTCAAATTGCATTATTGGTTTTGGTCAAAATAAACGTAACTTAGGAATAAGTAGTGACTTTTTACATTATTTCCGTCTTTATCAACGACCATTAAATTAATTTACTACTTACATAAATAAATCAAGAAACTTTTTGATTGACCATTTTTAATTTTCCTTTACTTTGAAGCTCTAATAAAATAACTTGTACCGGGATTAACAACTTGGGATTAAGATTTCGACATTTAAGCAGAGTTTAAAAAATAATTGCTTTATCCATACTAATATAATAAATGCGAAAGTAACTCTGTCTGTCTGTTTGTTGCTCTTTCACGCCTAAACGGCTGAACGGATTTTGATGAAATTTGGTACAGTGATAGATGGTAACCTGGAGACGGACATAGGCTATATATAATCACGCCTCCGTACTTAGGGGGTAGGCAGTAGTCAGGGAACTGAACTTACTTAGTGATTTCTTTTACAACTAAACGGCTGAACGGATTTAGATGAAATTTAGTATGGTTATAGTTGGTAACCTGAAAACGGACATAAGTTATATATAATCACGCCACCATACTTAGGGGGTAGGTAGTAGGCAGGGAACTGAATTTTGTTAGTGGTTTTTGATCATTTTTGATGGGACTTTTTTATTGAACTAAGTGTTACATAGACAAAAGCTAAGGATACAAATAATCACGCCCCTGTGCTTAGGGGGTAGGCAGTAGGTAGGGAACTGAATTTAGATAGCGTTTATAACCGATTTCGATAGGACTTTTTTTATTTAACTAAGTGCTACCAAGACACAAACTAAATATACAAATAATCACGCCACCGTACTTACGGGGTAGGCAGTAGCAGGGAACTGAATTTAGTTAGTGTTTTTAACCGATTTCGAAGGGAGTTTTTTTATTCAACTCAGTGTAGGTTACTAAGACACTAACTAAAGATATAAATAATCACGCCACCGTACTTAGAGGGTAGGCAGTAGGCAGGGAACTGAATATAATGTGTTTGAACCGATTATGTCGGAACTTTTTTTATTTAATTCTGTTTTCTCGGACTAACATAGAATACATTTCATCACGCTTCTATACTTGGGGGGGGCAGGCAGCCAGATTTAAGAGTGCTATGAAGTGCATCACGCTATGTTGTTAAAACGTTGGCAGCAATTCATAATGTGTATTAAGTTGTGTAATGTGTGTTGTGTATTAATAATTCGTGAAACTTTTATACACGTGCACTGGAGCGACATAAGTTTCATGATAAACGAGAGGAAAGGGAACAGAAGTGCCTAGAGCGAGTCTTGGACGGGAGGAATGGAGGACTGGGTACATATTATGACAGTTTAAAGTTTTTAAACTGCCTCCGTGGTCAAGCGGTCTGAGCCATGGGCTCCCGACCCGGAGGTCCCCAGTTCGATTCCCGGCGGGGGACAATGACTTTGTGTTGTTGTTTCTAGTTTGGTTAGGACATTGCAGGCTGATCACCTGATTGTCCGAAAAGTAAAATGATCCATGCCGTCGGATGGGCATGTAAATAGTCGGTCCTGCGCCTGAATTCTCTCTGGTCGTGTCAGTCAGTCTGTCCCATCAGAATAAGAGATTGAGGGAACAGAGAGTGCACCTGTGTGTAGCGCAAACACTTGGGCACTAAAAACAAGTCCTGCGCAGTTGGCCCATCTCCGGGAGATTGGCCGCCATTACCGAAAATCGGTGGGAGGACTATTATGACAGTTTAGGGACGCGTGTGACGGGAGGACAGGGGGAACGTGTAGTAGGTACGTGAAGAACGATTACGGGAGAAGAGGTTTGACCCTACTGACGACTACAAGACGCTGATTATCACGGGTGGGCGAAAGAGAAAAATAAAACTTCGCGGACGAAGTCGTCTGGATGCAGAAGGCGCTAGATCATCGTGGAGGTCCTTGGTCGAGGCCTATGTCCTGCAGTGGACGTCTATCGGCTGAGACGACGACGACGAAAAGCTAGTAATGTACTAAAATTAGAAAATTTTAAATACATACATACATACATAAATCACGCCTTTATCCCTTACGGGGTAGGCATAGCGTTTAACGCCTCGTAAAAGGCGCTTTCGCCACGTATGAAAAAAATATTATATATATATATATATATATATTTTAATTTTATTATCATAGATCCTAAATATTTTCCAATTTAATTGTTACACTACATTGAAAAGCTAAATAAATTTTACTCAAACCCTCGAGAGCAAGTAGTTATCTTACAACTCTTGCGCCGGCGCAGCCACCTATTAAATCGTGCTCAAGGAAATTATTCACATACGAGAATTTATGGCCGACGTTATTCTGATTAAAACCGTATTTCATTTGAAAGTAAACCCGAATTAGTTTACTAATATTGAATTCCCACGTGTTAAAAGCATAAATCTTCGACCGTCAAGTTACTAAGTCGAGTTGTAATACATAATAAACGATATCAAAATTCGATATGTGTAATATCGAAATTCAGCGATATGTTCACGCAAAAAGTACACCTATATTTCATTACTTTGCAATCAAAAATACTTATTTTAATGTCTAATTTAATATACACTGCGCGGCGGACGCGTACATATTCACTGCCAAACATTGAGATAAAGAAAGCAATGGTAGATATTAGTTCCTTTTACAAATAACATGTCTTATCACTAAATGACGAACAAGTGTTATTCATACTGATACCGCCCGCCGTGTGTGAATTCGGTGTTGTGTGATTTTCTCTCTCTATGAAGAACACACTCGAGAGTCGAAACGTAGAGGTCTAACACCTCGTTAAACAAACAAGTGAGTAGTCGTTAATTTATCTGTAAAGAACATATCTTACAAAAAGCCTATTAGTGCATTACAGTGTGTCACCAATCGGCCAGGGACAACTTATTATCAATTCAGTGGGTGTGGGTCTGCTCACATGTCGATCTGTATATCGATACAATATACCGGTAACTAATGAGCTTGAACAACTATTACGATATGTTACAACTACAACCCTTTGAAGTTGGTTAAGTGGATCAAATCTCAG
Organism: Scrobipalpa costella; assembly: GCA_949820665.1. Classification (NCBI taxonomy): domain Eukaryota; kingdom Metazoa; phylum Arthropoda; class Insecta; order Lepidoptera; family Gelechiidae; genus Scrobipalpa; species Scrobipalpa costella. The sequence goes on along the minus strand of OX463296.1, from coordinate 17,581,616 downwards.
ATTTGCATAGTGATAATGCATTAGTCATGGCTTCTTATGTGACAACTTGATCAGTCACCTTGGAGGTAGAAATAATTTCGCATATTGTAGTACTGAGTACACCGTGTGTGTAAAAGGTAAGAATTATGATAAACGCCTGTTATGCCGCAGTGTACCTGCGGCTTACTTAATGAGTGTGTGTGGGAATCAGATATTTTCCCGCGGTAAAAAGAAGCCTATGTTACTGAGAGTGAACGTAGCTTTCTAATGGTGAAAGAATTTTTAAATTCGGTTTGGTAGTTTTTGAGCTTATTCGGTACAAACATACACACAAAAATACAAGTATTTCCTTTTTATAATATTAGTATAGATTAAAAGGCTGTAAAAAGAGAAACCTGGAGAGATAAAGGGAGGCCTTTACCTAGCCGCGGGACGAACTTTAAGCTATAGAATAAAAGAGCAATTTATACGACTTTCCTAGCAAGCATCTTTGTTAATTTCCGTTTACTTATTCCTTTTATAAAGCTTGAACGTTTTATTTAAAGTTTGATTGTAGCTCAATACTTATTTTCGTCCGCTATGTTACTTTTCCTCAACGAATCAACGAAACACACACATCAATAAATCAATGAAAGATAAAATCTCTACATACTCACTCAAACTTAAGTGCATGGTTCGATAAAATCATTCGCACTTACAGCAAATGCTGATAAATATAGATGTAGGTTAGGCCCAAACACGCCCTTGCTAAACTAAATACCCAAATAAGTAAACTTAAATGACTCCGTCCGAACTGAAATAGTAACGTTCGAGTGGCTGTCAAGATATAGACTAAGAGGTCACGACAAAAATTGTAACGATCTGGATATGGACTCTGGGTAAATATAGTAAAGACCAACTCACTGATACCATGCCAATCATCTTTTTAGACGAGGATCGTCCTCGTCTATAAAGATGATTTATTGTGACGAAAATACGAAAAGAGATAAGGCTGAATTTGAGACAGGATAAAGAAGTAAACTATACTCATATGAATAAAACAAAAAGTGATCAAAATTCGGTTGCGTTATCGAGCAATCCTCGTACAAAAGTGATTTTAGTCTTGAAAAAGTTAACGCCACCGCTCAGTCAGACCGAGATTGTGGGATCAGGGAGGTTGATGTTCTCTATATTAACCCAGTTCAGTCCATAGCCAGGGGGAAACACAAAGTTGATATTTGAGAATTTATCACTTTGTGATTATTTCCCCAGTTTGGTTAGGACATTGCAGGCTGAATCACCTGATTGTCCAAAAATTAAAAAGATTTCGTGCTTCGGAGGGCACGTTAAGCCGTCGGTCCCGTTCGCTGTCTTTGATAGTGGTCGTTACTGAAACCATGTCAGAGGCCTGATATTTGTGCTACTAGGCGGTTTAAAAACTCTGACACCAGGGTTCACCGGGTCCATAGATTCGATACCCACTCGACAGAAGAAGAAGAAGAAGTCCATATCCGAGATGGTTCCCTTTTTTGTCGTGACCTCTTAGTCTAAAACGTTTTCGTTACAATAAATCTCACGTGACCCGCACCTGGCAGCTATTGTTCACTGTTCTACAATAGATTATCTCGGTACGATTTCAGTGAACATGTCAAACTAGATTTATACTACAGGTGCAGCTGAAATGAAGGGAAAGCTTGTAACGTTTCAGATCAACTAACTAAACTTATCTATAAGTTAATTCACAGCTTTAGCTTGTCGGTCGACCTTTAAGCACAGAATATATAATAATACAAGGGCTACAAGATACATTAATAAAAATGAAAAACAAGAAATACCTAAATAACCTTGTCTCTACCACCAGTCCTAAAACATCCCTACTGTTAAACTAAACTAAACGCATCGCATACATTATCAAAAACGTGTTGAATGCCTAAGCCACTTCAGAGATACAATTTTTGACATGCATGACAAGTATTGTTACCAACAATTAGTATACCATGACGAAACGTGACACAACTGACCAGCTTAACATAACATGACCAACGTCTGTGTCATACAAGCATATTGCATAGAAATTAATTAATCAATCTTCTCTCGCGTGTCTTTTGTCGACACTAACTTATTCAACATCAATCATTTCGGTATCTTGCAAACAATAATCGATTAATTTACGCGTTTCAAATTACAATGTCTGCTTGTGAGTAAAGTTATTAAGAATCGAGCATTATAAGCAAGCGATGTATGGCATTCCTTTACAAAGTATGCCTCAAATGTTATGTGCAATGATCAAAGTATGCGGTGAAGTCGTCCAACTACATATTTTTCCATCACGGCTATGTCGACAACGTGATTTTGCAATTCATTCATAAAATACGCTGCACGTTATTTCGTAAATTTATTTGCACGAATAATTTTATTGAATTTTTCGCTAATGATAGCCTTTTAAGGCTTGGTAAATATCAGTTATTGGTGGTTAAATATTCACATTGTTTACGACAGCCTTGGTCAGGAGTCGTCAAAGAAGACAGATTTTTGATCGCTTATTTGCACCTTATTTTATCCTCTGTAATTCTGAAATAAAATCGTAGCATACAGTCATATTAAATTTTTCGCCCTCATTAACAAATATTCGCAAATGTACCCTCGTAACGTGTAACAGTTCTAACCTCGCTCTAAAACTCTAAATTCGAATCAGCTGTAGTAAGAAAATTAACAATTACACTACTTAAAGCACCCCTTTAGGTTTTAACAAGGTGTAATATGGCACGGCAGACAAAAGTATGCCGCGGGGCGTAAACTCGATCATATTGACCATATGTTGCTGGTATTTTAAGCTTTATAGAGGCAATTGGAGCAATAAGAACTGAGGCTGTTTTCAATTATGCTTGCAGGCACGTAACAGACAATTTTAAGTGCCTATAATACCTAAGTAGCTGCGTTGGTGTAGAATGGCATGTTATGAGCTCTACGTAGTTGCGAAAACTTCTTATAATATAGAATGAATACAAAACATCTTTTATTATAGTGAAATATTCGATTCCTGAATTGCAACGCATTAAAATTAAGATTATGATCATTCAATCAAATTGTAGAAAAGATCCAATACTTACTTATGATTCATCTACATTAAATGCATTTGCATTTGTAATAGTAGATAAGATCGATGTTCTAATTTTCTTATGGAAAGATGAGCAAAATAATACATTCAAACTTCTATTATATAATTCATCTATGAACACACTCGTGATCTATATTTAAGTGCTTTACTTTCTCTCTTTTTAATATTATGTACAAAATATGCTTATACCATCTTGGCATATGCGACCTTTGACACAGTATGAACTCACGAAATAATTTGTCTGTACCAATTTAAAAAACAGGATTTTCTTATTAATTTAAAATGTCAATAATGTATTGATTCAAATTGATTCGATCTGACTCCGATATTAACACAAGGGGAGTTCTTGCACTGCTTCGCATTCGGTTCGTATCCAATTCGTATCCGATTTGGCCTTCCTATGAGTAGTAAATGTATGACAGCTTGTGCTGTGCACCCATATCCGTTTTTCGCGGATACAAACCGAATACAGAGCAGTGCAAAAACCCTCTCCCTCTACCTCTACCTCTTCCTCCCTTTGAAAAATCGTCTGCTGATATTTTAAAATTATCGATGCCTAATAATATGATCGAATCAGCACTTGAAACTTCTATAACAGTTTCTACGGTATTTGAAGTAAGAACTCTACTTTTTATAATGAACATACCATGTTCTCATTATTTTACCAACAACTTGACCCTTGCGCAATTTCCCCTGGTCCATGTCATGTGTTGTTGATTTAATTATGTTATTTACTCTTTAATATCACCGAAGGTCGCATTGCCACGGCTATCTGATTTCTTGAGCGGATGTCACTGTCGCCACTTGCAACACTTGTTAGTCTTATTTATTACCAATTATCAATGCATTACATTATATCGTTACCCGATTCCTGTCTGTACTACAAAGTTATGTCTTAAACTTACACATTAAAATGAATAATTTCAAGGTTTGCAAAATCTAGAAGTGCTTGGCTAGAATTACAATTTCATGAAATCATTCTTACGCCGAGCACGTAGTCCATTACAATGCATGAAATACAATCCTAACCTACATACTCGAAACTGTCGGATCTAAACCTATGCTTACTTTCATACATTGGATACAAATAGGCGGTTCCTTGAGTGCTGCTTATGTCCATAGTTAGATGACGATACCCAAATCACCTAAAACTTAAAAGCCCCTATTAGTTGTCCCTTTCTGAATGACTACTATTGTTCCTCCTCTTTTTCTTATCTGCAATATGCCTAGTATTTTGTGGCCAAGTGGCTCGTCTATGACCGTCACTCTCCAACTCCCCACTCTTCGCATTACATGAACTCAAGTTCTTCAAAAGAATAAAAGAAAGTACGCAATAGAAATAATGCTTCAATTGCTCCACTACGACCCGAACCTCTCCAATATGGTCCGAACGCCCCCATTCAGAGGCAGCAGCATTGTTCATAAATTACTAGACAAAAGGTCCGGCGGCAATGGCGATGGTGCTCAAATCGTCTTGCACAGTTGCACAACAGTCTGTCTAGAGATGCTTGCTGCCAAAGAGCTACATTAGGGTAGACCACACATCCAGCATCGTTCATAAATTACAAGACAAAAGTGACAGATAAGGGTCCGGCGGCAATGGCGATGGCGCTCAAATCGTCTTGCACAGTTGCACAACAGTCTGTCTAGAGATGCTTGCTTGCACAGACCTAGATTTAAAAAGAGCACACAACCTCTTTAAACTGTATTAAAACTTGTTTATTATTTCGTATTTCGTACCTGTGAACAAAGCTGTCTTTATTTTGTCGAAACCACCGAACCAAGGCTAGCTGTAGCCGGACTGGAATTGACAATATGAGCTTTCTGTACATTCAATCTAGATATACATGCGGAATCTTCTTCAATCTAGATCTGTGCTTGCTGCTTAGTCCATCGCTGTCGTAACTAGACATGCTGTTGCCCAAACTGATTGTGATTGGGGAAATTCACCCGATGAGATGTGACAAACCGGAAAATTTGCTCGACATCATCACAATTGTGGGTTAATTGAATTTCTAACGGTGAAGTTTAGGTGCGGAACGAACGATCACAAAGTCTAGTCTACATAAGTTGTTAAAAAGAAGCAATTGATTTCTAGTCTTACCGATGTCATTTAAATTAAAAAAAAAACTTCGGGCTTTTTTGGCATCCGCTTTTTTATGTACCTGTTTCTATTTTCAGTGGATAAATGGTGATTTTCCTTTTCAATCCAAATTAAATTCATAATTTATTTATTTCATGACATTACAAAATAATATAAGAAAACAATCAATCAATGAACCAAGAAATAATTATGATGCAAGTAAAACTTGCGTAACCATCTTATGATTTATAGATTGTTATCAAAATGTTAAAAGGCGTGTAATTTTTATATTGTTAAATCAAAGAAGTAATTTAACATTTGTTTACTTACTATCTTATCCATAGCCAACTAAAGTAGTATGTAGGATAGCTTTGTAATACGTAGATACGTATGCATCTATGCATACATAGGTTAGGTAGGTACTTTGTATTTTGTGTGATCCGGTTGTCACCAAAATTAAGACTAGGACGTAATAAATAAACAGCAAAATGAGGAAGGAAGCTAATAATTACAAATCTTATTAACTGTTACTCAACTATTGCATCACTTATTAATAAAACATGTTTTGTCATTTATGTAGGATGTAAGTTCTTAATTAATTTCCATGCTAGAAGCGAATTACAATATAAAATTACCCAATTGGTTACCAGTAACTACCTACTTCTCTTTTTGAAGTTACTGCAGAAATCAGTACGGCGTCTAAGGGTTTTTTATTCAAGTCAAAATTTCTGGCAACATGTCACTATTACAGAACAATAAATATACGTACATTCTGTCCTATATGCTTTGATGATAATTAACAAAAAGCTTTCCTACATATATACATATAATCACGCCATTATCCCTAATGGGGTAAACAGAGCGTAAACGACCTAAACAAAGATCATTCCGCCACGTCAGACAAAGTTTTGAGGGTTATTGAAGATAGATATGTAGGTATATTGCTGTAGTGAAAGGTTGTCATCGCCTGAATTGCAATATACTGAAACCCTCGGATCCCTTAGCTGGTTTTTACAGCATGCTCGGGAGGAAATACAGTTAGCACATTCTATGTGCTCGCGATCTGAAGAAAAACTATAACAAAGCCACCAAGTTAAGCAAAAAGGAATTACGCAGGGCTCGATTCGCCCACATAGGCCGAGTAGGCGCTAAGCTTGCTTCCTATCCGGCTGGCAGTAAAGCATTCTGGTCGCTTGCGAAAGCAGTGGAAACCAATTTCTGCCAGCCATCTTTACCGCCTCTGCAGAGACCTGATGGGTCGCTTGCTCATACTGCGGAAGAGAAAGCCAATCTTTTTGCCTCCTATTTTGCGGAAAGTTCGCGTCTTGATGCCGCAGGTAAAATACCACCCCCGTTACCTCGTGTCGACTGCTCTATGGCAGCCGTACGCATCCGGCAAAAAGAGGTCCTTAAAACCATGCGAAATCTAGACGTGAATAAAGCAAGTGGCCCTGACGGTATCCCTGCAATCGTCCTGCGTAACTGTGCGCCTGAGTTGTCTCCGGTGTTGACACGCCTGTACCGCCTCTCACTTGAGACTGGTGTTGTCCCCAAATCGTGGAAGCTTGCAAATGTGCAACCTGTACCCAAAAAAGGTAGTCGAGCAGACCCTGCCAACTATAGACCCATATCGGTAACCTCTATACTCTGCAAGATTATGGAGCGTGTACTGAATAATCGGCTCCTGGCATACCTTGAGGATAATGATCTCCTTAACGATCGCCAATACGGCTTCCGCCGAGGGCGATCGACGGGGGACCTCCTCGTGCATGCCACTCACTTATGGAGCGAGGCTATCGAGAGACATGGTGAAGCACTTGCCGTGTCTCTGGATATCTCCAAGGCCTTTGACAGGGTCTGGCACGCTAGCCTTACTGGCAAGCTTCCCGCCTACGGGTTACCTGCTGGCCTTTGCAACTGGATTTCGGACTTCTTGAGTGAACGATCCATACAAGTGGTCTTAGAAGGCTGCTCCTCCGGACAACAGGGTATTGATGCCGGAGTTCCTCAAGGTTCTGTCCTGTCTGCAACCTTATTCCTGCTGCATATCAACGACATGTTGACACCCGATACCTTTGGGTACGCTGATGACAGCACGGTTGTTGACAGATATCTGTCCAGTGCAAGGGCCAACAGTGAAACAATCCAGTCTTGTCGGGAGTCCATAGTGGATCGTCTGAACTCATCGCTAAGGGTGATATCCGAGTGGGGCGATGCCAATCTCGTCAAGTTCAACGCATCCAAAACCCAGGCGTGTCTATTCTCGACAAAACGGAGTCCTTTTAACCTGGCTCCAACTTTCCGGGATGTATCCGTACCGATTTCTGACCATCTTGAGCTTCTTGGTATGAGCCTTACGTCCGACTTGAACTTTGGACGTTACATTGAGTCTCTGGCCACAACAGCTGCCAAAAAACTTGGTATCCTCTCGAAGGTGAGGCGATACTTCACACCGGGACAGCTATTGCAGTTATACACAGCTCAAGTCCGATCGTGTATGGAGTACTGCTGCCACCTTTGGGTCGGTTCAGCTAAATACCAGCTGGCTGCCTTAGACTCAATCGAGAAACGTGCTAAGAAGCTCATTGGAGACTCAGCACTGGTTGAGGCAAAACTACAGAACCTTGAGCACCGTCGCAGAGTGGCGTGCATGTCGGTATTTTACAGGATACATTTCGGGGAGTGCGCGTTAGCACTTCATGACCTTATACCCCCCTCCCCTTTCCATCTCCGGAGCACGAGGCGTGGACAGGGGTTCCACCCTTATGTCGTGGATATACCACAAATTCGCACGAAGCGGTTCGCTTCCACATTCTTAATGCGAACGGCTAAGGAGTGGAACTCCCTGCCGGCGGATCTGTTTCCGGAACAATATAACCTGGGCCTTTTCAAGGCGAGAGTGAATAGGCACTACATAGGTGAGTATGCTCCAACATAGTCCGCATCGTCACTTTCCACCAGGTGAGATGGCGGACAAATGCTCGCCTATATATAATTAAAAAAAAAAAAAAAAAAAAAATGTTTTTCTTTCGCTCCCAGTCCAGCATGGAAGAAAAAAAACTTTCCTCGAGGAATATACTTAGCTCGGCATATTTAAAATACTAAAAGTCTTGATATATGAAGATATAAGTGTAGTTGTTGTAATAATTTGTTTACTCGGTGGGCACTAATTGGCTTAAAATGATACTCGAACTTGCCGAACAAAGAAGGTCAATGCCGACGACAGTTGACAATCGACGATCAGAGATCAGAGATCAGATCACACGTGTACAGTGGGCGACACATTTTCTTGCTCTACCTACTTCAATTTCAACATTTTGTTAATTTCTCTCATTTGAGAATGACTTTATTAGTTTTGAATATTATGAAAGTATGTCCATAGAAGCGAAATTATTTTAACCCAAAAGTTAAAGCACATAAAATTCATGCAAATTTCGTACAATTCGCAGTTTTTTTATTTTTTCTGCAGTTTTTCAAAATTTATTTACCAAATAAGCTAGTTGTATTTCATTTTCAATAGAAAACATAGTATATTTTACATTGTAAATTGACTTTATAATTTATTCCTATCATTAAACTTTTTAAATCTTTCCACTTGAAATATTAGACTTGGGCTGGACCTACACAGCCAACTATTATATTAATTCTGTAATGCTAAATTAAATAAACTATCATACTTGAATTTAAATTTTAATATCATTTTATGACATAAAAAAATCAAAGGCTTCTATGCTGGACTGGAAGTGAGAGAAAAACATAGAATGTACCAGCTGCATTTTCTCCCGGGGATGCTGTAAAAATCAGCTAAGGGATCCGAGGGTTTCAGTATATTGTAATTTAGGTGATGGGCTGACAACCTGTCATTACAGCAATATACTTACAAATCTATCTTAGATAACCCTCAAAACTTTGTCAGACGTGGCGGAACGACCTTTGTTTGGGTCCTTTACGCTCTGCCTACCCCATTAGGGATAAAGGCGTGATTATATGTATGTATGTAAAAAATCAAAAGCCAAATAATTTAAAGTATAATATTATAAAATAACAAGTTCTATTATCTATGAACTTCTTATTATGTTTGGCTGTATGGCCGAATTTTCTTTGCCTTCAAAGAGAGGCATTTATATAGAGTAGATACTGTTTTGCCCTTGATTTTGTGCGCAAGGGCAAAAACAAAATAGCATTTTCAGAGAAGTGAAAATCATTTATTGACAGGATCTTACGACGTTGTAGCATGCTCGCCTAGGCGTATAATGCCTATTGACCCTTGCCTCAAAAAGGTTCTCCGCCTCTCCGTATGTAGCATAATTTGTACGTAACTGTACCAAATACGAGTATGTGTATGTGCCGTCGCCGGTGTCACTACGCCTTCGTACGTCCCGCGGTCTCGCACTACACGGTGAAAACTGGTGCAACCAAAACTTGCCTCCTCCATGACGTTCGTGCTGACATTGAACACTTCATTAACAACCTTCCATGGAAGCTTAAATGACATTTATGTTAATGTTTATTGGATACTGGATACTGACTGGTATTGCGTTGTTGACACGGTGATTGCCCACAAATGATATTCTGTTGTGTTGCTGCATAATTAGGTGCATGGTGTAGGTACATATTCATAACAAATAACCGTTGCTACGAAAATAAGATAAAGCTACGTGATGGTGATGATAGATCTAGAACTTTAACGCTCTGTAGTATAGATTTTAATACTAATGCTGAATGTAGCGCAAAACAAACACATTTAAAATCGGCATTGACCACGAAAAAGTCGTGTAATAAATCGACTTTTTAATTAAACTTAGGTCATGTAAGGTCGATTGCCATTCTCGGTCTTGTTTGATATATCTGATTGATGATAGTCTAGGAGCCAGCACTGTCCTGGGGCTGTTATTGCGACACGGTGTACCCCGATAAAACAAATCGACGTTTAACAGCCTAATAAGTGTGCGACCTCGGTCTACATCGGGTCGTGTGTTAGCTATTTGAATCAACATTGCATATGAAGGCTGCTGAGAAGATGTGTGGATCGGTATTCGACAACAATAATTACATACCCATGCGTCAAGATTTTGGGTCGGAAGGTGTGGCGGTATATAAATTTACTCTTACCACTTCTAGAAATAATTTACTTCGTTGTCGTAATGCAAAAAGAAATAAGATGCGCCGTTGCATCATCACATTTTTTGCTATAAACGAGGCGAAGTGAATAAAATGTTCCTACGGACTTATAGAAAACAATGCATTGCAAAAGGTGTTAAGACATCAGTTTCACACTCTTCTATGTTGTCTCGACTTTAATCAGAACATTCAAGGGTACATCTTATGTGGGACAAGATGATGCGTAGTGACATTGAGATCATCATCTACGTTCGATTACTAATCATTGTTACGGTCAAGTCGTGCGAAAATAAGGCTTTATTTATTTGTGCAAGTGTTGTGAAAACAGAGGTCGTCAGATTAGTTCGTTGCAAGCTCTGCAGAGTCCAAAAAAACTATAAGCACTAACAGCAAAACTCAAACCCTTGACCTTCAAATACTCAGTCATACCTTGACTCTACCTCCGAATTATTAGCAGTTAAAATCATCAAAAACATATCAAATTACACTTAAAAATGCAATCCAATTTAAAACAATCATCATCAAAACACTATATGATTTGGTTATAATAGCTAATTATCATAACACCTAAAAACGTAAAGCTATATAATAACGCCAAAATTCATGAAATTCGTAAAGAAGCTCTTTAGGTGTCACGTAATATCTTGCCTTATTTAACCTTATGAGCGGTGTTAAAATAACTTCGCGGTCGCAGTTTAAATTCTGTGATGCAATAATCATCTCTTTAAAGTTGCAATAAGGTTATATTTTAAAAAGCGAAAACCTTTAAGATAATATCAGTGGGTACGACTGGTCCATTGTTATTTACAAGCGCGATGATCCAGATGACACGGGCCCTTACGTAATGATTCCAAGATTTTCTTATGAAACCGGTCAAAATTATTGTTTATATAGTCGAGCTGTCTCTCACAAACAAAGATTCCCTTTTAAGTATCATCAGTTATCACGTCAGGGCATAAATCGGTCTGCGGGCTAAAGAAAAAAATTACATCCTTTTCTGAATAGTTTATAACTTTAAGCTAATAAAAATACATGAGAACAAACAATTATTTTGCCTCATATTTTTTAAACCAATAACATGTCTAATGCTCGTACCGACTCCAACACATGACATCATAAACATGAACTAAACATAGGTTTTCTAAATGTCACAGCACAAAGCATTAGAGCATGCTTTAGTCATGGTGCCATGTTCTTTGCTGAATTACGAGCTAGAGTTGTAGCTTTGTGTTTGTTTACAATACAATCAAATTTCTATACAGGGGCGTAGGACGCCTTGTAAGAACGAGTAAAATAATTTAAAACTGTAAATAAATAAATTACTTCCATTATGTCTTGGGAGTGAGAGAAAAAAATAGAATGTGCAAGCTGAATTTCCTCCCGAGCATGCTGTAAAAACCAGCTAAGGGATCAGAGGGTTTCAGTATACTGTAATTTAGGCGATGGGCTGACAACCTTTCGCTGCCTCCGTGGTCTAGTGGCTAGTGCCATGGACTCCCGATCCGGAGGTCCTGGGTTCGATTCCCAGGGGGAAACACAAAAGTTTGATATTTGAGAATTTATCACTTGGTGAATTTTTGCCCAGTTTGGTTAGGACATTGCAGGCTGAATCACCTGATTGTCCGAAAAGAAAAATATTTCGTGCTTCGGAGGGGACGTTAAGCCGTCGGTCCCGGTCGCTGTCTTTAATAGTGGTCGTTACTCAAACCATGTCAGAGGCCTGATAGTTGTTCTACTAGGCGGTTCAAAAACTCTTGACACCAGGGTTCATCGGGTCCATAGACTCGATACCCACTCGACAGAAGAAGACTACGAGTATGACATCGCAATTTGAAGTATGCACTGCGGATGCACAGTTTTTGTCATATTTCCGATTCCGAGTGTTGTAATCATAATCACAATAATAATCTTAAGCGTAACATCTATTCCCACGTGGCATGTCGTAATGTGCCTCTGTCTTTTTGGTGCGCTGCCAACTTAATTATAGCGTGAGCAAAACAAATGATTATAATTGATTACCTCCTGATTATCTACGATGTAATTTTCTGCGTAGAGTTTCAAACAGTAGAGAGCAAGAGTAGCTAGATATAGATAGAATCAAAGATTGGCAAATTTGACCTCCTGGTCACTCAGTAGCATAAGTTAGATTTAAATCGAGAGAGTATTAAATACGACTTCCATGCTGGACTGGGAGCGATAGAAAACATAGAATGTTCCAGCTGCATTTCCGCCCAGGCATGTAGTAAAAACCAGCTAAGGGATCCGAGGGTTTCAGTATATTGTAATTAAGGCGATGGGCTGAAAACCTGCCACTATAGCAATATACCTACAAATCTATCTTAACTCTTAACCCTTATAACTTTGTCAGATGTGGCGGAACGACCTTTGTTGTTTAGGTCGTTTACGCTCTGCCTACCCCATTAGGGATAAAGGCGTGATGTATGTATGTATAAAATGTGACAGTGCTATCGATTCGTAGAGCGCACAACCTAACTTAATCTTGACTAAAATTATTGGCGACTCTTTCTATTCTCTCATGACAGAAAAGGACAGGTATAAACTTATAGTCAAGTTGTGAATTTGCAACTAAGAATTGGTAACTATACCTAATATATACGTAATTTGTAGAATATGATTCAAACGATTGAGTTCATTTTACTCTACGTGCATACATCTTCTGTCTGTACATACATTCTTACTTCTTATGTGTTAGATACTGCGTTTACTTGTGTTCCTAAAACACTTTCAACAATGTATTTTATGGGTCCAGTATTTCTTAACGCACAACGCACCTATCCCGCACTCGCACGCAAATGTGGCCACCTGTACACCTTCAAAGTAAACGTTTATAATCCAACAAGTACATACCAGTTTTGTATCGATACACAGTTTTTAATACCAAATGATTGTGTAATAATAAACGGAATATTTTTATGGGACCAGATGGCGTTCAAATAGCTATCGCCCTAAATTCGGTGTCAGTTTTGCAATTTGCAAAATATGCTCACACGCGAAACCGTATGGAGGTATCAATTTTTGAAATAATAACGTGCTTCAAGGCAAACTCGTATCAATTTAGTCCATTATTCTTTCCTTCAAATTACGTATTAATGGCCAACATAAATACACTATCTGGCATAACACGACATAACATTATTTCAAATAACTTTGATCTTATAAGGTTTTTCTTAATCAGCTGCGGAAACGGAAAATCAATACGAAAATATTAACCCAATTTAGCTCCGGATGTCAATAAATAGACACAAGGTGCCACAAGGCGTAGAAACCACGTGTGTACCTATGAATTATATTAGATGTTGCTTCACTTTGACTGGCCCGCTAGCTCAGTGGGTAGTGAACCTGCCTGCTGTGCTGAAAGTCGTGGATTTGAATCCCACACAACAAAAACTTTTGTAAACTTCTATTTATAAATACATGTGCCTGCCTGCTTGCCTAGCCCGTGAGAGATACAGGCATTTCTGTACGTAAGTACGTGCCTTTACCACTTTTTCTACCATAAATACACACAGTTAAGCACACCTCTATCTCTTAATATAAAAGTGTGCTTAACTGTGTATATTTATGTTTAATCTTCTAAAAGTAAAACATGCTGCCACATAAATCCATAAAAATGCATCCATTATAAAGAGCTGTCTGCATAATGCAGCAACTTTCGCGCATCTATTCAGCTTTTTTGCTAACGATGACTAATGCTCTAAGTCACATTTTTCACCTTAGAGTCTAAGGTTAGGCTAAGACTAGTCTTAGCAGCTGATTATAATTCTGTCAAAGTGATATGTGTATATTGCTTTAAATACGACAACACCATCTAGCATGCCATCTTAATTTAGGTGTGTAACGCCACTTTGACGGGATTATAATCAGCTGTTTTATTCTGTCAATAATTCATAAACAATTTAGAAAGTGACAGAACGAAACTAAAATAAGTTAATTTGTGTCTATAACAGAATCCGTACCAGTATAATACGTACGGTACGGTTGCCTTTTATAATCAGGATTCGTATTTTTTAATCACTCGAATCGACTTTGCATATAAAAAACTAACATTCCCATTCAATTGTATTAAAGATACTTTTTCGTATGCGCATTGAAGTTCGAGTGAATAAAAAAAACGACTCCAGAATTACATGATATACGTAACATGTTAACATTTGCAAACATTTTGTGATCTGCTAGAAAGGCATCATCATTATAATGCTTTAGTGAAAGCTTTTGAAGTTCTAAAAATAAGATAGCGAATATAATGAAGATGTAATCTAGAAAATTATATATTTTTACTGCGCAGGTTTTACAGCTTGAAAGGTATTTTGACCTCTCGTTGTTCTAGCTTGAATTTTCTAATGTTTCTTTTCTCGCATTTTGGTTGATACAAATTATTGTTCTGACTCACACAAAGTACTAAAAACAGAAATTTGCAAAATTGTCTTGATAGAATAGATAATATAAAATACTCTCAAATAGTTAAAAATGATAAAATGATTGTTCTTCATAAATGACGAAAATATTTAATTCCTTTGGAACAGAACCATTCAACGAAACAATTGACTTAAGAAAACAAAATATAGGTACGATACATTTACAATAAGAGCATTTTAATAGCGCTTTTAACACTTTAATAATAATCATCTTTTACTTAGCCTAATTAGGCTTTAATTGTTCAATTAGGCGTTAAGTGTAAAACTTTACATAAAATTTGTAATTACATTGTGTTTGTATTATCATAAGGGAATATAATATACTTTAGATTATTGACAAGTCTGCTTCAGAAGGTGGGCTATTCCATTACTGTTTTGAAACCTCAATGGGTATATTCAAGTCTCAAACCTTGAATGAATTAGGCAATAACTTATACGCGTTAAGCTTTACAGTTTTGTGCAAATTATATTCAAGCCCATAACATTAATAATTCATAAACAATATATCAAATAAGCGTATGCATTTTGCTAAGAAATACGATTCATATTAATTTTATTGATTGTCAAAATTACTTTAGATATTTATAGATAGAAATACATACATACATAAAATCACGCCTTTATCCCTTACGGGGTAGGCAGAGCATAAAACGCCTCGTGAAAGGCGCTTTTGCCACGTCTGACAAAAATTGAGAATTTTTTTAGATTGTAATGTGTATTGCTGCAGTGACAGGTTGTCAGCCCATCGCCTAAATTACAATATACTGTAACCCTCGAATCCCTTTTGCTGACTTCTACAGCATGCCCGGGAGGAAGGGCAGCTGGAACATTCTATGTTTTCCTATCTCTCCCAGTCCAGCATGGAAGATAGAAATAGGATCAAATGAATATTATTTTCCAGCTATTACAATGAAACAGTGTCTTTTATTGTTATTTATTGGGCCAAGGGTTAGATTTTATGAACCTTTTTGTTTGTTTCCAAATAATTCATAAATTTCACTGCCCTGCCTGTCCAGCTCTTCCAAAATCATCATTTATTGCAAAAAAAAAACATGTCTTAATAGCCCAAGCAATTGACTTCAATTAAAAACATTGCTACCGTTTCTAATTAAGATTGAAAGCATTAATTAAAAACAAATCCACTACGCTGAAATACAGCAAAGCATCCTTCAGGTTTGCAAATAGAATGTGATATAGAGTCAATCGTTCGGTGGTGGGTCGGACTTTCGTCGCAGGCTTCGCCGCGCGCGCTCACTGACCGAACACAGTACGGTCGACGGCGCAACACAGCTTGCACGCGCCTAGAATAACCCTAATTTAAAAAATATATTGTTCCCTAAAAGAATGATACCAAGAAATTAGACTGGATTACAATAAACGTGACTTTTGTGACTTATGTTAGTGATTTAGTGGTCGGAACTTTTTGTGTGTGAGTGATGGGTTCCTTAATAATATCAAGGTATGTGTATATTTATCTCTACAATTACTTCTGGATTATAATTATAACCTTAGCATAAAACTTTTTTCTTTTATATTTGGAACGTATCGCAAAAGCATCTCGTTGATGTCTTTTGTAGCGCGCCGCTGAAACAGCTACGAATGTGCTACGCCGTTTCGCGTAGCTATAGTATTTCCAATTTGGATTTAGAAAAAAGGTAAACAAAGTTTTATATATTTTTATCGAAGATCTTGTTGCTAAACTGAGTTGAAGCTATTACATATAACAACATCATGAAATAGTAGTTTTAGTAACTTAGCTAATTTGCCAATACGTATTATTTAGTTTGGAAATGTGTTTTTGAATAAAAAGATATGAAACATTGTTTACCTTTATTCTAAAACCGAATTGGAAATAATATAATGCGTTTCATGATAGTTGTTCATGTTCCTATTTATGTCTTATCTTTATCTGAATTTGTAATATACGGATACTATATTATTATTTTTAGTCTGTTCATTCTTATTGGTATCTTCTTCATAGCGAGTGGAAACGAAGAACCCTGGTGTCAGAATTTTTAAAACCGCTTAGGCCTCTGACATGAAAGTATTCCCTTGTTGTTTACGGTGTATCGCCCTATAACTAACGCTTTTTTCTTCGTGTGTTAAATAGGGCCTCGAATAAGACTAAACAAAGTGACAGGTACAAAACATACTTCGAAACACTCAAATCAATTCACAGTACAGTGGATATACCTAGGAAGAGATGTAGCTGGAACATTCTATTTATTTATATAAATTCAAAAATCCAGCATGGGTTTGCTTTACTTCAATCTTAAAAATATCTTGTACAGTAACTTGACCCAGACACGGAATCCCACGCGATTGGAAGCTCGTTTAAAAATCACTTTGAAGTGAAACAAAACGAAAGAGGCGTGACTAAAGTTGTTAATTGAGCGTATCCGTGACTAAAAAAAAGCATTTACTGGGTACAACAGTAATCAATACAATTATTGCTTTATTATTTTTAACTAGGTGTTTGGTCATTTTTCTTTATAGTTGTTAAAAATGGCCTAAAAATTACAAATTACTGCTTTATAAAAAAAACTGTTTTTACATACATTTATATAATCACGCCTTTATCCAAAATAGGGTAGGCAGAACGTAAACGACCTAAACAAAGGTCGTTCCGCGACGTCTGACAAACGTTTGAGGGTTATTTAAGATAGATTTGTACGTATATTGCTGTAGTGACAGGTTGTCAGCCTATCGCCTAAACTTCGCCTAGATCCCTTAGGTGGTAACAGCATGCCCGGGAAGAAATGCAGCTGGCACATTCTATGCTTTTCTCTCGCTCCCAGTCCAGCATTGAAGAATTATATATATGGAAAAATATTCTGTTTTAACACTAAAATATGATGAAATCAAAGACTGATAGTTACTACTGTAATCGTACAAGCTTATCTCACAGGAAATGTAAATAGCTGTTTAATCTATATTTTGACCGAAAATCAAGGTAAATGTATCATAGAAAATTATTTAAATTTATAATTTTATAATCTGAGTCAATCGAGGGCGGTGATAATTTAATTAAATGTGACCATTTGTATGGATATGACTCAATTAATTGCTATGTTAATGGATTAACTGTAAAAGCTTTGAACTACCGCATAACATATCCCTACGTCAGAACTACATAGGATCTAGGTATATACCTGTGTGCAATAGCTTACCAGGATTCATATAAGAACTATCCTAGTATTTAAGATCTTGTAGAACACTATATGAATGCATGAATTATGAATTATCTACATTAAATCTCTTAAGTATGGACAGTATGGAGTAGAGTAGAAAAGCTTGGCGCCTGGCAATTTCTTTAGGGACATTTAAATAGAATAATGGTTTACTACTGTAGTGGGTTATCATTGTCAGTCTATCGAACTCTTTCTACTAGTTTTTCCCTAGAAAACGTAACATCATCGACGAACATTATTAGAAACTTCTATTAATATAGGCCCGCGTCTTCAGTGGTTCGATTTACCATTCGGAAAAAACACGATTTATCATTTAAATCTTTTCACGTCAAAATGTTCGTTTAAATTTAAAATTAACACGATTCCGTAAACAAACACTTCTAGAAAGCTCAGGTAAATGGCGGTAGTAAGTCCCGTTTAAAAATAACCGAAACCAGTATTAGTCGTCATGTGCTATACATACAAGGTGTCAATTCAATTGCGTGCCATAGCCCAGGGGGTGTTTTAGTAGTTTAGTTTAATATGTAAAAATATTTAGTTTAAAAGATCCGACTTCCCTATAAAAAATATAATTATTATCTGACCTAAGGTAATTTTGTATTGGAAAGTCTAAAAAGTTTTGTTAAAGTGGAGATTTTAAATATTTTTATGTGATGCTTTATCGTTACCAAAACAGTACATAAGCTAAGGCACATAATTAAATTAACACCCTGTATAACAGATGCTTGTTGCGGTCATCGAAAGCGAGAGTGAACGCGCGCTTGAGATCGCGATGAGATACGGTATCGGTAAAACGGTGACTACGTGACGCTTTGATTGTATTGTAACAGATTATAATATCGGCTAAAGAAATGAGAGATCAAGAATTTCTGTGGGTTAGATAAGAACTTCGGTTGCAGTAGTGATCCCAAAGACGCAGGTTTAATTTCGACCCGTGCTGTAGGTTTAAATTTAATCGGTACTGTATAATATAGCGTGTGCTGATTATAGTTTGAGATGAGATCGGTATCAGTAAAACGGTGACTACGTGACACTGCTGTTTGATTGTATTTTAAAAGATTATATCGGTCTACTTGAAATAACGTTTAAAGAAATGAGATATCTAGAATTTGGCCGGATCGGATAAAAACGAATCTTACGAGTAAAGTTGCGTTGCAACAAATGAACGTTTCATCGGTACAGGTATATTGTACGTGAATCACAATTTAAAAGCCATTTTTCCGTTTAAGTTGACAAGTTATTTCAAATGATGGAGAAGTTTGAAATCAACATTTTAGCTAATACTCTTTTGAAAGTCAATAATCTTAGAAATTTCAAAACAACAGGAAAAATGGTTATTAAAAATGTAATACTAAACGACTATAAATTATTGTATGCTAATAAATTATTACATTGGATAGCGATAGAAGTCAATAATTTATTATTTATTTTGACCGTAACGGAATATTTTCTAGAACCGCGTGGGTGATTGTCATATCATAAAATATGAAATTGTGTAATTATTGTCCGAAGCATTAGTCACCTATAATAAATATGTATTATAAATATTTTGAATAAATTCCTATTCATTACAAAATTCAAGGCTCACGCAGTTTAAGGTTGCGTTGTGAAATATAATTTACTTGTCTTAAACGTTTGGTTAATTTAAGCAATAACACTTTTTCAAATATCACGAGTTTTTTAACGGAACAAGCCATTGGTTTTCTTTTTTTCATTGAACTAAAGTAAAGGTACAATTAATGTATGACGAAATACCAAGATACCCTTACCACTTCACCTATACGATTTTCATTAATTGCAGGTACTGCAATGCTGATTTTCACCGTAGAGATAATCTATATTTTTTTCCTTCTTTGGATATCATACCTTTTGCCAGGTCCTTTATATCCATGAATTTGGGTCTTTGACTTACATATAGTAACCAAAAGACTGTTTTGTTTGTGATACCATCTCCATTCTAGAGTCTTCGAAAAAATTGTCAGCAGTATTTTTGTATTCAGAACAAAGACGATTCTCTTTTGAAGCAGTTTAGGCGATGTTGCATATTTCTTCGCATTTAGCCTAAGTACCTGGCCGAAGTAAAAAGTTGGTAACCTTTAACCAAATGTGGGTCACCTCATAAAATACTCATAAGGTTGTTTGATGTAATAAAAGTACGTAGAGATCGTAAAGTTTAAGTATAGTAAGTAAGTACTTAATGAATGATGGTGGGCTATTGGGTTCCATTCCACTACTTCCAGTGTGATAATAAGCCTTCTTTTAATTCAGCGTGAGATTTAATTTACGCAGAGCTCTTCGAATAAGAAAACCAGCGCGCTGTATTTACGTACTGCGAATTCGATTTCCGGTTCCGCAAATAAACAACTGTACTAATATTTTAATTTAAAATTCCAAAAAAATAATAATATGAAAGCCAAACAAACAGAATAGTTAATTTAAAATTAAATTCATGCTTAGGTACTGAAAATTACTTCAGCGAAACATAAGACTTTACATTTTTCAGTAAGGGCATGCCTTATTTGATTTTCTAAATTTAAAGAACCATAGATTTAATGAAATAAGGGCCTGAATTCCATCTAAGTAGCTGAACAATAATAAACTGCCGTAATTGCCGTAAATGTAGAGATCTCCAATAAATTCTCCTCGTCCCGGTGACAGGTGCTGACGTAACAGTGGCGCCGCCGGGCGGGGCATCGCACGCGCATCTTGACTTGCGCAACCGATCGATAATGTTACAATATAAAATACGACAACACTTTATATGAATGTATTGAAATAAGGAACTAAAGCTGCCAATTGCTACTGTCAACTCTATTCTTGTCAGTTCTAGCATGCAGCGCCCACCCACATTCATTTAAACCCTTGTCGTATGTAATCAGTGCTATAATCTCAACTGCAGCCGTTATTGCCGAAAACGTACATCCAAGAATCCAACCGCCGTCACCTTTCCATTGCACGTCTTACTTTTTACTGTGATGTAATAATCAGCAAGATTGATGCTTATTTCATTGAAAGTGTGACACTAACAGTTACACTTTCCACGACGGTAAATGAACTCCTCAGAGACGAAAGGCGATCTTCATGGCTCGGATGACCATATACTGAGTGTGTAAATGATAATGAGTGTCCAAGTCCATACATGGATGGTTATTTCACTTCAAAGTATTGTGTGACCCTTATGGAATTTGGTTTTACTAGCTTCCATCCGTTACATCCTGTTTCGATCAATAAAAATTGCAAGCGCATGATTTATCAAATATGCTAAGAGTTGATTACATAAATTCTTGTTTTCTGCATCATATTTGCTTACCTTTACCGCGAGGTGAGCCGTGAGATCAATCAAACAACTTGACCTGCCTTAAAAGTTTAAAGTAAATCGCGATCGCGCAACCGTAGATGCCCATGCGCATCCGACCCACGGTCACTGGGGCAATGGACGCGCAATTAGACGTTACGCAATCATTTCAAAAAAGGAACGAAATCTCTTCGCAATGTAACTGCATTATGCAAGTTGCTTTGGGCATATTAGAATTGATAAAGGTCGTCTTTTGCTAATATTTTTTTGTGTCTTAGAAGGATTAAATTCTCGATTTTTGCATAATCTATTTTTTATTCCACAAAATGTTGGCAATTTACTATAATAAGCTTTTAGCAATTAATTTATACTCTTTCGTATGCATGCAGCAAGGGCGCAGCGCGCTTCATACTGCTGTAATTGCAAATCCTTGAAAGCTGTTAAGCTTTGAACTTGTAAAAAGTGCAAATTTATATAATTTTCATTGTTGTTAGGGTATTTATAATACATTCAAGACAAAAAGTTTTAAACGGCTCAACGACACAAAAGCATAATAATAGAGTACATTTAAAAAAAAAAGCAAATGTAGCAGTGAAAGGATAAATGCACCGAACGATGACATTTTTGATGCGAGGCCGCCGGGTCTTTAGCTCGACTAACGGAAATTGGTGCCGATTCTGATTGTGGACACAACATAACTAATTTTAGTTTAATCATGTCATGTTCTAACATTTGAATTAAAAATGAGACAGTAACAGCTGATTATTAACTTTTCAAAGTGAATTTAAACGCCTAAAGTAAGACTGCATGCTAGATAGTGGGCTTGATTCTAGACTGGCTAAATTAAATTAAAATTCATTTATTTCAGGCAAGATATCCCATAGTATGTCATTACATTGTAAATTGTCATTGAATAGTAAAACTAAAATTAAAATCTATTTGTCACTTTCCGACTAAAAACATTGGAACAGAACAGGGGAACTATTCTCTTCGGTTTTTGATTTAAAGTCGATGGTTTTATGCGTTATCTGTCATTTCTATTCGCCGTAATATGATATGGCGGATAAAATTTACAGAAATACTGGGGAAACGTGCAAAAGCGCGTAAAAACCGAGCGGACAAAGTGTACAACTATAGAGTATAAATCGCCTATCTTTTTTTAATTTTATCACTTTAAAAGTGAACGATAGATTTTCATTTTAGTTTTAGCCGGTGGAATCTAGAATCGAGCCCAGTGTCGTCATATTTAAATAAATATACGTCACTTTGACGGGATTATAATCAGCTGTTGTGTTACTGTCTCTTTTTCAATTCAAATGTAAGAACGCGTCAGGATTAAACTTAAAATAATTAAGTTGTCTCCACAACAGAATCGGCGCCATTCTTATTTACTAGGAACTCGTATCTAATTACTTATTACATTTTATCTGCCGCATGTTGCAGTACATAAAATAAAATCAAATTAAGATATATACAATAGTGGAGGTTGTATAACAACTGCAGATCATGTTGCAAGCTACATTTGTATTTGTGGAAATTATTTTAAGATTACTTATAAAGATAATGTCGAAGCGTTTAATCACTAATTATGCTTTCTTCGCTTCGTTTTTCTAGGTGCCTCATTTTTTTATACCAGGTGTAAGGGACAGCGTCCCGCAAACTGATAGGGGTTGCTTATTTAACGACACTGATCAACTACGAGCAGGATTTTTTTCAGGAAGTGAAAAATAAATAGCTATTCCACACAAATTGTCCGATCGAGGTGAATATTTTGCATGGAAAAGTCTTTTTTCTTCTCTTCCTGAAAGAATTTCATGGTGGAAGTTGTTCAGTGTCGTAGACTGAACAACCCCTATCAGTTTGCGGGACGATGTCCCTAACACCTGGTATGACGCTTCGAGGATGTCAGGTGTATTCAAATAATACTTAGTTACACAAAGACCTTACAATTTGTCTTTACTTTTTTAATTTCTCAGTGACGTTAAGGCAAATAAATGCATGATTTTACTATAACTTCGCGTCAGTTTATCTTAGATTGCTTTAATTTGCATAATTTATTCCCGTATCAGGGCTCGGTGATCTCAAATTTCACTGACCACAATGAGATAAAATAAAGCTGGGTACTTGTTGCTAAATGTAACAAGTACCTACTTAGTTGCAACGCATAAAGTACGATATAGTTACCGGCACACTTCTTAAGGTAGTGGGGAAATAGTTCGACCATTAAAAACTCACACCCATCTGCTGAATTTATTCGCAAAATATGTCATAGAATGTGCCAGCTGCATTATCTTCCGGGCAAGCTAGCTAAGGGATCCGAGGGTTTCAGTATATTGTAATTTAGGCGATGGGCTGAAAAATTGACACTACAGCAATATACCTACAAATCTATCTTAAACAACCCTCAAAACTTGTCAGACGTGGCGCAACGAACTTTGTTTAGATCGTTTACGCTCTGCCTACCCCATTAGATATAATGGCGTGATTATATATATATATATATATATAATCACTTTATTGCATAAACACAAAAGAAATGTAATTTACAAATATAGTGTGCAAGGGCGAAATTATCTCTATGAAGAGATCTCTTCCGGCCAACCCAATGGTAGTAAGAGAAAGTGAATAATTTTGAGGGGACAAGAAAATGCAACATTAACAGAGACTAATAATAATAATAAATAAAAATAAAAAATACTTACATACCTATACATAGAATAAATACCGACCGTATATTACTATCTTAAATAAACATACATATATACTAAACAATATATTGATACATACATATGCGAATAAACTACATAAATACATACATCAAAATTGTTCAGATAAGAAGTGCTCTTTTAATCTGTTCTTAAAGACATTCACTGAGGGACTTTCTTGAATTGTCTTAGGCAGTTTATTATATGTATCTATGTAAAGTAAATTGCCGGGAGCTATAAGAAGTGTAGCGAGCTTTATAAATCTTTCACTTTGGTACAATATCCAGTCCTGTCCTAATTGGTTTAATTGCTCAAGTATATCAGCCAGCAGGTGTCCCTGTAACGTTTGAGGTGCGTGTACACTATCGACAGGTTGACAGGGCGGTTCTTGACAGGGATATATTATGTATCTGTAACGTAGCAGCCTTTCACGTGACTTCCATTAATAATGTATGTGTACGTTGCGTATGTCGTTTTGCTTAATTCACCAACTTTATGCTGTTAGGAACAATTTTGTTGGCAATAATTCAACACTACTTCTAGGTAAAGAAATACAGTTATTCGTAGAGATAATTTATTGAAATAAGTACTAAGCTTTTATAAAATTGTTCGCTAATTTACTATGATTGCTCAAACGCCAGCATAACCGATATATTCGTTCTGAGAATCATTTAATCACACACTCAAATAACTCGTGCCAAATGATCGGACATTTCTGTTTAATAAAATCAAGTAGGTAAGGTATAGTTGTTTTATATAACGACTGCCGCTTTGGCATACTTGTGTGTGTAAATACACTATCTACACTTGCATTGCCTTAGTGTGCGTGAGTTCGCCCTATTAAACCTTTATTTAGGCATGGAAGTATCCATGCTGGACTTCTTCTTCCTAGCGAGTGGATTCTCGAGTCGAATGACTCAACGAAATTTGGTGTCAGAGTTTTCAAACCTCCTTGTAGCACAGCTAATAGGCCTCTGACATGGTTAGAGTAACGACCACTATCATAGACAGCGACCGGGACCGACGGCTTAACGTGCCCCCCGAATCACGGAATCTTTTTTCTTTTCTGACATTCAGGTGATTCAGCCAGCCATGCTGGAGTGGGAGTTGGAGAAAAACAAAGAATGTCCCAGCTGCATTTCCTCCCGAGCATGCTGTAAAAACCAGCTAAGGGATCCGAAAGTTTCAGTATATTGCAGTTTAGGCGATGGGCTGACAACCTGTCTCTACAGCAATATACCTAATAATCTATCTTAAATAACCCTCAAAACTTTGTGAGACGTGGCAGAACGATCTTTGTTTAGGTTGTTTACACTCAGCCTACCACATTAGGGATAAAGGCGTGGTTATATGTATGTATGTATGTTTACGCATACCATGTCTGTACGAACAACCACAAGTATGGCCGAGCGACAGTCGTGATATAAAAATACTATACGTAGGCAGCTAACTCAATTCAATGCCCTTTATTGCAATTTAGCACGTTCGGAATTTGTTAGCAAAGTTAAATAGATGAAATAAGTGCTCGCGTTTGAATCCATATCTGAATTTAATTTGTGATTTATGGCCAATTTGTCGCAGAGCCCAAGAATGTGATCTAAAAAAAGTTTCATATGAAAAGTTGATTTAGTTGGCACACCTTACTAGCTAAATAACAGCAAGGCAGTTTGTATAAGTAAAAGCTTTATGTTACGAAATATCGGCAGCTGATATGTAGCCCCTTTATTTGAGTGAGTGTAATAAACTTTAAGATACAAATCGACAGTCCAGTAGATACCTATATGTTTAAATATGTTTTATAAATGGTATCTTGAGTATACTTGATTTTAAGTTTTCCAAAAGATTGCTGGTGATTCTATTTATTGAACACGAGTATCTTTTATAGAACATCTTGTTCACCCAACTCCAAAAAGAGACGCTACATAATGCGCTACAACTGTGTATTTATACCATAAACAAATCCCTAAAGACAATTTTATCTAATAACTTATTATGTACAACAACCTACATGACATTGCAAGATTATGAAAAGCGATACATCTCGTCTCGTCTGACCCACATAAGAAGATTGGGCTCGACGTGCGGCTTAGTGCGTGACGTCTATACACGTCCATAATACAAACACTTATTTGTGACAGTATTCATGAAGCTGCTTACTTACACAACATGTTATAATTGCGAACGACTATTGCCTATGCTACCTTAAACACATGCTATTAGCCAAATTGCGATACATGAAACGGTTTGTCCATACAGCTTGGCAACAGGCAGCTCTATCGTTCGAAAATACTCGTAATAGCCCAGTGTACTAGCATATCTACAGTTAACATAAGCTTGAAAATTTTACTTAGCATATTTTATTACTTATCTGTGACGGAAATAAAAATATATGTATATGCAAGTAGACAATAATTAGTTTTACTCACAATGTTTATTTTGTCCACAGAGCGCTATTACTAGCGCTGGCGTGTGGCTACGCATCGCTGACGTCTCTAACGGCTGGAGACGACGGTGACTGCGCTCTCTACCTCAACGGTCCTGGGCGTACCTCTGCTTATGACTACTCCCTCAATCTGCTAAAAGGAAACTTGTAAGTAAAAGTTAAAATCACTACTTACTCCGCCGTGTATATAAATCGCATTGCTGACGTCTCTGACGACGGCTTGAGGAGACGATGACTGCGCAATCTATCTCCACGGTCCTGGGCTTATCTCCGCTCTGTCTATGACTACTCGTTCAATTTGCTAAAGGGCAATTTGTAAATAACAAACTCTACTCAGTAACATATCTAAATTATTACGTCTGGAGACGTCGGTGTCTACTACAGTGTGCAGAAAAGCTCTCATGAATTATTATAGAGTACGAACTTTTACAGGGCCCAAAAATTATCACAGACAGGTTGCTTATGAAACCATCATTAATGATTACTTACGAACACATCTAATTTAAATTTGATAAAGAATCCAATAAATCGTTTTATGCCGCACCTCACGATTTGTCTTCAATAACCAATTTTGTAATTTCAATATTGTAATCGGCAATAAATTTACAAAACAGCCGATATAAACATCGATTGAGTGACGTGGAATTCTACTCGATGGACGAAGCTTATTTCGAGTGCGCAGGAGTCGCATACGATTATCTCCAATACAAAGTCCGGTTGAGTAATGCGAAGCAGTTGCAGCATGAATAGTTTCTAATGTTCAAGAAATTATGTCCTAAACCGGAATTAATTCAATAATTCCAGATTAGAATTCACAAAGATAGTTTCGGACATAGGGTATTGTGTGGAAGCATTGTCTTGAAGCTTGCTAAGCCTTACGAACTAATAAATGTCGGCATATTACCTGCTATCAAGCAGATTGTATGCTATCCATGCCATCACATAAGTAATAGTCATAAGTAAAAAGTGACGATGACAAATCTAGTTTACAGTGCTAACGCTATCTAAATCTGTTAATTGGATTACACTTAGCACTAGTTACCATTACATATTTAGTACCACTAGAGCTGACTGGTCCAATGCCGCCGGCTGCGCGGGAGTAAAGTCACTATCTCCGATGTCCCCGCCGCTGTTGCGTCACACTGTCGCAAACTTGACACACTTACCTGCTATAGTTCGCACTGTCTCCGATTTTTCTAGGCTTGCGATTAGTTATCGCGTGGTTTTTCCATTTTTACCGAACTACTGCTGATTGTGAAGGAATTGATGGGCATAGTAAGGAAAATCTAAATTTTTACGATACATTTGGCAGGCGCAGAGCCTGTGGCATAGCGGTGCCGTGATATTTTGTATTGGCAAAGGGCATTGTAGGCAGATAAAACATA
Organism: Scrobipalpa costella; assembly: GCA_949820665.1. Taxonomy (NCBI): domain Eukaryota; kingdom Metazoa; phylum Arthropoda; class Insecta; order Lepidoptera; family Gelechiidae; genus Scrobipalpa; species Scrobipalpa costella. Next base: position 17,553,881 of record OX463296.1, on the reverse strand, counting down.
TGAAACTAATCCAATCTGTAGCATTTCCAAAAATAGAGATAAAGAACGCTACTGCCCATATAATTTATCTGCTGTTATACCCACAGAGAAATTCAATAGTGACATTCGCGAAAGTTATGCAATATCTAAATAAAAAAAGATAACAGCTTCAAGTTCACACAAACATTTTCAATAACAGTCTTTGTGCTAAACATTTCCGTTGCGTCTTCTATTGTGTCGAACTTTATTCCACTATAGTTACGTAACGAATTTATAGTTTGAACAATAAAAACCGCGCTTAGTGGAATCTCTGTTATACCCAGTTATAATAACTACTTTGTTTGACCCTATGTCAAAGGCTGATGTAATGTTCTAAACCCGTAATCCACTTAACAATTACTTTCATCGTACGCACTAAAACGGGTCTTGAGCAAGTCAACCACATTCACTTTCAAAAATCCTTTCGCTAAACCTTTCATTCATTTACCAACTCGTGCGAATGCTCTAATAGAGACATAAAGCCACCATGTAACTTTTCTTTAATATAAAGCTGCATTTTATACTGTTTTTAATTGACGGCATCAAAAAGATAGAGATCTACTATGTTCTATGGGGATTAATGTGTCTATCTCCGTGGAATCTATGAATAAAATGACAATTTATTTTGTGCTCTACATGCCGTTAATTTTTGTTATTTTCTCAAATATTAAAGTGCTTTTCATCATTATTGACATACTTACATATGTAAAGTAAAGTCACGTAGCTATTAATTCATTAATACCTACTTTACTGTACGTGCAAAGACACTGAAATGAACTCTTTTCGACACAAAATACGTAATAGCTAAATAGTCGATTTGGAGTTACGACCTTTGTATCGAAAAGAGTCGATATGCTTAGCGTCTAACGGCTCGACCTCCTCTTTTATGCATAATTATGCATGTTTGTCCACTGTTGACTCTTGCCTATTTGTTTATCTCTAATATGCACTCACGACTAAACTCGAGAGCAGTGTATATTGACTGACAATAATTTGTCTTTCTTAAGATCCCGTTTACGCATTACCGCGTCGTTCTAATGATCGCAAGGCTTTCAAATTTTGCAAAATGAACTAAACCCTGTCGACATTTAACAAGACGAGATCTTCTACTTTCTATGATATTAAAGTGGTTAATGTGCCGCCGCCAGCGATCTGACATGGTACTTGACTGTATTAAGTAATTTTGAGATTTGTTCCGCTATGCAAAATATATAATAATAATATATAATGCAAAACAAGAAATTGAATATTACGAATGTATGCGGTAATGTCGATTATTTATTACAATAAAGGAATATTTGGTTATTATCTAAAATTATATAAAAATAGCTCTATCTTCTCCCACTGAACTGTGGCCTAGTTAAAAAAAAATATCTGTACATTTACGAAAGCTAAGATCCCATGTACATACTTACATAGCTATTAGGTAAATCTAATCGTAAGAATTGCTACGAACTCATCCGTTCTTCGTGGGAACGGACGTAACTCCACCTAACTACTCTTTGTTCGCATGTACTCGCATTTCCCAACTATCACAACTCTAAAACTTTAAGATAGATTTGTTTACATAACCCAAGGTATTTGTTGACTATTAAAAACCCACATAAAACTTATAACATGTCTTAATAACCCATAAATTCCAATTGCATCTAATTTCTGAACGTCACCTTCACCGCCGACGCCCACAAAATAGCGAACGATTTGACTATTACAAAAAAAATTGCACGATGGTAATTAAAATAATATATATTTAGATATTTAGTGACTGACCAGTAACGGTCAGGCGGAAAAAGGTGGCGTTTGGCGCGAAATTTATTCAGTGCTGTGTCGAGTTCAACGGCATTATTTACGGGTTGTTTACATAACTATGCGCTAACGCTTCCTTAAATAGAACTTCCGATTAGTGTGTCACTAGTCTGATTCTAGATTTGTAAAACATTATGAACTCGTTCTGCTTACATTGGACATATAGGTATCTAACAATAAACAGATAACTAGAGAAACAGCGACAGCAGAGACAAACAGGATCAGTGTATATTTGCAAAAAGAGGTTGTTTTTTTTTCATCAGTGGATATACGTAAGCTGCGGGCTGAAATAGAAAGATAGAATTTGAAAAGATTCATTATTAGCAAAGGGCAAAAGCCAGAAACACGAATATTGTAGAACAAAATAGAATCAGCCCTAGAAAAATAGGAGCACACAATAACATTCATGAGATGTAGTAACGTCTAATCGCGGCGGTTATTGTTGTTGACGTAACAGAACGTCGAGCAACGTAACGTGAATAGCCAGGGCTCATTAAGTGGTGTGACCCCTGCCCTCTAAACGCGGGTTGCGATGTGATGTGGGCCACCGACAATTACATGCGTGTTCAAGAGGTTCACATTGGAGATGCTTTTGTTTTCGCTAGGAATCGCAAGAGCTGTGTTTCTCCTTGTTATTTAGATGTTCGTATTGCTGGATCAGAACAGTATTACCCGAAGTCTTTTTGCGGATGAGCTTTTCTTTCCATCAGTTGTAAAGAAAAGAAATGTAGCATCTCGCATTGCCACGCTGGCGATTTTGGTGATTACCGCAAGATCGGGAGAGGTTCATGTCTAATCAGTGGGCTGACTTCCATTCTGGAAAAAGCTTTAAAAAAAAAAAGCTTTAAGCTTTTAGCTGTTCCTGTCTCGTATGTGTATGCTCATGGATATCTGTATGAACTTTATTTTTTGTTTCAGTGGCTACGACGCACAACACACTTGCATCACGTACGATGCCATCAACCAAGCCTATTTGGAGGCCAGGAACAGAATAGGTTCGTATTTCGTTTATTTCTTAGCAAAGGTAGGTTTGGTTTCTAAAGATTAACCCTTGAATAATTTCATAAACAAGTTTAATATGTTTATTCAAAAAAAAAGGTTAAGTTTAGTTACTGATAATACTTTTTTTGTTGTTCATAAATAATTAATTAATAGAAATATTATCCAACTTGTTTAGTCCTTGATTGAAACTAGTCTAATTGGTTAATTATAAATTAGCCAGTACTAGTAGTGCAAATGTTATGCAGATTGTCTGTCTATATTTATAATTACCATCTAACTAACTGTGATTATTGCGTAACTTATGCGAGGTTGAGGATTATCTATGGCTCAATCGTATTCGTTTACTTACATAGATACCTAGTTTAATTGATTCAGAATAACATATGCAAGTACAGGTTGTAGCGCGAATCGCAATTGATTATGTAGAAATAAGCTAGCGTATTTATATAATATCATTTGGATAATAAATATAGCATAATATAAATAAATAAAACTATAGGTAGTTTTGGTTTTGGGTAGATAAATGAAAAAAAGACTAGCTTAGGTTGACTTCCATGCTGGCCTGGGAGCGAGAGAAAAACATAGAATTGTGCCAGCTGCATTTCCTCCCAGGCATGCTGTAAAAACCAGCTAAGGGATCCGAGGGTTTCAGTATATTGTAATTTAGGCGATGGGCTGACAACCTGTCACTGCAGCAATAATTTGTAAGTAACAAATCTATCTTAAATAATCCTCAAAACTTTGTCAGACGTGGCGGAACGACCTTTGGTTAGGTCGTTTACGCTCTGCCTACCCCATTAGGGATAAAGGCGTGATTATATGTATGTACCAATTCTTCCTCTGTCGTTTGGGTATCGAATCGATCGATTATTTGAATAGATGTAGTATGCGAATATACGCATACGCCCTGTATACAACTTGTCTGACTACTCAATTTAGCAATATTATATTAGCATTTTTGCGTGCAAACTAGTGAATATTAACTCATTGTGTTTCGACAGTGGTGTCCCAGCCCAAGGGCGAGTGGAAGGCCGAGGACTTCGCCAGCGTCGGGGAGCTCATTCTCGACGTCTCCATCAATTTGGCCAGACGGTAAGACCTTCGTTTTTTTTATTTTATTTTTTATAAAGATTGACTTTGACCATACTCTAGAAACTAGCTAGTTTATCTTACTTTGCAACTGCTTGCTGACAAAGTCAATGGTCCTTTTCAAATTTCAACAAATAGTAGATTTTATGCCGAGTGCATAAAGCAAGTCATTATTATCCGAGATCGTTATATGCCCGAGCCCGCAGGGCGAGGGCAGATGAAGAAGTCGAGGATAAAAATGATTTGTGCACGAGTTATAAACTCTGCTTTTCACTTCGATTGCGAGAAAATAAAACAGTAACATAACATACTAACATTTATTTAATTAAAATTCAAAGTAAAATTTCACAGCTTCTTTCCCGCTACTTTACTTTTTTTAATTTTTGTGCATGATTTTCGGGCAAAGAATAAAATATATACAGCCTACTCTTAAATTATTTTGGAATATTGTTTTTTTTAGTGATGAATATGTCTTGATATTTAGTTACTTTTTCGTATTATCTTATTATAAACCAAAAATGCAAATAGGGAAGGATATATTATAAATTAGCAAGTTTTATCCGTGCACAATTTATTATGTTTGGCTGCATGGTCTAAATGGTCACTGCCTTAGTATAGATACATTTAAAAAGCTACTTTTTTGCCCTTGTGCATAAAGTTCAACTTTATATCGCCTAGATTCTGCATAAAGTAGTACTTTTTCGAGCATGAGAAGTGAAAACGTTATTTAGGTACAGTTCTTATTTTTATTTTTAATCTGCCTGTAAATAATCTGCTCGTTTTTTCTCAAGATAGATCGGATGCCCAAAACTAACTTTCTTTTTTAATCACATCTACAGAAAAGGTTTCACTAGTCAACTTAGATTGACCTATTGCGAAAGTGAAACAAATATCACGATCGTAATTTATCAGTTTTGTAACTTTGCGACGTACAGCTTGCAAATCGGACTAGATTTATATAGACCTACCACAACGTGAAACGCCTATTTCATATCATATTTTATACTCGCGTGAGGCAATATTTATCTAGCAACACCTAATCTTCTTTATGAGCTATTTGCAATATGTAATAAGCATATAATTACATGTCTGATACGTATTGTAAGTATCTTGCACTAGCAAATCTGTTCTAAGACAAATATATTGTCCTTGATATACTTTTTGATATTCTTCCGGCGCTAAGTTACGATGCAGACGATATTGGAGATTGCTCTATAAGATAATACCATATCGCTGTCGCCTTGAAAAGATCAGATGCTTTGTCAAGATCCTAAATGGCGGTACTTCCCGTCTATTATATATGAAGTATAACATTTTGAAAATAGGCTAACATCTGTCAGAGACCTATTAGCTGTGATTAGTCTAGACGGTGTAAAATCTTCAGGGTTCAACACATTGTACGTCGACTCCATAAAAAGTATCACCGAAAGTCTTCGTGTCTCCATAATTATGACATTCAGTTGAAAAATACCATCATATATCACCATGAGATCACAATGACGAGTCTCGATTTCATCATAATGTCGTCTTCCGGCCTCACCGTCTGCGACATTTCTCACTCGAGTGACAGTGACCTTGTACGGGCGTGCTCTCTTTGTCCTTATTCAGCTGAGTGCTGATCGAGATCGATCGCTGAGACAAGGTTGAGTGGTGGTCATTGGGCCCGCATCCGCCAACAACAGTCTTTGTGCAGTTGAGCACGACGCGGAAATAGTACAGTCCAAGTCTTGAAGTGCTTACTTGGCATGTATTTGTGAAGATTTCTGTGTACACTATAGCATTATTTGTTGTAGTTAGGTATTTCCTTCTTTTTATCGCTAGCTTATCTTGTAGAGATGCACATGCACATTCTTTAAATTAGTAGGTAGGTACCTAAGTTTCTTCATTATTTCCAATCTTGTGTCATGTGACTTTGGGATAAAATTAAATACATGCCTTGCTTTTTCTTACGTGTATTAGAGCCGTATATGGTGTGCATCATTGATTAGGACGTCCATACAAAGACACATAATCATCTGTCGTGTCAGACGATCAGAGTTTTCAGCCTGCATCATGCTGGCCGGACTGGGGACAATGTCACAAAGGGATAATATATTCGATAGAGCCTCCATCCATTTTTAAAGTCGGTCAATAAAACACATTTACCGCAATCTTCCCACGTAAGGTGACGTTATATTGCAAAATGAAGTTCATTTACATTAGGACTGGTCCGCACAATACGGTCCTTGATCTTAAGCGGAGTGTCGAGTCTTGATTCAAGTGTCGCCCACCGTCGTCGTGTGGCCACTGGCCTTTACAGTGAGAGGGATTGCGTGCAAATGTCATCTCCCCTGAACAACCGGACTATTAATACAGCAGCTGAATCACTGGCCGGAAATTCATTAAGCTTAAAATAGCAAAGTCGGAAATAAGCAGTTGTTTCTAGCCAGTAACAGAAATATTAAAAATGAATTTGAAAGACGACATCTATGATTTATTGCTTGCTATTTTCTTAGATACTGACTGAAACTAAGAAATACGTATCTACTAATTAGAGGTTTTTAAGTTTGCTGTGTGTCGGTGTCGCCCGCCGTGGCCACTGGCCTTACAGTGAGAGGGATTGCGTGCAAATGTCATCTCCCATGAACAACCGGACTATTAATACAGCAGCTGAATCACTGGCCGGAAATTCGTTAAGCTTAAAATAGCAAAGTCGGAAATAAGCAGTTGTTTCTAGCCAGTAACAGAAATATTAAAAATGAATTTGAAAGACGACATCTATGATTTATTGCTTGCTATTTTCTTAGATGCTGACTGAAACTAAGAAATACGTATCTAATAATTAGAGATTTTAAGTTTGCTGTGTGTCGGTGTCGCCCGCCGTGGCCACTGGCCTTACAGTGAGAGGGATTGCGTGCAAATGTCATCTCCCCTGAACAACCGGACTATTTATACGAACGATTAATCATGCGCCGGAAGTTTCTGATAATTGTTGAGCTGAAAATAGCAAAGTTTGTTTGTGTGGTCCAGGAAACTGCAGTTGCTTTGTTAGCTCTATCTAGCTTGTAGTAAATAAAATTCTAAAGATGAATTGAAAATAGACCGCTATTATATTATGTAAGGATAAATATTTAATATTTGTGTACTTGTTGTATACTGGAGTCTGCCTCCGTGGTCTAGTGGTCTGAGCCATGGACTCCCGATCCGGAGGTCCTGAGTTCGATTCCCTGGGGGGAAACACAAAGTTGATATTTGAGAATTTATCACTTTGTGAATTATCCCTAGTTTGGTTAGGACATTGCAGGTTGAATCATCTGATTGTCTGAAAAGAAAAAGATTTCGTGCTTCGGAGGGCACGTTAAGCCGTCGGTCCCGGTCGCTGTCTTTGATAGTGGTCGTTAATTAAAACCATGTCAGAGGCCTGATAGTTGTGCTACTAGGCGGTTTAAAAACTCTGACACCAGGGTTCATCGGGTCCATCGACTCGTAACCCACTCGGCAGAAGAAGACTGGAGTATACATATTTAATTTATTTGAATTTTCGTTGCACTGATTCGCGTCAACTTATATTATTCCTCTGTTTCCTACTGCCTGGTAGCCTGGAAGATATTGCTACCTTAGCAATAAGACCGCCAATTGTACTACTTTTCTGTTTATGTAATTTATACTTTCTGTGTTTTTGTGCCATAAAGTATATTGTACTGTATGATTGATTGCTCATAGCTGCTGTCTAAAACTAAGAAAGACCTATGTCTATAATTTTAGAATGACCATACCAATATCAGAAAGTAATACATCGAAATACCAGCATGTAGAGACAGCATTCTCTTACCAAATATTACGGAGAGCGGTAAAAGCTTCTTGCTATAAAGTTACATAACATCAATAAGATGTAAATAATCCTCAATAATTGCCACTTTAATAAGTTTATCCATGTATTCTGCTGAGTCATTTATGATCATCATGTTAAATGTGAAATGAGGTAAAATGTGAATACAAAATTGTGCAACATACCTACTCTATGGATTTCTAAGGGCAGGTCAAGTCACGTGAATGGCGGTACACAGCGAGAACTGTGATTAGTTCCTGATTTTTGATTTGTGTACTAGGAAGCCATTACTCAGTTGCAAGATTAATGGCTAGCACATAGAGATGATGGTCCAGATCGCATTGAGGTGTTGCTATTCAAACGGCTTCTTTATGAAGGGCAAAGCGGTCACGAGCTGGCTTTAACCGGATTCCGAAGCTTTGTGTGAAAGGTATACAGTGCGTAGTTCATTGAAGATACTTGGTAAATAATAAATATCCTTGTCGACATGATCGTTTACTTTTTTAATTGGCTCTTTGTTAGTTAGCTTCACTTAGCTTTTGTATCGTCAAGCACAAAGCCATGGTTCAACATCCTTTTTGCACCATAAAGTGGTATGATAAAATTATACATACGAGTCACACATTTACTAGGGATAGGTAGAGCGTAAACGACCTAAATAAAGGTCGCTCCGCCACGTCTGACAAAGCTTTGAGAGTTATTTAAGATAAATTTGTAGGTATATTGCTGTAGTGACAGGTTGACAGCCCATCGCCTAAATTGGTATATACTGCAACCCTCTTAACTGATTTTTACTGCATTTCCTGCAGATGGCACATTCTATGCTTTTCTCTCGCTTCCAGTCCAGCATGGAAGTTGAGATAAATGATAAAAGTATAAGCAACTTATTCTCGGAGGTAAATTCTAGTATTGACGAAACATCAAATAAATATGACAGCTAGGAAATATGAATTTTGCTCAGAAGTGACACTCGATCGTTGTGGCTTTGTATAGAGTAGAACATGCCCTACATACGATCTATTGAACGTCCACTTAACCCACAGCAACGGCACTAAAATAAATAAACATACGATCACATTATTATACCTACACTTGTACTTTACGCCATTTTAAACCGTATTAACTCAGCAAACGAGCAGTTTTAGCTAAAAAAGGAAGTCATAAACAGCAATTCTACTACCAATGAGCATTAAAGCAGTGTCGAAATTGCAGATGTAAGCAATTATCGAACTCAAGGCTGGGAGTGTATTGAGTAAAGCTATCACATGACTACTTTTAGTCATATTGAGCTTGGTTATCGTAGCGTACCATCTTGAAGGTCACAGAATGGTGCCGATTCTCTTGTAGACACAACTTAACTCTTTTAGTTTGGCCCTGTCACTTTCTATAATTTGAATAAAATAGAGACAGCAACACAACATAATTCTGTCAAAGTATATTTCTTAAATAAGACGACACCGCCATCTTATTTTAGACGTCACTTGGACGGAATTATAATCAGGTGCTGTCTTCTTCTTCTTCTTCTTCTTCTGTCGAGTGAGTATCGAGTCTATCGACCCGATGAACCCTGGTGTCAGAGTTTTTAAACCGCCTAGTAGTACAACTATCAGGCCTCTGACATGGTTTGAGTAACGACCACTATCAAAGACAGCGATCGGGACCGACGGCTTAACGTGACCTCCGAAGCACGAAATCTTTTCCTTATTCGGACAATCAGGTGATTCAACCTGCAATGTCCTAACCAAACTGGGGAAAAATTCACAAAGTGATAAATTCTCAAATATCAACTTTGTGTTTCCCCTCTGGGAATCGAACCCAGGACCTCCGGATCGGGAGTCCATGGCACTGGCCACTAGACCACGGAGGCAGTTAGGTGCTGTGTTGATGTCTCTATTTTATTCAAATTAAAGAAAGTGACAGGACCAAACTAAAATAAGTTCACTTGTGTCTACATCAAAGTCGGGACCATAGTTATGCTAAAATCCTTCTTATATTTTGATCGACAGATCTAGGTCGTATACATTTGATACTCGTAGCTATTGTTTTTATTTGCTTGTCAAGCTTTAGCTACCGCTTCAGTTGATTAGTGTTCTTATTCTTATGTAACAGGCAGTGGCCTTTGCAAATAAAGTGATTAGTGTCATATTCATTTCAATATCGATGTGCAATCGTGTACAACAAATCAAAACAAAGTAGAGTTAGAATTTGCTCCTTGATGGATGGCGGGAATTCATAAATGCATCTCTTCTAAGGCAAAGAAAATTAGGCCATACAGCCAATCTTAAAGTTTCAACTTTTACAATGCTATAGATTTGATAATCCACATCTAATATGGATATGGACTAAGAACTTGAATGGTTCAGAACCGGATACGGACGATCCAAATCCAACTACCATCTTCACAAATCAGACTCCAACAGTCCAACTACTTAGTAGGGTAAGAGAAACCCAGTCCAGGCTTTCAGGCCACCGCGTTGTGAAAGATAGCCCAATAAATGTCCGCTTCTGAAGCGGCCGAAATCTGGCTTAGGATTTCGTACAGAGACCGTAATGCAGAAAACACCAACAATATGATAAGGTCCACTATTGAGTAAAACTAAAAACAACTCATTAAAAAACTTTCATTGTTTCTGTTTCGCATATTATCATAATAAACGCGTTTAGATGCACCATATTACAATATCTTGCGTTGAAACTGAGATTAGCTAAAATATGACTGACATTACACCTTTTATGTTACAAACAATTTAAAATATATCCACTTTCCACGACTTGTATAACACTAACATTACTCGACTACAATTACATACCAGCATGAGATTACCATAAAATTATATAAAAAAATAACATCGTTGTCCATTTATCTAATGGGGTAGGCAGAGCCTAAACGACCTACACAAAGGTCGTTCTGCCACGTCTGACAAAGTTTTGAGATATTTAAGCTAGATTTGTAGGTATATTGCTGTAGTGACAGTTTGTTAGCCCATCGCCTAAATTGCCATATACAGAAACCCACGGATCCCTTAGCTGGATTTTACAGCATGCCCGGGAGGAAAAGCAGCTGGCACATTCTATGTTTCTCTCTCGCTCCCAGTTCAGCATGGAAGAACGCTTCTAGTCCAGCATGGAAGAAACAATAGGATGATGACAAATAAAACTATCATCGAATTTTCAGAAGTTAGTTAAAATCGTGTTACATTTTTTAACGAATACGCCACTGCTAGGCTAGCACAGTGTAACTGTTTATGAATAAATTTATTATTATTATTATTACGAGTATAAAGGCTCTTAAAATCGTGTTCTTTTAACCAAAAATGTTCTTTAATATACGCAGAAGACTTTTATAAAATAATAAACTTGAACACAACCTTTAATTTTAGTAAACATCTTAAATCATAATTGGAACCTTGAACTACATACCAGTCGTAAGTTTACCAGTAAAACATGATGTAACTTGCGAATTATATGTTATCATATTTTAAAGAATTTATGTTTATTATATCTTTTTTGCCCAAAGCCGGTATTGTTTTTTTTTAAATTTAAGGATAATCGAAAGCACTGCCAGACATTGTTTTTTAATTCGTTTGCCTTCTTTTGATTTAATGAATGTCAGATACATAATTGACAGGTGTTACGTATTTTGATTTGCAATTAAGATAAACCGGGCTTTCTTATTCAAGTAGATATAAAATACGTGGGTGTATAGTTACAGTTGCCACTCATTATTAGCATAAGACAATTGAACAGATACTAAACTTATTAGTTGAATGCAAATAGTAATTATGTCGGTCGGTTGTAGGTTTTTAACTTTATGCATTCCTATCCTAAATGCATGTGTAATACCGGGTGTAAAGGACAGCATCCCACAAACTGATATTCAGTGTCGTTGATTATTCAGTCAACGACACTGAACAACTTTCACCTAAACATTTTTTTTTGCTTTTCCATACAAATTGTCTGGTCGCAAAAGTCATTTTTTTAACTTCCAGAAAGAATGTCTTGGTGATAGTTATTCAGTCCCACGTCCCTTACACCCTGTATGTTATGCAAAGCTTAATATACTAGAGATAGGAAGGTAACGAACTACCTAAGTAATTACAGACAAATAATAAATTATTAGCTATGAAAATGTTATTAGACTTGCAAAACTAGTACCACATACGGGACACATTACATAGATTTTAAATGCCGACTAATTTGAATTCTATATTAGACTATTTATCAAAGCAATAATTAGTCCGACTACAGATTGTCTTAAAATAATTTGCACTCTATGGCCACGATTCGGCGTAAACAAGATTTAACTAAAATAAAACCATACTCATAATTTTCCGTTTTGAGCTAACAGAAAGGGACGGCAGTATAGGCGGACTTATTATAATCCCGTCAGTTCAAAAATGTATTGATATTTGAATAAAGTCAAATCGTACCGACTAAAATCTACGTGGAATATACGAATTATACTCCCTTCCTTTTCTATTCATTACAGATGAAAATTACAGGTATGGTTTTATTTTAGTTAAATCTTGTTTACGCCGAATCGTGGCCAATGTCGGATAGCTCCTATGCTATGCTATATTCATGTTCAATGTTGAGAGTATAATTACATGTATAGGATGACTTAACCCGATTGCAATAAACCTTGGCATTTTGTTCTAACATCGTTACCAAACATATAAGTAACTACGTGAATTGTATCAATCAAACATTTCCTTCTAATATGTCGGGTAATTAATAAATGCCTTTAGTTGTAACATGTTTTAAAGTTAATGCAATTTGTTAATAGAGATGACTTTAATATCGTCTATTTAATTATTACAATTATGATAAATGATTAACGTTAACTTTGTGTCGAACACTATACCTAATCTGTAAAATAAACTTACCTTATCGAGATCGCACTCATATTCAATGTTTGTTGACACTCTTATACTAATTTTCTAAATCTGCAGCAGATGAAAGAATAATAGAATCAAAAATCAAAACCGTGTTTCCCGTGCAATGACTCTATCTCTTATTTGTTTTTTCTCTTACCAGATACGGCCTGACCTACGAAGAGATTGAGAAAGGCTTACCATTGATCGACACCTCCAGGACTCTCATTAGGGATGTCTGCCCCCCAGTCTTCTCCCACGTGGAGTGTCGCGCTGGGAAGTACAGAAGACTGGATGGACTGTGTAACAACTTGCAGAATCCCACCTGGGGTTCCACTATGGCGCCATTCCAGAGGTAAGAAGCTTCTAGAACCCTCATCAGGCATGTGTGCCCCCAGTCTTCACCCACGCGGAGTGTTGCGCTTGGAAGTATCGAAGACTTGACGGACTGTGTAACAACTTGCAGAATTCCACCTGGGATTGCACTATGCCACCTTTCAAGAGGTAAGAAAGAAGCTGGCGATATAGAACTCTCTTTAAGAATGTGTGTCCTCCAGTCTTCTCCCACGTGGAGTGTCGCGCTGGGAAGTCCCGACAACTGGGCGGACTGTGTTACAACCTGCAGGATCCCACCTGGGGATCCACTATGGCGCCTTTTCAGAGGTAAGAAGCTTTGATAGATTCTTCTAGAACCCTCATCAGGGATGTGTGTCCTCCAGTCTTCTCCCGCGTGCAGTCCCTCGCTGGGAAGTACAGAAAACTCGATGGACTGTGTAACAACCTGCAGAATCCCACTTGGGGCTCCACTATGGCACCTTTCCAAAGGTAAGAAGCTTCTAGAACCCTCATCAGGGATGTGTGTCCTCCAGTCTTCTCCCACGTGAAGTCCCGCGCTGGGAAGTACAGAAAACTCGATGGACTGTGTAACAACCTGCAGGATCCTCCTAGGGTTCCACTATGGCGCCTTTCCAGAGGTAAGCAGCTTCTAGAACCCTCATTAGGGATGTCTGTCCCCAGTTTTCTCCCACGTGGAATACCGCGCTGGGAAGTACAGAAGACTCGATGGACTGTGTAACAACCTGCAGGATCCCACCTTCCAAAGGTAAGAAGCTTCTAGAACCCTCATTAGGGATGTGTGACCTCCATTTTTCTTCCACGTAGAGCGTCGCGCTGGGAAGCACAGAAGACTCGATGGACTGTGTAACAGCCTACAAAATACCACCTGGGGTTCCACTATGGCGCCTTTCTAGAGGTAAGAAGCTTCTCGAACCCTGATCAGGGATGTGTGTCCTCCAGTTTTCTCCCACGTGGAGTGTCGCGCTAGGAAGTACCGCCGACTGGACGGACTGTGTAACAACCTACAAAATACCACATGGGGATCCACTTTGGCACCTTTCCAAAGGTAAAAAGCTTCTAGAATCTTCATCAGGGATATGTGTCCTCCAGTCTTCTCCGATGTGAAGTGTCGCACTGGGAAGTACCACCGGCTACACGGACTGTATAACAACCTGCAGTATGGTGTCTTTTCAGAGGTAAGTAGCTTAGCTTGCCGCTGAAAGACACTTCTAGAACCCTATAAGAAAGAAGCTAACCTGAGTTGTGGTAACTTGAACATCTGCAACAAAATTTTATAAAGGTTCTCCGGAAAACGCAGCGTAGAATGCTGTGTTTCAAATATTATGTAGATAATGATGGATTTATATTCGTTCATGAGAACGAATGAATCAATATTTAATTTTAATTTTAAGCGATCATAGATGCAACGTCTCCTCTACGGACCTATACCCAAGAAATGTAAAGACGAAAATCGTATTGTGGTGTCATTGACACCTAAAAAAATGCATCTAGGTGTAAACTATCACACACTCATAAGGAATAACAGACATTACCATTTCCAGTTATCTCGCATTCGTGTCGAGTATTGTTTATAATGTTCACTTCACGCGTGTCGTCGTGAATGAACAAAACACATAGAAATTAGACTCGGCACCGTTGGAATACACTTTATGCTGCCAAGTTCTTGGCCTTCTATTTGGAACAGAAATATGCCAATGTCAATGTTATTGCAATATCGAATCTCGTGATGTCGTTTGGGTTTATTGTTCTGTGAATGTTTATGTCTTTGTTATTTTGACGTTTCCTTGTGAATAAAGTTTGATGAGGGTGCTAATGTGTGGCATTTAAGGAGGCCAAAAGTTTGCTCTTAGAAATACGGCACGGAATACTATTGTCGTGGATTCAAGTCTCTTGGCTCTAGACTAAGGCCACTTACCGAGATAGAGTCGATGATGGAGCGTGCTCACCCAGAATCCTAAAAAGCATAGCATTCCCACAAATTAACGGAACACAGCAAGTATATTGATACAAGACTCCGGTGTTTGACCAAATATTAATAAATTGTTCAAATTTCACAGACTTCTCGGCCCCCTTTTCGCTGACGGAATCAACGCACCGCGTATCGCCCACACTGGCCGGGACCTGCCTTTATCCCGTGTGGTTTCCCGCACCATGCACCCTGACGAAGGTTTCCACGACCACGCCGGCACCGTCATGGTCATCGCGTGGGGACAGTTCATGGACCATGACTACACTCTCACTGGAACTCCATTGGGTAAGCAAGCACCGTCATCTGATAAAAATTACAATGCGTCAGAATAACATCATCTTTAATGTCGGGGGCCAAGATCCACTTCGGGTCGCTGAGCTAGCGAAGTAACTAAGAATAACAACATCAACATTTGTGTTCAAATGTCCTCTTTTCTTCTGACTAGCGCCGTTCTCCGGTCTGCTTTCCGGTTTCATCTACTCCACTTTGCCTGGTCTTTGGTATCTGCTGGTCTAAGATCGTTCTCTTCCGTTCACATAATATGCAGAAATAATTTTGGTTAGGAAATAGGTGGTCCTACTGTTTTCTTACTTACCAAACTGTTTTTCCAAATTCTATTTGACATACCTTTACATAATTCCTTTCTCCCGATCAGACCCCATCAACCGTAACGATCCCGAGGAATGCTGCAAGCGTCCCCCTCATCTGAAGCATCCATACTGTAACGAGATCAGAATCCCTGATGACGACCGCTTCTACGGGCTGTGGAACGTCAAGTGCATCGACTTCGTACGAGCCTTCCCCTCGCCGAGACCAGGCTGCAGACTTGGTAAGTCTTCTTCTTCTATCAGAACTTCTTCTTCTGTGCATAACGACCCAAAACCCTGTTGTCAGAAATTTAAAACCGCCCGATAGGCGACTATACAAATGCAGGCACACCAAACAAATATTGTTCATCGCTTAAGATTACAAAATAGAAAAATTAAATGAATTACGGTCGTTCAGTTACTTATTAGCCGTCATTCAATTTTATAACTGCCTCCGTGGTCTAGTGGCTAGTGCCATGGACTCCCGATCCGGAGGCCCTGGGTTCGATTCGCAGGGGGGAAAACACAAAGTTGATATTTGAGAGTATATCACTCGTGAATTTTTCCCCAGTTTGGGTAGGACATTGCAGGCTGAATCACCTGATTGTCCGAAAAGAAAAAGATTTCGTGCTTCGGAGGGCACGTTAAGCCGTCGGTCCCGGTCGCTGTCTTTGATAGTGGTCGTTACACAAAACTATGTCAGAGGCCTGATAGTTGTGGTACTAGGCGGTTTAAAAACTCTGACACCAGGGTTCACCGGGTCGATAGACTCGATACCCACTCGATTTCATTAAATTACTAATTAGTATGTCTCATTTAAGTTTAAAAAAGTTAAAAATTGAAAAGAACGCGTTGAAGTCTTTTATATTGCAATCTAAACAGTAATAATATATTAGGGTTCTTCGGGTCGTTGTTCGACTCGACAATCCACTCGCTAAGAAGAAGAATAATATATTGTCCGAACTCAAGCTTTAATTTTGAAGGTGTATTAGCTTGATTTAAAACTGTATGTAATCCTTCTCCTTGCTTGAAATGATTCCAATCGGAAATATATTTCGTTTCCGCATCATGAAATGAATACCTACTAATCAAATTAAACATCGTTGCCATATCATCATATTTTTTACTAATGCAAATACCTATACGAAATATTATTTAAAAGGGGTCATTGGTCATTAGCAACACCCTTGAACTAGTATTTACGATATCCGCAATCAACTATCGGTTGCAAAATGCGAATTACTGCGCAAGAAAACCATCGTGTTGGATATCTGGTCGAAAAGAGCAACAAAGTTGGTACGCACAGTGTCGTCAATACGCTCGATTCTAATAATTCAACTATTTCGATTTATGATAAATAAACTGCATAATGACGACAAACTGTCTTATTTGGTTTTATTGTTTCACAAGAAAAAGCGAATGTAATATATATTCTTTACATACATACATATAGTCACGCCTTTATTCCTAATGGGGTAGGCAGAGCGTTAACAAGCTAAACAAGTTCGTTCCGCCACGTCTGACAAAGTTTTGAGGGTTATATTTGTTATTTTTTTTATTTGGGAAGCTTTACAGCCTATTTTACAATACTGAAACCCTTGGATCCTTTAGCTGATTTTTACAGCATGCCCGGGAGGAAATGCTGCTGGCACATTCTATGTTTTTCTTTTGCTCCCAGTCCAGCATGGAAGAATACATTATTTTGCGACCCTAAAATAACTTACGAAAAATAAAGGCACATGACGGATGATCTACTCTATTTGCTGATCTCTACTATACTTATTACCAATGAAAATACGACTATGTATAGGAAGAACTAAAATCGAGTGTAGTTAGAGTTAATGCAAAATCGTATCGAAATGGTTTTCAACTTTCTACATTTCAGCTATTTTTTCCAAAACCCGATACCACATTTCAGCTCTTACTTGATCCACAAAAAAATCCCTTTCACTCGTATCAGTTCATCAGATCACGTTTGTTTATTTGTTAGAATTCGAGCCAAGTGTAAATAAACAGTGTGGCGGATCGATTCGGTTAGGTAACGGCCATTTCGCGGTCTTTGCGGCTGATTTGCGACATTTTGAACGCTCAAATGCACTGAAATGATACATGAAACCTGCGTCTTAGCCTTCCTTGATAATGTGGTGGGTTGGGTTTAACCTAAGGTTTTGAAAAATAAATGTGGTTGGGCGGCTGTATCAAAGAATGGTATAAAATTGGTACTGATTCCTCGAGGACACAACTAAATCTTGACTAAAATTGTTGCCGGCTCATGATAGAAAATGACAGTCATTTTCATTTTTTTTCACAGGTTTTGGTCAAAATTTAGTGATTAGCAAACGGTAGGTATGCTTAATTTATTTTAGTTGTATGATAAAACCATAAACCATGGTTATTAAAACCTTAACGACTTAAGATACTATAGACTATTCGGAATGTCATTCTCATCAAATGAAATGAAATGAGTGTGATCGTGTTTTTAAATGTCGAAACTAATTAATTAATTTAATTTAATGCTACAATAAACTGAAATAAAACTTCTGATATTATATGTTTATTTTTATGTAACACATAGCGGATATCTGGTTGTTTGTGTCCGGGTTAACAAATAACGTTCGTTTGTTATTTGATACCTATCTCTAGGATTACTTTACAATTTTATTTACATAAATATATATGCGGGTCAAGTCAACCTCTCTCTCATTATGCGATGCACCACGCCAAGTATTATGCGCCTTGTAACCTTCTGTTACTTCTTTTATGTAACTTTGAAAAATTGCCCGTTAAAGATATTTAGATTTAGTGAACCGCCAGAAGTCAATTCTATTCATAAGAAATCTGGTGAAATAAGTATGATAAGCAGTCTATACTTAATCTTTTTTTTTAAGCCAGATAAAAAAACAACGTCATGGCAGTTATGGACAGCTTACAATCACACAATCATAGCTTCTGGACTTCCCGATACGTCTGCCAGTGAGAAGGGAAAGTGGCTGATCTGTACATTACGTGAATTATCCATTCTGTCTGTGGTGTGGGCTGTGGGCGACCTTTGCGCAATCGCAGATTTGGTGCGCGAAATACCGGGCTTGTTTTTTGCTCTGTGTTGTAGGTTAACTGCTTCTGAAGATAAGTCAGTAATTGAGGGCGAACACCCACAGCCAGCCATTATACTTAGTCCTAATCTTTACAACAATTCTTGGTTTTTAATCGATAAACTTTAAAACTACTACTTATGAATAATGCAAGTATACGTGGTTGAAACAGCGAGAACAGGAGCTGGTAGTCAAACATTCCAAGGAGCAATAAACAACAAGCCTTCTAACAGCGCAGCGATCATGTCGTCTGCGTAGAGATTGTAAACACATTGTCCGAAGGTGGTTCAAGATGTTCACTACAAAACAAGACACCTCTCTCTTCGCGATGTTGCGATAATACCACTTCGACATCACCCAACTAATAGTTATGGACAGGTTTATTGGTACTATTGGCATTCTATGCTTTATCGGCCATAATCATAAATTACAAGTTAATAACGGTCAAGACTATGCCGAATGCCTCGAGCCACAAACCAATTTCCAATTCTCACTAATAAAATAATTTCGCATAATATTCTACAGCATTTATGTAACACTCAGCACCAATATTCATAACAAAGCCTAAAATTTTATGTTCAATGCAATAGATTTGTGAAAGATCCTTTAAATTTTAATAAGAAATATTTACTCCACACGTAAAGTTGATCTATCTATCTAAATAACTCAAAACATTGTCAGACGTGGCGGAACGACCTTTGTTTAGGTCGTTTACGCTCTGCCTACCCCATTAGTGATAAAAGTGTAATTATATATATGTAACGTTGATAAGTTATTTACTTTAAATTGATGATAGAGAAAGGGAGGACAAACCAACTTACGAAAGAAACCGTCTAAACTCAAATGCAACGTCTTAATTAACCATACCTAAGGATAAATAAAATTTATGTGCAAATGTTGGAAACATGTATTAAAGTAATATAAGCTATTAATTTCACAATAAACACTGTAACTAATGAGAAGCGAAGTGAACCACGAGGCTATACTACAAGGCAATCTTCTTGAAAAAAAAATAAGGAATTTTGCCGCAGTACAACACAGACGCGTCACGCTTGAATTTAAGGTCGAATTTTCAATGCGCCGTCTGTGTCTTTCTAGTTCAAGTTAATTGCCTCTAACTATAACATTAGTTTGACGGATTAGTCGAGGAAAGACCTATTTATTACTGAAGTTTATTACTCGTATAATCGCAGGCTTGGGCTGAACAACGCATTAAGAAATCATTTGCGAATACCAGTAGCTACGGTCTACGGTCATCGCGACGAAATTGCAAAAGTCTATTCTCAGTTGATAGTTTTTCTTCATAAGCCTTGCAAGACTGTGGCACACAAAATGTTGTCGAATTTATATATATATATATATATATAAGAGCTGTCGTGAGTCGCTAGGCACTGTACGTCAAGACGCCCACCCATCCGAAAAATACATACACATTTATAATCATGCCTTTATCCCTAATGGGGTAGGCGGAGCGTAAACGACCTAAACAAAGGTCGTTCCGCCACGACTGACAAAGCTTTGAGGATTATTTAAGATAGATTTGTACGTATATTGCTGTAGTGACAGGTTGTCAGCCTATCGCCTAAATTTCGCCTAGACCCCTTAGCTGGTTTTTACAGCACGCCCGGGAAAAAATGCAGCTGTCACATTCTATGTTTTCCTCTCGCTCCCAGGTCAGCATGGAAGAATCCGCAAATGGTGTGATCAAAAAGTTCTTTGCTCTGGAAGTATGACCAGCATCTTTGATGTAATGCTACAAGTACTGTTATCATGGTGATAAAAATAATTGCCTTTATTTTGTATCATCTCTACCAATTTGATGATATACGTATCATAAAATAAACCCGGGAATTGAAAAATGCTCCACTAGGTAAAACCCGCGAACAAATTACTAGCTTATTTATTACTCTAAGTTAAGTGATAAATTTAAATCCAAGCAAATTGAGATTGAAATAAACTGACCTATGAAGCAAAACGCCCTCAGGTTTGTCTCTAGGTTGTCAGTCTGCGATAGGTAATTTTAGTGCGTTCTGACATTTTAATAACTTGAGTACATATATTATACTAGTCAGTAGGTATGCAGCGAGCCCCGTAAGAAAAATATGGCATAAACTGTAATTCAATATACCTAGCTCTTTAATAGTAAGGCGTCGAAATTAAGGACTCTTAATAATAACATTCTTCTACGTTTGTATTGATAGGAAGGACTGAGGGAGTGTTACTTTCTTCTCTCCTCGTATAGGATCGAAACGTCGAGGTCTAACACTCCTTTCAATACAAACAAGTAAGCTGGTCAGTTTTCATTATGAATAAAAGTTGTTTGTCGTTTAGTGTTAAAATTCTTCACCCTCCCAATAACTTCTGATCCGTATAACTAGGTACTCAACAATTTTTCAGAATACATTAAACATACTATATAGTACCTAAATGTTACCCTTATACCAATTTAATAAGCTGATGTAAGAGCTCTACTTATTTCTGTAAACAAATATATTTAAGAAAATTATCATAACAGTTTGGAAAACCTGCTCATAAACTCGTGATCTAGCCATTCCCCAGATCACTTACTTAGCCATATACTCCTGTCTATTACCAGTGCAAAATTGCTTAGAAAATTGCATATGCAATAACCAATTTATATATCACATGACGTGAAAGACAGGTCGTGTATACTAGTTTGGAATTAAGCATTAAAATATTACTCTACATTTTAGAATATTATGCAAAGTGACGAGTTAATTAGTAGTAAAATACCTATAAGGTTTATAGGGCCTTTTAAAGTTCGTTTATTCAACGTTGAGTTATCGATACCAATTTGTTTTGCATTTAATACACTGCTCCTTCCTTATAAATTTAAAAAAGTATAAACCGCAAAACATACCGGGTGTATGGTACAGCGTCCCGCAAACTGATAGAGGTTGCTCAGTCAACGAAACTGAACAACTTTCATCAGAAAATTCATTTAACGATGAAAATTTCATTTTTTTTTTGTTTAAGTGAAATCGT
This sequence comes from Scrobipalpa costella, assembly GCA_949820665.1. Classification (NCBI taxonomy): domain Eukaryota; kingdom Metazoa; phylum Arthropoda; class Insecta; order Lepidoptera; family Gelechiidae; genus Scrobipalpa; species Scrobipalpa costella. Next base: position 17,532,273 of record OX463296.1, on the reverse strand, counting down.
CTATGTCTTTGTTTTCATAACTTTTTCTGTGTATTTGTGTGACTGTAGTACCAAATAAACGTTTTATCTATCTATCTTAAAAAAAAATGATCTTCCCATACAAAATGACCACCTCGATCAGACAACTTGTATGTTTTTTTGCTTTCGCTTCCTGAGAGTAATTCCTGTTGATAGTTGTTCGGTTTCGTTGACTGAGCAACACCTATCAGTTTGCCGGACACTGTCCCTTACACACCGTATTCTGTGGTTCCGAAATATGATCCTGAAACTGCTGTTTCCGGGCTGCAAAATACGTTGGTATCGATAACGCAACGTAAAAACTACCACTTTATGTAGTTGTGCTAAGGTTTATGTTTGTGTAATGAGAGCATGTATCTTGTTATAGGTTCAAGGGTGCCATTCAACACACTGACCGGAGCGCTGGACGGCAACACCGTGTATGGTGTCACTGACAAGTTCGCTAGGTAAGTGGGACTTTGATTTTGCACTCAAATGCAAGTAAGTCGATCATATTGTGGGTAGTAGCATGTATTAGGTATTAACTCCATTACACTATAACTAAAACTGTGTATTAAACAAAAGTTGTACGCGTTGATGTCTTTTATATGACATCATCATAAATTGAAACTTTGCTCTTGTCAGTGGAGTAATTGCCACCTTTAATCCTGTTCATATTACTCCTTTTTTAGGGAAATTTAGTGTGGTGGTTTCCCTCTTGTCTTCCACATCGCAGTATACGAAGCGAAGCTAGTCCGCATCATATAGTCTAGACACGAGCCCTTCCAGAATCCATTTCCTCGGCCTCCTTCCAGTACTGGTGCCACCGCTGCTTATTTAGTGGCTGCATTGACCTGCTACGTTACAAGATCTTTTTCGGACATTTGTGGCTTTTTTAGGGAAACCCATCCCACTGGAGGGAGTCCACCACACACATCCTGATGATCTTGCCGCTGTTTGATCGCGACTGCTTATTTCATATATTCGCAGCAAAACACCATATCTTGATGGCCTTCTTTATGCCATTCCTCTATCCGACGCCTGTGGATCCCGTTAGTAGCGTACAGCTCAGCCCTAACTTTTATATGACAAACTATCTAAAAAAGACACATCTAATCGTTTCTTGGATAAAACAAAAGCAAAGCGCTTTGATATCTTTTTATGTGACAAAATTGTCCAAGATAAAAAAAAAACTGCGCAATAGCCAATACCATTTCGAATTATTTCTGTGCCAAATATCACAACTAGAAGAAAAGTTGCTATTTTTAACGGCTTGGGGCGTTGCCCAAAGAAGATTGAATTGGAAAGAGACTTCGTAGTCCAACTTCTCTTAATCCTACCTATTACTTTGATAATGATAGTCAACTACTATTCTGGGAGAGTTCTTCCATCTCCTTTCAAAGTACAATCATATGGGCGTTTATTTTACGACTTCGATTCCAGGAAACTGCGTACCGGCTTCGGCGGTCTGCTGCGAATGAACCCTGTCTTCGAAGAGTACGGTTTGAAGGACCTGCTTCCACTGAAACTCGACATCCCTGACGAAGGCTGCACCAGACCCAACAAACAGATGTACTGCTTTGAGGGCGGTAAGTGAAGAATCTAGTCCCTATACTCTGTAAAAATTAGGATGGTAGCTGTGACGGATGTCATTAAGAAGGAAAATAAAAGAAAATGGTTGCAATTGTAGTTGCAACAAACACGATTTAACTAATATAAGTCTATAAGTTATTCCCTATCATGAGAGACCAGCAAGAGATGGTTATTTTAGTCAAGTATCAGTTAAGTCGTGCCCTCAACGCATCGAAAGCAATGTACCTACCTAAAATCCAAACAAATTGCATTTGTCATAACTATCATCTTACAGTTTTTCAAGTATGAGTTATGTTTAAAACTTAATATTCGTAGAACCTAAAATTATACGAAAACTTGTTGTAGGTACATAAAATTTGTACTTAATGTTGAAACGTGAGATGCATCTGATTAAAATTGGTAATTTAATGTAAATAACTAGGTTTATGATCCTGGGACATAAATACACTTAATTTCTCGTCATGAACTAACTAATGAATTCCTATTTTAGACTTGAGAACTTATGATGTAACTTATAATATAAATTAATATCTACTAAAATAATCATATCTAGACTTACTTTAGTAGATTAGCTGGTAGAAATACCTGGACCCATTCTCTCTTCTGTACAATGAACTTTTATAATACCGGGGTAAGGGCAGCTTCCCACAAACTGATAGGGGTTGCTCAGTCAACGACACTGAACAACTTTCACCAGGAAATGCTTTCAAGAAGTAAAAACATAAAATTTGCTTTTCCATAAAAAAATTCCACCTTGACAACTTGTATGGAAAACCCAAAAATAATCACTTCTTAGAAGCATTTCATCGTCAAAGTTGTTTAGAGTCGTTGACTGAGCAACCCCTATCACTATATGGGACCCTGTCCCTTAAACCCCGTATCAATATAAACAAATACATACATATACATATAATCACGCCTTTATCCCTAATGGGGTAGGCAGAGCGTAAACGACCTAAACAAAGGTCGTCCCGCCACGTCTGACAAAGTTTTAAGGGTTATTTAAGATAGAATTCTAGGTATATTGTTGTAGTGACAGGTTGTCAGCCCATCGCCTAAATTACAATATACTGAAACCCTCGGATCCCTTAGCTGGATTTTACAGCATGCCTGAGAGGAAATGCAGCTGGCACATTCTGTTTTTCTCTCGCTCCCAGACCAGCATGGAAGTTTTATATAAATAAATACTTTATATTTCCAGGTGAAATCCGAGTGAACGAGCAACTGGTCTTAACAGTGATGCACACACTGATGGCCAGGGAACACAACCGCATCGCTAAAGCACTGGCACACGTCAACCCCCATTGGGACGACGAAACTCTCTACCAAGAGGCCCGTCGAATCAACATCGCTGAAATACAACACATAACGTATAATGAGTTCTTGCCTATCCTGCTTGGAAAGGATGTTATGGAGAAGTTTGGATTGGTGCTTGAAAAAGACGTAAGATATCTTTATAATTATTTACTAAAAGTAAGAGTAGATTTTATCAACCCCTATAATAGGGACGATGAAACTCTACCAAGAAGCTAGGCGTATATATATAACATTGCTGATATACAACATATTACGTACAACGAATTCTTGTCTATTCTGCTTGGAACGGATGTTATGGAAAAGTTTGGATTGGTGCTTAAAAACGTGTAAGTTATCTCATTTCTTCATCCTAACTGTAACATCCCGCATTGGGACGACAAAACTCTCTACCAAGAAGCTAGGCTACTCTATCTGGTTTACTCATGTTTTTTTATCGCTCCCAGTCCAGCATGAAAATTAATAATTTTCATTTAGTTTTGATGAATAATGTATTCATTTTTCCAGGGTTACTGGGATGGCTATGATTCTACAGTGAATCCCGATGTGATCGACGCGTTCGCTTCGGCCGCCTTCCGTTTCGGACACTCGCTGCTGCCCACCGCCATCGAGAGATGGTCCAAGGCACACAAGTTCATTGGTAAGCATATGAGTAATACCTACCTTACATACATATATCCATATAATTACGCCGTTATCCCTAACAGGGTAGGCAGGGCGTAAACAACCTAAGCAACGCTCCGCCACGTCTGACAAAGTTTTGAGGGTTATTTAAAATAGATTTGTAGGAATATTGATGTAGTGACAGGCTTAGCTGGTTTTTACAGCATGCCCGGGAGGAAACGCAGCTGGCACATACCTTACTTACTGAGATAAACTGCCTCCGTGGTCTAGTGGTGTGGGCTCCCGATCTGGAGGTCCTGGGTTCGACTCCTAAACTTGATACCTTACTTACTGAGATAAAGTGCCTCCGTGGTCTAGTGGTGTGGGCTCCCGCTCTGGAGGTCCTGGGTTCGACTCCTAAACTTGATACCTTACTTACTGAGATAAAGTGCCTCCGTGGTCTAGTGGTGTGGGCTCCCGATCTGGAGGTCCTGGGTTCGACTCCTAAACTTGATATTTCTTAATTTATCACTTTGTGACATTTTCCTCGATTTGGTCAGAAAATTGCACCTAAATGTTCGAAAATAAAAACGATTCCGGGCTTCGGAGGGCACGTTAAGCCGTCGGTCCCGGTCGCTGTCTTTGACAGTGGTTGTCGCATAAGCCATGTCAGACGCCTATTAGTTGTGCTACTAGGCGGTTTAAAATCTCTTAACACCACGGTTCATTGAAACCAAGAAAAATGTAAATGTTACCAGGATAACTGAGATGTCTGAAAGTTGTTTCTGAACATCTCAATTTCATCTTAATTTGTCCGACAGTACCTCCGGTCCAAATAGAAAATTTAACGATCTTTTTTCTTTCTTACAGCTTCAAAGAGATTATCAGACCTCATCCGAAGACCGTTCGACTTATACCGCGCCGGAGTTCTCGACGAATACGTTATGGGATTAATGAACCAAGTCGCGCAAGCCATGGACGACTCCATCACTCAAGAAGTCACCAACCATCTCTTCAAGAAAGTTGGGGCTCGATTCGGGATGGACTTAGTGTCATTTAATATGCAAAGAGGACGAGAATTCGGAATTCCTGGATACATGGAGTATAGGAAATTCTGTGGCTTAAATGGGGCCAATACATTCCAGGATTTATTCGGGTCTATGCCCAATGAGACTGTGAGGAAATACGAGAGTATCTTCGAACATCCCATTGATGTGGATCTATGGTCCGGCGGAGTGTCCGAGAGGCCGCTGCCTGGTTCTATGTTGGGACCGACATTTGCCTGTGTTATTGCCACGCAGTTCTCGTATTCGAGACGAGGAGATAGATTCTGGTGAGTTAATAACCCTTCCTTTTATAGTCGGGTATAAATTACCTTTAGAAAATACTAATGATTTTGTTGAAAATAGTAGTTCAAACATAATTATTTTTTATTATTGTCTATGTGAGTTTGTTCCCAGTTCGGTTAGGACAATGCAGGCTGAATCACCAGATTGTCTGACAAGTGAGATGATTCGGTCACACTAAGTAAAGCACTCGGTCCTGGTCTGGTCGCTGTCTTTGTTGACTATTGTAATTATAATATATCAGGGGCCTATTAGACTATTTAAATCTCTGGTACCTGTATTTATCAGGCCATTCGATCCGTCAACCTATATTTCACAAATAGACTATCTTCTTTCTAGAGAGTGGATGCTCGTATCGAACAACGACCCGAAGAACCCAGAAAAAGACTATAATACAATGTCTTAATGATAATAATAAATTTACACTTTAATTCAATACTAATTTGTGCATGTCTAGTTTACATTAAATCTATTAGTTAAGTTATTATTGTAAATGTATACGTCTGAAAAGACAAGATCCAGTGATCCTACCTATTTAAGAAGTTCTATCCATTGTTAATGTACCTTGGTTATCTATCTATCTATATATATAAAAATGAATCCCTATTTCCCTTGGTCACGGTATCACGCCTGAACGGCTGGACCGATTTCGCTAATTCTTTTTTTGTTCTGTTCGTTATTATCAGGAGAAGGTTCTTATGAAAGAAAAAAATAAGGAAATTGCGCGGAAAATTAGACAATTTTAAATTGCCACATTATAACCACCATATAAAATTATTAAACTTTTTTAATGTAACTTTAAGACATTTGACATAGAATTGACTGAATGCGTGCTGCAAATATAGTCAAAGGGGTGAAAAAAAAAAAAAAATCTGCTCATTTATGGCGTCTAAGGCGGAACAAAGTTCGCCGGGTCAGCTAGTATACAATAAATTCTCATTCTCATTCTCTTGTTTTCCCAGGTACGAGCTCCCCAACCAGCCGTCATCGTTCAGCCCGGAGCAGTTGAAGGAAGTTCGTAAGGCTCGGCTCGCGCGCGTCATCTGCGACAACACCGACATCATCGACACCGTGCAGCTGTACCCCATGGTGCTGCCTGATCATGAACTGTAAGTACCTACCTACCTACCAGTGGCGAAGGGTCCATACAAGCTGATTGGTCCATACAAGCCGATTGGTCCATACAAGCCGATTGGTCCATACAAGCCGATTGGTCCATACAAGCCGATTGGTCCTTACAAGCCGATTGGTCCATACAAGCCGATTGATCCATACAAGCCGATTGGTCCACACAAGCCGATTGGTCCACACAAGCCGATTGGTCGGTTGGTAGTAGGTTGGTAAACAACCCAAACAAAGGTCGTCCCGCCACGTCTGACAAAGTTTTGAGGGTTATTTAAGATATAATTGTAGGTATATTGCTGTAGTGACAGGATGTCAGCCCATCGCCTAAATTACTATATACACTAAATCCCTCGGATCCCTTAGCTGGTTTTTACAGCATGCCCGGGAGGAAATGCAGCTGGCACATTCTATGTTTTTCTCGCGCTCCCAGACCAGCATGGAAGAAGAAGAATTTCACCTCCACTAAATCCAGAATTACGTCCAAGCTATAAAGTACTTTAATGTTTATTTTTTTGCTTTGATAAAACTGCACCCCTCGCCACTGCTACCTACTGTTTTACATTACTAATTGTGATTTGAGCTTACGTGCTCTTTAAAGCTTCACTGACGTGTAGTCTATCCCACGACATAATACCGCAGTTTTTGAGGTAGCTTTACGAATGCAGCATCAAAATGCTGGAACGATACTCTTGTTCCCTTTTGGTATATATCTAATAGGCCAACCTACGCTGTATGTTTTGTCTCAAAGGATCTATCTATTGTATCTGTTTTGATATGCCTGAAATAATTTCTTGAAATAATAGAATCCAAACTCTTTCTTCTCTAGCAATCTCTCTAATACAATCCATTTTTTTTATTTCTAGCAATCCCCGCGTCCCTTGCCGAAGCGGCATCATCCCGTCAATGGACTTCAGCGCGTGGGCGGAACCCGCGCCCTTCCACGGGCCCAAGCCCTTCGTAAGTAGCTTCGACTACGACCACTACGGCAAGAAGTAGCGAGCACTTAGTCTGTAGTATAGTGTAGAAGTGAGATATCGTACAGAGATAAAGCTTTGAATGAACGTGCTAAGGCGATTCGCACACTACCACTACTGAGCTGTGTAGTGCGGGGGTGCGGCATGTAACGTTGCTTCTTAATACCTTTGTTTGTATTGAGTACACGACAATTCCAACTGTAAAATCATGCGAATGGCTGCGAATTCTAAACTATTGTGAGGATTCCAATTGATACGGTGGTTCTCACACTTAGTGTAGATCTGCTTGCCCGCGCGTGATGACAGTTTGTTGGACTCTGCGTGTTTTCCATACCAACAAATTGAAGTACTTAGATGGAATATTACATCCCACAATCCCACACTACGCAGCGTAATGCGGAGCAGTGTGAGATTCGCTCTAACATTTGGTATTGCAGCCAGTAAAAGAGAACCAACTACAACGAGTCAACGCAGTCGTATGAAGCTTTGTCTCTGGACGGAATCTTACTCTTGTAATCCTAGTTTACACGTAGTCACCCTGTAGATTGTTCGCAAGCTGAATAGAGCACACATTTAAAAATAATGTTACGAAATTTGGATTGTAGTTTTGTCATCGATGTCTGGTAGCAAGGGTTTTAGTTTATAGCAGTAAAGAATAATGACTGTTACAGACAACAACGACAAAACAACATATTGTTATGATTATCATTGTTATTTCAACGTTGAATTGTTCATTAAATTAATGTACTTAACGTTTTTACCATAACGTGGCGCAGTCGGTAGGATTCTTAATAGTATTTGTTAAAGTAGACTCTGTATCCCAACATAGCTCTATTCAGCTTGATCATACTGCCATTGACCTGTACATACTATATCATACATGTAATAAAAGTATTTGATAACAATAGTCATTTTATCTTAAGGACTTGAGGTCAATCGCGGAGTAGTTATTAAACTGACCGTGCGACAAATTACTCTTAAGAGGGCTGTTAAGCTGCAACTTTCCATACAAATGGCGATAACGGTTTCCATCCCGTAAACATAATCCGAATTCCTTATTTTTTGGAATTGATGTATATATAATTAAAAACTATATTTGTATGTTTTTATTTTTTAGAAATATAACAGTTATGAAAAGATATGACCTTCGTAATATTTAAATAGGAATGAAAATGAGATCATCTCTCTTTAGAAGTGCAATATTTTTATAAAATAAAAACGTATAAACCTTGTTTTTAGGCATATCTACATCATTTCCAAAAAAATATCGGAATCTTACTATGTGTATGGGATGGGAACCGTTATCGCCTTTTGTATGGAAAGTTGCAGGTTAACACTCCTCTTAAATTACTAATTTCTCGCACGATCTTCCTAAACCTATTTATATTATCTAGAGTAAGGAATCGTACAAACTTAATGTAGAAGGTGGCTAGCAGAGGCCAAACGCTTGATTGCCATATATCTGTAGCTCAAACATTTTGATACTTTTTTTTATAAAAGCACGTATTTTGTATTCGTTTCAAGTAGAATAAAAAAAAAACAAAGTTGTTACACGCATCCTTATTTACCTATCGTTACTTTTTGTTTCGTTTATGATGCCTGATCAATACTCATTTCTTATACTATTTATCGATTCGTATAACAACCTTGTTTATTGCACAGTATTGTAAATCAAAAGATCAAAACAAATCGCTTATTATATTATCTATATTAAATATAAGCACAATCAATTGATATTATTATATGCACCTAATTATTCTTTTTCTAGTGCAAACTTTGTCAATCTTTTATTGAAAGGACACATCCATTAGGATGGTAGTTGGTACAAGATAAATCTAGTAGTTGTTCTTTATTTATTATGTAGTCAAAAGTGTATTGTAACAGTGATGCATGGATTAAATGTAGATTTGTGTAAATAGAAGTACAATATAATGAAATTTAAACACAACATGTTTTATTTCACCCTTTAGTAGTTAATACCTAGAAAAATGTAGTGACTTTTCTACAGCACTGTACTGGGAATATAAGGTAAGAATACACGGTAAAATAAATAAGTCAGCTACTACTATTGTTAAATAAATATATATATTTTTTAAAGAAAATCAACATTTTATCCATTTACAGGTAACAGAAGCATTCGTTCCTGTTAAAAACGAAACTGAATCTGGGAGCCTCAATAACACTGAAACGAACAAAGAAATCACTGAAACTAACAACGCTAATAGTACTGATAGTAGTACAACTGAAAATACTACAGTATCACCTTGCAATGGTGACAAGAATTGCACAGAAAATTGTACTGAATGTCAAAATAAACTAAAAGAATCTCATGGTACTGATACTGTTTTAAAATATGTTTACAAAAAGGATGATAAATTAGTCCAACCTAAAACACCTACTGGGCATTCAAAAAACAGCCTCAAAAGGAGGAGAAGGTCTATTGGAAATTTGCAACCGAAGCGGAAGCCGGATGGCGTTGGTTTACAATTACAACACGCTGCAAGCGCTCCTTTAATAGTAAACTATGAAACCTCACATGGACCTCCATCTGGTCCAACGTTCGCGAGACAAACGAATAACGTGATCAATGGTGCTCATTTAGCAGATTTTAATATAGAAACTGTACACGATATTCAACCTAACTATAATAAAGATAAAACAGACGATAGAAAAACATCCGATGAAAGTGCTGATCGCTCCAAATCACATGAAGAAGAAAGGAGGGAAGATATCGAAGATAATCCAACTGTAAACACCGATGACAGAGAGAACGAAGATAGTGCAGAACGAGATGGACCCACAAGCAAAGCTAGAAGTTCAAGCGCTGAAGATAGTTCTGAAAGTAATGATGACAACGTTAAACATGACAGAAATAATAGTGATGACTCAGAGGAAAGCCAAGAAAAAGGAAGATACAAGAGTAGAAATAAAGAGCAAAGCAGAGAAGAATACCAAGATGAAGAAGACAGTAGAGAACGAGGTGAATATAGAGATAAAGAATCAAAAAATGAAAGTACTGAAGACAATGATGATGAGAAACGTTCTACACATAGAGCGCGTGAACATAGTGATAATAATGACGAGTACAGGAACTCTGATAGACCTAATGCTCAGTACAAGGATCGTGAAGGAAGCAAGGAAAAGATTTACTCCAGAGAAGATGAGAGCGAGGCTGTTCATAAAGAAAGTAATGAAAAAAATTATAAAAGTTCTCAACAGAGCGAAGAAAGTGATTATAGTCGAGAAGATAAATATCCAACCCACAAATCAAATTATGCAACTCCAATCAGAGATAGTAGTGATGAAAGCGGCGAAAAAAGTGAAGAGTCTGGCAAATTACAACACGAAGGCAAAAAGAACTTTGATGCAGGCAGGGAGCATGGCAGGGATGATTACAAATCGGATCATAAAAGATTACGCGATGATAGTCCAGAAAGTAATGAAGGAGAACATTCAAACGTTGAATTATCTGTTCCAAAAGAACCTACTCCGAGATACCATAATTCACATAATGATCATCAATATAATAAAAATGAAAATCTAAATAATATACGAGGACCATCTGAACCTGAAAGTGAAGACGAAGAAGAAGCTATAATTGCAATAATGAAAAGGAAAAATAGAAAAGATCAAAATGATAATCCTATCAAAATTAAAGATGTAGATTTAGCTGACTTCAATAACTACGAAAGAATACATGTAAATAATAAAGGTATAGTAGAGCCTATCATAGATACTCCCAATAATTATGATGTACTTAGTGGCCCTTTAGTTAAGACGTTTGCTGAACCGATAGATACGTCAGAAAAAGAAGAAGTAAAGGAAATATCGGACACAACACAACAAGACGATAAATCTGCAAGATCAACAGCCGTTGCAAATAATTCAGCGAGTAGTGAAAGTGATGAAGAAAATTACCAACTTTCTCATATAGATGATGAAGAAGTCAAACCTGTAGTAGAAATAAATGCCGAAAAAGAGGGTTCCGTAGAAGAAAGTAGCAAAGAAGCCTTAAAAGCAAAACCACTTGAAGACACAAGTCTAGAAACTCTTCTCGGAGTCAAAGAGCCCAGTGGTGATGAAAGTGATAAAGTAGTCAAACAATCAGAACAGGAAGATAGAGGAAATGTCAAACAAGAATTCGAAAGAATTCCCCTGAATTATAATCATGCCAAAAATGAAGAAGAACAAAACATTGAACAACCTAATGAAAAAGCAAGTAATGAAAATTCTGATACCCGAAAAGACTATCCTATAAATGATTTTATTCCTAACAAACCAGTCCAATATGATGAACATTTAAATTATAAGTTTGATGACGTGAATATTAAATTACCAGACATTAAATTACCGGACGATATTTTAGCGATACCTCATGAAGAGACATCTTACGTAACAAAAGATGGACAAAGGAACAAGAAACCGAAAAAGGAAAAATTCTTTCATTACGATGAACATGAATATAACAATGATGATGATCCACATGACGATGTTCGTGAAAACTCTCACGAAGACGAAGATCATGATGATTACGAACCCAGTTATTTTAAAAGTCATAGCAATAAATTAAAAAACAAAAAGGAAAATTATAGAAAAAAAGGAAAACATGAAGAAGATGATGATGAAGAAGAAGATCTCTACGAGAAGTTTGTAAGAGAAAGATTCGGCAAAACAGGCACATTCCAAAAACGATCAGAAAGACTTACTGCTCCTTCTAAAGATAATGAGAAATTATTTCAAGCTCTTGACCATGTTTTAAAAAAGGCATCTAATATTGAAAAAGAAGCTCAGCAGAGTGGGGATCCAAACGCGGGATATGTTTGGACTGTAGAATATGCTAAACCTTTGTAAATTATATTAACCAAATGTTAGCTTAAGTAATTATTTATGATTAATTTTAATCAATATACTTTAATAAAATATTGAAACTTTCTCTTTGTTTATTGATTTTCAACGTATCTAATCTTGGACACATCGCGCGTAGGAGCGGAATCTGCTCTGCGCTGCGTAGCGCGGTGCAGTGTGAGCGTCACATAACTTTGCGAAGACAGCTTGTACAGTAGTATACCATGTGAAATAATTTTAGTATAGTTTAGTCTTTTGGACTTTTCAGGCGCATCGAAAACTTATTTACTCATTTGAAAACAGATGATTATGTTTCAAGCTAAACATGATAAATCAAAAACTCAACACGCCAATGAATCGAACACCCCTTCGATAACATTATTGATAAACGCAACTGTGCTGTCACTGGTACCTCACCTGTCAATGTCAAACAAATCGTCTGCTCGCGAACATAACCTAAAATTTTGTTCCCGATACAATAAATAGATTTTTCCTCTATAAATATCAGTTAATTCAGTGAATAGATATTCGGTCTTTTAATTTTCATCACAATGGCTGAAGAAATACAAAAGAAACTACAGAAGGAACTAGAGATTTTCAACGGTGTGCAAAAAGAATATCATAAGGCGGTCGCACAGAAGCAGCAATTGGATAGCCAGTTGAATGAAAATAAGGCGGTGAAGGTAGAATTAGACCTTCTTAAGAAGGACGCTGATGTTTACAAGCTCATCGGACCAGTACTAGTGAAACAGGACTTTGAAGAAGCTAGGCAAAATGTTTCCAAGCGTATGGAGTACATTAGCAAGGAAATCAAAAGGACAGACGACCACATCTCTGCTTTAGAAAATAAACAGGAAGCATTGCAGGAGAACCTGAACAAATTAAAAAATGATCTTGGCAAATTGAAAATAAAAGCTTGAAGTCACAAATTATTGTTGTAAAAATCCTAATGCTTTTACTTTACAAACCTTGCATATTGTATTACATATTTTAAATATACTTACCTAGTTATAACTCTTTATTTTATTGTCGACACAAGACCACAAATTGCCTAGTTTTCTTTGTTATCCTTAACTAAATTAGTATCATTTATCAATACATTTTGTACTGCGAGTTGCATTTGCAAAAAAAGGTTCTTAGGGGAATGACCAACCATGATTTGGCAATTATGCACTTAATATAACAACTTTATGAGGCAATGATACTTCAAGTTCAGAACATGTAAACAGAATCTGTGTCAATAAAATATTGAAACTTTCTTTTTGTTTATTGATTTTCAACATATCTAATCTACAAACCCCTCGACATTTTGTGAGTGAATGTGAAGTGTGGTCATGGCAAGCATAAAACCCTGCATCCAGAGAATCTTTATCACTCTAAGTGACCAATTTAACTATGTTTATGATATGACAAAGTAGACAAATGTTTCTTTACTTATAATATAACTAGCGACCCGCCCCAGCTTCACACGGAAATTATCAGTGTTTCTCTACTATATTATGCATGTATTATACATATAAACGCAACGAAACGCAACCGAAACAGTTCATCTTATTAAGAAAATATTTAGTTATATTGTTTATCTATATATATCGTTTAGTTTTTGAGTGGATTTTATAAAGAAGTACTTAAACCTTATGTAAAATTGTTGGTGTCGATAAATAAACAGTGTAAAACTCATAAACATAAGTTTATTCAAGGACGCATTTTTTTGTGACTTTCTGTTATTTGCGAGCTATATCTAATATACTGTTCCTTAGAAACTGACGTGCAGTGGTATATGTGCACCTAAAACAGTAAATAAACAGTGTGTAAATCATAAACCTAACTAGTGCATTGTTAACATAACCTAAAATCACAGTGAAAGTAACTAAAATCTTACTGTCTTCCTACTCCTACTTGAAGCGAATGTAGAGCAACGCCATCTATACTTTACTAACAAAACTACTAGAGCGACGTCTGGTGACAACTACGCATCGCGAACCCTCTTCAAGTATATCGATAAAGCTATAGGATACTCTACACAGATGGCGGACCAGTCGGAAAAATGTGCCACATGCAAAAATGATATTACATCCACGGAATTCTTGTTTTGTACATCGTGTGAAAAATATTATGATGTTTTGTGCACATCTGTCAGTCCTCAATTTTTCCGCATCATGACTAACAAATCTAAAGACAGGTGGAAGTGCAATAACTGTCGTAGAGGAGAGAAGCCTAAACCGGCTGCATCACCTAAAATGGTCAACTTGCCAAAAACGGGTACCCCGGATAAAACAAAGGGGAAATTGAATAAGGTACCAGAACCAGAGGAAATGGAAAAAGGCCCCTCTAGCAATGAATTATATGAAAATAGTTCACCTGACAGCACATTGAAGAACATGATTGATGTTGTTAGAGCAGATATTATAGCTACGGTACAAAAGTCGATAGAACAACAAATAGCGCAACAAATGGAATTTTTCTCGGAGCGACTACTTTCAAAAATGGAGTTACTAACTTCTGCCGTCAAAAGTTTCAATACCCGTGTTGACAGTATCGAAAATCGGATCTCGTCAATAGAGCAGCGCCTTGACAAAACCACTATCGGGCCTGACAAACAACAAAACTTCAATACAGTCATCGAAGATCTTAAAATTGAAATTAATGACCGTGATCAAGAGTTGCTGCAAAATGACTTAGAGATATCAGGTATACCGGAGTTGGCAGGCGAGAACCCCATCAACATTGTGTCTCGCGTCGGAAGCAAATTGGGCGTCAACATAACGCCAGGGGACATAGTCAGTGCGACGCGAGTGGGAGCACGGCGTGACTACGCTGCTATCACCGCCGGAGAAGGCGCTCAAAACACTGAAAAACGCCCTCAGTTTCGCCAAATTGCTGTACGCTTGGTGCGCCGAGCCCAGAGAGATGCAATACTGCAAGCCGCGCGAGTTCGTCGTACGCTAGACACCTCAGGATTTGACTTACCGGGCGAACCCCGTCACTTTTATGTCAACGAGCGTCTAACACGTATTAATAGACAACTTTTCCGCAGAGTTAGAGAAGAAAAACAACGTTTGAAGTGGAGATTTGCGTGGACAAGAGATGGAACCATTTTAGTTAGACAGGATCAAGAAAGTTCAGTTTTCCGTATACGCTCAGAAAAAGATCTAATGAGGGTTTTTGGTTCAGAAAATATTAGCCAGGCTTAAATTGCCTTTCTCTGATTTTATTAAGTATTACTATTTAACAGTGTTATTATTTGCACTATTTTATTTGACTTTTTACATGTTTGATAATTTAAATTCTTATTGTGACTGGATCGTCTTTTTGAGTTATTTTATTCGAATATATTTACTTTTATATATTGATATAATTTTAAGTTTAATACTTGCTTTTAACTGTATTTATTGTTATTTAATTAGTATTTATTACATTTTTACTATAAATCTTATAACTTATTTATTATTATTTCGACACAGAAAAAATACTTTATATACTTACTACACACATAACACGGTATTGACTCTTTACTCATTCAAAATAGATTGGCGGCACATAACACTACTCACACTATTGCTGATGCACGGAAAATACTATCAAATACTCCATACTTACGTTCTTAAATTTATCAAGACCCAAAATTTATCAATTGGCTTACTCAATCCCGGATCACTTGGTACTTGTCACGATGAGTTTCTCGTAGCTATGTCGCGTTACGAAGTAGACATTATGGCTATAAATGAAACCTGGATTAGAGACGGTGAAGAGGCTCGCGCACCTGCCCCGCCTGGCTACCGCTTACGGTATACACAGCGTCCTGAAAACCTTCGCAGCCGTGGAGGTGGCGTGGGTTTCTACATCAAGCGTGGCATAAATGTCCGCTATCTCACATATCCTCCCACACATACTGTAGAACAAATGTGGTTAGGACTCAATCTAAATGGACTTAAAGTGGCAGTTGGTACTGCCTATCGCCCACAGTGGGTACACTTAGATACTTTTATTGATGCCTTATCTGAATCCATAACTTCTTTTTCTTTATATGACCATATTATTCTTGTAGGGGACTTCAATACCGATCTCTTAAATAATTCACCACAAGGACAACGTGAAATAAAAAAACTTCAAGACTTCTTCAAATGTATGAATCTCACACAATACGTTGACCAGCCAACACATTTCACAGATCATAGTGAAACTTTAATTGACCTTATATGTTCTACGACGAAAATTTTTGATGTGAATGTTGACTTAATACCTGACCTCAGCAAACATGCTTTTATAACATGTAAATCGAACTTTAAAAAATGTAAGCCTTTACCGAAATGGATTATATATAGGCCACTGAAAGATATTGATATAAATCTTTTTGAGCACGATGTATCATCAATAAATTGGCAACAATTAATTACTAATGACGTTAATGACATATTACAAAGTTTGACCTCCTATATTCTTATTCTTTTTGATCGTCATGCTCCGAAAAAACTAGTCTGTGTTAAAGATCGGAAATACCCCTGGATTACGCATAACATAGAACAAATGATGAAATTACGCGATAAAGCTTATGCCAGATACCGTCTTACACAAATAGATTCCCACAAAGAGTACTACAAAAGTTTGAAAAATATTGTAACTGCAGCTCTTCATACTGAAAAAGTAGCTTATTTTAAAAACAACATAAATTCGAATATAAAAAACCCTACTAAATTATGGTGTAATATTAAGCATAACGTAGCAAATTTTAAGCCTAAAGATACTGAAGTTCCGCCACATTTATTTGACCCCGATAAAATTAATGCTCACTATCTGACCTTGCCCGGAAATGACACTAGATATCTCTTTGTTGACTTATTTTGAATTCCACAGATTTGGACCTGCTACTTTTAGACTAGAACCCGTTAACGAGAAAACAGTCTTAAATATAATAAAGTCAATAAATACAAACGCGACTGGAATAGATGGAATATCAATAAATATGCTTATGTTGACTCTTCCTCACACTATTAGCATTATCACAGCTATAGTTAATGTATCCATAGAAACTAATACCTTTCCTGACGCTTTCAAAACTGCAATTGTTAAACCACTGCCTAAAAGTAAAAACCCTGTTGAACCCAAAGATTTAAGACCAATAAGCATATTACCTTTACTTTCCAAAATTGTTGAAAAAGCGGTGTGCATGCAAGTTTACAGCTTTCTTGAAAATAATAACATTTTACCTGTAAAACAATCCGGTTTTAGGAAGGGTCATAGCACAGCAACTGCATTAATAGATGTCGTTGACAATATTTTAGCCGGTCAGGATGTAGGAGAAGGAACACTGTTAGCTCTATTAGATTTTTCGCGTGCTTTTGAAACTATTAATACTTCTCTTCTTCTATCCAAACTTGCATTTTATGGATTTGATCACAATACCATTTGTTGGTTTTCAAGTTACCTTACTGGACGATCCCAATTAGTAGAGATTCGTAAGAATGATGGATCAACTATGGTATCACAAATTGCTCCCGTGAAAAGAGGTGTCCCGCAAGGTTCCATTCTTGGACCAATACTCTTCATCTTATATACCACTGATATTATAGAAAGCATTAAAAATTGTAATTATCACATCTACGCTGACGATCTGCAACTATATATCTCATTTAAGCCTGAAGAAACAAATACAGCAGTCAACAAACTGACTGAAGATTTAAATCGGGTATCTAAATGGTGTGAGGAAAATTGTTTGGCGTTAAATCCTTCAAAATCCAAATTTCTAATTTTGGGTTCAAATAAACAAGTTGACGATATCAAAGCTAAAAATCCTCTAATCACCATAAAGGAAGACCCTTTACAATGTGTTACCGAAGCGCGTAATTTAGGAGTTTTGGTAGATTGTATGTTGCACTTTGAAAATCATATTTTACAGACTGTACGAAATTGTTTTTACAGATTAAAGGTACTGTACCGAATGCGCAATTATCTAGATGTCGATTTACGTATTAAGCTCTGTGACACACTTATTCTATCGAAGCTTAATTATGCCGATACAGTTTTCGGGGAGTGCCTGCTTGCACGAACCAAAAAGGTTATACAAAGACTACAAAACTCTTGTGCACGTTTTTGTTTTCAAATACCGCGGCGAGCTCATATTACTCCGTTCCTAAATAACAATAGATTAATGAACATGTCATCACGACGTTATTTACACCTTGCAACCCTACTCTTTGGAATCATTCAAAACAAACAACCACCATACCTATATCACAAACTCAAATTTTCAGACCGTCACGTTAGATTTGCGATTCGAATATCCTGTCCACAGCACAATACTGCTGCATTTCGTGGTAGCTTCCGCTATGCTGCCACGAAATGCTGGAATAACCTGCCCCCTCCCATCAGAAACTCGAAATCAATTTATATGTTTAAATCAAAACTCAAGCAATATCTTTTACAAAAACAAAATATATAGTTATAGTAGTATATCTTAAAAATGGGTACAATTATTTAATTTTATAAAAGAACAGATTGATCTCACTAGTTTTTAAGCAATAGTATATAATATTATGCTCCTACACGTATTATTATTTATTTTATTATTTATGTATTCCCTACACTTAGGTATAAATAACATTTATTTATTTACACAAAATAATATTTTATTTTCTAAGTTACGCTTATAAGTCCGAGCGTGAACTTGGTGTTTTAGGTTTCGTTGCTGTTGCTTTCCTATTTGTTATTTTATTTTATTTTTAATTTTTAATCTGGTCTCGCGGAAGATCAGCGCTGTGGTGGTAAGCACCTCTGCAGCATAAAGCTGAGCGAGTCCCTTTTGTCGCCTTAATATTATGTTTTAAGAAAAAAACTAATGTCTTTAGATATAAGTTTTATGTTATGTTTGTACACATTAATTGGGTGACAAATAAACCATTTTCTATTCTTCTATTCTATTCTTATAAACCTTCCTCTTGAATCACTATCCATTAACCTTTTCGCCGCCAAGAAATACAGGTAAAAAAATGCAACCAGCGCCACACTAATTTCTAGGTAAAGAAATGCTCAATAAAATGGAGATGTCCAACAGTTCATATTGATAGGTACGTAGTATTATAGTTACTCTGTGTCGATAGTAAATCATTACTTTTTAAACCAAGTTTTAATTAATCTAAAACCATTCTTTTGCTTCCTAATTTTCAGTTATTCTTTCATATAGGTCAAAACAATAATATATCATAGTGGTAGTATAGTAAACAACACTTGGATTATTCAATAAGTTTATCTTTAGTTCAGTTTTCGAATTAGCACTGGCGCATCTCTATTACGCGTCTCTATACATCGCGTTGTCGGCTATAGACGACTGTGGCGTCGTCGGTGGCATTTTAATTTTCTCAAACCGTTAGGACAAATAAGGATGTAATATAGAACATCGATAAAAAATATGAAAATGAAATTCTTCAACTTTAGAACATTAAATGATTTATTCTGGTACCTATTTTAATAATTCATTACGACTTTTTTATTTATTCATTCCCTTTCCATTTTATTATTTTACTTATGTTGAATATCCATTAAAAACGACGAACTATCAATGGTCAAGCAATTATCGCTGTGCACGAGTCAGCGAAACCGGTTTGTCGATACTCAATCAAACAAAGAAAAAAATTCTAATACTTAGCATATTTCTGCAAATCGATGTCGGAAATATTTTCATTATACATTAGAATAATAAGAAAACGTTATTGTTATGACAAATATACACATAGTATAATCCGTAGATATTGTAGACGTATCGATGTTTTATATTTGAACTAGCAAGGAACAACACTTCTAGTCGTGTGGGGCCGACTGTGGCGTGTGCGAATTGTGCTTTTTCAGGTTCAAAACGTAATTAGTATTTTTCTTATTTTATACTACATAACGAATAAATATCTAAGCGCAAAAGTTTATAAATCGAAGTAGAAGGTACAAAAAATGCAATATGCGAAAAAATAAAAAGATACCGTTTCAAAATGCTGGTTTATTAACATAAACTTTTTAACTACATTTTGTCGGCTGTAGCCGACCGTGGCGCTGACGGCAAATCGCGGGTTGTCGGCTATACCCGACTGTGGCGGTGAAAAGGTTAAAAGAAACCGCATCAAAATCCGTTGCGTAGTTTTAAAAGATATATGCGTACATAGGGATATAGGGACAGAGATAGCGACTTTGTTTTATACTATGTAGTGATTGATTATTATGATGTTTTTTGACCATCTTTTTCAAGTGTGTTTGAAGTTCAGGGTAAATAAAAAAAATATTTAAATAAAAGGCTCTCTTCATAATACATTTTTATTATTTAATTTCCAAAATTAAGATATAATTTATCTAAATAATGGCACTATAATGGAATGTCATGTACCAGTTGAATATCATCACATCATTCATCAAATATAAAAAATATTGCTTATTTAAATACCCATATCACATTAGTATCTTCAATAAAGTTTAAGTTCAATAAAATGCCTCTGAATTAGTAATATAGAATGTATAATTTTGGTCCCAATTAAACTACTATCTTACTATTACTACAGTACAACCAAGAGTACAACACTTGGAAATGAAAATGGCCAGTTACTTACTATACTATTAAATACACTTTCAAATAGTTTTATTATTCGATATAAAAATATATTGCTTCTGAACATTGATAAATATAGTTTGTAAATCATATAAAAATATATCTTTTACTATCTTACAATTCTTATATATAAATTCCAGTAATTTAATTTGCATAAAAAATATTTATGCTCAATACAATGTTTCTTTTGCCTGTTGGATAATATGCCAATAGCAGGCACAACAATTACAAGTTTAGAATTTAAATCACAATGTACATGTCATGTTTTCAAGAGTTACAAAATAATAGCTACTATAATTAATAACGTACGCACCCAATCAATTTATTAATCTCATGTCAAATCACTTGATTCTACTCTGTACGCACGGCACGCTACAGAAAGGCATCTCCTGCTTGACGACAAACCGTCCGCTGAGCAAACTCTTCCCGCACATTCGACCGGAACAGATGAAACAATCCGCGTGCCAGTGTAAGTTGGACCAGGACACCCCTTGCTGCTCGGGGCCTATCCCCCCGCCGCACGCCCGGCAACGTTCCGCGTGGAACTGGTCGTAGCAAGATAAACAGATCGGTAGGCCAGTCTTGTCATCTGGCACGTATTTGCTCCCGCCTAGAGGCGCGTCGCAGTGATAGCAACAGAAGTGCTGGACGTGGAAGGCGCGGCCTTCAGCGGCGGTGTAAGGCCGCGTGAAGATTAGTTCGTCGCAACCGGCGCAGCGAGGGATTTCTAACACGTTGGCTAAATCACGCGCGCAGTAGATCTCGCCTTTATAGAAGAAGTACACTAAATCAGCGAGAAGCTCCCCGCATTTGCTGCAAGTGAAACACTGTGGATGCCAGATCGCTTCTTGGCCGGCCCTCTCGGCTTTGACAGCGACTTCTCCTGCGAACATGGGTTTGACGCAGCGCTGACACGGCACGCCTTCGTTGTACAACTTCCTATTGAACTCGATCTCGTCAGGGTTGAGTTCCATTTCGGCGAGTTGATCTGCTAAAGGATCTATGTTCTCGTAATCATGGGATACGGGATAAATGGCGTTTTCAGCGAGATTGCTGTCTTGTGTAGCGGCCCAGTCGGTTTCGGCGGCTGTGGGAGGTGCCATTCCAGGATACGTGCTGTAGTTAGGGAGTGGTGGTAGGACGTCTTCTCCAGAATGAGTCCTAAGATACTCTCTCAGTGGCGCAGTTTGTTGCGGTTCAACTTGGTTGATTGGTTTCATTGTTGTCGAATATTGAGGATTGATCTTGGTTGAGCAAATGGTTCCGCTGTGTTCTGGAGTAGTCGGTTCGTGTTTCCAACTCCATATTTCGCCGTTCGGTGCGAATATCGTGCCCTTCTGGATCCTACTGTCCAAAAGTTTAGCGGTCCCCATAATATTATTGTTAGTGGTAGCCCACAAATCCGGCATGATTTGTACTCCTAGAGATTTGCTGGCAAATTCGTCTGTCTCCTCTTTGAATTGATCATTGTTATTGTACTCGTCTCGGAACAGCTTGATCGGTTGCAAGTAGACGTCATTGGCCACGGGCATGTTCAAGTCTGTCAGATGTTTGAAGAGTTTATCATAGACCGGTCCATGTTCTACGGCACTCTTTATTCTATCTGATTCTATTTTCATTACAAGAAGTTTGTCTTTAACTATGCGACTGAGAATAGGACTCGATTTGTAGTCTGGCAAATTAGCAGCACTGCTGACTATGTTGCCTTGGGAATCTAAAACTAGTTTTTTATCGGAAGCATTCTTAGGAACTATGTTGTACTTGACTCCCCTAGAGACGTTGGATATCTTCAATGGTAGCGCGTAAGACTTGGTCGCGGAGTGTGCTTTGCTGTTTTCTACGGAGTAAACCTCGCCGCTTTGTAGAGGGCCTACTCTTACTACATTACCCATGCCCACTACATGGTCTTTGATGCGGGTTATGTATTCCTGGAAAGAGAAAAAATACATGTTGTGATTTGAAACATAGAATCTCAAAATTTTACACGAGTGGAATTCGAACCCGCGAATGACTACGGCGATCTGGAGCCATATTTTTGAATCTAATGCGCACACGAGAGAGTAACTTTTGCATGATTTTCAAACGATTTGGCATGCGAATGTTACACTTTCGTATGCGAATTCTATTCGAGCGGTTTAAAAATGCGGCTTCTGTGCCACTGTTCTAACCTAATATTTTCGTATGCATCTACCGTCTTCTTTATTAAACTGCATTCTTAAAATATTTACACAGTAGGATGTGCATTAAGGTGTGGTTTTTGAGTCCACATACAACTCAATGTCAGAGTTTACAAACGGCCTAGTAGCACAGCTAATGGGCCTCTGACATGATTGGTTTTGTAATCATGGATTTAACGTGCCCTTCGAAGCACGGGCAAAAACTACAGACCGTGTGTTCTGATTTCTGGTGATCCGGGGCGTGTTGAGGTTAGCTAGTATACTAGACAAAAGTAAGAATAAAACAAAACGAAGGGAGGGGCGCAAAGTGCGAGTTTCTCATTTTTCTTCTTTATTGTGATATAGTTTTATTTTATTTTGTGACACAGATATAATTTTCTTTGTAATAGACTCGCTTGTGACTTTCTAAAAGTGTTCTTAGGAATCTACATACATACATACATATAATCACGTTTTAATCCCTAATGGGGTAGGCAGAGCGTAATCGACCCAAACAAAGGTCGTTCCGCCACGTCTGACAAAGTTTTGAGGGTTATATAAGATAGATTTGTAGGTATATTGCTGTAGTGACAGGTTTTCAGCCCATCGCCTAAATTTCAATATCCTAAAACCCTCAGATCCCTTAGCTGGTTTTTACAGCATGCCCGGGAGGAAATGCAGCTGGCACATTCTATGTTTTTCTCTCCCTCCCAGGCCAGCGTGGCAGAGGATCAATGTAAGTTGAGGGAAAATGCTTAGGAATCAAATTTTTTTTAAATGGCTTCACGTCTCATGATTTGAGACGTATTATGCCAAAGATAGCGTATACTCGAATTCGGAAATAAATGATTTGACTTCTGACTCTGACTGACCGTGTGCTCTGACTTCTCGTGGTCGGTGGCGTGCTGCCTGACGGCGGGCGCGACGTCGTGCGGCGGCAGCTGCGTGCGGAGCTGCGCGCGCCGCCTGCGCGCAGCCTCCGAGCCTGACACGGGCGCCAGCGAGCCCAGGCACGACATGTACTCGGATACCTGAAAACAGAATCAATGTAGCATACATACATACAAGTACATACATTAGTTATTAATTACACTTAACCACTTAAAATTATAATGCATTTTAGTTTTAAGTGAAATTTTGAATGATTCTTTTATATTAATGTTATTTGTGTTAATGGGGAAATAAATAAATTTTCTTCTATGCTGGACTGGGAGAGATAGAAAAACATAGAATGTTCCAGCTGCCCTTCCTCCCGGGCATGCTGTTGAAGTCAGCAAAAGGGACTCGAGGGTTACAGTGTATTGTAATTTAGGCGATGGGCTGACAACCTGTCATTACAGCAATACAAATTATTCCAATCTCAAATTTGCCCTCAATTTTTGTCAGACGTGGCGAAAGCGCCTGTTACGAGGCGTTTACGCTCTGCCTACCCCGTAAGGGATAAAGGCGTGATTTTATGTGTTATGTGTATGTATGGGGAAATAAATGTCATTTATCTTTTTTTTATCTTTACATACATACATATAATCACGCCTTTATCCCTAATGTGGTAGGCAGAGCGTCAACGACCCAAACAAATGTCATTGCGCCACGTCTGACAAGTACTGAGGGCCATTTCAGATAGATATGTGTATTGCTGTAGAGACAGGTTGTCAACCCATCGCCTAAATCACTATACACTAAAACCCTCGAATCCCTTAGCTGGTTTTTACAGCATGGGAGGAGATGCAGTTGGCACATTCTATATTTTTCCAGCATGGAAGAGGTCCCAGTCCAGCATGGAAGAGGTCCCAGTCCAGCATGGAAGAGGATCAATGTAAGTTGAGGGAAAATGCATTTAGCTCACCAGTGTTTAGCAATCATAACATACATACATACATAAATTCACGCCTTTATCTTTATATGGGGTAGGCATAGCGTAAAACGCCTCCTAAAAGGCGCTTTCGCCACGTCTGACAAAAATTGAGGGCAATTTTAGATTTTAATGTGTATTGCTATAGTGACAGGTTGTCAGCCCGTCGCCTAAATTACAATACACTGTAACCCTCGAGTCCTTTTTGCTGACTTCTACAGCATGCCCGCGAGGAAGGGCAGCTGGAACATTCTGTTTTTCTATCTGTCCCAGTCCAGCATAGAAGAAAGCAATCACAGCGACAAATCCCATATTTAGCCATACATAGGGCATACCGATGTAATGCCACAGAATATATAATAGGTATTGCGCGCGCATTGCAAGGACCCTTATCTAAGTTGAGTTTTTATGTGTTCCTGACTGAATATTTCTCTCACCTACGACTACTAACTATCCAAATAACATTCATAGTCACGCCTTTATCTCTTATGGGGAAGGCAGAGAGTTACAGGCTTAGGACTGCATTCCTTGGAATCCTCTACCTAGCTATCTTCTAACTTTTACATTATCCCTGGGAGTGGGAAGAATAATATTTCTGGTACATTCTAGGCCCTAGAATCTAGGGTTTTTAATTTATACCAACTACTCCAGTCTGAACTATAAAATTTTATGAAACAGAGTTTGTTTGGGACTTAAGACGACCTGCGTACTTCATTTGGGATAAAGGCGTGACTTTATGTTTGTATGAAACAGAATGGAGGCAGGTCTCAATTATTGCTGAACTATGAACTTCAATAACATATCAAGTCTATAAATATCTATCCATATCAGAAGTATTCAATAATAAAATCATTTTATCAGTTTATCACTTATGTTTATGTGTTTGCAACTTTATATCTACATAATTATAATCAGATTATTCATATATGTGAGTATCCTACAGATTGAAATAATAAGTAATAATAAAAATAATTTACCAGTTCCGTAGATGCATTTGGTGGCACCCAGTCAAGTTTTACTGGCTTGTCTGTTACCCCTCTGATCTTTATTAGTGGCACTGCAACATGGTAAAAAATAATACATATATACATATTTTTACATAATTCCTTATTATTAATTATGATGACTTAGAAAATATTATGGCATATTTGCCATGCTTTCTATTATGATATACCTATTTAATTAAATGTGATGATTAATACAAATGGAATGAAAGCATTAATAATAATAGCATGACTACACTAGTTAAGGGTTAAACTCATTTTTTTTAAAGGAAAGTAAAGAAAATCTGTATTTGAATGTTTTAAACCTTAATCTGATACATACATACATATAATCACGCCTTTATCCCTAATGGGGTAGACAGAGCGTAAACAACCTAAACAAACATTGTTCCGCCACATCTGACATTGTTATGAGGGTTATTTAAGATATATTTGTATATATATTGCTGTAGTAACAGGTTGTCAGCCCATCACCTAAATTGCAATATACTGAACCCTTAATCTGCTTGGTGAAAGAAATACAATTTTCATAACCAGTTCCCAAGTTAAATATTAATTTTCATACAAAAGAAATAAAAGATCTATCAAGGTTGCATTGGCTTTAGATCAGAGCAACACAGGAAACAGATACTCACTTGAAGCTTTCTTCGGCTTGACATTGCCAAGGAGTTCAAACTGTGCCCACCCGGATAGGTCGTCATCTTGAACATCGTGCACATCCTTGCTGCAGTGGCATGATCTGCACACCTTGCGCCAGAAGTGCAGGTCCAAGCCTGGGCATGTTGGTCCTAGAACATAATATAATATTTTCAGTAATAATGTTATTTCTAACAATAAGATGTTTTCTGTGCACAATGGCCTAAAGAGGCTGTTAACAGAGTCATCTGGAAAGATATGCCTCAAAGTTTTCTATTTATTATTAGAATTTATATCTTATCTATTATACCATGACTGGCTGTAGGTACTAGGTACTACCTATCCTAAGTTTGTTATAAATTAGATTACAAACCACAAGAGTTACAAGGCGCTCCAGCGCCGCTGTCGTGACCGAGCCGTGCTTTGCTGAGCTTTTCCCGCTGACTCTCCAACTTGGACAACCAAGCCGGCGCCTCCGGAGTTTCCACACATGACTCACTCATCTACGAACATGATAACGATATCGTCAAAACACGATTATAGGAAATAAATACAAGAAATAGTCGGTTGAATCCTACCTTTAAGTTAACAGCGTATACCAGCACAGAGTTAACACAAAATTAAATCAAAATTAACTTAAAAACAAAATGTAAACGAAAATAAATAACACCAACAGAAACAAAAGCCACTCGCGAAATGAAGTGACGTGAGTGAAGTGTTGTAAATTTATCAATCAGCAATAATGATTGATATATCTGTCAATCAAAAACCAAGACCCGACCGACCCAACATGTTGGATTGTATTTCGAGTCGGGCTTTCTTTCTACTACTAAAATGTTGCCATCGTACTAATAGTAGAAAAAATTAAAAAATATTTTAGGCGAATGATATTTTTTTCTCATCTGTGTCGTTCCCTGTCCGTCATCCATCTTTCATACAGCGTTTCCTACAAGAATTTTGTCTAAACCACATTTAGTTTAGTGATTTATTTATTTTTAACTTATATTTAAGTGTACTGCAGTTCAAAACGATTTCCATTACCTCATAAAAGGTAAATAGAACATCAATTGACAGCAGTATGGTATAAACGACGTGAAAAGTGACTCATAGTTTTGTCTTCATAATAGTCAATAATTTATTTTGTATTTTTGTAGATGTCTTCAGGAAGGCCAATCAAATGTGTAGTTGTAGGTGATGGTACAGTCGGGAAAACATGTATGTTAATATCATACACCACGGACAGTTTTCCAGGAGAATACGTGCCTACAGTGTAAGTAAAAATTGAATTTTATTGTTGACATTTTATACCATTTTTAATGATTATACTATTTTTAAGAACTTTGTTACTACTTTTAAAATTCACTTTGGCACTTCCAGATTTGATAACTATTCAGCTCCAATGGTAGTTGATGGAGTGGCAGTATCTTTAGGTTTATGGGATACTGCAGGACAGGAGGACTATGATAGACTAAGACCATTAAGTTACCCCCAAACAGATGTCTTCCTTATATGTTTCAGTGTAACAAGGTAAGATACTATGATAATTTTAAGACACTCATTTTATCAAGCTTTGTAACTATGTATTTCAACAGCTTTGTGACTATATTCAACAAATACACTTATTCTCAATAATTTAAATCCAATTAATGATATATTAATTATTTTATTTTTCAGCCCCTCTTCTTATGAAAATGTTACTTCCAAATGGTATCCAGAAATTAAACATCACTGCCCAGATGCTCCTATTATTTTGGTTGGTGAGTATGTTTTATAGAAAAAAATATTTAATATTATTATTAAGAGAAATGTTCATTTATTAATTACAATGATTGTATTCCAGGTACAAAAATTGATTTAAGAGATGATCGAGAAACACTAAGCTTGTTATCAGAACAAGGAATGTCCCCATTAAAACGGGAGCAAGGGCAAAAACTGGCAAATAAAATTAGAGCAGTGAAATATATGGAATGCTCAGCCTTAACCCAACGTGGCCTCAAACAGGTAAAAAAAATATAAAATTAATTAATTCTCCTAGTTGCAATTGCATTGCACTACTTATTTTAATTTAAAATATGAAAGGTATTCTTCCATGCTGGACTGGGAGAGATAGAAAAACATAGAATGTTCCAGCTGCCCTTCCTCCCGGGAATGCTGTAGAAGTCAGCAAAAGGGACTCTAGGGTTACAGTGTATTGTAATCTAGGCGATGGCCTGACAACCTGTCACTATAGCAATACAAATTACAATCTAAAATTGCCCTCAATTTTTGTCGGACGTGGCGAAAGCGCCTTTTACGAGGCCTTTCACGCTCTGCCTACCCTATAAGGGATAAAGGCGTGATTTTATGTATGAAAGGTAATTTTTTTCAAAGTTATTGGATTTGTTTTATTTACATTTTAGGTGTTTGATGAAGCAGTTCGAGCAGTATTAAGACCAGAACCTCAAAAGAGACATCAAAGGAAGTGTCTTATCATGTAACTATCAAAAACTTATGACAAATTACAATAATAATAACATTCAGGAATCTCTAAAGCAGTAATAATATGTTTCTAAACCAGCACTGTGTGTATACCATATTCTTTTTTATGTTTTTTTGCAATTTCATCAAACTAGTCAATCAATACTTTGGCTTAAAGTCAAAAAGACAAACTGTATTTCGATTCTGGGTTTATTATTTTTCTATTGAAATATTTTATGTAAAATAGTCCTGTTTACAGAATTGTGATTTTTTCATCAACAAGTGCCATAAACTCTAATAATGAGTTTAAAAGACATCACATTATAGTATTGTATATTTTCCATTAATTTAAGTGAACTACAGATATGCCAAAGATTTATGAGTAGTTGTTAAGGCCCAGTATAGGTTTGTATTATAAAATGTCACTAATGTTTAGAAACAGATTGTTACTGTTCATTGAAATTTATTGATATAATATTATTTTTATATTTGCAAAGAACCTCAATATTTCAAAATAATGAGATTGTCTTTATGCGATTTTGAATAATAAGGACTGATTATAGAAGCTAGTGTATAGTAACATACTCAAAAAAATAATCTCTTAGTTAGCAAGGTATAGCAAGCATTTTTAAGGATTCCATGAAGGGGTAACTGTTTTAATCAGTAAACAAGTTTTTCTTTATTAATATTTAAAACATATTTTTAAAAATATACATAAAAATAAAATATATTTTTCCGAAATGCTAAGTCAACTAATTGGCAGCTGCTAAACCTGGTTTATATTTAGTTTTGGTAGCATTTGAAAAGAAAGCATTTATTTTACCCACTTTATATAAATGGTAATACACTGATTACTGTTTTGAGAATATCATTTATTATTAAGTATTATCTGTTTTGTTTTCACATTAGCAAACAATAAAAATACAACGTATATTTTATAGTGATCATTAGGACGAAATATTTTTGTATTTGATGATAGGCTTATAAATAACAAAGCATTTAAAGTGTATTAACTGCTTTGCACCATCAGTTATTATTTAGTAATTATTTTAAGACAGACTGCTTTGATTTACAGGAAAGCTTTGAATTTATTATTGTGTATATAATTAATACATATTCAATTATTTATGTAAGGACAAATGCGCAATTTATAAATAAATCTTGTGTAATTCAAATCTTTGTAGTTTATTTTATAATAGTTGTTTTCAGATAGTTATATTTACTCCATTCTTCCATACTGGACTGACATACGGAAAAAAGATAGAATTTGCCAGCTGCATTCCCTCCCGGGCATGTGTAAAACCAGCTAAGGGATCAAAGGGTTTTTTATATATTGCAATTTAAGCGATGGGCTGACAACCTGTCACTTCATTAATATACCAACAAATCTATCTTAAATAACTCTCAGAACTTGGTGAGACGTGGCGGAACGACCTTTGTTTAGTCGATTACGCTCTGCCTACCTCATTATGGATAAAGGCGTGATTATATGTATGTATGTATATTTTCCCCGTATAATTAGTAATATAAAGGTATAAAATATAAATAAATAGAAAAACACTAAATATTGGAAGTAAATTTATTTCATATAACATGTTTACATGTAACGGAAAAACAGTTAACGTAACATATACATTTTATCAACATTTTAGATATTTTCATGATTTACAAATCTTATGGTTTTCGAAATAGAAATTCTACTGAGTTGATAGAATTGTAAAAGATGAGAGCAATTTTCGTCTCAGTCTAAATCTTATTTGTTTTCTACAGATTTCTTTCAGCAGCATTTGTACATTATGCAATGGTGTTATATCAATATAACTCCGTAACAGAATATTTACGTCATCATAATACAAGAGATAGCCATTAGACATCAACGAAGACAATATTTTGTTATGACTAGATCAACTATTTAATGCAGATAATATTAACACCAATTTATTTTAACTCTAAACAAGTATACTTTAAATATGTAGGTAGGTACACTATAACACTGTTGTAATGTTAGTCAAAATATTGATATAGTGAAGTATAAAGTTACAGAATATGTTTTGAAGGGTATACTACCTACATAATAATAATGAATGATAATGTAATGCAGAAAAGATCCATAAAAAGATTAATTGTGATACATTAAAACTCTGACAAAAGGAATAAACAGGACTACCTATCAGTTTTTTTATTTTTACAAAATACAGTTAGCTATAGAAAATTATTGAAAATAAATGCAATATAATAGGAAAATAATGATTCCTCAGACTAGCTAATTCATCTTATAACTCAAAAATTTATAATAACTTTCACAAATATTAAAATTTTAGACAGACAGATTAAGAAACAAGTTGATTAAATACTGATTTAAATTAATGGATGAGATCCCTTTGACCTTATTTTAATTAAAGGATTTAATCCTATGCACCTCTAAATAACACCCTTTAAATACTGGTTACATCAATAACAAACATTTCATTTATTAGATATTTTCTAAAAAGTTACAGAAAACTATTTTTCAATCTAATAGTTTTTTTAAAGTATACATCCATCTAGGTACTTAAATATCTAAAAAATATACCTACAACTAATAATTTCAATTTTGTCCTGCTGTCATCTTTGTTCAAATGCATTAAAAGGGTTCACATTACAAATTAAATAATTAAACATTTAAATTGATTGCTAGTCAAGAGATGATAAGATTAATATATATGTTACACGTCTTATACACTTTTGAAAAAGATGGTAATATATATATGATTTTAGTAATTACTTTGATTGTGCATTTCTAGTTTATATAAAATAATTATTACATGCATGCAAAAATAATGATATTGTGTTGTGTATAAATAAATTATACCTACATGATAAAATATAGGTATCTTGAATTGATGTTGCACTTGGTATAGTGATTAATATTTAATTTTCTATATCTTCACTTTTGTAAAAAGATAGGTATACATTTTAAAACTTGGAATTAATTTGATAGATATCTACAAATGGCATGTCTTTGTAAATAATGATATAATACAAAATGTATACTATAAGTGAGGTATGATAAAATTGTAATATACACTATGGATTGGCAGAAACATTGTAAGTATTAATATCTGACAAGAGTTTGTGATACATCATACATATTACAGAAAAATGCACTTTTGGTATGGTAAACATTTCAAAATGCCATACACTGATATTTAATTGCCCTCACTGCCAGGAAGAAATTCCTCTTCCTGATATCACATAGCTCTATAAGGTCCTTGAGACTTCAAATATTGGATAACCAATGAAGGTCCTGAAGAAACTACTTCAGGGGGAATAGCATTCAGTGGACAATTTTCAATGCTCATAATTTGTAGGCTAACACATAAAGCCAGCTCAAATGGTAAATTGGATAGATTAGGATTGTCATTTAAGTACAAGGAATCCAAGTTTTCAAGTGTCCCAATTTCTTCAGGCAAATATTGCAAATTATTTTCACCAATGCTTAGAAAGGTAAGATTAGTGAGGTGTCCAATTGATCGTGGCAAAGATGTCAACTGATTTGATTGCACTATCAGTTTTTGCAAATCATGCAAAAACCCAATTTCATTTGGCAGAACTTCAAGCTTATTTTCTTCCAAGTCTAAAACTCTTAATTTCCTCAAACTGCCAATGCTTGGAGGTACACGTTTCAATAAATTATTAGACAATATCAGAACCTCCAAGTTTTGGAGACATTGAATATCATCAGGTAGTTTTGTTAACTGGTTTGTGCCTAAATTCAATTCAACCATATTGGACCATGTACCAATGTCTAGAGGAAGTGATGTAAGTAAATTTTCCTTCATATTTAACTTGGTTAAATTTTTAGCTCTTGAAAATATACCATAAGGTATTTTATCAATTTGGTTATGTTCCAAATTAATGGAGAATACACTGGTAAACTGTGCTGGACCACCTGATGGATAGCTCATAAACGAGTTGCGGGACAAGGTAATACTTGTGAGCTCATTTAGACTAGCAAGCAAACCGTCAGGCAATTGGGAAATTGAATTCCCTTCAACATTAAATTCATCCATATGTTTGCAGTTACTCAATGTGGCTGGGATTGCAGATAGCCTATTATACCTGAGGCCTAAACGAGTTAAAGCTTGTAGATTTCCAATGGTTTCTGGTATATCCAAAAGATCATTGTGTTGTAGATCCAGTGTAGACAAGTTAACACAATTTCCAATTTCTTGTGGCAAATGTTCCAGATGGTTGTGAGATACATCAAATGTCACCAAATTGATTAAGTTGCCAATCCCAGAAGACAATTCTTTGATTTTGTTCTCACGCAAACTTAACATTGTAAGATTTGTTAGATTGGCAATACCATCACCAACAATTCTGATTCTATTGAATCTCAGGAATAATGTTGTTAGGGATGTTAGTTTGTACACAACATCTGGTATGTCACTCAGTTTGTTATGCCGCAAGTCTAACACCTTCAAGCATTTTAAGTGAGCAAGAGAATCTGGTAAACTTGTCAGCGAGTTTTCATTCAGTGCTAATGTTTGCAAGTTTGCCAAACATCCAAACTCTGGAGGGAGTGCCACCAACTTATTACCATACAAATAAAATTCTACTAAATGGGTTAAGTCCCTGACATTGGGAGGCAGAGAAGTAATGGAGGACTTGCTAAGGTCGAGTCTTTTCACCCCCTCTTCGCGGCATCTTATGAATTCCTTTATGACGTCCAGATCTGCTTGAATTGGTTTGTTTTTCTTTGCAGTAGGTTTTGGTTTATTGGATTCAGGATGTTTTACTGTTACCATCTTCGGACGTGCGCCCTCTGTGTTTGTTAAGGACGCTGTCGAGAGTTTCTTTTCCCGCATGCTGTATGATTTTTCTCTCGGGCTCACAGTGCCGACTGTGTCCAAAGTCTCTGGATTTTCTCTAGATGAATTATCCAGGTTCATCCTGCTGCTTTTATTGAGCTTACAAGCTTCAAAATATACCTCTGTCCACTTTCAAGATCAAACAAAATTATTGAAACACACTTGTCATTTTAGAGCACGAAACAATCAATACCTATTTGTGAGCACGGCTGAATTTATTACCAGTCCATTTGTGATCGCTTCTGTTGAGCTCGGGAGACAATATCCACTTTTCACATCACTATCAGACTTCAGTATAATTATAAATATTCAGTAAATCACATTAGTTTCATGTTTAATCAAGAAATTCAAGTGCAGTTTGGCCTGCAAATTCTATTTGCAGTTGCAAAATTATCGACTGTGTTGCCAGTAATGCTGAAACAAACTACCAACTAGCTAGTGTCTGTCTTTTCTCGTCTTCATAAAAACTACCAAAAATTCACAAATTAACCCGATCGACCCGATCCCACTAGCACAGCTTTTTTTTTTTAGTTTGTTTGAGCTGTCAATCGGTCAATCGTCAACCGCCACCATCTATCCACTCCACTCGTTTGTTTGAGTTGATGTGGTTTGGTTATGGTTTAATAATTTTCGGCGGCTTTTGGCTGAATTTAAGTGTTTACAAAGAGTTAGTGTAAATCTAAAACTCCAAAATGGATAAAAGTAAAGAAAAGGAAGAGCAAAGCATCATGGATAAATCCATGAGATCCGTCTTTGGTAAGTTGTGATTGTTGTTAATTACAACTTCGCTAAGGTTAGAATCGGCTGCTTTACCAATAAATTCTTGTTTCCAGTGGGTAATATACCTTACGAGGCAACGGAAGAAAAGCTCAAGGATATATTCAGTGAGGTCGGGCCGGTGCTATCGTTCAAGCTGGTTTTTGATCGTGAGACCGGGAAACCCAAGGGTTATGGGTTCTGCGAGTACAAGGACCAGGAAACCGCGCTCAGTGCTATGAGGAACCTCAACGGATATGAGATTGGCGGGAGATCACTCAGGGTTGACAATGCTTGTACTGAGAAGTCGAGGATGGAAATGCAGGCTCTTATGCAGGGCCCACAGGTAAGAATCGTGTTGTAATTTACAGGATTCACCAGTACTAAATGAGCCCATGCCCTATTCCAGTACCTTACAGGCATATGTCAGGTTGAAGGGTGATTGAGTAGCAAACATTCA
Organism: Scrobipalpa costella; assembly: GCA_949820665.1. Taxonomy (NCBI): domain Eukaryota; kingdom Metazoa; phylum Arthropoda; class Insecta; order Lepidoptera; family Gelechiidae; genus Scrobipalpa; species Scrobipalpa costella. The sequence goes on along the minus strand of OX463296.1, from coordinate 17,497,718 downwards.
AACATTTCATACTTCCAAACTTACACATTTATAATTTAGAAGATGAGATATCTACATTCAATTACTTGGTGCATAACTATTAAAATAACCCTGTCAACTAATAAACATACTCTGTTTTTCCAGGTTGAGAATCCTTATGGTGACCCGGTACAACCAGAAAAGGCACCAGAAGCAATCAGCAAGGCTGTAGCAACTCTCCCTCCGGAGCAGATGTTTGAGCTCATGAAACAAATGAAACTCTGTGTTCAGGTGAAGATCATTTTCAGACAAGGAAAGAGTACAGAAGAGAGAGTTATTATAAACATGAAAACTTCTTGCAAAATACAGATGAATACATTCTGCATCCTCCTGGACATCGTTACTGGTCCATCAGAACAATATTTTAAACATAAATGCACAAATCTAAATAAGAAAATGCACTTTACAAAGTGAAGTTTTTATTACCTTTATGATTATGGCTGACAGGGATGAATTGAAGAAGAAAACATACTGCGCCAACCCCAAATAATGGGATAATGTTAAGTAAATGATGATGATCAATTTAAATATTTGTGTTTTCAGAACAACCCCACTGAAGCCAGGAATATGCTTCTACAAAACCCTCAGCTGGCCTATGCTCTGTTGCAAGTACAAGTCATCATGCGGATCGTAGATCCTGCCACAGCAGTGGTAAGTGGGTCAATCAACTTTTTAACCAACATTACTCCCGGAATGCAGATCTGAGGGCTAGATTTATAGGTTCAGAAGATGGTAATAATGGTCAGCTAAATTGTTGGTTGGCAGACCCGCTATCCAGCAGAGCGGTTGCGTTGTACCGTTTTCTGACTATCTGGTTAAATATATGTTTTTTAATTATATGAAAGATACCATGAGGCTGGCATAGTCACCAGATGACTGAAGCCTCGTTAAAAATTTGGAGAAAAAAAAAAAAAACTTCAACATTACCATATCCCAGGTTTCAAAATACAGAACATTAAAATATTACTTAAAAAATTATTTACATTTAGATTCATACTTTCCCAAATGATTACATTGCACAGTAAATTTTGATAATTAGCATTAAATTTACCGAATAAATATGGTAACTCTGTATACTATTTTGCTTTTTAGTAATGCAAGTGACATTTACGATAATACATTATTTAGGAATGTATCAATCTAATCTAAATGTATTTTTAATTTTTTAAGAAATATTTTAAATTACTGTATCTTGAAACCTAAAGTAGCTGGGATATGGTAATGTTGGTTAAAAAGTTGATTAACCCAAGTATGTTATGATTCTACACTACATAATGCAGTAAATAATTATTTCATATGTAATTCAGAGTAGAACGTGCAGACAAGGAAGAAAAAATATTGTGACTATTTTGTAATTTTATTAATTTTCTTTTGTGTAGAATAATTTAATTCGTTTTTTTCCCAGTCTATGTTGCATCCCAGCAATCCTGTGCCTCAAGTTTTGCAGCCAGGGGACAAACCACCTCTACCACCAAACCCATACATGCCTAGTAACCAAGGTAATTAAATTAAGCCCTAGATGGCAAACATTTTTTATATTACTTAAGTTCTTCTTCTGTCGATTTGGTATCGAGTCTATCGACCCGATGAACCCTGGTGTCAGAGTTTTTAAACCGCCTAGTAGCACAACTATCAGGCCTCTGACATGGACAGCGACCGGGACCGAAGGCTTAATGTGCCCTACAAAGCACGAAATCTTTTTCATTTCGGACAATCAGGTGATTCAGCCTGCAATGTCCTAACCAAACTGGGGAAAAATTCACAAAGTGATAAATTCTCAAATTTCAACTTTGGGTTTCCCCCCTGGGAATCGATCGGGAGTCCATGGCACTAGCACCTAGAACACGGAGGCAGTTAAACTACTTAAGTTGATTTGGCATCTGATGTGCATTTCTAAGCTAAGGAAATTGGTTCTCGAATAGATTGTATATTTTGTGTTCCAGGTCAACAAGTACCATTATTGGCTAATCCTGTGCCACCACCAAATCAGTATGTCCGTAAGTAACATGTTTATCTTATTTTAGCTTAGAACACAAAGTTTTTCTTAACCTATATTATTTTTAGTAAAACTGCACATTTGATTGATTTCAAACCCCAAAAAAATGTGTGTTCAAAATAGAAAATACATTCCAAATAATATTAATGTGTTTTTTGCATTTAAAATGTTATTTTATTTCGAAAATATGAGAAACAACAAATCGAAAAAAATAATCTCTATCAGATAGAGATTAAGCTTTTTGATTTGTTGTTGAGCCCGATGGTGTAGTGGATTGTTCGAATCCTACCACGTAGCAATGTGTTTTTCGGTTCTCGAATTTCATATGTACGTTTACTCGGCGCTTTTTCCGTGCTTCTAAAGTCACGTTAAGCCGTTGGTCCCGGTTAATATTATTAAATACCGTAGATATTAGTGGTTAAGTCATGTCAGAGGCCAGTGCTTAGCATTTCCCTTCTAGGTTGCGGAGGTCAGATGGCAGTCGCTCTGTGTAAAAACCAGTACCCTCATTCAATCACCTAGATTACGTTGTTGATCCCGAGATATACGGGATAAGGCTAGGGAGATGATGATGTTTCTCATATTTTAGAAACATTTCAAACAAATTGCTCCAATAGTTTGAGTTTCTTCATTGCAACCAAAGATGCAAATCTATCTTCTTTCATATTATACGATGTATGTTTTCTTCCATGCTGGCCTGGGAGCGAGAGAAAAACTAGAATGTGCCATTTGCATTTCCTGCCGGGCATGTTGTAAAAACCAGCTAAGGGATCAGAGGGTTTCAGTATATTATAATTTAGGCGATGAGCTGACAACCTGTCACTGAGCAATTTACCTTCTAATCTATCTTAAATAACCCTCAAAGCTTTGTCAGACGTGGCGAAAGACCTTTGTTTAGGTCTTTTACGCTCTGCCTACCCCATTAGGGATAAAGGCGTGACTATATGTATGTTTTGACAGCGCGTCCAGTCGGCGACATAGATCTACGCGGGTCGCGCGGCCCCCCCCCTGCGCCCGTGTCTGTATCTGGCCCACCACAGCTGCTCGACCAAGACATGCGGTCCCTACCGCCGATGCCACATCCAGTACCTCCGCCAGAGAGGTGAGCATAGACAATCCGTAGTAATTGGCACAGCGAAATCACACTGTCTTGTCTGTGTTTCGATTGTAAATATCATCAACTTTTCAAAGTTAGAGTAAACAGGCATCTTCTGGGTGAGCTTGCTCGCATTGTAGAGTCAAAATAGTGTCAACAGTTACTAATAAAAAATACAGGCCTTCTGTCTTTGAAATAAGTAATGTCAAATAAAGACTGGAATTAAGACATCTGATATAGTTTATGTAACGACCATCCATACTGACCGGACGTGTCAACAGAGTCGTGATTCTTAAAAGATAATCATAATCAGGGAATTCAAGTTTACTTTGACAATACTATTCCTTTGACATTTATGTTAATTTGAAAAACAGACAGCACTAATTTTCAATATGTTTCCGTCCAAATTGACACAAATATCCGTTTGTGTGTCCTCATGGGAATCGAACCCACTCCAGGGAAAAGGACTTGCGCTCCGTGCCGCGCTTGCCGCTCCCGGTTCCGCCGCCGGAGAGGTGAGGAAAGAAAAAATATGATATATAGATGTTGTGTCAAAAACATAATATTATATCTTTGGATGTTGTGTTAAAACATAATATTTTATGTACGAATGATGTGTCAAAAACATAATAAACCTTATAATTTTTGAACCGCCTTTCGACCCGGTTCATCTATTATTGGATTGATTATGATTAAACATGACTTTGAATTATTGATACATAAGTATTGGTAGATCATAATCTAATGATCTTAATAAACCTCGCGGCACGCCTAACTTTGTGGCATAGGATGGTAGAGTTATAAAAATCGCTATGAATCATGTTTAGGCGAGGTCATATTTATCGGTTTTACCTGTAGCAATAAAAAAGGGTAGTAATAAAAGTTCCGAAAATTAATTCAAAATTAAGCTTTTTTAAAAAATTAAATGTTTTGTTTGAATAACTAACTTGTCAACCACATTTGTGCGAATAAAAAATAAAGTAACGACTGACTAAAAAACTAAAAGCTGCGTATAAATTATACGTAACGTACTGAAGGAAATACTATTCTTCCAGCTTAATTTCTATTTTACCAAAAATTATGATATATCATTTTATTCATTATTGACATGATAAAAAAACTGAAAGTTACGAACAATTAATTCGTAATTTACTGACGGAAATATTTTTCTTCTAGTTTAATTTCTATTTTACCTCTTGCACTTCCGCGGCTCGGTCGCATACTTCGTTCGCTCCAAAGGGTCACTGTTCTAACCTAACCTCACCTACTGAGTCAAATCTATAGTGGAATGTTATTTATTCATCTAGTGGGACTGCTCCCCCGAGCCTCCTTGTCCCCGCTTCGTAGTTCGCGACAGTTTTGGACATTTTAGCGTAAATTGGTTGCTTGACTGTAATTTTTCCAATCATTTTAAGGATTTTCATTGAAATTTAGAGTAAACATATATATTTTATAACCAGAAATAGAAATAAAGTGAGTAAGAAAACGATTATTGTAGAAGTAAATGTGCAGCTGGAAATTCAGTATTTCGTTCACAAGTTTAGAATTTTCGTTGGAACTTTAGATTTTTGTTCATAAAATTATAATTTGAGAAAGATTGTGTTTATTAGTTAATTTTGTAATTATTTGTCTGCACGTTTTGTGTTTCTTTTCTAGTAATTTATTTAAACGCAGCTTAGCTAAAATTACAATCAGACATATTTCGCTGGAGATTCATTTGTTGTTCGGAACCTTTATTATTATCCATAAAAAAACCTGAAAGAGATTATTAGTAACTATTTGTAATACGTGGATAATTCAAAATAGAGCTATGCTAGTGGACTACTCCAAAAAAGATACTTGTTACTGATACTGATAATTATCACTTATTTAGGTCAAATAGATAAAAAACTTTTTTCATTTGCATATATTTCGGAAACCCGTCTTAGCAGGAAAGTAGAAATATTTGTGCTAGTAAACCTTGCTTCGGTTTATGTCTGTTGATGTTCAAAAACTGCAAGAAGTGTCTCGTATGTCGAAAAAAAATCATGAAGAAAACACTATTCTTTTTTTTTTGGCAATACGGGGGTGAAACTGGATTCATATAACAGCTATGGTATAGGCCTTCTTCACAGTTATTAATCACTACATAGTATAAAACAAAGTCGCTTTCTCTGTCCCTATATCCCTATGTATGCTTAGATCTTTAAAAATTCGCAACGGATTTTGATGCGGTTTCTTTTAATGGATAGAGTGATTCAAGAGGAAAGTTTATATGTATAATACATGCATAATATAGTAGAGAAACACTGATGATTTCCGTGCTAAGCCGGGGCGGGTCGCTAGTAATCTCTGAAAAACGAACACCTGATTTTAGGAATAAAAAAATGAACAAGTTAAAAAAAAAATGATCACGGGTACAATCGATTAGTATGGCCTAAAGATTATTCTTACCGATTTTCATAACTCTACCCTCCTATGCGGTAAAGTTGTGACATTTGGGATATGACGCCAGCGCTATAATCGTTTATTCTGCCTGCATTGTCTTGATGTGTGTGTCTCTCCAGCCAGCCCAAATGCGATAGGTGTTTTTATCATATATCAGGATTTAGAGCATAATTGGAGCAATCTGCTGCCGAAAAATCAACTTCGAAACTGTAATAAGAAAGGAGTTATACGCGATTATCTATGGGCTTGCTTTGGAGACGTCTCTCCAGCGAGCCCATTTGGATCTCATAAACGGTAGGGATTTAAGTTTTGATCTAAAGTTCTACGTATGTGCCCTAATTGGAACACTAAGCTCAAAAAAAATAGTACTGTGACTTCAATAGGTTTCGAGATATAGGTATTTGAAAATGGTATGTACGCCGTGACGTCTCTCCAGCGAGCACATCTGATGCGCAATAACTACCCAACCTAGAGTCTTCGGAAATAGCTCAAATTAAAGCTTATAATTATAGTACTAAGCTCCAAATGGAAGAAAGTTCTAGGTTCTACAGATTTCACGCTATAAGCGAAAAACACTTTTGCCGCAAAAAAAATAATCAAATTTCCAACCGCGCGACGTTGCCGCGCCGTGCAACAAGCAAATGGACGCGTCACGTAAAGTTCGTTCAAGCAAAAAATTATCTTGTGCTACTAAGTTTAAGAGTGTTGATCTCATAAACGGTAGGTTTATGAGATCCAAATTCTGTCGCTGGAGAGACGTCTCCCCAGCAAGCCCACAGATAATCGCGTATTCATATTACAGTTTCGAAGTTGATTTTTCGGCAGCAGATTGCTCCAATTATGCTCTAAATCTAGAGCTATAACACATTGCTCTACTCTTAACAATACCTGAGATCTAGCATGGGCTCGCTGACGAGAATCTCACCAGCCGGCCCACGGTGTTTAGCTCGCAGCGTCTTTCCTATTGTTGCTCCAATTTACTGACTTCAGTGTGTGGGTGCTCCAATTATGCTCTAAATCCTGATATATGATAAAAACATCTATCTCGTTTTAGCTGGCTGGAGAGACGCACACTGTCTTGATCAAACTAGAAATACGTGTAAGTTTGCGCGTTTTTGTCGGAGCATGTTGCTAATTGTTAGTATTTTGACGAAGCATGATGCGAATTATTTATCTATAGGTACAGTCATCAAAGGATGTACCAGATGCCTCTGGACAGGCCTGCTCGAAACGTATGAGATTATTATAGAAAATTGTTTTAGATTTTCATGAAATTTCATATGTTAGCAGTTAGCACAATTGATTTACTGCAACAAATATACGAAGGTTCATGAAAATCCATAAATATTTTCCTGAAATCATCCGTTTAAAGCAGCCCTGCCCAGCAATCGTATTTGCTGTTGTTATACTTATGTAGGGATACCTCAACTACATCTTCGTGTGAAGTGGCATGATAATCGGATCCGGCAGTTAAGAGAAAATTAATACTTTCTCATGCATACCGGGTGTAAGGGACAGCGTCCCGCAAACTGATAGGGGTTGCTCAGTCAATGACACTGAACTACTTTCACCGGGTACTTTTTTCAGTGAAAAAAATAATAATTGGCTTTTCCATACAAATTGTCCGATCGAGGTGATTATTTTGTATGGAAAAGCTATTTTTAATTTACTTCCTGAAAAAAGAATCGTGGTGGAAGTTGTTCAGTATCATTGACTGAGCCACCCCTATCAGTTTGCGGGACGCTGTCCCTTACACCTGGTATGTTTTTGCTATATTCAAGTACGAAACTGTTGTTGCATTTAGGTAGGATAATCCAAATTCGTACATACATATAAACACGCCTTTATCCCTAATGGGGTAGGCAGAGCGTAAAGGACCTAAACAAAGAACGTTCCGCCACGTCTGACAAAGTTTTGTTTGAGGGTTCTTTACGATAGATTTGTACGTATATTGCTGTAGTGACAGGTTGTCAGCCCATCGCCTAAATTGCAATATACTGAAACCCTCGGATCCCTTAGCTGGTTGGAAATGCCCGGTAGGAAATGCAGCTGGCACATTCTATGTTTTTCTCTCGCTCCCAGTCGAGCATGGAAGAAATATGTAATGATAATTCAATTACTTACTGTATTTTGACTTGTTCAATTTGTTGTTAAGTCCGGCTCCTTTACTGGAAACACCAGGACCTGTAGCAGGAATGTAAGTGAAATTCTGATTCAATTCAGTTATTTGTCCATTTTCTCAAGCATCCTTTTACTTTGTTATTGTTACCCCAAAGACACTCATTTTATTATTTCTGCAAGCATTGTTTTACCCAAAACTAAACATTTTAATGCACATAACTTGCGTCTATTTATGTTATTATTAGTTTTTTTTATTTTATTTTTAAATATTTATTACAGGTAGTAACACCTATTTTGTCCCGCACGTGAATGTATTACTTTTTTTATGTACATATTTATTTGTGTCACTGAAGTTGTTTTACCCCCTTCTGGCTAAATGTTCACATTGCGTTTATTCGGTAAATACGATTCATAAATCTGTCCCTCATTTTGATGTTACAATTCTACCGACCGAATCTTACAAGCGAACTTGATTAAACTAAAAAGAATTCCCCGGAATCAAGGTTCCATTCACAAAGTTCCATTTCACTAAATTACATACATACATGTAATCACGCCTTTATCCCTAATGGTGTAGGCAGAGCGTAAACGACCTAAACAAAAGGTCGTCCCGCCACGTCTGACAAAGTTTTGGGGGTTATTTAAGATAGATTTGTAGGTATGTTGCTGTAGTGACAGGGAGTCAGCCCATCGCCTAAATTGCAATATACTGAAACCCTCGGATCCCTTAGCTGGATTTTACAGCATGACCGGGAGGAAATGCAGCTGGCACATTCTATATTTTTCTCTCGCTTCCGGTCCAGCATAGAAGAATTTTCACTAAATTGGTGTATATTATACATACATACACAATATAATTACGCCTTTATCCCTAATGGTGTATATTATTCTGGTCCTTTAACCACAAAAGATCTAAAAACTCGCATTATCAGTTCCCAACTCTTTCTCATCAAATCACAGTTATGCATGTGAGATGACCTTATTAATTGTGTTTCAGTTCCGGTTTCCCGCGCGACCCCCGGCTGGCGGGCATGCAGGGGTTCAACCAGGACCCGCGAGTGCGACCCAACGACCCGCGCAACCAGGGCAAAATGCCGCGTGAGTATAGAACACTTTGGCTCGTATTTATAAAGCGATCTCTAGATTGAGAGCAATATTAAGTATGGATTTGACAGATCATATTGTACTGAAATTACATTTCTGATAAGAACTCAAACCCCCTGTCGCTCATGAGAGCTGATTTTAAATATGGCCCAATGGCTCGTATTTATAAAGCGATCTCAAGATTGATAGTAATATTAAGTATGGATTTGACAGATCATATTGTGCTAAAATGACATTTCTGATACGAACTCAAACCCGCTGTCACTCATGAGAGCTGATTTTAAATACGGCCCAATGGCTCGTATTTTTAAAGCGATCTTAAGATGGAAAGCAATATTAAGTATGGATTTGACAGATCATATTGTACTGAAATGACATTTCTGATACGAACTCAAACTAGCTGTCAATCTCAAGTGCTGTTTACCAATACGGGCCTCAGTCATGGTAACGACGAGATGTACCAGTTCTTTACCCCGTAGTGGCCGGATCTTAGAGTCGTCTAATTCTAATATCTTTCTGCGGGTATAGTACAGGGTTGGATAAATTCAAATAAATCATGATTTATTAAAAAAACGATTGAACACGATTTTTTAGTATTTTTTTCTTCATTTTGTCAATGTTTTGACTGTAAAATAAGCTAAAACTAGTTTAAATATTAGCTAGGAATCTAAAAAAAAACAACAAGGATACAATCAAGCAATTCTCCCAGCCACTTTTTACTGAAAAATATATTTAGTTAAGAGGAACCGTCAATTAGGGCGATATGGCAACATTTCTTTAGCTCCTTTGGAAAGGATTTTTGCAACTGAGAACTGATATGGCTGGAAAACATTACAACAATGATATGGAGTCCTCAGAATTAAAATACAAATTTCATTATTAATACCTATGAAAACTAAGAGACTGATTAAATCATTGATTTTTATTGAAAAGAACATTTGGTTTAAATCATGATTTAATCATGCCAACCCTGGTGTAGTGTAAAATGTATAAGGAAATATCCATGAAGAGGGCAACAGTGCTCCCTGTAAATGTAACATTTACCGCTGTGAAACCGCCTCCCAAGCTTGATGAGTATACATTTGGAATTGATTACCCCTTCAAAAAAAGGCGACCAGTTATCCAGCAGTGGCCTTGCGGTTGAAGGGATGACGTGATGACCTTGAGTCATCCAATTACTAAAGATCTTCAGTCAATTCGTGTTGTATGCTCAGTGAACCAGTCTCGTGGGTAGTTTGCCAGAATTACCCCAGCGATTGCTTCACTTCCCTTCATTTGGCTATTAGATGATAATAGTAAAAATTTTGGGACGGACAACATTTAATTGCTTTGCGAAAAACCACACCATCATCTTATCTTGTACTAATTTACAGCACAAATGCCGCCCGGTATGCCGAGCGCGGCGCAGGCTAGGAACATCCAAGGAATTCCTTCAGGTGCTTCGGATCAGGAGAAGGTAATATTTAAATTACATACATACATATATTCACGCCTTTATCCCTAACGGGGTAGACAAAGCGTAAACAGCTTAAACGAAGGTCGTTCCGCCACGTCTGACAAAGTTATTGAGGGTTATTTAAGATACATTTGGAGGTATATTTCTGTAGTGACAGGTTGTCAACCTATCGCCTAAATTGCAGTATACAGAAACTCTCGGATCCCTTAGCTGGTTCTTACAGCATGCCCGGAAGGAAATGCAGCTGGCACATTCTATGTTTTTCTCTCGCTCCCAGTCCAGCATGGAAGAAATTTAAATTACACTTACATTTTCCATAACCTAAATTACTCGTTACCATGGTGCCGTGACCAGGATATGGCAGAATTTTAACTTTTAAAACTTCCGAATGGTTGGCGTACCCAAATGATTCTGATTATTGTTGTCTATAAAATATTCGACATCAGCTTAGTTCGGCTATGTAGAGCGTTATCTTTTTGCACTTCTACAACGACTGTAGGTCACTTTACATAAAAGATTCTTTTTGTTTTTGATGTGCAATAATTACTTTGCATTCCTCCCAGGCATGCTGTAAAAATCTGCTAAGGGATCCGAGGGTTTCAGTATATTGCGTGATAGGCGATAGGCTGACAACCTGTCACTACAGCAATATACCTACAAATATATCTTAAATAACCCTTAAAACTTTGTCAGACGTGGCGGAACGACCTTTGTTTAAGTCGTTTACTCTCTGGCTACCCCATTAGGGATAAAGGCGTGACTATATGTATCATCATCTCCCTAGCTTTATCCCGTATTTCACGGGGTCGGCTACCTAATCTAGGTGATTGAACGAGGGTACAGGAGTCGTATTTCTGAACCGCTCGTATGAAAACTGAATACGCATACGAAAATCATTCGTGTACGAAATCAAAATTTTTGAAGCAGTAGATATCTGTGTTGCCAATGAAGTCTTATCCCATAAATAGTTTTCGTTCTACGCAGAAATACACCTACTATACCACCACTACCACTAACAAAAATCGTTGATTAAAAAGTCAAAGTGTCACTTAATAATAGTTTGTCTGTGTCACTATCATGATCATAGACTACTAAGGTTTCGAGTAGTAGAGAAGAAAACGAGTGGTTTGGACCACTCGTTGCAGAGTCGCAAATTCAAAAATAGTGATTATGGGATTTCGTATGCGAATTCGGATACGAGCGGTTCAAAAATACGACTCCTGGTTTTTACACAGAGCGACTGCCATCTGACCTCCGCAACCCAGAAGGTTGTACATATTCTTTATTGCATAAATTTCAATACATTAGTTAAATCTTAAAATTAAAGCAAAGGCGAGCTTATCTCTATAAGAGATCTCTTCCAGCCAACCTAGTGGGTCTGTGTGCATAGTTTACTAAATGTAACGTATCTGTTTTGTCTCCCAGGCGGCGTTGATAATGCAAGTGCTGCAGCTGTCGGACGAGCAGATCGCGCTGCTGCCGCCCGAGCAGCGCGCCTCCATCCTCATGCTCAAGGAACAGATCGCCAAGAGCACGCAACAACGCTGAAATATCAGACATCATACTGCGATATATTTAGTGGAATTGATTCTGATAGACACACATACACACACACACACACACACACACATACACACATAATCACGCCTTTATCCCTAATGGGGTAGGCAGAGCGTAAACGACCTAAACAAAGTTGTTCCGCCACGTCTGACAAAGTTTTGAGGAATATTTAAGATAGATTTGGGTATATTGCTGTAGTGACAGGTTGTCAGCCTATCGCCTAAATTGCAATATATAGAAACCCTCAGATCCCTTAGCTGGTTTTTACAGCATGCCCGGGAGGAAATGCAGCTGGCACATTCTATGTTTTTCTATCGCTCCCAGTCCAGCATGGGAGAAAGATTCTGATAGACGTGCATTTAAGGGGCTTCCCTGGGCAAACTCAAAGTCAAAACATTTATTTCCAAATAGATTCCTAAGAACACTTTTAGAAAGTCACAAGCGAGTCTATTACAAAGAAAATGATATCTGCGTCATAAAATAAAACTATATCACAATGAAGAAGAAGCATGAGAAACTGGCACTCTGCGCCCCTCCCTTCGGTTTGTCTTATTCTTACTTTTCCCTTCCTATTGCTAAATGTAAACTCATCAGTCAAAAAAACATAAGTCACTGAAAACACAATCAATCGAAAATCCGGTAGATCAGGAGTCGTATTTCTGAACCGCTCGTATGAAAACTGAAAACGCATACGAAAATCATTCGTGTACGAAATCAAATTCTATCACACACGATTTTACGTATTTTTGAAGCAGTAGAACAACGGCACCTTTTAGCTCTAGCTATCTGTAACTGCAGTGAACACTGAATTATTAATTGATAATGCTTACAATAAACTTCAGTACCTTTACTTCAATCTGATATTCCGGATTTTCGATTAATTGAGTAATGTTTTGTAACTGATGATTCTTGCACTAGAGATCGCTTTAACACGACAAAAGCCCAGTCTGATTTTTATCATTTAATTTCTTATAATCAATTGTCTATTCTCCAGTTGTGAAGAACAATGAAGCACGGAGCATTATACCAAGTGCCTTAAGGCACTTGGGCATACTGCTCCGCGCTTCATCGTTCTTCACAACTGGAGCATAGACAAGGGGGTAGGCAGAGCGTACACGACCTAAACAAAGGTCATTCCGCCACGTTTGACAAAGTTTTGAGGGTTATTTAAGATAAATTTGTATGTATATTTATGTAGTGACAGCCCATCACCTAAATTACAATATACTGAAACCCTCGGATCTCTTAGCTGGTTTTTACAGCATGCCCGGAAGGAAATGCAGCTGGCACATTCATATTTTTTGTCTCGCTCCCAGGCCAGCATGGAAGGAAATTATAATATTATATTACTGAATCGTAATTTTCTCTTTGTTTGTAACAAATAAAAATACGATATAATTATTCGTTATATATTACTCGCTGTCTAATTTTACTTAACATGTTCCTAAATTTAGTTCTGTCTCTAAGAGAATAAAAATAAATGATAATTTACTTGTATGTCTGCCAGAATCAACACCATGAAATCTAATATTTACTTTAAGCGTTTGTATAAGACTTCAATTAATTATAAGTTGTATGACCTACTATTGATTGTTTTATATATTCGCTACAAAACCTACACAAGGACCAAAACTTGTAAAAGGTGAGTTGACAATAATAAAAATATGTATTTTTTTGTTGCATACAGTAGTACGTCATTGTAGGTAGTTTGTTTGATTACTAACTAGCGACCCGCCCCGGCTTCGCACGGAAATTATCAGTGCTTCTCTACTATATTATGCATGTATTATGCATATACACCTTCCTCTTGAATCACTCTATCCATTAAAAGAAACCGCATCAAAATCCGTTGCGTAGTTTTAAAGATTTATGCATACATAGGGATATAGTGACAGAGAAAGTGACTTTGTTTTATACTATGTAGTGATAGGCAACCCATTTGTCCGCCATCTCACCTGATGGAAAGTAACGACGATGGAGAATGTTTGCCTAGATAATTTCTATTCACTCTTGACTCAAAAAAGCCCAGGTTATATCGTTCCGTAGATTAGTAAACTTATCCAAGTTATTATCTGTCATCTATATGTACATACATACATTCAACATACATATATTCATGCCTTTATCTTCTTTACATATAGTTACACCTTTATCCCTAATTGGGTAGGCAGAGCGTAAACGACCTAAACAAAGGTCGTTCCGCCACGTCCTGACAAGTTTTTGAAGGTTATTTAAGATAGATTTGTAGGTATAATCCTTTAGTAACAGGTTGTCAGCCTATCGCCTAAATTGCAATATACTGAAACCCTCGGATCCCTTAGCTGGTTTTTACAGCCTTCCCGGGAGGAAATGCAGCTGACACACTATGTTTTTCTTTCGCTCCCAGTCCAGCATGGAAGAGCCTCTATATTTACATTTTAAAAATGATTTCAAGTTCGGTTACTAGTCCAAGGCAAGCACAAGTTTGTAGTGAGGTAGGTAGGACTTGATAACCTCAATGTACTTTCTGATTGCTAAAAATGTGAGAGAGGTCATCTGAAGTTTTGTTTATGCAATATACTTACAGATATACTTTTTTTATCATTTGAATATGCAGCACGACCAATAATTTTTATCATTTTAATATCTGTATATTCAACTTCTCTACATAGTATAAAACAAAGTCGCTTTCTGTGTCCGTATATCCCTATGTATGCTTAGATCTTTAAAACTACGCAACGGATTTTGATGCGGTTTCTTTTAATGGATAGAGTGATTCAAGAGGAAGGTTGATATGTATAATACATGCATAATATAGTAGAGAAACACTGATGATTTCCGTGCGAAGCCGGAGCGGGTCGCTAGTTATTTATAATTTGAAAATACAGGGCGACTTTTTCTATCATTTCAATATACAGGCTGACTTATTATTAGTGATTGATACGCTGTACTTATAAGTAAGTGTCTCGGTTCTGTTTTATGTTAGGCCAAACTAAAGTTAACATGATGTTTAAAATGTCCTCATACGGTAGTTCATTTAGTAAAAGCGAACTTCTTCTGTCGTGTGGGTATCGAGTCAATCGACCCGGTGAACCCTGGTGTTAGAGCTTATAAACTGCCTAATTGCAAAGCCAATAGGCCTCTGATATGATTTCTGTAACGACCACTATCAAAGACAGCGACCGGGACCGACGGCTTAACCGAACCAAACTAGGCAAAATCTCAGAAATTTATAAATTGACAAAATACCTACTTTGTGTTCGAACCCAGGATCTTCAGATCGAAAGCCCATGGCTCTGACCACTAGACCACGGAGGCAGTTGTTAAGAGCGATGATGCAACGGTATTCAAAGGACGCAGTTTTAAATCATGCCGTATTCGGAATACGCTATTTTCCTACAAGTTAAATCAGCAACGTTTTATGAAGTGTCAATAACGCTTTTTTGTATGAAAATACTTGGTTAAGACGTAAATATTGAGTAGTCAAATCAATAACTTCTATATGTTCAACTCGATTATTAAATCTAAATGTTATTTTAAAAAAAATTATGAATGAGACCCACTGTATTTTAGTCATCAATTTTAGCCACCCCGTCAATATGTCTATTGTTGATTTCATAAATTGCAAAAGCACGTTCGCTATTGAACTATGTACATTTGTCTACTTTTCCTTGTTGTACAAACCTTAATCATTACCTTAACAAGTTACCAAGGCAAATAACATTCGCTTATCAATACCTTTTTGTCGTTTTACCTGGTTGGAAAAATGTCATTTCTAGATAAATCGTTTATAGTATTTCCTACTCAGTTTTAGAATAAAGGTAAACAAAGTTTCATGTCTTTTAATCGAAGATCTTGCTTCTAAAATAAGTTTTAGCTATTGGATCATCATCTCCCTAGCGCTCTCCCGTATCTCACGGGGTTGGCTACCTTATCTAGGGGGTTGAACGAGGGTACTGATTTTTAGACAGAGCGACTGCCATCTGAACTCCGCAATCCAGAAGGGAAACCAGACCCAATCCTAGATTAGGTCAGTTTTTCAAGCCGCCAATACTTAGCACTGGCCTCGGATATGGCTTAGCGACTAATATCTACGGTGTTAAACGATATTAACCGGGACCAACGGCTTAATGTGCCTTCCGAAGCACGGAAAAAGCGCCGAATAAACGGTTTATGAAATTCGAAAACCGAAAAAACATTGGTACGAGGCAGCGGCCTTATCCACTACACCATCGGGCTCATTTCAGTTTTAGCTATAAGATATTACAACATAATGAAATAGTAGTTTTAGTAATTTAACTAATTTGCCAGCACGTATAGTTTATTTTTGAAATGCGTTTTTGAATTAAAAGACATGAAACTTTGTTCACCTTTATTCTAAAACTGGCTTGGAAATACTATACATTTATTTTTTGTTGGATTCTATAGAGTCCTATTTATCGAACAAAACGTGTTGTTGTTATCATTAATGTAAACATTTCACGGATCGCATCCATCGTTGTTATCGGCTACGTGCAGATATTATCGTATGCATACTTAATTATGTTTGTATACTTGGATTAATATAATATAATCGAAGGGGGTCTTAATTAGTAGCACTCTCATTTATAGTGCGGCTGGCATAGGAGTAACATCTAGCTGTGATTGGGAATTTAATTTGCAAGGTAAAGAGGATTTATACCTGTGTACTTACAGGTTGGTACAGAAAGGGACAAAAAACAAACCAGATTCTGAAGGAACATGTTGTCGACCTCGCTACTTAAAAAGTAGAGTCCTTATTCAGAGGCTTTATTCCCATTCGTAAAAAAAACACAACTCGCAGAATATAGACTTTTTATTTTGTTCACTGTTGCCACTTCCTTAAAATTAGACCTAATGATTTTTTCAAAGTAAGTCTTATATTCTTATCTTATGAAGCCGTTAGTGTCCCACTGCTGGGCAAAGGCCTCCCTCCGGTCTCTCCACGACTCTATCCTGTGCTTCTTCTTTTCATCGCCGCCTGGGCCGGCCACGCCGCCGTCTGTCTCTTCTGGGCATTTATCTGGCATACGACAATGGAAGAGATCCCTCCGCCTTTGTGCCACTATTGTCTTAATCTTCGTGTATTTTAGTTTTAAGGTACAATAAAGAGCTTACATACATACGATAGACGTGACCTGCCCAGAAGTTAGTTACTATCGAAATTTCTACTAAAACTGCTGTTTTTTAGACATATTATCTATAGTAAATGCGGGATACTATTTGCTCGCTAATTCTAAGAAAATGACAACAAACTTTTGAAAAACTATATTTTGCGAGTTATATTTTTTTGTACAAAGGCTCTTAATTTTTTGACCCCTGATCTTATCTTATCTCTCATAACATGTATTTATATCCTACTTTTTATCTGTCGTAAGTTCGTGTGCAACATGCACCACAGTTTGAAATTGCCGCGTGCGTGTTTATATTTAAATGAGGTTAGTGATGTGATGTGCTATCCGTGATTGAAACGAACATGCCGTTTCATATAGCAAATTTATTCGGTTATTGAATTGTTGAATCGAATCTATCGATGTTTCTTGATTATTCCATGCTATAATGATTACATTAATAATAATTGCCCTGAATTCGTGTCTGAGCTGCATCTCGTAGTGGTTCATACACTTTTAGATATATACGCTTTGTTTTATCAATCAACTTAGTGAGAATTCTGGTTCTTTGACTTCGCTATTTCTTAAGTGTCATTTTCTAGTGACTTTAACAAGTGACGATCGTGTATTTGCGCACTTCCTTTGGTTAAAAATACAGCGGGACGAGTTAATTCTGTGACTTCGCACATTTTGGCAGTGTTTTGGTATGTGTTTAATCATTTTTAAATTCATCTAAATTATTTATTTGGTAGAATATAATGTTCTTGAATAGGTTTGTTAGTGTAGAAACAGTGGTTTGTTTTAGTAGTGTTGTGGTAATAGTGTTAAAACTTTTAAATATTTCATTAATAGTAATTTTATGGATACCGGAGCACCTGTGATATAATAAAAAATACTTGATTGCACTTAAGAAACACAAAACAATAGATACGTAAAAAAGATTACCTACACTGCAAAATATAGGCGGCCTTATTGCGTGTCAGGCAACCTTTGTTTGGTTAGGCTACCTAAAATGTATTTTAACCGGAAACGGCGAGTTTATTTTTTGATGCTTACTTACTGCTAAGAGCGAGATCACGAATCTTCCAAATTATTTCAGAATATCGCTAAAATGAAACTCCTCGTAATCGCGGTCTGCCTTTTCAACATCTACGTGGAATGTAATCTGCGACCTCCAGAAGAGAAAAGAGAATTCGAGTACCATCATAACTTCCATCAGAACTGGAGGGCCAATAGTGCAGCCAATGAGATACCGACGGCCGGCCCGCCTGACCATACGAAGTATGTCGCCATGGCCAGATACGTCCTGCATAATGCTGGTAAGTAAAATGGTACATACATACATACATATAACCACGCCTTTATCCCTAATGGGGTTGACCCAAACAAAGGTCGTTCCGCCACGTCTGACAAAGTTTTGAGGGTTATTTACGATAGATTTGTAAGTATATTGCTGTAGTGACAGGTTGTCAGCCTATCGCCTAAATTACAATATACTGAAACCCTCGGATCCCTTAGCTGGTTTTTACAGCATGCCCGGGAGGAAATGCAGCGGGCACATTCTATGTTTTCTCTCGCTCCCAGTCCAGCATGGAAGAATATAATGGTACCATCGCAAAATAACCCTTCTCATATGTCCCATTCGCTGTCTCTTATCGCAAAATGTCCCTATGAAAATGTAGTAGGCCCACTATTCGAACTAAATCTATCTAAGGGCGGTTTTGCACTGCTCTGCTCCGTATTCGGCTCGTATCCGGGAAAACTTTTATTTATTGGCGCGAAAATGTTTGACAGCTTCCATATTTTTTTCTCGGATACGAATACGGAGCAGTCGTATTTTTGAACCGCTCGAAAGCTAACGCGCACACAAAAGAGGAACGTTCGTATGCGATTTCCATACAAATTGGCAAGCGAAAGTTGCTCTTTCGTGTGCGAATTCGATTCGAGTGTTTCAGAAATATGGCTCCAGTATCAAACCCTAAAGCGTCATTTTGCGAAAGGGACACTTCGCAAAAAGGATAATTTTGCGACAACGGGTCATTTTCCCAAAAGGACAGTTTGCGAATATGCTATCATAATAGCTGTTGTGTGAGTTCGCAAGTGGACACATACTACGGCTTTAACGTACCTTTCAAAGGCACCTTAAGTGAAATGATAGGGACAGTTTATAATCTCACGGGATGAACGGAGTGTATTTAATATGTAGGTATGTATTTAGTACGTTGTTGTAGGTATGTAGTTTCCATAGTCGTAGTTTAGTTTTATTCACATTTTAAATGCAAGAGAAATTACTTATAGGGATAGCGTTTATAATTTACGAACACGGGTTGAACGAAGTGTTTTTCCCGCGGAAGATAATTTATTATTTACCTTTAAAATAATTCTTACTAACTGCGGTAAAGAAATGGCTTTAGTTACAGACAGGGTAATTACCGGTTTCTAATAAAAATAATAAACTTTAATTAATAAGCTTATTAATTTTAATCAATGAGCTTCTTTGAAACGGAATTGTTAATCTTGAGGAAAATATTCACACTACCTATAAATAAATATCATACCTATATACCTAATCAAATCTATGCTCGTGTAGGTTACGTATCTACGCATAATTAATATTACTTATTCTTCTTTCGAGTGGGTATCGAGTCTATCGACCCGATGAACCCTGCTGGTGTCAGAGTTTTTAAACCGCCTAGTAGCACAACTATCAGGCCTCTGACATGGTTTGAGTAACGACCACTATCAAAGACAGCGACCGGGACCGACGGCTTAACGTGCCCTCCGAAGCACGAAATCTTTTTTTCTTTTCGGACAATCAGGTGATTCAGCCTGCAATGTCCTAACCAAACTGGGGAAAAATTCACAAAGTGATAAATTCTCAAATATCCACTTTGTGTTTCCCACCAGGGAATCGAACCCAGGACCTCCGGATCGGGAATCCATGGCACTAGCCACTAGACCACGGAGGCATTGCTTATTAAAACATTATTTTATTTAAAGGCATAAGTTTCATATGAGTTAGACATCAAGATTAATCTTAGCTGTCTTAAGAAAAAGACTAACCGTCAAAGCAATCGTAATTTTCTACCTTTGTCACAGAGCTCTGTGGTTTGTCATGACACGATTTGGGCTTGCGAATTCAATTTCGTGGAATTGATTTCACGGGAGAGTCTTATTCTAAGTCTAGGGCGTTGATATTATCAATGCCACAGTTGTTTAGTTCAATGCAGGTTGAATCACCAGATTGCTGCCGTGGTCTAGTGGTTGGAGCCATGGGCTTACAATCCGGAGGTCCTGGGTTCGATTCCCAGGGGCGAAACACAAAGTTGATATTTCTCAATTTATCACTTTGTGAGGTTTTCCCAGTTTGGTTAGGACATTGCAGGCTGATTCACCTGATTGTCCGAAAAGAAAAATATTCCGTGCTTCGGAGGGCACGTTAAGCCGTCGGTCCCGGTCGCTGTCTTTGATAGCGGTCACTCAAACCATGTCAGAGGCCTATTAGCTGTGCTACTTGGCGGTTTGAAAACTCTGATACCAGGACTCATCGGGTCATTCGATTCAAGAATCCACTCGCTAAGAAGAAGACCAGATTGTCAAGATAAAATATTTAGTTCTTCGGAGGATACGTCAAGCTATCGGATCTGGCCGCTCTCTCTGACAGTGGTCGTCACCCAAACCATGCCATTAGGCGGCTTATAAAATGCCTCCGGATTTAAAATGTTAAAGTTTAAAATGTTATCTTTTTTTGCAGACTGGGCTTCAGTGGCCACCATCTCCTCCTTGCCAGCTATCCAGGGATTCCCCTTCTCTAACGTGAAGTCAGTCGTGGATGGGTCGCTGGCCAACTCCACTGGAATACCTTACTTCTACATGGCGCCGGCTGATTTCACTGCGCGCGATCTTATGGTAGGATTCTTACACTTTTGTAGGATTTTTCGGACATATGTGGCTATGAAGAGATCTTCAAGGATTCCCCTTCTCCTACATGAAGTGAGTCTTAGATGGTTCGCTGGCCAACTCCGCTGGAATACCTTACTGCTTCATGGCACCGGCTGATTTGACTGCGCGCGATCTTATGGTGAGGTTTTAGCAGCTTTGTAGGATTTTTCAGACATATGTGGCTATGATATCTTCATAGCCAGTAATTCAAGGATTCCCGTTCTCCAACGTAAAGTCAGTCGTGGATGGGTCGCTGGCCAACTCTACTGGAATACCTTACTTCTACATGGCGCCGGCTGATATCACTGCGCGCGATCTGATGGTAAGGTTCTCTCAGTTTTGTAGGATTTTTCAGACATATGTGGCTATGATTTGTTCATAGCCAGTAATCCAGGGATTCCCGTTCTCCAACGTGAAGTCAGTCGTGGATGGGTCGCTGGCCAACTCCACTGGAATTCCTTACTTCTACATGGCGCCGGCTGATTTCACTGCGCGCGATCTGATGGTAAGGTTCTCTCAGTTTTGTAGGATTTTTCAGACATATGTGGCTATGATTTGTTCATAGCCAGTAATCCAGGGATTCCCCTTCTCCAACGTAAAGTCAGTCGTGGATGGGTCGCTGGCCAACTCTACTGGAATTCCTTACTTCTACATGGCGCCGGCTGATTTCACTGCGCGCGATCTGATGGTAAGGTTCTTAAGTTTGTAGGATTTTTCGGACATATGTGGCTATGATCTCTTCATAACCAGTAATTCAAGGATTCCTCTTCTCTAACGGGAAGTCAGTCTTAGATGGTTCGCTGGCCAACTCTACATGGCATGGTAAGAGTTTTGCCAGTTTTATATGGTTGTGTGTCATGCTCAGAACAGAAGTAGGCGTTGGGAGCGGTGGTCATGGCCACAATCTCTTCGAAGATTCGTTTAAATGATTCAATCTGTAAATGTTTTAGTCGATAGAAATATTATTATTAAAACTTCTAATTATTTAAAAACATTCAAATATCTAAATTGTACATTTTTCCAACAGAGAAACAGCCGCGTCACAGTCCAAGTGTCACTCGAAGAGACCAGGTATTGCGAAAACCAGAAATGGGACCCCGAGGATCCGCGCTGCACCAGGCTTATGCTATCCGGAAAGATGAAGCGGGTACGTATTTTTAAAGCTTAGATACCAGTCATTTCAAATCCATTATACATACATAAAGCCACGCCTTTATCCCTAATAGTGTAGGCAGAGCGTAAACGACCTAAACAAAGATCGTTCCGCCACGTCTGACAAAGTTTTGAGGGTTATCTTAAATAGATTTGTAGGTATATTGCTGTAGTGACAGGTTGTCAGCCCATCGCCTAAATTGCAATATACTGGAACGCTCGGATCCCTTAGCTGATTTTTACAGCATGCCCGTGAGGCAATACAGCTGGCACATTCTATGTTTTTCTCTCGCTCCCAGTCCAGCATGGATGAAATCCATTATATGACATATTAATTAGGTATAAGCCAAGCCATTTGGAGGATATTTTCCATACTTAGGTATCATGATTGGCAATTAGCGGATTGGTAGCGCGGCAGTACAATCTGTATTCACGGGAAACACAGCTGACTACCCCTCCCCTAACTTATCCCTCGACTTCTGATAACGTCGGGAGAGATGAGGAACAAGTTACTAGCCCAGGTGTCAATGCACTATCACACCTACAATCACACCCTATATCCTGTAATGCCTTAACTGCCTCCGTAGTCTAGCGGTCTGAGCCATGGGTGATCCCATCATCATCGTGATCGATCAGGAGGTCCCGGGTTCGATTCCCGGCGGGGGACAATGACTTTGTGCTGTTGTTTCTAGTTTTTGTTAGGACATTGCAGGCTGATCACCTGATTGTCCGAAAAGTAAAATGATCCATGCTGTCGGATGAGCATGTAAATAGTCGGTCCAGCGCCTGATTTCTCTCTGGTCGTGTCAATCAATCTGTCCCATCAGAGTAAGAGATTGAAGGAATAGAGAGTGCACCTGTGTGCAGCGCAAACACTTGGGCACTAAAAACTAGTCCTGCGCATTTGGTTGATCTTTGGGAGATTGGCCGCCATCACCGAAAACCGATGGGAGGACTATTCTTTAAGAGGCTGGCAGTAATTTTGTAAACAATAACTCTTTTGTTTTTGTACCTAACTTGGTTGTACAGTACAGGCTGATTAATTTTGATCTCCGATACTAAAGTAATTTGCCTCGTGATTGTGACCAGTTTTGGTACATTGCTCCGTTGCATCTTTGCGCGTTTAAAATTGTCTCACTAAATTTGCTGGCTGATTTTGATATATAAAGTTGAGAACAATGAGATTATTATATCACCGTGTTTATTGTTCTTTGAGCAAAGTCAAGATTGTTTTCTTTTTGATTACCAATCAAGTTGATATCAGGGAAATAGCTTTCGCGATACGATAACGTAATATTTTCTAAACAAACACCAAAGCCGTTTTTAGAATCGAACTGTAAACTGTTCAAAAGTCATAGGTTTTAAATTATATAATAGGCCTCTGACATGGTATGTGCCATGATCACTATCAGACTGTGATCTTGATCAATGACCGGAACAGTGTCCTCCGAAGCACGGTTGATTCAACATCGAAATAATGTCAGTAATGACAAGTATCCCTAACGGGGTAGGCAGCGCAAGGTCTGACAAGTTTTGAGGGTTATTAGTTATTACAGATGATTATATATATATTGCTAATCACAATAATCAAATAATCTCAGTAGTGAGATAAATCACCTTTGTGTCATTGAATATTGTGTAGTTAGTTCGTTACTGAATATTGGGTTTCACTGTTAAAATCGAAACCACAGCCACCAGATCGAGAGCCCAAGCGTAAGACCACAAGATATTGGGGCATATGACAGTAGATATAGAAACCTTGTTAAAAATACATACATACAATTACGCCTTTATACCTAATGGGGTAGGCAGAGCGTAAACGACCTAAACAAAGGTCGTTCCACCACTTCTCACAAAGTTTTGAGGGTTATTTAAGATAGATTTGTAGGTATATTGCTGTAGTGACAGGTTGTCAGCCCATCGCCTAAATCACAATATACCGAAACGCTCGGATCCCTTAGCTGGTCTTCACAGCATGCTCGGGAGGAAATGCAGCTGGCACATGTTTTTTCTCTTGCTCCTAGGCCGGCATGGAAGAAAAAAAAATAAAAATGGTAAAGGCGTTTTATTTACATACGAACACATTCCGTTCATGAAGTAGTAACTAACCATTAATATGATGCCCCCGTCATTTACGTGATAATACGCACGTATTACGACTGTTAGTCTTAGAAGTAATGTAGGTCGCTAGAACAGACGATTTCCTTATTAACTAATCTGCACTTCTTGTAGGCGTATCTCTGTTTATTAGGTAGATCTTTAGCCATTTACTCTATCAGTTGACAAGCTATTTTAGTAATCACTCTTTTTACTTCGGGAAATATACCACATCCTTGCTATTTCGAGTATTTTTGTAAAGTACGAGTATGTCTCCTTCCATGCTGGACTAGTAGCAAAAGAAAATCATAGAATGTGCCAGCTGCTTTTTGTCCCGGGCATGCTGTAAAAACCAGCTAAGAGATCCGAGAATTTATGTATTTTGCAATTTAGGCGATGGGCTGACAACGTGTCGCTACAGCAATATGCCTACAAATCTATCTTAAATCACCCTTAAAACTTTTTCAGACATGGCGGAACAACCTTTGTTTAGGTCGTTTACGCTCCGCCTACCCTATTAGGGATAAAGAGGAGTGATTATATGTATGTAGCATGTGTGAATGGGTTCATGCACCTGGGTTTATATTTGAATCAGTTTAAATTGAGCCTGATCTGAAGTATTAAATTTCATCCATTTTACAGGTCAATGTCGCTAAATATTTACATACATACATATAATCACGCCTTTATCCCTAATTGGGTAGGCAGAGCGTAAACTTTGTCAGACTTGGCGGAACGACCTTTGTTTATGTCGTAAACAAAGGTCGTTCCGCCACGTATGACAAAGTTTTGAGGGTGATTTAAGACAGACTTGTAGGTATATTGTTGTAGTAACACGTTGTCAGCCCATCGCCTAAATTACAATATATAGAAACCTTCGGATCCCTTGCATGATTTTTACAGCATGCTCTAGGAAATGCAGCTGGCACATTCTAAGTTTTTCTTTTGCTTCTAGGTCAGCATGGAAGAATACTGAATATTTGAACGTCTAACATTTAAATTGTATTTTTAATACAAGTAAAACACTAAACGATAAACAATGTTAGTCATAGTTTCTGACTATTACGTAGGTATACTTACTACTTATATAGGTACCTAAAGTGCCCGATACTGACCGACTAATGTGTTTTTAACTTACTTTCCTCAAGGACCAAGAAGGGTCGAACTATCAAAGCATCACGTTGAGTTGGTCACTAAACAAAAAAAAAGGTTGTTTATAAATACGACTCTATGTTGTTTTCGGCAGTGTACTTTATACCGGATGTGACAGCGTACCACAAACTGATAGGCGTTGCTCAGTCTACGAAACTGAACAACTTTCGCCAGGAAATTATTTCCTGAAATGAATTTCCTGGTGAAAATCGTTCAGTTTGGTTGATTAAACAACCTCTATCAGTTTCTGCTACGCTGTCTCTTACACCCCGCATTAATATAAGATAAAAATACTTTATTGCACGTAAGAAAACAAATCATACAACACAACAGATAACAACAATAGACAAGTACAACATAGGCGGCCTGATTGCTAAGGTAGCAATTTCTTCCAGTCAACCATTAGTCAATGCCTAATGCGCAGAACAAATACAGTTCGATTAGGTACTACTCACCAAAACACGCTTGTTGATTTGGTTAATTAATACAATAGCAATTAAAATATACCTATTACGTATCAACAGCTCATGAATGCATGTTTTATAATTGTAAATGAAGGAAGGCACGGTCAAGTACAGGTTATGTGGTCTAGTAGTCTTGAGTCTTCGGCTCTCGATCCGCAGGTCCCGGGTTCGTTTCCCGGTGGGGGATAACGGCTTTGTTTTGTGTTGTTTCTATATTGTTAGTGTGATTAGTTTGGACATTGCAGGCTGATCAATGTCTGAAAAGTAAGATGGTTCATGCTGTCCTGCGGCTGATTTTTCTCTGGTGGTGTCAGCCAGATATTGAAGAAACAGAGAGTTCACCTTGTATTGCGCAAACGCTCAGGCGCTAAAAACTAAGTCCCGTGCAGATGGTTGATATCAGAGGCTTATGTATGCGTGTTTTTAATTGCAGATCAAGGATGCCACGGCCAAGTACAGGTTCTGTGGTCTAGTAGTCTTGAGTCTTCGGCTCTCGATCCGCAGGTCCCGAGTTCGTTTCCCGGTGGGGGACGACTTTGTTTTGTGTTTATTCTAGATTAGTATGGACAGTGCAAATGCTCACTGTCCGAAAAGTAAGATGATTCATGGCATGTTAATAGTCAGTCCTGCGGCTGATTTCTCTCTGGTCGTGTCAACCAGAATAGAGAGTTCACCTGTGTGTTGTGCAAACGCTCAGGCGCTAAAAACTAAGTCCCGCGCAGATGGTTGATATCAGTGGCTTATGTATGCGTGTTTCTAATTGCAGATCAAGGAAGGCACGCCCGAGTACAGGTTTGCTAAGGCCGCGCTGTTCGAGAGGCATCCCGCGATGGCTTCTTGGCCAACAGGTATACCTTTTATACATACATACATATAATCACGCCTTTATCCCTAATGGGGTAGGAAGAGCGTAAACGACCTTAACAAAGGTCGTTCCGCCACGTCTGACAAAGTTTTGAGGGTTACAAATTGGTATGTTTCTAAGGAAAACTTGTTCTATTTCATGAGAAGATCGACAAACAAACACTTAATTTTTCTAATACGTATTAGTTTACGTTTACGATTAGGTGATTATAATGCTGATCCTTCACCTACACTTTTATTTGGAGTAATGTGAAGGTCAAATGATGCATAAGCCTTGCACGTATCATTATTGTACGCATTATCGTACGTAATATTATAATATCAACAAGATTCACATAGTATGACGCATTCTTGGCATATTAGAACAGTTAGCA
Organism: Scrobipalpa costella; assembly: GCA_949820665.1. Classification (NCBI taxonomy): domain Eukaryota; kingdom Metazoa; phylum Arthropoda; class Insecta; order Lepidoptera; family Gelechiidae; genus Scrobipalpa; species Scrobipalpa costella. The sequence continues at coordinate 17,470,787 of OX463296.1, read as the reverse complement.
AATAGACAAGCTATTGATAATATGCATATGTTTAGTCTCTTTGTTCTAATGCATATAACTTTCCTTTTGTTGTTTATTGTAAGGCATATTTATAATAATAACATTCTTTGAATAATCTGCTCGGGACTGTTTATACATAATACGCCTATTTAAGACTATAGTCAAAATATTACAAAAGACTATCTCATTCCCAAGGCAAATTAATTCTTTGTCGTTGCCATCCTGTGCCGTATTTTTGAATCACTCGAATCGAATTCGCATACGAAAGACTATTCGTGTACAAATTGTCTGATCGAGGTGGACATTTTGTATGAAAAAAAAAAAATATTCCTGAAAGAAATTCCTGGTGAAAGTTGTTCATTGGTACTGATTGCTTGAGACAACTTAACTTAATCTTGCCTAAAATTGTTGCCGTTCCTTTCTGTTCTCTCATGATAGAAAATTTTAGGTAACGATTTTAGTCAAGATTTAGTGATTTTGAGCGCATACAAAGTGCCCCCAATGTCGTCCACTGAGCAACCCCTATCAGTTTATGGGGTGCTGTCCCTTACACCCCGTTTATCCCACACCTGTCCGCAGATCACGACTGGTTCGTGGCCAAGCTGAAGATCGCGCAGATCGCGATGGTGGACTGGTTCGGAGGCGCCAAGTTTGTTCCCGTGCGGGACTACCTCGCGTACAACTATACTGGCGAAGAGATGCTGGACTTCGCTACTCGCCATCAGGCTTCGCAAGCCATCACTTACGTTTAACGTGTAACAGGTTATGCGTGAGAGAGACTGTACTATTGAAAGGGAAAAGGATTATCATCGCAAAATATCCCTTTCGCAAAAGTCTTTAGAAGACTTACTATTTGAACAAAATTTATTTAAAAACGACATTTTGCGAAAGGGACATCCTGCAATGTAAGAGTGAAAGGGATCAAAATACTTACAACATTTTGTTTGAGCAATTGCATTCAAATAGGATTAGAAAAGATCTGTTTGGGATTTACTTATTAGAATATTCTCACAAAATACCACTTTCGCGTACAAGTGCTTAAATTTCCAAACTGTCGGTATAATGTACCAAACCATAAAACTATACGAGGTGTAAGGGACAGCGTCCAACAAACTGATAGGGGTTGCTCAGTCAACGACAATGAACAACTTCCACCAGGAAATTCTTTCAGGTAGTGAAAAAAAAATATTTTTGACTTTTCCATACAAATTGTCTGATCGAGGTGGGCATTTGTATGGAATAGCCAATTTTTATTTTCACTTCCTGAATATTTTTTTTGTGGCAATTGTTCCCGCTGTCCCTTACACCAGGTATAAAATACACTTTACAAAGATAAGGGAAGGTTTTTATGGGTATTGGATGATGAATAATTTCATGGAACTGATCTAAATAGAAATAGTCTCAGTTATCAATCATTAGAGTAAGTAAACTATTGTGATATGTAAAGGGATTTAAAGTTAGGCTAAAGTGAATGCCATTTTAAATCCTTATTTTTTTTACTTAGCATACCAATAATATTATCTTAGTACAATCATAAAACCGATTTATCGAAGGTTTATTTTTGTAAAGAACTTTTATTTGTAATAAAAATATATTGATAAAAAAGAAGTTTTTTATTTTTCATATCATCGATTTCTGTATTTACATTATATATAAAAGCATTATTTCGTCTTTATATGATTTGGAATGAGGAAAAAGAGCACCAAGGTTTTGAAGAAGGTATAACTAGGTTCTAGATTATTAATTACATGCTATTTATCAGGTACTTATTATAACAAAATAATAATTAAGATATTTCATAATCTCCAAACTTACATGTGAAATTTTAATATCGAAATTTATCAAGAATATTAATTATCTAAAAATGTTTTTAGGCTATTTTAACGCCTTGCAGGCCGACAACCAAAATTGTAAGAAAACCTAATACTTCGATACAACCTTAATAGTGGAAAGGCGATGTAACATTTTTGTATAAGAGCTTGGCAGGTATAGTGTGAATGGCGAACCTTTTATTTTTTTATCAATATCGCGGCGCACAATATATAAGTTCATTTTAAAAGTGCAAATATTGAAACGTGTGAATCTACCCATGAAACTGAACAACTTTCCCTAAGGAACATAGGTCGAAATACGACAAACAGAAATTGACTTCCCATACTAAGTGCGCTATCAGCTGGTGCATTTTGTATGGTTCAATTTTTTTATTTGTTTTTCCAACTATGTTCCTTAGGGAAAGTTGTTCAGTTTCATAGGTAGATTTACACGTTGTAATATTTGCACTTGATTTAAAATGACCTTATATTATACTAAATAATCCGATTCTACTCACAAATAAGTAGAATTTATTTAAATCAAAGATATTGGAATAGGGGTAAATCTATATTTAAATAAAATTATCTCAGTACTCTAGACTTAGACAAAAATCACCAAGTATATTTTAGATCCTTTTTTACGTGTAGAATGGAATAGTTTGGGTGTAATCTGTGCCGAAATATCTTTGTATAAAATAAAGGCTGCCATTTACACTATGCCAAAAAGGTTACATAAATCCCCTTTCTAGGAACTTGGATTAATGTGGCAAATCAATTTCAGTTCTATACTCTGAATATAACACCACTTACTGCTGTGTCAAATAATTTCAGCCATACAGGCAGTCTTAAAAGTAGACTAACACCGTACGCACATTCATATTTTGCCCTTTGTGGTGAAATGACCAACCACTTTGGTCATTTTGACACTTGTCATTTTAGTACCTTAGTCATTTAATTTTAGACTAACTCCGTACCAAACGAACATTAATATTTTGCCTTCTGCGGTGAAATGACCAAGCACTTTGGTCATTTTGACACTAGTCATTTTAGTACCTTAGTCATTTTAACACTTTGGGCATTTTGAAACTGGTCATTTTAGTACCTAGTGGTAATTTTAACACATTGGTCATTTTGACACTGGTCATTTCACCCCAGAAGGATATTTTGGTTGGAAGTTTCTTATAAAACTGTTTAATTTTAACTATAAAACCCAATCTGCATAACTCACTTAAGTAAACGGTAGCAATTCTATGGATCGGAGTAGGCAGACAAGCAAACTGGCTTACAATAGAATAGTCACCAACGCCTCATGTCAATGCACTACCAGTACAAAGCTTTAAATGAACGTAATGAAAATAGACCTCCCTACAGAGACTCCCGACCACATTCATATAGGGGTTAATTTAATTGCGTGCCATAGCTAAGGGGGTGTTCCAGTAACGGTAAAGACACCTATAAAAAAAATCGACTCAAAAAATAAAATAAAGCATGGTAGGTACCTGTAATGATTCCCTGCGACTGGCCGCCGCGCTATAACCAATCCTGCGCGACGCGGGAGTTGCTACCGACCAGTGATAGCCACTGGCACGAGCTCGTTTGTAGCGCGGCGGCCAGGCGCAGCTTTTGGAATCATAATAAATACCGATATATTTTTTCTCGTTGCTCTTTTTACGTAACTGAAACACCCCTAAGCTATGGCACGCAATTAAATTAACACCCTATAAAGCGTCGTGGAACTGTATTTTAAACGGACCTCAAAGTAGCTGCACTTTTCCGTTGCAATGTACGCAAGAAGCGACGGGGCGCGGGGTCGTGCCGCTGCTGGTGTAAGCGTGGTGGACTAACGCGTTCACTCCCGCCTCGTTGCTTCTCTTCACTTCTAAAGGCATCGCCATTATCTGTGGGTAAAGAAAGATTGTCGTGTTATGTGAAAACGAAGTGTCTATCTATATCCCTCCAGGCACTGACTTTTCATGCTCAAACAGCTGACCGGATTTGATAAATTATAGCAGGATTGTTTTCTGGGGATAGGTTACGTTACAGCGGGAGTCATATTTTTCCGTTTACGCGAATGTTAGTATGAATTTCGATATAGAGGTAAATTGGCATGAATTCTATTGAAATATATCAGAGGAGCTAGGCTACTTCTACTGCAGGAAATAGGTAAATAATTAAAATTACCTATCAATCAGAAAATACATAATTAAATTGTAAAATGCCTCTGTATTTTCTTGTGAGCAGTATGTTTGAAAATAATCCTGTTTACTTCTAAACATTCATGAACAAGTACATTCTGTAACAAATAAGCCACATCATCAAAGAATCTATTAATTTCATATTTGGACATTGTGGCGCAAGAAGATAATTACAGTGTGCATATAAAATAAAGTCTGCCTAGGTATTTTTTGTAGATACTTACATTTTCAGCTTGCATCTCTCCATCTGTGGCAGTAGCCAAATTATTTAAATGGTTTATATCCTGCTTATCTACAGAACTACTTATATTCTCAGCCAGTTTCAAATTCACGGAAGACAAATCTAGAATATTTGTTGAGTGAGGCAATGTTGCATTGAAATTCATATTGCCTATAGGTCTGTTATACATGTTGTTGCCGCTATATTGTGAAATTGCGATGTTTTCGAGCCATTTCTCATGTAGACTGTATAGGTTTTTGTAAGTGCAGAGTAACATGTCTCTTGCTCTGCATCTCTCGTCTAGTAGTTGTCTTATTGCTTGTTGGAGGTTGTCAGTCTTTTCGTTGAGCAGTTTCTTGCAGTGAGCCAGTTCTTCAACCATCAAACTGGAATATAAGAAAGATATTTGTAAAATATTGGTTATGAATATGATTAAAGCTGCAATCATTGTATTGAGCAGAACCTGATGACTACTTTATGCAGGTGGCATGTTTATAAACAGAATAATTGAAATTCCTTGACCATGATAATATGTTGTTGATAGAAAATTCCAAGGTTTTGTGAAACAAAACATAAGAGAACTAAATAAATGAAGGGGATTTAGGAGGTCCATAAATGTAGACCCTAATACATGTAAAGGGTTTTTTACTACCTTGCCATGCTTGATCTTTAGTTATATTTTGAATTTAAATATTTATTGAAAAACCATACCTGCTAGCTAGGAATTTACTCCTCCATACTTCACATTGTCCAGCCAACCATTCAGTTTGCTCCTGTGATTGACAAATAAACAATGATATTAATTGTTTTAAAGCCAAATGGGTGATGATCTAGACATGAAACTGAACCACTTTCTCTTGGTATCATAGCTTATGGGATGAAAAATAATGTCCTCCCATACAAAATATTTGAACAGCTGAGTAACCCGGTTTTATCACTTCTCTGGTGTCTTACATACCTGATGAGTAGACAGATGTTGAGCAGAATTGAGTAATGCATTGGCCAAGTGTTTCTTATCCTCATTCAAGGACTGCACTTGTGTCTCGAGGTCTTCTCCCATTGATGCCACTAACATTGTTTTTAATTCCTTGTTGACCTGAAGATAAAAAAAACTCATTACATAAACATTATTTTCTTATCAATATTAGTAATTATTTGATAACTAATTAATTAGTGTAAGACCTTGAAATTTGATAAATTTTCTACTTATTGTTGTTTAACAAAGTGGCTCATATTTATTGGCCTAGTTTATTCTGCTGAATACTTAAATACATTCAAGTTAGCTATTTACTCACCTGAACCTGTTGTTTCAATTGTTCATTCAATGATTCATTTTCTTTCATCAATGCATCAATTTTCTTTTGCAATTCAGCATTTTCTGCACTTGATTTCTCACACTCTGAAGTCTTGTCCCCTGTAGAACTTAGTTTACTTCTGGGCTTGAACTCGTTTAATTTAGTATCCATTTGAGACATCTGTGATATAAGTGTGTTGATGTCCATATTATTTCTAGATTTTTTAGTCTTGGATACAGTTGCTGGGGTCATTGGCTTAACAGCAGCTGTGTATGGTTCGTAAGGTACAAACTTTGGGCTTTTTGAGTGAATTTGAGGATTTTTCTTTTCCGCCCTGACGATGGTTGTCGGAAATATCTGCACAAGGCGCTCCGGAAGTAAACTTTCTCTACTCGTAGAACTAATGCTTGGTTTATTGGCTTTTCTGTCTGTCTCAGGGTTGCTTTCGTCGGATTCCATGCCATCGCCAGCGGTTCTCCTCTTGTTCATGATTTCTGAGAGTTAAGAAATTATATAAAGATAAAAAATAATGCAGTAAAATAAGGCGACACGAATGCAAGGAAATATTTGGAAGAATTTAGAGTATGGCACTTACTTGGACTATATGGATTTAATTTCTCCATGACGACTATCAAATGAATTCGTCACACCGTTTCACAAGAAAATAACTGAAAAATCTTTAATAATTTACAAAATTGTGATGATTATTTCGCTCACAGAACTGTCACTTGTGCACTTTTTTCTCGCACAAGAGCAAGGAAGAAAGAAATAGCGCTCTACAAAAACCTATTGTTTCTCTTTTCAACTTTTCGATAGCGCTACATAGGAAGAATAAAACGTAACGTCACAAGAGGGTATGTTCATTTCATTTTATTTTTGTTACGTTCGATGAATTTAAGGATAATGTTATTGATAAAAATAATACAAATTATTGGCCGTAATCCAAAAGCTTTACTGTAATAAATAAAATAGGGATAAAACTTAAAGAACTGCTTAATTATTCATCCATTCAGAGTAGATTCTAGCTCGCCATTGGCTTCGAGTTCCTTGATTATATCTAATCCCCCAATCAGTTCTCCTTGTACATAGAGTTGAGGGTATGTTGGCCAGTCGGAGTATTCCTTTAGACCTTGGCGTACCTCTTCATCAGTCAAAATATCAAATGTGTCGTACTGGACCCTGAAAAGACAAAAGTCAAAAATATTTGATATTCTATTATGCTTATTTCCATTTCATCTGGTTTTTGAATACCAATATTTTTTCATACATACCCAACTCCATTCAGAATTTGAATAAGGGTCCTTGTGAAACCACATCTAGGTGCTTCCCTTGTACCCTTGATGAAAGCCATTACTTTGTGTCTATTGATTAGGGCTTTCAATCTCTCTTCTAAAGGTTGTTTAGGTGCTGCATTCACAGGGGCCGCTTTTCCAAAGCTGTGGGTTTTTACTTTAGCAGTTATTTGAGAAGCATCTGCACCATCCACTCTGTCTATTTGTTCTCCATTCTTGAATAGTATAACTGTTGGTACAGAGTCAACCTGTAAATATGAATAAATAATGTAAAAATATATTGCATTTATTGAATGTTATCTAATTTTCATATATTTTTCTTCTGCTTCTCTGTCTGATCTGCCATCAGCCTCTTGTCATAATCAGATTTGGTAATATGTAGGTAACTTGGGTGTTGGATATCCAGCAATGTCACAACCCACATCAAAATTAAGCAGTTTATTTAATGATGAAAGGTTTTACCTTATACTTGAGTGATATTTCTGAAAGATTCTCAGCATTGCAAACAGCAAACTTAGTGCCACTAGTTGCAACCTCAGGGAGTTTTTGTAATTCTGTGAGAACTTCAGAAACTTGACCACACTGTGCTGCCCAGTCTGCTGAAAAGTGAAGAACTGCCAGATTTGGTGACCTGAAACAAATAAATAGAATTTTATAATAAAGCAAGAGCATGCCACAAAAAATATCCCTATTCTGTTAACCTTGTTTTCAGAGGCATAATGTTAGTAGCTGTTATATGGAAACTCTTGTAGCTTTACTCTTAGACATTATTCAAATACTTTGCATTGTTTATAAAAACGATGAGAGATTAGATGGGAGAGCAATTAATGCAAGCCACAGAAGATGCAGTGAGGGTTGCCGACTACTGGGCTGCAGAATTGCAGCTGACTCAATAGAAGAAGAAAAATAAAAACGAAAGGATAATTTTATTATTTAGTCACATTTTTGTGGAGAGTCATGTCATGTAATAAACAACAGTGACCTATATGAGATAGAGGTTAAATAATTAATGTGATAAGAACGATAATAATAACGCAACATTTTAGATTCTTAATCGGGATATCTGTGACAAGTTTTCAATAAAGAACGAGTTATCTCTGACCTTTTTACGTAGATATTAAGATAATTGGCCGTGATAATTGAATACTATTCATAATGATGGGAAACTGAGTAACTAGTTTATTACTCGTAAAAGGTGTTAACTAATCAACGGACCTACTTATCATAATCACCAAGAAACAATTATCTATTTAATATTACTTCACTTACCCAATGAATTTGACGAAATCTTCTACCGAGTTTAGGTTAGCGAGAGACATCTCGATTTAGGTTATTACCCTTTGCTGCGTTATATATATATATAATAATTCTTGACCCTCTTTACTTTATAAGTTTCCTACAATCAAAAGGATAAGAATGTAGTGAAATGAACGCACAAAGTCTAGGTTATTCGACACAATTCGAGAAATTCGGGCAACAAAGTGAATATCAACGAGCGAGCGCTCAATCCACAGATTAGACAGTACGGACTCAATCTGTCTGTCATTTTCCACAGAATAAAAAGACCGATTTAATAAGATTGATCAACCAATTTGTAGTGTTGTTCTCTTTAATTGGGTAAGTTGGGTCGATCAGACGGACAGCTGTCGGGCTGACACCGGAGAGGGCGGAGCTTTATCCAGTGTTGCCATTTTAACAAATTTGACATTTGAATTTCAGCAGTGCTTTGAGTTTTAAGGTTATTATGATTAATACCTAGATTTTTACAAATTAAAATTAAATCAAGCTATATTGAGTGCTCTAGTGACTGACGATCAATAATTTCAACATAATGGCAACAGTATCAACGGCCCCGGCTCCTGGCATGCACCAGATCGACCTGTCGAAACTGAATCTTCACCAGTTGGCTCAACTAAAGCAGCAACTAGATCAAGTACGCTAAAAATATCTTTTTGCTGTCTATTTTGCACATATTTCTATTCTATTAATCCTCAGGCATGCAAAGATTTCAGTTTATTCTACCAGAAATTTGAACTAACCTATTTCGTTTTCATAAATTTTCAGGAGTTGAATGTGTTTCAAGATTCGCTACAGACTCTGAAGATAGCTCAAGGTAAATTCGTAGAGTCTGGTGAAAGCGTAGAGAAGGTCACTCCTGACACTAAAGGCAAAACAGTCTTAGTACCATTGACAGGTTCAATGTATGTTCCGGGTTCCATAGCTGATACTGATAATGTTATTATAGATATTGGTACAGGATATTACGCCCAAAAGGTGAGTTACTGAATTATTTTTGTGCTTCATGTTGTTGTTCAGATAACAAAATAAAATGTTAAATTTATTGATAATTCTTGTTAATGCAGTAATGTTCACTTTTTCTCCTTACATTTTTTTTTAAACTACTTACCCATACGTGTATTTTTCTAAGTTTTCTTCTTCTTCTTTACTTCCAGGACATAGAAGGAGCTAAAGACTATTTCAAGAGGAAAGTGCAGTTTGTCACTGAACAGATGGAAAAGATTCAGATGATGGGTATGGAGAAGTCTAAAGTCCGTGAAGCGATCTGTATGATGATGGAGATGAAAATGCAACAGCAAGGGCAGGCTCAGAAGGCTGCTTCATAACATTAGATCTCAATAATTACAGTAAAAAGCCACATATATTGCACATCAGTCTTTAAAAAGAAACAGCCGCATTTTACAGTTAATATAGAACAAAAGAGATAATGCTCTACAAAGGTGAACATAGCTGACGTGCAGTACATATGGCCCCATACTATATTTAAAATTTATAACCTTGCTTACCACTCTTAATACAGCTGTTGTATCTCTAAGCATTTATTGTGATCAAATTATTTTTAAAGACTTTGTTACTTGATTGTCTTCAAGTCTAAGGTATTTCAAATTGACAGGGTTTCAGAAGCAATAATAATTATTCTTTTATATTTGAATGTCCAGTGCAAATAAAATAAGACTTGTAGCTTTATTGTAAGTCAATGTAAAGTTACAATTTTAAGTCAACATGTAACTGAGTCTTTAAAAAATATTTTACTCTATTTTCATTGCTTTAAAATATTCTCAATTCACATGAAAGAACTAAAACGTCATTATGTTAAAAGATCACAAATATACTTGTTGTGTATAATTTAGTTTGGTTTATTATTATGCAATAAATATTAACAGTATTTAATCCGCTTCTTTGTCATCTATCCTAGATTTTTGAAAATATTTTAGATACAAGTATTGTTCAGTTTTCTATCAAAAGAGGACCTAACATCTCTAGCATGCTACTTGATGGATCCTAGGTATTTAATTTTTGTATTATTTTCTGTGATCCTTGTTTGTATGATATGAGGAAATCCTCAATTATAATACTCGTAGAGAATTAGAATTTTTTTGCACAGTTCTATGAAAAAGCGATGTAACATTTCTGGCATGCTATCTGATAGATCCTATATATTTTATTTGTTGTATTAGGCTTCCATGCTGGACTTGGAGTTATGGAAAAACATAGAATGTGCCAGCTGCATTTCCTCCTGGGCATGCTGTAAAAACTGGCTAAAGGGCTCGAGGATTTCAGTGTATTGCACTTTAGGCGAAGGGCTGACAACCTATCACTGCGATACACATTTCAGTCTAAAATTGCCCGCAAAACTTGTCAGACTTAGTGGAACGACCTTCTCTTTGGTCGTTTCCGCTCTGCCTACCCCATTCGGCACAAGGGCGTGATTATATGTATATATTATTGGATCCTTGTTTGTATGAAACTATTTTGAGAAGATGGTTCTTAAAAGCTGATGATACTCTGCTTACCATAGAGCCCGACGGTGTAGTGGTTAGGGCAACTGCCTCCTGCGCGGGAGGTCGTTGCTCGAATCCCACCAGGCCTCACAAGTACCAATGTGTTTTTCAGTTTTCGAATTTCATATGTAGGTACGTTTATTCGGCGCTTTTTCCGTGCTTCGGTAGGCACGTTAAGTCGTTGATCTCGGGTAATATCGTTTAATACCGTAGATAGTCGTTAAGCCATGTTTGAGGCCAGTGCTAAGCATTGGCAGCATGAAAACTGACCTAATCTAGAATTGGGTCTGGTTTCCCTTCTGGGTTGCGTAGGTCAGATGGCAGTCGCTCTGTGTAAAAACCAGTACCCTCGTTCAATCACCAGTAGCCGACCTCGTGAGATACGGGATAAGGCTAGGAAGATGATGATGACTCTGCTTACCATACCAACTGTTTCAAAAGGGATAAAGAAAAACATCCTGAAATATGTGACACCAAATGATTTATTTTTTTAATAGGCCAAAATGATAGCACTGATATCTACATTAATAATGACTTAATTTAAACTATCTTATTACGTATCTACAATATGTCTTATAGTCACAAAACAATATAAACTAAATAAGGCAACGACTATTCCTTAGCTTGTAAACAATTTCTATTATAATGTGTTGTAAATTAAAATATTTAATTAATTATTCTTTTACCATGAACACTTGGAAAGGTGTTGGATACAAGATTACCTTTAAATATTAAGTAATAGGAAATGTACACTGATATCAGTATAATTACAAATTATACGTACGTATATTACAAGACATTATGAAGCTGAACAATGCGCTATTTATTTAGTAGGCCGGGTGAGGGCTCGGCGAGTCATTGCATTGTCACAGTGCTACTTGGAACTCATCGCGATTGTGAAATGCTTTATAATATGTTATACTTTAGTCCACGTACTTCGAGAATAATTTACTTATCTTACTGTTATTATTTAGAAAAAGTAGACTCGAAAGTTTCTAGTTTCTGTAGGATATCGCCTACCTACTCTTTCTTTCCATAATATCAGCACCTAATTTTTAGTTATGTACGTAGTATCAGTAAAAATACTTTTATCGTCTATAGAAAGTAGACTAAATATTATGTATTTACATTTTCGTACAGTACTATTACTTAAATTACATTACATAAATTTTACCAGGTGAAAGGATCACCGATCATGTATTTCGTCGCCTTAGGCGAGGATAGTCGAGAGTCCTAAACACCGCAACCCTTATTTTATATTTTTACACATATAACAGTCGCTGTACAGCGTTATACGAACAGATCGCTCGCCTGCTCGGCGAAGTCCTTATCTCAAATGGTGTAGTACTCGGGAGCGAAGTCGTTGGCCAGATTGCTCAGGAAATGGAAGTCGGACGAGGAGTTGGAGTTATCGCCGGCGGCGGGCGCGTGCGTCGCTTCGTAGAACTGCTGGAAGGAGCCGTATCCGTCAGCGCACTCCGCGCCACCGCTGGCAGCATACGCTTCATTTGCTGCAGCATTCTGCGCATTCCCAGCTCCATATGCAGCCGCAGCAGCCTGCTGACCAGCATACGTAGTCGCGTCGTAATACGCGTTCTTCACATACTCGTTCCCGTGAGCGTTCTTTTGTCCATCAGTTCCGTAGTAGTTGTGCGCGTGGTCGTGCTGAGTTCCCTCATGATAGTGATAACCATAATGACTATTGGGATAGCCCATGTGCTCCCCGGGATATCCTTGTGATTGATCGTAACCGGGATGTCCGTAAGTTGCTTGATCTTTTCCGTACGAGGGATAGCCGTAGTTCTGATACATTTCGTGTGGGTAGGTCTGTCTGGCTCCTATGCCATTTGTCGGTCTAGTAGTTGGCGAACCGTCCTGCTGTCTAACGTGTTGCTGGTTGCGTGAATAAGCGTGCTGTTCAGCTGCGGTCTGTACTCCAGGACCGTAACCTTCGTAGTTTCTGTTGCTTTGTTGATATTGGGCCAACTTCCCAGCGAACTGCTTTGAATCCATACGGAAATCGGGATGAGGAACAAATTGTCCGGGAGGAGCATTGCCTCTTATAACGTAAGGCGGCATAGCGTTAGGCACAGCCTGAGGATGAGGAGGTCCAGGAGGTGCATTCGGAGGAGATGGACGAGGGTAGTGTCCAAGAGGACTCTGATGCATACTCGATGGAGTACCCGGAGTTGACGATGGAGTTAAATTAAGTGAAGAAAATTTTGCGCCATCTGACAATCCGACAGCACCGAGACCGTCTTTTGAAGAAGATGGTGACACCTTACACCCTGTGTCCAACGAAGGGGATCGCTTTCTGGACTCCTGTTTAATTCTTTTAGCTAAGATTCGAGGTGCAGTGGGCATATTGGATGGCGGATGTGCATCCCGAGAGTCGTCTTCAGCCAGTTTGTCGAGAGAGGATGATGACGCTACACTCGAGGCACCGTCGCTTGCAAAACTGTTGTTGTTCGTAGCGCTAGGAGTGTTATTGTTTCTTGTACGTGAAGTAAGCTCTGGTAGATCTTCTGCTGGGGAACAGAGGACGCCTGGTGGTAGTTCGCAACCCTGACAACTCTTCTTGCCAGAAAGCGGGCCGTCGTCGTCCAAGAATTTGTCTAATCCTGTCTTGCTTTTACCACCTTCGGATGTCGTCGAGTCTTTATCGTCGCCATCTTCGCTCTTGGTTAGTGTTTGGCGTTTGTGTTTCATGCGTCTGTTTTGGAACCAGACCTTTACCTGTGAAAAAATATAAAATTTTAATATCATCTTGTAGAGAGTTCAAAGTAATTTTACTTCATAAACATTGTAGTCAAAATACATACATATATATAATCACGCCTTTATTCCTAATGGGGTAGGCAGAGCATAAACAATCTAAACAAAAGGTCGTTCCGCCACGTCTGACAAAGTTTAGAAGGTTATTTAAGATAGATTTGTAGGTATTGCTGTAGTGACAGGTTGTCAGCCTATCGCCTAAATTGCAATATACAGAGACCCTCGGATCCCGAAGCTGGTTTTTACAGCATGCCCAGGAGGAAATGCAGCTGGCACATTCTATGTTTTTCTCTCGCTCCCAGTCCAGCATGGAAGTAAAAATATTGAATGATAATTTACCTGTCGCTCTGTAAGGTCTAGTGAAGCGGCGATCTCGATTCTCCTCGGTCGACACAGGTATTTGTTGAAGTGGAACTCTTTCTCTAGCTCCAGCAGTTGAGTGTTCGTATACGCTGTCCGCAGTCTTCGCGGCAAACCATTTTCTGCAACAAAAGAATATTCGGTCTAAATGCTGTATATAAATCCATGGTGGTTTCCATAAAATGTTTGTGTAGTATATTTTCTATATAAAATAACTGATACGATTTGATTGATACCATTATACTCGGAATTAATACCAGTTATACAGAATATAATTCGTGGAAGCTTTCAATAAAATGGTTGCGGGTCGAGGCTCGCGGGTGCGCTTTCCTTTAATGTAATAACTTGATCGCATGTCAGAGCACCGCCCTTGAGGCCATTGTGTCGAAGCTGTTCTTTTTATTTTACCACAAAATACGAATTGGAATTCGAAATTCAAATTACAAAAGGGCGGCGAATAATGGGGGGATCGCGTTCGCGTGACGCGCTGCTACATTCGCGACAGCGCAAATGCTGGCGGCAAAGTCTTTATGCCGTGCGGAATAGGGGTGATATTGATCGTGCGTAGGTTATTTTTTTGGTGTGGTGGGGTTGGTAGTGGTTGATTGACGTGGCTCGTCAGTTCTCGCTGTTGCCATTGGACGGGGGCAGCTGTCAATCATACTCGCGTGGCCCTCGGTTCCGCAAGACTGCACTGGCTCGGCCTGTTTAGGCCTATGGACAAAATGGCCTGAGGAACCCTCTGCCACTTATATTTTTTAATAGAAAATTCGTATTGATTGTGCTCTATATATGCTCACCCTTATTTATTTTATCATTCAATGTCTATCCTATTAATGTTTCTACATTTTGGTGCAGCAGTAAATATACCGAATGCTGTGCATACATAAGTTGAAGCCAATATGGGTTCACTTGAACAACTTTACTAAATTATCAAGTTACTGGACCCGAAACTCGATAGCCCTTGGTCAGCCACTAGAATTATTATGAGAGGTACAGTGAGTGAAAGAAGTGCTCTACATTTAAAATACGTATATTAAATAAGCGGTTTCGTAGACTTAGGTACCTAAGCATTTACCTGAAACTACGATGTTTGACGTATGACGAATATGTATATGTCGCAGGGATATGCCAAAATTAGGGACTTGGCCGAATCCCTAAGCGATTTGATCAAATCCCGGCAAATGATCAAATAATTACAACATTTTAACATATCCCTAAACAAATCTAGAGATTTGGCCAAATCCCTAGACAAATCTAGAGATTTGGCCAAATCTCGAATCTGGTTTAGTGAAATGACATAAACTAAGTTTGAGTGTTTAATCAAAATGTTTAATTGGTAAGACAAGTATTTTAATTTGAACATAAATCTCAAAAATCAATTCCTACTAATCGTAGCATTTAAGTACCTACTACTAGCCGGAGAGCTGGCTACGTTAGAGGGCGTACGATTTGAAGAGCAACGAAACTTTGTAGGTAGTAAGCCATTCTATATCCTTATCTTCTATATTCTTATCAGATCGAGATGCCTGCCAGCTTTTCATTGGTAGGTTTAGGTATGGCAGAGTATTAAAGGTGTTAAAAAATTAAAAGGAATTAAAAATCCAAACAAATGGAGGAGTATTTTTGAGAATAATTTACTTGATACGAGAAAAATATAAAATAAAATATTAGTTGGCGGGAAAGCAGCGGTAGGCGACGTTGAAATTTCAAACTTTGACGGTGCCTACTAAGTTTTGTAGCTCTTCAAAGCATAAAATCAAATAAATTAATGAATAATGAAAATAGCCTCGATTCTGACACCTCCTTAGCTAATTCTTAGATACTTGAGTCATTTTCTTAAGTAAGCTAGAGAAAAGAGACAGGAAATCTGCAGCTGTCAATCGTCTCCCTGAAGTAATGTTTGATTCCTTATTTACGCATTTTTACACAATAGGACCATTAAATATGCTTTCTAATTTTGCCTTATTTAAGAAATCAATCGTCACTTTAGCAGCAGTGCAGAAGGGGGCGCGGTAAAACTCAAGAACTGACATGAATTTTCGACATTTCACTGAAATCGTATAGGGATTTGATCAATTCACTAGATTTAGTCTAGGGATTTGGCCAAATCTCTAGATTTGTTTAGGGATATGTTAAAATGTTGTAATTATTTGATCATTTGCCGGGATTTGATCAAATCGCTTAGGGATTCGGCCAAGTCCCTAATTTTGGCATATCCCTGCGACATATATAAGTTATTTAATTTTCACGAGAAAGTGTTTAGAGAAAACATCGTATCATACTATTTGGTTTAATTTATTTGAGACTAAGTTAAAAATCCCAATTTTCAATATAACGTAAAAGGTGTAAAAACAAGTACTGCGTTCGTTTAACGTACGTGTTCTACTGATGATACTAAAGCACAATTTCACAAAAACATTCGTAGAAATGTGGTTTAAAGGAACACAGTTTTTTTTAAATCCCTGTATTCTGTGGCCGCGTATCGTATTCATTCATCTTTATTTCTGTTGCTAGAAACTATTTAGAAATAGGAGTTGCCTGTTGTCTTTATTCATTTCTATGTCCTATTTCTTTATTATTAGCCTATGCTGTCGCACTGCTGGGCAAAGGCCTCCCCATCTTTCTTCCACCTCTCTCGATCTTTGGCAACCTCCCACCAATTCTTGCGATATGCGTCCAGGTCGTGTCGCCATTGTTTCGGAGTACAATAAATTGAATCCCTTGGGTCATTTTCGTGCCCACATGTACAGAGAGGACGGACGTCCAAAGATGCAAGTTTGGCAGTAAGTTTTTGCGCGTCGCGGCGGCGGCGGCGGTGGTGGTGTAATAGACACGATTATGCGCCCTCGAGTGCGTGCGTCGTGTATAATGTTCCCATTATCACGAAGTATCATCTCATACATGTATTCATAATTTCTATAGAATTTCCGTGTCACCGTGCGTTTGATTTCCAAATTCAGTTTTGGTGTTTGATTGATGATTTGGAATACATACATTCATACATATAATCACGCCTTTATCCCTAACGGGTTAGGCAGAGCGTAAACGACCTAAACAAAGGTCGTTCCGCAACGTCAGTCAAAGTTATTTAAGACAGATTCGTAGGTATATTGTTGTAGTGACAGGTTGTCAGCCCATCGCCTAAATTACAAAATACTGAAACCCTTGGATCCCTGATGATTTGGAATAAGAAAAAGAAAATCTTTCATTAGGAGCATTTTGAAATACGGATTTAGCAAAAGCTATGTTGTCCATTTGAATACAGTAAAAATAAATAGGTACTTGTCTAACCTACCTTACCTATATACATTTAAAATGGTCTTATCTCAGTCATACCACTTATAAATGTAAATATTTTTATTGTTTGCTACGCCGTAGCAACTTTCTACGAAACTAGGTAAATATCGTCAAAGCATCCAAACACAAACTTCCTGTCTATGATTATATTGTATTAAATATACGTTTCTCAGCTCTACAATGTAGGTACACGTTCGAATAGACATGTAAACAAAGAACAAGAATTCACAAAGATGGATAGCTCTTCGTTCGCTGAAAAATGACTTAAGGTGTTCAACCTATAATTATTTTAAAGCGATCGCCGCTTTAACCCCTCCAATGTATGCACACGATAACAGGTTGGAATCCCTTGTCCTACACGGGCCAGGTTATAAATGATTGCGAAGTGTGTTCACTTGTTTAACACTTTAGCTGCTTGAAGAATGCCTCTCGAGTCTCGTAGCAATAGTTTTTGTGGCGTAAGGGGAGATAGAATGCGAGGATGAGAAAACAGTGCGACCACCATAAATATTCATGTATTGTAACTTGGGGTATGTATAATATGAAAATAATATTAAATCTGTAAAGAATAAGCATTTTAGCTATTATGAAATTTTTGGTCCCTATAGCGATACACATTGCGGTAGTTGTTTGGATAAACTCAACTTAAGTGGCAGTGGGCGGGGCACATTGCTCGCAGGACCGACTCCCGCTGGGGTAGGAAAGTCCTGGAGTGGCTGCCTTGGCACGGTAGACGCAGCGTAGGCAGGCCTCCCACAAGGTGGACCGACGATCTGGTGAAGGTCGCGGGAAGCTGCTGGATGCAGAAGGCGCTAGACCGATCATCGTGGAGGTCCTTGGGGGAGGCCTATGTCCTGCAGTGGACGTCTATCGGCTGAGACGACGACGACGACGATAGCGATACACATTACAATCTAAAATTGCCTTTTAATATTTGTTAGACGTGGCGTAAAAGCTTTCACTACGCGTTTCACGCTCTGCCTATCCCGTAAGGGATAAAAGCGTGAATTTATGTATGCAGCGATTATGTATTTATGACTGGGAGCGAGAGAAAAACTTAGAATGCGCCAGCTGCATTTCCTCCCGGGCATGCTGTAAAAACCAGCTAAGGGATCCGAGGGTTTCTGTATATTGCAATTTAGGCGATGGGCTGACAACCTGTCACTACAGCAATATACCTACAAATCTATCTTAAATAACCCTCAAAACTTTGTCAGACGTGGCGGAACGACCTTTGTTTAGGTCGTTTACGCTCTGCCTACCCCATTAGGGATAAAGGCGTGATTATATGTATGTATGTAAATTTTTTGGTAAATGTATTTGTATTTAACTAATTATTTAGACGTAGGCCCCTTATAGTTCGAATATCTTGTAGTGTTTTTATTATCTATAAGCTATCTATAGTAGCTCATATAACACCTTACCAGCAGCCAAACAGTTAACATGTAACCCTCTACGGGCGTTCGGGTCCGGCCAGAAGATTTACGGCGGATTGGGGTCACTTACGCAGCTCTAGTAGAGCCGACTTGTCCGCACTTAATTTGATAATATCACCACACTCAGTGGGCCATTGAATTATGTGGGACACCTGTAAAGCTGTGTAGGGGGTTCTATTGTTTGATGGTGGACCAAGAGTCGTAGCGATTTAGGTGTCAATTTAATGGAAAGATTTGCAAGTTTCTCTCTCTGTTTTTGGTGAATTTGATATTCTAAGTAATATGACTAGCTAACATCATATAACTATTAGACTAACATAAAAATACCTCTCCAGTCTAAAAAGAAGAAATCGATCACACTTTTCTAAAGCACGGAAAATCATTTTTTTTTTATTTATGTACATTCCAGCAAATGTGGGTACCTACCTAAGTTAGCTACTGTTTTGTAACGTCGTCAAAGATCTGGTAGCGACAGGAGACCTCGCAAACAATTTGCAAAGGATACAGTCCAACCCCGAAGGCAACTTTAAATAATTAATCAAGTGCCGGTAAAGGATTAATGCGTGGCCAGTTGGCGGTTGGATGCCATTACAGAACATTCGATGCCCCTTCTCGACTAAATGCTGTGGTCACATTATTTGTGCCGGCATATGGCGCCCCGGCAGCGAAAGGGTTGGGAGTAGGAAACGTGTGTAATTGATTTTAGAAGCTTAATTTTAGATATTTTTGTGTTACAGGGCTCTCTTAGCTTCTTAATGATCGTTATGTAAACAAATCCTGAGATTTCAATATCAGTTTCTTTTATTATATGAGCCGATTCAAATCTTTGCAATAGTGGCAACCAACCAGTTTTGTAGTAAAGATACTAACCAAATGTACGTATTTGCTTACTTTTTCTTTCTCTACAGATTATGACTTTGATCCCTAAATTACAAACTAAGCTATAAGAAATACATGAAAGTGGTATTGCTGCAAGTAAAGCAATATTTGCTTAACGTGACTAGCGATTTTCAAATGCATGTTCCATGACATTACCGGCCTAATAATATTGTAATGTAGTTTTAGTTTCCATTTGGATTGTCGTGGTAAAGTAAATACTACCACACAGACTTTTGACAAAGCACCTAACATTTATTTTGAATGTTTCTGCAACAGAAAGTTACACAGGGGGAGCAGTCTCCGAGAAATATTACGTTATGAGGTGTAAAAGGCATAAATGTAAAAATTCAATATTTCAGACGCGGTGAGAGTGAATTTTTCCGCAATTTCTTTGCGGTAACAATGTTATTTTACGCGCTACGCAAGAGTGATTTTCGTGATTTCGTTCGCGGCTGTTGGATCAGGAATTAAAACAATATTTAATTTGAAAATATAATACCCAAATTAATATTTATAAAATATACTTAGATCCGATTTAATAAATCCAATTTGATCCAAGATCTTTTAAAATTGTTTTTGTGAAGTGGAGTGCAGAGTGCCTACCTCACCTCCTGAATTGGCACCTGCGTCGTTTTGTTGTATTTTTGTTCTACAAACATCGAATCCACAAAATCAATTACATTTTGTATCTAAGACGCCACTCCTATTCCGAATCGGAATCCGTCAAACAAAACAAACTGTAACAAGTTGAGTGAACCACAATCGATCATTCGGATTTGTATTTTTCCGATTAGCCTCGTCTTCCT
This sequence comes from Scrobipalpa costella, assembly GCA_949820665.1. NCBI lineage: Eukaryota > Metazoa > Arthropoda > Insecta > Lepidoptera > Gelechiidae > Scrobipalpa > Scrobipalpa costella. The sequence goes on along the minus strand of OX463296.1, from coordinate 17,450,618 downwards.
GACTAGTCGCATCAATTATATCAGGATTACAGGAGACAGTTGCGGTTCGGATCTTGGGGATCCATGGATGCGCTATCAGCTAGGGGATCCTGAGATCTCGCGATCTCGAGGGATGAGAGGGGATGGTAGGCACTGCCTGACTATCGTGTTATCGGCGGTTGATAAAGACGTGATTCGATTTGCAGGTTCTTATTTTAAAGTTTCTTTTTTTACGGAATAGGGTTGCTCGTTAAGAGATTGGAGCAATGTTTACTTTGATAGGATTAAATAACCTACAACAGAAATAAACATAAATTTTATTTTATTAAATTAGGTACCTGCCTTCCTACGTCAGGTAAACTTATACTTTATCATAAAGCCGGATATCCCATCGTATGCGTACTTTAGTAAATAAGTTATCCAAAGTAGAATCGTATTTATTTTGTAGTACTTGAAATTTTATTATTGATTTTAATTTTTCTGTTGTTGTTAGGATTGTTAGTTGTATTACATAATATAAGATTTAGAATTAAGTATCTACATTCAAAATTTATGAAAATTTGCATGCCTAACCAAGGTAGAAATATGTGAGACGAATGTAAAATTTAACTATCTTTAATGTACCATATTTTTGTGCAAATAAACTATATTCTATTCTATTCTATTCTATCATACTCTGATTTTCCCAAAATGCCTTCCACGTTTCCATCTGGAATCCATTTTCAGTATAGAGGGTATTATTATGGCGGGTGTTATTAAAGTTGTCTCGGAGACAGGGTGTACAGTTCAGACGAGTTTGACAGAGAGGGGGTTCGATTCCGGTAACGCGGAAATTTCATTAATTCTGCATTAAAAAGTTTCCACTTCCTAATTGTTTTGGAGATTTGTTTGGTTCCAGTGGATTCAAAGGTATGTCTTCTTCAAAGTCAGCGTACAATGTTGAACATAGAATATATATTATATATTCACACAAAATAAAATATAACAATAATGATTGCAGTTCGATGCACAAAACAAAGGACAGTTCTACATTGGGAAGCTGTGTAGTTTACATATAAAAGACGATTAAAAATTAAAAACTACCTTCATGTATTCGTTTGATTACTTATTTATCTTAAAGGTTTTGTTCTGTTACCACGTTGTAACTAACTTTTTAAATTTAAAATAAATAAAAATCTTCGTTTTATTCGGTCTTCACAGCGAACTCAAAACTTTATCCGCCGTGTGCAAATGTTTCACATTCTTTCCTACCAGGTTTTCCTTACGTTGTCTGGCAACCCCACCTGTCTCATAAATTAGTGCTCAACTAGCTGACGAGTGCATCTAACCGTCTTACACCCCTCAACCCTCAAGTATGTGCCGTTTAACCCCCCTCGAGAATTCCACCCTTAAGGATGCAGGGTTAAGGTGCGGGAGAGTTCGAATTTAAAGATTGAATTTTAATAAATCTTGGTTTTTTTTTAATAACTTGTAGAAGTTATACTTTAATCTTCTGTTTTTAGTTTCAGGCTAGGTTTTTGTTTTCTATATTTTTGCTGCAAAGCAAGCACTAAATCTACTAAGAATATGGCTGACCGTCCGTCTCTTGAACAGTGCTAAGCTTCTGGAGTGAGTTCGCTACATAGTCGGTCGCTCTTAGGCTAGACTAGAGTCAAGAACAAATTCGTCGCAAATAAAAAAGCTTAGCCGTACAAATATTTTAAACGATTCCGTCTAGTATTTCAATTTCAATTACACCCAGCGAAGTATGAAGCAGCTATTACCCGCCCCTAGGGCTGCGTTCCTTTACTGCGCACTAAATATTCTCCGGGCGACAATTGCGATTATGAAAGTGCACCGTTATTTATAACAGGGCCGTTTATTTTTTGTCGCCCCTTTCAAGGGCAATTAAATGCCGCCAGTCTTAGCGTTTTGCATATTCGACCGTCTTTATTATCAGCTCGCTAATAAAGATAGTAAAGGTTAGCCGTAAAGTTGGGGAAAAATGTTGCGGAGTTTTTTAGACCCTCGATTGTTTGAAGGTGAAGTTTAGGAAGATTTAAAATTGATAAAGAATAATAATGTATGTAAGTACTACGCTATTGCTACGCCGTAGTAACTATCAGAAAATTGCCTTTTGTGTGTACAATAACAGCAATCAATATTAATGTTATTCTTCTTAAGAAGAAGCAATAATATTTTGTGGTACCGAACCAGATTTACGAATCTGCACAAGATACTCGTACTTACAATGGGGCATGCTTTAGCCTACAACAGATAGTAATATGGAGAATGCCTATGCGGAGGCGTAGAGAAACTAGTCTTATTATTCTGAACGTCAATCTGAGGCTAAAATACCGTCCAAGTTTAAAGGATCAATGATCTTTACACACCCACTATGACTAGTGAATCTAAAAAACAAAGAGCAGCGTTAATAGGAAGCCGAGGCCACAAAGCTCTTTCTCTACAAGGCGGTCGGGGCTCCGGGACGTACCGGGGGATAAATTTTATTTATCAAATAAAAGGATGGTGCGCTCGTTTTTCACCGCTCGGGGACATTATCGCTCTCTTAATTATTATCCTACCGATATTTCATGCGACATCCACTATGCCTCTTGTACTAGGGTACGTCTATAAACGTTGGGCAAAATGTTTAGACTTCTACTGTTGTAGACATACCTAGGATTCGTTGGTGTATGAATTGCAATTGTCGCAAATAATAAACATTTGTACTTGATAACATCCCGTTCAAAATATTAATTTCTGTGTATCTAACTAAATTATAATATTATTCCCAAATCGTGGTCAATTTTCTTAAGTACTATCTAGTACTTCTAATTTCAAAAATCAAGTCAATAAAATAAGCTACGCTTCATTTATTTCGTTACAGAAAAAGGTTTCTTTTCTGACTTCTTTACTCTGATTGCTTTATAACGCCGCAAAAATGTTTATTTACTTTAAACTTTAGTCTTTTAATTCGAATAAAAAGCGAAGCAAACGTTTTAATTCAGGCGTAGGGGCGGGCGGGGCGCCCTAGCCACGCGGCCTCAAGGAAATGACGGAAAAAAGCGTCGGAAGTGCCCCCCTTCCTTCCCCACCCCCCCGAAGACTGCTTGTGGCTTTTAAATGGAAATTTATTGTTAAACACTTCGTCAATGGCTCCCGAGTAGCGGGCTTAAATTTTACCTACTGCGACTCTTTGTTAGCCGCCAGTAAGCTGTTACCTTTACCGTTTTAAGATTATTATGTTGATGATTATGTTGTCGCCGGAGAAACGTGATTATGATTGTGATTAACAAGACTGTGCATGACAGTTATGTCGACGGGAGTGACAGGAACGTGTACAATATTGAGCTATAGTTGTTTACATTTAGTTTCGTTATGTGTGTATGTTTATCCATAAATGATTATTTATTACATTACAGCCTTCCATGCTGGACTGGGAGAGAAACAAAAACATAGAACGTGCCAGCTGTATTTCAAATGCATCTCAAATGACATCTGTACAATTAATTTGATGATAAACAAAGACTTTTGTAAAATTATTTATTGTACTTGAATAAAGTTTTTATTATTATTATTATTTCCTCCCGGGCATGCTGTAAAAACCAGCTAAGGGATCCGAAGGTTTCAATATATTGCAATTTCAGCGATGGGCTGATAACCTGTCACTACAGCAATATACCTAGAAATCTATCATAAATATCCTACAAATCAGACGTAGCGGAACGACCTTTGTTCAGGTCGTTTACGCTCTGCCTACCCCATTAGGAATAAAAGCGTGACTATATGTATGTACAGCCTTCCACAGTTTATTTTTATTTTTCTGACTAGATTCCAACCTGCGACTTCTAGTATCATTATTAGTAAGGGTAATTTCTAACCAAGCTTTCTTTTGTAGTATATTTTCACGGTTAAGTTACTTTTAAAAAACTTAGTTTTTAGGTTTTTCTTACCCAAACAAAAGAAAAGGTTAATAAACTTAAATAGCATTAGTACTAACAAAGACTCACTCGGTATTTTTCTTTACAGTCTGTTTAACTTTACATTTACAGCGTTGGGGTAACTGAACTTCTTTAAAAGTCCAACTCTTTGGTAGTTCATAAAATTCACTCCGACCAAAAATCTGGTCGGTTTCCCCACAATTGAAAAGCGAGGGAGCAAAGATAGGGTACTTGCCTTAAAAGTTAAAGCTAATTGCCCTCAAGGCATATTTTTAATTTCATTGCCCATTCCTTCTTTCTTAGTTTGGAGTTGACTAACTCTCAGCTGTAAGGGTAGCAAGTAATTGCCATTTTTACGAGGTAAGGTCACAACTTTTGAATGTCGAACATATTTTATGTCGCATTTCGGGGTGTTTATTGCGATATTGTTGTCGTAAAGTTCCTTTTAAGTCTGGTATTTAAAATTCGTTCCTCTTTTTCTTAGCGAGTGGATTCTCGAGTCGAACAATAATCCGAAGAACTCTGGTGTCAGAGTTTTCAAACCGCCTAGTAGCACAAAATTCCTTCCAAATACGTTTATTTAATACACTTTGTAGAACTCATGTGTTCTTCTTCTTTTTGGTAACTGAATCGGATTTGGATTTGAAATTCGAACCTTTAACCTGGCAGAGTTACGATACTTGGTCTAACAATTTTCTAAAGATCAAAGGCAGCGCCAGCAGAAGCTTAACATTTTTTACCAGCAGCAGCATGTTCCAACTTCTTACAATTCCCCGGAGACGGAGCAGCACGTGGCAGCATCACAAAGGATCCGGCGGTGGCCAGTAGCCCGGCTCTTTGTACTCTCGTCTCCACATTCATCCAATCTGTCATTTCATTTTCATAAATGAATCATTCTTCATTTGAATTCGGAAAGGAATCGTGAGGTTTTTTCTCCGCGGCTGACCTGCCTACCGCGGGGGTCGCACCATGACTGATGATATTTTAATGGTTTATTTTTTCTTTTACATTCTTATCACCAACTATTGTAGTTGCTGGCCGGCTTCGCATAAAAGCGAATAATATTTTTCGAGCTACGCATTATAAGAACTTAGAAGTGTATATCAGCAGCAGAAATCGTTTCGGGCATGAAAATGTTAGTTTTACGGTATTTTTCGTGAGTCTAGGTCACGACAATTTCAGTTTGGCTGAGCTTTTGGACCTAATGGTAGTAATCAGCACCGAAATTATGAAACCGGAAAAGCTGGCTACAATAATTGTGACTCTACCGTTGCTAACCAGCACCAAGCACGCATGGTAGAAACGCAAACGTATTATAATAATTGTATTTATACAGTATAATTTCCAAAATAGTCGTAGAGGACAGGAGTTTCTATCGTCGGGTCAAAAACGGCGTGACACAGAAGCTGGCTGTCAATAGATGTCGCTGACAGTTCTGATGAATGAGTGCGACCGTTATGCGCCCGCGCCGTCATTAGCTCCATTCACAGAGGAGATTAAAAGAAACAATCCGACGATGTGGCAGACAACGGAACGGAAGTCCGTACAAGCGCCGGTATGCGAGCTTTATCTATTTTCCACTTTAGTTAAGTCTTTGTCGGTGATTGCTTTTGAAAACGGCATGGATACTGAATCACGTGGGAATTGTGTGTGGTGACTAAGATGAACGGGTACAGTCAATGCTCACTTTCTGATAACAGTTTTGTGATTTGTAAAAATCTACGTTTCTCGACGAATATAGACATCATTTTACTATTTTAACAGGTCAACTCGTGTCACGTATGTAGGAAAAACATAGGCATTACCTTATGTTTAATAGTTGCGGGTGAACTGAAGTCCCAGCGAGAATATAAACATATTGTGCCCATAGTAATAGTACCCATATAGGATAGGAGCCATGTCATGGTCTATCTACATTTTGGTTAAATTCAAATCTAATCTAAGATCTATGTCGTGTTATCAAAATATGATGTCGGATAATTTTTATCCTTGAGAGCGCCTCACCTTTAGCTTTTTTCATGAAATATGTTATCGATCTATCTTCCTCAGGTCAGGCCTCTTTACCAGAGGTGTTTACCAGTGGTCATCAATTTTACCAACAGAACTTTTCCAAATCATGACAGCGGGTATTTAGTTTGAAAATAGATTGATTTTAAAACGTTCTATTTAAACTTGAGACATTTGTCTTCGCCGGGTTTATAAAGAATTGTATTTTTTGTCGGATTGCGTGTGGAAGAGTTATTTTTGTGTTCTATTTTGGATGAGGTGTCGATCGACGGATCAGTGGAGACAATGTTCGCTGTCACATTTTATTATAGCAAATATTTTGTTCTTGAAATTCCCTTGGATTTAAATATTATAAAAAGGAATTTATTTTGTGTAATAAAGAGGTTATTCCAAATAATTAATTACCAGAAATTCGTCTCAAAGAATATCATGATTTTTGATGTAAGTCGAATAAGAAAATTCATAATTAAAATATTCTGGCGTAGTACCTAAGAATAATAAAAATGGCTATTTTCAGTACCTATGACTTATGGATGCTTTTAGAATAATTACAAAGAAAGTGACTTAGGTATATTTTGTTACAGACGACCTCTGCAACAAGATACACAACGAATTTTCAACATAATGTCAATGACTGCAACATGTACCGCATGTGTCCTATCTCCGCTCTCTACTATCATCACGATGTGACAAGCTTTTATTTGTGTAGTTGCCAGATACGATGTATGTAAAAAAAACTCCTCTGTTTCTATATACCCGCCAACGTCAGGTGACGAGAGATATCAACGACATGTGAACCCAAGTCTTTCGTTTGCAGAGTTCGATTTCATGACAAAACATGTGCTCCTGTGTTCTCACATTCATGTTGATAGGTTGTCATGTGAGTCTTTTCTGCATTTATGTGGCACATCGCCTCATAATCTGTCTGTCATATGCTGCACGCCTGTCATATTTGCAGACATATTGTGATGGAACTGTAGTTTCTAAATTGCTCATAAGTTCTTAACGAATATGAAAATCCTAAATTTTAAAAGTATAATATATTAAGAAATACAAAGACCGGACCCGACAAGCATTTCAAGTCTTTACGGAAACTTTTGCGCGTCATTCAGAGTGATTCAAACAACTTTGATGCAGAAGCCGAAGTTTCTTTCCTACAATAGAAAGGTACCTATAGGTACTAGGTATTCATTTCGCAGCTGAAAACAGAGCCCAAGAAAGAAAGTCTCACCCTCAATGTGTTACAAAGGAAAGTTTTTATTGTAGCAAATAATAGGATTCATAGCAGTTGGCGGAGCTGGCGAATGGAAAAAAATATTGTACTCCGTAGACACTTCAGACTAGATTCTGCATTCAAATTTCTTTCCGATTGGTCAAAGAAATTTTCCGTACCTATGTATCAGAAATGTAACGGTGTAAATAACAATTGTTGTTGAACCATTTGTTGTTTTTGGTAGTACACGATTTTAACATATTATAATCATCTGAAACCTATTTATAACATACATACATATAATCACGCCTTTATCCCGAATGGGGTAGGCAGAGCGTAAACGACCAAAGAAAAGGTCGTTCCGCCACGTCTGACAAGTTTTGAGGGCTAGTTTAGACTGAAATGTGTTATAAACTGAAACCTATTTATAAACAGAAAAAAAAACTAAAGAGACAAATAGGTCACTTAAATAATCCGCATCGTGTCGTCCCCGGTACAAAGGTGCCCATCACGATCGCCGTGTTTCCGCGTTGGTTTGAATTTTGCTGATGTACGAGTATATTTTATATATAGCATGATCACTGACTAAAAAAAAGAGGTAATGACAGAGAAAGAAGAAGAGAAGGACTTATGGATTTCATGTAAGCCCTTTTATATGTACCTCAATGACAGGTCTCAGTCACCGGTCAGAATGTGCGATGCATCGTCCACCATTTGCTTAGACTCTCTAAAAAATTGGCCCATTGTCTTTGGCATTTGTTAGCGTAGTACAATCTTTTTATTTTTTTCTCATGGCGTGCGGGGGCAACGTAGTCCGAACTCTGAAGTTCCGGCATTTCGTATAACTGCGCCAAAGTTGCTGAGAGTTGTCACTAAACTCAGTGTTTCGCGTGACCCGTCTCCAAAGAATATATTATTTTCGTTCTAAGTTGGAATTTAGAACTTTAATGTTAATTCTACAACCGCCTTTTGTGCAGCGTTCATCTTTTTTTTTTACATCAAACCTGTGTCAAAATTTTACAGTACGTAAATAGAATGTTGTTACCAAGTAATGCTTTTGAAATCCGCAATATAATAGGATGTCAAGGTTCTTGTGTGACATACTATAAATTTACGCAACCTATAAAACGGTGTGGTCAGCCAGCCATTAGTCCCACTCCCTATAGTTTATAATGGCGAAACTTAGCGAACTATTAAGTTGAGTTACAACGTTCAAGTGGCCATCAAAGCACGCTCAGATCACAATTTCTGTTATCCTATAGCCTCAAAGTTGGAACTTTGCGCTGCTTCATTAAAGGGGCGACGCATGTGGACAATGTCCATGATGTACAATGTCCGAACTCGGGCCGTTTGAAGCAAGTGTCGCTACAGAGTCCCAGCAGCCATTGAGTGGACAGTGGCCGGAGTTCGGCCAGTTGGGCGAACTTTCCTCTTGAATATTCGTCCCGCGTCCTCTTGTTTATGGAGGCGGCTATTCGGTCCCGGTTTTGTGGCTTCGCAAGTTTCGTGCGAATGTCCCGTTAACTGTCCCCCGATTAGATTTACCGGCGTCCCGTGAAAGGGTTGCATTTTAATGGCCTAGTTCGGTTTTGAGGAATAGATTTCAATGTGAACTTGTACAGTCCACGTTAAATAAATTTGATGGCATTCCATTGAAATAGTTTTAAATTTTCTTAATTTTTATTTTTTTTTCGTGCCCCTTAGAGTAAAATAAAAACGAACTAATGGTTTCATTATAGCCATGTTTGACCACCCTAAACTACCCTCAAACATATTTTATTCACGATTTTCTCACGCGCAAACAAATAAAACTTTCATAGTTGTCACAACTGAACCAATCAATCGCGTTGATGGATCCATGTTTGTTGTCAAACAGCATTATTCCTCGACTTAAAGATTACGACGTAAGTATTGTTTGTGTGGACAATGTTTGACGAGCAAACATTTTGGGGGTAAGGGCTGTAGGAGCCCTTCGACTTTTCGATGAGGCCGATATCCGAATATTTTAATCAAAAGGATTTTCGTATCACATTAAAATATGAGACAATTTCTGCTTATTTACTGCAGAATTTAAAACAGTTCTTTAAAACTGTAGATCGCACCAGACAAGCGGTGGTGCGCCATCTTCGTTTTCTTGAAGAAGACCATCGTATAGTCCAAATCGAGGTTAAAACCTCCGTTTATTAAAAACAAAACAAAACGCTGGTCGATTCATCGTACCCTCTAGTTGTCCATAATATTACACCACGGCAGGGCTTTGTCCTTCCACTGGTAGTACTCATTACTAAAATAGCTAAACTCTTGCCTAAAGCTGTAGAGTTTTGAATTCGCCCAACGCTGGTCGAATCGGAACCATCCTACCCTACTTGTCCATAACATTACACCACGGCAGGGCTTAGGGCACGAACTGCAAGTCACTCATATCAATATCAGGCAGGGGTTGTTAGGTTGTTACATCGGTTTTTGCGCAACTTGCCAACTCCAGCCAGATTAAAGTACAAGAGGTTTGTTGCGATGATAATACAAATCGTGTGTGACGGGGTCTTTAGTAGTTTGGACTTTATTTGGTGCTGGAAGAACATAAATATACCGGGTGTAAGGCACAGCGTCACGCAAACTGATAGGGGTTGCACAGTCAACGACACTGAATAATTTGCACCATGAAATTCTTTCAGGAAGTAAAAAAAAATGGCTTTTCCGTACATATTGTCTGACCGCGTAGGACATTTTGTATGGAAAAGCCAATCCTTTTTTACACCCCGTATAATTTTAAGAGATTATAAAAAAATCGCGATGTGCACCAGGAAAACAGTTAATGGACAATCTGCTTCCTACTCTACTATGAAAAAAGTATGTCCATTTTAATGGTTCGGGATCGCCTCTAATGAAATGCATTTCGTTTTTTCTTATTATTTAAGAAAACTTTTAACTACATTAATAAACAACTTTACTAACAGTTTCTCGTAGATGACAGGCATATCCGAGACACTTTCTTTAAAGAACAGGAAGACTCGGTTTCCCGTGGTCGGTTACTCCACTTGCGCGATGATTGTTGCAATTTACGTACAACTCTTCGCAATGTAGAGTGCCTCGGCGAGCTGACCTCGTTGCAGCCGGGTCCGTTACATTTGATTACTCTTTGCTGTTAGAAAACGAAAAAAAAGAAACTAGTCTTGATTCGAATTTCAAAATGATTTAAACTCAGAACTGTTTTGAGATGGATTGATTTATGGTGCAATAAATTAGTCAGACTTTGATTTATTTGAGAGTTAAAAGGTTAGATACGTTACGGTTTCTCAAGCTATTAAATAAAACCAGCAAAGTTCATCCAATCAAATGAAGTATTTTTCTGCAGAAATAGAAGTTCAGTAATATTTATTTGTTGTCTGTTGATCTGATCACACTGAATGACGTTGCTATTTTGCCCCCATGTATCGATTTTTTGTTTGCAAATGAATCGTCATTTTACGCAGCACTTAGTTGTGATATTTCTGGTAAACAAAATATTTATTTGTACCTATGTTTTATACTTTGGGTTACCTTAAAAACTAAATTAATGCAAATAAGTAGGTATTAGGAAGGTAAGCTTAAGTGTGTTTATAATTACGAAAAAAAGTAAAGGCACCAAAAAGGGATGATAACAAAAATGTAAGCAAAAACAAGATCATAAATCATTAGATTAATCTAATTTATCTCCATAGTTTAGTTTTATGTCTAAAGGCAGCGTGTGCCAGCTTTTAATTTCGCCAAGAGAGCGACTTCGATTTTCCTGCAGTTTAAAAAGTAACTTATCAGTTAAAGAAAGTAAGACAGCGCTATTCAAGAATAAGAGGGCAAAAAGAGACAGTCGAGTGCAGAAGAGGGAACGAAAAATAAAACAGGGGAACAAAGTTAAGCGTCCGTGACTTTTCAAGATTTTTTCGGCGTTTATTTTTTTAAAGTTTACGCTCGGCGCGGCGCCATTCTGTAGCGACTATATAAAAGCAAGCGTTTTCCGATTTGTCTTTTGTTTTCCTCTTTTACTTATTCCGTTCCATTTCTTTTTATTGAGGTTTCGGGAAGTTCCGGAGATATTTTAACGAAATTCGTCGATTTCTACCGTGCTGGACTGGGAGCGAAAATGAAACATAAGTAGGTAGTAATGTATCTAGCATTTACCAGACACTTAGTATTGGTCACTCTGAAAAAGGTAGAATGTGATTTGAAGGTCTCAATGTATTGTAACTTCTGGTAAGTTATATTATAATCATAATTACAAAAAAAAACCGTTTTACTTTTTGTCTCCCGGCGGGATGTACTGAGGCGTAGTTTTGTGTAGGTATTGTATAGACAATTGTACCAATTCGTAGTTGCAAAAATCTCGACTTACTAATATAAGTCCATAACTGTCATATTCTATCATGAAAGGACAGAAAAGGACGGCAGTAATTTAAGTCAAGATTTAGATAAGTTGTGCGCTGTATGAACTGTTAGTAATGTCATCATTCTAATAGTGCTAAAGTGCGTTACAATGGACAAAGAAACTTATTTTTTTATTATTCACGGCGTAGTACAAAGTTAATAGAAGCTCACTCGAGTCCCACGTTCTGACGGTTAAACAATAAGACAAAAACCTAAGCCAATGAAATCTATATTAGAAACGGTAATAGGTTCATAAGGCAATAATGAAAGTAAACTTCCGAACCCCCTAATTACGTTGAACAGACGAAGGTAAATAGTAGGAAGGCGCCGTTCGATCATCCATCACTGATAGAGGCTGTGCTTTGTGGCCACCGACCAATTACTGGCATGAAAATTAAATTCACGAAATCTAATTAAGAAGAAATTGTTTTATTTATTATGATGCGTGGGGTCATTTGTTCTTGTCGCTGGGCGCTCGGGGCGGTTCCTTCTGTGCCCATCAAACCGGCCGATACCAGTTTTTTGGGGCGCGCCGCGCGGTGTCTGATGCGGAGACACGGTGAGCTCTCACTGTGACGTAAGTAATCTAGAACGTTGACCTTGATTACGATTAGTGGAGGTATTTTGAGCGCGCCCCATATAAGTACTCCATACCTACGATAGGTAGGTTTTTACGAGCGGGAAAGTCTTATCTGCCCGAACCTTAGGGAGTTTCGAATAGTAGCCGAGCGGAAACTGGCATGCAGGTGATCAAAAATATCGTGATGCTTCAGAAATACTTCCATGCCAGATTGGAAGCGATAAAAAACAGAGTGAACAAACTAGGCATTCTGTAAAAGTCACTAAGGGACCCAAGGGTAGGATAGGTCACTACACAATACAGTCCTATCTGAGATGCCCCAAAGAAACGAGAGCCAAAAACCTTATACCTAAATATTTTTTAATACCGCCATAGATACAGAAATGCAGAAGGGACAGAAGATAAGTCATATCGTTTCAGGTATGACGTATGTAGTCCAGGGTCCTCGTAATGTGGCCATTAGTAACTCTGCGAATACCGCCCGCGAACACAAAGACTGACAACGTTTTATTGTACAGATTGCCTACAAATGGCGCCCATATATCCTACCTTCGACCCCACACGCTTTCCGCAAATGTGTTCAGAATACAGTCAATTTTTTTGATTATGGATGCTATTGCAGACGCATTTTTCTACTATTAAGTGCGGTTTTTCTAATTCTGGACATAGTTTTTATTATAGCACCGAATAAGATGTATGTAAGACCTTTCCCTAGTTTTAGATCACATTTTCAAGATTCTATAAAGAAGAACTTCAAGAATACCCAAGCTCCTTGAGGTTACATATACCTGTGTAGTACATTGTAACCTTGTCGGTTTTTGTGCCAGGTTGCGTACGCGCATAATTAATCATCTTTGGAGGTCAATGTAAATAAATAAACGCATCTACCGTAATCGAGTTGCTTCCAAGATGCAGCTTTTTGTCGGCTCTTCATTTCATGGGAATTTGCGGTGAAGGATTTTGGGCTTAGTTTGGTGCAAGAAACTTAATTTAACAATTTTTTTGAGTTTGAAACAATAATATAAAAAGATTCGCATCTGAAATGCTGCATAGCAAAAAGGTAATTTTGAACTATCCTTAAATTTTACAAGCAAATAAGGAAAGCAACATAAATAGCAAATTCCTCTCCATAGCCATTCTTTTATTTGAACTACATTTAATGTAAAAGAGAAAGGTGAGCACTATACCCTTTTTCTCTTTCTCTTTTATGTTTAATTAAATCACAAAAAGATAAAAATAAAATTGGAGATGGAGAATGTATGTGAACTCGGCCAATCCAATGCGTATAAATTCAGGTAAGGCCATAAGGAACTGCCCCGTGACCGCTGATCGGGACCGAGGGCAGGGTCTATCGCGATCTGCTGACCCGATAGTCCGGCGGCCGGGTGATGGATGGCGCCACGGAATCGCGCGGTATTTCACTCCAACAAGTAGCTATGGGTTACGTTCCGCGATTTTGGAATTGGTGGGCTTTTTGAGTGATGGGGATTAATTTTGTAGGGGTATATTAACTGTTGCCAATCAAGTGCGTATAAATTCACAGCGTATCCAGGTAGGCTTCAAGAAGAACTGCCCCGTGACCGCTGACCGGGACCGGGGGCAGGGTCTATCGCGATCTGCTGACTCGATAGTCCGGCAGCCGGGTGATGGATGGCGCCACGGAATCGCGCTTTATTTCACTCCAACAAGTAGCTATGGGTTACGTTCCGCGATTTTGGAATTGGTGGGCTTTTTGAGTGATGGGGATTAATTTTGTAGGGGTATATTAACTGTTGCCAATCAAGTGCGTATAAATTCACAGCGTATCCAGGTAGGCTTCAAGAAGAACTGCCCCGTGACCGCTGACCGGGACCGGGGGCAGGGTCTATCGCGATCTGCTGACCCGATAGTCAGGGAGCCGGATGATGGATGGTGGCACGGAATCGCGCGGTAATTCACTCCAACAAGTAGCTATGTGTTACCCATGGTGTTAAATTCCGCGATTTTGGAATTGGTGGGCTTTTTGAGTGATGGGGATTGATTTTGTAGGGGTATATTAACTGTTGCCAATCAAGTGCGTATAAATTCACAGCGTATCCAGGTAGGCTTCAAGAAGAACTGCCCCGTGACCGCTGACCGGGACCGGGGGCAGGGTCTATCGCGATCTGCTGACCCGATAGTCAGGGAGCCGGATGATGGATGGTGGCACGGAATCGCGCGGTAATTCACTCCAACAAGTAGCTATGTGTTACCCATGGTGTTAAATTCCGCGATTTTGGAATTGGTGGGCTTTTTGAGTGATGGGGATTGATTTTGTAGGGGTATATTAACTGTTGCCAATCAAGTGCGTATAAATTCACAGCGTATCCAGGTAGGCTTCAAGAAGAACTGCCCCGTGACCGCTGACCGGGACCGGGGGCAGGGTCTATCGCGATCTGCTGACCCGATAGTCCGGGAGCCGGATGATGGATGGTGGCACGGAATCGCGCGGTAATTCACTCCAACAAGTAGCCACAGGATAAAGTAATTTTTGAATGAAATGTTATATTTTAAAGCTAGTGGTATTTTATTAGAGAAATGATAGTTTATTTAGTTAGTAGTATGTTGCAGATAAAAAAAAATAGATTGTCAACGAGAAAAAGCTTTGTCTTCTACTTTCAGTTCTGTTGTTTTCAAGAAATGCAATCACTTGCAAAGCTAACCCTAATATAAGTAGCTTTATGTACCTACTCCGTTCCATATGACGAAAACATTAATTCTATCTTCTAAATGTTGAAATGTACATCTACCTTACCTATGTATATTTACATCCACAAAGGTCACAATTCCACTTCATTATTTTTTGTAATTCGTCCGGCACCTTTTTGAAAAACGACTGATTGTCGCGACCAGTGGGATTATCTTGACCGGAGTTCACGACCGCTGAGCGAGCGTGATAAATGACGTCACACGTCGCCCGACCGTCCGACACCGCTCTATTAGCACCTGCACTGCAGGACGCCAGCTACTGTAAGAGCTTTTTTGCTCCTATTTTTCTAGAATTCCTATCACCTACAGGTACAGATCAGAACGAATCAGAATTATTTTGACGTGTGTTAATTTGTTTCTTTTGTCTCGCAATTTCAAAAGTCTGCAGCAAAAAATCTCGGGTGCACAGTGACCTAATTCAGCATGAAATTATTCTAAGATTGAAACAGTGGCCCCAGGCCGATGTCGTGTTCGCTTTCTGCTCCGGACAGTTCATTTTTAATAATAAATGAGACGAAATCAAGACATGACGAATAAATGAATCCAGAACTTGACGAATAAATGAATATGGAATATGATAAATGGAAGGCCCGGGCCGGATCCCTCGCGAAGATTTTTTCTTTGGCTCCGGCCGAACGGAAGAGGCTGGCTTTTTCCTTTTGTAGCGGGACAAGTTAAGCGTTTTTTCGGCGGCCGCGGCAGCGGCGTGATATTTATCATTTCATATAAAAGTTATATCTCCAATTGTGTTCTAACTTTAATTCCGGATTGTTTTTTTTTCATTCCTTAATTTTGAGTCCGACCTTAACTTGTAATACGTGTACCATAAATCAAAGTTTTAGGTGCGAGTCTTGAAGAGAACACATGTTGTGAGTGCGTGCGTGAGAGGAACGGCCTCGAAGTGCCGATTTAATCCGGCGCGCGTAATCCGCAAGTGCACTAGTCACTGCCACGTGGTTCTATGATAAAGTACCCGAGCAGATTATGCAAATTCTTGAAATTCGCTGGCCGTCCCTCTCCCGCTCGCGATGTTCGCGTTATCTCGGTCCCGTTCCGCGACGATGATCTGCTCACCCCATGACGGGCGCAGCGTCTGATGGATGATGCGTTATTCCAATAACAATTTGGATACGTGGATGTCGAATATGTGAAAGTCAGAGTTGTGCTCTATATTGCATGCTGCTGATACGAACCATTTATCATAGAAACAAACTGCTACAATCGTTAGTACATATCTATATTGGATACAAGTATAGTCTTTGTTAAATTGCCATGTCAATGACCTGAGTGGCATCGTTAAGCTCTAGCCTCGAGCAAGATGCATGCATCTAGAAAATCAGTAATTGCGCCAAGGACTGCGGTCTGGTCTATCCTTTGAGCATGAAACGCGATAATGCTTTATGGAAATTTTATTACTCGTACATTTTCAGAAAATAAAGCAACTATATTGTGTGTATTGTATACCGGGGATAATGGTATATAATTGTGCGTGCCACGTAACATGGCGACGTAATAATCGGAGTGTGTAATAAGCGGGCAGTAAGTATAGGCCGAGAGCCAGCGACCAATCCACGCTGTAATCACAACACATAGGTACCAGCGGCGTGCGAACGGATATATCATAGCTGTCACACATAACCGAATACAGCAAAGAGATTTTATGTGAAATCAAATCTTACGTATGTTTTACATGATAACACAATAAGTAACAAAGGAAATGGTTCTAACAAATAACAATTTTTCATTGATAGTAAATAATAACCATTATGAAAAATATGGAGATCTTTCAGTTATATCAAAAACACTCGACGAGTTTAAAGTGGGATCCAATTGCAAAATAAAAACCTGATAAAATGGCTTTTGACTAGCCACATAAAATACATAAGCTGCCCAGCCTAATCCAAAACCAAAAAAGGAAAAACAACACATATGCTAAACAGCAGCCGACTGTCCATCGAGATTTGACGGGGGCAGCATGACTCGGCGGTATTTGACTCCGCTCACATGCTCGCCGCGCCAAGAATGACTTGCGCGAATGCTGCGACACGCTTTTTTAATTGGCTGCAATTTAGACATGCCCATTGCTCCGACATGTTCGACAGTTCGAAATTTGAAACTGACACCATTATTAAAAGCTTGACGTTTCATTCTCAAATAACGCTTACGAGTGTCAAGTCCAATAACTCCATTTATTTCACGTAACTTCTGAACGGTAATGTGACTGCAATTATTCATTTGTTTTTGTCTAGTACAGTATCGATAATGCTGTCATTTCTCTAGGCGCAATCGATTAGATTGCTTATTTATAACGCAGAGAGTTGTACGTACGAGTAACAAACATAGTCGTTGAGTGTAGATGTCGACATTTTACCCAGGCATCGTGCGGCCGTGTCTCTCACCGCAACCTGGCGGGGTTCAAAAAGAAAATAGTGCACGTCGGAATAATAACTAAAAAAACAAGCCGTGCTCAAGTTGTGTGTGTGAGTGTGGGTAGGCAGGCAGCCTGCTAAACGCAATATAAAGTGTGGTTGTCGTGGTGGCATGTGTACGGTGTAGGTATGGGTAGGTAGAGTTCCTCGCCCCCCGCGGTCATTAGCAGCCGGGAACCCCGCGCCCGCCGCGGAGAAAGTATGATTTTACTCCTATAAAGCCGTATTTCTACTCCATACAGGAATTCGAATACGCGAGAAGTTGCCGGGTTCCCAGAAAGGACATGTGGCGGTTGCTTGTACATAATTCCAGAGTTTAAACAATCTCTATATGTCGAGCGGGCGTGAAGTTTTCCTGGTGTGCGTGTGAAGATGCAGATGCTTTCTGGCAAAGCAATAGCTTGAATGAAAATATAACAATCTAGAGCTGTTTCCTCTATGCCGGACTGGGAGCGCGAGAACAACATAGAATGTGCCAGCTGCATTTTCTCCCAGGCATGCTGTAAAAAACAGCTAAAGGAAACGAATTTCTGTATATTGCAATTTAGGCGATATGCTGACAATCTGCCACTATAGCAATATAGCTACAAATATTTCTTAAATAACTCTCAAAACTTTGTCAGACGTGGCGGTACGGTTTTTGTTTAGGTCGCTTGCGCTCTGCCTACCCCATTAGGGATAAAGGCGTGATTATATGTATGTATGTAGAGCTGCTAACCAAAATGTATTCTTTTGCTCAAAGTGAAAAAAGCTATTGTATTAATCGTCGCTTTAAATATTTACATCACGTTTAAGTCATCCAATAATGAAATAATCGCTTTGAACACAAACTAATCAATACCTCTCTCTCTTTCAGAGTACACGGCCAGTAGTAATAAAATATTTGTTTAAGTGGAAAACTCACATTTAGCTGTGTGGGGTGTCCCAGCTGAGTAATTAGTGACCACGTGGTGAAGGGGATACCGACGACGGTGGAAAAAACGCAGCGGGCTCCTGGACTGGCGGATGGCACGAAATGTAACGATCGTGACCAAAATAGAACTCTACATCTTATGTTGTTCATTTTTATGTACGTATTGATACAAAATAAATATTGCATTTTCTACTAACACACAAAGCAGCACCAATTCATATAGCTGTAGAAATGATATATTGTAAAGCTAGATGAAATTTCAATCTCGTAAGAGTTGATTTTTTTTACGAAAACGGCACAATGTATACATACATATAATCACACCTTTAACTTCCCTAATGGTGTATGCAGAATGTCAACGACCCAAAGAAAGGTCGTTCCGTCACGTCTGACAAAGTCTAAGAGTTATTTAAGATAGATTTGGAGATTTATTGCTGTAGTGATAGATTGTCAGCCTATCGCCTAGATTAAAATATATTGAAACCCTTGGATCCCTTTGCTGGTTTTTACAGCATGCCCGGGAGGAAATGCAGCTGGCACATTTAATGTTTTGCTCTCGCTCACAGGCCAGCATAAACTCATGGGCCCAAGGGATCTTTAAAAAAAAACCTTCTTCACTATTTTCGTAAAAATCACATCTAGGATTTTCGTTTAAACGAAAATTTGTTGTGTCTTTCCTTACTTCTACCTTTATTTCTTCTGTAAAAGCTTATAGTATTTCTATACAGCTAGGAGAATTATCAGTACCTACTTGCTACGCTGTATTGATCTGCTGTAGTCACCTCAATATTACTGATACTTCGATTATGTAAAGTGTATATAGAAATATTGGCACATTTTGCATAGAGTCTATAGATGCTGGATTACGTAATTTAATATCAAAGAAGCAGGTGGTTTATTGTAACCATTATTGACCAATCTATTACATTGCATAAAATTATATAAACAAATGACCGCAATGAGAGTTATTGCAAAATATTCTATGTAAAAACTAGCGATTGCATGTCTACTGCATGCATAACTTTTTGTCTAAAACGACTTAGCTTTTATGAATACTTACCTGTCCTATATTTTAGTCTGTACTGTTATTGGCAAGGTGTTATCTAAGTATTCTGATCAAAATGAAACTACTGGAATGACTAGATTTTCTATTATCAATTTATTCTGGCCGACTAAAAATTATTGATAACACATTCTAAATTCAAAAAAGGCTCGCGAGTCAAATTGTCTTATATATAAAATATTTGAATTTTGAATCAAGAATTTTTCTTTTTCTTCAAGGCCAGTAACAATCGAAGAAGAAATTGACTATCAGCGCAGGGGTCTCGCCAGTCAGTAGTAAGTAGCGCGGGAGTCGAAGTCTTGTCGCCGGGAGGTCGTTGGCACATCGATTTTCGATTTGCTCTTGTGCTCAGAATTGGGTCAAGTGCTGCCCGATCGGATCGCAAACCAACGCAATGTGCATCTGAAGGTGCTCTTTATTGGAATAAGGCGATGTATGATTTGTACCTGCAATGTAACTTTATTGTCGGATTTGGTAGAAGCCAAAGTTGTACGAATTTGCCACTGTAGTACGAATTAGCCAACATGTAGAGGAATTCTTTAATTTCATTACATCAGAAAATGTGCCACCAAATGTTATGCATTAACGTATATTACATCATCTCATCTTATCATAGAAGATCGAATAAATATTTGTTGAAACATATTAGATACAAGATATGTGACGATACAAAATTAACCTACTTGAGGGTTTCCCATACAGAACTGTTAAAAGTGAATTCCTATTTTGAATTCTCTAATTGAATTTATAGAAAGTTATTGATACAGAAATAGGAGATTTCAACTTTTCATTAGGGTGCGATCGGAGCATTTAGAGCCCTTTTATTATCTGCTCGCCTCTAAATTGCCTAAAAGAAATTCCTCCCCAGGAAAAGAAAAAAGGGGAACCGAGGACGAAACCTTGTCCTTCTCACAGCTACCAATGGAGCACCGTTATTTAAAAATCGAACACGATAAGAGCCAAAATGTTTTTATTTTTGCAAACGGCCAGAATTTATGTGTTCTTCAAAGTAAATATTAGAGGCAGTTTTCAATTGAGAGGGTTTGATAAGGTGATTTTAGTATCGGTCCCGGACAGTTTGGAATCGGACGGTGCGTAATGTTGCGTTCGATTTTCTGTAATGGTCAGCTGATAAGCAAATGACGTCATTATTGAGCCGGTCTTAGTTTGTATCGTTCGTCTCATTTCGTTTTATGAAGCTCTGGGATAATAAATCGCGCGGAAGTGGGGGAAGTTTTATTGATTAGTGAATAACTTTTTAAGGTTATAAATGGTTTTCTTATTCTGTCGTGTGGTTGTAGAGTAGAGAAATATTTTTTACGCATTTTTTTATTATTTCAAGCAGTTTAAAAAATAAATAAAGGAGACCATTGAATTAAGAACCCAGGATTCGAACCACCTACAACATAGGAGCTGTAAATGATGTAATAAATAATTTGATGCATTATGTTTTTTACGTTCTACATTATTTCCATGCTAACCTGGGAGCGAGAGAAAAATATAGAATGTGCCAGCATGCCCGGGAGGAAAAGCACCTCCCGGGCATGCTGTAAAACCAGCAAAGGGATCCGAGGGATTTAGTATATTGTAATTTAGGCGATGCGCTGACAACCTGTCACTACGGCAATATACCTACAAATCTATCCTAAATAACCCTCAAATCGTTGTTAGACGTGGCGCAATGACCTTTGTTTAGGTCGTTTACGCCCTGCCTACCCCATTAGGGATAAAGGCGTGATTATATATATTATGTTAATATTGCGGTAGATAATCAGTGAGCTGTCGTCGGTAACGTTGGTACGGGGGAATCGAGGGAATCCCAGGATGCGGTACTCCCCCCGCCCTGATAAAGAATTGAGGGTATTAAACGATTACAAATGCTTCGCGGTTCAATAAACAACCCCAAGAGAATTGCGTTTTAGTAGAATTAACTAAATAAAGTGGTATTGAATGCAACTTATGAGATCAAGTGTCAGTATAAAAATCGTATTAGGTTTAAGATATAAGCCGTGGGCAATTTATATAATACTTTTAATTATACTAAATGGTAGATAAGCATAGTCAGTATTCATGATGGTAAGCGAGTAATATAATATACGTACGTATATATAAAGCGTAAACACTTACTTTTAAGAAGGCGCATTCGACACTAGAGATATAGCAAAGAATTGTTCACTGTGAGACCTAAACGGAGACACCAAATCCGCTACGACTGATAAGTACCACTGCAACACGCAAAAAGTGTCAAGAAGTTAGCTATTTTATTTGTAGAAGGTTCCAACTGGCTCAAACCTACATGAAAGCTAAGAACTGCTATAATCCACTGATAACACCTTCAGCCTTATTTATGTCGCCTGGCATCCGATTGAGTCCTCTGAAAGAGACCGGTGACCTAAAAGAAATTGAGGAGTAAGCATAGGGTTAAACTCAGACCCATTAAATAGAGTTGAGACCACATAAAGAGGAATAAGGTTACAAATCTTTCCTATTCGTAGAACGTAGAACCAACTGGCTCAAACCTGAATGAAAGCTAAGAACTGCGCCAATCCACTGATAACACACCTTCAACGAGCCTTATTTATGTTTCCTGGCATCCGATTGAGAATTTTGAAAGAGACTAGAGGCTTGGAAAAACAGTGGAGTGAGCATGGAGTTCAGTTTAGTTCGATGACCTGAGTTGAGACCACATAAAGAGGAAAAAGGTGACAATCTTACTCAGACTCCTATTTGTAGAAGGACCCAACTGGCTCAAACCTGCATGAAAGCTAAGAATTACGACAATCCACTGATAACCCACCTTCAGCGAGCCTTATTTATGTTTCCTGGCATTCGATTGAGACCTCTGAAAGAGATCGGTGACTTTAAAGAAAATGAGGAGTAAGCATAGGGTAAAATTCAGACCCATTAAGTAGAGTTGAGACCACATAAAGAGGAAAAAGGTAACAAATCTTTCCTATTCGTAAAATGGTTCAACTGGCTCAAACCTGAATGAAAGCTAAGAACTGCACCAATCCACTGATAACACACCTCCAGCCTTATTAATGTCACCTAGCATCCGATTGAGACCTCTGAAAGAGACCGGTGGCTTGAAAAAATTGAGCAGTGAGCATAGAGTTCAGTTTAGTTCGATGAGCAGAGTTGAGACCACATAAAGAGGAAAAAGGTGACTATCTTACTCAGTCTCCTATTTGTAGAAGGGTCCAACTACATCAAACCTGATAACACACCTTCAGGGAGTCTTATTTATGTTTCCTGGCATTCGATTGAGACCTCTGAAAGAGACCGGTGGTGGCTTGAAAAAACAAAATGGAGTGAGCATAGGTCTCAGCGCTTGAGATCATAGCCGATGCTTTGGTTATTAAAAGCTGATTGCTAAAGTTGTATTATTCGTGAGATAGCTACTTATTATTTTAAGGTCTCGACGGAGCGATGATCTAAATAATTTTGATGAAGACTGGGCAAACATGCCTCTAGCAAGATTGCGACAAGTCGAAAGTTGAAGGGGAGGCATTTTCTCTGCAGTAGGGTAATTACAGGGTAAAAAGTACAATTTATTTATTAAGAAGGGCAGCTGGAACATTCTATGTTTTTCTATCTCTCCCAGTCCAGCATGGAAGAAACTTAACTAGTAGCTTGTTAAAAATATTTATACTTGCTCCCTTAAGTCGTGACCGTGTACGAATCAGCACATTTGCACGCGACTTATCTACCCTACTCCCTACGCGGCTACATTTATTTCCGCGTGCGCTTCCTGCCGTTTGATTGTGCTGCTACCCTTACACCTTGTACGACTTTTGTAGAGGCACCTTCTTCGCAAACTTTGTCCTTTTTTTACACGAAGATATTGGTTGAAGGCAGTCTTTATCGTGATAATGTATTATACTGATGTCGAATTTATGGTAGAGCCGACTCTATATTTGTCAGAACAGTCTAATTCCTATACTTGTTTAACTGGAACGTTACTGGTCCCAGTATGAGACAAAAACTATCGTTAACATATTTATGGGTCGAACGGTGGCGCCATCACTTTTTAATTAATTGTGCCTGAAAAACAATAATTTATATGAATATTTTACGTTCCGCGAGAAATGCAAGTAATTGTCCATTTTATAATCCAGAATACAATTATTCACACAAAGCATATGAGCCTTTATGTTACAAATTTGCTACAAGGGTACATTTGAATTGTAAAACAAAGCTTAAATACTCAATATAAATTATTATTTCCTTTACTTTAAAGGCTAAATTAGTTGCAATGCTAAAGTCGAAGTCGAGTAGGTCTAATTAATGTTCTGTACTCTACTTTTTATAACTTCTTCCCGTTTTCAAATATCGAAATCACAGCTACGAATAACACTCAATACAATCTTAATCCCGGGATTTTGATAAATAAAACAAATGTATCGTAAAAGGAGGGCACTAAGGACGGCGGGACAATAAAATCGAAACTGGCAAATATTTAAGGAGTATTTTTGAGGAGGGCGGTTCGTAACGTTAAATGAGTTTATTTCCACCGGAGTAATCGGGTTTTGTGTTTTGTAGGGCTGGGAGTGTGCAGATTTTCTGAAATTTGGATAAACGTTGATGTGATTTGTCAGAGAAAAAATCAAAATGTACCGTGTAGTTTTTAAAATACTGTTGCCCATTAATAAACAATGAAAATTGTATTTTTAACATAATAAAGACAAAAATCTTCACTTAAAAATTTTTGAAGTGTTATTTATGTTCGATGTGATTCAAAGTGTTAAAAAGTAGCTCACTTTTTGATTTTTAATTCGTTTTCATCAAAAAAATTACAACAGTCGGCCATTTTTTTTTGACCCATCCCTAAGTTTAATAATCGGATTTTGTTGTGTTTTGTTCCGTAGCCCGATCTGATAATACTGCCGATACGCTTCGTGGCACTTATTAAGCTGATGTGAATGTTTAAATAATATTATTTGTAGGTACCAGTAGTAACTAACATAGTTATTTTAATGTTTGTGAACAAAATTTGTTAAAACACTTCATTTTGGAAAAGACTTTATAAAATATAGCAATTTTTCTGATGTGAATGTTTTTATATTATTATTTTTACCAGTAGTTACATAACATAGTTATTTTAATGATTGTGATCAAAATTTGTTAAAACATTTCATTTTGGAAAAGTCTTTATAAGATCTATAATATTTTATGTTATTTTGGCAAACAGCGGGCAGCATAATAGTTCAATACAAAACCAGTTAAACTACCGACTGGATGCAAACTTGTATTCTAATTATAGATAATAAAAAACTTGGTATCGTACAGAGTGGTTATCAAACGAAGAGCTTCCAATCGAAGCGAAATGTTCCTTAAAACTAATAATCTTAAGTGTTTTGCCTGTTTAGCGAGCATTCGAAACCCCTCAGGTTTTTTTTTCACGACGATTTTTACACTTCCGTGTTTCTATAGATAAGCAAATACGGGTACGCATGTGATGGATATTAAGGGCACACCTTACATCATTTGCGTTATTATATCAGGGAA
Source organism: Scrobipalpa costella (assembly GCA_949820665.1). Taxonomy (NCBI): domain Eukaryota; kingdom Metazoa; phylum Arthropoda; class Insecta; order Lepidoptera; family Gelechiidae; genus Scrobipalpa; species Scrobipalpa costella. Next base: position 17,425,875 of record OX463296.1, on the reverse strand, counting down.
GGGTGGGGGCTAAGACGCGCTCCTTGGGCGCCGTCTGCGTGGCAACCGTAGTACAAACGCTACATCATACACTGCTGGTTCTACAATGGTTATAAATGCTTAACTGCCTCCGTGGTCTAGTGGTCTAAGCAATGGGCTCCCGTTTCGGAGGTCATGGATTCAATTTCAGGGAGAACACAAAGTTGATATTAGTCAATTAATCACTTTCCGAGATTTTTCCCTAGTTTGGTTAGAACAATCTGAACCACTTGATCATCTGTAGGAAAAAAGATTCCGTGCTTCGGAGGGCACGTTAAGCCGTCGGTCCTAGTCGTTGCCTTTAATAGTGGTCGTTACACAAACAAAGTTGTTACTAATATGCAATTTTAAAAAATCTGACTCCACGGTACATCGGGTCCCAGAAACCACTAGATGAAGAAGAAGACATGGGCTATTGTTTTCGTGCTACATACATATCCAGCATTGGACAGCGTTTGAGACATTTTAGTCGTTGCGTTGCATCTTGTGGCTGCTGACGGGATGCCACATTATACTTCATATCTAGATGCGTTCCCCTTAATATGCTAAAACCAAATTAGTTCGGAGTGATTCCCGTCAATCGATCGTCTCAGTGGATATTAAACTTTATGGTCAGGGGTGAATGATCTTATTTGAATAGCGTGTCTCGTGCCTAATTAGACATTGCGTTTTTAATGTTTTTAGAGTAGTTTACTTATTAGGTTATTACGTTAAACTGCTGATTATGAAATGATCCACATCAAGATATTTTTTTTATAAGAAATTCTCTATGTGGTATTCAATATCTCGTTATAAAAAAATGTTTTCTGTATGCAAATAATAGTTATAGAAAAAAATAATATAGAATTTACCCCACTAGTACTAGAATTTGCATACAGAAAACATTTTTTATGGTATGATATTGAATGAATTGAATAGAAAATGTTATGCAGAAAATGTTGTTTTATTAATAGGTGAGGAATATCGTTACATGTCAACGAAAAGTTGACTATACTATTTCCAACTCAGATTTAGAATAAGGGTAATAAAAGTTTCACGTCTTTTAATCGAAAATCTTGTATCTAAAATAAGTTTTAGCTATTAGTTATGACAACATAATGAATTAGTAGTTTTAGTAATGTAACTAATTTGAAAACAACAATAATTTATTTTTGAAATATGTTTTTGAATAAAAAGACATGAAACTTTGTTTACCTTTACTCTAAATCGGAGTTGGAAATAGTATAGTAGATACTTTAAATATTACCATACACTCCCCTTTCATACAATTAGAAACCGAAAACTTGTTTAAAGCGATGATACTGTAAGTTGGGTAACAAGCTGGTGCGAGGTGAAAACACCAATTTCCTGAGGATCCGAGTGAGCGTTATCTCCGATCGCAAGTTTCATTAGCTCGAGCTGGAGACTTAGATTAGGAAAACTTATAGTGTAAGCAGGAAGTACGAAGAGCTCTCAAAGGGAATACGAAAACAAAGTGGGCAGTTTGAAAGATGAGTGATGTGATTCTTACGCAATTAATAGATGCCGAAAATGTTTAAACTTCTGTTTAAAAAAAATCGGCATCTGTTAATATATAAGACGTTATATATTTAAAATATACGACTTCTATGCCGGCCTGGGAGCAAGAGAAACACATAGAATGTGCCAGCTGCATTTCCTCCCGAGCATGCTGTAAAAACCAGCTAAGGGATCCGAGGGTTTTGGTATATTGTGATTTAGGCGATGGGCTGACAACCTGTCACTATAGCAATATACCTACAAATCTATCTTAAATAACCCTCAAAACTTTGTCAGACGTGGCGGAATGACCTTTTTTTAGGTCGTTTGCGCTCTGCCTACCCCATTAGGGATGAAGGCGTGATTATGTGTGTGTGTGTGTGTATACGACTTCACGATTTGTTATTTTGAACAAAGTTATTCGACAATTCTGAAATTGCAGCTTCTGTTTGGGGTTTCGTAGTCAACCAAGGTCCGTAATAATAAACATCACTTAGCACTGACAGCTAATTTGAGTTCGTATCAGAAATGTCATTTCAGTACAATGTGGCATGTCAAATCCGTACTTAATGTTGCTCTCAATCTTGAGATCGCTTTATAAATACGAGCCTTAGGAACCCTTATTATTCGCCACGTCTGCCTGTCTGTCTGTCCGTCTGTATGCCGCGCCCCTGTTAAAGACGCAGTTTTACACCTCATCATCTTCCTAGCCTTATCCCGTTTTTCTCGGGGCCGGCTACCTAATCTAGGTAATTGAACGAGGGTACTGGTTTTTACACAGAGCGACTGCCATCTGACCTCCGCAACCCAGAAGGGAAACCAGACCCAATCCTAGATTAGGTTAGAGTTTTCAAGCCGCCAATGCTTACCACGGGCCTCTGATTTGGCTTAACGACTGATATCTACGATATTAACCGGGACCAACTGCTTAACGTGCCTTATGAAGCACGGAAAAAGCGCCGAATAAACGTACATATGAAATTCGAAAATCGAAAAACACATTGGTACGTGGTGGGGTTCGAACCACGACCTCCCGCTCAGGAGGCAGCGGCCCTATCCACTACACCATCGGGCTCTCCAATCTTCACTCAGTTTTACACCTATTGACATGAAATTTGGCACGAAAGATAGATTATGATGACGCCAATTTGGAAATGTAAAAAAAAAAACAATTTACATCTATTATTTTTATTCCCATACAAGTGAAAGGGGGGCAAACATTTGTTTTTTCTGTAATTTATTGAGTAGGGTATCGATAGACAGGTATTTTATATATAGAGGCTACGCGTTTTTTCCTGGTGCGAGGGAAAATGTGATTTTATAAAATTCATCTGTATAAAGGCCATCTTTTGAATGGGATGATTTCTTTCTTTCAACTAGCAATAATAGCAACATTTATTTTGTAACTTTCTTGCTGATTCAGTTACAAGGCAAGTGCCACGACTCTTCTGCACTTTTCCTTAGTCTAAGGTAGAGACTCACGCGATTAACGCCAACACTCAAGGCAGCAAACTTTTACACAAACTCTCAACTTTGTTAAGGAAGTATCTTTTGAAAAGCATAAAATTAGCGCTTCTATGAAAATATCTAAGGTATTGTATCTGACTTTGAATATTTTTAACTTACGTCTTACGGGTATTTATTTGACGTTGTTGGATCCTTCACTCATTCTGAAGATTGTACTGTTACCTTCGATAAAAATGAACAGAATTTCAGAGCAGTAATTATTGCGAATTAGACCATTCGATCTATGTGTTGTCATACCAAAATATCTCTTTACCATTTGAAATACGACATCTTTTCAATTTTACCTTTGTTTGACCACCGTTAATATCGTCAATATGGATTTCAATCGACCATATGCCAGTAAAAGCTTAACTAGAAGACGTGACAAATAATCCGGCAGCCGAAACAACCATTAACATGGGCAATAATGTGACGGGTTGTCCGCACCGAGCCGCCGCACGTACACCCAACGGCACATCAAGTTACACACTTCACTTCCTACGTCTATAGACGAAAGGGCGACAGGAAGTCCAGTGTGATGAGTTTCTCGTGTTCTTGACTGTACCCTGCCGCGACTTCGGGTGTTAATTTGTTAAGGCTCTCACTAATGGTGCAAGCGACCCCCGGCTGAAGATGTAAGGCTGTCTTGGGATGTGTTAGAATTGAGGTGAGAGAGTAACAATGTTTTCGAAGTCATTTTGTTGTGGATGAGGGAGAATTGGTTCAATAAAATAAATGCAGGAACGGCATTACCTATCGTATTTCAAATAGTTGTTAATAATTTGATTGTGTAATCCTGAAATCAGAGTATAATTTCCACTTTACGGAAAATGGAGATTCCGTTATCTGTTTGCCAATTTGCAAATATAAAAAAAAATAAAATTTCATGCTGCAAAGCACATCATAGCATATACTTAGGGCTAAACTAGAAATGAGTATGTACCTAAGTCTAAGGTGACATGAGTATGTACCGAAGCCTAAGGTGACAAAGATACCTCGAAGAGCACGAACACTTCGTTTATCAATCACACAGCTACTGTTAATCACATATTGTCCCAACATGCAGTAGACCAACACACCGTATCCTTACAAAGACGTCGCTGACATTCACCGACGTCCGGAGACGTTGCCGACGCCTGTAGACGTCTGGGGACGTGTTTATGCAGCGTGGGGCAGCTAAACGCCGCCTGACGGTGACTAATGACTGATGCACTAATAGTGCGAGCCATATATCATCAGGGGATGGGTCACTCCCTTCGTGATAAGGTCAACAATCGGTCCGGATGATTCGTTTGTTGACAGTTTTTATCTGAGTTACGATATTCGTTCTTGATAATTCAACTAGGTTTTAAGATTACTAATTTTTTTATAGGTTCCTAAAACTCCCGAATTTTATTCAATTGTTATTTTACATTGTACATACAACTTTGACTTACCAAAACCGAAATTTGACATGGTGTCTATTTTATTGTTCGCAAAATACGAAAATTTGTAATGTTTAACTTTATGATTTTATTCTATGTATTTATTCTAAAACGTTGTTACTATTATCACATCGTTATTGAAATACACCTCATCATGTTAGAATATATTATAACGACATTTCTAACCATAGCAATTTGAGCCTCATAGTCCTGTTCATTTCAACGAACGTCTATAAACGTAATTGAGATTCATATAAGAAACGACGTGATAACGGCAATCGCATTCAAGAACAATACCATAACACTAACCACCGTCGTTACTCAAACGTATGTTTGTTTATAAAATTGATACGATAAAGAATTAAACACGAGAGGCATTAAAATAACGACAAGCATCAAACAAATGACATTCGTGTGTATTCATGTCGGCATTCACATTAGCATAAATAAGGCTCTTTTGTGATCGAGCACTTATCACGCGTTCACACAAGAAATGTTCTGTAAACGATTCCGCGGAGTATATTTGTACGGTCTACAAAAGAAATGTTTGTAGTAAGTAAACATTTAGTAAAGTGTCGTGAGGGGAGGCCTACGTCGTAGCCGGCAGCTACGGCGAAGATTAATACATCTACGAGGCTGTTAGTGCTGCAACAATTTGTCTCTATAAATGTTGACTCAGCAAGCGGTTTGCGGCCGCGTTGCAAGATTAGCCCCGCCAAATTTATTGTTTAATTTCAAAGGAGTTATTAATAACGTGCGAGATGATTAAACGGATTTCGCGGCTTGGCGAGAGATGTTGATTTATAAGCTAAGGCTTAATATGCGGTGTGGCTTTGTTGGGATGTGACTGATGTGTGTTCTACGTCGTAATGTCTAACCTCCGCGGCTTAGAATTGTTTCGAATAAGGAAGCATTCATCTAAGATTTTTGAATATTTAAAATTACTTTATGGTTTCAAGTATGCGGCTAAAACATACAGCTACAAAACTTATGCTTGCGTTCCTCATGCTTTCCCACAAAGCTTTATCAATAAGCACTTATGTAGAGCAGAGAAACTTAGTTAATTACCGGCTGGCAGGCGATCTCGTGTCCGGAAACCGGACAACACGATACGTCGCCACCCTCGTCTCAAGCTGAACACACCCTGTATAATAATAAAGACATAACCGCCAATAGCGTTGAAACGAGTTCCGACTCAAAGGAAAGGCAATAAAGTTGAAAGTGTTTTGGAGATATAAAGGTTGTGTGGTATCTGGTAGCGGATGTTTCGCGAAACACGGTCCAAACTAAGGTTACCCAAATATGTGCCCCAAGTTGGAGTGCATATTGTTGTGAATGTTTTGTGGTGGAGATATGGGGTTTATGCGTGTAAGATGATGCTCGTTCGCGACTCCGGTGATATGATAAATCAGTTTACAGCCAAACAGCTCACTTGAGAGGGGTGATGTTAAACAATCTAGCGTTAAATGAGCAAATTGATTTGTTGGATTTGTTTGTACCCTTCATGCGTTCTGTATGATTTTATTTATGATCTGTAATGTTTTCAAAATTCCATTCCATATTATCCTTTCTGAACTTTCATAGCAAACCTAAAAGTTTTCTAGAAATTTTGAAGATAGTGTAATGCGACAAAAGGGGACATCTTGCTATCTTTTTCTAGAAAATTATGACTTGGACCTATTTAAGGCAAGAGTAATAAATAGTAAGTAAGTAATCTCCTCCGACCGTTTTCGGTCTTGGGAACCACTGTCGACGCCAATATTAATCGTGAGTATTAACCAGACGAATACTACAAAGTCGTCTGCATATTTTCTTACTATTAATACAAAACTATTCATCTCAAGCTGCTGGATTCTAAACATTTCAATGCAATAATTACAACAAATTAATCTTCAAACGTTGGATTCAAACTTGCACTCTCATTGCGTTCATTCAAAGCTCCCAATAAAACAGCTACCATCTCGGCCCACACACCTTTCAATAAACATTTTTTTTTATTTTTTTATTCACTAATAGGATTAGGGCACACCGCGGCAGGTAAGTGCAGCTAATTGCTGTAAAAATCGGCGCCGACGCAGGTGCCGGCCACAGAAGAATCGGGTACAAAAGCCTAAAGACGGCGCCCTGTGCCGCGGCCCTTAGTGAAAGTGATTTATTGATTGGCGTTCTTTATGTCGACTTAGACGGATTATGCTTTGTTTGTGTGTCTGGGCAGCTCCCGTTCGGAGGCTACAATAGTACGAAGATACGAGTCATGGGAGCCGAATGGACAGTCATGAGGTGAGAAAGGAGTTGTAATCGTGTTACGGAGGTGTATCTCTGTATCTATGGCGGCTTTTTAGGTTTGATCTTGCTTGCTTCTGAATTGACTTAAAATCTGAATTCGGTTTTTTAATGCCGCTTGGAAATTTGCTCTAAGCACTACTACTTCTTTTCTGACATCACTTTTCAATAAAAAAAAAATGTGAATAACGAAATAATGGTGAAATAGCAGAAGTGCCACAATAGGCATATTCTGGATGAGCTAGCTCCATTGTTGACTCTCTCACTGTCATCCCTGACCTTGTTTCTAGATTCAAGAGCAAACCTTTTTCTTATACAATAAAAAAATATATATAAAGGCTGATAAACAAATCATCATCTCCCTAGTCTTATCCCGTATCTCACTAATCTAGGGTATTGAACGAGGGTACTGATCTTTACAGCGAGCGATTGCCATCTGACCTCCGCAACCCAGAACTCCAAATCCTAGTTTAGGTCAGTTTTTAAGCCCTCTGACATGGCTTAACAACTAATATCTACAACTTAACGCGCCTTCTGAAGCACGAGGCTGATAAACAAATATACTAAATTAAAATTAAAAAATATGATTCCTAGTAAAATAGTGCTCTGAATCAACCATCCTTAACCCACAAATGCTGCTCCAAAACGAGCACAAAAGAGCAGTTGTCACTCTTCTGATTTATGTCCAGGGCATGACGCGATGATATAGCGGTGCGCAGTGAAAGTGTTACCGGTGTATGATAGCCGTCGACGTATTGACAGACAATTAATGAATGCCCTCATTTTGCGTTTTGAGTTATTGTTTATGAACTACTATTAACGCGAAAGAAGTATGTAAGGATCGTAGCAAGAGGAAAGATGTGGTCCCTGCCTACCCCTCCAGGAAAAAACGTGATTATGTGTACGTATGTATGTACTATTGTTTACTAAAATAATAGTTAAAATGGTACAAGATGTATAATTTACCTATGTTTGTAGTGCCATATTTTTCATAGAATTGATTAAAGTCAAAAAAGCTCCGAAACTAACAACCTTAACCCTAAAATGCTGCTCCGAAACGAGCACAAAAGAGCAGTTGTCATTTGTCTGATTTATGTCCAGGAGATGACGCGATGATATAGCGGTGCGCAGTGAAAGTGTTACCGGTGTATGATAGCCGTAGAAGTATTGACAGCCAATGAATGAATGCCCTCATTTCGCGTTATGAATTATTGTTTTTGATCTACTGTTTACTAAAATATTTGTTAAAACGGTACAAAATGTATTATTTATGTTTGTAGTAACATTGCAGTAAGATTTAGGAGAAGTGTGAAGGTGCAACTTTCCATACAAAAAGCGATACCAGTTCCCACCTCGTAAACAAAGTCCGATTCCTTTAATTTTTGGTAATGATATAGATATAGTTACTTAAAAAATATGTTAATACGTTTTTAAGAAATATTGCTTACAATAACATTGTTTGGCATCTGAAATTCACAATACGAATGCGAAGATGCCAATAGCCAATGAATGAATACCCTCATTTCGAGTTATGAATTATTGTTTTTGAACTAATGGTGCCGATTCTGCTGTAGACACAACTTAACTTATTTTATCACTAAACGAAGAAGAAGTTGACTCTCGTATACAGTCGGAACGTAGAGGACAAACACCTCCGTTAAACATACAAGTTAGTAGTCGTTGATTTATCAGTATAACTCATTTTATTTTTGTTTTGGCTCTTTCTAAAATTGTAATAAGATAGAGACAGCAGCATAACATCTGATTATAATTCTGTCAAAGTCACGTATATACGTTACTTTAGCTAGCAATAATATTATTGCTTTACATGAGCCGACACCATCTAGCATGCTGTCATATTTTAGGCTTTAAACGTCACTTATAAATCAGTTGTTGTCTGCTGTCTCTATTAATTCAAATTATAATAAAATAAGATGAGTTGTGTCTACAAAAGAATCGCCACCACGTTTACTAAAATAATGGTTAAAACGGTACAAAATGTATAATTTATGTTCGTAGTAATAGGTGTTAGTATGTTTAAGTGTACATATTGAAAAACTAGCAGGTAGAGCAGTTAATCATATTTGAAATTGACAGCTAGTGAATAACTGCTTGCTACTGCGCAGTGCAAAAACTAGCTTAAAGTGTTGGTATATCGAAATATTATTTGACTTTATATATTTTTTAATGGAAACATAATTATGTTTTAACGGTATAATCTGATTGGCTGGATGAAATTATGATTATTTAACATTTTATTTATATAATTGTTTTTATGGTTCTAGCACATATCGTACGTTATAATACCGGGTGTAAGGGACAGCGTACCACAAACTGATAGGGGTTGCTCAGTCAACGATACCGAACAACATTCACGTAGAAAATCTTTCAGGAAATGAAAAAAAAAATGATTTCCCATACAAAATGACCACCTCGATCAGACAGATCAGACTGAGTAACCCCTATCAGTTTGCGTGACGCTGTCCCTTACACCCCGTAAGTGGCTACTACAAATTTGATAGCTTGAGCCATAGTAAAATAAAAGAGGTAATGAGTATGACTAATGTCAAATTTCTTGAGTCGTGACTATGAACTGTGAAAGATATCAAAAGCATAACTAAAGATTTTCATTCCTCTCTTATTATTTTCGTGATTGATACTTCTCAACATCCCGGAAATACCAATCCTCTACCGAGAAGACGAGAGCCTAATATTTAAAGACTATTAAAAATTACGTTACATAATAGGTGAGGTGAGTGGCCTGAGCGCCATGAGCCTTTGAAGGCCCGCCCTTGGCTATCCTAACCTCACATTTACGCTCATTTTTCACATAAATCAAAGAACACCGGCCAGAAGATTTATAGCTACCTATGGACCTACCTATGGCCACTTCTATGTGTCCGCTTATAGACAAAGCGCCTACTACCTGCCCAGTTTGCAGTTTTTTTTCGATCGAACCGAATTTTAGAGAATTTATGACTTATTTTTGCGGAAAGCGAAAGTGTAAACATACTCGAAGCTGGGATTTGCAAAAAATATTGAAAGTGCTTGTGGTGAAGTCGGCATTGACAATAGTTGCAAAAAATGTGTAAAGGTATTGCATAATAAAGTTTAAAAATATATTTGGTAGGTGGGATATAGGTACATTGCAATAATAATAAAATATTAAACATATTTTTTTATTGAACAGGTCTATTACAATGTTTTGTAAGAATGTTTGTATGACGTTCTTTATTCAACATACTTTGTTCTAATTGGAGGATGAAGCTTAGTATGGACAGTCATGAGGTGATACTCGTAAGTGAATAATTTAAGAAATCAAACATTTCGTTTAGCTATATTGTAGTTGAGTTGATCTTTTTAAAGTTTACTATGGCTATGAAAGCCTCCTGTAATAAAAACAATCGAAGTGAACCAACCAAGTGATGAAATGAATAGCTACAAATCTCTTGTCAATTAAAAGGTTGTAGAAAAAGTTGACATTGTCATTGAAAACAATAGCTAATCTAATCAGCTTCATTTTCTCATTAAATTGAGTATTTACTTTCAATTAAGTACTTCTTGTGAATCTATTGACGTGCAGTTTTAATACTTTACGTAAAATCCTTCGAAGTACAGAAAATTTATAAAATATCTCCGTAGAACATTATTTTGTATATTTTTATATGGTGATATTTTTTCAAAACTTGCATCTTGAAAGCAAGTTAAGCAGTACTTATCATAACGTTCTGAGATTGAGAAAGATAACATAACACCGACGCACAATTTTCATACTAGTATCAGGGCCGTATTTATAATCAGCTCTCGAGAGTGACAGCGACGTTAAGTTCGTATCAGAAATGTCATTTCAGTTGAAAATGGCCTGACAAATACATACATACATATAGTCACACCTTCATCCCTAATGGGGTAGGCAGAGCGTAAACGACCTTAATTAATCGACCTAATTAAATTTTGAGGGTTATTTAAGATAGATTTGTAGGTTTATTGCTGTAGTGACAGGTTGTTAGCCCATCGCCCAAATTGCAATATACTGAAACCCTCGGATCCCTTAGCTGATTTTCACAGCATGCCCGGGAGGAAATGCAGTTGGCACATTCTATGTTTTTCTCTCGCTCCCAGGCCAGCATGGAAGTAGGCCTGACAAATCCATACTTAATATTGCTCTCAATCTTGAGATCGCTTCATAAATACGGCCCTCAGTATTGTACAAAAAAGTCTTGTTTGCGGCTATTATTTTTGCAGTCGTATAGTTAGCTACTTCCGATTGCTAAATTGGGAGCCAATATACAAGAATTACCATAGACAAAATGACGAAGTTCTCATGCCATCATCATTATTTATGTAATGGGTCGTATCGTAGGTATTATTGTCAGTTTGTTGGAACACGCCATCTTGCCTATCCTTTCTTTTATAATACGAGTATGTCTATTGAAATGAACTTTGTCCCGAATTTCAAGGCACTTTATTTACACTAAGAGCATGTATTGAAATATCGTTACGTCGGTAACATAGTACGATTTTGGCAAAGACGGTTAAAACAAAGCTGAAAAAAAACTTGTTTAAACACGAGCTCATAAAGTAATGTGTTTATGACAGTAATGTTCAAAATTAAATGAATTAAGTTACATGATAACCAAGTTCCTAATAATTTTAATCAACAGAATAATTGATCTCAATCATATTACTTGATCTGCTCGTATGTAAACAAGTTTCTTGATCAATTTAACATTTTTTTTCCAATGAATCGGAATTGTATTTGATACAATACAATTTACATGAAGATATGCAAGATGATAATGCTTTTTTGGTTACATGAGGCATATATAATACTGCAGTACGAGCAGCTTTAAATACTTAAATCTACGCGTACTTGCGAATTTTTGAAACATTGTTTTTTTACGAACACAAGGGATAAAGAAGAAAAAGAAAGGTGCAACCGAATGTCGAACAAATTCGAAAAAGGAACATAAAAGAATTTATAATTTACAAATAAATGAGAGTGCACACATCAGTCAAGCGTATCGGAGCAAATTGAGACAGTGCAGAAATAATACGGCATTGTATTAAAGACGATTCCGAATGATCGATCGAACCAGGCGTTCGTTTTAATTTCGATCTCGAGATAGGCCCAGAGGCGTGGCCGCGAACGATTTGTTTCATGTCCCTGGTATCTACTCGTACCTTCCAATAGATAGAAGAAATTGCCTTTTATTGTGGGCCTCGTATTAACGTTATCATGTCTTACAAGGAAAATGTTTTTCGATGCTTTTTGTCGATGTTTTCTTTTGGCTATTTATCATTTGGACTCGACAGGTAACTACACGTATAATTTTAAAATATTCAATGTTGTTTTTGTGGAACACATTACTGTGTAGAAGTGGAGCGAAACATGAATAGGTATTTTACCCGGATATTGGAGAGAGGAAACATTTCAAAATAGACGTCGAGGTGTCACTTAAGGGAATCAGTCAAAACTTGGTAAATCCAATATCTAAGTTTAGAGAGCGCACAAAGGCGTCGCACGTCTGTACCGCCTTATTCTGGGAACGTTCGAAACTCGAATATTCTAGCTCGGTTTTGTACAGGTTCCTATATTTTTGTCGAAAGTGAAAACGAATGGAATAAGATGCTTTGAAATTTAGGAAATTAGCCCCGTTTTTCTTGGCACGCCAAAATGTTCCCAAAGATGAGTAACTATAAGTAAGAAATAGTTAGGTCATCAATACTCTATCTTTCAATACATAGGGTTCAAAAAGAGGATAGACTATTTTTTGTTAATTGTGCTTATATTGATGGATAGATAGATAAACTCTTTGTTGCGCATAAATCGTTCAATTTGGAAAAGCTTAAAAATAACATAACATAAAATAATTATCGAATAGCTATTTAATCTACGTAATACGTAGGTATTTTTATTAAATTTATAGAATTCCTAATTTTGTTTTAAAATCTTTATATTTAAAATAAATAGTTTAACTGCAATAATATTAATGCTTCTTGAAACCTGACGATAAATTATAATAATACAAATATTTTATTTACTGTGCGAAATCTCAAAAATCCAGAATAGTCAGTTGAGTTGCATAGAACTGCTCGGTTGGCGGGATGGCGCTGGCGGGTTGGCGGGAAGCGACGGGCGTGCAGCGCTCGATACGATGACAGTGACAGATTACCCCGGTTCACCGTTCACGGCCGCCGACTATCATCCCACTATAAAGTTCGCTGGGAATAATGCTGGCTGGATACAGTTTCGCGATTAAAAGGAAGCAACCGTTTGAAATTGGAATTCTTGGAGAAAAACACTATACATTTTCGAGAAATAATGCTGACTGGATTCAGTTTTGTGGGTTAAAACGTAGCATCGATTTTAAATTAGAATACTTGTAAGAAAATTATTTTTTAAATTCGAAGAGAATATTATTTGATACAGAATCGCGGTCTGTTTTTCCGTGAATTAATTAACCTAATGATGGGATTAAGAGGATGGGTCTGGAACTCTTGAACTCAACATTTTGATATCCATCATTGTAGTGTCGAAATTTATAGCTGGTAAAAAAAGAAAACGAATTTATTCGTCTGAGCGTTGCTACAAGATTCGCAATATTTACAAGAAAAAGCCGCAAACAAATTACCCAAGTTTCTCGCGGCATAAACCTGTCCCCTTGGCCGTCTCAAGTGAGTAGCGGCCATCGTGTTAATGCGTTGTAGAACCACCGTAGAGCGTGGAGCCCCCGTGGCGCGCACCAGGGGGCGCTTCTGTGCGCCAACAAGCGTTAATCGCCTTCAAATATGAAAATATTATCTATGACACGCTTAAACCGAGAGATTTTCTTACACTCCTGACCCGGATAAGATTTATTGACCGCTGGGAGTGGAGGTGAAATCTCAGGAGAGCGCTTTGTGAAAATATACTCGTCTGGTTTGGCTAGACATGTCTCGAGAAGTTGAAATATGGTTTCTTGGTTTGACTGGCAAAAGTCTACTTTAAGTAAATATTTGAGAAACAGAAATATATCTAATTTTGTTCTGTATTGTAATACCTCTTATAAAGAAATAAAAATAATAGTAGGTCAATAAAAGGCGCCTTAAAACAAGGAACTTTAAAACTAGGTCGTCCTTAATTCGAAATTGTTCTAAAACTGTCTTCTCTGTGCAACGATACATCATAGCACCAACAATCTCAAAAGACGTCGACATCCGTCAAACAACCCTAATTGAATCAAAACATTCCCAAGGAAGACGGAAGAAGCCGCTTCCACATATATGACGCAATTTGTTGCATCCAGCATGATGTATGGGCGACCAGGTGAGGTCACATTCCCACTGCGGACGTATGATGATGGATCATTGGCTTTGTTCTCAGCCACAAGCGTTTTGTCCCACCGACAAATTTGGGGTCATTGCGTCTCTCAGCTATTGTACGATTGCGAAAAAATCATAATGAAAAAAAGAATATTTGAGTGAATTCAGATTTTTTGGTAATTGAATTAGATGAATAAAACGTGAATGATTCTACAGTTTTTTTATGAAATGAGAACACATCAAATTGGTGCAGACAAAAAGTCTATAATTATAGTTTACGATTAAGTAGTCATCAAAGACTGTCGAAACTGTGAGACGATACAGGTTCAGTGACACAAAATCCGAGTTGTCGGCATGTAAATACAATGTTCTAAAATGTTCTCACTTATAATTTGTGCTTATAGTGCATGTCGAATATTCCGTTCCGTTACACGGCATGTTGGGTCGGTGCCTCGGATAATGCCTCGCGAACGGGGATACCACTCCCACACCGCCAACCAAATACAGTTACCAACACAAAACGTCGTCGCGGCATACAATTCAATATATTTCAGAGTAATTTGATGTTCATTAAAGAAACTCTGGGACCGTGAACCAGAACACAATGGTTGAATGGCCATTTGTTGCTGCCGTTGAAAGGCACAATAATAATTCAGAAGTAGTTATTCACGCGGCAGTTAGGCGCACTTACGAAACGAAACATCGTCGTTTTGTGATGGAGGAACTGTTGTGTCAGTCGGCGCGTTTGAGCGGAGCTATAAATATTTTGTCAGAGCTGGTCGGCGATGTCTAATTTTCCGAGGTTGTTTTGTAAAAAGTATGAAATCGTGACTAACCTTGTTGACTGTTCTTCCTGGTGGTTTTTTTCTCCTTCATCCAAGGGTACTCTGGGACGTTGAGGCCTCCGCCCGGGGAGGGCAGGTCGGGCGCGTACCCAGGCGGCGTGTGCTGCGGGCTCAGCTCGCCGCCTCCAAGCTGCGGTAGCGCCGTCATGAACTCCGCCATCGAGGGCTGGCTGTTGATGAAGCCGGTCTCGGTGCAGGTGTCGAGCATGGGATGCGGCGCGCCGGCGGCGGTCACGGCCGCCAGCCAGAACCCGTTCCCTCCATGCTCGACCCGCGGATGCTCCTGCCCGGGCGCGGGCCCCATCGGCGGAGTGTTCCTCGTCTTCACGGCGAACTCCTCTTCCATCTCATCTCGCACCCCCATGCCAACTCTTATCGGTTTCCCTCTGATCGCGGGGAACTCTTCGCATTTTATCTTGCGCACGAGTGGGTTACTGTCGAGCGGCAAGGCGGCGGTGTTGCATATCTCTTGCATCGCTGCCGGTGAGCGCTTTCCAAGTAGGAGTCGTGATCATTCACGTGTCGTGTCAGTTTTCCGTTTCGCCGCATGCGGGAACATTTTCGTCTAACCTTAGTCTTAATCTTGTGTTAATAGGAGAGATGTTTGTATTGCACTAATCCCTGATGGCAGCCTCATTGTATCTGTAATATCAAATAAAATAATTTACCAGAGTATTAATTATATAAAACTGAAGAACTGTAGAGAGCTTTGAACATTTTTAGGGGTGTGAAAGACTGGATGGTAATCGTTCTCATTTCCCACCAAATTGAGAGCTTACAAATTAATGTAGACGTTGCGGTTATTTCGTAATTATTCGCGGACGTTCGACGATATTCGCCATAACCCCGCTTTGTTCGGCATAATCGCCCAACGTCGAGATGAACTTGGATAATGAGCGCTCCAAATTGTTTATTGTAATTTAGCGAGAGAACCACGTGACGCTAGACGACAATAAAGTTATTAACGTTGTCATGAGCTCCACTGGACAATGGACATGATAAAAATAATAATTTTTTGAATGACACGATAAAATATTATGCCGGAATTTACCAAATTTGGTGGTTAATTGCAGGGTTTTGTATCAAGGACATCTATACAAATAAATGCTCAATAATGGTTGTGTAATGCGTAATGGTAGCACAATTTTATCGGTGCTTTTATAACTTGCAGTTTGCGTTATTGGGAACTAAACCGCATTGCGTTATAGGTAGGTACTTTTCTCTCAGTCGCTTCTCATAAAATGCAAACCCGATGAGTCTCATTCTCATCCCATAATATGATGCAAGTGGATATGTAAAACTTCATCAAAATGACTGACAAGTGGTTTGTCAAGACGTTTAGCACGTATCTCGCACCCTGTTTAGGGAGACCGAGGTTTGCGGACGTGTGCCGACGATTTTATAGCCCGCAACTGGTGGACGCGTTAACCGGAAAAATCCAGTACGCACAGCCCTTACGCAACAGGATGTAGAGTCCAAATTGTCAGAGGAATACTAGCCGGATGGAATCCGCGACGACTGAATGTCAATTAAAATTCAAACCGCGTTCGAAATACGATTTTTTCCACTGGAATTTGTGGCGCGCCCGGGAGAAATGGCGGGTACGCGCCTTTTTGTATTATTTTATTTTTGAAAATGGAACGGCTGGCGGTTAAACCTATTTTAATGCGTATGGGTTGCTCTGTGTTTTGAATTAAAATTTTCTCCCGCCGTGTGTTGGACAATGAAATGTAATTTCCTTTATGTTGCTTATGCTATGTGCTGACATCTGCATAGGAAATTAGAGCGCTGCGCTCTTTTTCGTGGCATTTGCATTTGGAGAGGAGCGTAACAATTTGGAATTTTGTCAAGGCTTGTGATCCCCTCGTGTCGCGGGGCGCCTCAGGTTTTACGCCGCGTTTCACTTGCCGCTCCCTCTGGGAGAGCCCCTTAAAAACGCATAAAATGGAGAACAGTGCCTACTTATGAATTTGTTTATGGCGCTATTTTTAGAAGTCGACACCAGCTGTTTAGAAATCACGGAGCTTGCGCTTACGAGTATCCACGGATATTACCTAATTTAATATTTACAGATGCATTAGTTGATATGATTTGATTAAAATAGGGTTTATTTTTTTCGAAACAATTAGATTTAAAAAATGAGTGTCTTTCTCCACCGCTCAAAGATTGTCTGGACAAATACTAGCTAAGACTGCATTAGCAAGCATTTAGAGGTACACCGCATACCTATAACCGTAAACGCAATTCAAAATGTCGGCTCTGCGCGTATAATTGCGGGCTTCAATTCGGTTATAACTCATGTTGCAAGCAGTGCGGCCGTTCGGGCAAACAACCGAACATCTGCGTGTCCAGGCGGCCAACCGGTGGTTAGAGTCCAATTTGCCCGCCGTAACGATTTCCTCTACTGGGAATCGAATGGCGTGCTCCGGATGCCGCCTACTCGAATACATGCACACCGTGGTATGTTTATGTTATGTACTATAGGCGAGGGTATACGCATTATGTATTGGTAGAGTGCGATAAATATATTTAGATTTGAATGTATGGATTTAATCAGATACCTATTTCTTTACTATAAGAGTTGTTTCCCGATACAGTCGTAAGAAAACATATTGATGTCTGGATTAACTCTTAACCAGACAAACGGGAACTATGTTATCAATGTATTCAACTATTTATGCACATAACATATCAAAAACTTTGATAAAAAATAATAATATGCTAGCCTAGCTAAAATTTATCAAAGTTTATCGCCTAAAATAAAGTGTTATTTTGAAAATAAAGGAACTCTTATCGCGATCCTTTTAGCTTTGTTTGTTTTATGTACTCGTAAGAAATTAATAAAATAAAACATGAAAACAACGTCATTCTACCATAATAACATTTCTTATATATTTAGACCCCTCTGTAAAAAGCTTATGCATGTGATGGTTTAGGAGAAATTGCAGCAATTACGGAAAACGACCGATAAACATACCGTGCTACTGCGTTGTTAGCTATAACTACTTCGACGTGGGTCGTAGCTGACTGAGATCACGAAAGGACTTTTATAAGTCATGACATGACCATGAGGCGTTGCACTCTAGTTGGCAGGCTTAGCAGGTATCAACCTCTAGATTTTTAATTTTTTTGAATAATATTGTTCCATATTTCGGACAAGAGCGACAGAAAAACATAGTGTTCCAGCTGCTTCTCTTCCAAAAGAACTAAATCAAGAAAAGCATATATTTGTTAGGAATGATCAGGGCCCTTTTGAAAGATTTTGCAAGTAGTTTAATTACATACTGACTTCCATGCTGGACTGGGAGAGATAGAAAAACATAGAATGTTCCAGCTGCCCTTCCTCCCGGGCATGCTGTTGAAGTCAGCAAAAGGGACTCTAGGGTTACAGTGTATTGTAATTTAGGCGATGGGCTGACAACCTGTCACTATAGCAATACATATTACAATCTAAAACTGCCCTCAATTTTTGTCAGACGTGGTGAAAGCGCCTTTTACGAGGCGTTAAACGCTCTGCCTACCCCATAAGGGATAAAGGCGTGAATTATGTGTGTGTGTGTATGTTAATTACATACATACATATAATCACGCATTTATCCCTTATGGGGTAGGCAGAGCGTAAACGATCTGCACAAAGGTCGTTCTGCCACGTCTGACATACTTTTGAGGGTTATTTAAGATTTGTAGGTATATACCTACACAGCAATATTGCTGTAGTGACAGGTTGTCAGCCCATCGCCTGAATTGTAATATACTGAAACCCTCGGATCCCTTAGCTGATTTTACAGTATGCTGGGGAAGACATGCAGAACTTTCTATGTTTTTCTCTCACTCAAAGTCCAGCGGAAGCAGAATGTAGGGTCATTAGGACTAGTTAAACTAGTTTTTTACCTTTAATATTTATGAGACTTGAAATATTGAATTTACAGGAAGAGGCCACTAGATAGAGAGTACTATGCTTTAATTTTCTACTTTTCCACTGTGCTTTGTCTTTGATGAAAACTTTTTGTGAAAACTGGCTGTCTTCGGTATAATTTTAATCTGATGACTAAGAAGAGTATTCGTGCATACTTGTAGTAAATGTAAAAAAAGAATTGCTACTGCCATTGTTGTCATCAGATTGTTTAATTTCCATACAAGTATACAAGAGGACTCTAGCGTAGGAAACAACTTTAATATGCTGCTACTATAATAGAACAAATCTATCTTATATAGTCCTCAAAACTTAGTCACACGTGGCGGAATGACCTTATCTGCTCTGCCTAAGGCGTGATTATATTTATGTATCACTACATAGTATAAAACAAAGTCGCTTTCTCTGTCCCAATGTATGCATAAATCTTTAAAACTACGCAACGGATTTTGATGCAGTTTCTTTTAATGGATAGAGTGATTCAAGAGAAAGGTTTATACATGCATAATATAGTAGAGAAACACTGATTATTTCCGTGCGAAGCCGGGGCGGGTCGCTAGTGTATGTATAATAGTAATTATGACATGGTGGACATCTCATTGATAGGACTATTGTGTGTCGGACATTAACCCAGTCTCACGCAATGCGGCAGGACAGCCCTCTCTGTGTGACGGCATCAATTTGTGTGATTTGAGGTGCGTCCATATTGGCAGTATGCAAAGACGACGAGTTGAATTTGCTTCAAGCGATTCTGTTTCTGATTTAGGATAGGAAATACTCGTAAATTGAAAACATTGCTACCAGTGCGTATGACATGTGGACATGTCGTTGATAGGACTATTGTTTGTCAGCCATTAACCCAGTGTCACGCAATGCGGCTGGACAGGCCAAACTGTGTAACGACATCAATTTGTATGACTTGAGGTGCGTCAATACTAGCACTTTGCAAAGACGATGAGTTGAATTTGCTTCAAGCGGATCTGTTCCAACTTGCTTGAAGGAAACTAGTAAAATATAGCTACTAGTGAGTATGATATGGCGGTACATTGCTACTAGTGAGTATGACATGGTTGAACATTGCTACTAGTGAGTATGCCATGGTGGAACATTATTGCTACTAGTGAGTATGACATGGTGAAATATTGCTACTAGAGAGTAAGACATGGTGGATCATTGATACTAGTGAGTATGCCATGGTGGAACATTATTGCTACTAGTGAGTATGACATGGTGAAAGATTGCTACTAGAGAGTAAGACATGGTGGATCATTGATACTAGTGAGTATGCCATGGTGGAACATTATTGCTACTAGTGAGTATGACATGGTGAAAGATTGCTACTAGAGAGTAAGACATGGTGGATCATTGATACTAGTGAGTATGCCATGGTGGAACATTATTGCTACTAGTGAGTATGACATGGTGAAAGATTGCTACTAGAGAGTAAGACATGGTGGATCATTGATACTAGTGAGTATGCCATGGTGGAACATTGCTACTAGTTAGTATGACATGGTGGAACATTGCTACTAGTGAGTATGACGTGGTGGAACATTTCTACTAGTGAGTATGACAGTGTGGACATGTCGTTGATAGGACTATTGTGTGTCGGCCATTAACCCAGTGTCACGCAATGCGACAGGACAACCCTCTGTGTGACGACATCAATTTGTATGACTTGAGGTGCGTCCATACTGCCAGAATGCAAAGACGATATTTTAATTTGCTTCAAGCGGATTTGTTCTAACTTGCTTGAAGGAAACTAGTAAAATATTCCTACTAGTGAGTATGTCATGTGGACATGTCGTTGATAGGACTATTGTATGTCGGCCATTAACCCAGTCTCTCGCAATGCGGCAGGACAGCCCACTTTCTGTGACGACATCAATATGTATGACTTGAGGTGCGTCCATACTAGCAGTACTTATGCAAGGACGACAAGAAACTTGTTTCAAACGATTCTGTTTCTGATCGAGGATAGGAAATACTCGTAAATTGAAAACATTGCTACTAGTGAGTATGACATGGTGGAACGTTACTGCTACTAGTGAGTATGATGACACTCTGTGTGACGACATCAATTTGTATGACTTGAGGTGCGTCCATACTGGCAGTATGCTATGACATGACGACCAGTGGAACTTCAGGATGGGTTTTTGTAGTGTTGTCATTTTGACATGAGCCTAGCTAGATAGTCAAAAAAATTACATTAGCAGTGGAATAATTACACAGCGCCATTTTGCATCAAAACGTTTAAATATAGTTTGTGTACCTACTTAATATTTTTATATAGATTTTGTTGATTTTGAATAGTTTTAAATGAGTTGCTTGAACTTTAAAATTAGATATGTTTTGATGATAACTTACTCAACTTTTAGGTAATAAGCTGATAACCTATCAGCATTTACCTTTATACTGTAGATGTTGCATAGAAATAGTGCGTGTTGACATGTTAGTGTAGTAAATTTGTCTCAAGGACGAAGAGTGCAACAGAGCATAGAACGACTATACTTGATACTGCAGTTGATTGCAGGGATGCCGACAGTTTATTTGATTGTGACGCATTTAAAATAAAATCCTAGAGTTAAAATCTTAATCACAGTATTGAGGTCGCTGATTTGTTTCCCATACAAAACAAATATTTGTAAGTCTGAAGTATTTTTTCAAATGTGAGGTTTGTTTTTCTTCCATGCTGGCCTGGGAGCGAGAAAAAACATAGAATGTACCAGCTGCATTTCCTCCCGGGCATGCTGTAAAAACCAGCTAAGGGATCCTAGGGTTTCAGTATATTGCAATTTAGGCGATAAGCTGACAACCTGTCACTATGGCAATATACCTACGAATCTATCACAAATAACCCTCAAAACCTTGTCAGATGTGGCGGCAGGACCTTTGTTTGGGTCGTTTACGCTCTGCCTACCCCATTAGAGATAAAGGCGTGATTGTATGTATATATGTGAGGTCTGATATTTTTGAAGCTACTTTTTAGTTGGCGCTCCATAAATTTGACAAGATCAAAAACTGAGTTTTGAAAATACTTTTGGGGCGCTTTTTCCACCGGTCCGAATCTTTTCTGATCTGAATTGGCCTTCCTAGTAAATGTATGACAGCTTGCGCACCCATCCATATCCGTTTTATATGGAAATTTTACAGACACGATTCGGATACGAACCGAATACGGAGCCGTGCAAAGCCGCCATTACCATTAAAATATGTATTGAAATGAAAGCTAAAACCATTCGAACAGCGTTTAAATTCATACATATAGTCACGCCTTTATCCCAAATGGGTTAGGCAGTTAAATTCACCCAGTTACTAAACAACATTTTGCCCAGACATGTTGGTTAAGTGAACTTAATTATGATGAAAGGAAAACAACCATCAGTTATCGGTATTATGTTCCATCTACGTTACATAGAAAATTATATCTTCGTTACTTTAAAAATACTCTAGACTGTGAAAAAACTTGCTCTACACGGAATGGTCTAGCGAATACCTGA
Organism: Scrobipalpa costella; assembly: GCA_949820665.1. Taxonomy (NCBI): domain Eukaryota; kingdom Metazoa; phylum Arthropoda; class Insecta; order Lepidoptera; family Gelechiidae; genus Scrobipalpa; species Scrobipalpa costella. The sequence goes on along the minus strand of OX463296.1, from coordinate 17,403,584 downwards.
TAATTATCATTAATTTTAAAAAACTCGAGTAGACATAATTATGTTCTAGCCAAGTACCAGTTCAGTACCTAAGTAAGTAGAAAAACTTAAGTAGGGTGTTTTAAATTAGCGCAAATGTATTGATAGGCACGATAATGTAATTTATTTATAGACTTTTGCCTGCGGCCTACAGTGAGTGGAAATCACACTTTCCCATGATACAAAGTGTACTGGATATTATAAATAGGTTAATTTATTAACTTTCTTTCTTAATTAATAGCAGGTTATTAACTTTTATGTTGGCCTTAGGCATAGTAAATATTTTCTGAGTGAACTCTTAGCATTCTCACAGTCTTCTTCTTCTTATCGAGTGGATTCTCGAACAACGACCCGATGAACCCTGGTGTCAGAGATTTCAAACCGCCTAGTAGCACAGTTATTAGGCCTTTGGCATGGTTTTGAGTAACGACCGCTATCAAAGACAGCGACCGGGACCGACGGCTTAACGTGCCCTCCGAAGCACGGAATCCTTTTACTTTTCGGCCATAAGGTGATTCTGCCTGTAATGTCCTAAACAAAGTGGAAAAAACCAAACAAAGTGTTAATTGTCAAATATCTGGTTGGTGTTTCCCCCCTGTGAAACAAACCCAGGACCTCCGGATCGTAAGCCCATGGATCTGACCACCACACCACGGAGGCAGTTTCCACGTTTCCACGAATTCTCACAGTGAGCAACAAATACTGTTTGTTGCTCACTGTGAATTTTTTCTGACTGAAAGAGAGTGATATTAGGGTCAATCAGCCAATCAGATGATATTAGATGGTCCTGCAATTATAGTTTACATAGAACCTACTTCCGTTCCCTTTCACCCTTTTGCCCTTTTATTGTATTCATCATAGACTACTTATGATGGTAATATGGCATCAAACAAATTGCCGTTACGTAGAAAAACTAGTGTTCATGCTATTCTACGTTTCAGCTGCTTAAAATGCGTCTACATTAATTATAGCAGGTGAGGTGAGAAAATAAGTCCTAAGGCCGTGTAAGTTGAAGTGTTACAAATAAGTTTGACGTGTAAAGCTAATAGTTCTGTGTTGTGGGAATTTCAATACTTGTTCATGTGTAAAAATAAACCTGTTTTTTGCATTATTGTTTTTCTACTTTGCTTGTTACATTCTAGCTTACGGGTATATATTATTTTACATAGTTAAATGATATACATAATGTACCGAAACTGACCTTTGACTTCATTTGCATAAAAAAAGAAATAGGTATTCCCTTTTTGTATATCCTGCTACGGCGTAGCAAGACCGTAGCGTTTGCTACGGCAGCTACGATTACGCCCAAAAATAGGCAATTTTCTATTCACCCATGAAATATGAGATTTACTTACACATGTTACGCAAATAAATTATATGAGGCGTAGTGACAAAGTGTCGTGAGGTTGTGTTGGCGGAAGGTATGCGTCATAATTCTGGTCGTAAAAGGCTACGAGTTGGGAACGCGTCCCGCCGGCGGATACGTGATGGATCACGGGGGGTGAACAGTGAACACGGGTTTGGAAATACGCGGCTGAGATTGAATGTGATTGGGTATTTGGTTTGATCAGTTTATTGATTTAGGAATAAAATAAATTTGACTAAAATTAAAGAGCTGAAGGATGATCTTGGTCATATTTTTATTTAAATTTATGCATTGGTCATAGTAGAAGTACAGTATACTTACTTGTCAAACATCTGTTACAAATAAATTTTACGTCCATTGCAAAGCAAAATTATTGATGACTGATCTCTACCTAATAAAATTTAGAATGTGTAAAACCCATACATACATACATACATATAATCACGCCTTTATCCCTAATGGGGTAGGCAGAGCGTAAACGACCAAAACAAAGGTCGTTCCGCCACGTCTGACAAAGTTTTGAGGGTTATTTAAGATATATTCGTAGGTATATTGCTGTAGTGACAGGTTGTCAGCCCATCGCCTAAATTGCAATACACTGAATCCCTCGGATCCCTTAGCTGGTTTTTACAGCATACCCGGGAGGAAATGCAGCTGGCACATTCTATGTTTTTCTCTCGCTCCCAGGCCAGCGTGGAAGTTAAAAAAGTTAGTGGGTAAAACCCATAATGCGTAAAAACGAAATAAGTATAAAATATAAGAAAATGTTTATGTGTACGTGTGCAATTTGTTATAGAGAAGAAAGTTGTAATTTATGATGTATAGGAATTTCTGAACGGAATATGAGTAGTACCTATTTAGGTAATATCTTACTCAATCTCACTAATACAATTATCAGCTGTCAGAAAGAGATACATTACTGTGCTCTGCTTCAAAAGGTGATGGATGGAAGGAAAGGGGTGCAGTCTCACAACTTTGCACTTAGATGCTATTACTTACAAAATACTGCTCACATCAAATTTATATTATCAAATTTATTTTGGTCTCAAATGATGTATTTTTTACCTGATGTATTCTGATCATAATTATGTTTTTACATACTATAATTAAGGGCACAGTGAAATAAATAGCCTATTTTATTATTTGATTAAATATAATCTGAGTTAGTACTTCTATGACATTTTTTTATTACTTATTATTTATACTAGCCAATTTGATCCCACTGACATGACAAATATTAATTTAAAAATCTGTCTGTACATTTTTATGACAACTGCAAGCACGGGATGAGGTATGAGTGATTAAGATGCAAAGTAATTTTATAATTCATTTAGTAGTCTATACAATACATAGCTATACTAAATAAGCCAGATGGTGTAGTGGAAAGGGCCGCTGCCTCCTGAGCCACGTACCAATGTGTTTTTCGGTTTTCGAATTTCATATGTACGTTTATTCGGTGCTTTTTCCGTGCTTCGGAAGGCACGTTAAGCCGTTGGTCCCGGTTAATATCGTTTAATACCGTAGATATTAGTCATTAAGCCATATCAGAGGCCAGTGCTAAGGCGGCTTGAAAAACTTTGACTTAATCTAGGATTGGGTCTGGTTTCCCTTCTGGGTTGCGGAAGTCAGATGGCAGTCGCTCTGTGTAAAAACCAGTACCCTCGTTCAATCCCATAGTTTAGGTAGCCAACCCCGTGAGATACGGGATTAGGCTAGGGAGATGACAATACGTAGCTATACGTTATGCTATAAAACCTCACTTACAACCACTTTACAACGTTATTTCAACTCTATACTGTTGATTTATTCAGCGACACGTACAACTGTCGCAATTCACACAACGTTTGTGTTCTGTATTCATAACGTAGACACCTAAACAAGATGATATTTACCCCGTTCGCTGTATTTACCCTTTCAGAGGGGTACAATACAGGGTGTAAGGGACAGCTCAGTCAACGAAACTGATCAATTTTCACGAAGAAATTATTTTGGGAAATGAAAAAGGCTTTCTATTGCAAATCGACTGATTAAAGGTGGTAATTTTCTACTAGGAAGTATATTTTTTCTAGATAGGTAGGTACTACATACATGGTACAATTTTGGCGTGATTTTTATACACACGAGTCACGCCTTTATCCCTTATGACGCAGGCAGAGAATAATAGTAAGAGACGTTTTCGCAATGTCTGACTTTTGAGGGCAATTTTAGATTTGAATGTTCATCTTATTTTCATTAATTTTCGTTATGAAAGTGGTTCAGTTTCATTGATTTAGCCACCAATACCAGTTTTCGGGATCCTGCCCTATACACCCTTTATACTATAGGGTAAATTGTACAGTTTAGGGCATACATGCACGAGGCGTGCGTCGGAATGGGCGTGGTCGCGAACCGCCCCGTCGGAGGCGGGTCTTAGCAAACTGCCTAGTCTAGGATAGTAGTTTTGATAGCTGTCTAGGCATTCAAGATGGAGTAAGATCTTGTATGTAGATGACATGTCTGTTAGCTAGTATGTAAGACGTACGGAGGACTAACATTGCTTAGGTTTGTTGTGTAATTGCTAGGCTTATGGGTAACCACTCTACCACTCCGTGATAATAAATTTTGTTTAATTTATATAAACAGAGTAATAAAAATTATTAGCATACACTAGCAATTTTAGGTAGGTCAATTTACAACATTGTTATCAAGGATTTACTCATATATTTCTGTCTAGGTAAGGTCAAGATTCAATTTATCAAGACAATAAAAATTAAAGTTAAAGCAGTTTTGTACTAAGTAGGTAATAAAATAATTATTTTAACTGTGAATGTTTAATTTGTTAAATTAATTAATTAGTCAATGATGTTTGTATTTATTAAAATAAAAACAAATTTGTTTGTCTATGATTTTCAAATAAGTCTTCGAAATATAAACTGTATTTGACAGCACCATTAATTGATTTTAGCCATTTTATTAATTGAGTTATCCATCCGCATAAACTCACTGTCCATGTCGAAGGAATTTGCCTACTATTTACGTAAATTATTAATACAAATGTACCTTTTATATATATATATTCTGTGGGTATGTTTTCCTAGCTTTACCAAGAGCGAACGCATTTCTAAAAAAAACCTATGCATGCATATATATAAAATGAGACGCAACAAAAAATAATTTAACAAATGTGGTTTGTTTTAGTATTTTTGATAAAGAGTCGTCTGTTTGAATGAATTCATAGTAGTCTGAAATACTTTTAATAGAAATGTTATTATTTAAGTTTACGACAGTATGTTTATTATATTAATGACTGACGTATATTAAATATATTGTAATATTTTGATCCTAGCTTAATGAACAAGAAATTATTATATTTGGTTTAAGTCCAGTTCTAGATTTCCTTCAGCTACAACTAAAAAAACTACATTTGTATATTACTACTATCAGGTAATTTAGGTAGCTACATCCGTAACTAAGCATTTGAATTATTTATCTTATTATACTCTTATTCTATAAAGAATGTTACCTAATTGCTACTAATGAGTAGGAACTGTTCTCCATTGAATGATCTAAACTATAAATAACCTATTTGAATATAATTGTTCTAGTTACTTAAAATAAATTAAACTTATTTATTTATTTCATATACTCATAAATGTAAATTTCGATGCTTTGAATGTATTAATATTAATGCATTTTGTTTCTCGTAGAACTACATAACATCCTTTGTAGCAACTACCCTCACATTTTACTACGCTTTTAGTGTACAGAATTATGGTCAAAATCTATATTAATCTAGCTTTTTAATTGTAATAGTTTTATCGCGATCCTAATACGCTTTCTCAAGAATGTATTCAAATGTTTTAGAATACAATATATGTATATGTAAACATATTAAAACTTTGGATGCACCTGTGCAGATTATGTAAATATTAAGTCACAAACAATGACACGTCTGCAATATTCTAGGATTGCTTCAGTGCTTAGTATTTGGTATTCAGCAGACACTCACTTTTATGAAACTAAAGTCACCTTCCACCGTCAACAAACGGGACAGTCCACAACACCTGGAGTCATCATCCACAACAACACTTCACAGACACCACTAAACAACCAAAATCTCTATACAACTTTATACACACAGTCCAGTACAGTCCGGCTCATCAAAACACTAGGCACTATACGGCACAGTCAACAAAAAATATCTATAGAAAAATGTTATCAGTGCTATCGGAATGTCAGTGTGGCGTGGCGACTGTCAACTGTCTACTAAACGAATCGTCACTGTTCGCTTGCCGCCATGCCCACTTCTATAGAACCGCTCATGTTAAAACGCCGTAAATCACAAACGCAGCAAATTCGAAGTAGACTCTATCTCGCTGGCGAAACCGTCTGAATTCTTACATTCTAATTGTGGGTGGTTGCGATGTCCGAGAGACTAAAAGCTTCTACAAAATATATCTTCTTTCCTCTTCACTCTATAGAGCCAGATTATCTTCCGTCTCATTTATCTAGCGTTCGCAAGTTTTTGGTTTTAAAATTGGAAAATGCTCAAATCTTTAAAATGTGTGCAATAAAGTATTTTAGATTAGTAATTTTACTTTGAATTGTAGAGTTTCCTTAAACGCACATGTAGATTCTGTAAAGTTTTAGAGTTTTATAACTGCAGAGACTTGTTTCAAGAGTATAGCGCAATACAAGCCAGATAGCGCTATCTCGTTCACTCTCATATTTCTTGTTTGTTTCAAGTCGCGCGATTGGGCCAATAGCATTTACGGAGCAACCCACCTTACGACAGATAAACTAGCGTAGAATATTGGGCTCTATCACTTGTGAATAAAGTTTAACTTTTTAGCATGTAATTTGAAGTTACCGGCGTTTGTCACGCAAGAGTTCTAATTTTAAATCAAGTGTAGGCGGAGCTCTTGTGTTGGAGCTTTTATATTGAAAAACAGAATGTCTTTAAAGAAAACCTGTTTTGAGAAACTTAAGCCTTTTGAGTATGGAGGCTTTAAGTTTAGCGTCGGAGTGACATAGAACGTTTTGCGTCTGGCCCGAGTCGCTTCGTGCTCGATGAAATAAAGTAAAAAAGTTTAGTAACCGGCTTGTCGGTATTTTCCTTTTGTAGCTCGATTTTTGTTTTGTGAACGGGACATTGCATGAGAAATGCAATGCAACAATATGGCGTCGTATTCATCTCGAGATATGCAGTTTTCATGGCTTATTGGGTTTTATGGAAGATTCATCTCATACTGGAGTTAACCAGGTCAACGAGTGTCTTAAAGTCCCCAAGTTGTACGCATTTTGACTTTTTCTCACTTACCTCATTTCTACTTCGGGCTTAATGTTCGTTTTCTAACTGCCGCCGTGGTCTAATGGTTTGAGTCATGGGCTCCCGATCTGAAAGTTGTGGGTTCGATTCCCACATGAGAATCTGAAAAGTAACATATTTTAAATTTATTATTTTGCGCGAATCATTTGATTGCCTGTCAGAAAAAAGATTTCGTGTTTCGAAGGATATGTTAATTCACCGTTCTTATTACTAGTTTTGCTTTTAGGTTATTCAAAAAGTTAGACACCAGGGTTCATAGGTTCGTCATAAGAAAACCCACTCGGCAAGTATTTACCTCCTTTCTTCTTTTTGTTCTTAGACTAGGTGTGTGCCGCGGCGTCGTCTCGCTGAACTCATTAGGGCTGTCGGTCAAGGCCTCGAGGTCGTTGCAGTGGGTGGCCTCTCTAATTACACCCTACGATTTGGGACTACGCTTCTCGCGTTTTGCTCTCCGATTCTTTGGCGTTTTGTGACTTAAGTAAGAAGAAGTTACCTTATTTCTTCTTTCTGTTGGTTGACTAGTTGTATGCCGCGGTCAAGGCCTCGAGGTCGTTGCAGTGTGTGGCCTCTCTAATTACACCCTACGATTTGGGACTGCGCTTCTCGCATTTTTCTCTCCGATTCTTTGGCGTTTTGCGATTTGAGTAAGAAAAAGTTACCTTATTTCTTCTTTCTGTTCTTAGACTAGGTGTATGCCGCGGTCAAGGCCTTGAGGTCGTTGCAGTGGGTGGCCTTTCTAATTACACCCTACGATTTGGGACTTCGGTTCTTCTCGCGCCTTTGCCTTGTCGATTCATTGGTTTACGACTGAAATTTTGTCCTGCATGGTTACGATTTAATTCTTAGTAAACTGATAGTACTTTTTTAAAGAGCAATTTGAATGATGTCTTAACAGATAAATAAAATATTATTGTGTTGAATTCATTTAAGTTTTTGTAATAATTAATAACAATAATAAATAAATAACAATTAATGTCCATCAAAAATGTTTTTGTTTTGTTGTTTTTTTTTTGTGCAAGTCGGTACTCTATCGAACCCTTTAAACCATTGTAACTCGGTAGCTACTTATTATCTAATTAACATCATTTTACCAACCAGTAGCATCAATAAAAAGCCAGACACCAGTCTATTTACAAATAGCCTGAAGGCAGTTGTGTCAATATTTGACTCACTGTTTGAGTCTGACAACTAATCATCGATTACATTACAACGATGTCGGTGAAAGGTAATTATGTAACCGACTGTACATTTAGGTACTATCAATACGAGTGGCCAGTTAATAGCCTGATAATATGACCAAAATATGACTTTTTCATTACAAATACATAAAGTAAAGTGTTTTTTTATTAAAGTCTAAAATGGTATTAGATTGTTCACATTTTTATACCTATAAAATTTATGCTACCGACAATTATTTTGAAACTTAACAGAACCTTTATTTGGATCTATGAGACCTGTTCAACGATACCCACCTTAAACAACGACATTGAAAATTTTCACTAGGGAATTCTTTCGGGAACAGACATTTTTTTTTGGCTTTTCTATACAAAAAATAACTGACCGAGGTGGACATTTTGTACGGAAAAGCAAAAAAAAATTACTTACTGAAATAAAATCCTAGTGAAAGTTGTTAAATGTCATAGATTTAGCAAATCCCTATCAGATTGTGAGATGTTGTCCGTTACACCCGGTATAATAGATAAGAAACTTACCATATTTTACTTTTGGGAAGAGAGTAGATAGATTGGGCTAAAATGATTATTATTTGTTTGCAGTTTCTTCCATGCTGGACTGGGAGAGATAGAAAAACATAGAATGTTCCAGCTGCCCTTCCTCCCGGGCATGCTGTTGAAGTCAGCAAAAGGGACTCGAGGGTTACAGTGTATTGTAATTTAGGCGATGGGCTGAGAACCTGTCACTAAAGCAATACATATTACAATCTAAAATTGCCCTCAATTTTTGTCAGACGTGGCGAAAGCGCCTTTTACGAGGCGTTAAACGCTCTGCCTACCCCGTAAGGGATAAAGGCGTGATTTATGTATGTATGTATGTATGCAGTTGAGCATTTTGAACCTGTACTTATAAATTACTATAATAATTTAAAAAGTATAAGACAAAAATAAACTGTAATTCAAGAAACTGTAGTTCTTAATAAAGTTTCACAAATCATTCATTTGTATCTAGCTTCTGCACTACTTGTAAGAGTTAATGAATATTCACGAGAAAGGCTTTGTAGGAGCAATAAAGAAGCAAAAAACTTGTTTAAGTATTCCACAAGCGGCGATCCGTGGCCATTAGATATTCAGAGCTGGCTGTAGACACTATTAGATTTAGGTAAACAAGTATAATACAATTAATAAATGCTACAATATTCATTTCATTACATAGTAAAATTTTGTACATGTTTATTTGCTATTTAAAACAGATAAAAGGGGGACTTAAAGGTTTTTATTTACTCATATAAGTAACTCAGACTGTTGGGTTCAGAACGTCTGTAATAGTAAACGAACTACCTGCTTATTCGATGTAAGAAACAAAACAATCATATAAAACAAAATATGGGACATCTAACCATTCCTTATTTTTTTTATATTAAGGGAATTGATTGATATCTATGTTTTTGAAGAAATTAATTGAAAATCAAGAGAACGTACTAACGCCTTATCCACTAATCAAGAACTAATAACAGATTTTGCGTACAGTGTCAATGACTTGTTCTGAGCTACATTTCCCCAACAAAAAACATTTAGACAGAAGTCAGTATTACTATAATAACTCTACCATTGACACCATCTGAAAACAATAAACCTTATTTTCTACACGATAAGGACTGCAACAGTACCTAGTACTTGTTATGCTGTCTGTACAATTACAGTGCGTGTATGATTGATGTTGCAAAGATAGCTAATTATTACTATCACCTCTAATCAGTGGTAACAGACGTTAATAGGCTTTAATTGTTCTACTAATGGTTCATATTACAACGTCACTTGCGTGAGATATTTATACCGTGCTTTGTGCGTGGTAGGACAGACGGTTTTTTTGTTGCATAGTGTTCTGTTTGGTTGAGCAATAGTATGAATTCAAATATGAATATGGAAGAGAGAAGCAATGTGTATCAACGACCTTTCTTTAGAACATTGCAGTAACCGTGACACGGGTTCGATTCTAGATTTGCCAGCTAAAACTAAAATTAATATCTATCTGTCACTTTGAAAATAATAAAATTGAAAGAGGACAGGCGATTTATACTCTATAGTTTTACACTTTGTCAGCTAGATTTTGACTCGCTTTTGCACGTTTCCCCAGTATTTCTGTCAATTTTATTCGCCATATCATGTGACGGCGGATAAAAAATACATATAATGCATAAAACCAACGACTCTAAATCAAAACCGGAGATCTCCTGTCCTTTTCCAGTGTTTTGAGTCTGAAGAACAATAGTACAAATAGATTTTAAATTAAGTTTTAGAGCGCAAATCTAGGATCGGGCCTAATGTATACAACAATTTGAAATTACTTGCTTATCCAGACCGAGTCATGTGTGTGTGTGTGTGTGTGTGATCGCGAGGACACAGAAACGTTATTTATACAAAATCACCTCAAATGATAATTCCCTAATGCTGTCAACTTCATGCGAAACAAAGACAAACCTACGTGAATGAAGTAGATAGATGTAACGTGACCTGTTAAAAGTTTAGTGAAATTGTAAGTTTGTGCAGTACACACGTTCTGCATACCTGAATTTCAGAGCTAAAATAACAAGCTCTTTTATTATTATCCTAATCGAATTATAAATTATACTTTGTGTCACCATTGCTTCGGGCCACTATAACAAAAATAAAATGCTTCTTTTAACAACTGTCTCTCTATATCACTTTATACCCTGTATATAATTTTACATCATACAACGCCATATGTCCTCAAGGGTTGCCCATGCGCATTCAGGGCTCATTAGCGGCGCAGTCAGCTGATCCCGCGACTGTCAATTGTTAAACTGTCACTTTGACACTTAAGCATGCTAAGCCATATCGGCGTGGCGTATTTATGATCGATAAAGGTGAAATGTGGCTTGGGAACAGTATTTTGTTGGAAGGTAAGACAGGTTGGTGAAGCGTAAGTGTTTGATGAAGTAAAAATAACTTAATACTTATATTAGAAATCAATACAATCTTTATTCAGCAATCAATGACTTTAGATAGGTTAACAAAAGCAAAGAATTAGCATGTTTGTACATAGACAATAAATAACCCTGCTTCCTAAACTAAGATGGAAATCCTATATCTTAAGAAATAGTCTTTCGCCGTGGTATTCTTTAACTAATGCATCTTAGCATTTCTACAGCTGTTTATACATATAACAATAAAAATATTTAAACAGAGAGAAAAATAAAAACGAAATATAAATAATAATAGTGAAAGGATACGTTTAGTTTGGGTGTGTATGAGTGTGCGTGTGTGTGTGTATGTGTGTGGTGTTTGAGAGACAGTGGGTGTGTGGTGGGTATAAGTGTGTGAATCAAATATTATCACGAATATATTGACTACAATAGGGTTAAGATATATTTAACATTTCAAAAAATGAGCTCGATATGTACCAACAGTAATCTCTATCATAAATAGAATAGAATAGAATATATTTTACAAAAAACACCACACTGTAAAATATAACATTAGAATAATGTAAACTGCACTGCCCAGGGAAAAGGGACTGACTCAGCATTTTGTTGCAGAGAGTAGAACGAGTACAACTCTAAGCAACACTGATATTCTGTCAGTACCAAAGTTACGCAAAAAAAAAGTAGATATTAATTTAAATTAAAAGTTGCTAACAAATTCTGTGTCGTGTCTTTAATATATTGATCGATATTAAAATAAATATAATAAATTAACAAATTGCAATTTATGTAATGGTATTAATAGAAGTATGAAGGGTAGATAAAAAGAAAGTACGATTATAAAATATGGTATTGGGGTAAATAATGTAAAACATATACTACTTAAATATAATATAACATATATAAATATATGTAAAACTAAATTATAGACATAGAAATCCTACTGGCTTTTCTTTTAAATGATTTGCTGTCAATTTTCAGGGGGCTGTTCAGATAGGTAGGACTATCAGTCTATTGCTTATAATCGAGGATACGATACATACGGTATGAAATGACTTGCATTTGTACTGACTTTTATAATTTGTCAGCGAGGCAGTTTGTAAATTGTTTATTTCGCTTCCAGCCTATCTTAAAACTTCATCCCTTGAAGCAACCCTTCTTTCCGGTAAATATTTAATCCTATTATTAGACTCTATTTATTTTATACCTATATCCGAAATATGAAATTCAACGCTTCAGCTGCCTTGGGATCGTACGGTACATTTGTTCCATTTATAATTCCGGTGGAATCGAAGGTGTTCAGTAATTAGGCGGTTTCCTGTAGATTGCCCACCTGTCGGTAATACTGCGCCTGACTTTGACGCAACCACAGACTACAAAACGTTGACAGTCAAGACTGCGACAAGCTTGACTCATGACATACAAAATGTAGGCAGACTAGATTGCGTCAAGTTTGACACAATATTTTTACGTTTTGTAGAACCGTGCTGCTAGGCAGAAGTTCTGGTATACAGGTACTTTTCACTGTATGCCAGCAGAGGACTTGTGAGATTATTTCCCTTCCTAATTAACGTTGTTTTATTTCATTTGCTATACTTAATACAACAAATGTAAGCATGAAATTAAAGTATAGTTAGTTTTATATTTTGGAAAAATCAATCTCCAAACCTGTCAAAGTGAAATTATCCAATAACTTTTACATAGGGTTCAATCGGGCTTCTTTTAACGTCAATTCTTAAACTACAAACCCCTAGCTAAATATTATGGACTTGTCCAAATCGTTCAAATATTTTGTATAAGAACTATTATGTCTCTTTGACATAACTTGCCTTAGATATCTGAGTCTACAGGCTTTCTTGTCTGTGGCGTACCTATCGCCGCCTTGCCTTGCTAAAATTAATTACATTGATTAATATCCGCGATGAAACTGAAATCGGTTCGTTTGTGAATTATTTTGCACCTTTCCGGGGTGAGTCGGATGTGCACTTTTTGATAAAAACAGGAAATGTGTTGGGTCGTATTAATGATGATCTTGAATTCGTTTTGAATAACCAGAATCCGTTTCTTCCATGCTGGCGTGGGAGCGAGGGAAAAACATAGAATGTGCCAGCTGCATTTCCTCCCGGGTATGCTGTAAAAACCAGCTAAGGGATCCGAGGGTTTCAGTATATTGTAATTTACACGATGGGCTGACAACCTGTCACTACAGCAATATACTTGCAAATCTATCTTAAATAACCCTCAAAACTTTGTCAGACGTGGCGGAACGACCTTTGTTTGGGTCGTTTACGCTCTGCCTACCCCATTAGGGATAAAGGCGTGATTATATGTATGTATGTAGAAGCCGTTTTGGTTAACTAATGATTAATAAATGCATAGTTAATCATTAATAATGTCCAAGAAAGCATGAGTGTTAATTTGTTCTAATATTTTACTTATTTTTTTGCAATTCATCTACTACAATATAGATTAGCGCTTCAATGACGTCCATTCTAGCGACAAAATCCTAATGCTAATTCTTAGCTGAAGCTGTCACTTTCTTCACTTTGACATAAGAACAGGATAGCAAAAAAATACATGACTTTGACATTACTTATCTGTCATAAGACTGACGTCTTCCATACTGGACTGGGAGAGAAAGAAAAACATAGAATGTTCCAGTTGCCCTTCCGCCCGGGCATGCTGTAGAAGTCAGCAAAAGGGTTTCGAGGGTTACAGTGTATTGTAATGTAGGCGATGGGCTGACAACCTGTCACTACAGCAATACACATTACAATCTAAAATTGCCCTCAATTTATGTCAGACGTGGCGAAAGCGCCTTTTAGGAGGCGTTTTACGCTCTGCCTACCCCGTAAGGGATAAAGGCGTGATTTTATGTATGTATGTATGTATGTATAAGACTGACGAAAAATAAGAGAGGATGCTCTATGTTCAGTTCTTATTTAAAGCGTCTTACGTCAAATTAGGAATGTTATAGTCTTCTTCTGTCGAGTGGGTATCGAGTCTATCGACCCGATGAACCCTGGTGTCAGAGTTTTTAAACCGCCTTGTAGCACAACTATCAGGCCTCTGACATGGTTTGAGTAACGACCACTATCAAAGACAGCGACCGGGACCGACGGCTTAACGTGCCCTCCGAAGCACGAAATCTTTTTCTTTTTCGGACAATCAGGTGATTCAGTCTGCAATGTCCTAACCAAACTGGGGAAAAATTCACTAAGTGATAAATTCTCAAATATCAATTTTGTGTTTCCCCCCTGGGATTCGAACCCAGGACCTCCGAATCAGGAGTCCATGGCACTAGCCACTAAACCACGGAGGCAGTTATGTTATAGTCATATGTGTGTATGTTATCTGTTCTTATGTCAGAGTTAAGAAAGTAACAGCGCTAGCTAAGAAAGTTAAGGAATAGTGCGTCCCGAATTGCCCCAATATCATTTCAGGTGTTAATTTCCTTTGTCAGCCCTAAGCTTTCAATGTTAAGGAAGTGGATTCAATTTTCGGGATTTGTAAATAATCAAAAGAAAATTTCAAAAATGATTTAAGTGTTCTACTATCAAAAACTGAACTGTCTTGTAATGTTACAATTTTATTCAGGATGGTTTAGGCATCATAGGAAAAATAATATATCATATTGCCTGTCCAGCATAGCATAAAGATGGTATGTCCAACATATACCTATATACGGGGTGTAAGGGACACCGTCCCGCAAACTGATAGGTGTTGCCCTTTCAACGAAAGTAAAGAACTATCACAAGGAAAAAAAATTAAGGAATAAAAATGGAAATTGCGTTTTCATACAAATTGTCTGATCGAGGTGGTAATTTTGTATGGGAAGGTTAAATATGTATTAAATCACCTGAAGAATTTCCTAGTGAACGTTGTTCAGTTTCGTTGAGTGAGTAACCCTTATTAGTTTTCGGGACGCTGTCCCTTACACCCAGTATAAGGTGTTTAATTTCAAACATTCTATAAATCGCCTTGAAGCTTAAAGGTCCGCGCACACACTGCCCCGAGTTCACTGCACCGCACTGCACCAGGCACTTTTTGCCCCGTCGTCTGCGCACGAGCACCCGCTTATTTGCCATCATTAATCATTATTTCGGCCCGACACCGGCGTAACTTCACAATTTGAGAAAATAACCCTTTTTTGTTTCATACTCTTTGTGCTGCCCGATAGTATAAAGGATCAATTTCGCTGGATATGGAGTTGATATGATTTGCATAAAATTTGGACCGGGGATGAAGCAAAATTGGATGCTTCCAAAAAACTATATCCCATGATTAGAATGTTTTTAAACGATGAAAGGTTATCTGAAATACGTGTAGTATCATTTAATCTAGGTAAGTATTAGAGTATATAAGCTTCTTGTACGCTAGCGTGAAAATTTTATTAATACCTTTGAAAATTGATACTTACTTTTTTTCTGATGATAAGTGGAAAATGCACAGGATAGAGAGTCGTGGAGAGACCGGAGGGAGGTGTTTGCCCAGCAGTGGTGCACTAACAGCTAGATAATATAAGATAGAAAACAGTGACATTGGTCTTTATATTCTGGGCGTTACTTTAATAAATGAACTTGATGCGGTAGAAAAAAACTTGTTGTTTACATTTTTCTACTTATATCATATCCTCACTCCGTACCTGTATATTGAAGGTGTCAGCCTGGATCGGCTCCGCTTCTGCAGCGATTACTGCATTTATTCCTGCAATTTAAAGCTTATAAAATATGTATAATCAAGAATTTCTGAATCGCATTAAAATGGACGCATTTCAGAATCTAATTATTATGTGCCAGAGATTATTATCTAATAACATATCTTCACACTTTTCACACGATTCAAAAGGAAATCCGACTTAATTTTTAATCTGTATTTTTATGTTTATGAACAGGACTATTTGAAAATTTGTTATAAAACAAGAACTGAACATCATTATTTGCCTTTCAATGAACTCATCTGTTCCAGTTTCCCTAGAAATTTCCTCTAGAAATCAATAAAGTCCTAATAGTCGATACGCTGCGAAAGGATGACGGCTTCAGGTGAAGTGTCGCGGGGCCGGCGGCAGGGGGCAGGCAACAGATGCGCTGCATTGCCAACGTGCACGACAGGGCTGGATCTAGAACAGTGTTAAATGTTAGATGAGATTTGAGACGGCTAGATATGATGTGAAATTATTTTATTTATTTGATTGATTTATTTCGTTACAAACAAAACATGTATAAATATGACAAACAGTGTCTTTAAACCCGATAGAGTTTGTCAATGACACAACATTCCGCAGTTTATAAAGAAATTAAATAGAAATGACGACGGTGAGATCATGGTCATTGCAAATAATGAAAGGGATCATTTGAAAGACATAGTCTTCATCGTAAAATATAATATTCTTAATGATTTTATAGAGCCTAGATAAGAAGTCCAAGCCAGTCTGAATATAAGATTTAATTAATGATTTACTTTTTGTTTTACTTTATTTGCATGCATTTAAACAATTTGCAGGGACAAAAGAAAGAAATGCCATTAACATAAAAATAAACCAATAGGGATGTTATTTTAACCCGTTCGCCGCCTCCAAATCCGTCTCTGTCGTAAAGCGCGAGGGAGCGCCGATGACAAAATACAAATTTTATTTTATTAAATTCAAAAAATCCCGCGATGATTGATAGGATCGCGCCCTTCTCGATGCTGGCTGCATAACTCTTGCTACTCAATGAAAAGCTTCAATGCGTCTGTCTCACTTCAATAAAGGGACCGAAATATGGAACAACAGATATTTAGGTAGGTATGTGGGTTTAAAAACTCTGACACCAGGCACAGCTCGGACACTCCTAACTACAATGTCATTTTGGTTATACATCGATAGATGGCATGTTGCACTTGGCATGTGTTTGTGTGCGTGTTATAAGGGTTGACAAACTTTGTTTTACCCGTCATAATCACACTTGATTAATCTGGTTCTTGATTAAAGCAACGTTTTAAAGTATTTCACTGTAACTGAATAGTTAGAATAGATTAGGTTGCATATTTTGTATGAAGGTACTTACCGTCTCTCATAACTTGGGAATCTAAAAACAAACCTATTGGAGTCATATCTTGTGGTAGAAAGTCATCAGTACACGGAACAGTGCCTAACCATCGTTGAAACACTAAACTTTATTATTTCCGTTACACTGGGAAACATGCGCGCGCCATGCCCGCTAAGCGTACGCACAATGTGACCCACAATCCGGCGCGGAGTGTGACGTATATCGGATTGGGGAGGGGAGGTGAGTCGCCATTCTGTATGTAGTACTATTATATAATCTGTGCACCAGGGTTCATTTGGTCGTACGTCGACTCGAGGAACCCACTTGATAAGGGAAGAAGAATAACTTCGCTGGTCGACGGTAGATTAGTTGGTAGAGCGATAGTACAGGATTCCAGGGTTTTATTAAGGTGTCAATTTCTAATCAGATTTTTTCAAAAATTCTCGCGACGATTGATAGGATCGCGCCCTTCTCGATCCCGGCTGAATAACTCTTAATACTTAATGAAAACGCTTCATTGCTTCTGTCTTACAATGTTGGATAAATAGAACAAAATACGAGACATACTCGTATTTGCTTCTGTCTTACAATGTTGGATAAAGAGAACAAAATTCGAGTATGTCCCAGAACAAAGTATTAAAGTATGTTTACATGTTCCAGTTCATATGTTATGATAATCTTCTATGCTAGATTCGAAGCGATATAAACACATGGAATTTCCAGCGAATGCGAATGGAATTTTGACATTTCTTTCCGGACACACCTACACAGGGAACCAAGTCTTGTAGCCGAATTCTTATGTTGATAATGACAACAGTGATAACCTATAACTTTGGCGATACACCCCTTAGTTAGACCGATTTTGTTGCCAGATTTTGTACGGCCTTACAAAATATAGTTAAAAGTGACGAAAACTTTTAAATAGGCTGTCATTCTTCCGCCAACACATAAAGGATACAAGGATGATCTTATTTATGAGTCTATGTAAGTTAAAACCCCGTTTAACACTCTTATCATAATCCATTAAGGTTGTCTCATTTGTAAAAATTACAATTGTAATGGTGCTGTATATTGCGAAGGTACTGACCGCACCAAGATATATCAGCGACAAGTGGTCGCGACTTGTTTACAAGAACCAAGTGTAATGGCCCCCGCATAAAATATTGTTTTGTTCCACTACGGACTTATGAATGGATCCTTCTACGGTAGCGCGAAATAATTTGTTGTCAAAGGAAACAAAATTAATTACCTTCGTTATTTACATACAGACAACCACGCCTTTATTCGTTACGGGATATGTAGACTTTTGAGATGTTTAATTTAATTTTGAGTATTTTATTTTTATTTAATAATATCTTGCCCAGCAGTGGGACACAGTAGGCTAGTAATAATAATAATAAATATCTTAGGGCCGTATTTGTAATGAGCTCTCATGAGTGACAGCGAGGTTGAGTTCGTATCAGAAATGTCATTTCAGTACAAAGTGGCCTGTCAAATCCATACTTAATACTGCTCTCAAGTTTGAGTTGGCTTCTTAAATACGAGCCTGAATAATTTAGCATCTCCATCCGTTAATTTATTTAGAAGAGCATGAAAAACAGTTCCTATGTTTATCACTGAATTTCACCTTTATAGTTTTCAATAACTCAAACACCTTAAGGTTCCACTAAACCAGTGCTACAGTCTTTGTCGGTACGGTTACGATACGGATACGATACGGATACGAACCCGATACAAAACGGACACGGTACGGATACGGTACGGTTACGGTACGAACACGACACGGACACGACACGGACACGGACACGACACGGACACGACACGGACACGACACGGACACGACACGGACACGACACGGACATGACACGCCACGGACACGACACGGACTCGATACGGATACGACACGGATACGATACGGATTCGATACGGATACAATACGGATTCGTATCCGTATCGTTTACGATTAACGATATGATATAGGTATACCAGGTGTAAGGGACATCGTCCTGCAAAACTGATAGGAGTTGCTCAGTCAACTACACTGAACAAATTCCACCAGGAAATTCTTTCAGGAAGAGAAAAAAATGGCTTTTCCGTACTAAATGTTCACCTCGAACAGACAATTTGTATTGAAATCCTTGTTTTCCACTTCCTGAAAAAAAACCTGCTGATTGTTGTTCAGTTTCGTTGACTGAGCAACCCCCATCAGTTTGCGGGTCGCTGTCCTTTACACCCCGTTTAGCTCGCTAAGATAGCCTTAAAAAACTTGACTGGACATACCTATTTTTGTTATTTAAATACTCGTAGGTATTGAGGTAAATGCTTATTATAGATAAAAAAATGTGATCATCTTAATCTTGATATTTTTGTTATAATAATGTCATCAGCGATAATTAGTAGCAAAATCCTAAAATTGCCACCACTATCCTAAATTACGGTTTTTTTTAAATGATTTTATATCATTATATTGATTATTAATTACTTTTTCTCCTGGAATGTGCCAGCTGCTTTTCCCGTGCATGCCGTAAAAACCAGCTAAGGGATCCGAGGGTTTCTGTATGTTGATATTTAGGCGATGGGCTGACAACCTGTCACTACAGCAATATAACTACAAATTTATCTTAAACTAGCTGTGCCCGCGACTTCGTACGCCCAGTTTGTATGGAAAACACTCAGTGTCGAACACACTGAAAACTCTTCTCCGCGCGTAGGAGCGGGACCTGCTAACCCGCGCGCGTGTGTTTCGCATTGTCTGATCTTTGCTTTTGTATGAAAAACACACTTCCGCGCGCGGGCTAGCAGATCTCGCTCCTGCACGGAGAAGCGTTTTCAGTATGTTCGACACTGCGTGTTTTCCATACAAACTGGGGTACTTACCTACTCAATATTAGAATGGTTTGCGTGATTATTTCTAACCTAGACTGGACACCAGGCAATTAAAAAAACTCAGTCAAATAAAAAGTCCCTTTAAAATCAGTTAAAGACGATCAGAGATCAATTTTCAGCCTACCCCCAAAGTCAGGTAGCGTGATTATTTGTTTCGTAACTTTAAGGTTAAGTAATGCTCAGTCAAACAAGAAAAGTTCCATCAAAATCGGTTAAAAACGACTGAAATTCAATTTGCTACCTACCTCCTTAGTCATGAGGCGTGAATATTTGTATCGTTAATTTGATTTTAAATAATGTTCAATCGAATAAAAAAAGTTCCATAAAATCGGTAAAAATTCAAAGCCAAATTTCAATTTCCTGCCTACTAAGTCAGGTAGCGTGATTTAAGGTATCCTAAGTTGCAACCCAGGTAACACACAGTTGAATAAAAAAAGTCCCATCCAAATCGGTTCAGCAGTTTTGCCGTGATGTGGTAACATACAAACAGACAGACCGACAGACAAAAATTATAAAAAATATCGTTTTGATCTTTATATCGTTAATAGCTAATCACATGAAATTTTACCATCGCTATTAATTATTTCTGACACTATATTTAATGTAAACTTCTAGTCAACTATGACATGACAATGACAACTGTCTTGTACACTTTTATTTATCAGTCCGATCCGTCTCGACTACTTTTCCAATCTCTTACTGTATTTACTAAAAAGAGCCAAGCAGAACCAACCAGCCACCTCGGGGTGCCGTCCGCTTTCCACAAGGGATGCTTTACACAGTTAATTTAAAATTCTCATTCGTATAAATAAGGAGAGGGTAGCGTTTGCGTTTTATGGCTTACATTACAACGTGCGAATGCAATGTTTGTGACGCTCCTTTGCGGTCGTTGTAGTATTTTAATATCGTTAATTTGGTCCCAACTGGAAGTGCTTTGTTCCTCGTTTCGGCCATTATTGTTTGATATATTTTGTTGCTAATACAAATGGTATTTATTTTATGACCATTATACAATTTAGAGGTATTTTTTTGTATCAAAAATATTTTTGCAACTAATGGCACGATAAAGAATTACCTACAAAATGAAACGGAATCACATTTAAGAAAGACTGGACATGTCCGTACTTTAAATAAATTACTCGCATACGGGGGTGTAAGGGACAGCGTCCCGCAAACTGATAAGGGTTGCTCAGTTAACGAAACTGAACAATAATCACTAGGAATTTTCTTAATGAAAAATAATAATTTGTTTTTCCATACAAATTGTCTTATCGAGGTGGTAATTTTGTACGGAAAAGTCAATATTTCTTTTCATCTCCTGAAAGTATTTCCTGGTAAATGTTGTTCAGTTTCATTGACTGAGCAACGCCTATCAGTTTGCGGGACGCTGTCCCTTATACCCGGTATATGCAGAAAATGTTCATTATACGTAGAGAAAAACTTTTGGTAACTATTAAATATGCAAATTTTTTTTTTTGATAAATTTATTCTGTTGACGTGTTCTAGAATTTTTTATTCACTCCAACTCGGACATAATGACCACAAAAAGTCTAATCGGAAAACAGTCGTCCAATTTGCTGGGTACAAAAAAATCCGAGACACCGACCGACAAACAAAGGCGTCTCCCAACGAAGCGAAACTTTCTTACTAATTAATTTAATCCCTTCGAGCCCTACCCCATTACCCTAATTGAACTGCGGTGTACATGTCAATTCTTTGCTCTAACTTTTCCACCAGAACAACCAACTTTGAATTCTTACTCGACTGGATAAAGTCCTAATTGGAATGGTACAGTTAAGTTCCACTTGGTACTATGTTAATAATATGGGGGCATACTTTGTTTTGCATAAGTGTAGCTAGAAAGCCGACCTATTAACTTTTTAACATATTGGTGAAATGAAAACTTCCTTCCTTCCCATCGCCATCCTTCTGGTAAATTCCGTTACCGAAAATTTTCTTTCATTCTAAGCAAAATCCGTATGAAATTGAATCATTAGTGCCAGCAAGTCATTATAGAGAGTTTACCGGTAGATAGATTTCCAAATAACATGTTATTCACGAAGAAAACAAATCAGAAAACTTATTCGATTATCACAGCTTTATCAAATGCAAACACTTCGGGTATAATTTGTCTGTTTTAGGAGAATGTCCCTAAATGTTTGTATTATCATTTGGAAACGTTAAAAGGGAAATGTGTTTGTTTGATTTTATACGAAGTTTATTCTTTGATAATACAGAGAATGAAGAAATTACAGAGTTTCTTTGCCGCAAAAGCCATTGTTTTTTCGATTTAATTTCAGAGAAAATGTAGAGCCGGATTAAAGTCAATGCTAAAACTAAGGCCTGTATTTGTAAACTGCGCTTGAGATTGACAGCTACTTTGAGTTCGTATCAGAGATGTCATTTCAGGACAATGTGGCCTGTGAAATCCTTACTTAATATTGCACTCAATTTTAAGATCGCTTTATAAATATTAGAGGAGTTGTCTAATTTTAGAGGAATCATAATGCGTATCATCATATTTTCAAAACAACATAAAATCCGTTGCAGCTATGAGTGAATAAATACAAAACAGAAAAGGGGTAGACAAAACAAAAAGAACACTATTTTGTTACCACGCCGCGGCGGCACAACAAAGCTGATGTCCCAAAACTTCCGTGAAATGGGGTAAACTAATTCTACCACCGCCAGCTCGCCATGTGTCAGTGCGGGTTCGATTCCCGTGGGGGTCACCGTAATGTCACGCCTATTACTCACCGATATATCTTCCGTTGACGTCAATATTTTTATTTTCGTAGATTTCTGTCCATTTGGGAGTTCATTACGATTACAGCCCTTCATGCCAAATCATCCGAGTTGATCGAATTCACTGCGTAGAATTTGTCTTTGTAAAATCTCTTCAAACACGTACGCCCTTGTGTCATGTTCGCCTTATGACTTTATGATTGATCTGGCTAGACTTGTCTTAAGGTTAAGGGGAGT
The DNA here is from genome assembly GCA_949820665.1 of Scrobipalpa costella. NCBI lineage: Eukaryota > Metazoa > Arthropoda > Insecta > Lepidoptera > Gelechiidae > Scrobipalpa > Scrobipalpa costella. The sequence continues at coordinate 17,380,878 of OX463296.1, read as the reverse complement.
CGTGAAAGAATTGTCGGTCAAAGATGCTGGCTTGATTCAGGATTCTGCAGCGCTTCCCATCAATCTTCCCATTTCCGGAAATCGGGTAGTCATTACTAAAATGACTCAAGGTTTTTTGACAGATGGTGTATCCGGCGATATTTGTTGAGTTGGCGTCCCTCGCGTCAGGCAAGGGTGAACCGGGGCAACTAGACAATCTTATAAAGTACCCGACTTACACGTCAGCTCCCTTACCGACCGGCCATCCTTTATTCAAATAAACCCTATTTTTATGGAAAACCTGCCCTTTCCACATCAATATCAATTTCCAAGCGATTGTTGCAGAAATAAAGGGATGACCCTTCTGGGAACGCCGGCCCGGAGAGGTTATCTCAACTATATTAAAGGATTTTTGGAGTTAAGGCTTTTACGCAGAAGGTGCAATTTTCATGAGGCCTTGATGTAGCTTACGAAATTGATTCAGACGTTTCGTAGACAGGTAACGATCTATCGCTTTATTTATTGGATATAAGAGCTTATTTACTAATAAATAACGTTATACCTACAATGAATAGTCTAATAAATAACACATAATAGACGGTTGACACGATCATTTACCAAACTGGTAGGTACGGTCATGTGTTGGTTGGCTGGCTGCGCGCAGAGGCTCACACTATGATTACCGACGATTACGCCGTCACCGATCTCCGTTTGGTCCCCACTTAGTATAATAAGGCTCGCTGAATTGAGGATCGAAACCGATGCTATTACATGTCTGGTTCCATTTATAATCAGTACATTACGTCCGTCTCGGGCGCTCGGTGCCGCCTTCGGGCTCTCAGTAATCGGTCAATTATCTATAATTTTCTACCATCAGTCTTTACCCGATGCTGGCTAGATTCCTGCAGCCCTAGTAATGGTTTGTCGGCTATCGATCTAATTGGTAAATTATGTATGGCCCCCAGGAGCCATCAGTGGCCGAGTTTCAGTATAAAAGCAAAAAGTTCAAGATCAAAATGGACATTAAGCTGGATAGGGATATTAATACATGATCGAATTGGATTAGGTTTTGTTGCTACGAGATAAGATATTCAAATAAAAAGGTTGGTTCTTTCGATGTTATTTATGGCTGTGTCGAAGAGTGGAATCTATTTATTTTATTAATTTGAAAACAAAAACAGGTTGAAGTTGAAACGGAGCCGGCGAGCTTTGGTCCGCCCATAGCGACTGCGAGCGCCCGCGCCGCTTTTTTATTCTTTTTACTTCCTTTTTTTTACCTTTAATAAACTTTTTCCTATTGGCCGTAGGAGGAAATTATAACTTTTTGTCGGGCCCGGAATAAAATTTATAGCAGGTGGAATGTAGAGGCGGATTATGTAATATCGATCGAAATCGGGTATCGATTGTCGCTATTGGATGGCTGGCGGCCAATAGCGTCAGAGATCGATAACCTGATTTAACATAGATCAAGTCTTGGATACCAATTGGGTGTCTTACGTTTCTTTTCGAATATGAATTTATGACGTATGGTTGCATATTAGGATGTGAAATGGTGAAGCTACCTCACGTGGTCAAATTGATCACTAATTTAATTTAAAATATCACTTAAATGTTTCTTGGGGTGTTGTTTCTACCTCCACCACTAGGTAGTTACTAACGCAGTTTTGAGCATCATTGGTCACAAAAGGGTTAATAAAATTTTATCAGACGTGGCCGATTGACCTTTGTTTCGGTCGTTTACGTTCTGCCTACCTCATTAGGGATAAAGGCGTGATTATATGTATGGTCACAAAATTCCTATGAAATCTAATTAAAAGGGAATCTCTACAACGCCACTGACGTCACAGTATGTCTGGCAGGGTACTAGTCGAAATCAATATACCTAAGCCTAAACGATCGACACGACAAGAAGAAGAAAAGAAGGTGAGTCATTCCATGCATGGCTTTTTCATTTCCAAAAATAAGGGTAGAAATAGGCTCTGCTTACCCCGTTTGGGATAAAAACTTGATTGTTGTATGGGCAAGTAGCAAAGAAAGATTATCAGTCAGTAGGTACGAGTAGGTACCTATATAGTTTTCTGGCTGCGTGAATCAAACCAAGCCTGGGCCTGGCGTGGCGTGGCGTGGCGTGGCCTAGCTCCAGAAACGCGATCTTGCGTGACGGGGCGGGGCAGGGTGCCCAAATTATTAAAATTTTCGACCCCGCAGGTTCCGTGCTTGGCTGTTCCAACTTAATTCAAATTTGAACGTATAGGTAGGGTAGGTATACGTATATAACTTTTTATTTATAGCACCATCAACAGACTACATACAGGTAGGTACAGTTGTGATTTTTCGCATCGTTGGTAATTTAAATCAATGGATAAATCTGTTAACTTTCCATACGAAGTGACAGACAGGTGTTAAGTAGATATGTTCATCGATTCCCAGGGGGGAAACACAATGTTGATATTTGAGAATTTATCACTTTGTGAATTTTTCCCCAGTTTGGTTAGGACATTGCAGGCTGAATCACCTGATTGTCCGAAAAGAAAAAGATTACGTGCTTCGGAGGGCACGTTAAGCCGTCGGTCCCGGTCGCTATCTTTGATAGTGGTCGTTACTCAAACCATGTCAGAGGCCTGATAGTTGTGCTACTAGGCGGTTTTAAAACTCCGACACCAGGGTCCATCGGTTCGATAGACTCGATACCCACTCGACAGAAGAAGTAGGTAGGTATGTTTTAAGTTTATTGTAAAGGAAAGAAAAAAAAATATCCCTTAAATTAAAACAATAAAAACAACTGCGAGTGCTGTTTTTACAATTTGGGACAGTTACATCAAATATTACTTATTGCATGAAAAACACAAATTAAAAACACAGGTGAGAATGAATGATGCCCGCGTTCCAGTTCATGTGTTAACAACAGTATTACAGCCTTAACACGTTCACTGCTTACAAATGTCAGCGAAGGACATCAAAGCGTCCGGTTAGTTAATTTTAAAAACATATTAATGACCACATTTGTACATGTCACACTCAAATGGGACTCGTGACAAAATATTGACACGTTCTGTCGAGGTGTCCAGAAAAAAACTCTAATTAAATGAATTTAGGTATGCGTACCAGGTAATGGTCACAATGAAAGGGGAAATATTTTATTCGATAAATTTTTTGAGAGTTATTTATGTTTTGTTACTACGTTACCTAAGCTACGAGTCTGACAGACTACATCTTTCAGATTGCAAAATTTTGTTATTTTGTAAAGCAGGTATGTACTCGTAATTTGATGATTTTAGACGGGAATTGTAGCACCCTCAAATATATTTATTTGAGGGTATTTATTTTAGATAGGATATAATAACTTTTTCAGTGTCAATGAACGCTCTATTAAAACTTTTGATGTTGGTAATAACATGTTGTTTTACCCTATGATATGAAATAAAAGCATGAATTTTGAGCGAAGCATAGCGGCACTAACTCGATTAATATGCGGCCAACGTGAATATTAGGGTTCCTTATAGCACTAATACTATTCTAATGCCATTGCCAGTTGTTATAAGATTGAGCAACATTAAAACTTATTTACCTGACAAGCAGAAATATTAAAAGAAAACAACCGCTCTATTTACGATGTTATGTTAATAAGCTCATACATTCTATATTAAATATAACTATTTAATATAGAATGTATGAGCTTATGGCGTCACATTTTTGGTCATCGTAGGCTTAGTCCAATTAATTGTTTTAAAACTTTTTCATGTAAATCGAGTTTGTCTTTTTAACTCACGGTAAATAAATTGAAAATTTCTTCCAACGCACCACTGCAGGCTGGCAGCATTTCCGCGCCGTGTCTTAAATTGTGATAGTATCGGAAACCTCAAATATACAGACACCGTAACACGGATCCTTTTAAATTTTACAATAAGTTTTGTAAGTTAAGCAAATTAATTAAACTACAGAACCCACGACTGAACAGTATTTTTTTTCTAAAACTAGGATGTAGCGTCACGCCGCTGATACATTCGTTACGAATCCAACCGGTGATTTGTTTCTAAATCCGTAAAAAATGTTTTACGAAAATATATTTCATGACTATGACACATTATTAATATGGCTTTGATTTGATGTTGTGTGTTACTAATCATAGTTTTCAAGCTGTAGTCTGTAAAGGATTCTCCATATTTTTTGATGATTTTGTCCCATTGGGAGGCCATTGGCCAGCAGTGGGACAGTATAGGCTAGTCTAATTATATTGTCCCATTATTGTGTGATGTCTTTTGGCAGCACCATTTCTCGTAAGGCAACAATCAAACTTATTTTCAGAGGCTCACGTTATAACGTAGAATGGTGAATGGTATAACATCATTATTGGCAGATGCATCTAAAAATATAGCTTTTAAGTAGAAATAAAAAAGAAAACATGTTCCCCTAGATTCGCAAAACAAAAACTTGACTTTAAACTCGTAGACCAGAAGAAAAAAACTGGCAGGTGATCAGAAAACCACCTGACTCCCAAGAATGCTAAATTGCATTCTGATAAATGTTAAGCAAAATGTAAAAGAGCAGGTCGGACGTCTGATGCTATAATTGGCACATGATCACAGAATGATTACACATTTTATATGCTAAAGATTGTTGAAGTTGGCAAATCCATTAACGTCAAAATTTGATCTTGCATAGGCACTACGATATCATTTTTATAGCTAGATACGAGTAGAAATTGACCAACTGGTCAAAAAAGATTTCCTACTGTGGAATTCATATAATCACGCCTTTATCCCTAATGGGCTAGGTAGAGCGGAAACTACCTAAACAAAGGTCGTTCCGCAACGTCTGACAAAGTTTAGAGGGTTTCTTAAGATAGATTTGTGGGTATATTGATTGCTGTAGTGACAGGTTGTCAGCCCATCGCCTAAATTGCAATATACTGAAACCCTCGGATCCCTTAGCTGGTTTTTACAGCTTGCCCGGGAGGAAATTATGCTGGCACATTTGACATCTGACACATGTTTTTCTCTCACTCCCAGTCCAGCATGGAATTTTAAAAAGATTTTCGATTAAAAGACATGAAACTTTGTTTACCTTTATTCTAAAACCGAGTTAAAAATACTATAGGTGAGTATAGCAAAATCGATCCTTCCCCAGTCACGGGAGCACCATATTCAGCAATGCAATGTTGTCGATGGTATAAATAAAGTAAATACAATAAAGCTTATATAGGTGCAATTAATAAAGCTGAACTAATTCGAAGATGTTTTACCTTCAATTCTACTGTCTGATGTGAGTCGGTGTAGTGTTCGCCTGATGACGTATTGGGTCCATCAATATGCGTCCAAAGCCACATTAACCCCCTCAAATGAGGTCGGACACCGTTTAATAGAATTAAACGTTCCGACGATCGGGTAAAGGGTTATTACCGAATAAATTATTCAGGTATACTATCTTTTAGAGTTGAAGTGGCATTGACTAATTTGTTTGAAATAGGTAAACAAATACGATGCTTCCTTTTCTCTGTCTACTTAGGGTTTATTGTTTCTAAATTTCTTGACGTTTTAAATAAAATTGTTTTATTTTTTCTTGGTATATCCCTGCCAGGAACATACCTGTCATAGAGAAAAATAGAGACTTATGCATTTCCTACAAGCCCTTCTCTATGGTACCTCTGTGACAGGTATTTTTAATTCGTGTCAGGGGTATAATGTTTTGTATAAAATATCTTTGACATAAGTTATGCTTCGTGATCTGTCAGGTACCTTTAAAAGTAGCTTTCCACGCAACTTGCCTATCTGATGGTTTACCTAGAATAGGCGATTTGACTTACCTTGTGCAGTCTCCCATATACGCGACGCATTAAGTTATTCTGAGAATCATGTACTGTAGGTTAGTACAATTCGTTTTGAACTGTTCCTCGCTCTTATAAGTTGTGGTCGATAAATTCATGGTCTTGTATTGGAGTTAAGGTGGCTTGGAAGAAATTGCTACCTTAGCAATAAGGCCGCCTATGTTGTCTTTTGTTGTTATCTGTTGTGTTGTATGATTTGTATTCATACGTGCAATAAAGTATTTTAATGTTATGTTATGGTAAAATATTGACGTGAAAGGCAATTAGTCCCATTGATCAATCTTAAAGATCTTCACTCTAACATATATTTTTAGGTACCTAAACGCATACGCTTCTTATTGCGACTGTCTTGCAAATGTAAGCAGTGAGGTTACTCAAGTTAATCTTTGGTCATGAATTATCATCCTAGATAGGCACAGTTTTCCTTGAGTGCTAATCCAATAGTAGACTCTATATCAATAAGTATCAATGCTAGAATCAGAATTCTGTATAAGTAGGGGGGTGCGTGCATAGTAATCGGCAGCTACTGCAGCTATGTTCAACCAGCGTTATTCTTAGAATTTGAGGCAATGGAAATCACTAGCTTAACCCAAGTGGACAATTTTGCCTAGTATGGATGAACAGTTCCTATTCCACATAATAGTAGGTGATGAGATGAATCGTCTGGTATGGCTACGCGGTCAAAAGAGTGAGATTTAGAAGACCAATTTCAAAGTTATACGAAACCAAGTAGTCAATAGTTAGGGTCTTCCTGTACGACAGTTAATTTTTTTCGAGAGATTTTTTATTAGACGGATCTGACATCTAAAAATTTTGGAAAGCATCCCAGTCGACTCGAATGGTAAATTTTGCCTAAACGGTTCCTATTCCAGGTAATAGTGATGATGGGTACGTCGGTCTACCATCCAAGCACCATTCTGAGAAATGTCTGGTATTCGTGACTGAGCGTTATGCGGTCAAGAAGAAGAAGATTTAGAAGAGCAAAGTTCTACGAAGTCATGTCTTTCAAGATTCTTCCTTTATGATAGTTCATGCTATTCGAGATAATTTTTTTAGAAGGAATTTTAAAGTCAAAAAATTCAGGAAATCTCCGTTGACTCTATGATAAATTTTGCCTGAACGGTCCTATTCCACATAATAGTAGGTGATGATGGGTACCTCGGTCCACCATACCAACACCATTCCACCATTCTAAGAATCGTCTGGTGTTCGTGACTGAGCGCTATGCGGTCAAGAGGGGGGCGCGGGGGGCGGGCGGGCGGTGCCGCTGCGTTCTCACGCCTGCGAGGTCACGCCTGCTTTGACCATCGCCGACGGACGGTAGGGTTACCAAGGCATCGGTAGCTGAGATTTTTATTATATTTTTTTACAGAGAATGGCAAGGCAATCAACCCAATGGTCTACCTGATAGTACGTGGGCACCAGAACTTTAAACACTTACTGCCCCATCAAAGACACACTCAACACGTAGGAAAGTAGAGCGTTTTGCTCACTGCGAGATATAATGTAGATTTTTCCCCAGTGCAAGTAAAATTTATTCAGACAGGTATGTGAAGACTTCTTCTTGGCTTTTTACCGCTAAGCTGCAGTCTTCACGTGGCTGCTGGCATGGAATTTCAGAAATCAACAACAAAATCTCGCAAAAGGGTTCAGAAAGAGCTGTGAGTTTATAGCAATCTCCAGAAAATGGTAGCATCTTGAATAATTTATATAAGTCTATACCTATAATTTTCTAAGATGAGAGAACAGAAAAGGACGGAAATAAGTTTAGTCAAGATTTAGGTAAGTCGTGCCCTTTACGAATCGATAGCATTATTGTACCAAAATCATCTTCTTAGCGAGTGGATTCTCGAGTTGAACAACGACCCGAAGAAACCGGGGTTGTCAGAGTTTTCAAACCGCCTTTTAAAACCGCCTTTCAAGTAGCACAGCTATTAGGCCTCTGGTTTGAGTAACGACCACTATCAAAGACAGCAACCGGGACCGACGGCTTAACGTGCCCTCCGAAGCACAGAATCCTTTTTACTTTTAGAACATCAGGTGATTCAGCCTGCAATGTCCTAACCGAACTGGGGAAAACCTCACAAAGTGATAAATTTACAAATATCAACTTTGTGTTTCTCCCTGAATCGAACCCAGGACCTCCGGATCGTAAGCCCATGGCTCTGCCCACTAGACTACGAAGGCAGTTAAAATCATCTTCTAAATTGTACGTACCTACTTCCTGCATTCTAACATACTTAGATGGTAACCCTACTGGCAGCTCAACATTACTTACCGACCATGTACTGGCTTGAATAATGGAATCGACTTTACGGTTACGGAGTTTCTCTATGCGCAATATTTCAACATTTTTTATATTACTAGGAGACTCCGTGTGATTTTGATTTGTGATGAAGATTTCGAAGTCCATCTTTTGTTGAGTGGCTAGAAGGAAATTAATCATCAAAAAACTAAAGAATGAAAAATAGTGTTGTAATTTGTTTTGTCTAAATTTAAATGAATACGAGTAGGTATAGTTAAATAAAGCTGTTATTATTTAATTTATTAAGTTTTATTGAAATTTATCTGTATTTTGTGTACATAATACAACTTGAACCCAACTATATCCTACCTTTTTAGCAGATCAATGATTAGTTTAGTTTTAGTATTATAATCGGCTCCAATTCCAAAGCATTAACTACTCTACGAGCACTTATAAATTTGTTGAGAAGACTCAGATTATTTGATTTCTTCTTGTTTTGTCTATCAATTTTCCAGCCTAATATAAACATACATACATAAATCACGCCTTTATCCCTTACGGGGTAGGCAGACCGTTTAACGCCTCGTAAAAGGCGCTTTCGCCACAAAAAATGAGGGCAATTTTAGATTGTAATATGTATTGCTATAGTGACAGGTTGTCAGCCCATCGCCTAAATTACAATACACTGCAACCCTCGAGTCCCTTTTGCTGACTTCAACAGCATGCCCGGGAGGAAGGGCAGCTGGAACATTCTATGTTTTTCTATCTCTCCCAGTCCAGCATTTAAGAAAAGCCAGCCTAATGCTGGAGTAGATTTCCTGGCTATAGTCTTCTTCTTCTCCACTTTTCCCGGCATCAGTTGGTGTAAAATATTTCACTTGTATGATAGACATCGTATTTTTTTATGAAATAAATATTGTCGTATTTATAACTACATACATACGTACATCACATATCATACATACATACATACATACATAAAATCACGCCTTTATCCCTTACGGGGTAGGCAGAGCGTTAAACGCCTCGTAGAAGGCGCTTTCGCCACGTCTGACAAAAATTTAGTGCAATTTTAGATTAAAATATGTATTGCTATAGTGACAGGATGTCAGCCCATCGCCTAAATTACAATACACTGTAACCCTCGAGTCCCTTTTGCTGACTTTTACAGCATGTCCGGGAGGAAGGGCAGCTGGAACATGCTATGTTTTTCTATCTCTCCCAGTCCAGCATGGAAAGATCACATATCATCACGCCTTTATTCCTAATGCGGTAGACAGAGCATAAACAACCTAAACAAAGGTCATTTCACCACGTCTGATAACATTTTGAGGGTGATCTAAGATAGATTTGTAGGTATATTACTGTAGTGACAGGTTATCAGCCCATCGCCTAAATTGCAATATACTGAAACTCTCGGATCCCTTAGCTTTTTTTTAGCATGCCCGGGAGGAAATGCAGCGGACACATTCTATGTTTTTCTTTCGCTTCCAGTCCAGCATGAAAGAAGAAAACAGAAAGCTAGTATAATATAGGGTATAATAACTCTTGAATCCTTGTAATAGGTACATATTATATATTGCAATACATATTACAATCTAAAACTGCCCTCAATTTTTGTCAGACGTGGCGAAAGCGCCTTTTACGAGGCGTTAAACGCTCTGCCTACCCCTAAGGGATAAAGGCGTGAATTATGTATGTATGTAATCCTTGTACGTATCCACAGAGCGGCGGTTCACAAAGCCTGCGTTATCCCGGATGAGCGCGTCTTTGTGACGTCACTGAGGAAACAGATAAACCTAATGTATGTTTGTATGTACGCTCACACGGTACCATTCACTTTGACGCATACATAGAATACTATTAAATTTATCTTGATTTACTGTATTAGGTGCAGTTTGGTCTTTATCAAAGAAAAAGTATATTTCATTATATTATCGTGGTCGTTTCTCATACCACGTCAGAGGCCTAATAGCTGTGCTACTAGGCGGTTTGAAAACCTTTGACATCAGGGTTCATCGCGTCGTATGTTTTGAGAATCCATTCGCTAAAAAGAAGATTATATTATCGTGTATCCTCTATGATAGTAAAAAAATGTTTGTTTTTTAACGTAAATATTACGTTAATTTCTTCCATGCTGGACTGGGAGAGATAGATAAACATAGAATGTTCCAGCTGCCCTTCCTCCCGGGCATGCTGTAGAAGTCAGCAAAAGGGACTCGAGGGTTACAGTGTATTGTAATTTAGGCGATGGGCTGACAACCTGTCACTATAGCAATACACATTATAATCTAAAATTGCCCTCAATTTTTGTCAGACGTGGCGAACGCGCCTTTTACGAGGAGTTTGACACTCTGCCTACCCCGTAAGGGATAAAGGCGTGATTCTATGTATGTATGTATGTATGTATTACGTAGGCATTCGTATATGTATACATAAATTATGGTATTATGCATAAATCGTTTCCGTTCCAGGGCTACGTAAAAGGTGTTTTTCTGGTTCTGCAATATATACCACTTCTTCTTCTTCTTCGTGTCAATTATCCAAAGGATTCTGAATTTTCCTCTGCCAATATTTAAATATATACTACTGAGAATTGTACTTGCTATTTGTCATTTTTTTTTACATAATATGATGTACATACATACATACATATAATCACGCCTTTATCCCTAACGGGGTAGGCAGAGCGCAAACGACCCAAACAAAGGTCGTCCCGCCACGTCTGACAAAATTTTTAGGGTTATTTAAGATAGAATTCTAGGTATATTGCTGTAGTGACAGGTTGTCAGCCCATCGCCTAAATTACAATATACTGAAACCCTCGGATCCCTTAGCTGGATTTTACAGCATGCCCGGGAGGAAATGCAGCTGGCACATTCTATGTTTTTCTCTCGCTCCCAGACCAGCATGGAAGTAATAAGTATAATATGATGTATTACAATAAAAACACGTGTCATCCAGTGATCATATATTTAATACTGACAACTTCGTTTGTTTGTTTTTAAACGGCCTTCGGGTGCAATTTTCTTGATAGGGCCTTGTTTACTGAACGGACATTGAGACAGATGGTTAGCGTGTCAGTGCCAATGAGCACTTGATCACATACATTATTAAAATGGAATACAAGTACATCATCATCTCCCGTACCTCACGGGGTCGGTTACCTAAACCCGGGTGTTAGGGTCAGCGTCCCGCAATTTGATAGGGGTTGCTCAGTCAACGATGTCGTGTGAACAACTTCCTCCAGGTTTTCTTTTTAAAGAGTGAAAAAACAAATTATCTGATCGAGGTGGACATTCTGAATGGAAAAGCCAATTTATTTTTTCACTTCCTAATAAATATTCTTGAGGAAGTTGTTCAGTGTTGTTGACTGAGCCCCTATCAGATTGCGGGACGCTGTACCTTACACCCGGTATAGGGGATTGAACGAGGGTACTGGTTTTTAAACAGAATGACTGCCATCTAAACTCCGCAACCCAGAAGGCAAACCAGACCCAATACTTGCCAGCTGTCAGAATTTTCAACTCGCTAATGCTTAGAAATGGCCTCTGATATGGTTTAAGTCTAATAACTACGATATGAACCGGGACCAACGGCGTAACGTACCTTCCGAAGTACGAAAACGCTAGAGTTGTTATATCTGTACCGGTCACCCATCTATGGCCTGGCCACGGCGATGGTTGCTTAACATTTGTTATCGGAATGAATAAGCACTAACCATTTGAACAACAACTATAATACAAGCGCGCTTGACATACAAGAAAAAGACAGGTGTACCTAGGCATCAGCCTTATCTGTTCCCATGCATTTGATAGCCCATTTTTTTTTTTAATTTCAGCTTAAATTTTTATGAAACGGATCGCAACAAAGCATAATTTATCTACATATTATTTGGAGAAAATGTATATTTTACGTCTTTACAAAAAATAAACTAAGTAGTTCACTGAATTGACACCCATTTCCAAATAGTTTTATTTAACCAGAGACATTACCTTTATTCCAATAGGATAAAATCGAATAATGTTATTTCTGAATCGCATGTTATGTTCAAACTATGTCGAGATCCCCGGAATATCTCATTGCTAAGGAGCCCACACCGTGACTCGGCAGAAGCCGGGAAAAATAGCACCTCCAGTCCCGGCCCTTATTCACACCAGAGCCTTTGAAATGATTCAAATCAGAGATTTCAGGACGATACCCGATTGTATTATTCCGGTTTCCTAACCAAAAATCCAATTGTGCGCCGATCCCTTTCGCGAGGAGTCCCGCAGCGATTGGCTCAATCGAAAATAGAACGCGATGAATAACCGCGAATAATACGTTGTCATCCGCCATTATTATCTCACAATGATACAGTGCTTTTATGATAAAAATCTCGAATAACAATCGTGGAATCGTACGGATAATGATATTTTAAATAAATAAGATATCATGGCAATATGTGTAATAGGGGCATAATTAAAATAATTATCGTGATTTCTTTTATACGGAGGTTGGCCGTGTAAAACGCTGTATTGGGAATAACTTCATAAAATTGTAGGCATTTATTGTTATACAATACTTCAATGTTATTATTGGAGCTATTATACGTGGGACACTCAGAAAGTTTTGCGACACTAAAAAAAAATGTTCTACAGGTACATATATTTTTATTAAATCTTTTCAAAGTACTCTCCACCAGCCTCTATACAAAGATTCATGCGTCTGAACCAGTTTTCAAAACACTTTTTCCAGTCCGCCGTAGACACCTCGTTTACAGCCTGCTCGAACGCAGCCAGCGCATCTTCCGGCGACGAAAATTGTATCCCCTTCAGCTGATTTTTTATTTTTGGAAATAATAAGAAGTCACACGGTGCTAGATCAGGGCTGTAAGGAGGGTGACCCAGGAGTTTGACTGGTGTGCTGTCCAGGAAGTCCCTCGTTTTGAGCGCGGTGTGTGCAGGCGCATTGTCGTGGTGGAGCAGTAGTCCGCGGAGCCCTGTGTTTGGTCGCTTGTTACTCACAACAGAAAAAACTTCTGGTAAACATTTGGTAGTATACCATTCGGCGTTAATGCTTCTTTGATCTCGTAAGGGAATTGAGGCCAAGTGGCCAGTCAAATTAAAAAAGCTGGCGATCAAAATCTTCCCCCCGCTTCGAGATCGCTTCACTTTGGTAGGCGTTGGTTCATTTTGAAACACCCAAACTGTCGACTGGCGCTTGGTTTCTGGATCGTATTGATAAATCCAGGACTCATCACCTGTTACGATGTCGTAAACACGCCGAGACGAGCCTGCTTCAAATTTGTTGAGCATATCACGGCACCATTCCACCCGGGCCTGCTTCTGAGCGTCGGTGAGGTAGTGCGGCACCCAGCGCGATACTATCCTCCTCACGCGAAGATGCCCATGTAGAATCTCGTGAACGCTTCCCGATCCAATCTTTAATATGTGCTGAATCTCGTGATATGTAATTCGCCTATTATCTTGGATTAAATTTTTCACTGCTAGCACGTTTTCTTCCGTAATAGCCGTCAAAGGGCGACCGCTTCTTTCTTCATCCCCCAAGGTTGGTCGACCGCGCCTAAATTCGTTATACCAACGATACACGGTTGCCTTGGAGGGGCTTTCATCCATAAATGCCATTTGAAGTCTATCGAACGATTCATCCGTTTTCAGGCGACACTTGAAATCGTAAAAAATCATAGCTCTAAAATGTTCCCGGCGCAGATCCATTTTTCAGTAAGACACGATACTTTGAATTGGCTCGCAAAAAATGTGGAGGGAAATTTTGAAAATGGAACACACATATTTTTACTTACAAGTAATCATATTTTCAAAAAAGATTCTAACCGGCCAGTCTGCCATATATAAAAACTATTTATCGCAATACTTTCTGAGTGGCCTGGTATTTAAACACTTCATACGTTTTAATGTTTTTTATTCACTGGTAGGTTGTTCAAGGCTATATAAAACGGAAATAATGGATTAGGACACTAACAGCCAAAAACAAAGCAATACAATATACTAGCTTTCCACCCGCGGTTTCAACCGCGTTAAAGGAGTTTTTTCCGTGGAACTGAAGATTTTTCGCAAAGTAGCCTTTGTCCTATTCCAGGACTTAACCTATAAGTATCGAGTTTCATATCGATTCGTTCTGTGCTTGAAGCGTGATTGAGTAACCAACATCAAAAACTTTCTCATTTATAATATAAGTACGCTTTAGAAACATCTTAATAAATTGAATCAATCTTTACAATATACTAAGAACAAAAATTGCCCCCCTAAATGCGCGTTTCAAAGGTATAGTGCGTTTGTGTAGCATTGGCGCATCGCTACTTGCCCTGTGGCGGCCGGAATGATAAATGATCCGAGCGAGCGCACCTCGCTCCGGACGTTGACAATGTACTGCAGTTAGAGAGCATTGGCTCATGTCGATATTTGCTTTTGCAGTATGTTTTTGTATTTTGGGACATACCTTTAGCGAAACCTTTTACCTTCATTTAGGTCACTACTGCTTTTACCATTGCTACGCACAGCTTATTTTATTACACCTTACAGTGTATAGCACTGCCTCTGTGGTCTAGTGGCTAGTGCCATGGACTCCTGATCCGGAGGTCCAAGGTTCGATTCCCAGGGGGGAAACACAAAGTTGATATTTGAGAATTTATCACTTTGTGAATTTTTCCCCAGTTTGGTTAGGACATTGCAGGCTGAATCACCTGATTGTCCGAAAAAGAAAAAGATTTCGTACTTCGGAGGGCACGTTAAGCCGTCGGTCCCGGTCGCTGTCTTTGATAGTGGTCAGTGTCAGAGGCCTGATAGTTGTGCTACTAGGCGGTTTAAAAACTCTGACACCAGGGTTCATCGGGTCGATAGACTCGATACTCACTCGAAAGAAGAAGAAGAAGAAAAAGTGTATAGCAGTGGTTTTCAACCTTTTTGACTACGCGACCACCTTGTATACTAAAAATATCTGGCGACCTCCTAGGTCAAAGCATTTTAGTATTTTTCTCTTTTTTATCCAGTAGATCGCAATAGGTCTCTCTCTGGGTACACCATTTTACCATCAAATGTTCAAAACTTTGTAATGACAAATAGTATAAAAAATACCACTAATATAAAAATACCAGCAAAAGCATAAGTAAACTTTTTATGACCTGAATTAATTTATCGATGTGTACAAATAACCAATCAACAAGGAACGCGAGCGTAGCGAACGCGACATTCAAGTCATTTAAAGCAAACACAAAGCCTTTTTTGACGTACTAACATTGGTCTTTTTACCGGCGTCTGCTCGCGACCCCACGCGACCCCCGAAGGAAGGCTCCGCGACCCCCCAGGCGGTCGCGACCCACAGGTTGACAGATCTAGTGTCTTGTACAGAATTTTTCTCAACCACTCGCATATCTTTTTGGATTGGATGTTGATGTTCAGCTGAGCTGTGTTTTATTTTATTAAAAAAAACATCTGTATTTTTAATTTTATTTAAGGACATCTGGAAAATTTAGGATTCAATGCACACAGCCGCGACTACACACACCGCGGAGACAGAACAATGTCAATTGAGCTCGCAGTAAGATGATGACGTCACTAAACGTCACCCCTCTACCCCCGCCCCTACCTACCAGGGTCTCAGGAAGACAAAGATAACGAGCACCAGATTTGTGTACGGGAAATTTATGAACGAGGAAATATTGCGCGTTGACGCGATGACGCGGCGAAAAAGTGACGTTGAGGGAAACTGTTCCGGAAGAATCGCGGGTAGGTGCATGCAGTACAGCTCTAACATGTTCCTGAGAACCTAGTTGTATAACGCATACATACATATAATCACGCTTTTATACCTAATGGGGTAGGCAGAGCGAAAACGACCCAAATAAAGGTCGTTTCGCCACGTCTGACAAAGTTTTGAGGGTTATTTAAGATATATTTATAGGTATATTGCTGAAGTGATGGGTTGTCAGCCCATCACCTATATTTCAATATACTGAAACCTTCGGACTCTTTAGCCGGTTTTTACAGCACGCCCGGGAGGAAATGCAGCTGGCACATTCTAGGTTTTTCTTTCGCTCTCAGGCCAGCATAAAAGCACATGTATAACAGGGCGGTTCTTGAATTCTTAAATAACTGGAAATATACCTAGTAGGAACAATTGGGATATTTGGGATCTCCACAATAAAAGTATTTATTTGGTAAATAATTTGTAGAAGAACAAATTCAAAGTTAAAACTCATATATAGCTACAGGATCGAGTATGAACTTTTATGTTTGTAAAAACTTTCATCTAATACAAGAATATTCAATTATATTTCAAAATCTCCAGCACTGTGAAGAGGTAGAACGGCAGAGGAAGAGGAAGCCGACGGAAGTGACGTCACGGGCTCTATCTCGCACGCTGATTGCTCGTAAACCCGGAGCCAAGCTGATAAAGATACACTGTCACAAACACGGACTTCTCGTTCGAAGTAGATGCAATAACATACATACGGCCGTTAAAATCTTCTTAGTAGAGTTACAGAATATGTAATAGTACTACATACAGAATGGCCACACACCTCCCCTCCTAAATCCAATATACGTCACACTCCGCGCCGGATTGCGGGTCACATTGTGCGTACGCTTAGCGGGCATGGCGCGCGCATGTTTCCCAGTGTAACGGAAATAAGAGAGACGGTAAGTAACTGCTTACAAAATATGCAACCTAACCTATTCTAACTATTCAGTTACAGTGAAATACTTTAAAACGTTGCTTTAATCAAGAACCAGATTAATCAAGTGATGATTATGATCGGTATAACAAAATTTGTCAACCCTTATAACACGCACACAAACACATGCTAAGTGCAACATGCAGTCTGTCGATGTATGACCAAAATGATATTGTAGTTAGGAGTGTCCGAGCTGTTGTAGAGACTTATGATATTGATTTTTAAAGTTTTTGTGCTTCGGGAAAATTGTGCAGTACTTTTTTTACACCATTTATAACCAATTTTAATTTTAATCTTATTAGAACTGCACAAAATAAATACAGTTGGTCATAAAAATTGCTAACCATATGGTCAAGTGTAGGGTGTGATTTTACCCATGATACTGAGCAACTTTCCCCAAGGAACATAGGTCGAAATACAAAAAAGGTTTAGGCCCTCCCATACAAAGGATAACAGCGGCTCGATTCAATTTGTATGGGAGATAAAAATATTTTTTAATTTTTCGACTTATGTTCCTTGGGGAAAATTATTCAGTTACATGGTTAGTAGTAAAATTGTTCAGTTACTGTCACAGCCATAATAAAGTATGATCAGCAATTTTTTTCAATTTCAAAATTATTTTCCTTTTTCTCAGCATTGTGGTCCATTCATCCCGCGTCCCCTCAGTACGTTGCGTGCCCACTGCGCGCATTCCCTCATTGTTTTAATTTCGCTCTCATCACTAATTGCCAGAAGCCGCATTTTAAACTCCCCGCAAACGTTTTTAACAACCACCTCATTGCATTTTAAAAGAAAAGGATTATAATTTCTTCTACCCCTTCTCGGTAGGCGGGATTCTCTTTTATTAATTCAGTCACTTGTTCCAAGATTTTTTTTTTGTTCGACCGTTTTAAGCTCCATCCTGTTTTAATTTAACGGAATTTATATTTTCCGGGATTACTTTCGGTTTTTGTTATCGCTTTTTAGTTACTTTTTATTTTTGTTTTGCGTTCCTATTTATCGTATTTGTGTCTTCCATAGAAATCGTCAACGGGATAGGGATCCAATGACATCTCGAAGGTAAAAAAATAGCTTCATAGATTAAAACATCCTTGATTAAAACGTAGCAGATTCGTAAAGATTTTAAAATTCTACGATGCACAGAATCCAAAAAATGTAAATTAAAACTTTTGTACACACGTATAAGACCAACTTATTTCTATGCAGCGTACGTTAGGTATATCACGAAAAAGTGAAACGAAAATGCCACTAATTTTTCCGTCGTCGTATGCCGCGCGGGGCAGGAAGGTGCGTTGTTTTTGCGGCAAATGGCGATATGATGACGGCCGCTGTGCGCACGGGCCGCCCAGCCCGCCCTGCCCCTCCATGCTAATACCCCACATGAATATTTATAAACCTAAAGGCAAAAAACAATACAATTCTGCTAACGTGATTACAGAAGCTCGGAGTTTGGTTTGCCGTGACGGATGTGTGAAGGTCAAATGATGACGCAATGGTTGTTGGAATCCTTTGTTTGACAGGAAATCGTTTTAGCTATGGATTTTAGCTGAGGCTTTTTTAATACAAGGAAATTAGGAGCTCAAAGTTACACTTGGATGGGATTTGAACCCACGATCTTTGGCGTGCCGTGCCTGAACTCTAACCACTAAGCCACAAAGTTATTCAAGCCGAAAATCGTCTATATCAAAAAAAAAATACTTATTCAATTAACGAAGTTCGCTAGAGTAAACAAAATTTTTATTAGACTATGCTTAACTCTGATAAGAGACAATAGCAATTAGTTATCTCTTAAATTAATAAAATAGCGGAAACAGTAAACATTGCTTTGTAAGCAAGTGATAAAAACTCAAACACGAAAGTTGTATTTCTGCTTCGCAACATAATAAAAAATCATTTTAAATGTTATACATATTCTATACCTAAATTATATTAAATCAATTTTAAATGAAACACATTCCATACCTAAATAACAAATCCTTGTTTATGTAAACCTGTATAGTTGGATACTCTTCCAAGCTGGACTGTGAGCTAGAAAAAAACATAGAATGTGCCAGCTGTACTTCCTCCCGGGCATGCTGTAAAAATCAGCTAAGGTATCCGAGGGTTTCAGTATATTGCAGTTTAGGGGATGGGTTGACAACCTGTCACAACAGCAATATACCTACAAATCTATCTTAAATAACTAACAAAACTTTTTTTAGACGTGGCAGAACGACCTTTTTTTAGGTCGAATACGCTTTGCCTACCCCATTAGGGATAAAGGCGTGATTATATGTATGTTTGTTAAAACAAACTCAAAGACGAAAGTTTTATTTTTGCTGCGAAGCATTGTAAAAACAATTTAAAATTATACACATTCTATAACTAAATTACAAATCCTCGTATATGTATGTATGTATAGTTAGATAATGCAAAAAGGGGATTGTAGAGGATTTAAATTTAAATTGCACGGCCTCTATCTAACAGGTGTCACTCATGTTGCCTGTGATAGATTGCCGATTGTATCGCTCAGATGTAGTGGGAGTATTTTTATGCTAGTGGAAGCCGATATATTGTAGAGATAAAAGGATAAAACAGTAGCTTTATTATTATCATGTTTATCTTGCTTATTATTTGTTGTATCCAACTTCTTCGACGTAATCAGATAATAAAGTTTATAAAACAGTTGGTTATTCTGTGATGATTAACATCCATATCTGTTGATTTCCTTTTATAAGGCACCCGGATTTCCATATCAAAAGTAATGGAACTGCGTAGAATTGTCAAGCTTGAAGATGCATGAACTTAATTTGACACGGAAATTCTCGCATTCCGTATCTTTCTAGTATGGAGACCACGGTTTTTCATGGACCATAACCGATACGGTTAAATTGCTTTAGAGGAACTAAGAGAGTAATGGCGCTATTCTAAGTTAAGCTAAATGTATCTTTGTTTATAATACCAGGTGTAAGGGACAGCGTCCCGCAAACTGATAGGGGTTGTTCAGTCAATGATACTGAACAACTTCCACCAGGGTTCTCTTTCAAGAGTAAAAAAATAAAATGACTTTTCCATACAAAATTTTCACTTCGGTCAGACAATTTGTATGGAACAGCCATTTTTTTCACTTTCTAAAAAAAAATACCTAGTGGAAGTTGTTCAGCGTCATTGACTGAGCAACCCCTATCAGTTTGCAGAACGCTGTCTCCTTACACCCGGTATAACCTCCGCTGTCCAGCAAAAAGTTGATCAAAGTTCCTGCCACTGACAAAAAGTGGCCTTCACAAACACCGAAAAGAAAAATAAAAACACAATTTTAAATGCACATAATTTGAACGGCAACCCGCGAGATAGCTAACAGACGGAAAATATTAAAGGGAACTTTACCTACATTTTTAGAGGAAGTTTTCTTTATCCGTCGAATAAATCGAAGGTGGGAGGGAAAAGTTGCGGCGGAAGTAGAAATCTGTTGTTTTATTCATGAAAAAATAAAGAAGGGAAAAATGTGGAATGCCTTGCAGTCTGCGTGCTCTTTTAAAGTTATTTAAACTAGCAAATCTAAAAGTTGCAGCGCACTCGGCTGATATACAACTTTGCCAACTGTTTACCAAGCAGACTGTTTTAAATCTCTAGCGTGGCTTTAGAATGAAGATTGTAAGTTTAATCTGCATAAACAAAGCTGAGAAAACTTTTTGTGTTACTAAGGCCCGCATTTATAAAGCAATCTCAAGACTGAGAGCAGTATTAAGTATTGATTTGACATGTTATGTACTGAAATGACATTTGTGATACGAACTTAAGTTCGCTATCAGTTTCAAGTGCTGATCATAGATACGGGCCTTAGTATTTTTTTATAAAGGTTGGGAAAGATGATTGGAAAGTAAAGAAAATAATCTGATTAGATTCAAGAATCTAATTTGAACGATAGGGTTGAATCAAACTATACTTATTTGTAATGCAATGAAATACATTATTAGTTCAATTTATAACTAAAATATGTCTGAAAATATAGATTTTCTAAAGCTCCTAAAACTGCATTGATTTGGCGGCACTCCTTTTCCTCCAAACACCCAATGACTCGAGTAAACAATCAATCAAAATAAAGCAAAACACGAGACAGAACTAAACAAGTGGAGTCGACGACAAATCCTCACGCGGGGTATCCATTAAACAATGCAAATTTGTTGTAATCCCCACTTCCAAAACACGCCGAGTGAAATATTTAATTTTCATAAAGTATACATTAGACGAAGCGGGGGAGAGGTCCCGAAATCATCGTGAGTTGAGACAATTTTGATACCTACTTACTTTGCCAATTTTGATAGATTATGCGGGTGCCAAGGGGGACGATGTAACATTTTTGTAAGATAAACGCTACGGTTGAAGTTAAATGGTAACATTTTCATTTTAGTATGATTTTACTTAAAGATACGAGCAATAAGAAATACACATTATTACAAATTATTTATTTTGCAAACGAGCTGGGAGCGAGAGAAGAACAGAATGTGCCAGCTGCATTTCCTCCCGGGCATGCTGTAAAAACCAGCTAAGGGATCCGAGGGTTTCAGTATATTGCAATTTAGGCGATGGGCTGACAACCTGTCACTACAACAATATACCTAATCTATCATAAATAACCCTCGAAACTTTGTCAGTCGTAGCGAAACGACCTTCGTGTAGGTCGATTACGCTCTGCCTACCCCATTAGGGATAAAGGCGTGATTACATGTATGTATGTAAGTTTGCTTAGGAATACCTTCTAACCAAGCTATAAAAAACCGGCAATAGAACATTCAAATTTAGAACAAGCTAACGAACAGAAGCGTTCGACGTTTAAAATTTAAAAAATAAACGTCCCAATCGATATGATCTGCCAGTTCAACGGCAGCCGACAGGCGAATTTGCATATCACCGATATAATATCGTCACGCGAAAAACGTATCCCTTACGGCTGTGTACACACGAATGACGCGTGATGCTGCTGGCCTGCCCTGACGTCATCCATCATTCGCCGTGGCGCCTCTACCTAGACTCCTGACAGCCGGGAGGGTGGGCTAGGGCTGGGAACTATCTAATATCAGTAGCATCAGATAGATAGTTGGAACAATAAAAAAAAAAAACTGAATTTTAGATTTAAAGTAAACATATAGAACAAAAAATAATAATAAATTATATTTTGTATTTCCTATTGACCAAAACTCAAAATTAAACTACTGAATTATCAAAATTAAACAGTACAGTTGCTGCAGATTTTGGAGATCTCTTCGTGAAATCATATTCCTTTTTTAATGATGCTGCAGAAATTAGCCACGCCGAATTTACACCTGGCAAGCCTTTTCTTCGATGACATCCTAGATTTTGACCAACCTAATTATTTTAACACTAAAGGAAAAACAAGTGTTATTTATAATGAAAACTGATCGGCTTACTTGTTTGTATTGAAAAGAGGGTTGATTATGAACCTAATTATTTGAGACGGAATCAGCAATAATTTTCTTTAAGCACTTCCGATACGGTTTGAGGAAATTTCAAGCCCTGTTGGCCGTCTATAAACATGGAACGGTAGCATTCCACGCCAGTTTTAGCTTTCAGGTAGGTAACTAAATGCTAAAATGATCTGCCACCGCTATCAAAGAACCTAACGTCTAAACTCACATTCAAAAACATATATGCACACACAATACACTGTTCTTGAAGCCCGAAACTAGAAAAATAACTATAATAACAACTACAGTATTTCCCTTACTTCCATGCTGGACTGGGAGCGAAAGAAAAACATAGAATGTTCAAGCTGCATTTCCTCCCGTGCATGCTGTAAAAACCAGCTAAGGGATCCGAGGGTTTTAGTATATTGCAATTTAGGCGATAGGCTGACAACCTGTCACTACAGCAATATACCTACAAATCTATCTTAAATAACCCTCAAAACTTTGTCAGAAGTGGCGGAACGACCTTTGTTTAGGTCGTTTACGCTCTGCCTACCCCATTAGGGATAAAGGCGTGATTATATGTATGTATGTATGTAGTATTTCCCTATATCGTAACCCATCCCAAAACCGTACAACTACAAAACTGCATCATCTACCCCACAGCTAAAACTCATTTCTTCTTACATCCAGGAGATGGATTAAAGAGGATTGAAGGTGGAATCCTGTGGGTTTCCCCCCGCATCCCTGTCAAACATCGACGAAGAGTTTGACCAACCGAGGCGCGGAGTATTTGACATGGAACCCTCGAAAAACAAAAATAGTAATACAAAAACAAAATAACAACTACAGTATTCCCCGATATCGTACCCCATCTCTATTCCAAAACCCAACCACTACAAACTGCACCGTCTACCCCGCAGCTAAAACTCAATTCTCCTTACACCCCTATCGAAGGTGGTTTCCTGTGGGTTTCCCCCCGCGGGGTGGATCCCTGTCAAACGTCGACGAAGAGTTTGACAGACCGGGGCGCGGAGTATTTGACATGAAGGGGCTTGTTTGATACGCGGAAGGGAGGGGGGTAGGGATTCTGCCCGTCATGAATAGGCAATGCCCGCTTTATTTATAAAGATTGTTAGCTCAGTGAACTTGTGGAATAAACACGTTACGTGTACTATTATTCAATGTTGATGTTATTTCTGCTTGTTTACTAAATCATTTATGGATGATTTTGAAATACAATGTTATTATTTTTCTTATTATTCTACAATGTTGAATATGCCGTAGTTGCTTCTTTTCTCGGGAATACTGATAATGTAAAAAAGGAGCCACCAATTTGACTGGCTAATAAAATCAGTAGCAAAAGGATACGTTTTAATATGCAAAAGTTGTATCTCTCTTTTAGTTGATACTAGCGACCCGCCCCGGCTTCGCACGGACATCATCAGTGTTTCTATACTATATTATGCATGTATTATACATATAAACCTTCCTCTTTAAGAAACCGCATCAAAATCCGTTGCGTAGTTTTAAAGATCTAAGTATACATAGGGATATAGGGACAGAGAAAGCGACTTTGTTTTATGCTATGTAGTTCTAATTATAGTTATTCGTAATTATAACTGAGCTTAGCAAGGAAGTAGTTAGGTACTTGTCAGGCTCCTATACAAAAAAGTACATTCATCTTAAATAGCAAGTATACCCACCTTGAATTTTATTTCTATTCGGGCTATTTATCATTAAAAAAAATAACAACATTTTATTATCTGTATCGAGATCGAGAGGAAATGAAGAGACTGCGGCAAAGGAGTTTATCAACGGCCATTTAATTCCACCACGACGTAACCCCAAAGTCTTGAGGGGAATAAAATCCATAAAAGACACGGAACTGAATGCATACTATTACCACAACCACCACAACTAACCTTACACCCCAGGACATCTTATTCCCCTGTAATAGAGTATATTTTTGCAGTATTTATACTTCTACGTGTGGTTGAGTGTAGGAAATTTGATTATTCCGCGAGGCTGGCCTATCGCCAGCGTTTGACTATTTATCAAGTGCTCTCGCCGCTCGACGGTTTACAAGGATACTAATCATCGGCAAGGGAATTGTATAGAGCTGTTGATACTGGTGTGACAGGGGAAAATTTGTGTGATGTTTTGATTTAAGACTTAAGCTTTACCAAAAGTAATAACTTTGCGCTTGTTATTTTTACCGAAATTTTACATACATTTTTGTTAACAACCGAGTGATAAAAACTATTGGAAATCGAATTAACCTAATTTCTTATATATTTTTTAAGTTCTGTGCTTCGGAAGGAACGTTAAGCCGTTGGTCCCAATTAGCATCGTTTACCGTAGTCATTAGTCGTTAAGCCATTTCAGAGGCAAGTGCTAAGCAGTGGCGGCTTGAAAACTCTGACCTAATCTAGCATTGTGTTTGGTTTCCCTTCCTGGGTTGCGGAGATCAGACGGCAGTTGCTCTATGTAAAAACCAGTACTGTTTTTCAATCACCTAGATTAGGAAGCCGCCCCGTGAGATACGGGATATAGCTAGGAAGACAAGATGATGATGAAATGAAATAAATTTGATTCTCTATTAAAATTTTAATTAACTTGTTGACGTCATTAAGATACAAATCTAAATATTTTTTCGTTAAATGAGGCTGTTACGAGTGAAATATAATTTAAATAGTTCATGTCTTTTGTTTGGAATTAAGCTTCCATTTAATTCTGTGTTTCAGTGTGTTGATGCGTAGGTTAGATCTTCTCAGAAAAATGAAGAAATGTTGTAAATCATCAAAATACTGTATTTGTTATACTTGGCTGTATATATTAGTATGGATGCTTAATACTCATAACAGGTAAATGCTCGCACTGAGGGAGGACTCACCTTTAAGCAGTTTTTCTGATGTAAAGAGGTATCGTAATTTTCGAAATTGAAATCCTGCAGAGGAAAATATTAAAAGAATTATCGTATTTCCGCGCAATTATATTGCTGTTAACTAAGGTACGGAATGAAAAAAAATATATGTTATGAGGTTGTATCAGCTCTTAAGAGATCCGTACTGCTGTAAATTTTATCGGGTTGTTATAGAGGCATAACCTCACCGCGCTACTAAATCAAAACGCTACTGCATTAAAAGCCATTGAAATATTTAATCGCAAAATAAACGAAAATATTTTTCTATTATGCTTAAATAAATGCAATTATAGATAATACATCATTATCTCCCTAGCCTTATCCTGCATCTCACGGGTCGGCTACTTAATCTTGGGGATTGAACGACGGTACTGGTTTTTACACAGAGCGACTGCCATCTGACTTTTGCAACCCAGAAGGGAAACCTAGATAATACAATGCATAGAAACGCAAGTTATTTGTGCGTTCTTTCGAAATGCATGTTATAGAATATATTTGGCAAAATATACTTGACATGCACGCACAACCTCATAAGACTAGTTTTAATGGAGTTAACTAAAAACATACTTAATATTGTGAATTATGAATTTAAGAACTTTCTGTTTACTTACTGTACTCCTTTTTCTGCCGTTTGTTATGTAGGTAATTTCTTGTATTTCTCTCAATTTCCAAGTCCCTATTCTAGCCTAGCTCTTTAATGTAATATTGTAATGCCGAGTCTCAAGCGCATAAACAAAACACGAAACATACCCCCGCGGGGCAGAGAGGGAATGGGAAATGTTTGAGCAACCCTTCCCCTCTCTGTCCCGCGGGGGTATGATTCGTGTTTTGTTTCAGGAGTCACGGCTGAAAACAGACATCAGAAGCTTGAGCATTTAGAGCCGTCAGGGTTGCTTCCGCGGTATGATCTATCACCATTCACACACCGACCCGGCGAGATTTCTCATGTCGCTTCCTCGACCACTCTTTGTGTGTGGCAACTGGCAACCCTTGCGACAGTTTGACGATAATCGACGTATTCATATTATATTATGAGAATACTTCTGATGCTGGACTGGGAGCGAGAGTAAAACTTAGAATGTGCCAGCTGCATTTCCTCCTGGGCATGCTGTAAAAACCAGCTAAGGAATCCGAGAGTTTCTGTATATTGTACATAGGGCGATGGACTGACAACCTGCTACTAGAGCAATATACCTACAAATGTATCTTAAATAACCCTCAAAACTTTGTCAGACGTGGCGGAACGACCTTTGTTTAGGTTGTTTACGCTCTGCCTACCCCATTAGTGATAAAGGCGTGATTATATGTATGTATATTGTTGTGTAGATAATTTCTTTTTTTTTTCGTTTTAAATTGTATTAATACAATTTCCAAGTCCCTATTCCAGCCTAGCTTTTGCATGTAATATTGTAAAGCAGCCATCAGAAGCTTGAGCGTTTAGAGCCGTCAGGGTTGCTTCCGCGGTATGATCTATCACCATTCACACACGGACCCGACGAGATTTCTCATGTCGCTTCCTCGACCACTGTTTGTGTGTGGCAACCCTTGCGACAGTTTGACGATATTCGACGTATTCATATTATATTATGAGAATGCTTCTGATGCTGGACTGGGAGCGAGAGAAAAACTTAGAATGTGCACGCTGTATTTCCTCCTGGGCATGCTGTAAAAACCAGCTAAGGGATCCGAGGGTTTCAGTATATTGTAATTTAGGCGATGGGCTGACAACCTGCCACTATAGCAATATACCTACAAATCTATTGTAAAATAACCCTCAAAACTTTGTCAGACGTGGCGGAACGAACTTTGTTTAGGTCGTTTACGCTGTACCTACCCCATTAGGGATAAAGGCTTGATTATATGTACGTATGTATGTTATTTCTGATGTATTTTATCCGTTATGTATAAGCATACTCGTATCCAATAAAATTTATCGTTAGCGCGGTTTTTTAAGGTGTATCCCAACGGCAGATGAACAGGTAGATTTCAAGATATGCAATCATCGCCCGTAATGCCTTAGAATATCGTTCAAATCAGCGTGCGCTACAGCGTGGCGGTTACGTCCGTGGCCGCGTCAAAAATGTGCGAAAAGCACACAAAAAAGCTAATTCCATAAAAACTACGAGTCGGATTAATAAAAGCTATTTTGCGATTTTAGTTTATCATAATACGGATATTTTACCGAAGGAACCGTGAAAGCGCTCCTAATAATTTAAAAGGAATATCAAATTTACTGATGAAAACAGCTTTACTTCAAACATTTTTTTGCATACTTATTAACGAACTAGAATATTTTCAAATGTTGCAATTGCCGGCCATCAACAAATTTCTTGGATGTATATTTATTTAGAATATTGCAATGATTTGTTTAGGAGAAATAAGCTCTTAAGAACAACTATTTGCTCTTAGGAATCACCTTAATCAAAATTGGAAAGCATCATAGGTTACTTTTTATCGCGGAAAAATATATCATTCCTACTTAGAGGGTGAAAAAAGCTAGTTAGGTTAGGTTAGGTAAAGTAGTTTGTGTAACAAACGCATTCATTTGAGTTCAGTATATATAGTCCTAAACTAGTGTATCTGAGGGTTTATCATACGAACCCTCGTGGGGGGTGGTTTTAATAAAACAAAAGACAACAGCATGTCGACACGGCCGGGCCGATCGCGTCTGTCAAATAATGATGCTCATTTGTCAACGAGATCGCGGGCGGTGCGGCAACACAACCAGCCAGCTTTTACGAGAGGAAAATGTACTGGAAGAAAACTAAGGGAATAAAAGAAACAATAGGATTAGATAGTATGGTGTTTGGCATAGGTTTGTGGGAGAAATTAGAATGTACCTCTATCATTTACATAGGTCGTGTATAATGCGGTGCACACATTGAGGTCCGAGCTACGTCGCGTAGCGCAGATATTGTCTATGTTCTATTATTTAAACTACAGAGCGGTTGGTTTGAACAATGGGACGTAGACAATATCTGCACTACGCGACGTAGCGCGGAGCTCAATGTGTTCATCGCCTAAGGCCGTCAAACACGTAAATATTTAAAACAGAATTGAAATACAACTTTTTCTTACCCTGGGAAAACTCATAAAGAATATAATTTCTATACGAAACAAAACCTGAGTTCTATTCTCTCCTACGCTGATAATATGACATAAAATTTATATGAACCAGAAATGTATCTGTCAATGGTAATATGTTTGCGTCTATATCTATCCAAGATATCTATCTATACGTAGACCTTTTTATAAGCAAGTCCGGAATAGGAACAAGGAAGACGCGGCAGGGACACAATATGAATGAGCGTATTGCTCAGTCCTCAGACCTCGTCGATGCCATCATTTCTTTTATATTTTTTCATCAATGTCACATGTGACGCCGGAATGTCATTTTCATGCGACGGAGAAAAAAATGTTTATTAGGAGCTTTCCCCGCGATATTACAATATCCACTAGTGAAATATGGAAAGCGATTTTTTACGAGAATATAACAAGGTGAATACTTATAGCTGTACAGGGTGAAACAGAAAGGGTATATGCACCCACCATAGGGTGTAAATCTGCCCATGAAACTGAACAACTTTCCTGAAGAAACAATGGTCGATAGACTAAAAAAATATTGCATCTCCCATACTAAATGATCTATCAGGTGACACATTTTGTATATGAGGAACAAAAAGGTTTTTCGTATGGGAGGAAAAATAAGTTTTTTCATATTTCGACCTATGTTCCTTGGGGAACATACTCCGCTACGCATTTTTTCTTTCACCCAAAGGTTGCCTGGAAGAAATTGCTACCTTAGCAATAAAGCCGCCTATGTTGTACTTGTTTTTTTGTTGTTATCTGTTGTGTTGTATGATTGCTATTCTTACGTGCAATAAAGTATTTTTATGTTATGTTATGAAAGTTGTTCAGTTTCATAGGCAGGTTCACATTTCGGGTGCATAACCTTTTCTGTTGCACCCTGTATAAGATTAAAAGTCGCGCCTACGAGAGGGTTGAACGTCTTATTAAATTTTTGTTTCTAATGGCTGTCGCAGATGCTTTATCGTGCATTTTTCACAGAGTATTAGGAAAAGTTGTTCCCTTTTCCGCATTTATTTTATTTTAGCAACAACAACTCTTCCGTAATTTAATTTTAAAAATTATACATTTTCTTCCTGCGTTTTCTGCGTGGTCACATTCGATTAGGCAGCCCTGATGATTTTTTTTAAAGCCCAAAAGCCATTGATATGTAATGTACTACCTCAATGCCAAAAGTCCACTGATATGCCAGGTATAAGGGACAGCGTCCCGCAAACTGATATAGGTGGCCCAACAACTTTCACCGGAAAATACTACCAGGAGACGAAAAAAAAATTGACCTTCCCACCCAAAATGGCCACTTCGTTCAGCCAATTTGTATGGAATACCTATTTTTCTTTCACTTCCTGTTGTTGTTCAGTTTCGTTGACTGAGCAACCCCTATCAGTATTCGGGACGCTGTCCCTAACACTCCGTATAGCGGTTTGGCGGTAGCAGGCAACGAAAATGGCAGCTGGTAGGGTCAGTTTAATTCAAACCGGGAAAGAACGCGACGCGAAGCGGCACGAAGCTGCTTGAAGATGCATCTCGTACCACGACGACCAACACAACAACAAAACTTTTTACAAACATACATACATATAGTCACGCCTTTATCCCTAGTGGGGTAGGCAGAGCGTAAACTACCTAAACAAAGCTTGTTCCGCCACGTCTGACAAGGTTTTGAGGGTTATTTATGATAGATTTGTAGGTATATCGCCATAGTGACAGGTTGTCAGCCCATCGCCTAAATTGCAATATACTGAACCCTCGGATCCCTTAGCTGGTTTTTACAGCATGCCCGGGAGGAAATGCAGCTGGCACATTCTATGTTTTTCTCTAGCTCCCAGTCCAGCATGGAAGAACAAAACTTTTTATTTGGTGTAATATAAATCTTAAATAGAGCAAATATAAAAGCCAGTCACCAGGGGTTGCTGGCGTGGAACTAGCGCTTGTCTCGGTTATGATTGTCTTTTTATCATTGATACCTAGAATTAAATAGACCAAACTGCCTCCGTGGTCTAGTGGTCAGAGCCATGGGCTTACGAGCCGGAGGTCCTGGGTTCGATTCCCAGGGGGAACACAAACTTGATATTTGTCAATTTATCACTTTATAAGATTTTTCCTAGTTTGGTTAGGACAATGCAGGCTGAATCCACCTGATTGTCAGGAGAAAATGGATTCCGTGCTTCGGAGGGCACGTTAAGCCGTCGGTCCCGGTCACTGTTTCTAATAGTGGTCGTTACAGGTCGCTCCACGTCCGTAGGAACTACCTTAAAAACTCTACACGTGACCCCGGGCGGGGGCGGTAGTAAGAGAGCAACAATACCGGCTGCTCCACTGTCCTCTGGACCTCACAGCAAATAATGCCTTACGACAAAATTAGTATTTATGTACGTAGGTATTTGTATTTATTATATGTATGTATTATTATTTATTATAGATGTTTATTTAAGTAACATATATGTATGTTTATGTAGGTTCTAGGTTATATGTATATGTAAAAGTCTACAGCGTGTACAGTCTTGTCCCCGTATATATTGTTATCTCATATTCAGTTTTACAGGTGGGCTGGAAGAGATCTCTTTATAGTGATAAGCTCACCTTTGTGAACTAAATTTAAATTTGTTTATTTATTGTAAATTTTATGTACGCAATAAAGAATATATACGATTACTTTCATATTGGCCTGGGAACGAGAAAAAAATATAGAATGTGCCAGCTGCATTTCCTCCCGGGTATAGTACTGTACAGTTAATTTGGTACTGGCAGAATATCAGCGCTGTAGTACCTACTACACTACAGCACAATGCTGAGTCAGCGCAAAGTTGACTGACACAATGTGGACAGTATGGTACACTTTCACTGTTGTTTTTTAATGTAACATATTAAGTTTGTTTTGTATTATTCTATGTAGCTGCATTTTCTCCCGGGCATGCTGTAAAAACCAGCTAAGGGATCCAAGGGTTTCAGTATATTGTAATTTAGGCGATGGGCTGACAACCAGTCACTACAGCGATATACCTACAAATCTGTCGTAAATAATACTCAAAACTCTGACACTAGGGTTCATCGGATCGTTCAACTCGAGAATCCAGAAGCTAAGAGAGACTCAAAACTGTGTCAGACGTGGCGTGGAACCACCTTTGTTTAGGTCGTTTACGCTCTGCGTACCCCATTAGGGATAAAGCCGTGATTATGTGTGTGTGTGTGATAAATAAATAAATAATAGAGCAAAGGTAAGGGTGTCACCACACCAGGGGTAGCTGGCGTGGAACTAGCGCCTCTCGGTGGCAGGCGACGAGCGTGGCAGATGTGCCGCCGCGCCGGTTGTGATTGTCTTGCCGCTATGATTGATGATCTCCGCGACGACGCGGTGTCAGGGCTGCCACAATGCTGATAAAAATATTTTGTTTAATTTTATGTTTGAATTTCTAGGCTGAATCTATTGAATAGGCTATAACTATAACTAAAACAGGAGGTAATAGGCGTGTTGAATGGAAGGCTGAAAATTTTTTTTTTTATACTTAAACCTATTACGGGTTTAGCGATGTCTTATAGATTGTATAAGGGTCATTTTTTGTAATAAAATTCTATAAAAAAAAACAGACGGCTAAAATATTGTGGATCTCATTCATACATACATATAATCACGCCGTTATCCCTAATGGGGTAGAGATCTCATTCATCATTTTTTAAAAAGTTTAATATGTACGTACGTGTAGAAGTTATTGGTTTGAGTATTACAATATTTCCCAAGGAACGTCATAACTCGCTATTTTCATTTAAATAAGTAGTAAACTAGCGTATTAGCAAAGTATCATAATGGTAAATTCAATTCTAAAATTACCTATGTGAGAATCGGAATCGGAAACCGTTTTAAATAACTTGGAATATCCGATAACAACTCACAAAAAAGAAAACTAATCCTGCTTCCAAACAAGTTAGAAACTTATTTAAAATAACATACATACATACTATCACGCCTTTAAAATATCAGGTAAATATAATATATTGATTAGGTTCGTAAGCAGGTAGTTTGTTTACGTTGATATCACGGAAAAATACAATGACTGGATTAAAATTGGCACTACTAAATAACTATTGTTATCTTTTGTTTAGCTCTAGATAACAACTGAGTACAATAGATATTTGTCGGCACATACTAGCCTCACCCCAAAAAGGATTATCCCTTTAGAGATTGTGATTGACAGTTGATTTGCCGTGACAGAAGCCCCGCCTTTATTTAGATGTAAAAATATACAAGGGAAAAAAGTATGTGTTGAAGCCGTTTTAGGTGGAATGGCGGAATTTGCTTTGTTGGCAGACTGTAGGTTTTATTAAAAGTTTTTTTAAATATTAATTATTATATAACAAGTTTCAGGCAGTGCGTCAACCTCTGCCCTGGCGTCAACTAGCTAATAAAAGGGCGTTTTTGCCACGTCTGACAAGTCTAAAGTCTGGTCTGACATTAGAACAAAGTAAAATAGTACAAAATTGTATGTGGCAGCCCTAGCCCACTATTCAACTCACGTTTATTCAATATAAGCAAACTCAGACGTAGGTTACAGTAAAAGTACTTTGCCGAAATATTCTACATTCGTCAACTGTTAGCAAAGATTTCATAAATTTTGCAAGTCTGTTGGTAGGTAATTTATTTTTGACGAATAATATTATAGTTTCTAGAAACTCTCTACGCTGAATTTAGTACCTAGTATGATAAATTTGGAACAGTATGAGTACATTAATACTGTGATTAGTAGGTATTTGTATGTTAACCTTTTTAATTAGGTAGTATCTATCGTAAAAAATATTGAACATATTTATTTCTTAATTTGAAAACTCTGACACCAGGGTTCATCGGGTCTATTGATTCGAGAATCCACTTGCTAAGAAGAAAATTTATTAATTATTATACTGGGGTAGTAGTTATTGTAGGAGCACAAACTAACATATTATATTCAGATTTTTTTCTGACTCTTTCTTAATATGCAGCGAAATACTGCAGTTACTTACATATATACCTACCTATTTTCCACGGAACGTTTTCACGTGACTGTTAGCGCCATCTATGGAAATTCCCCGTTGCTACGTCCCATGTAGCTCAACCAAAATGTGCCCTCACTAGCTAACTTTGGTAATGGCGTGTAATGGTAAGGGTCAGACAGAGCGAGCTCGGAGGTTCTTGTAACGTAGTTTTACTTTTACTTTAGAACTTCAAGCAAATATGTTAGAATTAAAAAGTATTTTACTATATATACATGTATCTATTTACTTAATGCTATATTCTCTGTGTTAAAATTGATAAACTTAGCTATAAAGAGGTGTGTGGTAAATGTTCCGAGAGAAGTTCACGTTTGGAACCTCCGAAAGCCTACTTTGTGAGTCGAGCTTGTTCCGTTAGATGGCACTTTAGGAGAATAGTAAAGAATGTTAGATAGTTAGATATCCGATATGGTATAAGTAAAGAAAAACTGTATTTTTAGATAAAGTACTTAATATATTTACAAAGAACATGATTTATTTACAATCTTATAATTAAAATAACTTAATTAGTTAAGTAAAATGAGATAAGAAAGAAGAAGGACTGGAAACATAATTTTGGAAAGATTAGAAAAAATAGATTTTAAATAATATTTAAAACATTCAGATCCAAATTATTTGAATACAAAAAAATATAAAATCCAAAACCAAATATTTAAAAATACCCTAAACCTAAAATACTTCAACAGTCATCACTGATGTTGATACTTTTGATCCAAGAGCAATCCCAGTTTTGGTCAGCAATAGCACTGGCGGGTGGGGCTGGTGCAGCTTCCTCGAGGGATGGTGGTGAATCCTCCACGATGGCTTGGAGATCACTGCTATAAGGCGGCGGCGGGTAGGACTGCATCTGAAGGTGCACCTGCTGTTGGCACTGGTTCACTTGGTTGAACCCTTCGGGACCAAGCGCAGGAGAATACCCGTTCAGCATCGGGCTCTGGACAGTCTGAGGCATCGGCATAGATACCATACCAGTCGACATAGCTGGATACTCCTCTACATAAACATTCCTGCCGTAGACATCGCCGATAAGTTCATCTTGCATAACGACCGGCATGTACTCAGATGACGAGTCAGTGGTGCTGGAAGCTTCTCCCTCTTCTTCAAGACTTTCAGCTTTGTCCTTCTTCTCCTTCATGCGACGATTCTGGAACCAGATCTTGATGGTACGCTCGTTGAGGTGCAGCGTTTCGGCAAGCTCGATGCGTCGAGTGCGGTCAAGGTACCTGGCTCTTGCGTACTCTTGCTCCAGCTCCATCATTTGCTGACTGGTGAAGGCGGTTCGGATTCTCTTAGGTTTTCTGACACCTGTAGACTTAGTAGCCGGGTTCCATCCAGGACGTGTCAGAAGTCGGCTTGGGTTTTGGGAAGACATAGCCCAACCATTGGGGATGACGGGACGACCTCCATTAGTAGGGTTTCCGTTAACTACTCTCATGCCATTTGGAATATAAATTGCGTTGTTCACTTGATTCCCAAATTGAGCATCAACGGCGTTGCGATTACCAATGTTGTTCATGTTGTTTGTATTGTACTGATATAAGAACTGGTCTTGTTGGTTCAAAGTTGGGCTGTAGGCGCCAGCAGACAATGTGTCCGCTACTGGAACTGGCACCATCTCAGGAAGCGGAAATTCTCTCCATTGAAGAGGCTGTAAAGAAAAAGGCCAAAATAAGCAATCGTATCCGAGATTTAGTCTTATGTAGATACATCTTTAAAACTTTTTTTTTTATTTAAAAGGAAGGTGTAAGGGACAGCGTCCCGCAAACTGAGTTGCTCAATCAACGACACTGCACAACTATCAGTGGGTTTTTTTTCAGGCAGTAAAAAATATGTCTTTTCCATACAAATTGTCGGATCGAGGTGAAAATTTTGCATGAAAAAGCCATTTATTTTCACTTCCTGAAAAAAAATCTTACTGATAGTTGTTCAGTATCGTTGACTGAGCAATCCCTGTCAGTTTGCGGGACGCTATCCCTTAGACCTGGTATAACGAATCAGAAACATACCATTCCATTTTGTTGTCCATTGTTAGCAGGTTCTTGAATCCACTGGTTTTCGGTCTCTTGAAAATTCGACGATGGTGACGGAGACATGTTCTTGGCTTCAGCCGACATCTTCTGTAAAACTTCGAATGGAGATGTGACCGCTTAGAAAGCTCAAGTGCATTTGATGTCCTCACCATGGCAGCATTTTGCTTTATATCCCCTTTCTTTCAATTCACTAATGATAGTTGGCCCGGCGAAGACTCCCTTAATTAGGTGATTATGAAAGTTTGTTGACGACACTCAAGAACCAGATTCGCCATTGATTACCAATAGATATGGTTCACGATACTTTCTTTTGTTTCGTTATTTAATAAAAAAATAGATTAAATAAAAAATAAATCAATTTTGTGGATCTTAAAGTAGAGGACTAGGTATACTGATTATATGATTTTATCATAAGATTTTTTTGTATGTTAACTGATTGGGTGTATATTTTTAAAATACCTATTCTTTATTTTATGTAGTCATGTTTTCTACATAACTAAGAAAGTAGGTGTGTGACAGTCAAGTAAACCAGTTGCAAATTCTTTTGAATAAAATATTTATTATTTTTTGTAACACCGCGCTAAAGAATTATTTCTACAACGTACTGTCCCTTGCTATATTGGGATATGGGAATGTATATATATATATATATAGGTAATGTGTATAATATATAAGCTGCGTCTTCACATACACACATAAATTCACGCCTTTATCCCTAATGGGGTAGGCATTGCGTAAACAACCTAAACAAAGGTCGTTCCACCGCGTCTTACAAAGTTTTGAGGGTTATTTAAGATAGATTTGTAGGTATATATCTGTAGTGACTCGTTGTCAGCCCATCGCCTAATTTGCAATATACAGCAACCCTCGGATCCCTTAGCTGGTTTTTACTGTATGCCTGGAAGGAAATACTGCTGGCACGTTCTATGTTTTTCTCTCGCTGCCAGTTCAGCATGGAAGAATAGGAAGAAGCTGTGTCTTTTAACGAGTAAAATGTAAATATCAATAAAGGGACGATTCAATGATTTCTCTAAAATGGTGGTAAAAACCCTTGACTACAGCAATGCATAATCCAATTTGAAACATCATCTCTCAAAATCTCTTCTTCCATGCTGACCTGGGAGCGAGAGCAAAACATAGTATTTGCCAGCAGCATTTCCTCCCGGGCATGCTGTAAAAACCAGCTTAGGGATCCGAGGGTTTAAGTATATTGTAATTTAGGCGATGGGCTGTCAACCTCTCACTAAGCAATATACCTACAAATCTATCTTAAATAACCCTCAAAGCTTAGTCAGACGTTGCGAAATGACCTTTGGTCGTTTAGGTCGTTTACGTTCTTCCTACCCCATTACAGATAAAGGCGTGAATATATGTATGTATCTCTCAAAAATTAACAGTTGCAAAGAATTCATCTCTACACGATTCCTCAATTCCTTATTCATTGTATTTGCGTCGTGAGTCGAAGCAAACTGAATAATAATCCTAGAAATCTGAAGGTTATAAAGCAACTTACATTAAGCAGCTGTAATAAGACTAATAATCAATTATTTAATAACAAATCTCCTAAATGCGTCGTAAATTTATTAACTACCTAGCATCTACCATCGGTAATGATTGTCTTGTTTATAATTTACTGGCTTCAAGCTTTCCCGTAATAATTCTACCCCGGTGGAAAAAATAAAGTAAAGATGAAAGCACTAGAAGCACCAAAACTGCCTAAAATGTTCCAGATAAATACTTCTTCTTCTTCTGTCGAGTGGGTATCAAGTCAAGAACAAGATGAACCCTGGTGTCAGAGTTTCTAAACCGCGAAGTAGCACAACTATCAGGTCTCTGACATGGTTTGAGTAACGACCACTATCAAAGACAGCGACCGGGACCGACGGCTTAACGTGCCCTCCGAAGCACGAAATCTTTTTCTTTTCGAACAATCAGGTGATTCAGCTTGCAATGTCCTAACCAAACTGGGGACAAAAAATTCACAAAGTAATAAATTCTCAAATATCAACTTCGTGTTTCCCCCCTGGGAATCGAACCCAGGACCTCCGGATCGGGAGTCCATGGCACTAGCCACTAGACCATGGAGGCAGTTAAAATACTAATTTTTGTTCACAGGGCTTGATATGTATCTTACTTCTTCTGTCGATTGGGTATCGAGTCTATCGACCCGATGAACCCTGGTGTCAGAGTTTTTTAACTGCCATCCTACTTAAATGCAGAGTATGATTCGTATTCCTCTGCTGCAGTTTATATAAAATAGACTGGTGCAAAGGCAATGTATACTTAACTGGAGTCAATTAGAGGGTTGAGAGACTGAGGGTCGTATTTATAAAGCGATCTCTAGACTGAGAGCAATCTTGAGTATAGATTTGACATTTTGTTTTGTACTGAAATGTATAAATATGGGCCTGAGTGTCGAAAAGAAAATAGGTAGAACTATAGCGTTATAATTTAGTTTTTATATTTTATAGGTATTACTTTGGTGAAGTAATTTTCATTCCTTACTTTCGTTACTTACATACATACATATAATCACGCCTTTATCCCTAATGGGGTAGGCAAAGCGTAAACGATCTAAACTAAGGTCGTTCCGCCCCGTCTAACAAAGTTTTGAGGGTTATTTAAGATAGATTTGTAGGTAGTGGATAGGTAGGTAGGTAGGTAGCAATATACGTCATGATCATCTGTAATAATCCTCAAAACTTGTCAGACGTGGCGGAATGACCTTTGCTTAGGTCGTTAACGCTCTGCCTACCCCATTAGGGATAAAGGCGTGATTATATGTATGTATGTATGATTTGTAGGTAAACTGCTGTAGTGACAGGTTGTCAGCCCATTGCCTTAATTACAATCTTCCAAAACTCTCGGATCCCTGAGCGGTTTTTACAGCATGCCCGGGTGGAAATGCACATTGTATGTTTTTCTCTTGCTCCCAGGTCAGCATGGAAACAACTTAGATACTACGTAAATTTTGATATCGTTAAAAATAAATTAGCCAGTGAACTATAAAAAGTTACAATAAACAATTACGAATGAGACATAATATGAGTACCATTATCATCCTCAGCTGCCTACTACGGCCTACATCATTATATTTTGGGAGAGTGAAAAAGGAAACTGTATTCTAACATTTATAAAAAAGGTATATATTTTACCTACAAATCTATCTTGAATAACTCTCAAAACTTTGTCAGACGTGGCGGAGCGACCTTCGTTTTAGTCGTTTGCGCTCTGCCTACCCCATCAGGGATACAGGCGTGACTATATGTATGTATATATTTTAAGTATTTTGCATGTAAAGTTAAATGACAGAGTATAAATCATAGATAAATGACATCCCACATATATCATTTAAACAGTTTCCGTACATCATGGCCTACATTTGCCGCAAAGGGGGTAATTTTACATATTTTGATAAAAATATAAATGTACAGAAAAGTGTAAACAAAATTATACTAACAAAAGAGATATTAGGGTTTGTTTTGATATTTGTCTCACTTTGATAACAATGCTTTAGGGCGCGCGTATTTCACAATAGAAGAAGTTCCTAATGATTTGTTTTGCTAAAGACAATACAAGATTAGATTCAAAGAAAAAGTAAGGAGATAAGGCTACTGTGATACTACTGTTGGCGTAAGGGATTATGTACCCGTTTTCCTAAATCATCTTGTTTTCGTAGAATTGTTGACACTACAAGTCATAACAAGCTAAATTATGCGCACAATTTTATGAATGATTAATTAAAAAGCATTATTTTGGTTTGGTTAAAAAGCATTAGTTTGGATTTCCTTCCATGCTGGACTGGGAGAGATAGAAAAACATAGAATGTTCCAGCTGCCCTTCCTCCCGGGCATGCTGTAGAAGTCAGCAAAAGGGACTCGAGGGTTACAGTGTATCATAATTTAGGCGATGGGCTGACAACCTGTCACTATAGCAATACACTTTTCAATCTAAAATTGCCCTCAATTTTTGTCAGACGTGGCGAAACCGCCTTTTACGAGGCGTTTATCGCTCTGCCTACCCCGTAAGGGATAAAGGCGTGATTTTATGTATGTATGTATGTATGTATGTATTTTGGATGGTGAAATTTATTACTATCTTGGCTTATTTGTTTTTTTTTTCGAATCGTACTAAGTTTCCAAAATTAAGTTGTAGCAATTACTTGAAAGCTAAATTAGGCCATATAATTTATATCAATTACTTTATTAGCAATGACATAGTGGAATGCAATAAGTATGACGAACAA
This sequence comes from Scrobipalpa costella, assembly GCA_949820665.1. Classification (NCBI taxonomy): domain Eukaryota; kingdom Metazoa; phylum Arthropoda; class Insecta; order Lepidoptera; family Gelechiidae; genus Scrobipalpa; species Scrobipalpa costella. The sequence goes on along the minus strand of OX463296.1, from coordinate 17,341,419 downwards.
AATTCAATTATAATTACCTAAGTTTAAATTTGATCATTAAATAATTGCAATTTAATAATTGTCGTTGCGTATGGCTACTTTCTAAAATTAGTCATAATTGGGATTTTCCAATCGCAAATAAAAGTTTATATTTTAACAATTTATACATTGATAATATTCTTTTAAAGATTTTTTTATGTCATGTGCTGGTGACTTCCAAACAACCTAATAGGGATGGAAATGGAACAAAGGTAAAATGATTCCCTTTCTTCAGTAGCAATTGATTATTCGACTTTTCTTAGCGAGTGACTGAATTATATCTAAAGTAAGTATAATTTAGTTTGTACAAAAAAAAATACCTTTTTAATTAATTTTGGTACATTTGCTCAATAAATTTTATACCTAGTTAAAAGTCGAATAAAGTATATATTTAAAGAATTTAAAAAAGGTAAATAAATAGTTGAGTTTTTTCCAACATTTCCTGTTGGACTCCAACTATATAGTTGAGTTTTTTCCAACAGGAAATTCTTTCAGGAGGTGAATAAATAAGTTTTCCATACAAATTGCCTGATTTAGGTGGTCATTTTGTATGGAAAAGCAAAAAAACTTTTTTATTTCCTGAAAAATTTCCTGGGTTAAGTTGTTCAGTGTCGTTGACTTAGAATCCCTATCAGTCTGAGGGATGCTGTCCCTTACACCTATATTGTTCTTCTAAAACTAATATAGACATCTCGCGACCCTTGTACCTGTGTAGGTCACTGTATCACCCGCGGCTTCTGATTTCCCCTATGTTATCGATTAAACTTACATATTTCTACGTATTTAAATGTGAGAGGCCAGTATAGTGGATAGGGCCGCTGCCTCCTAAACGGGAGGCCGTGGTTCGAATCCCACCACGTACCAATGTGTTTTTCGGTTTTAGAATTTCATATTATTATTTAATCGGCGCTTTTTCCGTGCTTCGTAAGGCATGTTAAGCCTTTTGTCCCGGTTAATATTGTTTTATACCGTATATATTAGTCATTCTTCCATGCTAGACTTGGAGCGAAAGAAAAACATAGAATGTGTCAGCTGAATTTCCTCCCCGGGAAAACCTGTAAAAACCAGCTAAGGGATCCGAGGATTTCAGTATTGCACTTTATTCGATGGGCTGACAACCTGTCACTACAGCAATAAACCTACAAATACAAATGTATATTAGTCGTTAAGCTATGTCAGAGGCCAGTGCTTGAAAACTCTGACCAAGTCTAGGACTGGGTCTGATTTTCGTTCTGAGTTGCGGAGGTCAGATAACAGTCGCTCTGTGTAAATACTAGTTCCCTCGTTTCATAATTTAATCACCTAGATTAGGTAGCCGCCACCCTGAAATACGCGATAAGGCTAGGGAGACGACGATTTCTATTTAAATTTATCAATAAGCTACAAAACTATACGATCATATTCTAATATAATTTATGAGAGATCCTATTTCTTGACCATAATTGTTTGACCTATGTATGCTCTTTGGGGAAACATGTTCACGCTTTTAAAATAATTAAAATTTTGTATGCAGACATCTTATCTTTTAAATCAGATATGACAGTTATTAAAACATGAACTTAATAACTTTTCTTTTATAAATTGTAGAATCTTAGTACTAGATACTAGAATAAAAGTTATAAATAATCAAAATCATGTCTTCAGTTACACTCAGGCATGATTAAGATAAGACGAATCACTTGACGTATGGATTATTAATCGGCCCACACGTTTGGTCTCTAGAGTGCCAAGAGGATCAAACATACGCCTGCTTTGCGTTGCGGAGTCGGGTAAAAATAAACAATCTGTTTACCTTGCCGTAGATACTATGTAAAGCCTTCTTCTTCTTCTTTCGAGTGGGTATCGAGTCTATCGACCCGATGAACCCTGGTGTCAGAGTTTTATAAACCGCCTAGTAGCACAACTATCAGGCCTCTGACATGGTTTGAGTAACGACCACTATCAAAGACAGCGACCGGGACCGACGGCTTAACGTGCCCTCCGAAGCACGAAATATTTTTTTCTTTTCGGACAATCAGGTGATTCAGCCTGCAATGTGCTAACCAAACTGGGGAAAAATTCACAAAGTGATAAATTCTCAAATATCAACTTTGTGTTTCCCCCCAGGGAATCGAACCCAGGAACTCCGGATCGGGAGTCCATGGCACTAGCCACTAGACCACGGAAGCAGTTAAAAGCCAGTTATAAAGCCAGTAAAAGGACACATCAAATTATGGTGTAGGTATTAAAATACAGGCAATAGTCTGACAAACTATCACTGCAACAGTAAAATACCCTCGGTACCTGAAATATATCTCAAAGTCATGATGGCATGACGAAAACAGTTTTCATAAAACTGTTGACGCTACAAGTATGTATGCCTATTTAGTGAGATAAATTGATAATAATATCATCATTTTTGTATCACGTTCAGGAATCGAACTTAAGGCCTCTGGATTTTAAGCTCCAATGGGTCAGACCATTAGATCAGACAGAAAAGTCAGTTTTACTATACGGGGTGTAAGGGACAGCGTCCCGCAATGGCACTGAACAACTTCCACTAGGAAATTCTTTTAGGAAGTGAAATAAAAATTTGGCTTTTTCTTACAAATTGTCTGATCGAGGTAGACATTTTGTATGGAAAACCCAATTTTTATTTTACTTTGTAAAATTTATCGGTGGAAGTTGTTCAGTGTCGTTGACTGAGCAACCCCTATCAGTTTGTGGGACGCTGACCCTTACATACACATACTTTATAATCACGCCCATACATTCCCGGTATCATTCCCTCATAGAGGAAGTAAAAAGATAGTTTGATCCGTAAGTAGTTTGTTTAGCAAACGCATTCATTTGAGTCCAGTATAGATTGCCCTAAGCTAGTATATCTGAGGGTTTATCATACGAACCCTCGGGGGGTAGTTTTAATAAAACAAATACAACACCCGGTAGATTACATTAGAGTACGATAGACACAGAGTAAGTATGATTAGAAAACCAAACTATGATAGTTATTAATAATTAGTCTGCATTAGTTAACTACAACTATTAGGTAACATTTAAATTAAATAATGATTTTGAAACGACAGCTATAAATAGTTACTCAGATGACATTTTGTTGTATTGTTTTGTTTTAGAAGTTGGTGTTACAGCAGGCGCTACTTCTGTTTCTATAATTTAAATGAAGATGCGCTTCTCCAAAATTAAACCAGGATTTGATGTGGGATATTTTAGCGAGGACAAGTTTAGAAAAGATTTCGAAACAGCTGTAAGTACCTAACCAATTAATTTTAATAACTATTAATTGCTCAATTATTACGAAAGGGTTGCTTATAGGATGCAACCCCCCACTAATTAGATTTGGTAAATTAATTATCAATGTACGCGACAAATTAAAAATATTAGTATCCAAGAATTCCTAACGATTGAATATGAGTGTATGATTCATAAATTAATTCCATTCAATATTTATTTTTCAGATGAAAGTCGGCCACATCTACGGAGTCCCTATCAAAAAGGGCAAAAGATTCAGAAGTGCTTTTACCACCGAGCAAGTGAACTATTTAGAAAAGGAATTCCGAAAATACCCATACATTGGCAACGCTCGAAGAAAGGATGTGGCTAATGTCCTGGATATTCCTGAAAGGGCAGTGAAAATATGGTTTCAGAATCGCAGAATGAAAGAAAAGAAAGACATGAGTAACAAAGAAACTGAAACGGATAAATCTATGGAAGTAAGTGACTCGCATAGTGCAACGCAATCTTCTAGTGATTTGTCATTACCTTTGATTATTAAGCCAACAAGTCAAGAAGAAAGGCAAGAAACACCAAGTGAATCTAAACATGTTTACAAGAACTGTTTTAAAGATGCGACTTCCGAAGAGAATACCTTTTCTAACCAAGAAGTGTCAGTGATACAGAGCAATACTGCATCAACGACGATGTCTGAGATTTCATCGAGTTCATCTACAAAAATTAAGACCGAGAAGAATTACGAAGTGTTCAAGAAAAAGTTATCAAATGACCCATATGAGGATCATTATCAAGTGAGTCATACGTCAAGCTCAAGTTATAATCTTGGAGATGAAAGAAACTTGAGCCATCCACTTTATGTATCGGCACCGTCTGCTGTGCCTCAAGACTTATCATCTAAAACGGTTATTCAGGCTCAGACAAAAAAATTGGAGGCAACAAGTTCTGAACTGAAATACAATTCTGAAGCTTCATTTTACTTGAAGGAATATTATTCTCCACCTTATATTCCCCCAGGCAGTATGATTTGGAAGCCAATAAATATGACTCCTATTATGACGTCAGCATCGATACCGAGTATTAGCATTTCTAGTCCAAGCGTGACGTCACAGGATTCTAGTATGTTGAAGAAAAATTGCAGCTGTGATTGTCACAAACCTTATTTAGCTCCGATGATGGTCCAAAGTAACCCTCAAGCAAACGTACAATATGTCATTACAGCTGTGCCTTTGCAAAATCCTACTCCCAAATATTAAATGTTTTTATATTATATATACTTTTTTGGTAATAAATTTTTATATTTGTCAAACTTGTAAATGATATTTTGTTGATTTTGTTTTTTAATAAATTATTTTGTTAACTATCTGTTTAGATTTTGTTTCATATTAGGTATGTATTATATTTAAATAAAATGAAATACAAGCAAAGTATATTGAATGTTTCCTTTATTTAAATTATTAACTGGTATCATAACATTTTATATAGAACTAAGTGAAAAGTAGCTGATATAACAGATAAAGTTGTAGAAAAGTAAAAAAATACTGGAAGTGCTTAAAAGTTACTAAATTAAATATATTAATAGTCAAATTGAAGCGAAATATACATTTTTATGCAAAATTATTTTTGAGAGAAGAAGAATAACTCTTTTTATCATGATTTTATAAATAACTTAATCTAAATAATAGCTACTTAGAAATCTTACGTCTACACCCTTTATTCAAATAAAGGGGAATAAATTAGAAATAAATTAATAACAAAGTCAAGCTTATCTTAAATAAGTTAGTAAACACAGATTTTTAATTTATTATAATTTTTATGAGCTATGCTAGTGTTAGTGTAATTTTGTTTAAATACTTATACTTTAAATTTTAGTTACTGGTATCTTTAAGATAACACTTAACAATATTAAATAAATATTAGTTATTAGTACTTAACATCTAAAAATAATTGATCTGATTCAAATCTGAGGCCCAGTTTTGTGACTGTACAGTTTCTTGATAATAACCAGCACTTGGATAATACTGAGTTGGGTATACGTTCGTATCATAGTAAAACGTAGTGTTCGGGGAAATGTTGTGGGCACCACCGTAGTACTCATTATAATTACCATAATAATAATTAGGTATCTGGAAATGTTCAGCATTGTAAGTGTTAGCCTGGGCAGTATACATTATAGGTGATTCCCCTTGTTGCTCCTCTTTCACCTGGATGTCGGGTTTTACTTCTTTTACCTCAACATTGGCTGGAGGCGAACCTGCAGCAGAATAGCTTTCTATAGACGTGTCACAGCTAGACTCGGAATTCCTCTTCTCTTTCATTCTTCTGTTCTGAAACCAGATCTTGATGCACTTGACGTCCATGTTGAGACTCGCAGCTATTTGGACCCTCTTCTCCCTGTCTATGTATTTGGTGTGGCTGAAGACTTTCTCGAGGGTCTGAAGTTGATCTGTAGTGAAGGCTGTTCGGAATCGTTTGGATCTCTTCTTGATTGTCTTCTTTACTTCTGGGACTGAAAGAAAAAAAAACTGGTAAGTAAGAAATATGTTAATTAGCAAAGAAGGGTTGATCACTAAGTAAATTGAAGTCACAAACAAAACTACACAAAAATTAGAAAGTACAAAATATGGTACGAAAATATTTTCACGGAGATTCATCGGAAAGTAAAGAAACAGGTAAATAAAAAAAATATATACCTAATAAATTATGCTTTATATTTACCTCTAGTTAATTTCTGCTGTTTTTCAGGCCAACATGTTGCAAAGGGCCTGTTCTCCCATCCGTTAACCTAGAACAAAAATAAAGGAAATGAATGCTTAAATACATACATACATATCGTCACGCCTCCATCCCTAATGGGGTAGGCAGAGCGTAAACGATCTAAACTACTAAAGGTCGTTTCGCCACGTCTGACAAAGTTTAGAGGGTATTTAAGATAGATTTGTAGGTATATCACTGCAGTGACAGGTGGTCAGCCCATCGCCTGTATTGCAATATAGTGAAACCCTCGGATCCCTTAGCTGGTTTTTACAGCATGCTCGGGATGAATTGTAAGCTGGTATATTTTATGTTTTTCTCTCGCTTCCAGTCCAGCATTGAAGAAATAAGTTTTAATTATAAGAGATATTTGATCCTATCAATTTAGCAATCTATAAGTACACGTTAAAAATTACTGGCCTGTCTGAGGTAAGAATTTATGTAGATTTATCATAATTATCAGTTATAGTTATTTACTATACCTAAAACATGAAAATTATGAGGAGTTACATCATACGTTAAATTATTATTAAACTTATACTTGAATACAAGAGCTAGATCTTAAATAAATAATGACTTGAAGACATAAACTGTGTGTGATAACTAGACATTTTTAAAAGTCACTCTGTATTTTTAAGTATCTAACGGTTTAATTTTCCTCGTTTAACATACATACATTACATACAAACATACATATAATCACGCCTTTATCCCTAATGGGGTAGGCTGAGCGTAAACGACCTAAACAAAGGTCGTTCCGCCACGTTTAACGAAGTTTAGAGGGTTATTTAAGACAGATTTTTAGGTATATTGCTGTAGTGACAGGTTGTCAGCCCATTGCCTAAATTGCAATATGCAGAAACCCTCGGATCCCTTAGCTGGTTTTTACAGCATGCCCGGGAGGAAATGCAGCTGGCACATTCTATGTTTTTCTCTCGCTCCCAGTCCAGCATGGAAGAAACTCGTTTAACAGTTAAATATTAAGAAATTATTAAAATCATATCTCTATATTACACAACTATTATAATTATGGAACTAAAATTTTGAATGATTTAAACAATGTGACGGTTAAACAAAATGGTGTCTATAGGAATTTGATTTCAAACCAAAAGAGTAATAAAAAGCAATCACTCAACAAACCTCATCTGTATTACATAAGGGGGTGGTCAATCCCGTCAGCATTAACAATTTTTCGAGCATTTTCACTTTTTTTAACACTAATTCAATAATCCGATCTAGAAACGTTATGCACAGCGTCCGGTCAGGCGGAATCTGAGAATATCTTAACATTTTACTAATTACCCACATGTTATAAAACAGACAGGTTTACTATTGCTAGTGGCTTCATTTGTGCGCTTTTAACTTACAATATGTACATTGCTGCCTTGCATCTAAAACTTGACAAACACATCTAACAAAAGTAGCAATGGAATGGATATTGGTACGACAAATTAAAATTATGTGCATACGTATGTCAGATGTACACTTAATTACTTACTAGGTAGTAGGTGAAGTACCTACCTGCGTATAACTATGTCAAATATATTTTATCCAATAAATATGTTTAAATATGTTATCTTGCAAAATACTGAAAACCCATTATACTCGTATTAAACGAATCATAATAAAAAAAAAAACGGCTATAATTTTAATTATAAAATATTATTCATAACTATAATTGAATAATTATGAGTAATAATTGCAACAAAGGGATCTAATTACCGGCCACGGGCTACCCTAATCACCTAAGGATTTGGAAGTCAACAGCAAAATCAAAACAACAACATTATTGTTACCTGGAGCAGGTATTGACATAGCCACCTAATTAGGGATTTCGGCGACTAATAGCCGAAAAGGGGTGGAGAGTGTCAAAGTCGCTAATAGTTTTCTATATAAGGGAAATGAGGATAGCAATTACTTATCATTCGCTACCAGTGCATCCGACTGATATGTTGTCTTACAATCAGCAAGGTTTTCCTGGCGCTAATATGGTGCCGGTCAATGCCTTTGGCCAGCAATGGGCTACCGGTCAGCCCAATTGGGTCTCGAATCAAGTGCCTCAGTTCATTGGCCAGAATGGATATTGGAGACAGCCGATGCACCACCAGATGCCACAGCCACAACCTCAAGCTCATTTTCCACCGTCAAACCAGTTTCCAGTCCAGTATCAACCGAAGTACCAGTTCAATCCAGCGAATGCTCAAGTTGTTCCTAGTCCTGTAAGTATAAACCTTGATATAAATTCAAAGTTATTGTCTATTTTCATTACGTTTAACATCATATTTATAATATACCTATTCTTTTACAGATGCAGATAAATCAGTTTAACCAGCCTCGTCATCAAAGCACTCCAGTGAGACCTCATCAAGCTCGCATTAGCTGTAAGTATTATATCTTTTATACGTTTTCATAAAAATGGGTATTCATTTAGTTCAGTTTCTTTTGCATTCCCATATTTCAAAATGACTTTTTATCACCTCATATTGTTTATGCAGTTCTGCTCTATTTTCATGAAAATAATATTGATTTTCTTTTCAGTGGTTCCAAATGCATCTGGAGGATTCAAAGCAGTTGTCAAACGTAAGCGTAAGAGAACACATTTCACGACGGAACAAATTGAAGCAATGGAGACAGTATTTCAGAAGAAGCCTTACGTCACTCGTGAAGATCGCCAAGTCATAGTGCAGCAACTCCAGCTCAATGACACAGCTGTCAAAGTCTGGTTCCAGAACAGACGCTTGAGAGGCAAGAGGGCCGCTGAAGAAGCTGCGGCGGAACATGCTATGTATGAAGAAGAAACGGCGAATGAACAATCTTACTACAACTATGCGGATCATCAAGAGTCTATCGAATTTAGTAGACCAGAAAAAATGCTGCGCTTGGACGTTTTAGAATCTGAGTTATCCCGTAAAGTCGACGAATTTGGTTACATCGCACTTGACGAGAAGTCTATAGGAGACATTGTTGATGCTATTGATAACACTTTATCTCTTGATATTAACTTAGATTTTGAGTTACCCAGCAGCGCTTCTGAAGACGAAAACAGACCCAGCATCGCCTCATCAGAGTCAGTGGTTGAACATTCGGATTTGGTATTACAGCAGTTATCTAACAGTGCTTCTGAAGATGAAAATAGACCTAGCATCGCCACTTCGTCATCGGAGTCAGTTCTTGAAAATTTTGATTTGGAATTACTACCTGGCGAAGATAGCGGAGTGGATACGCAGCTGAGTGGTTCTTCATATTCTTCAGAGCAAATAGGTGAAGACTTACAAGTTGGTGAAGTTACTAATACGCAGCTAACTGGTTCTTCATCTTTGTCAGAGCTAATCGAAAAAGACTTCGATGTCAGTGAAGTTGAAGTTACTACAAGTGAATCTCCAGAACCAGTGGTCAATGATGTAGCAGAGGTTAAACCAGTAGTCAATTATGTGGAGGTTGAATCAGTCGTCGATGATGTAGTAGAGATTGAACCAGAAGTCAATGATGTGGTTGAAAGTAGTATAAGTGCAACAACTTCTTACGAGCTTATCTCTCCTGCAGGATCGCCAGCATCTGACACCATAAATGAGGAAAATCTCAGATGGGAACAGTTTGCACCTGAACATTCTTTGCAGCAACTGTTTGACTTGCATTTCTGTTAGTTTTACTAATTGCGTAGATTTACGTTAAATTATTTGTAGATTTAGTTAATTTATTGGTAGTCTAAACAGATGTGCATTTATTAGTTGTTAATTTATGACAGTATTTATTCCTTAACTTAATTTATTTTTAATTTATTCCAAGTCTTTATGGTTTCAATAATTTTATCTTAATTTAATTGTACTATCTTATTTTTTTACTACTCTGCTTACCCCATTAGGGATTAAGGCGTGATGTTTTTATGTATGTATCTTATTTTTTATTAAAGTTCCATACTGTGAAACGTTTAATAATTTATGTGTTAATTTTAATAAATAAATATTGTTATCAATATAAAGGGTTGTTTAATTGCTTACTATTAAATAATTAGAAAATGTTTTAAATAATACCAACATTAAAAACACATTACAAAATATTGAATTTATATTTTTTTAAAAAGGTACATAATAAGAAAACTCATAATAGACATTATATCAAAATGTAAAATACGAACACTACAATTTAAAGTAATAAAATTACAACATTATAACAATAAAAAACAATAGACAGTTTACAAGGTAATGTAAGAGGAATATTTGTTAGCGGCTGTAGAAGCATGCTGAGAAGAACTTTCAGATGAGGGTAAATATGAAAAGTATGGATCTTGAGTGACAGGCAAGTTTGATGCTCTTGTATGAATGCTGCTGTCATCATAAGTAGGCGCGGTCATAGTAGGTAGAGTTGAAGAGCTGAATCCATAAGATTCAGAAGCTGGTGGATGCATCACTATACCTCCCGGCAAAGGGTTGTAGTAAGGCGAACTCGAAGAGTATCTGGGTACTTCATCGCTGAGTTTTAAATTCACTCCATTCGGGACATAGCTGTCTGACGGTACGGTAACAAGGGCACTCGAGTTTGACGGCAGTGACTCATCAGTAACATACCGATAAACTTCAGCCATTGGTGAGTAAGCAGCTCTGCTTGAACCTGCAGTATAGTACGATGAATAAGACAAGTTCGGAGTGTACGACGGCAGTTCAATTGTACTTTGCGGTCCTTTGATAACAGATTTCAATGAGTTTATCGAAGAATATTCAGACGGTCTGGATACAGTGTCATTTGAAGTAACATAAATTTTGTGAGCTGCGTGCACGTCAGATAGTAGACGTCTGTGGCGGTCATGTCCTCCGCAACTCCTTCCGTGACTCATCTTATGGTCCTGGTTGGGAGATAAATCTTTGGAATTTGTCGACGGACTGTCATCCACAGAAGATGATGGCTTATTGTGTTTGTTATCTTTCTTGTACTTCATTCGTCGATTTTGAAACCATATTTTGATCTGGCGTTCTGATAACTGCAAGTAATTAGCGAGTTCTATGCGTCTTGGCCGACACAAATAGCGATTTTGATGAAACTCATTTTCTAATTCCACTAGTTGGGAGCTGGTGTAAGCAGTTCTTGCTCTTTTTGTGAATCCTTTTTGGTAAGATGATGATTCGGATGACATATCTGCAATATGACGACATAAGTTAGATAAAGATCAACTCGATGTTTTTAAAACAATCATAGGGCACAATGTTTCTTACCGCTTCCGTGTTGTGATGAAGGGGCTGTCCTTATTAAAGGGTTGCTGGCAATAGCTGACTTATCACTCCAAAGTGGATTCTGTAATTTCACAATAATAAAATCTCAGAATAATCAAAATAAGTCACGTCCCTCTTCAGTAAGGTTTCTTGTTAAAGTAAGGTGTATTGCATCTGCTTCTTAATTACTTCAATTCAAGGAAATTAATATCAAATTAGAGATCCGGTTGGCCTGTGGTGGGCGATAACGTCATAAAATATTTGAGGCTAAAACGGAATCACTTGGTCGTACTACTATAACAATAAGGCACAAAATAAATAACATCGTCGTACCTGATTAGGGAAACTTGATTCGTGCAAGTTCTCTATATTTCTGTCTTTCGCCACATTGCCGTTCAAACCGCTTCTTTGGTGGCATGGTACAGGTTCATTAATGGCATAACTTCTGCTATAAATTCCTTGAGTTCCACTTTGCGAGTTTACAAACACATTCTCGTGTTTGTCTACGCACTCTTCTGAAATAACTTCTTCAGCCCCAGAACCATAATTATTGTTCGAGCTGTTACTGATGGTCTCATAATTAGGTATTTGATAATCGTATCTAGGTTCTAGGTCTTCTTGACTAGTGGAAGGGTTATACGACTGAGGTAATCCAAGGATGTCTTGAATACTGAATCCTGTTGAATCTCTTGAATTATAATCTTGTACAAAAGAATGAGGTATCGCTGAGAGAGCTTCTCCTTTATATTCCAGGAAAGTATTTTCAGCAGCATTGTAACTGACATTTTCTGAAAGGATATCTTCAACACCATGAGATGTCACTGTGCTAATTCTGCGGGAATTAACTGAGATATTTTTGTCATAATTTAATTTAATACCTTCGGTAGAGAGTCCTGAAGATATTGTATCTCTCGAGTCATCTGACTCTAAGCTTGGTGGTGGTGATGGTGTTGCTGTTGACATGATGATTGATAAAATATCACATACACTATTTTGTAGTACGAAAAATCACTTTCAGCATGTCACTGAATGGAGTCGACCGGCCAGATAGAGCCTTGTTTACTAAATGCTTTTTCCTCACCTGTACCTCGTTAATTGGTAATGGCTTTGTTGTCTGTGTGCTGATGTCCACGACACTAGGTGCTTGTGTGCAGCTGATAACACTGGCATACCGGGTCGACGATACAGGACGGTCAGATAAAACTTTAAAATCGGTTTCGGTAGCTAAAATACCTGTCACTACTGTTTTAGTCGTATCTTTATTTGGAGGCTTATCGGTATAGATAAAAGTGTTATGGGAAGTGAGTCCGTTTATAGATAGTTATTGCTTATATTTCTCACAGAAGTTGACTTCTTATTAAGAACAATTTCAAAAAAGGTTTAATAGAAGTATGAACAGAACACTTTATTTCAGGGCACGGACAGGGGGTGGTAGTTTCATCATGACGACTTTGCACAAAACTGTACTATCTTGTCAATTCATTTATTTACTTAACCTATGTTGTTGTCAAGGTATTTCTTCAACAGTTAAATTAAATTAGGTCATCTAAAATATGGAAAATTCCCTCTTAGTTTTGTTCAAGGTACTCCCAACTATTAGCCTACTTTAGGCGTTATCTCATAGAAACTTCATATACATGTTTGACGTTCTGTTTCGGGTATTTTGTAGGTATGTGACAGATAAAGCGTAAACCACAACCTCTTGTTGACGTCAAACCATATTTAGGTATCAAAAAGTTGTTTTTGTGTATTCTTATTCAATACCAACTTACTTGTTTGACTAGCTTCCGGTAGTGTGACTCATTGCTTTTGAATAAAAATATGTATGATACTTAGTCAAATTTCTAGTAATAGACAAACTTATCCTTTTACTGTGTTTGATTGGTACTTTTTTTACCTTTATTGTCGACATTAGCGGCGGCGCCTTGCGTCACTCCAAAAGTCTCTTAATCAGCTGTTGTTTTTCTATCTTTATTTATATTTTGAACATTGAGAATTTGACGGGACTTTTCATTACTGAAGAAATGTGTTTGCTCGAATTTACGCCATTATTATTAATAATTAACAGTTTGTTTAATGCTGATTAGTCTTGAATGGTTATGGTGTTGAGATATAAATAGCCTATGTAATTCATAAGCTAATTTTGGAAACTGATTATAATGGCCTTCTCTATTACCATAACGTGCTAAGCAATATGGCAGTGTTGTACGAGACAGGACATCAGAAACTCATTGGAGGCGTGACTTTGGCAGCACGTGCTCTAGGTAAATTATAATGAAATCTTAAGTTGGTTAAGTTGGTGTCTCATTAATTTATGCATTGGATATAAGCAACGATGATTGACTTTTAATAAATTAATGATTTTGTATTCACAATGCCATAAAATTAGTTATTTTATTTGGTGAGAGAAACAATAATACAATTTAGCTTTAGATTCTGTAAGGTTGTTAGGTCTAGATTTTGTAAAAATGTTGGTCTTAACTGTGTATTAGAAGAATTAGGACCCTAAATAATATAAGAAAAATGTTTTAACAATTGTGTGACTTATATTAATGCGGCAGTAAGGCTCGTATTTATAAAGCGATTTCAAGATTGAGAGTAATATCAAGTGTGGGTTTGACAGACCATATTGTACTGAAATGACAGTTTTGATACAAATTCAAACAAGCTATCATTCGCAAGTGCTATTTATTAAAACGGGCCTAAGGCTCAATTCCCACCGGAATGGCATCGGAGCGGCCGGTAAAGGAGCGACTGGCAGCGGCGCGATGAGGCCGGAAGAGCCCGCCGCGGCAGGCTCGCGTCGCCGCGCGGTTCCGCTGGCATCCTCCCGGTTGTGTAAATGGTCGCCAGCGGTCGCGCGACTGCCAGCGTCGCCGTGCGCCGCCGCAACCAGAGGACGCGCGTGAACGCGCTGCGACGCGCGGTGACGAGAGCAGTCGCGCGTCGTTTTCAAGCGATACTTGTCTTTAAAAGTATGTAGACAAAGTTTAATATTATTTAACAGTGAAAGTGCTCGTCACTCCGCTGCCGTCCACTGCCATTCCGGTTTGAATCGGCCCTACGTGCCCTAGAAATAATGATAAAATTCAATTCTTATAATATTCATTGCATTTTGCAACTTGTCATATTCGAACGCTAACAACTCAAAATAACATTGACTATAGAAGTATTCACATCCAAATGTGATTCCGGGGTTCAGTCAGCTGCAGCTATCGAAGGGACACTCTTTGTTGGTAATGATGGATGGCCTGTAGCTGTGAGAGACCCTTCCTTCCGCGGCTTAGGGCGTTTTATGATCCTAAGCCACAGGCCACGGAAAGTAAAGTATAACCCGGCATATATCTTGAGCAATGACTGAACAATGAATTTTAGACCTAAAAGAAAAACAATACAGGGTAAATTTTCAAATTTTCCCTGCCCTGCAATTTAATGCTCAAGATGTTTGTCGGAGTTTGTATTTTGGTCTGTTGAAGCGCGACGACGTTTCAGTCTTACGTGCATTGATGCGTGTTTGAGAGTATTGTTGGATAAATTGGTAAGCTAAGCAGTAATGAATCTTTGTTGGCTTTGATGGATGGCTTGACTCTTTCTTCCGCGGCTTATGGCGTTTTATGATCCTAAGTCACAGGCCACGCAAGGTGCGGTAAGTAATTAACATTACTTACAATGACGCAATCCGCGCATTGCAAATATCAGATGGACAAAATTCCTTGTGACAGATTGTCAGCCCATCGCCTAATTGCAATATAAAGAAACCCTTAGCTGGTTTTTACAGCATGCCCGGATGGAAATGCAGCTGGCACATTCTATGTTTTTCTCTCGCTCCCAGTCCAGTATGGAAGAAAAAATAATAATAAAAAAATACTATTTAAAATTAACACTATTGGCAGAAGCACGTAGCAGTAAACAGTAAGCTGGTTTAATCTTTTGTATTTTTGCAACCGTTATCCTAATAAATTTTACTGCCCTTGGACAAAAGCAGACTAGCTCGGCCGAAGACCCCAAGCTCATAACGTCAAAGCGATGATATATGACGATTTACTCAAAGGGGACCCTTTTTTGTTCTCAGCGTAATGGTTTTACTTTAATCGTAACCAATAAGGACAGAGCTATATGGGTGGTAATAGGTGTGAAAGGGACGGTAGATGAGAGTATCAGTTCCCGCCAAACAGAGTGATTCAGACATCGAGTTGGAGTTTGGTTACTGTCAACAGTTTGTTGTGAGCTCTTCGCTGTGATGGTGTTTGTGGTTTTCTTTGATCAAAGATTATTTTGAAATTACTAAGAGTGATTTTTATCAAGACTACAATTGTTTTGATAGCAACATAGTCACTGAAGTCTACCTATGGATTTCTGGGGTTCCTAAAGGATGAATGGACGGAACGGGCACTGAAAAAAACTGAGTAACTGTAAGTAGTATTTACTTAAATTGTTCATAAAACTAGCAAAAACTTTGTTACAATGCAACTTTTGGATAGTTTGTTTCATTCAGTACAATGCCATCTTCAGCAAAATGGTGGAACGTTTTCACTTCAATGAGTTGGAGGCATACGTTGGGAGGTAACGAGTGAAAACATGGAGGCTTTAGAGGAGAAATTTTACCATGGTTACCCTACAGATGGCGCCAGAGTATGTAAAAGTTTGATAATGAGGCTTTGCTATCTTTTATGAAAAGCTGCGAGGTATATCCTCTACGGAACGTAGACATTATTTGATTCAGTATTCGAGTTCTGATAAAAAAACGAAAAGTAATTTTTCTCGAGTATGTACGTACTTTTACCTGATTAGACATATTTTTAAGTGAATTCTTTTTACAACATTAAATTTAGATTTTTGAATTAAGTGGCAAATTCTTGGTAGCAAAGATGTAATGCAAATTAAATGATACGTTTTTGAAACACCGCCAGAAATTGATCCCATGGGTTCAGTTTTCAAACCACCAAACCTTTTCTTACAGCAGCATCCAAGCTCTTAGTGTTAGGAATACAAAGTTATTCAAGCCTCTTCTGTCATGTCACCCTGTCTTGCCTTGTAGAACGGTCTCATTCAATACATTTCTTTTTTATTTTGTTATGGCACTAGAGAAACTTTGTGCCAGTGTCAAGTTTTTATTTTAATTTTGTTAAAGGTAGGGAAACTAATCGCGAACAGAAAAGGAAATTATGACTAAGGAAATTTGGGAAAGATTTGGGACACGTATTATTATGTCACAAAAATCTTGTGTAATGTCAGAAAAGATTGCCAGAAATTAATTCCTTGGAAACTTCCAAACCACTGGTTCGTAGATATATCAGACTGTCTTTCTTGTTTCTGTACAGCGACGAAGCTTTAAGTATTATGCCTACAAAGTTATTCAAGCCCCCGCTGTCGTGTCATCCCGTCTTGCCTCGTTGCGGTCGCAATGGCTTTACTTCCGTATTGCAAGGCCCACATTAAGCGAAACTATTCAGTCTATTACAACATAAGCTCACTTTTGGGAGCTTTCTGTTCTGATGTTATTACAACATGCAAAGTTTGGAAGACTGAGTCCTGTTTTGCTTTCCTTACGAAGTAAATTGCGGCTACGGTAAGCACGATAGGTAAGGCAGCGACGACCTGGCAAAGAGAAAACAGCCATTAAAAAATAAAAATTGAAAACTGCACAGCGCAAGCACAACAATAATTTATTGTGCAAATTACAACAGTTTTCCCACTAAATAACTGAGAAATTTTCAAGTGTTTCAAATGGGCCGGTCTCCAACCGCGACCGAGCCGTCCAAATTAATTTCGTCTTGCAAATTTACAGGCTTAAGTTGTTCCGCGCTAGTTCCGAGCCAGATTCTGCAGCGGAACTTGTGAATGTGCGAAAGTTTCATCTCGTCTTGCTGCTAGGATTGTAGTGCTTTTGGTGCAAAACACACGCTATGCGCGGGGATTATAGGCTGTACTAATTTGTTCCGCGCCAGATTCTGCAGTGGAACTTGTGAATG
The DNA here is from genome assembly GCA_949820665.1 of Scrobipalpa costella. Taxonomy (NCBI): domain Eukaryota; kingdom Metazoa; phylum Arthropoda; class Insecta; order Lepidoptera; family Gelechiidae; genus Scrobipalpa; species Scrobipalpa costella. Next base: position 17,324,243 of record OX463296.1, on the reverse strand, counting down.
TGTGAATGTTTCATCTCGTCTTGCTGCTATGATTGTAGTGCTTTTGGTGCAAAACACACGCTATGCGCGGAGATTACTGGCTGTACCAAGTTGTTCCGCGCCAGATTCTGCAGCGGAACTTGTGAATGTGCGAAAGTTTCATCTCGTCTTGCTGCTAGGATTGTAGTGCTTTTGGTGCAAAACACACGCTATGCGCGGGGATTACAGGCTGTACTAAGTTGTTCTGCGCCAGATTCTGCAGCGGAACCTGCGAATGTGCGAAAGTTTCATCTCGTCTCGCTGCTAGGATTGTAGTGCTTTTGGTGCAAAACACACGCTATGCGCGGAGATAACTGGCTGTACGAAGTTGTTCCGCGTAAGATTCTGCGCTAGTTCCGCGTAAGATTCTGTAGCGGAACTTGTGAATAGGCAAAAGTTTCGTCTCGTCTCGCTGCTAGGATTGTAGTGCTTTTGGTGCAAAACACACGCTATGCGCGGAGATAACTGGCTGTACTAAGTTGTTCCGCGTAAGATTCTGTAGCGGAACTTGTGAATAGGCAAAAGTTTCGTCTCGTCTCGCTGCTAGGGTTGTAGTGCGTTTAGTGCAAGACATGTGCTATGCGCGAAAATTAAATAACGTTTGTCGTTTGCATTTATGCCGGGCTAAGCAGCAGTATTTGTTTGTGCAAAAGCTAGGTCTTGTAGATATTGTAAAAGTGTTTTTCATTGGCTAGGTAAAAAATTGTATGAATCATCGTCATATAAAACAAAAATATCATCAAATAGATACGAGTACCATCTAGATACAAATTCCAACCAGCTACTTGCTAAGTAATAATTTAAGTTGTTTAGGTCTGTCAAATTATATCTGCAATGTTTTATTTTATCCATTTTATTTTATCTTATAAAACTGATCCATGTCTGACGGTGATATTAATTAAGAAAATTCCTACTTTTAGATTTCTGCTCATCATATTGTCTATTAAAAACAATAACAAAATTTAAGAATTATTTAGATACGGCTGTTACCGAGATATTGAATTTTTAAATGAGCGTAGGCCAAGACCGACCTACTCCCCAGTGCATGTCCGAACCAGGTGTCTGTATCGGACGACGGCCGAATGACGTCAGACGACCCAGCTGTTTTATAGAAATTAGAGACGATAGCGGGCAGGCTCGGGCCACGATATTTAGACGAAGTTCAAATGTCTGTAAAATCATAACTATTGAAGATTTGTATGAAACAAGAACTAGTGTATTTATATACTCTCAGGCTCTACGGTACTTTCAAACTGATTTGCGTACCGTTTTCACGTTCCTCATTATGGACTTAAACCAAAACTACCACGGGCTTGAGATTATCGCTTGTTGCTTATGAATTGAAACAAATCACAATAATTTTGCCAAGATGGAGGCGTAATGGCTTCTTTCTTCTCAGACAATATTATTGCATATTGTTTGGATACTTTAAATAATACATACAATAAGTTCAACTGATCCAACTTCAATAAGTTCGTTCTGTTCAATTTAACAATTTATATTTTATTCCTTTTTTTATTTTGAGTAGAACTGTATGAAGTTTTTGTTTACTTAAACATACATATATACATATAATCACGCCTTTATCCCTAGCGGGGTAGGCAGAGCGTAAACGACCTAAGCAAAGGTCGCGCCGCCACGTTTGACAAAGTTTTGAGGGTTATTTAAGTTAGATTTGTAGGTATATTGCTATAGTGACAGGTTGTCAGCCCATCGCCTAAATTACTATATACTGAAACCCTCAGATCCCTTAGCTGGTTTTTACAGCATGCCTGGGATGATATGCAGCTGGCACATTCTATGTTTTTCTTTCTCTCCCAGGCCAGCATGGAAGAAATGTTTACTTAAATGTGTTTACTTAAACTTTACTTAAATATGTTTACTTAAATGACTTATTAATAGCGGATTTGCAATTTTTTTAATACGTTGTATATTTTATATTGTACAGTAGGCAATTCCGAAAGTGTAATGTGAATGCTCCTAAAGCTTAACCCTAAAGGGGATTTAATTGATTTGTCCACCAAGACTGCGCAACAAGATGGTAAACAATGAGACATCTGTTGTCTTACCAAGATAGACTGCTATTTTGCATACTACTGTAAGGCCCGTAATTATAATCTGCACTTGAGATTGACAGCCGGTTTGTGTTCGTATCAAAAATGTTATTTCAGTACAAAATGGCTTGTCAAATCCATACTTAATATTGCTCTCAATCTTGAGATAGCTTTACAAATACGAGTCTAAGTATTGTGTATTTCCTCATGAAATAAGAATATTATTTTGAACGGGATTACTGCCACGGTTATATGTATTGTTACCTCGATATTTCAGTCTGCTCGTGACCATGTCGCATGAAACTGCGATGAAATATCGAGGTAACAATAAAATAAAATATAATTGTGGCATAACGGGATTAGTTCAAAATAATAATCTTACTGTAATGCACAACCGCGAAAGTCTCAATACTTATTCCTCGTGAAAGTTGTCCAGTTTCGTTGATTGAGCAATCCCTTTCAGTTTGTGGCACAACGTCCCTTACACCCGGCATGCATTTTACTATAGCCAATTCGCATATGAAAATAATAAAAAAACATTATTCTAAATTATTTCTTCCATGCTGGACTGGAAGTGAAAGAAAAACATAGAATGTGCCAGCTGCATCTCCTCCCGGGCATGCTGTAAAAACCAGCTAATGGCTCCGAGGGTTTCTGTATATTGCAATTTAGGCGATGGGCTGACAACCTATCACTACGGCAATATACCTGCAAATCAATCTCAAATAACGCTCAAAACTTTGCCAGACATGGTGGAACAACCTTCGTTTACACCATTAGGGATAAAGGCGTGATTATATGTATTGTATGTATTATTCTAAATCTACATGTTGTATGATTTGCCGTCAGCAGATGTCGATACTACAAATATTGCACTGTGAGCAGTATTCACCACAAAAACGTTGATTTGGAAAGCTATTTGCAGAGTTTCATGGTAATTTTATGGCGCAATAAAATTTACCATCCAATTATAGTCGGGATAATTTATTTTTTATGTCAATGACAGTAATCTGTTCGGGAGAAAAATAAAACAGCAAGCAATTATTCTTCGGTTTTACGATTAGAAAATTTGTTGGACGATTTGCGCAGGAGATAGCGAATTTTATCGCTATTAAAAAAAGTTAAGGGCATCTGCTTTTTATGGATATACAAGTTTTCCTGTCTGTGGTTTCACTGACGGTCTGTAAAATTTCCTCCCGGGATAAAGATTTTTTTTTTAACATTTACAATCGGTCCGGTAACATACATAAAGATAACTTTATCGTCGGGTCTCTATATAATTATGATGGATATGACTGCCTCCGTGGTCTAGTGGCCAGAGCCATGGGCTTACGATCCGGAGGTCCTGGGTTCGATTCCCAGGGGGGACCACAAAGTTGATATTAGTCAATTTATCACATTGTGAGGTTTTTCACAGTTTGGTTAGGACATTGCAGGCAGAATCACCTGATTGTTCGAAAAGAAAAAAAAAGATTCCGTGCTTCGGAGAGAACGTGAAGCCGTCGGTCCCGGTCACTGTTTATAATAGTAGTCGTTACTCAAAACCATGTCAGAGGCCTAATAGCTGTGCTACTAGGCGGTTTTAAAACTCTGACACCAGGGTTCATCGAGAATCTACTCGCTAAGAAGAAGAAGATGGATATGATATTAGACAGCTCATAGAAGTTGTACGCAAAAAAGGAATTTAAGGTTCGTACTTACAAAGCAATCTCAAGATTGAGAGCAATATGAAGTTCGGAATTGACAGGCCGTTTTTTACTGAAATGACATTTCTGATGAAAACTCAAACTCGCTGTCATTCTTGAGAGCTGATTATAAAATACGAGATATCACCATTTACGTGACAGGGGTATAGTATGGAGAAGGGAATAACGATTCACTTTTCTTTGTATATAAACGAATTATATACATACGTACATAAATATAATCACAGATATAATCACAGGGGTAGGCATAACGTAAACGACCTAAACAAAGGTCATTCCGCCACGTCTGACAAAGTTTTGAGGGTTATTTAAGATAGATTTGTAGGTATATTGCTGTAGTGACAGGTTGTCAGCCCATCGCCTAAATTACAATATACTGAAATCCTCTGATATTTATGGACATACAAGTTTCTGTATTTTACAGCATGCCCGGGATGAAACGTAGAATGTGCCTACGTTTTTCTAACTGCTCCTAGGCCAGCATGGAAGAAACGAATTTTATAATACGCTCTAAGCAACCTGGCATATGTAAATAAAAATTAAAGCAGTTAGTTAAAGCTTAAAAGTCCCTGAAAAATACCTGACTCCAGCTCTGACGTCATAAAGGGTCCTCACTTACCCTAAGTAATGTTCACAGTTCATTGCCCCCGACTCGTGACAATTTGTGCGAGGGTTTATCCCTTAGCTGGACACTTCTGGTAATGCCCTAACAGAATATGCTGGGCGACCTTTATTTCCTATACGTTATTAAATAATTATCCATTTAAAAGATATGAGACGAATTATATGGAGAATGTGTTTGGAGGATTTTGGTTGAAAATAGAGTTGCAAGTTAAGTTCTCAACTCGGGTATGCTGTAAAAACGAGCAAATTGTTTCGAGGTTTGACAGTTTATTGTAATTTAGACAAAGGTCTGACTATCTGTCACTATAGCGATGTATTAATTTAAATCTGGAATTGCCCTCAATATTTTGTCAGACGTGGCGACAACGCCTTTTAGGAGTTTTGTACTTTGTAATACTTGAAATATGTACTAACCTAACCTATGAAGAGGAAGGTCAAACGTGGTGAGAATTCTTTATACTTTGAGTTTAAAAAAATAGGTATTTCGTTGACATCCTAAAAAGCTTAACATACATACATATATTCACGCCTGTATCCCTAATGGGGTAGGCTGAGCGTAAACGACCTAAACAAAGGTGTCCCGCCACGTCTGACAAAGTTTTGAGGGTAATTTAAGATAGAATTCTAGGTATGTTGCTGTAGTGACAGGTTGTCAGCCCATCGCCTAAATTACAATATACTGAAACCCTCGGATTCCTTAGCTAGATTTTACAGCATGCCCGGGAGGAAATGCAGCTGGCACATTCTATGTTTTTCTCTCGCTCCCAGGCCAGCATGGAAGTAAAAAGCTTAATTTTGGTTTTAATTAGTGACTAAATTAAAAGAATTTATCTAGCAAATTTCGAGTTTCATTAGAGTCTAATTTAGAAGATATTTATTATTGTTGTCCCTATGTAGAAAGTGTTACTAAATGGTAGTTTCCATTTATGTCACGGAGGAGGTTGTATTGCAGTGTGAGCAATAGACGGTAACAAAGGACCTAAATCAAGACTAATTGTCGCCCTGGTCTGACGAGATTATGGTAAGTTACTTTTGTAACAGTGAGGCAAGACCGAACAGGCACTGATTGACATTATTATGTAGCGAAGTGGAATGTGATCCGATTACAGGATTTTTTTTAAATGCAATGTTGTGCCTGTGTGTCAGAATAAAGAGTTTCATTGGCACTCATTCAATGTAGCGCAGTAAGAGATAATATTTTTATTGAATGAAATAGTTGACGAAAATCAATCTTACTTAGTTGACCGGATGATGTAAAGGGCACAACTGGTCGAGAATAAAAAATCTTATTGGTCTCAAGAACTTATTTAATTATTTATTTAGTAGCCACTGTTCACATTGATATCGTGGGAAGATACAAAATCATCCCTGTTGCGTTACTGTAGAGAAAATAACCGTCTTCAGCGTAACCAATAAGTAACACTAAATTACATGCTTTGCCATTGCTTTGCGAAAATGTTTTCGGTGAAATACCAATAAGTCAGGGTGTACTGCCTTCCATACTCGACTGGGAGTGATAGAAAAACATAGAATGTTCAAGCTGCATCTCCTTCCGGGCATGTTGTAAAAATTTGCTAGGGATTCGAGGGTTTCACTATATAGTAATTTCACTACAGCAATATACAGATCTATCTTAAACTACCCTCAAATCTTGTCAGACGTGACAAAACGACTTTGAATAGGTAGTTGACGCTCAGCTTACCCCATTATGGATAAAGGCGTGATGTATGTATGTAGTAACATTACAGAAGAGGTGAAGTGAGAATCACGTACAGGTGAAGAGTTTCTTTGTAAGTTTTTTGGATGTGTTGTAGATCAGACGCATTATACGCATCGTCGAAGTTTTATTGTTCCTACGTTCCATTTGGTCCTTGGGTGTAATGATACGTACATATATATAATCACGCCTTGATCCCTAATGGGGTAGGCAGAGCGTAAACGACCTAAACAAAGGTCGTTTCGCCACGTCTGACAAAGTTTTGAGGGTTATTTAAGATAGATTTGTAGGTATATTGCTGTAGTGACAAGTTGTCAGCCCATCACCTAAATTGTAATAATTATACTGAAACCCGCGAATCTATTAGCTGGCTTTTACAGCATGCTCGGAAGGAAATGCAGCTGGCACATTCTGTTTTTCTTTCGCTCCCTTAGCAGGTAAGAAAATGTAATGATGTTACGTAAAGAAAAATAACTTATAAGCTTTGTTCTACAGAAACAGTGCCACCATCGCATTTTATTTATTTAAAGAAAAAAAAAAGTATACAAAATAATCCGAGCGGTATTCAAAATGCAAATAAAGCAAAGCTATGAATTCTTAGTGTTATTTTAAAGGACGATAATGCCGCCCCGAGATTGCGGCTCATTCAAATCCTCGTTTTGGAATAAATATCCCTTAATAGTGTTCCGGGCAGGACGATTCCAGAAAATAAATCCGAATTATCTTTGTTGATGTTTTAGGGAAGACGAAATTTTTAAATTCGACATATTTTTACAAAAGAAACAGATGGAATTCATATATTTATAAGTACCTAAGTTGTTTTGAACTATTTGATTGCCTAATCTAATTCTGACACCATCATCTCCCTCATCACCCTAGGCCTTATCCCGTATCTCACGGGGTCGGCTACCTAATCTAGGGGATTGAACGAGGGTACGCAACCCAGAACCAGACCCAATCCTAGATTAGGACAGAGTTTTCAAGCCGCCAATGCTTAGCACTGGCCTCTGACATGGCTTAACCACTAATATCTACGGTGTTAAACGACATTAACCGAGACCAACAGCTTAACGTGCCTTCCGAAGCACGGAAATCTAATTCTGACACCAAGCGATAGAAAAAGATGATTGCCTAATCAATCACAAATTCGATTGGTTCGATCCTATTCTATTAGGTCGATAAGTTTTGAGTTTATTAATTGAAACTGACATCTTTTATAGGTACTCAAAATTACAGACTAAGGGCAGCAATATACACGCGTCACTTACTGCGCGCAAGGTTGCGCTCAACACGCTGTCAATGCTTTTTGCATTGCCTACAACACACATGCGTCACCTTACGCTTTACGCGCGTACTGGCAGAGGGATGCGACGACGTAGAATTTATCGCTACGCGCGCGTAGAGCGTAAGGTGACGCATGTGTGTTGTAGGCATTTGCATCGAGAGCTCGTAGAGCGTTACCTTGCGCACAGTAAATGACGCCTGTGCGTTGCTGCCCTTAGTCTGTAATTTTGAGTAACTATAAAAAATTGCAGTTTCATTTAATAACCTCAAAATTTATCGACCTAATAGATTCGGATCAAACCAATCGAATTTGTGATTGATAAGGCAATCTTCTTTTTCTATCGCTTGGTGTCAGAGTCAGATTAGGCAATAAAATAGTTCAAATAATCTTCTTCTTCTTATTTAGCCTACATCTGGTGGATCCAAATAAGCTTAGGTACTTATAAATATATAAATTCCATCTGTTTTTAGATAGGTACATACATACATACATAAAACCACGCCTTTATCCCTTACGACGTAGACAGAGCGTCAAACGCCTCGTAAAAGGCGCTTTCGCCACGTCTGATAAAAAATTAGGCCAATTTTAGATTGTAATGTGTATTGCTATTGTGACAGGTTGTCAGCCCATCGCCTAAATTACAATACACCGTAACCCTCCAGTCCCTTTTGCTGACTTCTACAGCATGCCCGGGAGGAAGGGCAGCTGGAACATTCTTATGTTTTTCTATCTCTCCCAGTCCAGCATGGAAGAAATGTTATATAATAAACAGCTAAGTATATGCTTTGACGAAAACTTGATAACGAGCATAAAATACTAAATACCACTAAAATACATAATACAGTATTTAAATTAAGTTTCATGTGTTACACCATGCTTACTTCCATGCTGAACTGGGAGCGAGAGAAAAACATAGAATGTGCCAGCTGCATTTGCTCTCGGGCATGCTGTAAAAACCAGCTAAGGGATCCAAGGGTTTCTGTATATTTCTATTTAGGCGATAGACTGACAACCTGTCACTACACCAATATCTTGAACAACCCTCAAAACTTTGTCAGACGTGGCGGAACGACCTTTGTTTAGGTCGTTTATGCTCTGCCTACCCCATTAGGGATACAGGCGTGATTATATGTGTATGTGTTACACCATATCGTGTATGAAAGTTTCCACTTAATTGTTCGCATCCATGTCAAAATAGCGGAACATTAACACGGGTAGAACCACCCCCGTCCCTCAGGGACGCGATATGCCGCGCTCCCAGTTTAATATTGACATTATTTTTTATTAGCTCGGTATATTCGACCCTTTCCGATATGACCATTAAAACGCGTATAACTTTTCTCGTTTACAATATTGCATGAAATTGGCATGTGACGTGTCGTTATTTTCAGTTAGTGGGTTACAGTTGTCAGGAACAGTTAAACAAAATGACACCTAAAACCTAAATCAATCTTATTAGTTTACTACATCTATATTTCTTCCATGCTGGACTGGGAGAGATAGAAAAACATAGAATGTTTCAGCTGCTCTTCCTCCCGGGTATGCTGTAGAAGTCAGCAAAAGGGACTCGTGGGTTACAGTGTATTGTAATTTAGGCGATGATGGGCTGACAACCTGTCACTATAGCAATACAAATTACAATTTAAAATTGCCCTCAATTTTTGTCAGACGTGGCGGAAGCGCCTTTTACAAGGCGTTTAACGCTCTGCTTACCCCGTAACGGATTAAGGCGTGATTTTATGTCTGTATGTATGTACATCTATATTGTCATAAATAATCACCTTTATCCCTAATAAGCGTAAGCGGAACGTATATGACCTAAACGAAGGTAATTACGCCTCGTCCGACAAGTATTGAGGCTGATTTTATATAGATACTCGTATGTGTATTGCTGTACTGACAGGTTATGAGACGATCGCCTAAATTACAATACACTGAAACCCTCGAATCCCTTAGCTGGTTTGTACAGCATGGCAGGGAGATGCAACTGGCATATTCTATGTTGTTCTATCGCTCACAGTCCAGAAAAGCGTGTTGTTTTAAGAATGTTAAATAAACATTTTATATCTCAGTGATTGTTACCAAACAAAGACTCATCAAAACTTCTTAAAATTTAAAGCAGACGAAGAGCGAAAACGAGGAAGTTACGGCTTATTTATAACTTTTGGCGCTGACAATGAACGCTGGTGGTCCATTTTCACTGCATAAAAATGCTAATTCCCATCAAATTTCTACCTTCATCCCTCGTTTTTGTGAAATATTTCATTAAAAACACAAAATGACAAGCGAATAAAAGGTTTCCTCTTTTTTCAGTAGCCGAGCCTTACATGTGACGCCCGGAGCGAAAATGGCACGGGCCAAAATGGCGGGTGAAAGATCAATATGACCCACCGAAACTAGTCCTCTCTCGTTCTCTCCCTTTCATTGCATCTCCTTTCTCTCTCTAGCTGCTGTATAGTTCCGATATGTCCTATGTCGTGCTGTTCAGATTTCGGTGGCGAATTTAAACCGAGCCCTTGGAAACACAAACGCGATAGGGCTTCCCATTAGAACATGTTTGCCTGGCGATTAGCGAGTCGCGGTGAATGTCATTACCTCTGGCTGGAGATAATGCTTGATTATGAAAATTTGGGTCGTTGGAATTATTTTACGGAGTGCAAACATTTAATTGTCAATTTTGTTAATTGAACTTCTGTAACCGCAGACTGTTACGGTCGGTTCGGTCAGGGACCAAAACAGAGTAAATTTGTAACATTGACAACCAAAATTAAAACAAATATTATTTTGTAACATAACATCCTAGTATACAGCAATATACCTAGAATTCTATCTTAAATAACCCTCAAAACTTTGTCAGACGTGGCGGAACGACCTTTGTTTAGGTCGTTTACGCTCTGCCTACCCCATTAAGGATAAAGGCGTGATTATATGTATGTATGTATGTATGTACATCCTAGTAGATTACTTTTCACGTAATTTTAAGCCTATATTCACTAGGTACCTATTCCTAGAAATAATATTACCTAAGTACATAAAGTGCCAAGGAGAGAACAGTAAAACCTGCGGAAGATAAGAAAAACTTTACGAAACGCGATAAAAACTGCTTCAACGTGACTTTTAAAGTTTAATCTCTCACTTTGAATAAGAAGTCGAGAAATAGAGAAACAGAGTTGGTTTTCTTAGACCTACTTACATAATGAATTATGTATCAAAGTTATGTAGTGTTAAAAAAGAACAAAGTTATTAAACGTCTTCTTCCTTCCATGCTGGACTGGAAGCGAAAGAAAAAATAGAATGTGCCAAATTTCTCCCGGGCATGCTGTAAAACCCAGGTAAGCGATCGAAGGGTTTTAGTATATTGCAAATTAGGCGATGGGCTGACAACCTGTCACTACAGCAATATACCTACAAATATATCTGCCTACTCCATTAAGGATAAAGGCGTGATTATATGTTTGTATTATACTTCAAACTTATATACGAAAGTGTGTGTAGGTATATTTTTGCTATTCCTTTACAATGAAAATGCTGGGTTGATTTTGACGTACTTTATTACACAGATATACTCAATGATCTGAAATACCACAATAACTTGTACCTAGTAACTGTAAAAATAAAACCACTTAATTACTTGACCGCGAATTTGCGAGATTTCGTTATTTTCGAAGTATAAGTTAAATACGAATTATTTTGAGTACTCTTTCTATGATCTTGTCTCCGATTTCTGCCATATCATCGATCGATCACGGTTATTCCATACTTCGTTTTTTTAAACTCGATACAAATACCCGATAAGTACATGTCGTCCATTTTACGATAGATCCAGCAACGTAGTCCGGGAGCCGGATGGAGTTTTATATCTTCATTAAAGCTTTACATTAGGGTCCGTCGCGGGTCGCTGGTAATCGAAGAGTTAGTGCGGGAGCCAGGTCCCGATTTATTGCCGGCTCTCATCGATTCTGATGACCATTTTTAGGGTTCATTCGTTTCGAAATCGCGAGAGACCCGTGAATGAAAATGAAAATTACTCGTTTCAGTCATGTAACATGCAATTTTTTAGTTTTTATTAATTAAAGGTCAAGATATAAAGTGTTTTATTACAAAGTAACCATCATTGCACCGAATAACTATTATGGCATTTGTATGACAAAATCGCAATGAAAATCAATCAAACGTAGTTTAGAAGTATGCGAGAAATATCTTGATATAGTTTAGATAAAGGCAAAATGTAGGAGTACAAGTTGGAGAAGTAATAGACATGTTTATTCCTTCTAAGAAATAACCGATAGTTTTCTCGAAAGCAGTCAGATCAGCTGATATCCGGAATCCTTAGAACGTTGGTCTGTCTGGGTACCCGAGAAGTAGCAGCGGTACTATCAGTCACTCGGCTTTCTTGCTATTCGGGGATTTAGAAGCTGTATATCTCGTTCTATCACATCAGGGTTATGTGGGGAAAATTTCCTCATTTTACAAGACCTATTTTTTTATTTTGTGTTTCTTAGCTTTGTAGGCTTGCAATTTAGACTACTAGAAATATATATCAAGCATCAATTGAGTAAAATTAAAGATGGTTGCAATGGAAGCAAAGTATAGGGCAATGGTGTAGTGGATAGGACCGCTGCCTCCTGAGCTCCGAGGTCGTGGTTCGAATCCCACCACGTACCAATGTGATTTTCGGTTTGCGAATTTGTGCTTAGGAAGGCACGTTAAGCCATTGGTCCTGGTTAATATCGTTCAATACCGTAGATATTAGTCGTTAAGCCATATCAGAGGCCAGTGCTAAGCATTGGTGGCTTGAAATCTCTGACCTAATCTAGGATTGGGTCTGGTTTCCCTTCTAGGTTGCGGAGGTCAGATGGCAGTCGCTCTGTGTAAAAACCAGTACTCTCTTACAATCCCCTAGATTAGGTAGCCGACTCCGTAAGATACGGGATAAGGCTAGGGAGATGATTATGAGCAAAGTGTAGGGCAATGACTAGGTAACAAACGTATGAAATATCCTGCTTGGCAACGTATGGAAATATTATGAGGCAGTCGGTGCCAAGCCGATATACCAAACTATCTACTTACAACATAGGTACTTTCTATATTGATAGACATACAATAGAGCTGATATTATTATTCTACAAATAAAATCAATAGCGGTCCACATCCAATGGTTTTACGTTTCACAGCATTTTTATTCAGATTCTTTTAGAAAGCGTTCAAGCGAGCTTCCAAATTTTCTCATTCCGTCATTCTGAACAGGCTGAACACTTAACAAAAGCTCTTCAAATCCCACCGCAGAAGTAAAAACAAGAAATCTTAAATCTTCACACTTTATCCGTAACTTCCAACCCCTCTAGAGAGAATTTCAACCCTACGCCCTTCGAAATAAGAATAGAGGTTTCATTGAGCAAAGAATTGCGTTTGAACCGTTCCGACCGAGAGAAAAGATTATCCCGGGAGGAGGTAAAAAACTGAATAATTCGCGTACATATCTCGCGACATGGTAGACGTCTCGGGAGTGGCAACAATTTCCTATTTGCTCCAAACGCCGCCCGCTATAAAATAAGCTATTTGCCAAAACGAACATGCGGTGACGTAAGCGTGCCAACATCCAGATTTGCCATGATAAAGCACTTATATCCATTCAGATAGCTGTCAGTATGATGTTTATCTGGCATATCATACAACAATGTATTGTGCTTTTAGTCTTATTGAACAGAAAACAACTACTTTTTTCATTTCGATTGAAATACGGAGATAAATCCGCGGTAAGTGTCGACCGCGCAGACAAAACTTCGCAATTACTTTCCATTGAAGTTATGAAGATGCGCTTTGGGAAGCTTGGCTTTTTCCCAGCAATATTGCAGACTTATTTATGGCCTCCGAGTTTGTAAAAAAATGGTAAGTTTGGAACACGGCTCTGCTCGACGGACGAATAAACTGTGATTTATTTCATTGTTCGATAGGATTTCGAGCTCGAGGCGAAAATTGAAATGATTTTCCGCGCTTCCGAATTCGGTTTCAATGATAAATTAGGGTGAGCGTTTATTTGGATAGGTTCGGTGTACAAATAAGTGACGGTTGGGCGATCTTTGGGAATATAATGTAAGGATATTAAAGGGTGGGATTGGTGCGATGATTCCTGTGAAAGTTTGCGAGGGTCGGATGGGTCCCTGATAAAAAGGGTGCGTCGAGTTCGCTGGGCCAATATCGCGCCGATGACAAACCCTTCCAGCGGCGACGTCACTTCAAGGATCTTTTGATCGGATCCACTTACTCAAGCGGACGATATTTTATAAGAGTTGCGTTTTATTTTCCTTCCATGCTGGACGGCGAGCGAGAGAAAAACATAGAACGTGCCAGCTGCATTTACTCCCGGGCATGCTGTAAAAACCAGCTAAGGGATCTGAGGGTTTCTATATGTTGCAATTTAGGCGATAGGCTGACAACCTGTCACTATAGCAATATACGTAAAAATCTTTCTTAAATAATCCTCAAACTACCTGTCAGTCTCAAATGCTGTTTATAATTACGGGCCTAAGTAATTACAAAATTAATCATTCGGGCAATATGATGATTATGTTTTAACGAAGACTAGCATAATAAAAAATGTCCTAATTGTATTTTTTACTAATTTAATGTTCAAAATGACTAACCTCACTTGACTAATTAAATTAATTAGGTCCTGTTTTGAGATAGTGCGAAATATTACACCTACGTAACCTACCTAATTGATTGGATAATATTGCAGTTAACTTAATAAGTACTTTATTATGTAATTTTCCCCTTTCTCTTGGAAGTCACTTACGATAAATTAGGCACAAATTTTATGATAACCAACACAATTTGATACACAGAGAAAGCAAGTGATTATACAGAATGGCAATGCTTAGTAGTTAACGAACATCAAATTAGTATTTCCAATTGAACTACAGTAGGTAACTGCCTCCGTGGTCTAGTAGACAGAGCCATAAGTTTACAATCCGTAGGTCATGGGTTCGATTCCTAAGGGTGTTCCCCACGTCAGAGGCCTAATAGCTGTGCTACTAGGCGGTTTGAAAACTCTGACACCATGGTTCATCGGGCCATTTGACTCGAGAATCTTTTCGCTAAAAAGAAGAAGAAGAAGTAGTCAGGTACTTATTTAAATATTTTCATATACCGGCTAAGAACACGAAAGGACAAGGAATCCGGGCTGCCATGTTATTTACATCAGCATTCCGATAAATGTAAGGAGGGATAGGCTGGCTATTTACCGACCCCGGTCGTGATACGCGTAATCTCTTGGAAAAGGGTTCTGGGCGATCGCGAGCAGAGTATGGCGACGGGACGCAATTCTTAGAGCCGCTCTGTTGCTATGGTTTTTTGGGTCTCACTGCACATACAGTCCCAAAAGTTGCGCACGGAACTTTCGTAATGAATACGCTCAGAATTCTTATATAGCGATGTCGCATGTAATTGACAACACGTCATTAAGTACAGTAAAATACAATTTTATTTATAATAAGGATAATGAGTTATTGACACACGCAATTTGTGAGACATGACGAAAAAGATTTTTATCAAGCAAATAATGAAAATATGACTACCAAAAAACTGAATAAATAGGCTATTAAAGCAAAAAAAATACAAATTGTTCATGACAATCAAATCCCAAAAACATCGAACAGTGTTTAAAACAAACATCGATGTTTTTCTACTTATTTCCATAATGAAATTGGAGGATTTACAGAATAGAGTCCCGTTGTAGAATGTAAGAATTTTCTCCGCAAATAAGTGGATCGCGTTGTGCGGTTGTTCACTGTTCTTTATTGTATTTTGATTTGCATATTTTTGAGAGAAAAATGTGAACATTCTCCTTTATACGTGACTGAAAAGAATGCGAAATGAAAACGTCGCACATACGTAGATTTCAAGTAATTAGGCGGCCAAAACTCGCTATTCAAAAAAACAACTAAAGATAAGATAACCATTTACTCAGGTAGTAAACAGTTCCGGGAATACAATGGGCAACCCCTCCCACCCTTCTTAGATGCGCAAGAGCTTCCCTATAGCAGTCGGAATTCGATAGTCGCTTTACGTGTACGTGTCTGTTCTCGGCGCTCCTAAACTTACAACTTTTGTAAAATTTGTATTTGTTTTCCAACTACTTCTTTTCAAGTGACAGTGATGGATTGCAGTAATTCAGGTAAGAACCTTTGTTTTTCAACAGTAACTTTTTTATTTTCTACTGCCCTTAATAATCTTTTTAGTTTTTAAAGATAGCTCTTGAAAAAAGTCAGTTTTTTTGTGTTTCTAACAATGAAATATGTCTTTTAACTAACTTAAGGGTCCGTCCGAGCAATGTTTTCTTTATTTTTCAATACTTTACTTGTATTTCTATTATACCAGTAAAAAATTGGCCGCGGAAACCCGCGCGTTTCGAAAATAAGAGCATTTGAATGTAAGGGGTCAAAATTGAGAAAAAATACCACGTTCGTGCAAAATTGTATTAATTCTAATTATTTTTTGTTTCAGGTCCATCTGGTGCCTCGGGTACTAAAATAGTGACTCGGAAGTACTTGTTTGAACAAGTGCAAGAACAAAATTTACCAAGTTTAAGGGAAAAACTCGATTCGTATGAAGATTTTCTTGTGATACGTTATGGGGACACTGAAAATGCTAAAAAACGTTTGAAGCAAAGGTATTCCTTTATCAAAACCGAATTCATGAAAAGATGGAAGAAAGCCAGTAAACACGAAAAAGTTTTCCTAGAAGATAACCGAGGTTGGTTAGAAGGAACTTTCGAGATTCCGATGGAATCGGCTTCTCCTCAAGGTAGACAAGCAAAATCTTTCGAAGATTTAAGTGAGCGAAGCAAAAGAAGAAAAACCGAAGAAATTCGTGCGACTTTGGAGCATGACGTCATCATCCACGCCGCACAATCTGTTTTACAAAACACTGGGCAAAGGAATGCTTCAAAAGTTCTCAAAGAAATTACTAATTCGCCGAAACGAGCCAGCAAATATAGATCTGCCTATTCTAAAGTGAATAACGACGACGACATGTTACCTCCGCTGACGCCTCTGCAAGCACTTCAGATGTTCGTGGAAGCTGATCTTTCAAGACGGCAATATGAAATTATAAGAGCAACAAACCCAAAACATTTCCCTTGCTACGACTTGTTGCTAAAGGCGAAACAAGAATGTTATCCCCCACAAGAATCCATGAATGTTACAGATACTTCGGCAGAAAGCAACTTACAATGCTTAATAGATCTTACTGTGACACGCCTCTCAATATTCCTGGAAGAGGTGCTAATTACGCTGAACGAAGAAGAAAGGAAGTCGTTAACGATTATCTGTAAATGGGGTTGTGACGGCTCTCAGCAATCCAAGTTTAAACAAAAATTTGAGCATGACACTGACTCTGATGGAAACATTTTCTTGAGTTCTTTTGTGCCGCTACGCATTGTTTGTAGAGAGGAAAACAAAAAAGGAATATGGCAAAACCCAACACCATCCTCGTCACGATTTTGCCGTCCTATCCGATTTCGGTATGCAAAAGAGTCTACAGATGTGACGAAGAACGAAATAAATTATGTGCAAGAGTCAGTTAGGCTGCTCAATAATACGATAGTCATTTTAAACAACCAAGAGTATCAGTTTGGCCATGTGCTTAAAATGACAATGGTAGACGGAAAGGTGTGTAACGCGGCCATGGACACGAAATCAACTTCGAAGTGCTACATCTGTGGAGCTACTTCTAAAAGTTTCAACGATTTAAACAAGAGGAATGATGTGAGCTCTGAAGCTCTAGAATTCGGATTATCAGTATTACATGCTAGAATTCGGCTTTTCGAAAGTATACTCCATTTAGCATATAAATTACCTGTGCAGAAATACAGAGAGAGGAAAACTACAGAAGAAAAGGAATTGGAAGCACAAAGAAAGTCAGAAATTCAAGTCAGATTTCGTAACGAAACTGGACTTCTTATAGATATGCCAAAGGCTAACTTTGGCAATACTAATGATGGCAACACGAGCAGGAGATTCTTCGACAACCCTGAACTGGCATCGGAGATCACAGGAATTAGCTTTGAGCTTATCTACAGGCTCAAAGTTATATTGGAGACTGTTTCAAGTGGTCATGAAATTGATGTCGCAAAATATGACAAATACGCATATGACACTGCGAAATTGTACGTGGACCTGTATGGATGGCATCCAATGACGCCGACTATGCACAAAATTCTGATGCATGGTGGGCAAATCATAAGTCACTCGTTACTTCCTATTGGCCAGTTATCTGAGGAGGCAGCAGAAGCCCGGAACAAGCATTTTCGATCGTACAGGCTTAACTTTGCAAGGAAGTTTTCTAGAAAGGAATGCAATTTAGATGTATTTAACAGGCTTTTATTAACATCAGACCCCCTGATCAGCTCAAGCAGAAAAATCAAGAAACCTTGTCACAAAGTATTCCTTCCTGAAACTATGGAAATGTTGATGGCTGCCAAACCAAATACTTGTACCTAGAGATTGCTTACTTTGAAGTAGCTTACTTTCTCTCAAAGTAAAATATGTGTTTTATTTGTGATAAGTGTATATTTAAGATATAGATACATGACATTTTACCGTATTTATGCTTGTAATATATAATTCGTAAGACGTTTTTTTATTTTTTTGGTAATTGTAAAATAATATTAATTTTTTGGTATTTTATTGATGTAAATATGTTGCATAATCAATAAATATATTTTTTCGAATCAAAAAGGGTTTAATTTAATTTCCTATTGTACGTATAGCTATTTTAGAGAAAAATATATTTTTGGCCGCCTAAATAATTGAAATCTACGTATGTGCGTCGTCTGACAAGTGTTTTATTTATTGTTCCGATGTGCAAAGGTACAGCAGTATCTACAGTAAAAATATCGTATGAAATGGACCCGGGAAAAGTTTAAAAATTCGCCACGTTGATATAAAATGGGTCTTCTCTAGGCGAGAGTATAATTTTCTGTCAGCGAATGCGGTGAAAAGCCACCGATGAAGCCATACGCGTGGCTGACTACTGGTCCGAAAAAGTTTAGATTTATTTATTTTTTCCATCGACACGAAAATAAGAAGAAGAGCGAATTATCTAGATGTTTCGTAGGCTGATTAAATCAAAAGTTATTACGACAAAAAAAGAAAAACTACCTATATGACAGATCCCACATAACAAACAGCATGTTAAGCCCGTTTCATTTCCACGGATTGTTTGTACAAAAGCGAAAAACAATCCGTGCAAATGAAACGGGCTTAACATGCTGTTTGTTAACACATCAATTATCGATCAGAGCCTGCAAATAACGGTATTGCTTCGGATTAATGTCGTATGACAAAATGTTACCCATCGCGCGAATGATACTAATCTTATTTGAATGGAAAAACATTTGCCATATATTTTTTTCATTTATACCTAGTGGCAATTTGTGAACGTCTGTCAAATAATTACACTACTGGGAATGGAAAGCGCCTGATAGCTCCAAACAAGGTGCTTGTAGGTAATAGAGAAAACAGCTGCTTTTCTGCCTAATGAATTTGTACTTTCTGTGTTTTTGTGCAATAAAGTATATTTCTACATACATATAATCACGCCTTTATCCCTAATAAGGTAGGCAGAGCGTAAACGACCTAAACAAACGTCATGCCGCCACATCTGATACTGTTTGGAGGATTATTTAAGATAGATTTGTGGGTATACTGTTGTAATGACAGGTTGTCAGCCTATCGCCTAAATTACAATATACTGAAACCCTCGGATCCCTTAGCTGGTTTTTACAGCATGCCCGGGAGGAAATGCAGCTGGCACATTCTATGTTTTTTGTTCGCTTCCAGGCCAGCATTGAAGAAAGAAGTCTATTTCTATTCTATTTTGCTTGTTGCATACTCCGCCATTTTTAACATATCACAACCTCCAAATATTTCTAGTTCTTCAAAACTTTTTTAAAGTCACACAGTAGGTTAGGTACGAGTATATATATATGCACTGTTTCTTACAATAACTTAGGTTAGCTTTTCTTCGTCCTGTATTCCTGTCTTTTACTCACCCTGGGAAAAAACTACTTCCCTTTGAGCTGTTTGCACATTCGTACAGTCATTTCAAGCCAGTCTTTTTCCTGCATGCAAGCAAAGTTGAACCTTGTTTGCTCAGTATAAAGTGTAAATTTTGCTGACATTACATTCTGTAGCAAACTGGCTACGCTTCGTAGCACGCTCTACGTGTTTGGTTTTGTAGCTTTATTTTATGCTTCACTGTAGTTTAAACCTAGTTTAAACATAATAAAACTTCATGAGTATCTACCTACATTCATATTACATGTCATCCTTGCTATTTGTCCCACTTCGATTCTATACCTACTCGGTGAAATTCTATAATATTACATATACTAGTGGTCGAGGCGGGATTGAGTTTACACATGGAAACTTTTGAATTAATAATATTAATGGGATATACGGTGATAAAACTTCATGATAGCTGTTTGAAATGGTTGCCACATAATTTTTGTTGAACTAGTTATAACCGAATTGTAGTAAAATAATCTTCATTAAACTAATTATAACCAGATTTGTTGTAATAAAGAAAGGTGTTTTTCAGTCTATTATCAAATACTTCTATTAAACGGGTTATAACCAGATATGATGTTACAGAGCCTCTGATACAACCTCTATGATTAAGGAAGGTGTCAAACCTCTACCAGAGCTACAATTGTCTGTTTGCTATTATGATTACAAATTCAATATGATCGCTATAAATTAACAAATATTTTATTAAACTAGTTACAACCGGATATTGTAGTAGTTATAACCATATAATAATATATTGCGATAAAGAGAGGTGTTCAAGCCTCTATCAGCTAGGTCTGTATGTCTGCCCGTATAGCTACAAAATGGTCGCTATTGTCGCCATTATCTACTTACCAAAATATATCTTTATTAAACTATTTATAACCAGATATGTCATTATAAAGAGAGGTGTTTTAGCCTCTATCAGCCAGGTCTGTTTGTCTGCCCTCTTGTCTCAAACACTGACTAAATCGTCTGTCAAAGACGTATGAGGCCAATAATAGATGGCTACAAAATAGTTGCCATAATTATAATCAAATACTCCTATTGAACTGGTTATAACGGAATATGTAGAAATAGACTCCTCATTAAACTAGTTATAACTGGTTATGTAGTAACCTGATATATTGTGATAAAGAGAGGTGTTCAAGCCTCTATCAGCCAGGTCTGTTTGTACGCCCTTATGGCTACAAAATAGTTGCCATTATTATTATCAAATACTTCAATTGAACTGGTTATAACGGAATATGTAGAAATAGACTCCTCATTAAACTAGTTATAAATGGTTATGTAGTAACCTGATATATTCTGATAAAGAAAGGTGTTCAAGCCTCTATCAGCCAGTTCTGTTTGTTCGCCCTTATGGCTACAAAATAGTTGCCATTATTATTATCAAATACTTCAATTGAACTGGTTATAACGGAATATGTAGAAATAGACTCCTCATTAAACTAGTTATAAATAGTTATGTAGTAACCTGATATATTCTGATAAAGAGAGGTGTTCAAGCCTCTATCAGCTCGGTCTGTTTGTCCGCCCTTATGGCTACAAATGGTCGCCATAATTATTATCGCGCTGATTTATGGACGAACCACCGTCTGCAGAATACAAACGGTGATATTACGATGTACTAACGAGGTATTGCACAGTCTTTGTTTAATAGTAACAGATATTTATACATTATACATACATGTTTTGTCGAATACAATAGATGTTAAAAGAAAATTAATATTTTATAACCTCAATAATTTTAAGTTAATTACAAAGTTATAAATTCCAATATGGAGGTTGTGAGTTCAATTCCGGTGTGCTACCAATTTGAGTGGTTGTTTCTAGTTTGGTTAGGATTTTGTGTTCACAATTTCGAAGGAGCCCGATGGTGTAGTGGATAGGGCCGCTGCCTCCTGAGCGGGAGGTCGTGGTTCGAACCCCACCACGTACCAATGTGTTTTTCGGATTTCGAATTTCATATGTACGTTTATTCGGCGCTTTTTCCGTGTTTCGGAAAGCACGTTAAGCCGTTGGTCCCGGTTAATATCGTTTAATACCGTAGATATTAGTCGTTAAGCCATATCGGAGACCAGTGCTAAGCATTGGCGGCTTGAAAACTCTGACCTAATCTAGGATTGGGTCTGGTTTCCCTTCTGGGTTGCGGAGGTCAGATGGCAGTCGCTCTGTGTAAAAACCAGTAGTCTCGTTCAATCCCCTAGATTAGGTAGCCGACCCCGTGAGATACGGGATAAGGCTAGGGAAATGATGAGGTCCTGCGACCGATTTATCTTTGGTCATGTGGTCATGTTCAACCATACAGTGAGATAAGTTTTAGGAGGAATGAAGGGTTGACTGAGAGAAATAGTTGGAGACCCTCGCTCTGGTTCTTTCTTGATGCAAAGGTTGGCCATAGCTATTCAACGCGGTAATGCAGCGAGCGTTATGGGGACCTTTGCGCCGGGATCGACCAGGTCGACCATTTGATTAGGATAAGTTTAGTTTTAAGTGACATTTTTATTTATATTTTGATTGAATTAAATACTATCAAAACTATAAATGAATCTACTTTATCTATTTTGCATATTACTAAAATAAATATGTTACTATCTGAATAGAGGGAGCACGTTATGTGATATGACAAGCATACACTCGGGCATTGAAAAGAAGTTCGGTGTATTTTCCTTCCATAATTAATTTGGATACTTAATTCTTTTGCAGACCGTCCATGACGTTTGCTACTGCACTATTTCTGCATCAGTATAATGACGTCATAAATTCTCAATTAAATTCTGGCATCGGCCTTCGCCGACTGTTATGTCGTAGCAATAAATACTTTGTAATTAAAGCAGTTTACTGGCAAATTTTAACTGGTTGCGGTTTTGTGTGTTTCAGTACCGAGCTGTGGAAATATGGATTGGCAGTTTCGGTAACTAAGTCATCGGTATCGTCCTGGAGATTTTTAAGATCATTACGAAAAAAACAGGTACGATATGGTTATGTAGCTTCTAACTGCCTTCTTATTTGTCTAAGACAAAGGTCGTTGGTTCGATTCTCATGGGAGCAACAAAATTGACACTATCAATTCATCACTTGGTGAAATTGTTCCCAGTAGACTTATTGATTAGGTATTTGATCATTGACTGACAAGTAATAATGATATTTAAGAACTAAAACTACTACAACACATACGAATTGATGTACCTTGGATGTTTGGCAGTGGCTGTGCTACTAGACAGTTTCATAACTCTGACACCAAGGTTCATCACTTTTGTTGTTCGACTCATAGATTTAGAATGGTTCGCTGTTCGACTCGAAAACCCACTCGTTAAGAAGAAGGACTAAACAAAAGAGTTTATGGTGCTTTACGTTAACCCAACAAATCGGACTCAAATATTAGAAGATCTGAGTATATTGAAGACGATTCAGAGTGAAAGTTATGTTAGTTTAATACTTTTTCAGGAAAATAAATATTGATCTTGAAGTAAATAAAATTCAATTGCCATTGATTTTTATATAGCAGACCGTATATTTATCTGTTTACAGTGCACGTACAAGCAATGACCAAAAAGATTCAAGCAGGCAAAGGCAAGCTCAAAAACACCCACATCTGGCAGATTCGTCTCGCCTCGAGAGTCGAGGGTTGCTACCGTACGGCCGAATCGATTGGGACTCGCAGCCAAGGCAACAGCTGTTGACTATGTGAGTTGATTTTATCAATTTCAGAAGCAATGCCAGGCTCTATGTTTATATTGTGAGTGGCAACTGGAAACTGAAATGCTGTATTGAAATTCGTGAGTCTTTAGTTATTAAGAAATGAACACCTTTATTTAAAGATATTTTCCGGGCCGCAACTTTACCTTTAAAGAGTTTCTAGTGGGAACAAGATATTTGCTTGCTCTAAGAAGTAGCTAAGTTAAGTTTTCAATGATGACTTTATTACATACTACATGTAGATTTTTATAAGATTTTGCATTTTTTACTAAAATATAATTTTTTTCCTTTTCTCCTATCACTACTGTTGTATTAGACAAACGTGTCAATATTGAAAGAGAACAGTGGCTTGTGACAAAATCTGCTGAAAGCTGATATTTGTTCAAAGCATTGAAAACTGGATTAGATAAAGTTCATCGCGGAAGTCTGTTTTGCTTTCCAAAATATCCGGGTAGCGCCGTCGGGTCAAACCAAATTTCAAACTATCCAAACTGTTATCTAATAGAATAGAGAAGAGACAAAGCCCCTTTCTCTACATAGTATTCTATCGGTGGAACTGGCTGGTTAGTTATAGTTATAGCTATCGCACTTAGCTGCAGAGAGTTAGGTATGTAATAACACGGTCAGTCGTGCAACTTCCTTCCTACACTTTTAGGGATGTTCAGGTTTTGAGTCGATGAAGTTCAGTTTAAGTTTTTATCCTTACAATCGATTGGATAAAATATTATTTGAAGGGGATATATGGTGCACGCCAGCGCCCTCATCAGTTAAAAAATCATTACTCACTGAAAACGCAATTAATCGAAAGTCCGGTTGATCAAATTGAAGTTTAGGTACTAAAGTTTATTTTAAACATTATAAATTAATATTTCACTGTTTACTGCAATAACAGATAGAAAAAGTGCTAAAAATGGCCGTTTCTTGTAAATTTTCTATCTGTACTACAGCGAACTATAAGTTGCATTTTTATGAGGTTCTAAATGACCATCATTGGTTTAACCTCAATCGTATCTACCGGATTTTCGATTGATTGTGTTTTTAGTGAATTATGATTATTTGACTGATGAGTGCGCCACTTATCCCAAAAGGACCTGGCTGCTAGAGGCTTGAACACCTCTCTTAACAACGACTTATCTGGTTATACATACATACATAAATCACGCCTTTATCCCTTACGGGGTAGGCAGAGCGCTTAACGCCTCGTAAAAGGCGCTTTCGCCACGTCTGACAAAAATTGAGGGCAATTTTAGATTGTAATATGTATTGCTATAGTGACAGGTTGTCAGCCCATCGCCTAAATTACAATACACTGTAACCCTTGAGTCCCTTTTGCTGACTTCAACAGCATGCCCGGGAGGAAGGGCAGCTGGAACATTCTATGTTTTTCTATCTCTCCCAGTCCAGCATGGAAGTATCTGGTTATAACTACTACAATATCCGGTTGTAAGTAGTTCAATAACATACATCTATACATATATTCACGCCTGTCCCTAATGGGTTAAGCAGAGCGTAAACGACCTAGAGTTGTAAACAAAGGATGTTCCGCCACGTCTGACAAAGGTTTGAGGGATATTTAGGATAGTTTTGTAGGTACATTGCTGTAGTGACAGGATGTCAGCCTATCACCGAAATTGCAATATACAGTAACCCTCGGATCCCTGAGCTGGTTTCTACAGCAAGCTCGGAAGTAAATGCAGCTGGTGCATTTTATTATTATATCATATAGATGATAAATGCTGCCAGCCTACTTAAACCCTGCCTCAAGGTGGTGCGCCGGAAGATTTTTTTTGTATTTTTTTTATGTTGGCTTAGATATTTGACGCTAATTTCCAATATTAAATATGAGATCCTATGACAGAATGAAACCATAGAATGTTATTTTGAGGTCTTAACAATTTTAGATCACGCTGCATCATGTCATGGGTTCAATCTAGCTTGCAGGATGCTCAAGTTTTGCTACTTAGTATACTTTCAAAAACAACCAGCTTACTTTCAGCCAGTGTCTAGGTAGCATGTTCAGCGTAGTATTTTTAACCCATTTATCTACTTTCCATGCTGGCCTGGGAGCGAGAGAAAAACATAGAATGTGCCAGCTGCATTTCCTCTCGGGCATGCTGAATAAACCGGCTAAAGGATCCGAGGGTTTCAGTATATTGTAATTTAGGCGATGGGCTGACAACCTGTCACTACAGCATTATACCTACTAATCTATCTTAAATAATACTCGACCTTTGTTTTGGTCGTTTACGATCTGTCTGCCACATTAGGGATAAAGGCGTGATTATATGTATGTATTTCATAAACGTGTTGGCAAAAATCGCCTAAAAAACGTATTTGGGAGTACGCGGCTCTGCGCCCAAAGTTGCACTTTTTTTTGGCTAACATCTTATGCAGACCCTTATAATGAATCGACAGCTTTTCATATACTATCGATACTATCTTCACACTATCCTAGGCGAGTATTGGCAAGATTCCCGGTGAAATATGTGGGCATTCTCGCCGGGAGAGACTACTCACCCAGTTGCAGCGGCAATTCTCGCAGTTTCTGCTCCATTTGAAATTGGCTCTGTTGCATCGCCCGACTTACCGTTGTTGGAGGATATCCGTTTATTTACTATGATCTTTATATATATATATATTCTTTATTGCATTAAAATACAAGAAATGAAGTTTACAGAAAGGTATGCAAGGGCGAACTTATCTCTATAAAGAGATCTCTTCCAGCTAATCCACTGGCAGTTGAGAGATCTTTCTGGGAATTGAAATTATTTTTTTATTATTACATTGTTACCGCAAGGAACTTCAAGCTTTAACCATCAAACTTTCGTTTATGGGTTCCTTAGTCAACTAATTAGTCTTCCATGCTGGACTGGGAACGACAGAAAAACATAGAATGTGCCAGCTGCAATTCCTCCCGGGCATCCTGTAAAATCAGGTAAGGGATCCGAGGGTTTTACTATATTGCAATTTAGGCGATGGGCTGACAACCCGTCACTACAGCAATATACCTCCAAATATATCTTAAACAACCCTCAAAACTTTCTCAGACGTTCCGACCTTTGTTTAAAAAGGCGTGATTATATGTATGAATGTATGTATGTTAGTCAACTAGAAACCTTTATCAGTTCGGAAAGTCAGTCTGTCTATCCATTCCTCCATCCTTATACCCCTACATCCCCTGTAAAAACTCAGTTTTCCACCTACTGATTCTCTAGGTATACTGATTTATATAGTATACCCGGAAAAAGAAGCAGCTGAATTATTTAGTTTTTCTATCTCTCCCAGTCTAGCATGGAAGCAGCACAAATTTTGAATAATGAACAAAAAGTGTCAGAAGTTCTTTGCCAGTTTTGGTAGGAATCCTACTTGAGTTTAGATACTTCTGAAAACAAACCATACTCTCATTACAATCGCGGCTTGAATTCTGAAGCCGTACTACTGAAAAGTTAATTTACGTAATTACGAAGTTGGCCTCTGCTCGAGCTCTTTGCGTGAAATGGAGTGGAGATCATTGCAGTTCTCTTTTATTGCGGTTCATTACGTTGTAATAAACCTCATTAGAACACGCTGTATGTCTTTTTAGTGGGCTTTTGAGCTCTATAAGTATGTACAATAGGTATGTAAATGTCGTATTTATGAAGCAATATCAATCTTGAGAGCAATATTAAGAATGGATTTGACAGGCCAGTTTGTACAGAAATTACGTTTCTGATACGAACTACTCAAACTCGCTGTCACTCATGCGAGCTGATTACAAATACGACCCTTAGGTAGTAGATGCATGTTATATCCGCTTACCATCACACATGCACGTATGTTTGGTTGCTACCATTTTGTAAAATAAAAATATTATAATGGTGTAATCAAATCAAATTATAGTACTAATCATAAAGTGTTAACATTAATCATCATCATTTCATCTTTAGTTTTTTTCTGGCCTGGCATTAAAACAAAATTATGTGTGCTTCCAATTAGTTGATTTGTACATAGGATATACTTAATATTTTAGGTTCATCGTATCTCTTTTATTGTATGACTATAATTCGAACAATTGGCGAATACCATACAAGGAGGAGAAGACATTTTTATGTGGAAATCCTACGATTCATCCCATCGGTCCAATAAGCTTACTTTTATGTGTTACCACTCTAGCCTTACGAACGTTTTTCTAAAGGCACAGCAAACACTGTTTTATAAAGAAGCGAAATATAAATCACGAAGGAAATAATCATCATAAAATTGTGAACGAGCGCCGAGCGGGAATCTCAAGGAAATTAGTTCGAGAATAGGTGCTTTGTACTCAGACAGTCTTTCTTCTTTGGCTAGGAACTGTCTCAGAGCCAGTTTTCATTCGATCCCGTCTAGATGGTGCTTCTAGAGTGGTTATATTTGAAGTACATCCTACATTTGTATGGGTTGTATTTAGTTGAATTATAACTACGTTATTATTTTTGCGTATTTCTCGTAAGTATGTCTCAAACAAGATGTATTACTGCAATACGTTAAAGAAATAAAACGAAATAATGAGATATTGGTACCAATTCGTAGTTGCAAGAATCACAACTTAACTAATATAAGTTTATATATGTGTCATTTTTAGTCATGAGAGAACAGAAAGGGACGCCAATAATTTTAGGACGGCGATACATAGTTATAACATGAGCTATAGGTACGTAACAATATCCATAAATTATTTTATGAAATAAATACTTCATGATACTTCCACACACAAGTTCGTATAAAATGCACATGCTCGTAAAATTGAACAAAATACTGCTGAATCCGAGCGTGCGATACGATATCGCTTGAACAAAAGCACACTCCCTGATTCGTCCCAGAATTTGCATACTCCACGTCTAGTGCGAGCTGAAACGGAGCACCCACAGACCTAGACAAAAGAAGACCCCGCAAGTTGACATACCTACGACCTAGCTTGTGTGTACAAAAATTATCATTTATCGAAGTTTGAGTCCGCAGGTATTATACCAGTTGGCTTGGGATGCCTTGGTTATAGTCAGGCCAAAATTATCCTACTTAGTCTACAGCGAATGGATACAGTAGTGAAAAATCTGTTGACTTTTGACCCCTGTTTGATCCCATTCGCCAGCGGTGTCAACGATCGTGTTGCTCAGCCTACTGTTATTTATCTCTGTGGGAGCGGCATATCGATCGGTCTGGCTTGGTATCCCGCACCTACATTAAAGTATTTAAAACCCGGGACCTGCCAAGTCCCGTTGACTGTTGCCCCGTTTACCACCCTCGTCAACGGTCATGTTGGTCAGTCTACTCTTATTTAAGTCTGTCGGAGCGCTATATCGATCGGTCTGGCCTGATATCCCGTACCTACATTAAAGTATTTAAAACCCGGGACCTACCAACTCCCGTTTGCTGTTGACCCCTTTTGCCACCCTCGTCAACGGTCGTGTTGGTCAGTCTACTCTTATTTAAGTCTGTGGGAGCGCCATATCGATCGGTCTGGCCTGATATCCCGTACCTACATTAAAGTATTTAAAACCCGGGACCTGCCAAGTCCCGTTGACTGTTGACCCCATTCGCCAGCGGCGTCAACGGTCGTATTCTGAAAAGGGACATGGATACATTTATTTTTATTTACATAAAATTTTCATGAAGGGCGAACGAGGAGGCGAGTTTATATCGTAAATATGTGGATTGGTTTACTTTTAGGAGTTTCGGAGAAAAATAATCTTTCCATATTTGGTCACTGATGTGAGCAATAATAGGATGAGAAATATTTTTGCTACAAGATGGTAGACTTAATTCATGAGAATTTCACCATGAATCTTTCTTTCCACTATCACACACTTTATCAGTCGCAACAGCCAACACCTGATCTGTGAACACACTACTTAATCAGGGAGGTGATTGCCATAGTCACCAGACTTGGCTGCCGGTAAGGTGAGAGCGATGAATCTCTGTATTGTAGGAAAAGTTTATGCATATTGTATAAAAAACAAAAAAGAATGCATCATATTTATGAATACGGATGCCCTGGGGTCTATTTGGCCCTGCACCAAGCGAATGCCTTTGGGTCCAATTAACATGTTGATAATAAAACTAACGTTCCGCTTTTACCCAATGCATATTTCGGTGCCAACTTTAGGTGTCTGCTTGAAATAAGAAGCCTTTCTTGTATTACATAACCATTATGTAAGTTAGGCTAAGTACTGCATATTAAATGCAACGGAAATCTTAAGATACACTATGTTCAATGTAGAAGTATCTACAACCAGTTGCAATTTTCATTGCTTTTTATGTTCTTGAGTGAATAAAAAATAACGCGTTTTGTCCAAACCCTTGCATTTTTTAATTACATTCTTCAGCGACTAAGTACTATCGACAAGAAAACACGATCTTATTGCCGGCTTTATTGTACTGTTTTGTTCCTTACTTTTCTGCTGTATGTGTTTGTGTTTCTTTGTGCAATAAAGTATCTTGTATTGTATTGTATTGTATATTTTTTGGTATCAGAGTTCCATAGACATAGGTACACTGAAGCAACCACATAGAATTATAATTTATTTAGTTATTATATATGATCGTAGTATAGTATAATTAAGTAGGTAATCATCAATCTCACTTCTTAGGTCTGCTGTAAAACATTTCATTTTAGAAATAAACAGTACCTGTTGTGTCTTGATTCCCTATATAATTGTACTGTGTATGTTTCTTTGTACAATAAACTCTTCAATAAATAGAACAGATGGTTAAATTCATTATTCGAATAGTGCCTTTAGGGAATCAAAACCAAGAGTTATCGCAAGCACACGCCATGATAAAATATTCGTTGTAACATGGTAATCTTGGTTTGGAGTCCACCGCATATCCAAGCCTTAACTTCTAATACCGATCACCCTGTAACTTATATTCAAAGGCCGGGCAACTGTAGTTTACATCCATAATTTCCATTCAACGTTTGGATTACAGGTCTGGATCGTGCCAAGCAATACATTAAATTGGCTATGGCCCAAGCAGTTTCGCATTTGTGCCCAATTAATGGGTTTTACCGACCGGATCTGTGTTTGGGTTCGCCGAGACCAGCTTTTTGCTAGAGTTTGTCTTTGAGTGGGTTATTGAGATCGTATTATGATGATGTTACTTACGAAGTGCTAAAATAGTGTGTTTTGATCCTAGATCACGCGGCAAACCAAAGAATGGCTAGACAACGTAAAAGCGAATATAGAAGAAGAGAGTACGATCGTACACAAGCGGATGCCCAAGACCGGGAAAAGTGGAGTAGAAAAAGCAGATTTGGCCGGGAAACGGCAGAAGAAGAGCAAAGAGTGTTGCACGAGAAGGTGCAATGTTCCTTTTATTACCTACTTCACTGCTAGATTGACTGCTTTTATACCCAGCCAAGAAGCCAGAAAGCCAAGCTGATAAGAGCTTTACCTGCCGTAACCTATGGCAACATTCGGTGCAAAAATAAACTTAAAAATATATGTTATTATCTTTTTTGATACTCTGCTTGTATATGTACGTAATATGTATGCCTTGATAAAGCAGAATAACTTATTTATATAGTTACGCATGAAACTTCTTATCTAATCTAGTGTTTAATGTCCCTCAATATTTCATGGTTTGCGTCCTACGTTCAGGCCGTTTCTGCTGAAATATGGATGCCTCGTAAGGACCATACAAAGCACTCAGTTTAACTTAGTCCAATATTAATGTAAGTGTAATTTCTCGAGTGGTATCCTGTATTAATCTTTAACTATTTCATGCTTAACTTGGCTTTGGAGTTTTCTTTTGTCACCGTTATGGTTTTGTTTCAATTCGCTTTGCTGTTTCACGATAAAACTTCATAATTACACCGGGTTACAATAAATAATGAAAATAAAATTAAAAATATATTCTATTATCTTACAAGTCGACTAACCGCGTTCCTTCTGAATATAACAACATCAGTAATGTGAGTAATAAAAATAGGTTGTGATTTTCTACCCATTAAACTAAACAACATTCCCCGAGGAACATAAGTAGTAAAAATAATAATTTGGCCCTCCTATACAAAGTTTGTCAGCGGCTCGAGTCAGTTTGTATGGGAGGTCTAAAATACAATTTGAATTTTTCGACTTTGGGAAAATCGTTCACTTTCATGGGTAGAATCACACCCTTAAATATGGTCAGCATTTGTTTTTACACTCTACTTACAATACGTATAGGTGAGTAGGTATGGCATATGGCATGCTCTGCAAAGGATAATGCAAAATCTTAAATTTGATTGACGATTTTCTCAGGGTTTTTCCGAGGGTTTTTCTTTATTGCAATTTAGGCGATAGGCTGACAACCTGTCACTATAGCAATATACCTACAAATTTGTCTTAAATAACCCTCAAAACTTTGTCGGACGTGGCGGAGTGACCTTTGTTTAGGTTGTTTACGCTCTGCCTACCCCATTAGGGATAAAGGCGTGATTATGTATATGTATACGATTTTCTCAATCTTTTACCAGAAAGCATCCAGATTCCCCATGTCATCGCATCTCTCCATCAATTCCTTCTCTATTTGAAATTCCTTTTCATATTGGCATAATCTCTGTAGGTAAATCTAACATGGCTTCTAGGTGTTGTGACTTATCGCTGCATTCCACACGAACGACCCATGACCAGAGATTTAGGACTTGGATTTAGTACTACTGGTCTGCTATACAGGGTTCAAATTTAAATTGGCTTTTGACAAAGAGATTTTTTGGGAAAAGCGTTTAAAACTCTTATGAGACCGTCGTAGGTTGTTTAATGATTAGGTTGATCAAGCAAAATAAAACTAAATGGAACCAATATTCTTAGAATTTTAACAATTAAGCTAAGTTTGTAGGCTATCATTTTGTGTTACAATTCTACACTGAACATTATTTAGTTTTTCGGATCCATTGCTTTCTTTGCTTGAATCATTAATCTATGATGATACCTCTAGATATTTTGGCTTTCATACCTTGGAGTAAGTTGTTCAGAAATACGGAAAATATTTTGATTTACATCCTGTATTTTCTTTAGTACTAACTCAACCATATGTTACTGCTATTATGTAGACGTCTAGGACATTAATCTCACCTATACCACCATTCCTGATTGATGTGTAATCTAGCGAATGCTTACGATTATTATTGTTGCATATTATCTTCATATATCCCTATTCAAGTTTGTTATTAGAACATTTAGGGCCACAGGAATAAATGGTAACAGTTTTTCGCGCAATTTTCTCTGTAATAGCTGTACGAGTTAGTTCACACAGGTAAGCGACGCGCCGCGAAGATGCCTCTCGTTTTACCATAAAGTGACGCCACGCTGCGCGGAATATTAGACTTCAAAGTAAATAAAGTTCTATCGGGTGTAATAAAAATAACTGACTGAATTTTAGGATGTGAAACCCATGAAACTGAACAACTTTCCCCGAGCAACATACATCAAAATACGAAATAGCGTCCTCCCGTACAAATGATGTCAGCGGCTCAAGCTTTTTCCATATTTCAAGTTGTTCAGTTTTATGGGAACATTGACACCATAAACTTTGGTTAACAATTATTTTACTCCCTGTATATTAATTACGCTCTCGAAAAGTGTACTCTACGTCGCGTCGTGTCGCGTTCTTCCCGGTGTGAACTAACCTAATAGTCCATTGTTACGTTAAGGCTCGTAGCCTTCTAGTGTTGGTAAGTAAAACTTGCGGTACACTTTAATGCTATAACTGCTTGAGTATGTTTTAAGTAGGTACATAATTTTCTTTATTATGTAGAGATGAAAAAGTATAAAATGTACTAGCTGCTTCTTTTTCCGGGCGTAGGTAAAACCAAGTAAAGTAACAGGATTCGAGATTTTCGGTGTATTGCAATTTAGACAATGGTCAACTTGTCAATGGTTCTTCCATGCTGGCCTGGGAATGAGAGAAAAACATAGAATGTGCCAGTTGCATTTCCTCCCGGGCATGCTGTAAAAACCAGCTAAGTGATCCAAGGGTTTCAGTATATTGCAATTTAGGCGATAGGCTGACAATCTATCACTACAGATTGCTGTAGTGCTAGGCGATAGGATGACAATCTATCACTACAGCAATCTGTAGTGATAGATTGTCAACCTATCGCGTAAATAATTATATTATTATGGTAGGTATTTTGATACCTTCAAATCTATCTTAAATAACCGTCAAAGCTTTGTCAAACTGTAGCGGAACGATCTTTGTTTAGGTCTTTTACGCTCTGCCTTCCTCATTAGGGATAAAGGCGTGATTATATGTATGTATTGGACTCCTACTTATTCAGTGTAAATATTTGCAAATACATTTTACTAAAGCTTAAGCGTTATCTAGTAAGGATTTAATTTTATGTTGGGAGCCAACTTCTCTGGCTTTGTTCTGAAACGTACTAAAATATTATTGTAGACAATTTTACTTGGAGAATTCCGTTTAGTAACATTAACGACACGCAAACTGCTTGCAGTTTTTGTTTCCTTCCATACAAAATGGTGTACATGTGTGACGTCACAGCATTAAATAACAAAACCCTTTTACAAGTTTTACGAGAGGCAAGGGTAACTGTCCACTAATGTGACGAGGAGCGTGGCAATAAAAACGACAATGCGCGAAATAGAGGAGGACATTCGTTTGAAGACTCCTTTCTAACTAGCCATGTTGATCCTATCGTCTGCGCCAGAAAGAGCACTACTATTGTTCAATAATATATAATTTGATGAAGGGTTTTCATATTGCAAAGTATTTTATACGTAGGTATGTTTTCTTTGTTCATATATGAAATGAATACCTACAAGCTATGAAAGTCTTGCGCCTCAAATAATGTAATGAGGGTAGATTCAATTACGCGCGCTCCTTTGTTTTTTCTCACAAGCAGCCAGGAAGGCCGTGATAAAAACCGTGATGGAAACTGCACATTTGTTGCGCGCTGTACATTGCCGATTTGTACCGCGGAGCGTGCTTCCGACACAACAGCGGCCGGGGCCCCTCCTCCACCCCGCGCCGCGCCCTCACCCCCGCGACTACCCGCTCGGAGAGAGCCGGCGAGGTCTATTCAAATATCCCCTGTCTGTTCACACCCCTCCCCACCCGCCAGCGCCTCGCAGTCTCGTTCATATTTCGTGCTCCTATTTTGCGCAGCATCCCCGGGTACCCAAATGCAGTCGGCAGACTTCGTAACGTCGTATCTACCACGGCGCCTGCTCTACTTTCATCTTTGTTTCCGCGTCTTAAGGTTTGTTTTAGCCTCTCGGACGGAGATCGATTTAAGCTCAGAAGAGCACTAGCAGAGCCGCCTCCCGAAGCCCGGAATAGGGGTAGAGATTCAGTACAAGTAGCGTGTAGGGGCGCGGCTCGCCGCAAAGTTAGACGCGACTGAGCTCCAGCCGATAACGACACTTCATGTTGATTGGGTTCAAGAAATATAAAATTAAAAATTTGGTTCATACTGCAACAAACCTGGGAACAAACTGCGTGAATGGAGATTCCTAAAAAGGTACGTTTACGTATTTTCTCAACGGTTAAGGAGATTCGTCCTCACGGCGCGCTCGTCTCATATAATTTGATTGCGTCAAAGGATCGCTAACGCGTTTCGCCCTCACCTCTCGCGTGACGCGCTCAAGTGTTGTTGACTCGTTGTTTCTATTTTGTTTCCTTCTAACTTGTCCCTTTTATCGTTTCATTCTTATAGGACTTGACATTATTGTATTTCCTTTTTTTACGGAGAATATAATGGAAGAGAATGTAATTTTCTTTTGTGTTTTCAGATGCTGGGCCGTGCAGTGGTTGGTTGTCCTCTCCGCATTTGACAAGGTAAATATGAAAACATGTAGTTTTATGTTAATTTCAACACCCGAGTTAACTTTTTATTTATATTAATAATTTTTAATTTCATTTCCTGCTTTTATATGAATTTATTTAGCTTACACATTTTTAGTTCTAACACGTATCTCAAGAAAAGCTTAGTTGTTCATCGTTGTATTTCATCTGCAAGGCTTATTTTCTTATTCGCCAAATTATTTTTGTGTGGGCTGTAAAATCGATAAAATGTATGTATATTTCAAACCGTATCAACTGTCCGAAAATAGGAACCGGAACCAAAATCGTGTCTACTTAATTAACGATTTATATTCTTCATCACTGATTTCTAGATTGTACTCATAATTAATAAAGTATGTACATTCTTAGCGATGTACGGATTGGAGCAGATGCCCAACTGCCTTTCTACTTACTAAATACTAATTAAAATAAGGCATATTTTTTTCTACTCTGAAATACATTGTTCCTATTTTAACTAACATAGTTATTACAGTGAGTAAAAACAATGCTGATCATATTTTACGGTGCGATTCTACCCATGAAACTGAACAACCTTCTCCAAGAAACATAGGTCGAAATACGAAAAAAAAAACGGCCTGTTCCTGGACGAAAGTTGTTCGGTTTTGTGGGTAAGAATCACACCATAAATATGGTCAGCTATTTTTTTACTCTCCATACGAATGTTCCCACCAGTAAAGCTTTTAAACTTATACTCGCCATCTTGGATACAATTTTAAGTTTTCGTAAACGCTGCAAAACCATCCGACTTATTTGCAAATGTTCATTCAGAAAATCTATTCCATTTCCGAGACATTTTTCTTTTCCGCCCCATATAAGCAGTAAGTAACAAATAGTTCTAGACACGATTACAAAGCGACCGTTTGGCCTGGATTGCGCCCCATTCATTATACCAGCCCAGCGGGAAGACTTGGATTAATACAACCATCTCTTTCCCTCTGACCGATACCTCGTTACATTTTTCGTCTACCCGTCCCTCTCTGTGAAGATAACACTAAACTCTTAATTCTCTCGTGGCCACTGATATGGCTGAAGCAATTTGGTATACGCCTGGTTATAAGCCTCCAAGGACCAGCTTTGTTTACTGAGCAAGTAATACCGGAAATTTATTGCGATCCTGATTTTCTTCCTCGTTTCCTTTTGTATGGAAATTTCTGTGCGAAACAAAGACAATTCTGCGATTCTTGCTCATTCTATTTTATGTTAG
Organism: Scrobipalpa costella; assembly: GCA_949820665.1. NCBI lineage: Eukaryota > Metazoa > Arthropoda > Insecta > Lepidoptera > Gelechiidae > Scrobipalpa > Scrobipalpa costella. The sequence continues at coordinate 17,288,039 of OX463296.1, read as the reverse complement.
GTACTTTTGCATCCGGAGTCTCAAAACTTGAAAATAATATTTTTAAATACGAAGTTAATCTACGAGTTACTTCCCTGCTAGACTGGGAGTGATACAAAACCATAGAACGTGCCAGCCGTTTTTCTTACCGTAAAATCCGGAAATACTATACAAATCAGTAAAGGGTTCCAGTCTATTACAATTTAGGCGATGGACTGACAAATACATTTATTATCCACATTTACAGACAGGAACTAGTTACACACATTCACAAGCATTTAAATAAAAAAAAACAAATACCTCTTATTATAAAAAATAGACAAAGTGGATAAATGGCGTGGGCACAGCGCATTGCTGATTATAAGCCCACGCAAAGTCAGACGGCTAACAAAAATCACAATTTAGAGCAGTATTCAGATCTATCTAAATCTTAACTGAAATTGTTGCCGCCCCTTTGTTTTTTCAGTATAGAAAATGACGGTGGAAAGTTGTTAAAAGGGGTTGCAACACAAGTTTAGCTATTAATGCATATGTGGTGTAATAAATTACATTACTTGCAACCGGATATTCAACTTTACAAAAGATATACCCCACCACGTTACAAACTAACAACAGACTTGTCATCACAAATTACGATTACATGTTTTAAATTTTAACCGGCTGGATCAACTAATGCGTTTAACACACCAGGTGTAAGGGACAGCGTCCCGCAAACTGATAGGGGTTGCTCAGTCAACGACACTGAACAACTATCACCAGGATTATTTTTCAGGAAGTAAAAAAGATGGCTTTTCCATACAAAATGTTCACCTCTATCAGACAATTTGTATGGAAAAACCATTATTTTTTCACTACCTAAAAAAAACCTGCTTATAGTTGTTCAGTGTCGTTGACTGAGCAACCCCTATCAGTTTGCGGGACGCTGTCCCTTACAGCTGTTATAACCACGTTAGCCCTAATTCTAACGCCATATTTCCACATAAATTTTACAAGTGGCATAAAGCGGCAAGCGTAAACTTTGTCATAACTACAGAAATGAAAATGAATATCTAATGAGTGTACTCAACAAGTCTTAAAAGGGATCTTTTATTGCTGGGCCGGGCGAGACTGCGCTACTTTATCTCTCGCCATCCAAGTCTTTAATTTTAATCTTTACTCTCGTGGAATGCTGGTTTTAATTTACGGTTTATAATTTATGAATATTAATCGTTATACATAATGAAATAATTTAAAATATAGAACCCATCCATTCTGGACTGGGAGTGATAGAAAAACACAGAATGTGCCAGCTGCCGCTCCTACCGGGAATGCTGTAGGATACAGCAAAAGAATTCAAGGGTTACATTGTATTGTAATTTACGCAATTACTATAGACAACACAGGTTTTTTTTAGGGATAAAAAGACAATAAATATTCTATTCAATTAATAGTTGGCGAATCTCGCGATCATTAGGCAGGGTTACAAGGCGGTTTGAATTTGGAAACTCTGACACCAGAGTTCATCGGGTCGTTCAACTAGAGAATCCACTCGCTAAGAAGAATTAAGCAGTTTGAAAAGCTTTGACATTTGGATCAACAAGATATTTGTGTAATAGCATGTAGGTATGATAGCAGGTCCTTTTGAAAATGTTCGAAGTGTTTGAACACTCTGTAGTTGACTACAACTTCTTATTTTATTTAAAACTCTAAAACGACTATGTATAGGCATTGAGACAAACCTAAAAAGGGTTTATATAATGCCTGGCTTATTTCAAATTTGTAATATGTTTGTAAGCATATGATACCACATGATACCTAATCAAATATCATCATCTTCATCTTCCTAGCCTTATCCTGTATCAAATATAAAATAAAATAAAACCGGCGAACAAAGGAGATCAGAGTTTAACCAAGTACACTCATTTCATCACAGGTAACTATTATATATTATATCCATGCTGGCCTGGGAGCGAGAGAAAAACATAGAATGTGTCAGCTGCATTACTTCCCGGGCATGCTGTAAAACCAGCTACGGGATCCGAGGGTTTCAGTGTATTGTAATTTAGCCGATGGGCTGACAACCTGTCACTTCAGCAATATATACCTACAATTCTATCTTAAATAACTTTCAAAACTTTGTCTGACGTGGCGGAATAACCTTTGTTTAGGTCGTTTACGCTCTGCCTACCCCATTAGGGATAAAGGCTTGATTATATGTATGTAGTTATCTTATGAAAACTGAATAAAATATCCGATAATCCGGAAACATTGATAAATTTTATCACTTTCGTCAGACCCTCATAATGTTGGTGATAAAAGTTCGACGTACCTCTCTTCTGAACAAAACTTTGCGCTCTATGATGTGTGTAATTCTCTAGTCCCTTTGGGAATTCATCAGATGAGAGATCATCTTATTGTTCCGTAGTTTAGATATGGTTTTAAACAGATGCCATTTGTAATATCATAATAATAATAGTTTGCTGTTGTTGTAAATATTCTTAAAAAAGTCATATATGTACTGTCTAAAAAAATATCATACATACATCACGCCTTTATCCCTAATGGGGTAGGCAGAGCGTAAACGACCTAAACAAGGGTCGTTCCGCCACGTCTGAGCCCTAAGAAACATGAACCAAGTTCAATGGATACAATTTAAGTAAGTCAGATCAACAGACATCATCAAACCAGAACTCCACTTTCTTGATTACCTTCTCATTACTAGAATCACCGGGATTTTCTTCAGTACAGTCGCGTACAGAATTTGTACTCCGGCGGGCCGCGCAATCTAATACGTATGCTAATTTATACGTCAGTGGAATTATAGATGTCGCCCCGGGCGCGAAATTACCGCCCCCTCCCCACCACCCTCGCCACCCTATGGCAGCCATCTTGCCATTTGATTCGAACCCTGCACAATTAAAATGCAGTAAACTGCGTATATTTGTGCTAAGTGCGAATGTTGTTTTTTTGGAGGCACACAGACCACACAGTGTAACATTAAATAAGTGGGAGTATTTATGTTTTCCGGAAATAAAAAGTTAAATATTCTTAGTTAGGTACTGTTATTTGTTCAAAGAATTTCATATTGATAAAATAGTGCAGAATACTCGCAAGTTTTGACGTGCATTTTTAATGTTATAGCTTTTTATAAGGGAAATTTTATCCTACGGAATGACGTCAAAATTTTGAGGAGCACACTAAAAACTGAACAGTCACCTTTGTCTAAATACAAATTTTGTTTTGTCCACAGAACCCTGAAAACCAGGGTTTCATCCCTGTATTTACATGCTAATGTGAGACGCCCCTGAATTAACAGTATTAAATGATGATCCCACGGTTTTGCTTATTTTCTTTTGTGTATATTTCCGCAGACTGGGAATATTACAGCATAACTAGAAGTACATGTATTAAAATTCCAGTAGTATTCGCTAGTTATTTTTCAGTAAAATTTATTAAAAGTAAAACCAGTAACTAAAATTGGAATTAATAGAGACTCGTATGCATGACCTTAAAAGTATAAGTATTGTCTTTATCCTCACTGCAAACCGGTACAACAATTAATTTAAAAAAAGACTTATTTCGGACTACAAAATCCATAGATGTTAGTAAATTAGTTACTTAGATATCTATGTTATTAAACAATTTGAAATGGTGGCATGGTTTTTAAAATCATACAGCTGATCAGTGGACAGTTTCCACTGTCAGCTATCGCCTTGAGCACGCCATTGCTGCTGCCGCGCACTCGATGCAGCATGGACGCAGTCTTTTTGCGTACGATAGCTCCAAAGCTATCGACATCAGCCAGCGCAAACATTAATGGATTTTCAAAGTAAATTTGTGTTACTTGTAGTTGTAGGTATGGAGATGTTTTACTGTTAATTACTTCTACTGTGGTTAGTTACTGCTGTCGTAGCGTTGCTACGCCATATTCTACGCCGTAGCAAATACTTACTATTGAATATTACAGCGCCTTACCTCCCATCCCCTTCTCCATAAAATTAATTCTAGATCTTTTCGTGTAAGATTATGCTAGAATTGGAGATTGCAGGCTGATCACCTGAATGTCCGAAAAGTAACTTGAGCCATGCAGTCGGATGGGCATGTAAATAGTCGGTCCTGCGCCTGATTTCTCTCTGGTCGTGTCAGTCAATCTGTCCCATCAGAATAAGAGATTGAAGGAATAGAGAGTGCACCTGTGTGTAGCGCAAACACTTGGGCACTAAAAACAAGTCCTGCGCAGTTGGCTGATCTCCGGGAGATTGGCCGCCATCACCGAAAATCGGTGGGAGGACTATTATTATTATGCTAGAATTGGCACAAAAAAAAAGTGTAAGCTGGTTATTTTTCTGTGTAATATTTCTTTTTAATGTTTCTATAATAAATCAATATTAAATATTTTTTCGTCGCGGACTTGAATGTTGAATACTGTTCCACCCTATTAACTGACCTACCGCATTCCTTAATTACCCGACCTCAAATTTTCCGTAGGTATCTCCAATTTAACTCTTAAGGCACTTAGCCACTTATCCCACTGAACATTAACCTTTTTTAACTCTTCCGTGTTTAAACCCAAAAACCGTGCGATACATGAAATTACCCGTTTCGGTGTTTTGTTAATCCCAAAATTAACTGCGCAACAAATAAATTATGTGTAAAATGCGGACTGGCCGCACTTTATTTATATTATTTAAGAGGGGTTATTCTGCGATGCTAGCGCTACTTCGCAAAATATAAAGAAAAAGTACTTCGTTGACAATACGTACACGGAATTAAGTAGAATCAATTAGTAATTTAGAAATAATGAATATGTAGTAAAAAAGCAGTTTTTTATTTTGCAGATTGTTGCCTGATTGGCAGACCATAAAAAAAACTATTATTTAACAGAAAATCAGTTACTTATAACATATAAGTTGCGGTTAATATGATTATGTAATAGGACTATTTTTACGGAATAACATTTTCAGTGTTTTTTGCTAAAAATGGCGCTAGTATCGCAAATGAAGACTCGTAAGTTTATTCCAGCTGAAGCCCCGCCATATTATTTAAGTTATTTAAGTTTATATGGCGTCGCCGGCATTAATTTCCTCCCGGGCTGGGACTTGCATAAATATGAATAACGACTTTAAAACTTCGCTACTAATGGTTCGTTTCTCACCTCTTTCTCGCGAATTATAAGTGTGAAAGTGATTTATTTTGTAGTTACTGTGTTCTTTGTCTTAAAATATTATTCGTGGTAGAAACCGTAGGTACCTGTTGTTTTGTATTACAAAAATAACTCATATAGGTAGTAATAAAATATGAATGCATAAAGTCCTCTGTTAAAATTAAACTTAGTAGCTACCCAGGTAAACACTGATAACTGAAAAGTATCCATATTCAAAGTTTTAATAAAATTAGTCCTGTGTCTCTGGACGACCTTTATATCTTTATGGGATACTAAGTATTTTTACTATATCTAATTAATTAGTAGTACAAAAAAAGCCGTTTGTATATCTTTTAAAAGTCTAATGAAATTTATCTTTATTTAAACAAAATTCTCAGCAATTTTTTTCTTTCAAAGTTATCTTCATCGCAATTTCAAAGAGCAAATAAATACTATCGCCTAGGGAGCACTAACTGTAGAGAACAAAAGCAAATTATAATAACAAGTCGGCAAGAGTTGCTATCATTGTAGAACTTAGTAGTTTCTACGTCTCGGGCTATTCTGCAGCGGGACTATGATATGCAAATGCAATTTCTACTAATAATGGTAGGGTGGAGAGTCACTTTTAGCGAGTAATGGGAAAATATTTTCATTATAGCGATGATAAAAATCAAATCATTAAAGATGTGATTCGCATTTCACATATTAATTACATGAATTACCTTGACTCAAATTTCGGCTTACTGAAACAGATAAATGATTCGACTACTAATACTTAATATAAAGAACAATTATATTTAACATAACAAGTGGGCAAGAGTTGCTATCATTGTAGAACTTAGTAGTTTCTACGTCTCGGGCTATTCTGCAGCGAGACTATGATATGCAAATGCAATTTCTACTAACAATAATGGTAGGGTGGAGCGTCACTTTTAGCGAGTAGTGGGAAAATATTTTCATTATAGCGATGATAAAAATCAAATCATTAAAGATGTGATTCGCATTTCACATATTAATTACATGAATTACCTTGACTCAAATTTCGGCTTACTGAAACAGATAAATGATTCGACTACTAATACTTAATATAAAAAACATTTATATTTAACATAACAAGTGGGCAAGAGTTAGCTATCATTGTAGAACTTAGTAGTTTCTACGTCTCGGGCTATTCTGCAGTCAGACTATGATATGCAAATGCAATTTCTACTAACAATGGTAGGGTGGAGCGTCACTTACAGCGGGAAGCGGAAAGATTTGGGCAGTGTTATAATTCGCGGATTTTGTTGTAAATGAGTTTTTTTGCTGTACCGAAAGCATGAGCTCCACCTGAATAAAGATGCCATAATATAAAATTATTACAGAAAGTTATAATATTAATTGGTGAACAGTTGCTATCATCGCAGAATTTAGTAGTTTCTACGTTTCGGGCTATTCTGCAGTCAGATTATGATATGCATATGCAATTTCTACTAACAACGGTAGGGTGCTGTTTCAATATAAGCGGTTTTAGCAATGGTTGCTGTGATAATTTTGAAGGATTTATGAAGGTGAAAATAACTCACACAAGAGTTACTATTATCGCATAGTTTCTTTGTCTCGGACTATTCTGCATCGACGTTATGGTATGCAAATGCAATTACTACTGACAATGATAGGGCGGAGTGTCACTTGCAGCGGAAAACGGTGAGATTTTGAAGGTGATAAAATTCGGTGATTTTATTTAGGTGAATTCTCGCTTACTTTTAATGAGATTATTTTAAGCTTGGCCTCAATCTGACTAAAGGTGCCTGCCATGATAAATCGATAACAGCCATATGGTCATAATGACTGGAGAAGAGTTGCTATCATCGTGGAACTTAGTAGTATCTACGGCTCGGGCTATTCTGCATTCAGACTATGATTTGCAAATGCAAATTCTGCTAACAAAGGTAGGGTGGAGTGTCACTTTTAGCGAGTAGTGGGAAAATATTGTATATATACTTTATTGCATAAACACAAAAGAAATGTAATTTACAAATAAAGTGTGCAAGGGCGAACTTATCTCTATGAAGAGATCTCTTCCAGCCAACCCAATGGGAGTAAGAGAAAGTGAATAATTTTGCGGGGACAAGAAAATGCAACATTATTATTATTTATTATTATTATTTAATAATAGCCGAGCAGCAGAATTGCTGATGTGGCTATATCCGTAGCTGGTGTGTGCGCTAGTATTTGATTAAAGTCCATTGTATGATTCACTTGAAAGTCTTACACATTGTATGTTATTTTATTATACACTTTTTAAATTTTATTATTAATTAACCACTTGTCAAGTCTATTTTTAAAAGTGTTTGTGGAGGGAGCATCAACAATATCTTGAGGGAGATTGTTCCAAGTATTAATGACTCTGTTGTTGAAAGTGTGGTAGCCATCATTTGTATTGGATCTTGTCCTTGCTAGTTGTGCATTATTCATATGCCTACTTCTATGTACAGTGCTCTTGTTTAAAATATCCTGTAGACTTGGGCAATTATATTTTCCAGATAGGATTTTGTACACCTCAATGAGATCACCACGTTTCCTTCGGTCTTTAAGGGTTGGTAACTTAAGAATTTCCAGCCTCTTTTCATAGCTCTTTTTCCTTAACTGAAATGGCATCTTGGTGGCCTTCCTCTGTACACTCTCCAGAAGATTAGTGTCTTTTGCAAAATAAGGGTTCCATATCTGAAAGGCGTACTCCAGTAGCGGTCTAACATATGTCTTGTAGATTTTAAGAAAGCAGTTAATAGTGATATGCTGAAATGATTTCCTTATTGTGTAGAGTAAGGAATTTGCTCTCTTGACGATTCCTTCAATATGTAAGCCCCATTTCAGGTCTGATGAGATTGAAACACCTAAGTCCTTTTGCATGCTTGTAGACAATACAGGCACATCTCCAATTTTGTAGTTATCTTTGGGATTTTTACCACCTATATGTAAAACACTGCATTTGGAGGGGTTTAATTTAATTATCCAGTCCCTTGTCCATTCCTGGATGCGATCTAGATCCTCACGTAACGTGCCACCTTGTGTTAGGGGATTTCTGAAATATTTTACATCATCAGCAAAAAAACAGGATTCGGACTGGAATACAGAGCAAAGATCAGTAACGAAAATGTAAAACAGCGTTGGGGCAAGGACTGCACCTTGCGGCACACCACTCAACACGTCAAGACTAGTCGAAAGCTGGGTCCCCACTTTCACTTGAAAGGTCCTTCCAGTAAGATAGTTTTCCAACCATTTCAACAGTGCCCCACTTATACCATAATGGTTAAGTTTTAACAGCAGCCTCTTATGTGGTACTTTATCAAAAGCGCGCTCAAAATCTAGGTAAAAAATATCTAGAGGATTCTGGCTATCAAAATCATGGGTCCACTTGTCAAGACAGTAAAGTAAGTTAGTAACAGTTGAACGCTTTTCCACAAAACCGTGCTGTTGGGGTGGTATCAGGTCTTCTTGGTGTAGAAATACTTTAAGTTTATTTGAGATCAACCTTTCCATACATTTACATGGTATACTGGTTAAACTGATTGGTCTATAGTTAGCAGGATTTAATTTGTCTCCTTTTTTGTAAATAGGCATAACTACAGCGTGCTTCCAATCATTAGGTAGCTGACCACTGGAAAATGATCTGTTCATAAGACCTGCAAATACTGGTGCAAGGACTTCAGCGCACTCTTTCAATATTATTCCAGGTATTTCATCTGGACCAGTCGCTCAGTCAATTTTAAGGGATTGAAATACTTTCAATACTTCAGCAGGAGTAAATTTTATATCACCGAGTGTAGCTTTACTGATAGGGCCTGATTTCACTTTTAAATCATTGTTTATATGAGGTTCACTAGAGTAGGCCTTGACAAATTCCCGAGCAAACGACTCAGCAATGTTAAGTGGATCTGTAACTAAGACAGTTAACAGAGACTAATAAAAAAAAACTTGCATACCTATACATAGAATAAATACGTACCGTATATTACTATCTTAAATAAACATACATATATAAGTACTAAACAATAATTATATTGATACATACATATACGAATAAACTACATAAATACATACATCAAAATTCTTCAGATAAGTAGTGCTCTTTTAATCTTTTCTTAAAGACATTCACTGAGGGACTTTCTTGAATTGTCTTAGGCAGTTTATTCCACAGTTGTGCAGCTTTTACAGTAAAGGAGTTGAAGAAGAACTTGGTATTCGAACTAGGCAACTCCAGCACCTTAGTGATGTAGGCGCGCCTAGGGCGGGGATCTGGAGGAAGGTGTTGGAAACGGGAGCGGAGATAGTCAGGAGTGGCAGGATTGTGAAGGATGTTGTAAAGAGTGGTCAGGATATGCACATCACGCCGAAGTCGAATTAGAAGCCATTTAAGCTGAGTACGAAATTCAGAGACATGATCGTACTTACGAAATCCAAAAATAAATCTAATTGCCAGGTTTTGTAGGCACTCAAGCTTGTTAAGTAATTCTTCCGTCGCATCCAAATAACAAACATCAGCGTAGTCGAGAATTGGGAGAAGAAGAGCTTGTGCAAGCATTAGTTTAGTTTTAAAAGGAAGAAAATTCTGGAGTCGCTTAAGAGAGTGGAAAGAATAGTGCATGCGCCTGCTCACCCCATTAACGTGTGAGAACCAAGACAAGTGACAGTCAAAGATAACACCTAAATTTTTAGCTTTATCAGTGTAAGGAATGCATATGCCGTCATAATAAACCAGCGGAACATCAGCAAAGTCCAGTCTACACCTTATCTTGCTGCTGCCAATTATTAGTGCTTGGGACTTATCAGGGTTTACAAGAAGTCCAAAGGTTTTTGCCCAAGTTTGAACCGCCGCTAGATCTAAGTTAATAGCCACAATAGCCTCAGATACTTCATTCGGGGAAAAGTGTCGATAGATTTGTAGGTCATCTGCATACAGGTGGTAGGGCGAAGAAACGACTCGAGAAATGTTGTTAGTAAAAATAGAAAAAAGAAGAGGAGAAAGAACGCCACCTTGTGGTACACCAGCAGTGAAGCTAGACCAACCCGATGAAACATCGTTGGCTTTCACACACTGCTGACGACCGTGAAGATATGAAGAGAACCAGTCGACTACAGAAGGAGAGATGTTTATTGAGCGGAGAGAAGCAAGAAGGATATCAAAGTCCACAGAGTTAAAGGCACCGCTAAAGTCTAAGAGTGTAACAACAGTAAACTTGGTATTATCCATAGCAGACCGAATGTCCTCAGTGACATTTAGCAGAGCACTAACTGTACTGTGAGCCGGACGGAAGCCAGATTGAAAAGGACATAAAAGGTTATAGGAAGTGAGGAAAGAGTAAAGTTGCTTATGAACAATACTCTCAAGGACTTTGGAAAGGACAGGGAGGATGGAGATTGGACGGAATTGTGAGAAAGAAGTGGGATTCGAAGTTTTAGGTAGAGGAATAACATAAGCCATTTTGTTATGCCATGCTGTAGGAAAAACATTGACCATCAGAGAAAAGTTGATGATGTGTGTAATGATTGGTACAATGCCATCCAACACTGGTATGAGCATATTCAGACTTATGTTATCATCACCCACAGCCTTCGTGGAAATGGATAGGATGCTCTTTTTAATATTCCCCTCAGAAACCGACTGGAAATTAAACGAAGAACTGTTGGGTGGGACAAGATGTGACAGATGCGAAAGAGAAATAGATTTGGTTGCATCATCTAGGATGACTGGTGGAGTCGAGAAATGCTTATTTAGTGAATTGAGATCCACAGCACCTATGGAGGTGTCTGTGGTTTTGCCCACACCCAAAGACATTAAAAATTTCCAGGTTTGAGCCTGAGAAAGTGAATCTAAAGAAGAATGTATATATCGTCGCTTAGCATCCCTACGCATCCTGTTGCAGATGTTTCGAAGTTTTTTTTATATGCAGCAAAGTTCTCATCAGTTTTATCTTTCCTGTACCTACTCTTAGCTCTCTCTCGTTTTGCCATGACTCTTTTGATAGTATCAGTTAGCCAAGGAGCTGGCGCATGCCTCACCCTAACAGGTCGAACAGGCGCATGAACATCAAACAGTTCAGTAATAATTTTACAAACAGCACCTACCTTCGCATCAGCACTATCTGCGGATAACACTGGCGACCAATCAATATTTTGAACATCCTCTCTTACGCGACCCAGATTCATGTTGCGAAAGCTACGCTGAAGAATGACTTTACTTTTGATCTTGGGAGGGCGCACTTTATAGGCTAGATAAAGAAGGTCATGATGTGAAAATGGAGCACACATTTGACCGTGAGAAAGAACAGAATTCGGTTTAGAAGTAATAATGACATCAATAGTTGAGGGTCTACAATTTGGAAAATGGTGAGTGGGAGAAAATGGAAGCAGATGTAAGTTAAGAGAAAAAGTAAGAGAAATGAGATTGTTTGATCTGTAGTCATCCTTCGCCAGACATGTGTTTAAGTCACCCATAATGATAATGTGTTCATACAATGTGGTTTAGGTTTCAAGTGTAGATTCAAACGAGCTAAAGTAATTAACATCATCATCAGGGCTATAAGCAACTCCTAAAAGAATCTAATTGTATTGAAGTATGACCTCCAGCAAAAGGTATTCCAGGAAACCGGAGTACTGGGGTGGTGAAGCACTAAGTACAGTAGCGGGGATGTCACCGCGGATATATATGCCAACTCCACCGCAACCCGCACCAACACGATCGTTGCGGAAGAGCTTGTAGCCTGGAAGAGAACAAGAAGTAGAAGGGAGAGATGGGTTTAGAAAAGTTACTGACACAAGAATAGCGTCAACTACGCGAGGATCTGAATGATGAGCCAAGAGGCCCTGAGCATTGATGTACACCAGGGATAGGAAAGGTGAGCCACTAGGGAAGACAGACGAAAGTTTGTCTCCGAGCGGCTCAGAGTCAGAAAGAGGAGAGCTGTTAAGACTATGAGCACTTTCATACTCATCAGATGATGAGCAAGATAAACAATTATCATATATCATATAATAAATAAATACTTATAAAAATATATAAAATAACAAAAAGAATCCCACAAATACATAAAACATTTCTCTTACATCGGCATGAGTTGACTGAAAGAAAATGAACACAAATTCATACCTAACAAAAAAGAAAAGACACAACTAAACAAATAATACAAAACAATACTAAAAAAAAAAAAAACACAACTAAACGCACATCATATAAACAATTTGTGTATCCGAGCGTGTAAAAAATGTTTGAACGAAAAAAGTTCATTCATTTGACAGTTTTGACAGTGACAGTTGGAGAATTTTGACAAGTTAGCTTCTTCTGTCGAGTGGGTATCGAGCAGTGCTGCCAAGTGCGCAAATTTATCGCTATTTAGGCTATCTCGGAGGGTGCTGTGGCGACCAAAAATTGCGGTTTGCGACTGGCCGCAATTTAGGCTATCTCGAAAAAAATATTAGGCGATATTAGGCTTCTTCAAAAATAATTAGGCGAAGTAGGCTTTTTTTCATCATATAGGGTAAGAATACGAACAAAATGGGCCCAAACACAAGGGGTTTCTTAATAATCATTGAAAATTTCTACCATCCACCCACCAAACCAAATGATTTAAATAACATCCCTAATAAATAGAGTCTTGAAGGATATGTCTTACGCATTTAAAATATTAGCTATTTAGACTCTTCGTAAATTATTTAGGCTACTTGAAATTGACTTTTCGGAGATTTCAAACTAAAAAGCCTTGGCAACACTGGTATCGAGTATCGAGCTAACATACATAACCAAAAGAACACAAATTTAGAATTTTATTGTAAGGCAAACCATAAACTGTATTTAAAGAAAAAAGTCTAAAACATACATACTAACCGGTACTTAAACACAAACACAGTGCACAGTAAATGAGTGTATCAGGATGAACATAAGATACAAAAAAGTTTAACGCGTCACTCGACAAGGAAAAGATACTGATATGTTTATATAGAGATGTGAAGCCATTGGGAAAAAAAAAAGATACTGATATGGGACCTTACGATCTGGTGTTGGACGTAGACTCCTTCGTCGGATACTTCACCATCAGCGGCTTGAGCTCAGACATGGACTACCTTCATGATGCACCTTCTTACGACTTTTATCTGGCAGCAAAATAACAATTGTACCATCAGACGACCACCATTGTTTCATGCCAAAGTACTTTCTAGCGGCGTCAAACACTTCTTGGCGCGGCTTTGTAAGAAACTCCGATACAGAGACTTTCGACCCCTTCAGCATAGTCTTCGCCTTCCACACTGCAGATTTAAAAGACATGCTCGCAAATCGCAGCAACACTGGCCTATCTCTGTCCGCCCTCACGCCCAGACGATGACAGGCTTCTATTGCTCCAGAATCCAATGTCAGCTTCATACGCTCCCGTGATATGCTGAGAACCTTCTGGAGCAGCTCTTCATCCTTGGCTTCTGGTACACCATGTAGTAACAGAAATTTCCTGCGAGAGTGTGTCTCAAGGCGATCCTGGTTGTCCACAATTAACTGCAGCTGTGCCTTTAACATGCCGAGTCTTGACTGTAGGATTGCCAGAGGAGAGTGGTTGTTGCTGACTTTTCTCAAATTCATTGAGTCTGGTGTCAACAGAAGTGGCTAACTCCATCATACCCTTTGTCAGCTCAGCTGTAGTGTTCTCCATTATTGGAAATGTGTAGTTTTGTTGAAAATTATATTTAATTCGAGAGATGGTTGTCAACTAATGCACTTGGTAAGTTTTATCTCCTTTACATACATACATATAATCACGCCTTTATCCCTAATGGGGTAGGCAGAGCGTACACGACCTAAACAAAGGTTGTTCCGCCACGTCTGACAAAGTTTTGAGGGTTGTTTAAGATAGATTTGTAGGTATATTGCTGTAGTGACAGGTTGTCAGCCTGTCGCCTAAATTGCAATATACAGAAACCCTCGGATCCCTTAACTGGTTTTTACAGCATGCCCGGGAGGAAATGCAGCTGGCACATTCTATGTTTTTCTCACGCTCCCAGTCCAGCATGGAAGTAATCCTAGTTACTATCTCCTTTATCTGTAAATATTCTATTTTATTTATATTAAATATTGTAGAGTTATTTTCCTGCCTCATCATTTAATATTTTGACTATAGCGGTGATAAAAATGAAACCATTAAAGATGCAATTCGCATTTCACATATTAATTACATGAATTATTACCTTGACTCAAATTTCGGCTTACTGAAACAGATAAATGATTCCTACTAATACTTAATATAAAGAACAATGCTATTTAACATAACAAGTGGGCAAGAGTTGCTATCATCATAGAACTTAGTAGTGTCTACGTCTCGGGCTAGTCTGTAATCAGAGTATGCTATGTAAATGCAATTTCTACTAACAATATTAGGTTGGAGTTTCACCATAAGCGGCTAGCAAGGAGCGATTTTGGTTGTTGTGATAATTTTTAAGGATTTATGAAGGTGAAAATGAAAATAAGTCATACAAGAGTTACTATTATCGCACAGTTTAGTAGTTTCTACGTCTCCGGCTATTCTGCAGTCAGACTATGATATGCAAAATTGCAATTTCTACTAACAACGGTAGGGTGGGGTGTCACTTTTAGCGAGTAATGGGAAAATATTTTGACAATAGCGATGATCAAAATTAAATCATTAAAGATGCGATTCGCACTCCCCATATTAATTACATTACTTTACTACCTTGACTCTAATTTCGGCCTTTTGAAACAGATAAATGATTTGTATTAATACTTAATATAAATAACAATAATATTTAACATTACAAGTGGGCAAGACTTGCTATCATCGTAGAACTTAGTAGTTTCTACGTCTCGGGCTATTCTGCAGTCAGACTATCATATGCAAATGCAATTTCTACTAACAACGGTAGGGTGGAGTTTCTCTATAAGCGACTATAAGCAAATAGAGATTTTGGTTGTTGTGATAATTTTTAAGGATATATGAAGGTGAAAATGGCTCATACAAGAGTTACTATTATCGCATAGTTTAGTAGTTTTTATGTCTCGGGTTATTCTGCAGCGAGACTATGATTTGAAAATGCAGTTTCTACTAACAATAGTAGGGTGGAGTGTCACAATCAGCAGGAAGCGAAACGATTTTGACGTTGATGAAATTCGAGGATTTTATTGAGGTGAATTCTCAATTACTTTTAATAAGATTAATTATTTATTTTCCTGACCCAAAGCTTGGCCTGACTAAACATGCCTTAATACAATACGATTACAGCCAAAAATTCATAATATTATTTGGAAAGAGTTGCTATCATTGCAGAGTTTAGTAGTTTCTACATCTCGGGCTATTCTGCAGTTGGACTATACGATGCAAATGCAATTTCTACTAACAACAGTAGAGTGGGGTGCCACTTTAAGCGAGTAGCGAACTTAATAAAGTTTTAAAATGTTATGTAATAAAATTGGAGGATTTTATTGTGGCAATTCTCACTTTATTTTACTGGAGTTCGGTACCAAATAGCTACTGTGTTTGCTGCGTGAAAGTGCCAGCCAGTGCCGTAACAGGCATCTTTTGTCACGTCATCTTTACTGGAGTCAAGAGCAAATCCATTTCTAAAAATATAAAATGCAAACCTGGAATGTTGTTTTGGCACATAGATTTATTTGAACTAGAAAAAAACCATTATCGCGCAAATTAGGTGGTAGTTTCTACGTCTTATTCGGGTATTCTGCTGTGAGACTATGCAAATGCAATTACTGATAAGAACGGACTAGAAAGCACTGGAAAAGGTGGAGTGTCACTTAGAGCGGGAAGCTACTGAAATAAAAATGTATATTGTAAAAATATTCAAATCAAATGTACGTACTAGTAGAATATATAAGGGGTAATTAATTGGCATTTATTGTTCCTGTTATAGTGTTAATAGTTTGTTTCATTTACGAATTTAGCAAAAAATAAATTGTTTCCTGCAGACTTCGAGGTGATTGGGGTGAGACTTCCCATCTAAAATTCACAAACTTGAATTTAAATTGTTTTTTGTGATGCGAGAATTGCCGGATACAATACACTACAGCCACACTCAATGCCCATTGTAGACTGTGTGAACACGCAGCCAGGTTAACTAGGTGCAACAGTTTCACGTATTGTTAAAAAAATATATGAGTTACAGTAGTACTATTATGATAGTGCAACAAGTCATTAAAGTAGATCCTTTACCGCTCACACTAGGGCCACACCCAATACCCGTTCTAGTGCGCTTAACTTCAGTTTATAGCTGTGTGAACACGCAGCCAGCTTAACTGGATCACATGTGCAGATAAACCTGCAGTTTGAACCAAATTAATTTGGTGCAATTGTTTCACTGGGCAAATTGTCTTTGTTATCGGGAAAATTAATTAATTGCATATTGAATTGTAATTTATTACTAGAAATTGCGCATAGAGTTCTGAATCCAAACAGGTAATGAAAGTGTATAGTGAGTCTGAGTACATTATGCGTATGCAGTCTATAAAGTTTAAATAAACAGAAATGCGATACATACTATACAATCGATGAATAATGTTGACACCAAGAGCGAGACTTTGCTTAAATGGTTTTGTGTTGCATTACCGGCTTTGCATAATGCAATGCAAAGACGTTTTCGCCACGTTTCTCTACCAGCAAAGTCTGCCAGCACCCGAAATGTATAAACTAGAGAAATTATAATTTCAAAAGTCGCTAAAGTTTTAAAGTTTAATGTGGAGCTTAGTTTGCGGGAATTTTCAACGCAGTTGTTCTAAAAGTGCTTGTCGTTTTATGTGATTGTTTTTACTCCAATGTAATGCATGTTATCTGGCTAAATGCACCATAACCATAATTTATGTTCGTGTTAATGTGCACACAGTCTAATTAGGATTCCTGTATGCAAATTAATCCACACTTGAACTGTTTATGTATGCATTTGTAGAAATGTGTATGCAAGTAATCGTGTAGATTTAGCTGATTCAGTTACTGGTGTTGTACCTATTATAAATAATCATGTTATTTCTTATATCTACACAGTTTTTTCTAAATATCCGAGCCATAAAAGGCAGAGAACGTCGTAAGTACGAAAAATCTGCCATACCTTGTTTTTAGGTCATGATGGTATTTTACAATGAAAACAGTTGTAAATAATTCGAAATACCTCTTACATTTGATGACAATTATTTTTTGAAATTGATTAACTATTAATATTATTTCTCGCTATAACAACAAATATAATTCATCTTAAATGTTCTCTCATCTTTTGTTTCTATGTTGTATCAAAAACAGCAAATCAGAAAACCCGCTTGCACTTGCACCACACCGACCACACCCCGTTAAATGCGCAGCTTAACTCTACGCTTGTGCAAATGTGCATACAGCCTATAGCTACATATCTACATAGTACTGCATACAGCCTATAGGTACATAGGTTTATAGCTATTCCGCATGCAGATAAACTTGGTGCCAGCGTTTAATTAAGTTTCGGGGATTGTCGCTAGGCTTGCTATACTTATGGGTTTAGGTTGGCTGTTCTTATTTGAGTACTAGATCTAACTGTCGGAACGTAATCGTTTTAAATGCATTATTTGATTAAATTTAGGTATAGTATAGGTAAATGGACTCGATATTAGATTTTCCGGCTAAAATTAAAATCTATTTGGCACTTTTAGACTAAAAGCATTGGAAAAGGACAGGAGATCTGTTCTCTCCGGTTTTGATTTATAGTCGTTGGTTTTATGCATTATATATCATTTTCATCCGCCGTCATTTGATATGGCGGATAAAATTGTCAGAAATACTGGAAAAATGTGCAAAAGCGCGTCAAAATCTAGCGGACAAAGTGTAAAACCATAGAGTATAAATCGCCTGTCCTTTTTCAATTTTGTTATTTTGAATGATTATAGATTTTAATTTTAGTTTTAACCGGTGGTATCTAGAATCTGGACTAGATTCTAGATACCACCGATTAACTTGGTGCCAGTATTTAGTTATGTTTGAGAGATTGTTGCTAGGCATTGCTCTTGCTTCTATACATAATCGTTCTAACTACACTAAATGGTATAGAATATGCAAGTTTGATGTATTTTATCTCTTTTTTTCATGCATATAGCGTTGGATAACTAGATTCTCTTTTTTTAATAAAGCTGAAATTTAAGCTACGGTACTATAATAACTTAATTTGAATTTAATGCATTTTTCAGCCAAATCCTTCGTTTGAATTTGAAAGAGTAGCAATCATACATACACCTATACAAACGTTCACATGTTTTATAATAAAGTAGGGTGTTGCAATTTTATATTGTACATCACGTTTTTATTTTGTAGCGCATAAACTGAAATCTCTCTCGTTCAGTAAAAAAAGCAAATATGTAACAGAATGGGGTCATGTTATGGAGGTTGATATTGATCGCTTACATCTTGTACAAAGTTGTATGTAGGTGTTATCACTACCCAGTATAAAACAAAGTCGCTTTCACTGTCCCTATATCCCTATGTTTGATTAGATCTTTAAAACCACGCAACGGATTTTGATGCGGTTTCTTTTTATGAATAGAGTGATTCAAGAGGAAGGTTTATATGTATAATACACGCATAATATAGTAGAGAAACACTGATAATTTCCGTGCGAAGCCGGGGCGGGTCGCTAGTTACATTATATATATTTTCTTCCATACATATTACTTTGAAAATATCCTGTCATATCCATACTTAAGATAACTCGCAATCTTGAGATTGCTTCATCAAATACGAGCCATATAAATTAATTGTTGACATAATTGGAAACCATTTTCTCTCGCTATGTTTACATAAATCCAAAGTTTATATTCGTAATAAGCCTGACTCTTACCTAATGATAACTCTTAGCAACTCAAATAACAACGTTTCTAAAGCTTAATCTCAGTAGAGTGTAGTACGTTGGAAGTTAGCTCGTTAGCTGAAATATTAAGAGAAAAGTTCATGTTTAATGGGGTTAAATAAAACAAGGGCTGAATTTTCGCGCTTGAATTGTTGGGAAAAACACATTGTGACCTTTTGGGCCCACGTTCGTTGTTCATTCTTATAAATAACTAGGTAGGTACCTAAATGGCAGAACAAAAATCTTTTTACGAGTGAAAGTGTAAGGGACAGTGTCCCATAAACAGACAGGGGTTGCTCAAACAACGACACTGAACAACGTTCACCAGGATTTTTTTTAAGAAGTGAAAAAATATATATTTGGCTATTCCATACTAATTGTCTGATCGAGGTGGACATTTCGTTTACTTACTTATATTTTTACATACATGCAATCACGCCTTTATCCCTGATGGGGTAGGCAAAAACTATTCCGTTACGTCTGACAAGTATATGTGATAGTACAAGGTGGCGCAAAAGAAATCACCCTATTGGAAGATGCTCTCATTTTTGCAAATGGCCGCCAATGTCAAATCTGTTTTGACATTTGTGGACTAGACAGATGCAGAATACAAGTGAACAAGCCATGGAGCGATACACTCCCCAAGAACGCGGAAAAATCGTGTCTATTTTTTTGAGTAACAATTCGTCTGTGGTGTTGGCGCAGCGCGAATTCCGTCGCCGATTCCCCGGCCGTCCGACACCGACTGCGCAAACACTGCGACGTTTAGCCACCAACCTTGAAGAGTATGGGACCACACGAGACGTTGCTAAGAGTGGCCGGCCCCGGAGCGCCCGTTCTGCCGAGAATATCGCCGCTGTAGCCGAGGACGTTGAAGTGAGCCCCGAAACATCGACCAGACGACGTGCCACGCAATTGGGCCTCAGCCGGCGGTCCTTGCAGCGAATTTTGGTGCGAGACTTGAAGATGTTTCCTTACAAAGTCCAGACCGTGCATCAGCTGCTGCCTGCCGACCGCCAAACGCGCGTAACCTACGCCCAAGCCATCCTCAATCTCGAGGAAGAATTGGACAATTTTTCGACCAAAATCATCATGAGCGATGAGGCTCATTTCCACCTCAGCGGTTACGTGAATCGGCAAAATTATCGCTTCTGGGGCACCGAGAATCCACGAGTGATGCACGAGGAGCCGTTACACCCGCTCAAAGTGACTGCGTGGTGCGCTGTTCACGCTGGAGGAGTCATCGGGCCATTTTTTTTCGAGAACGCCGCGGGTCAAACGACAACAGTGGACGGTGCGCGCTATAGGGCCATGTTGACCGAATTTTTTCTGCCGCAATTGGACGAATTGGGACTGGAGGACATGTGGTTCCAACAGGACGGGGCAACGGCGCACACTGCACGAGCCACAACCGACATTCTGAAGGCGGCATTTCCGGGTCGCCTAATCTCTCGTTTTGGCGATTTGCACTGGCCGGCCAGATCGCCCGATTTAACGGTCCCGGACTTCTTTTTATGGGGTTTTTTGAAGTCTCGTGTTTACGTCAACAAGCCTGAGACCTTGGAAGCCCTCAAAGACAACATTCGACACGAGTGCGAGAATCTGTCGCCCGAAGTTCTCGCCGAAGTGATGAAAAATGCCATAAAACGAGCCCGTATGGCAATCAATTGTAACGGCGCCCATTTGGCCGATATCATCTTCTCGACTTGACCAGTAAAATTCTAAAGGTGCAAATAAATATAATCAAAAAACAGATTCGAAGTTTTTCATTTAGAAAAAAAATGAGAGCCAAACAACATCGGATGACTTCTTTTGCGCCACCTTGTAGTAGGTAATTCAGACCCGTATTTGTAATCCGCACTTGAGATTGACAGCCAGTTTGAGTTCGTATCAGAAATGTCATTTCAGTACAAAATGATGATGATGATGATGAAGTCCTGTTATCCCTCATCAGGGACATAGGGCTCAGTACAAAATGGCTTATCAAATCTATACTTAATATTGCTCTCAATCTTGAGATAGCTTTACAAATACGAGCCTTAGTTATTACTGAACACCTACTAATACAACACAGGCATAATCTAAGTACTAAAACAAAGAAAATATATTCTCAAATAATGTGCTTTCTAACACAATTTCTAAATATGAAATGATGTCGGTATACCTATACATCGCTTCATGCCCACGTTACTGAAACATATTGCTTTCACATAAAATATGGGACGGGCAGAGTAAAAGTTACGTTTCGTTTCAGTCAGCATATTGAAATGTAACATTTGGAACGGGTTGTTTCAGGGACCCAAGGGAAGGCGGCGGAAACCTGTGTTCTATGAAAATGAAAATGAAGCACGCGGAAGGCAAAATGGCGGATCGAGAACAAAAAGCAGGTAAATTTTGAGTTGTTTTTATTTAATTGCAGATCACTAATTCGTCGCTCGTGACATGGCTGCTATAGCTAAGCAGTTAAGAGCGTTGGCCCGGTTTTCCAAAGACGCGGGTTCAAATCCCGTCAGCGGTCGAATTTTCGATTTGTTATTTCTATTATTTTCAGAAATAAAATAGCACTATGAGAGCAAAAAAACTATTAGGAAATAGTTTTTATTTAATTGTGTATTGTATAGTTTGTCATTATCTATTAAAATACTTTGTCCTGAGTGACTGACTAATCAACGCACAGCCTAAGCCCCTCTAAATTGTAATTAAAGGCAGGCTTATCTTTAAAACACACTCATTAGCAAAATCAAACAAATCACTAAAACTATCAAAGCGCTTATACAAACAACACATTTCCATTTACTATTCCAAAACAGATAAGATCAGTAATGCGTCGGATGAAATTCTCTATTTGTAAAACGTGAATTATATTGACCATTTTAATTGTTGTCGATAATAAAGAATTAAAGACTCAGTTGAATTGATAAGAAAATACAGCGAAATCTCGGGAATTTGCGTCAACTGGGATTTTGCATAGACGGTCGTTTGCTACTAGAGTTAAGAGTATTCTAATATCGATAAAAACTGATTTAATTTTTTTTTCACAAATTGGTACTGAATAGGTAGGTACGAGTACTAAACGATATAATTTACAGTAAAGATTTTTCAATTCACAAATGGATTTGAAACAAACTTACATTTAGATCCTATTTAGATTAAATCTACTTGCTACTATAAATTATTCTAAAGGTAAATACACGGTTGAGTCTAAAAGCCAATTATTAGCAGTCTGCTTCCTTCACTCCCTAAGGAGCAACCTGTGTTATCGTTCATAACAGCGATAGTTTCATTAGAGATGCCAGGTGAGGTAGCAGGAGATAATTTAATATGCATATAACGGGTATATTGATGATCATCACGCCGAAATGTATTAAGGAGTAAGCAGAGCTTCAACGTCTAATTAAAAGACAATTTCGTCACTGGTTCTAATATACTATACTAATATTATGTAGTAATGTATAGTTTTTAACTACATTTTAAAATTTACACATTTGTGAATAGAGAAACAGTTGGTACATTTTTTTTATTGATTCATGTCTAGGAAGCGGTCTAGTGCGCAGGATATATTTCAGTGCATAAGTGTACGCGCAAACACAGACGCACTCTCTCGTCCTTACCCTTCTTGATCCAGTGGAACGAAAGTACTTGATATGTTATTAGGTAAAGATAATAAATATCATGTGGCAATAAGTATTTTTACAAGCGTGAGAAAATACCAGTACCTAATACGTCTACCCAACAAGGCTTCCACAAATCCCGTCGACACTACATCTTTGTTCTATTATCTACAGACAGTTTCATATTATCGACACGGCGCAGCTCTAAAGTTGGTCTTGGAGGTTGTTTGCTCGGCAAGATTAATGACGCCCGGCGACGCTACAGGCTCCACTGGAGGGGTGGGGGGGACTAACCAGGATTTTGGTGAAATCCCCCTTGAATACATTGCTGGAGCATATTCCTGGTTAAACTAATTGCTGATGATTATGTTACCTTCAATGGTTTGGAAATAATTGGATAATCGTAGTTGAATCTAAAGAAATCAGTTACTATGAGTGTCACATTAGTTGGCGTTCACTTCATTGTGTCACATAAGATAATATTTTAAAGTTTTTTGTCTGTTAATCAAATAACTATTAAATTTGTGTTGTATTATAATGATCCAAATGAGATTAAGTAGGTACTTCACAAGAGATAATGAGTATTGGAAATGTTCAATTAAGTAAAATACGATGTGTGTGTGTACCCATTAGGGATAAAGGCGTGATTATATGTATGTATGTATGCGAAAGTCGGTCATAAGAACTAGTCAAATTTGGAACTAAAGAAAGCATTTAAGAACTAGGGCTGCCAACTCAAGAAATTAGTCTAAAGAAACCGATCCAACTCTCAATAGTTGTTCGTCAATCTGTGGAAATTGATGAGTCAGTCGATCGGGCGAACCGGGCGGGCGTACAAAGGCCCCACGGGAAACAAAGCCCGGGCGCCTTTCAGCTCTTCCCTCGTGCAATTAAGTGAGCCTTTTTGTTAGGCGCAGAGCTTTCGCTAGTACATTATCGGCGCACAATGGCAGCCATGATTTGCGGAAAACGCGAGATTATTTTTTTCCCGCGCATTCCCTCGGGCACTCGATGCCGATTCCTCTGATTTGTTATCCCTCGTCATGCTATCTGTTCGAGCTTTGTTGTTTGCAAATTGAATTTGGTGTATTGGGCGGGAGTGATAAAACAATTTATTTGCTACGATGACAGATTTATTTAAAAAGTATTTTTCATGTATTTACAAATTAAATACATTATTTTTTTTATGATCTTTATGTGGCTTTTGTAAATTCACCTGTCCGTGCGGTGTAATAATTTTATACTTATAAGCTTATAAAGGTTTTATCTTTTTCTTATTCCAGGATGGAGCATTAACAACTTCCGCATGAGCTTTGCAACGGTGGATCTTGGTGAAAAACTAATCATAAATTCAGATATATAATAAAATATTTTAAATTAATGTCATAAAAGAAAAAATCTTGACACTAGCCGTTTTTTTATCAAACTGTCAAAACCTATCGAGCTCTCACTCGAAATAGAAAAAAAATGGTGTCTTATATTTTTGTCAATTTAGTATAATTTATATTCACTAGAATATAAGAAATGCTTCGTTACTCGACTCGACAATCCACTAGAAGAAGTCTGTTGAACTTATATTTCATTTTAACGTCATCATATTGTGCTCACTGAACAAATTGATATTCTTGGAAAACTTTATTCATCTTTGAAATATTTCAATGTTTTATCCAATTTTCATTTAGATCACCTTCTTGTTACTAAATGTCATATTTTCCCTATTTTCAGTATCTACAACAGCCTTTTGTAAAACAAGCGAAGATCAAGAGATTGTTCATCGGAGCAGAAGTTCAAGAGTTCGAGTAGAGAAGAAAGAAGACAGAATAACCAAAATGGCACACTCGTGATGTAGGTACCTTGTAGAACCGGGGTTAACATTAAAAAGTAGCATAAGTAGTACCTACAGTTTGAAATGAAGAAAGAACGTAGAAGATTAGCTTGCAGTGAAGGAAGAACATAGAAAAATGTCTTGAAGCGAAGAAAGAAGAACAAAAATGGCACATTCGTGATCTACCCTGTAGATCCGGGCTTTTGTAGTTTAGTTCCACATCAGAAGCTCGTCTCTACAGGTATCTCACGGCTGGAAGACCTCGCTACTTTGACCGCAACATACATACCAGCAGCATCATTATTCGGAATAACATTTAAATTATTTTCTGAGTCAGGCTAATTTGTAGTTTTAGGGCCGTATTTGTAATCAGCTCTTAAGAGCGAGTTCGAGTTCGAGTTTGAGTTCGTATCAGAACTGTAATTTCAGTAAAAACTGGCCTGTCAAATCCTTACTTAATATTGCTTAGTCAAGCGAATGAAAATAAGTATTTAACATTTTCCTAGAATATGTTGTTATTCTAATGTTTGAAATAATTTTAGTTTCGTAAAGTTATATCTTTGAATGATATATGTATATTACATTGTATGGAATAGGAGTCCATTTGTATTTAAATTGATCCTAATTATTAAACTAACTACTTATCTCAAAATCATCTATCAGAATTAATTAATTGATTGTCCAAAAGTAGTGAATAAAAGTAGTATCACTGCTTACAAGTCTACGTACATGTTATTTATGCTAGTGGATACTATTCTTCTTATTTTCGTGTCACTGGTGATAAACTCATACTGTCGATTTTCATGAATTCGCGAAATGCCCGTTAGAAAGAATATAAGTTGTAACATAAAACATGTATTAAAGGTTATTATTATTGGAGCCAGGTTCTGCTATTCATTTATTATAAATTAATTGAAACAAATCTAATCTTTAAACAGCTTACCTTTGGCGTTAGGGTTCATATTTGTTTCTGAATTTATTTATAACACCTTTGACACCTTTGTACAATATAAGAATAACACCTTTGTGCAAGAAAAGAAATCGAGAATTTGAGAATTGAAATTCACTTAACGTACAATTAAATAACTGTGGAAATATTTTCTTATGTAAGTTTTTTATAGCTATAAGTACTTGAAAGATAATAAATAAATTTGATTAATATTATTATTTGTAATGAAATGACAGTCTGTCAAATTTTCGGCCCAAAGTTACATAGTTTCCAATGGTACTGCTACAGTATATCATATTTATTACTAGCGACCCGCCCCGGCTTCGCACGGAAATTATCAGTGTTTTTCCACAATATTATGCAAGTACTATATATATAAACCTTCCTCTTGAAACACTTTATCCATTAAAATAAACCGCATTAAAATCCGTTGCGTAGTTTTAAAGATTTATGCATACATAGGGATATAGGGACAGAGAAAGCGACTTTGTTTTATACTACGAGTATGTAGTGAATATCATATTTCTGTGCAATTTTTATTTTACATCAAAGGTTTTTTATGTAATATTTCGTGTTTTATTAATTAACTTATTTTTTTATTCTGTTTCTTTTGAATGATTTATACGGTTTGTACAAATAATAATAAGAATTTGATTTTCATTATTTATTAAACACAATTAAAATTATTTTAGACATTGTAGGCTCTAGGATTAACTTCCTGCAGAATTTAAGGTTTGTACAAACATGAAAAAAATGTGTTTACCTCTGATATCAGATACCTACCCATATCTATTTTGATATAATCAAATTGAAATAAAATGAAGGGGTATTCAAGGGGTACACTATAAACGTAGCCAACACATCATTTAAAGCTATTTGCAACATTATGCATAAATTATACTAGACAATGTTCTGTTTTTTAAAGCTAAGCGCAACAAATTAGTAGCTTAACACAGTAGGTATACAAGATAAGAATATACTTTATTGCACAGAAAAGACACGAAAAACAAGACAGAAAGACAAGAAAAAAATATAACAAATAGTATTGCAAACAGCCGGCCTGATTGATAAGCGGCAAATTCTTCCAGACAACCTTAGGTTAATAAATTATAAAAGTAGAACTAGTGGGTATTTCAGGCAAATACACTGTTTACGTAAATTAGCTACTTAAGTACACTTATATAATAAATTAATATTAAATCTATATGACACACTTTCAAATACATTATTGCACAGCTTCCATGCAGGACTGGGAGCGATATAATAACGTAGAATGTGCCAGCTGCATCTCGTCTCGGGCATGTTGTAAGAACCTTCTAAGGGGTTCGAGGGTATATTGTAATTAAGGCGATGGGCTGACAACCTGTCAGTACAGCAATATACAGTTCTATGTTAACACTCAAAACTTGTCAGACGTGGCGGAACGACTTTGTTTGGGTCATTGACGCTCTGCCTACCCCATTAGGGATACAGGCGTGATAGTATGTATGTATTGCACAACGAATCAAACTATATCAGATAATTAAATAAAACAGGTAGACAGAACATTAATTTCCAAATCAAATATTTATATGCACACATACATATAATCACGCCTTCATCCCAACTCTTACATATTCTACTTAACATTAGATCCATTTAAAAAATAAACTTAAAAATACCAGATAATTTATTATTACTAGAGGTTGATTATTTTAGGGTTAATTTATTATGAAGCCTATTATTGCAAATTAATAAAATTAAACAATTTTATATCACTACATAGTATAAAACAAAGTCGCTTTCTCCGTCCCTATATCCCGATTTATGCATAAATCTTTAAAAATACGCAACGGATTTTGATGCGGTTTCTTTAAATGGATAGAGTGATTCAAGAGGAAGGTTTATATGTATAATACATACATAATATGATAGAGAAACACTGTTAATTTCCGTGCGAAGCCGGGGCGGGTCGCTAGTTATTAATAAAATATAGGCAGATAGCTATTATTATTCACAAAGCGCCTTCTACACCCCCAAGCCAAGCAAAACTTTAGATAGTAGACGTAATTCGACCTGTGCTCCTTGGGGAAAGTTGTTCAGTTTCATGGGTAGAATCAGACACTTAAATATGGTCAGCTATTTTTTACTCCCTTTATACATAACTAGCGACCCGCCCCGACTTCGCACGGAAATTATCAGTGTTTCTTCACAATATTATGCAAGTATTATATATATAAACCTTCCTCTTGAAACACTATCCAGTAAAAGAAACCACATTAAAATCCGTTGCGTAGTTTTAAAGATTTATGTATATATAGGGACAGAGAAAGCGACTTTGTTTTATACTATGTAGTGATATGTAGTCAAAAGCACTGATATCGAAATAACCTAGGGCATCTCGCTGTGTCTTTTCCACAGTCAGCCATTTGCCAATTCCTTAAATCATTTCGTAGCAAACGTCTACGCCATAGCAAATGCAGATGAAAATTTATGTTTTTCTGTAGTATACCTACTTACTTATACTATTTCATTGTTAGGTAAGAGCTTTCATCTTACTTCACTAGCAGCGCCATCTAGCTGGAGCTTCCATTATTGGAGAAAACAGTTGCTTGCCTTGGATTTTGATTGTGACGTGAAGTCTGCTACTCAACGCTAGATGTCGTACGTAGTCAAACATTGCCGTACATTTAGCAAACATTTGAATAGTTTCAGCTTCATGGTATCAGTAGGTACTATCTCAGATTATGTTATATGCTTTATAGTTTAAGAATTAAAAATACAGTTTTACTTAAAATTAAAACAATAGGCGTGCTAATCCCTATAAGTGATCTCTTCCAGCCGACCTAATGGGGATAAAAGATGGGAAAATTAACGGGAACAGATACAATTAGTATTAGGATATTCTCAGCGCTAAGATTCGACGTCGAGAAAAAAAAACAGGGTATCGTAAACAAAAGTAGAAGAAATGAAATTAGTAGACGATATTATATGGTATAGCTGAAACTAAACTGAAAACTTCACCTTGAAAAACAGTCATGAATTTTGAGAATAGTCTGAAAAAAAAAGATTAGAGAGACTGCAAAAAAAGATTACATACATACATACATAAATCACGCCTTTATCCCTTACGGGGTAGGCAGAGCGAACGCCTCTTAAAAGGCGCTTTCGCCACGTCTGACAAAAATTGAGGGCAATTTTAGATTGTAATATGTATTGCTTTAGTGACAGGTTGTCAGCCCATCGTCTAAATTACAATACACTGTAACCCTCGAGTCCCTTTTGCTGACTTCAACAGCATGCCCGGGAGGAAGGGCAGCTGGAACATTCTATGTTTTTCTATCTCTCCCAGTCCAGCATGGAAGAAAAGAAAGAAAAAAAAAGATTAAGCTTTATTATTAGACAGTACTAGAAAATTGTAAGAAAAGAAAACAGTAGAAAATAAAAATAAAATCTAATAAAGCCAAACTGGTATATAACAAACTACATTTACGTTTAAATATTATACCTGCTGATATTCTAGGCTCGTATTTAAAAAGCGATATCAGGATTGAGAGCAAAATTAATTTAGATTTGGCTGGTCGTCTTGTACTAAAATGATATTTCCAAAACTGAAGAGAGCTGATTATAAATACGGGCCCCAGTGCTCAATACTATTTTAAAACACTCGATATAATCAATGAGTTAGTCTAATATCTCTGATACGATGCTTAAAGAAGTGTATTGTGCATTGTTCATTGTCGATATGAAGCTGGTGATATGACAAGAGCATATCACCCATCGCTGATTTGGAACCAGCATAGAAAGACCTTCGTCATGTTAAGATTCCGACATAACTGGAGGTAGACCTGATACAGAGAATTCAACAATAGGATCAAATTAAATTGGTCGATGATAGTATTACCGGTCAATACGGGCATAGAAATAAATCACCTGATTTCTTTACGCTGAGACCGCCCATCTTGCTTTATGATAATAAACACAAACAAATGAAAGGCAATGATTGAGCATCGCAATAGTATTCTTATTTTTACTTCGTATAATTCATACATACATACATACATAAATCCCGCCTTTATCCCTTACGGGGTAGGCAGAGCGTTTAACGCCTCGTAAAAGGCGCTTTCGCCACGTCTGACAAAATTGAGGACAATTTTAGATTGTAATATGTATTGCTTTAGTGACAGGTTGTCAGCCCATCGCCTAAATTACAATACACTGTAACCCTCGAGTCCCTTTTGCTGACTTCAACAGCATGCCCGGGAGGAAGGGCAGCTGGAACATTCTATGTATTTCTATCTCTCCCAGTCCAGCATGGAAGAAATATAATTCATATTTTAGATAAAAGTTCAGTGGAAAAGTATATAAACCTGTAGTCGCTCAAAACCTTACTTTTAGATTTGCTGCTATACGTGAATACGTAACTCATTGATTATATGACATTTATTGGATTAATATTTATTTATTATACTTTTTGATTAATCCCTAATCGCCAGAATATTTCTTTAAATTTCATTTTAAATAAACTCCATATAGAATTATATAATTATAAAACAATAAATGTGATTAGTGATACGTACCTATTACAATTTCCTACCGATATTAAAATAAATAATATTTTGCTAAGCTCCCTGCCCTAAATGCTATTTCTTCGATGTCAAATCAAAGTTCTTGCTTATTTTGGAGAACAAATTTTAATTTAAAACTTTTTGATTGAAGCCATTTGTTTAAAAGCAATCAACAGTCATAGATGAGATGAGGCCCGCAGACAAGACTTTGGATGTAGGATTAGCGTTGAAGTACAAATCTTTGAGATGTTTTATAAAAACTCACGAAACTGAAATCTATGATCATATTCATAACAGCCCTTTCTCTTTAAATTTCGGTTATATACGTAAAATTTAAATATTATTGTCTGAAATATATTTACAGGATATATTTTTTTAAAGCAATCATTAATACTGTAAGAGGATATTTTAAGATTTCCTTATCCTGTACGGGTAGAGGAGTAGACAAAAAAAAATGAAACTCTATTATCGTTATATCCCTGCACATCATTTCATCCATAGGTCGTTTACGCTCTACGTACCTCATTAGGGATGAAGGCGTGTTTATATCTATGTACCTAAGTATGTACGTAATTTCATCCATCTCTACAAACTAGAACAGCTTATTGAATAGAACATTAAAACATTCCCCAAATAAAAGATGAAATAAACATACATACATATAATCACGCCTGTATCCCTACTGGGGTAGACAGAGCGTAAACAACCTAAACAAAGGTCTTTCCGCCACGTCTGACAAAGTTTTGAGGATTATTTAAGATAGTTTTGTAGATATATAGCTGTAGTGACAGGTTGTCAACCTATCGCCTAAATTACAATATACTGAAACCCTCGGATCCCTTAGCTGGTTTTTACAGCATGCCCGGGAGGAAATGCAACTGGCACATTCTATGTTTTTCTCTCGCTCCCAGGCATGGAAGTATGAAATAAACAACAATTAAAATAATCTTTGGCTCATCCGTAAACGAGTTATTTCCCTCTTCAAATGAAAGCTTGATACAGTTGAATACAGCTGATTGATGCTGTTCATTTATCATCCCCTCGTTGGCAAAGTTTTTAAATGGGTCACGGGGTTTGCATTCGCTTTGCTTCCTTACCGGTTTGATAAACCAATTAAAATGCAGATCGATATCTCATTTCACTTTATTTCTGGGACTGCTTTTACTCGAATAAGACTTCCAGTGAGGTAGCGTAATGTTTTGGATACGAATATTGTATCAATAGATGATAACCAATATTCAGATAGGGTCTGTAATGTTTTATTGTATTGACGATTTTATATAATGTGTTGCGAAGCAGAAAGGGTGTTGTAATTGGTATTACCTATTCCTGGAACTAAACAATTTTTGGCAATGAATTTATACAAGTGGAAGTAAAAAAAATTGGTACACCCGTAATGATTTAATCCGCTGACCGTGTGGTTTGCTTGGAAGATACCTTTTTGTCAAATAAAATTGTAATAAACACCTAAAACCAATAAACTCTAATAATTTACTGCTTATGTGAGTTTGTAGCGTTGTATTTACTCTTGAATCTATTTATACTTAGTTAAGGCCAGAAGTGACCGAGGCAAATTAGCCGTTGGATCGAGCTCAACTAAAATCAATAGCACTGTCACTTCAACACAACGATATAGCAAGTTCCTCAAGCCTAAGGGCGTTCGATGAGCTTAGTGGCGCCACAGGTACTAACTTAAATTTTCATGAATATTACATAATCTCTGTTGTCTTTCATCTTTATAATAAACTTACTACGAATGCAAAAAATTCATAAAACAATATCTCCTAAACAAATCTTACGAAGACACTGAATCCATTTTACAGATAATTCCATAAAAACACTAAAATTATGTCCTACATACAGCACACTCGTATAATTACGTATTACACGTACACACACACACCTTTTATATTTTATTTTCAATAATTTTAAATTGTTAATTAAATAATTGTATTTTTATAACTTTAACTTATATTGTATCATTCTAAACCACACTACTTAGTTTTGTTAAATCCTTATGGAAGAGCGGGGCCTCCTAACACAAGTTTTTAAAAAACGTTAAAGGAGTTCCTCGAACATACATACATACATACATATAATCACGCCTTTATCCCTAGCGGGGTAGGCAGAGCGTAAACGACCTAAGCAAAGGTCGCGCCGCCACGTTTGACAAAGTTTTGAGGGTTATTTAAGTTAGATTTGTAAGTTTGTAAGTTTGTAGTTCCTCGAACACTTTTGTTAATATTAACTAAGATTCTGAAATAAACTATTTTTATTTATAATAATCCTTTTTAAGGATTTTTCGTGCGGTGGTTTCCCTCTTGCCTTCCACGTTGTATGTGAAGCGAAGCTAGTCCGCGTCATATAGTCTGGACAAGAGCCCTTCCGGAATCCATTTCTTCGGCCTCCAATAAGTACTGGTGCCACCGATGTGGCCTAAGATGAATAACAACAGAGATGACTGGCGGTTACTTTTTTTTAATTATTTTTATTAAAAATGGGTTTGCTCTTGACTCCAGTCTAGGTCGGAAACGACTGAGACGGAGTCGACGATGGTGCGAGCTCACCCAGAAGATGCCTGTTCACTCTAACTTTGAAATGTTGGGGGTTGAAGGCGTTCGGAAACACAGACGCAGGCACACAGACACGGATGCAGTTTACTTCATACTCCACCGACAAGAGCAGCGCTCTCTTAAGTTTATGATGAAGATTTCATAATATTAGGTTTTGCGAAGTTGCCACTTAGCGCATCGAACCATCCTAAGACAGCAGTCATTTTATAAAGTAATTTCAAAATTCTCAAATTGTAGGTAAGTATCTTTTTTATTTACCTACTGTTTAGTTCAGGACAAAAATACTAGCTTAAAGCTGGAAAAAAAGGCAGACCATTAATAACTGTCACAGCGGCTCCTTGCATACAATACTTTGCTTTTTAAAGACTTACAAAGGGGACTTGGCTAAATAATTATCAAAGGTTTTACTTGACAGTGCAATGTACTGTGTCGTAGTAAATAGTTATATATTTGGATATATATCTTTGAAATGAAATACTTGGTGCAATGCTATATTGATACTTTTTAAAAAACATTTCCTACATTCTCCTACATAGCACCTGATTGACTTAAGTAATTACCTACTGTGCATTAATTATATTATCGAATTTTCTTTTTATTTTCTTTTTTTCACAATCTCACTTCCCCATCTGAATGAAATATTGCATTTTCCTCTCCCTTATAGCATATTATATTAGTTTATTATATTATAATTGTACTTATGTATTAGTCTATTGTACCTATTCGTATTTATGTAACTAGTAAGTACTTTGTCTATGTATTCTATTTAAATTTATAACAATAGTAACTGCACTACCCCGCATAATATTAAAAACTACTCCTTTACCCAAAGGTTGCCTGGCAGAAATTGCTACCCTGGCAATAAGGTCGCCTAATTGTACTCTGTTTGTTTTGTAATGTTTGTTCCTGTACAATGTGTTGTTTATGTGCAATAAAAAATATTTGTATTGTATTGTATTTATGATTCAACTCTGTAACTATAAAGACACAACACATTTATAAGGTAGGTATTGGGAGCATCGCCACACGTTCTGCGGACCTCTGGGTTAGCGCTTTCCTTTTCTGCAGGAGAGTACGCAAGGCTTGTATGGTGTCGCTCTGCCCTTGCGAAGTTAGTGCATACAGCTCTAAATGAGACTTGTCGGTTCATAACTGGTTGACTCAAACCGACCCCGGTCAATCAGCTGTACCGACTAGCAGGTAATCCGCCCCCAGCCCAAAGATCGAAGATGGATATTGACACACGGCATCCAATGCACAACCACACTCCAGTGCAACAACGTCTGAAGAGCCGAAATAGCTTTATTAAGTGTGTCAATCCTCTAGCATTAGAACCCAAGCACCTTTGGCAGAAGAAAGTAAGCCTAAACATCCTTTGTCCTGATATCAGAAAGTCTTTCCCCTGGACATGATTTACTATGACCGATTTGGAAGTCTTTAAATAGAATCCGAACCCAGACCAGTCGGAACTGAGAAAACATGGCCAGGTTGAGATTTTTAGCTGATTGTGATTTGAACTGTCTGTGTGGTGCAGTTCAAACGATGAAACGCCTAACTTCGTGTCCTGCGTCTTTACCTAGGTATCTTACTTACTTAATCTTCTTCTTAGCGTGCAACAGTGTAGTATGTGCCATTGTAGGGGCAACACTTGCGTGCAGAAAGACGTCATGACAGCGGCTGATAAAGCTGTTAACGTGGCCAAATTCTCGGCTTCAACAGTGTAGTATCTGCCATCGACACGCTAAGAAGAAGAAGATTATGTAGTCTAGATACCTAGGTAGAGAAAGTTTAAGAGAAGAAGAATATTTACGGGTTATTAGTAAAATTGAATTTTTCCATGCTGGACTGGGAGCGAGAGAAAAACATAGAATGTGCCAGCATTTCCTCTCGGGCATGCGGTAAAAACCAGCTAAGGGATCCGGGGGTTTCTGTATATTGCAATTTAGGCGATGGGCTGACAACCTGTCACTACAACAATATATCTACAAATCATACATACATACATAAAATCACGCCTTTATCCCTTACGGGGTAGGCAGAGCGTCAAACGCCTCGTAAAAGGCGCTTTCGCCACGTGTGACAAAAATTGTGGGCAATTTTAGATTGTAATGTGATTATCTTAAATAACCCTCAAAACTTTGTTAGACGTGGCGGAATGACCTGGGTTTAGGTTGTTTACGCTCTGCCTACCCCATTAGGGATAAATGCGTGATTATATGTATGTATTAGTAAAATTGTTAATAATGTGGAATTGTTTGCCTAAAATAGGCAGTCATAGCACATAAATGAGGATACTTATGCCTTGTAGATAGAAACAGACTGTAATGATGATGATAACATGCATGAATGAACCTTTATTCGGGCCAAATAGTCGCTATGCAGGTCTTCTTCTTCTGTCGAGTGGGTATCGAGTCTATCAACCCGAAGAACCCTGGTGTCAGAGTTTTTAAACAGCCTAGTAGCACAACTATCAGGCCTCTGACATGGTTTGAGTAACGACCACTATCAAAGACAGCGACCGGGACCGACGGCTTAACGTGCCCTCCGAAGCACGAAATCTTTTTCTTTTCGGACAATCAGGTGATTCAGACTGCAATGCCCTAACCAAACTGGGGAAAAATTCACAAAGTGATAAATTCTCAAATATCGACTTTGTGTTTCTCCCCTGGGAATCGAACCCAGGACCTCCAGAGTCCATGGCACTAGCCACTAGACCACGGAGGCAGTTATGCAGGTGAGATAATAGAAGAAAGTCAAAGGAGCAGACAAAAATATATAAATTTATGAGTAAATGTAGCTGAAAAAGCTGCAATTGATTTATTTATTTATTAGAGACATACAACAGAACACAACTATGAGATATAAATTCTTCCATACTGGACTGGGAGAGAAAGAAAAACATAGAATGTTCCAGTTGCCCTTCCTCCCGGGCATGCTGTAGAAGTCAGCAAAAGGGATTCGAGGGTTACAGTGTATTGTAATTTAGGCGATGGGCTGACAACCTGTCACTACAGCAATACACATTACAATCTAAAATTGCCCTCAATTTATGTCAGACGTGGCGAAAGCGCCTTTTAGGAGGCGTTTTACGCTCTGCCTACCCCGTAAGGGATAAAGGCGTGATTTTATGTATGTATAAATTACATTATTCAGGTCTTAAAGCCAATTGCATTCCAAAAAGGCATGTCCACAGCATGATAGTGGTTTAGCTGGTACTAACTATAATTATGAAATAAATTAAAGAGGCTAATAAATTAGAGGATTCATAAATTATTACATAACATTATATGATAAAAATTAAATGCGTTAAATTTTCTACAGTGATATTACATTTTAAAGTGGGGTTGAGTTGTCATGGCCCCCACTAGGAGTTTGGGCTGGGGTCAGTTGTGGGTTGACCACATTGTCAGCGTAAGAATATGATAAAAACAATCAGAAGTTAATAGTAGGTAGTCATTAGGTTATTGCACAGATCATAACAGTATGCAAATTAGAAACTTGAAAGCCAGTAAATCAGACGAAGAAGTTAAAATAAAATCAATTGCAAGTTAGTACGCGGAAACAGAGCCCGATGGTGTAGTGGATAGGGCCGCTGCCTCCTGAGCGAGTCGTGGTGCGAATCCCACCAGGAACCAATGTCTTTTTCGGTTTTCGAATTTCATGTGTACGTTTATTCAGCGCTTTTTCCGTGCTTAGGAAGGCACGTTAAGCCGTTGGTCACAGGGTTTATATCGTTTAATACCGTAGATAAGTCGTTAAGCCATATCAGAGGCCAGTGCTAAGCATTGTCGGCTTGAAAACTCTGACCTAATCTAGGATTGGGTCTGGTTTTCCTTCTGAGTTGCGGAGGTCAGATGGCAGTCGCTCTGTGTAAAAACCAGTACCCTCGTTCAATCTGCTGGATTAGGTAGCCGACCCCGTAAGATACGGGATAAGGCTAGGGAGATGATGACGCGGAAAGCGAAATTCTGAGCACAAAATATATAATAAGCGTCCCATTAGGGCTAAGGCGTATAATAATCACGCCTTTATCCCTAATGGGGTAGGCAGAGCGTAAACGACTTAAACAAAGGCCGTTCCGCCACGTCTGACAAAGTCTTGAGGGCCATTCAAGAAAGATTTGTAGGTATATTGATGTAGTGACAGGTTGTCAGACCATCGCCTAAATTACAATATACTGAAACCCTCAGATCCCTTAGCTGGTTTTTACAGCATGCTTGGGAGGAAATGCAGCTGGCACATTCTATGTTTTTCTCTCGCTCCCAGTCCAGCATGGAAATAATATATAATAATGGCATAGATTAAATATAAGTGCTTCAAAATTGAGTTGTAAGTTCCACCCCAACATACATAGGTAGGAATATACCTTCTACGCAAGTTAAATAAAAGTTTTCAATAACTAAAGCTAAAGATACAGACCGACGCGACATAGGAATCAACTATAGGTAGCTGAGAAATATTTAAACTCCATAAAAATATAGCACTGAAAACAGGTAAATAACTGAGTAGGACGTTCATGCTCTACCTACTCCAGTAAGGAATACAGATGAAACTCCACCTACGGAAAGTGGTGCACATACAAAAAAAATGACCTAGCAGTAACTCCATCTGTTATAAAGTTACTGTAACTACTACTATGGTAACTACGACCAATGGTCGCTGACCACAGACCTATGTTGTAGTAGATCGCGCAAGCTCACCAAATTGAATGAAAAAGTAATTGGCTTATGCTGTACTATTTCATACAGAGTAAACACACTGATTATTTTTATGAAATAAGGTGTATTTATCCGACTGCGCAACGCAAAGGAGGGTAATGTGTTTATCAGCTTATCTATGTATGTATGTTTGATCCTCTGTATCAATCTAGACACCAAACGCATGGGCCAATTTTAATGATTAATACGTCAATCGATTCATCTTAACTATGCGAGTGTCACAGAAGGCATGATTTCGAAAAAAAAATACGATATGACGACAATCTGACGGCATTTTGTAAAAATAAAAAAATTAAAGCCGACGAACTGTGCTGAGTGGGATATCATTGAATAGGTATTTGAAAATCAATTCAAGTTTTTGTACATAGTTTTATATTTTGAACAATGGTTTAAGGTTTAAGACAAATTAAAAAATGAAAGTTCTCTACTACGCAGTTGGGTATTTTGAACTTTTTTGAAATTTCTTTAAAGGTGGTACAGATTGGTAAGGAGCTCATATATGACTATTAAGACAAAATAGTTTATCACGGGATATATACAGTACCTATTATCATTTCATAACATTGCCGACTGAAAAAAAACGCACGTTATATTTGTGGTATTTTTAAAATATGTTTTAAATTACACCGTTTTTTTTGTGACAGACGTATTATCCAAACGAATGAAAGCAGACCTAGAAAAATGAGTTTACTCAAAATCTCCGGATCCAAGTAGGTATTCAATTTAGATTTTATTAATTTTATTCTTCTTTTGTTGAGGCGACGAAGGTCCTTAGGAGTAGAAGGTCCGTTTTATGGGCCACAAATCAGCAAGTAGATTTTGAGATATACAAAAATCGCCCGAAATGTCATTGAAATAATGTTCATATTAGCGTGCGCTACGGCCTGGCAGGTACGCCCGTAGTCGCGCGTCGCGTGTGCGAAAATCGTAGTAAATCTAGTAATTATTACATTTGAAAAAATATATGAAAACACGATTCCCTAAAACACTTTGTGTTTTTTTATTTTAGAATATTTGTTTGCGTTAAAACTGTTTAATCTAGCCATAAAACGAAAAATGCGTAATAAAAATTAAGAGACGATGGTAATTAGGGTTTTTTTTTTCTATCGAGCGAAAGTTATCCAATCATATTTTTGGAAACCGTGCATTCGGTTTCCAAAAATATATAATATATAATTTTATCGTATTTAATATTACATGTTTTCTGTTAAAGAAATTGAATCTGCTTAAGAGATTTCTGGAGGCTGAACCCACGTCGCCTTAAGTTTGAGTTTTTAGTAGGTAAACGAAGTATATCGACTTCTGGAATCTACTCCAATCTAGTATGTGCCGCTGGCACTACGCAAGGTAGAGTTGGGAACGTGGAGTGTGAAATATTATTATACTTACTTTATATTTGTTCCTCAGTTTTTATTAAATGTTTATAATTCTATATCCAAATGAGTCTATAAAATAATTCAAAAGTTGTAGTGTTTTTTTTTTTATTTTTCTTCGTAAGTGTAGGTATAATTGCTCAACTTTATCTACTTTTTTGATTGACTAAACGTAAAATTTAATAAAATAATAAACGAAAATATGAACCACAAAAATACATGTTTTTGAATACATGAAAATCCTATAAAAATGCAGTTTATAAAAATATTGAATTAAAATTGCATAAAGGCACAAACCGAACTGTTTATTAAGTGAAAACTTATTGATTGATAAAAAACTAAAGCAAAATGATAACAAAATTATATTAACTATTTTTTCGCTGATAAGATAACTATTAATTTGAAAGAGATCCTATAATTTTATGTTTCGTTTAAAAGACTACGCTTATGTTTTTGCAAACATAGTCTATACCGATGTCGTGCGAGCTCTGTAGACAAATTTTACTATAGTCTTTCGTATAAATTCTTTCTCTTTTCCTCATCAGTATAAATGTTGCAACGCTTGAAAGAGACAAAAACAAATTATCTACTTCGCTTTGGACGCTACTTCCATTTCTGTCACTCTCATGCTTCACTATACAAGTGGAAGGGGGAACTCGGTCGGTTGCGGTTCCATGCTTTTCATTGGAGACCATCGCGATATTAAGCCTTATTTCAGCGGTATTAGGTTGGTTATTATTTGTTTTATTTTGAATAAGACTGTGGAAGAACAGCTCCGCCTTAAAAATGGAAGGTGGTATGTAAAAATTGATGAACATGTATAGGAGTCCTTAAAGTGACAGAATGCGCTGGTGTGCCGTGGAGTTTAGTGTTATTGTATCAAAATGTCGCTGAGAGAGAGCGCGTTCTCATTGTTTATCATCTAAAAGTAACAAATTAAATGACTTTGCGATTATCGTGCACAATGACTTTGCAGTGCTTAAAACAGTGAACAGTTTTTTTATAACTTTTTGTGCGAGAACTGTAAACATTTTGATAGCAAAACAATTTAGTGCTTATTAGTGCAAAACAAAGAAGGACGAAAAAGTTTTAATATAAATTGACAGTGCTAGTGTTAGTTTGTAAAAAAACAGTAGATAGATTTTATATTTTACAAAAATAAAAAATATATAAAGTATCCAAGTGAAGGGATAAAAGTTTATATTAGTAACGTTTGTTTTTGAAAATTTATTACTTTTCGTTACGTATTAAACAATATTGGTCCAGTAAAGTGCTTCAGTCAGATACTTTAATAATGAACAGTGTTTTTTAAAGATTTCACCATACGACTTAATAGTATCTTTTACCACACATTCGTGGCATAATTTACATACACTGTCAGTGCATTATCTTGCTAAAATATAGAGCTACATCATGACTGACTTTTTGATGCAAACCGTATAAATAGCATCGTATACAAGAGGTGATGCAAAACCACGCCCACGATGAGCTCTTTTCTCATGAATGGAGGTTACCAGCCGCAGCCCGACCCGAAGTTCCCGCCTTCCGAGGAATACAGCCAGGCAGACTACATACCACCTGGAGAATACTACCAGCACCAGCATTTACAATATGGGTACCAGCATCAGTACGCCCCGGTGCAAATTGGGACAGGATATGGCTACGGAGGGTACTACCATCCGTTGCCACAACACCCGCCGGTGGCGCCACCGCCGCGACCGCCGGAAGCGTCCCATCCGTCCGACGCCGACCACGGCTTCATCCCACACAGTGGAGACGTAGCCCCAGGACTCGCAGAACTTGGCTTAAGACTTGAAAGGCATATAGAAGAAGCCGCGCCCGCAGGGAGAAAGCTCCATGCCTTAGGGAGAGAAGGGTCTCCGGTATCGGAGATGGATGATGAGAGACTGCTGCTGGACAGCCCACCTGTAGATGATGACGATTCGTCGATATGTTCCGACAACACTGACAGAGTTATTTATCCGTGGATGAAGAAGATTCATGTAGCTGGCGTTTGTAAGTATAATTATCTTATCATTAAATTCTCATATTTAATTCCTCCAATTGAAATTACATATTTGGAAGTACATTACAATATAAAAGAATGAAAATAATAAATTTGTTTCTGACAAGACTCGAACCGAAATTCGTCACTCCCTCTACCGTTTCTGTAGCTCAGTTGGTAGAGTAATGGGCCTGCCAGAAACGATTTTATTATTTTCTTTCTTTCATATTACATGACATAAAAATAGCATTGTGACTGCTAAAATTTTAAAAAAAATTACTCTACTATTAAGACCATACATACATACATATAATCACGCCTTTATCCCTAATGGGGTAGGCAGAGCGTAAACGACCTAACCAAAGATCATTCCGCCACGTCTGACAAAGTTTTGAGGATTATTTAAGATAGAATTGTTACCTACAAATTATTGCTGGAGTGACAGGTTGTCAGCCCGTCGCCTAAATTACAATAAGCTGAAACCCTCGGATCCCTTAGCTGGTTTTTACAGCATGCCCGGGAAGAAATGCAGCTGGCACAATTCTATGTTTTTCTCTCGCTCCCAGGCCAGCGTGGAAGTTAATTAAAATACTGTTACTAACTCAGCTTAATGTAAACAACACAAAAGGAGTCGTGTTTGACGTGGGGCAAGATGACTAACAACTCTGCTGAGATAACTAAACGACGACATACATGCAGGTTATTTCTCACTTACCTTGATGCCTAATATAGGTACAGACTTTACTATATTCCTATAGGTAGAGGAAAAAGGTATAATAATTACCTTCTAAGATACCTTCTCATATCCTTGAGAGTCTTCTTCTGTCGAGTGGGTATCGAGTCTTTCGACCCGATGAACCCTTGAGAGTACAGAACAGAGTATTCTAGGCCCATATTTAAAAACAGCACTTGAGACTGACAGCGAGTTTGCGTAATCGTATCAGAAATGACATTTCATTACAAAATAAACTGTCAAATCCATACTTAATATTGCTCTCAATCTTAAGATGGCTTTATAAATGCGAGCCTTAATGTCTTTCTTCTATCTTTTTAATTTTCAAACAAGATTTACCTACAATAATGGAAATATAAGTATTTGCTGGAGATCTGTATTGCCACGGTACTGGCATATATTATGAGAACGGCCAATCAAACACAAACATCATGCACACACACACACACACATATTCACGCCTGTATCCCTAATGGGGTAGGCAGAGCGTAAACGACCTAAACAAAGGTGTCCCGCCACGTCTGACAAAGTTTTGAGGGTAATTTAAGATAGAATTCTAGGTATATTGCTGTAGTGACAGGTTGTCAGCCCATCGCCTAAATTACAATATACTGAAACCCTCGGATCCCTTAGCTGGATTTTACAGCATGCCCGGGAGGAAATGCAGCTGGCACATTCAATGTTTTTCTCTCGCTCCCAGACCAGCATGGAAGTAACATCATGCACACCTGAATTTATTTGATGAAAGAGTAAAGATTGCTTCATCTTTATTACCGTCACAAAGCTATATCCTTTTAAATTAATGATTAAGGAAGAAAAAGTCTATTTGGATTAAGATACGTAAAATTCAGGTCAATATCCGGGTGTAAGGGACAGCTTCCAGGAAATTCTTTCAAGAAACAATAATAAAAAATGGTTTTTCCATATAAATTTGTCTGATCGTGGTGGTCACTTTGTATGGGGAAGTCAAAATTTTATTTCATTCCAGGAAAAAAATATCCTAGCGTTAGTTGTTCAGTTTCGTTGACTGAGAAACCCCTATATACGGTGAACGGTGAACTCTGTGTACGGTGTCCCTAAGCCCCGTATACGGTTTCCTTACAACATCTTACTTATAAATAACGCTTCTTAGCGCCTGCCTACATCAACAGAAAGAACAGAATCCGAATAAATAAAAGCAGGATCATGGATACTTCCATGCTGGACTGGGAGAGGTAGAAAAACATAGAATGTTCCAGCTGCCCTTCCTCCCGGGCATGCTGTTGAAGTCAGCAAAAGGGACTCGAGGGTTACAGTGTATTGTAATTTAGGCGATGGGCTGACAACCTGTCACTATAGCAATACATACTAAAATCTAAAATTGCCCTCAATTTTTGTCAGACGTGGCGAAAGCGCTTTTTACGAGGCGTTAAACGCTCTGCCTACCCCGTAAGGGATAAAGGCGTGATTTATGTATGTATGTATGTAGGATCATGGTTGGCTACAAAACTTAGAATAGAGGTTGATGGGAAGGTAATGCAATTCATTTATGAGTCTAAGTTGAGATTTACTTAGGTTAGCTAGTATCCTTTGATAATAAATCAATTGCTACGTTTGGGGAGCCTTGAGTACATAAAATACTTATTGATGCAAGTTGAACAAAGATGTTGTTGTTAAGATAGATAGACAGGTAGATAACTTGGTTTTCTCCCATTTGCCCGGAACAAACTTCATTTAAAAAATAACAAAACCTACATTGACTCCTTTCGGTCCTCATATTCAGGACGCCAGCAATTTTTCCAAACGACAAAAAATAAATTAACGACCGCTTCACGAAGTCTTTAAGAACACACTAGTATAGTTTAGGTATTTTA
This sequence comes from Scrobipalpa costella, assembly GCA_949820665.1. NCBI lineage: Eukaryota > Metazoa > Arthropoda > Insecta > Lepidoptera > Gelechiidae > Scrobipalpa > Scrobipalpa costella. The sequence goes on along the minus strand of OX463296.1, from coordinate 17,244,903 downwards.
TTTCACATTATTGGTTATTTTAAGGGTGAATGCGCATTCAACTTTTTAAATTTACAAAAGGGAATGAATTAATGAATGGAATGTGCGCCTGTCAAAGGCGCCATGCAAATCTTAAATGTCAAAATATTAATGGAGGAATTTAAGCGCAAGTTTGTTTTTAATTGTATTGTTATCGCTTCCTCGCAAAATGAGAGAAAAGTACTATACTTCTCTCAACCGAAATAGCAATTAAAGGTTTCGTTTGCATCTAGGCCTTACAAATTTATTCAGCCTCGGAGTAATGCTATATTTGCTCCCTTTATCACACATACACAATACAACAAAATTATAATAATATACAGGAAAACTTTAAATTAAAACAGTTGAAGTTGGGAACGTGTGTCACAGTGGCAAAAGGACGTACACTCAGCAATTTTCTTTGCTTGTAGCAAGCAAAATACTGATTTTCAGTTACGACCCTAAAGAAAGAAGTAATAAAGAGAAAGAGACAGAGGGCGCAGGGTTTAAAATTAGTGCTTGTATAACTGGGAAAATACGTAGTTCAGAATATATTTTTTTATGCAGCGTAGTAATAAATATGATGTAGGTAAGTATAATTCAGTAATGTATGTTTTTTATCTATACATATAATAAATCTCTAGAAGGGTCGTGTCTGTACATTGAATATTTTTACAAAACAATAATTGCAGCAGGCATTTTTATAAAGATCAAAAAGATTTTATTTTTTTATTTTTGTCTGTCTGTATGTTACCATAACACGCCAAAACTGTTGAACCGATTTCGATGGAACTTTTTTTATTCAACTGTGTGTTACCTGGGTTGCAATTTAAGATACCTCAAATCACGCTACCTGACCTAAGAGGTAGGCAGGAAATTAAAATTTGGCTGTTTCTTAACCGATTTTCATGGAACTTTTTTTCTTCAACTGAGCATTATTTAAAATCAAAATTACGATACAAATAATCATGCCTCAAGACTTAGGAGATAGGTAGAAAATTGAATTCCGGTCGTTTTTAACCGATTTTGATGGAACTTTTTTTGTTTGACTGAGCATTACTTAAACTCAAAGTTACGATACAAATAATCACGCCACCTGACTTAGGGGGTAAGCAGAAAATTGAACTCTGATAGTTTTTAACCGATTTTAAAGGGACTTATTATTTGACTGAGTTTTTTTAATTACCTGGTGTCCAGCCTAGGTTAGAAATAATCACGCAAAATATTCTAATATTGAGTGAGTACCCCAGTTTGTATGGAAAACACGCAGTGTCGAACATACTGAAAACGCTTCTCCGCGCGTAGGAGCGGGATCGTGTTTTCCATACAAAAACAAAGATCAGACAATGCGAAACACGCTTCCGCGCGCGGGTTAGCAGATCCCGCTCCTACGTGTGGAGAAGCGCTTTCAGTATGTTCGAAACTGCGTGTTTTCAATAGAAACCGTACGAAGCGTACGAAGTCGCGGGCACAGCTAGTGTAGTAATATATTTAACATATTTATAATAGGGTAATATATTTATCATATTATTATCCCTCCCATGCTGGCCTGGGAGCGAGAAAAAAACATAGAGTGTGCCAGCTGCATTTCCTCCCGGGCTTGCTGTAAAAACCAGCTAAGGGATCCGAGGGTTTCTGTATATTGCAATTTAGGCGATAGGCTGACAACCTGTCACTACAGCTACCTAGTTAACCCTCAAAAGTTTGTCAGACGTGGCGGAACGACCTTTGCTTAGGTCGTTTACGCTCTGTCTACCCCATTGGGGATAAAGGCGTGATTATATGTACGTATGTATGTATTATTATTAAGGTAATGGGTCTTCCTTATTCGGGCAACATTAGGTATAGGGGGTTGAAAATTTAAACCAGATGGCGATGGAGGGGCGACTTGGTTGCTTGATAGTGTGTAAGGAATGGTTACAAAAAATCATAAAAATATGCATTCTTGGTGTAAACTGGAGATTTTAAGGCTGGAGATAATAAAATGACTAAAATAAAATAATCAAAATAAACAAAATAATTAAAATTAAATGTTTCTTTAAATTAATTTGAGCGTGTATTAAAAAAAAAATCCAACCACAACTACAGCTAGGTTACAATCTGTTTGCACGTAAATAGATATAGGCGTTGTTTGTTGTGGTGGACTGGTGCCCGAGCTAGGCGTAAAAGCCTGTATTACAGTATTGTATTTGATTCAAAGATATTTTACAACGTAAAATATGGTTAAAATAATTGGTAACATAAACCATATGTACTTAATCACCATCATCATCGTGTTATTCATAGTAATCACAACAAGGCACGCATCCACCTTTTATATACTTAGATGTGTAATTTACATACATACATATAATCTCGCCTTTACCCCTAATGAGGTAGGCAGAGCGTAAACGACCTAAACATAGGTCGTTCCGCCACGTCTGACAAAGATTTGAGGGTTGTTTAAGATAGATTTGTGGGTATATTGCTATTGTGACAGGTTGTCAACCCATCGCCTAAATTACAATATACTTACTGTAACCCTCGAATCCCTTAGCTGGTTATTACAGCATGCCCGGGAGGATATGCAGCTGGCACATTCTACGTTTTTCTCTCGCTCCCATGCCAGCCTGGAAGTAAGGATATGAAATTTTAATTCGATAATAAACAAAAGCACGAATTTGTTCAGTGTGTGAGGCAGACTGTCAACAGATTTATAACTATGCTATTTATGTCAAATTTTGATAACCATTGTAGAATTGATTGCTATTTTATTGCTTCAGCAATTTAATACCAACCAAACGCATAAGTTGCAATACACTGTAACTTCTGGATCTCTATGTCTACAAACTTTTGCAGAATTTTATGGAAGCAAAGCCATTTGGTACAATATTTGTATTCTTTTGCCCAGCATAATATCATAAATCATCGTAAGCATTGCGAAGTATTTAAAAAAAGAAAAATGCCTGATAAAAGAATACTTAATTAGTTGCACAGAAAACTATAAGCAAAGCAGATATTTGGAAAATTATCAGAAAATCGGCCATATTTTTGAATATTGCGTTGTCAAAAATGAACATCCAATTTACAAAAAAAAAATATAAGGATCAGGGTCCCGAAAAACTGTAAAGGGTTGCTCAGAGAACAAAACTGAATAACATTCATAAACTTTTTTACTAAAATATTTCTTTTTTTGTTAAATCATCAATAGAATATTAATTTTAGGCCCACCCACACGTATCAGATGAAATACATTGCATTTTAACTAAATGCACAAAAGGTTAACAAAAAAACATAAAATCACTTCAAATGTCGTCTCTTCGAAATCAAGATTAATATCAACACATTATTAACCTCTTTGTATATGCACCGATTATAAGTGCAAAACATTTTTAAATAGGCCTCAGAATGTTCGCGGTATTTCCCAACAAAGAAATTACAAATGGCTGCCAATTAATAACATTTCCAATGTTTACAGACAGACAGACATACTCGAATGTTTTTGACTTTGAAGTGTTTTGACATTTTACTAATGTGGTGTCATTTAAAGGGTCCCGCAAGACGCCAGGGTCTTTCTTACAGGACAATGGGACCCAACACTCGATTTAATGAGTGTCATTTATTTTATAGTTTTTAAATAGTTTGTGGCTACAAATTAGTTTTGGAGATTATGAGCGGCCAGTATCATTTGTAAGGAATCTAGTCCTTTTAAATATTTGCGACTCTACACAATAGTTATCAAATTGAGATTCATATCGCTGGATAAATTATGAAAATATTCGCACGTGTGCTTGTGTACGTGCAACGTGGTATAACTAAAAAGCCTAGGTTTTAGAGTACTACTATTTTAGGATATGGTCTGATAATCAGTTGCTCTTAAAAATACTTTCAATATGTATCTCAGATGTGACAAAAACATACAAATAAGGCTAAAAGAGCTAATAAAAGCTAGGCTATTGACACTCTACCTACCTAGAAAGGGATAAAGGCAGAAATCTAATATTACATATGTGTAAAACGGATTCATTAATTTACACTTTATTATTATTCAATAAAAATATCATGTTGTAATAAAATTAAATAATTACACATATTTCAAAACGTATGAGCAAAGAATTATAACAAAACTAATATTTTGATTCCGGTTAGAAAACCAAACTGTAGGATGAACCGTGTGATCCCACATTAATTTTCTCTAAGTAATGTAGTATATTTTTTAATATTTAGACCTATGTTCATATGTCTTCCATGCTGGACTGGGAACGAGAGAAAAACATAGAATGTGCCAGCTGCATTTCCTCCCGGGTATGCTGTAAAAACCAGATAAGGGATTCGAGGGTTTCTGTATATTGTAATTTAGGCGACAGGCTGACAACCTGTCACTACAGCAATATACCTACTAATCTGTTTTGAATGGCCCTCAAAGCTTTGTCAGACGTGGCGGAACGACCTTTGTTTAGGTTGTTTATGGTTTGCCTACCCCATTAGGGATAAAGGCGTGATTATATGTATGTATGTTCATTGGGGAAAGTTGTCCAGTTTCATGAGTACGAGTACGACCCTAAAGTTTGCACAGTCATTTTGTTTTACTCCTTATATATTTTAATGAATATTCCAGTTTATTAATTATTTTGTGACATAATATAATTACAATAATCTTTTGACATTACTCAAATTCGTTTAAGTGAGTTGATTGAAGTTTTACGTCATATTTTTTTGATTTTGATTCTGCTATCGACGTTAGTCTGACCTTCTGTTGTTGCCGCAATAACTCTCATTTTTGCATAGATCCTATACCTATTTACTTAATACCTTTATGGTAAAAAAATAAAGATATAACACGTTATACCTAGTCCAGTTAGCTATAAAGTTTAATGATGGTTAGTGACCCTGGTGTGCGAAAGGTTTGATCGAGTTCTAAAATAGGGTTTACAAATGTTTGTGCTTTCGAAATGAAAATCTGGGTGATTTTCGCTAGGCTCGCAAAATTTTCCAAATAAATGTAAGGTAATGTTTTGTCTTAATTTATTTTATTTTCGTTTAGTTGGATATAAATTATACAAACATTGACAATATATTCGGTTCAATTAACTTCGCGAATAGATAAGGCATGACAAATTCTTAGTGATCTCCCTAGCCTTATCATGTATCTCACGGGGTTGGTTACCTAATCCAGGGGATTGAACGAGGGTACTAGTTTTTACACAGAGCGACTGCCATCAAATTCTTAATGATACTTAATATAATTCTTGGATATTGCACTTCTTGCTTTATTAGCCTTTTTTTATGTGTTGATTCCTAAACTCTATCCATTATTTTTATCTCTGCCTGCCAAACGTGTCAGAAGTTTCATATCTAAAAATAAAGCTTTTTAACGCAAAGGAATTTGCATCTCGTCCTCGCCCGGGACCGATATAATGAACCGGTCCGACTGATTGATCGCCTCGGAAATTGCTAGCATCACATTCGCGCCAAAGTTTTATTCTGATTTTAAAAGTACAAGAGTTCTCTTGTTATCGACACCTGTCATTGGGAGAACATTTTTCACTGGTTCACAATAGTAGGACAAAGAGGCAAGATCGAGAGCGTCGTAAGTTGGTAATGAGGCGGGACCACCGGGCGGGCCCGATCGCGCATGCGCTACCAGATCGACGGAGATTAGCGGATCGGTTATGAGACCACACGCTCGTTGCAGGTAGCCCGTAATTCAATTCAGATTGTCATCGCGCTGATGACGCGATATCAGGCTGAGCTAACGAAGCGATCGGACTTGTCGCCCGACTTGTCGCGCGACCGGTAGCCGTAACGGCCCGGTTTCGAGATTGTAAATAAAATAATGGGTTGATAATGCTATATTGACTTCGATTATGGTTGAAGGTTTCTTTTTGAACTCGTCAAAATGATCTTAACGTTATAAGTTCAAAGCCATTGCATTCATATTTAACCACATATCTCGCTGTACAAATATCGAAGCAGTGTGTTAATTGACGTAAATGATCTCAATTATTTTTAATTCATCAAGACGTGGTTTTTCTATAAGTACTTACCTATTCGTAAATGCTTTAGGCATCTACTCGTACATTACAAGAAAATCGTGCATTTACTCGTACATTACAAGAAAATTTTAATTTCTTTCACATATTATTTTAAATATCAAATAAAACAGGACTCTTGGTAAACCAGAAACAGAGAGATATCGTAGAATTCTTGCAGTCTATTTCAATTTATTTCTTGTTTTCATTATGGGATTTGGTAAAAATACAGTAATTTTAATACTATTCTATTTAATGATTATTATAATATATTATTGGTGGGGATTTACACGTGATCTCGACCTTCGGTGCAAATGCGTAGTTGACCCACAAACTGTGGCTCACCTGATATCGTGCTTTATATGCCCTACCACCTGAACTAGAGAGCAATTAATGCAAGCCACAGAAGATGCGGTGAAAGTTACTGATTACTGGGCTAGAGAAATTTGAGATGGGGTTGACAAAACAGTAGTAATATATACCTATCTATAGCACATTGTACGCCCAGCAAGCAATAAGGTAACCCGGATCAATGCGGGTTGCCCGTGTGACCACTAAAAATCTCGGCCTGGCTGCATATACCAGCCTCAACCGCGCCGCTAGATTCAACACGAATTTCAATTTGAAGATTTGCATCAACAATCATTGCTTATAATATAGTGTCAATCATAATCATAATATTTAGCTAGCAATCGCATAAGTACCAAACCAATGACAAATATATACCTATCTATAGAACGCCTCACGCCCACTAAGCAATAAGGTAACCCGGATCAATGCGGGTTGTCCGTGTGACCACTAGAAATCTCGGCCTACCCGCACATACCGACCTCGACCGCGCCGCAAGATTCCCCACGAATTCCTCGATGGACCTGCACAGATATATCCGTCCCTTTCCTGTTCCCAGTTTTTGTGCGTGATTCTGTTTGTGTGATGAAAGGTTTTTGTTTTTATTCGGATGCGAGATAGATGTAACTATATATCATATATCGTATTTTTATCTGCGTCTGCTCTGATTATCTACTCAGATTTATCTGCCGCTTTGGGTTTGCTGGCATCCGTGATACGCGCAACTGCTATTCATAATTATAATGCATTTTATAAATTTTCCGTCAGATCATTATTATTTGATAACTAACACTTGTAGTGACTGTGGTCACGTCAAAAAACACTTAAAATAAACACTTTTTTTTTACATTCGCAACTTTCTACGTCGTAGCCGTGTCGTAGCAAACTATAATAGTCGTAGAAAACGTCGTAGAATTACCCATTTTTTTAAATGTTGTTTTATTAGTAGCAAATAATAAAAAAATATTTGGTCAGGATTCAGAAACTAGCTTCACATTCATCAATTTGTGGGTATTTATTCTCCTTGGAAGTTATACTTGATTTAATCATATTTTTATGTTTGCTCGGATTAGTCCAGGTTCACTTGTTCATTGATAAACAATAAAATAGTAATGCTAATAATCTAGCTGCAGGGGATCAGTTATATAATCAAATTTACCCATAAATCGTAGTGAAGAACTCTTGACCTTAAGAGAGACATTGCTCTTGGAAAAATTGTACTCTGCTACGAAACATGCTTTGTATATAAGTAGATTGTTGTTTAACCACTATAACCTTTAGTAAATTACCGACCCTATTTTTAAGGAACAATTTCATTCATGAAACATCATGCACAAAAGAAAGCAATTTCCTTTACAGGAAATTAACGTTATTAGATCATTGAATCGGTATAAAAGAACAATTTTCTTTCTTCCATTCCAATTCTATAAAAGTGTTGATAACTGTATTAGCCAAATTATTGATTGGTGGATGCATTGTAAGTTTATTTTATGGCTTGACCGGTCGCTAATGTTTTCGGCGACAAGGATTAAAAATATATAAAAAAAAGTAACTGCAATAATTATAATCTTGACCAACGATTGAATATTTGACAGCTTTCATAAGCTGCTAGTATAACACAAAGTTTTCTATGACAGTTTATTTGGCTTTTAAAGTTCTAAATGGGCTCGATTCTAGATACCACTGGCTAGAATTAAAATCTATCTGTCACTTTCAAAATAATGAAATTGAAAAAGGACAGGTGATCTCTATGGTATTACAGTTTGCCCGGTAGATGTTGACGTGCATTTGCACGTTATCTCAGTATTTCTGTCAGTTTAATCCGCCATATCATATGACGACGGTTAAAAATGACTGATAACGCATTAACCACTGACTATAAATCAAAACTACTTCCATGCTGGACTGGGAGAGATAGAAAAACATAGAATGTTCCAGCTGCCCTTCCTCCCGGGCATGCTGTTGAAGTCAGCAAAAGGGACTCGAGGGTTACAGTGTATTGTAATTTTGACGATGGGCTGACAACCTGTCACTATAGCAATACATATTACAATCTAAAATTGCCCTCAATTTTTGTCAGACGTGGCAAAAGCGCCTTTTAAGTGGTGTTAAACGCTCTGCCTACCCCGTAAGGGATAAAGGCGTGATTTATGTATGTATGTATAAATCAAAAACCGGAGAGGATAGATTTCCTGTCCTGTTCCAATGTTTTCAGCCTGAAAGTGACAGATTTTAATTTTAGGTTTAGCCGGAAGAATCTAGAATTAAGCCCATTTAGTACTCGTAGTAGATATCTACCTGTAAGTCTAGGCTATACAACATTAACCCATTCATCTTCATAAGTTTTACTGGGTGTTCCAATCTAGCGTGCAAACTTTCTTACATGTATTATTTGAAAAGCGAACTCATTTTGTTCAGTATAATTAATCAAAACAAAAAAGGAAGCTCGTGTTCGTGCCTGTATCTACGTAATTATTATGCACATTAATTAACATGCAGTGCCCCCAGAGGTCGTCATAAATTATTCACTACCACTAAGTATATTAGAGCAGAGTACATAACCTGTACCTACTAGCTATGACGGCACGCTATTTGTCTAAGTATTATTTATTTAGTATGGAAGTTTTTATTTTAATTTATTATTTCTTTGAATAATTATGAAAGAGTGTGGAGTTTACAAAAAAATATGATAAAATGGAAGCAATTTTTATTCAGCATAGCATGCATTGAATCTGATTCTAATTCCAAAAACAAAAAAAAAACTGAAAATCTTGCTGGTGGTTAGGCGATAAACTGACAACCCGTCTTTACAGCACCAAAATCATATTTTAAAAGCGAAAATTTTATCAGTCTGTCTGCCTGCCCGTTCAAAGATATAAGCGTGATCATTTTGTGCTTTTATCTTAAAAATATTTGTGTGTAGAGCGTAACATTCTTCTTCTCTTTTAATGCGTGACATTTGGGACTGCAAAATATAATATCATTTCTTTTTTATTATTTTTAACTATGATTTCGCATCCTACATGGAAATCAGAGTCTTGAAATTAATATCTCAGTCAGACAATAAAATATATTTTCCTTGTTATTTGAATTCTATGTAATTTATTAGTAACATAAATATTCATCTAATAAATCTATCTTAAACAACCCTCGAATCTTTGTCACACGTGGCGGAATGACCTTTGTTTAGGTCGTTTATGCTCTGCCTATCCCATTAGGATCATATCCTAAAGGCCTGATTATATGTATGTATACGTATAAATATTTATATAAGAATATAATCAGTGGTATTCTGTTTAATTTTCTTGAATAGCTAACTACTACTATACGGTCGCATTAAGGTAAGGTAGGCAAGATGACTCGCATTTTGTGGTTAAACTTTTTGCACTTCAGCTTACTCATCAGATGAGTTTAGGTGAAACACGACCGTTTAAAAAGACATACTTTTCTTGTTTTTGAATGACATGAATAAAACTGTACATAATAACTAGAAATAGTTCAAAATAGTTCTCTACAGTAATAAAATTAAAAAATATTGACCTTCGAAATATTCACCCACGGTATCGCTTGAGTACATAACAACAAAATATAAAAAAAAATCTCACTGCTTATGACAAACCTGTTAATAAAATAGGAATATTTTTTGTGGTATCTGCCTGTAAGAGAAAAATAAAAATCAGTTCAAGCTGTTTATTAAAAACTAAAACCGTTAAAGTTCTTTAAATTCCCCGGACTAAGAGACTATTCTTACAATATCAGTAGGTAAATAACATTTATTACATCATTACCTTCATAGTAGTTTTCCTCGTATTTTTACCGAAGCAATTACAGCAGATGTAATGCTTCGCAGTATGGCATCAGGGAAAATGCGTTTTTGCAAGTTGATGAGAACATTAGAAGCGTGTGAGCCGATCTGTGAATAGCAAAAAATATACAGCGATATATCGTTACCAAGTTTAATAACTTTCTTAGGAGATATTTAGAATTGTGCATGTTTTAAAAACTATTGAAACGAACGTATACAAGGTGTTATTTGCTGATCTTTTAGTCTTAAAGCTACGTATGGAACTAAACAACTTTCCCCAAGGAACATAGGAGGAAGTATGACAAAATTGGACCTCCCAATTCTTCCATATAAAATGACTCCAGCAGCTGGGACCGTTATTTTATTGGAAGGCAATTTTTTCTCATGTTTCGACTTCTCGTATGTTTTTTGGAAAAAGTTGCGCAGATGCACAGGTAGGTTCATTTCCTAAAAGGTCTGCAAATTGTTAGTCACCTTGTATGTGCCAAATAACTAACTAAGTAACTACCTCCGTGGTCAAGCGGTCTGAACCATGGGCTCCCGACCCGGAGGTCCCGGGTTCGATTCCCGGCGGGGGACAATGACTTTGTGTTGTTGTTTCTAGTTTGGTTAGGACATTGCAGGCTGATCACCTGATTGTCCGAAAAGTAAGATGATCCATGCCATCGGATGGGCATGTAAATAGTCGGTCCTCCGCCTGAATTCTCTCTGGTCGTGTCAGTCTGTCCCATCAGAATAAGAGATTGAGGGTACAGAGAGTGCACCTGTGTGTAGCGCAAATACTTGGGCACTAAAGACAAGTCCTGCGCAGTTAGCCCATCTCCGGGAGATTGGCCTCCATCACCGAAAATCGGTGGGAGGACTATTATGTAACTAATACTGAAAAATACTAACGAAAATTTTCTCTTGTCCACAGCAAATGGACAGTATCAACCGGGAATGGAGCCAAAACGACAGAGAACAGCATACACCAGACACCAAATATTAGAACTCGAGAAGGAATTCCACTACAACCGGTATTTAACAAGAAGAAGAAGAATAGAAATAGCCCACACTCTAGTCTTGTCCGAGCGACAAATTAAAATCTGGTTCCAAAATAGACGAATGAAATGGAAGAAAGACAATAAATTGCCCAACACTAAAAACGTTAGAAGAAAAACTAATCCAGCAGGCGTCACTACCACTACAAGTAAAGGAACACCAAAGAGTAGATCAAATAAGAATACGAATAACAATGATAAGAAGAAATCAAACAACAACGGGAGACCAGACAGTATAGAGAACGTCACTGACAACATCATGAATGATTTGCATTGTGTGGGTGCGCAACAGAATCTGTCTCATGATCCTGCCATCAGTCCGATGTCTCATCCTGGAAATCAGATGAACCCGGGGCACATGACACCGCATCATCTGCAGCACATGATGCTTCATGGAGGCATGGATCCTGCTACAGTCGCCAATCTATCCATGCATGGCTCTCCTGTTGGTAGCGCTGGCTGTGGCACGGGTCTCAACCCCAGCTCCCAGCCAGTCATCAAGTCAGACTACGGTCTCACTGCCTTATAATCTTTAGCGATGTAAAGAAACTATATTTTCATTATCGGACTTAATTCTTACCATTCCTCTGCGGTGATAAGGTGTAATAAAGTGATGATTTCATACTTTAATTTATATTTAAGTTGTGTAAGTAATAATAGTATAACCAGTCATATTGGATGTTTGGATAGGTAAGTGGAAAACTCTACAATGTCAAAAGTGTGATTTTGATTATTTTTCTAGATTAAGATTAGGATTTCTCTACAGTGTTGAATTTAATGTACATTTTATTTTAAGTCATTGTCATTGAAATAATGAACTGAAAACTTGCATATTTATCTCATAGCATTCAGTATTAATGAATTGACTACACTTTCATACAATGTTCCATCTTTAGTTACCATTTAATTTATTATTTTGTAGTATTTTAATTATAAAGACATACTTACTAGACAGACTTTATCCATAATTAACTTCAGTAGTAAATCCAGTAATTATACCTACAACAATTGTATTTTTTTACTACACCTTGCAATTTGATATACGAGTATCTTTTGTATAATTTTACTGAAAGAAATATCTTTATCAGCGAATGTTTTTGCTACATAGGATAATAATCCTTATTTCGTAGTTTCAGGTTTGTTAGTTACTGAATTTAATGATCATGTTAAATATTTATTGTATACTTTAGATTTAATTAAATAATCTACAGATGAATATGAAAATATGTAAGTATTAAACATGTCTTAACACTATTCATAATGCAAGAAGTTTGTGATGTAGACAATGACTTAGGTTTAGGTGCAAAATGTGAAAATTAATTTTTAATGGAAAATTGTTTTGTAACTAAAATAATAGAAATGTGAATACAAAACCAATAAAGATAGTAACAATAAGATAGTTTTAGTTTTCTTTAATGACAATTTTAAAATACTAGTTAAAACCTTAAAGATTTTACCAGATTCATTTTCACAAACTTTTCAAAGTCTGTGTCTATTCTATTCTTCTAATATTTAACAAAGAAGTTTGTAAAACTTTTCTTCTCACAGAAAATAGAAACGTGGTGATGTTGAAATCGTCAAAATGGTTACTACTCATTTTTTTTAGTAGCATTTGTTTGATAAATTCTTAGTCAACAAAATATGCAAGCGATGCCAGGACTTGATGCTAGACTGTTCGATAAAACAGTTGCTGTCGAGGTACACGTACCCAGTAAGTAAAAGGTGTCTCAGCAGTAGAGCAAGTCGGCTTCCGCATCAAAGGCAGAGTCACAAAGGGACGTCAATAGTGGAGGAGTAAGAAAAGCAGCAATGGATGTTGAAGCTAATTTTGTCGCCGAGAGTGTAAAGCCTTTTGAGATACGCGTTGCGTGCCGGCCACACAATGAGCCGGCGACAATGATTGATGACTCGACATTCAACGAATACATTACGATTTTTGCTTTCATTTCATTTCGTTCGATATGAATGTCACAAGGTTATGATATCGATGTGAAGCTCACGAAAGATTGAGTCGAAAAATAAATCGAGGCTTTATAAGCAGTACAAATACGAAGTATGTACTGGGCTTTTGTAAAGGTTACCATACTTACATTATTTTGTAGTCTGGTTAGTTGTAGAGCATTGACATTTAGAAATACTTACCTATAAATTTTCTTTGATAAAAAACTTTGATCCTAATCTTGAAAATAAGTTTTTCATTCGGTCCCCTACTCAAAAAAATTGTATTCAAATCATAAACTTTTTGCCCATTTGCAAATTCTTCAAAAGGTCTTGCAAATACGTCAACGGTTAGTAATCCTTTTAACTTTTTTGAACCGGCAAAGGGTTAGAAATATTGGGATCTTGACGGATTTTGTTCGCTAAACAAAGAGGTTTATTGTTGTTAAATTTGTATGCAAATAATACGACTTTGCTACCGTCTGTGACGAAAATTACTGAGTACTTGCCGGAGTGTTTGATGTCTTTGCAGTCTCTTGGGAATCTTTTGTCAGAAAGTTTGACAGTAGCTCATGTTCCTGGCAGACGATGACTGTTCAAATGCTTTTTAAAAGACTTTCTATTTATTAGACTTGCATAGTCTGCCTGCGAGTTAGGAATATTACATATATACGTGATCGGGATAGTACATACTTACAGAGATAGTATGAAAGTAAAAACATGTTGTTATAGAGTAAATTAAATATGGGATTTTTTCTATTGAAATATGCATAGGTATTATTACACCATTATCTGGTTTTTCCTAATGAACTAAGAATAACTTATATAATCCAATCAATTTCATGTTCTGGTTTATATCAGTATCAGGTATTATAATGTCATGCTCGCAGTTCATTAGCAAAATAATAAATAATGGATCAGCAGACCTTAAATCTGCCTCAAATTCTTGTTACTATATCAATAATAATATTTGGCTACTGTAAATCATCACTATGACCGATCGGTTAATATTACGAGCCGCAATGTTTGATGTATTTGCGTCTCTCTTGGGAGATTTTTGTCACAAAGTTATAACGGATGACTTTTCAAATGAATTTTAATAAAGGCCTTGTCTTGTATGGCATGTTAAAAGGATCCAAATATTGAAATTGAAAACTTGGTGGGTATGTATAGGTGAAAATTTTGAACAGTAGCGTCAGTGGCAACCAAATATTAAACACACCAAATAATTTATGGCCAGCTTGATGGTAAGCAGGACTCATAATAAAAAGAACTTCCCATTCTGTTCAAATTGCTAGGTAGATCTAGTAAAATATGACATAATGGTTTATCGTCAAATTCCCGCTTGGAAGCAAATCTGGTAAAATTTTACACTAATAGTTAGATCCTTGAAAATAACGTACTACGCCGACCCCAAGTAAATGGGATAAGGGCAAGCGAATGATGAGTTAGATCCTTGAAAAACATTAACAAAGTCAAAATAAGTTTTGAAACGGAATAACAAAACAACACAATATTCTCATCTCGAAGGTGGTAAGCACACACTGTTGGTATCTATAAAACATTAAGGATAAACAAAGCTGGAATCAGGAGGCATCAACTCCTGGCGCGTGGATCATCCATCACAGACGACGGACCGACCGAAGGAGAAATAATTCGAAAGAGTATTCGGAGTATAGGTACGTCACTTGGTAAGAAAGGTTGTGATATGGTGAGTAAGGAAATGATCAAATAAGAATCGATAGGTACGGTTTTGCAATAAAAATGTACCTGAGTATGAAAATGAGACTCATGTTGATACTGGAACAAAAAAATACTTCTTTTATAGACCGCACCACAAAACATAATATCACTGACAATTAAAACTGAAAAGTATGGAAATTCGCACTGAAAAATGGTTCGACGTAAAGATCGATAAGTCGATAAAAAAAAATACCCAAGTAATACAAAGTAAGGCATTTCTAAATTATTAATGATAGTAGGATAAAGATGAAAATTTGTTGTTATTACTAACATAGTTGTACATTTTGTCAATATCACTAAAGCACAAAAGTAAAAGAGAGCTTCAATCTAAGGAGGTTTCTGCAGGTGAGTCGGGACCCTGGCCCCCAAGGGACTGTTTATAGAAATTGCTATTCGGCGCCTCTGAGCGGCATGACTTGCTCAACTTCTTTTGGAAAGATACAGATACAGTTTTGGAATGTATACGGTTTCGCTTTTGGCGTAATAAGTCAGCAAATTTTGCAGTAATTTTTTATTGGCCATCTTGGTTTTTTACGATAGAGACGTTTTGAAATATCATTGTTGTTCTGTGATTCCTAACTGAGTAGTTCCAGAAAAGTATCAAGTGTTTTTAATTTATTTAGAAGTTAAAAAAAATATCAAATAACTAGTTTACTTAGTTTAGATCCACATGTCCTTTACCGAAATCATCTTTAGAAACAAAAAAACAATAATTCATCTTTTTTAATTTTCTCTGCAATAAATACAAAAAATGCAAGAGATAAATACCTACCCTAAAATTTATACACCATTTTTTTGCGAGCTGATGTAAAAAAGCGCCTTTATATAAACAAATCCATATAGCGGGCAAATTTCCGAGGGGTCTGAAAGGCATGCCGAGAGGACAAATTTCAATACATCGTCAGACGTCGCGAGGGAGAACGCTCACCCTCTACTTACTTCAAATATGGCTGATATGGCGGATATTTCTTGATGTGGTTAAAGGGAGGGACGAAAGCGGAGAATGTTTATCATAAAAGTATTAGCAGATGTGTTTAGAATTTATTAATTGCATTGTCACAAATAATAATGGACATTTTTAAATTAAGAGTAATTAGTTTAAAAAAGATCTAATTAGTTTAAATTAGATGTGACACCCTGTCAGGGCTTACTTTCATAATATGATTTCTTAAAATAATATCATGCTTCAATTTTAAATAATAGTTATAATAAAAAGAAGCTTGAAATTCCTTTCATTATGAATAAAAAGAAGCTTGAAATTCCTTTAATACAAAATTATTTTGAAAAGTGCAATTCGATCAATAGATGTGTTATTGAAAGGAATCAATTATGTTATGAGAATTAAAATTTTGAGCATAAGTTTCCGGCAAATTTATTAGAGTGAGTCTTTTTATTGGATTCATTTGCACCTCTTTTCGGTCGCTTTAGTTTTTTTCATTTGGTTGAAGCATAGAGGTGTGTTTCAGTGTCATTTTCCCTAGCAAAAAGGAAGACAGAACTACGCATGACATGTTAAAATAATAAGAATACTATTTAGTGTGGCATTAAAGCTTACGGCATGTAAATGAGAATCAAAACTTAATCTGAAAATTATAGAATCAAAGAATCTTAGGGCATGACATTAAACATAAAGTTTTTTAAGATTTAACCAATGGTACCGATTCCTTGAGGACATAAACAACTTTACTTAATCTCGACTAAAATTGTTGCCGTCCCTTTCTACTCTCTCATGAAAATAACAGGTATAGGCTTATATTAGTTAAGTCGTGTTTTTTGCAACTACGAATTGCTACCAATGTCGAACCGCTATTTCTTCTACCTTGCACTCATAAAAGTTATACTCAGGTCGGGTGCTAGGGTGGTTGAGTCGTCGACTGTAATCCATACTCGAGTCGATCTGAGCACTGCCAGTACGTGATGTCGACATGAGAGAACCCGGGTTTATGAGGATTTCTTTGTTTATATTTGATGCCAGATATTGTTGGTTTTGCGCAAATATTTTGACAGACTGTTATGTTAGAAATAATGTGAGCAGTGTTATGCGGATAGTTGCTTATATATTTGTAATTTTCTTTGAGTTTTAAATTTATATAGGTACTAGCGACCCGCCCCGGCTTCGCACGGAAATCATCAGTGTTTCTCTAATATATTATGCATGTATTTATACATGTAAACCTTCCTCTTGAATCACTCTATAAGTTAAAAAACCGCATTAAAATCCGTTGCGTAGTTTTAAAGATATAAGCATACATAGGGATATAGGGACAGAGAAAGCCACTTTGTTTTATACTATGTGGTGATGTAAAGACTAAGTAGTACCTAAAATTACAGTACAGTCAGTGAGTAATATTCGTTATTGTAGGTAAAAGATTGTGAGAGAATCTTAATATTTCTTTGAAGTAATTTAATACACAGTAGAAGAAGAAGAAGAAAAGACGATACAGTGTATGGATAATCAATTCTCTATGTACAGAAAAACAACCATAAATATATACATCAAAGCAAGAAAATACCTTATCTGACGGACACGCCATAATTAGTATCTCTATAAAACATAAAAAAATTGTAGGTACAACATATATGGAACAGTAAACTGCAGTAAACTATGAAATTGTTTATAGATTCTGGCCACGTATTTTGTAATGAAGGTTGCCTGTAAAATCTTGATGCTTTTAATGTAGATCGTTCGTGTGGTAAGTAGGTAAGTAACTGATTGCATTCTTCCTTCCAACAAGCATCAAGATGACAATATTAACAAGATAAGCGTCAAACGAACGAGTTATATTTAATAACGTGACGAATCATCATCATGCACTGTTTATCACTACCTTGTTACACATTTGTCATGTTTATTACAATAGTTAAGCAAGCTGAACTAATATGACTATGTAATGGTTGGGTAACAATTGATAGTAGCAGTTACTCAATAGCATTTTCATCTTCAGAAGCTATTTTGCTATCAACTGTTGGTACCCTTTCAAAAAAGTTAGATAATAGTCGGAAAATTTCGTGTTTTAGAAAACCAAAATATAAACGTAGCGAAGAAAATTCAATTCAGAATGTTCCAACTAAATCGTTGCCAAAGAACACAAAAAGACGCTTCATATTCCAATCCACAAGAAACGAAAAATATCCACTTCAAACTTCTGACGCCCTACCCGAGCTACATAGATATACATCTATACATGTACGATGTAGGTAGAGCCATAGAGCACATATCTCGTCGTCAGTAGTCAGTCGGCCAAGCTTTTGTGCCCTTCTGTGGGGCTTGTGTTTGTGGTTGTGTGTGTACGTGTGTTTATAGCTGTGGGTGTGTGCGTTGATTTCCCGACGCTGACGCGCCCGCTCGGCGTGGCTCTTTGTTGGTGGGGCGGTTGAAAAGTTCGTGGATTTTAATATTTATAAACTGAAACAAACATTAACAATATATATTTTTTAAATTAATAACATTGCATTTAAATTAATTCGAACAAGATCAGTATTTGAAACGGGATTACTACCACGATTATATTTATTGTTATCTCGATATTTCATCGCAGTTTCATGCGACAAGGTCAAAATAATAATATTATTGTAATGAACAACCGCAAAAGTCTCAAAACTAATTAATGAATTCGGTATTTTTATTTACTAAAACATTCTTAATATATTTTATCTAGACAATAAAATAAGTAGACCAATACCTTATACCGTAGATAACTAAAAAATATTATATTTTGTTCAATGGGCTTTCTTTTTCGATTTATACATTGACAATACTTAATGAACATAACAGTATTTAGACAAAATAATACGAAGAAGGTCAAAGCAAAATTTATGAAATTGCTTCATAAGACACTAAAGATACCTATATATTTATAAAAAAAAAAGAAACAACCGAATACCCAAAACTTTCAGACTACCCCACCCAGCTGTCAACCGCTCTTTCGGAGGGCACTCACACACAAACAGCTGTTATTCACAAACCCACACACGCACACCGAGGGGTGCGTCGAGGGAGTATGGTGGGGACTGTATTAAGTTCCTTTCTTTTCACTAAAATAATTTTAGGGGATGGTTTTAGTTCGATATTTTTTTCTAGAGCCCTTACCCTCGCTGAATGCGTTCAATTTGAGAAATGGCTCCTTTTGGGGTGCATTCGGTAGTGGTTGAGATGTTTGCGAATGTGATACGTATCTGTGTCTGTATTGTTTGGATAGATATAGTATGAAAAGCGTGAACTGTAAACAATCTCTATGTAAGATAATGTCTTAAGATACAATAGGGGTTGCAATGAGCCACCGCTTGTGAAAGAAGAACAAAATTGAGTGAAGATGTTTTCAATACTCATTTCTATTTAATAATATAATACGTTATAAGCATGTATATTTTTATATAGGTATTTCTTGGAGAACATATTTTTCAAAAAAAAAAAAATTAAAAAGAAATCTACCCTGTGGTTTTTTAATTTATGTGTGGGAAATTAAACACTCTATTGAAAAAAACTCATTAATAATGTAGATATTTTTAGGTGTGTAGTTACACAGAAATGTAACAAAGTATTAAAATAAAATACTACGAACGGTAATACCCGAAAATTATTCTCACCAGATAGATATATCTATGTATTTTACGAAACCCATCTTTAAATTTTGCATCAGCAGGACCCTTAAATATTCCCGGGATAGACAGCCAATATTACGAAAATGAAAGGCGCTCGATACGATCGGGGCCGCGCTCGCTGAAATATTTTTAATCAAAGTTTTTACCTGATATCGCCCCCAGGCGGCAGGAACCAACCGACCTGTCAATCTCTCAAACGTTAGATTAAAAACATCATCTCTCCTTTTTTTAGCATTAAGAGGATCAAGGAATTATACTCCAAAAAAAGACGTTCAAAGGCACATGATTATTATACGTTAGATAAAGTTTTGACGAAGGTCGAGCAGCTATATACGTTTACGTATATACACGGTTTCTACCTGAGCGTATCTCGAATGTTTCATTTTGATAATTCAACAATTTTTGTATCGGTCGATCATGTCGGTCATATCATACGTTTATTGATACCGTAATTAACGTTATCATTATTTGGGATTGCCTTCGTAAACAAAAAGGACTTTTCCGATGCCCACTCTTATTTTAAACTGGACTCTACGTTCGAAAATTTTAGATCGGCATTTGTTTGTTACATTATTTGATAGACGAGTCTATAGTTGTGCGGCAGGTGTGTTCAAAAGTGCTGAGTCAGGCCAGTGGCACCGGTAGTCGTTGGTAGCGGCTTCGAGTCCCGGTCGATCACGATTTACATGTCAGTCGCGCCGCTTGATATCCGATTGTGTCTAGTCAGTGCCAGTCATCGTCTGCCTAGAACATTCTGAGAATATTATATGATTATGGGAATACGGATTTTTAGGGTATTAGAGTGACATATGTTACGTACGTGTTTAGGTTCTTATGATTGAAAGATAAGATGGACTTGTACAAACATAGAACTGAGGGATTTATAATCTTGAAGATAAGAAAAGGCACTCATAATAAAAATAAAACAATATTCAGTTGGTAAATTGCGTGACATATTAGTTTGTAACAAATTAATGCAAATATTCTCGACTGTTCAATGAATTTATATTTTTAAGAATACAAGCAGCGATTCTTTTGCCAAATAAAGACAGAGGAGAAATAGCTAAGATAAGAACGAAATGTGCGATTTTATCAGCAATCAAAACTTTTTATAGAAGTCACACATAGCCCAGTATGGCCTTGATTCGAGTCGACAGCTTCCGCTATGAAGACGGACGTGTCAATTCAGGCAATAACGCACTAAAAGGTAAGGACTTTATGTTCAACTAACCAATTTAGCAGATTGAAGATATCTAAGAATTGCGCATCCTACAGAATAGAATTTGCTGTAAGGTCCAAGATTTTTTGATAACGTAATCAGAAACCTTGTATTAAAAATGATTCAAATAGCAACATTAGTCTTAGACATTTCACGCGGTTGACAGGCAAAGACAAAAATATCATATAAATATGAGATATTAAAAATTCGCCGCGGGCAGGGTTTGTTTGAACCTGTAACTTCTGGATTGTCGTTCCATCGCTCTGCAAAATTGTTGTCTGATTTCACATCAGGATTACCTATAAAATCTTAAATTTGCAGAAACTTTCATTATGACCGTATGTCGTATGATTTTAATTGTATTAATTCATTAACAAACATTGCCTGAAAGGAAATTCACGTACTTCAAGTATAAGAAATGTTAGGTTTTATTCTGTAAATTGTTTTAAAATATAAAACTTTTATCACAGATCTACATTTCTACATGCAATCAAAGTTACGATGTAAGTAACAATTAATATTGAGGTTTACATGAACCGACCGACAGGACTATAATTTGTTCACCTATAATTTAAGGTTTGAACAAAATGCGGCCATTAATTAAACATCTAAAGTGGCAAATAGCGCTATTTGGCAAGCAAAATAGCAGTGGGCAGGGCACCCAAAGTTAGTTATGTAGAGTAGAGCCAATGCTTGAAAAAAGGTTCACAAAATGGCGACTATGCATTCACCGGATATCGCTTTATAGGACGACCTTCTATTGTGTAGGTAGTTATGTATAAGGTAACATAACAGGCTATTTAATATTGTAAATAATTGTCATTTGTTCATTTTGAGAAACATGGAAGATTTGGTGTTTTGAAAAATCGCCTTTCAAAAGTACACCGTAGGCTTTTACTGTTTTGCACAACAATTTAATTTCGCTGAGCACGCTTCTGTCCTCATCCCACTTATCAACTCACTGAAGAATTTATTAACAGAAAACCACAACAAACATAGGAGAAACTTCACAGAAAAGTTGGCCTAGTTCTAGACTCTTACAAAATCGATATACAAACCTCATAACGACAATCATAAAAATAAATTACCAGCAATGCTCATAATCATAACTTGACCAACACCAGTTTATTCAATTTGCAGCCAGCAGCAACACTTTCTTTTTGAAAGTCACGCCATGAATACTTTGTCTTCATTGATATGACGTCTCAATGTTGGCTGGTTGTAAGCCCGCCAGAAATCTGATACAGCAAGACCACGCTTTAAACGAACGTGGCTAAAAAATGAACTACCGCCGCCATCTCGAGATTTAACGTTGATTTGACAGTTATCCTTATATTGCAGCGCCCCCACTCACATTCATTGAGAACCGCGTCGTTCTTATACCAAGCAGCCATCGAAGTGAGACAATAACATAAATTGAGCCACTCTAAAAAAAAGTAAGGCTACTCATTGTGATTAATTGTTTGCAATACTTGATCAAAATTGTTATTGGAATAGGTGCATTGATTTTTATAGCTAAGAATAGGTATGGGTATGCAAATAATTTTCTCTTGTATGTACCTATGTAAAGTGAAAGAAATTCGCATCAAGTCTTGAACTAAAAAAAAGACGTGCGGAAAAGCATAACATACCTAATAATATCTAAAAAGAAAGACGCCCTTCCATCAAAAGATCAATTAGTGTAAGCAAAGTGTAAAAAATAAGTAAAGTTAACTTATAAAATAATCCGAAGCAACGTTGACACAAAAACGTCCAAAAACAACAGCAACAATACTACGCTTCTGCTACGCCCGTAGCATTTAAACAGTCATCGTGCCACTACACTCTTTTTATAAACTATTTACTTAAGCAAATTCGATACAATCGACAACAAAACCGCCATCTGCTGGTTCTCATCTGAAAAACCCGTCGAATGCCCGGTGGGCTCAGACACACACGTGCTAGAATACATGCACAGTCATCGGACAATCATTATCAGGGGTCAACGATCGCTGATTACCTCCAGCACGCCCTGTCGTTCATCATTAGCCTAGGTTAGGATGTTTGTAAACAAGCCTCCATACTACTCCATTCATTACTTTTTTGGCGGGACATCGGTCAGTGTACAAATTATTTGGTCATTAACGGAGAGGTAACAGTCATCGCAAATGTTGATTGGTTGTGTTGTACTCGAGTTTGGTATGAGAAAAATGACCTACTGTAGCAATTCTTGGGCTTTTAAATAAACTTGTCCTGTGCATGCTCAGCAAATGACAATTAAGTATTAAAGGTTTTGAATAAGGATTGGCGAAATTATTACTTAGAAATGCTATTCTTTTAGATAGGTACATTTTGTTGCCTTCGTATCGAAGGTTCCTATTAATTAAACTTATTTATTGACGCTACAGACCTGCGGTACCTACCAGACAAATTTGATTACATACGAGTATGTGCTACGGGCAGCAGCACTACTACCTAAGAAAGCAATTTTAATGCATAGTTTTCAGTTTCTGTTCTTAGATCTCTAAATGTAGTTACTAATCATCCTTAACCATGTAAAACTGAGTTATTTAGGGATCCGCCCCGGCTTTGCATGGAAATTATCAGTGTTTCGCTACTATATTATGCATGTATAATACATTTAAACCTTCCTCTTGAATCACTCTATCCATGAAAAGAAACCGCATCGAAAACCGTTGCGTAGTTTTAAAGATTTATGCATACATAGGGATATAGGGACAGAGAAAACGACTTTGTTTTATACTATGTAGTAATAAGTTTCTTTAAAAAAAGAACGTAAGTACGTACTTTTCATGCCACGCAGAAGCATCCTAGTCACTGCCTTTACTTCAACCAAAATTATTATAACGGCCTCCGTGGTCTAGCGGTCTGAGCCATGGGCTCTCTATCTGGAGATCCCGGGTTCAATTCCCGGCGGGAGACAATGACTTTGTGTTGTTGTTTCTAGTTTGTTTAGGACATTGCAGGCTGATAACCTGATTGTCCGAAACGTAAGATGAGACATGCAGTCGGATGGGCAATTGGGCATGTAAATAGTTGGTCCTGCGCCTGATTTCTCTCTGGTCGTGTCAGTCAATCTGTCTCATCAGAATAAGAGATTGAAGGAATAGAGAGTGCGTCTGTGTTTAGCGCAAATACTTCGGCACTAAAGTCTTCGGCCTAGTCCTGCGCAGTTGGCAGATCTCTGGGAGATAGGCCGCCGTCACCGAAAATCGATGGGAGGAATATTATTTATCTTTACATATAATAAATCTCTAGAAGGGTCGTGTCTGTACATTGAATATTTTTACAAAAAAATAATTGCAGCAGGCATTATTAACGATATAAAGATGAAAACGATTTTTTTTAAAATTTTTGTCCGTCTGTCTGTATGTTACCACATCACGCCAAAACTACTGAACCGATTTCAATGGGACTTTTTTTATTTAACTGTGTGTTACCCAAGTTGCAACTAAGGATACCTAAAATTACGCTACCTGACTTAGAGGGTAGGCAGGAAATTAAAATTTGGCTGTTTCTTAACCAATTTTTATGGACCTTTTTTATTCGACTGTGCATTATTTCTTCCATGCTGGACTGGGAGTGAGAGAAAAAGCATGCTGTAAAAACCATCTAAGAGAACTGAGGGTTTTAATATATTATAATTTAGGCGATGGGCTGACAACCTGTCACTACAGTAATATACCTACAAATCTATCTTAAATAACCCTCAATTCTTTGTCAGACGTGGCGGTACGACCTTTGTTTAGGTCGTTTTAACACACTTCCGCGCTTTCAGTATGTTCGACACTGCGTGTTTTCCATACAAACCTGATACCAGGATTTACGAAGTCGTTCGTCGACTCCACAATTTACAATAGTTACGAATATAACAGCACTTAATATAAATCCGTTATAAAAATTAAGTATACACAATGTGTGGAAGCATCACTGATGATAAATTATCTTTTTGCACCTGCATATTTACTATTAAATAATAGTAAATGGACATCAAAACGCTTCTGAAGGCTGATTTATTTATAGTAACGAAAAACTATTAGTTAAACATGTATGCATTAATCAATCAAAATACAGATTATTTGGATGTGAAATTGATTACTGTGGTTAATGCTTAATTTCTCATTATACAAAATGTAAATAAGTGTAAACATTATTTTACTTGTGACACGAAAATACGAAATTTTATTTGAATGAAATTTCAACTGTTACAATAGCTGTTAATTCCTAAATAAAATTTTGTGGAATGTTAATACACTGTTTATTTGCTCTTGAATAAGGGCCAGAAGAGAACGAGGTAGAGTAGGTTAACAAAAGAATTAAAAACAGAGACTTAAAAAACTGTATTTTATATATATATAATAGAGAGCCCGATGGTGTAGTGGATGGGGCCACTGCCTCCTGAGCAGGAGGTCGTGGTTCGCATCCCACCAAGTACCAATGTGTTTTTGGTTTTCGAATTTCATATGTACGTTTATTCGGCGCTTTTCCGTGCTTCGAATGCCACGTTAAGCCGTTGGTCCCTGTTAATATCGTTTAACACCATAGATATTAGTCGTTCAACCATGTCAGAGGCCAGTGCTAAGCATTGGCGGCTTGAAAACTCTGACCTACTTTATCCATTGATTAAATTGGATTGGGTCTGGTTTTCCTTCATGGTTGCGGAGGTCAGATGGTTCTGTGTAAAAACCAGTACCCTCGTTCAATCACCTAGATTAGGTAGCCGACTCCGAGAAATACGGGATAAGGTTATGGAGATGATGATGACTTAAAAAAACGGTATTCCCACACCGGTGGTGTGAGAGTGGTAACTCTCAGGGTAGGTAGACCCATCAGCATTTTTCTTAATGCGAATCTGTAGGTATGACTGAATCAAAAGTAGACAGCTGGAAGATAGATCTCATATCATCACAAATTTATGTAAAAATATGGTACAATTTATTTGATATGCAAATGTGTATTTTTCTTGTTGATATATATGCCAATGCATAACAAAATTTTATTGGACAAAAAACACAAGCATCTTGGACCGCTTCTAAACCGTTAGCATCGCTTCGACTGCTACAGTAGTTTCAGTGAGAAATATTTCATCATATTTTATATCAAACAGTTTGAAAATGGAATGAGGATGAGTTTGATCGAGACTCGAGTTTGCATCGACAGTCGATAAATCAAAATACGAACGGCGCACGATTCTGCAGCAGAAATACATCAAAAACAGCTTGATGCCTCACGACTACGCCTTGTAACACAACTATGTCTTATAACACAACTTTTGTTTTGTCGAAGAAGAATGATCCCACATCCGTTAACCCAGTTTACACTTATTGATGGCCATTAAAATGGAAACTGAAAATCATCTTCGAATTAACATGCGATTTCTATGAAACTAGTTCACTCTGTGATGGAAAAGTATTTAGATACGTTCCAATAACATTAAATGTAAGTAGGGTACAATACATACTTGCATATTTATTTATTATATTTTTTCTGAACTTACGAGTATGTATCTGTGTTTTAGTGATTAAATAGTTTAAGCTGTAAAATAAGACGAAAGTGTAAAAGTTTGATAGAACATTTCTGTCGTATTTCTTGTTTAAATTAAATACATACATACATACATAAAATCACGCCTTTATCCTTACTTCGGCAGAGCGTAAAACGCCTCCTAAAATGCGCTTTCGTTTTGACTGACATAAATTGAGGGCAATTTTAGATGGTAATGTGTATTGCTGTAGTGACAGGTTGTCAGCCCATCGCCTAAATTACAATACACTGTAACCCTCGAATCCCTTTTGCTGACTTCTACGGCATGCCCGGGAGGAAGGGCAACTGGAACATTCTATGTTTTTCTTTCTCTCCCAGTCCAGTATGGCAGATTCTCCCAGTCCAGTATGGAAGATAAATTAAATACTTATGTAGGTTAAATACCTAGAGGCGTGATTATATGTATGTATGTATACCTAAAGAGGGACGTATAAGCATATATTAACATATAATTACTTTTTGGTTACATACCGATGGAATACAAGGTAGTATTTTCTGTACCTAAGCATATTAGAAAAAGTTGCCGGGAAAACCTGGACAAAGCTAGTCCAACATAGACGTGGTACAGGAAAGAGGAGATTTATTCTACATTCGGTAAATACGGGCTGAAATGATGATGGTGAAATTACAAAATACAGAACGAAAAGAAGAAAGAAACACAGAAAAATTGCATACTTTGGCCATCTATATAGACACAAGAAATATGAGCCATAGAAAACTATAATAGAGGGAAAACGGGGAAGGGAAAGAAGGAGCATCCTCAGTTCATCAACTGGCTTTACAACATAAACAAATGGACGAGCAACAAAGACGCAGCCACGCAGGATTCGCTACGAATAGAGAAGACTTTGCAAAGGTGGTCACCGTCGCCTGTTAGAGCATTGCAGTTGAAGTAGAAATCATACAAAACATTTACTCCTAACACAGAATTTGCCAGCCATATACCTACATAACTTAATATCATAACACTAGATACCTGTCTCAGATTTCACAAACCACCTTCTTCACACATCCAGTACATCTTTTATCCGCGCTGCGATAGAGTTCCTTCTTCAATTGTGTTGATCTTCCTTCCAGTTTTTCTTTCTTTCTGTCTTCCTTTTTTTTGTCTGTCTTTGTTTTTTTCTGATTTTCTTTCTGTCTTTCTTTCTGTCTTTCTTTCTATCTGTCTTTCTGTCTTTCTTTCTGTCTTTCTTTCTGTCTTTCTTTCTGTTTTCCTTTGTATCTTTCTTTCTGTCTTTCTTTCTTTCATGCTAAATTTTTGCTCACAACACAGAATTCATCCACCATATTTTACATAACTCTATAGCACTGGATATCTGTCTCAGACCTCGCAACCCGCCTTCACACATCCAGTACATCATAATTTAGCCTCGATGCGCATGAGTCGCTTTGATCTCCGTTACAATCGGCCATAATTGATGATTGCGTATGCGCAGACGTGAGGCGTAAGGCGAAACCAATCCGTGGACTTACGTAGGCATAGAATCCTGCATTGTTAGTAAGTATAAATATAGGTAAGTCTCAAGTCGATACAAGCAACGATAATGGGAAATCATGCAAAACCTCCAGTGAGGTAACGCAGCCTATTTCATTATAAAATAAATAAATTGCGAGGAGTATTTGAACAAACTTATGTCTTTTATCTTTTATGAACAGTCATAATAAATCATATCTTTGAATTTCAATGTTAAAATAAAAACATTTTATACTTTTCTGATGTTACAGTAGGTATAATAATTGATTTGTTACAAATTCAAGCTAATTACGCCTGTTTTATTTAAAAACATGTTAAAATTTCTCACTCAGTTTCATACCCTACTATTTTTGCATGACGTAAATATGCTACCATACAAACATACATATAATCACGCATCCATCCCCAATGGGGTAGGCAAAGCGTAAACGACCTAAACAAAGGTCGTTCCGCCACGTCTGACAAAATTTGAGGGTTATTTAAGGTAGATTTGTATATTGCTGTAGAGACAGGTTGTCAGCCCATCGCTCAAATTACAATATACTGAAACCCTCGGTTCCCTTAGCTGGCTTTTACAGCATGCCCGGGAGGAAATGCAGCTGGCACATTCTATGTTTTTCTCTCGCTCCCAGGCCAGCATGGAAGAATATGCTACCATAAAAGTTAATTTGTGGAATCAATTATTGCAAATATATTTTTTTAATCTTTCATTTACATTTTTATCTAGCGCTAGAAAGTTTTTACTGAATAAGTATTAAAATGAGAACAAATTTATGCTTTTAAGATTTCTTATACTCCTAATGAGAAAGTAATCCCCTAGCCCCACTAACACCCTCCTTATAAAAACTGGTCTGAAGTAAATTGTTTTCTAAGCGATTTTAAGAAAAGAAGATCGATTAAGTTTTAAAAGCGTTTATCCATTAGTTTGATAGCTTCGATGTTATGGCTTCATTATTGCTTGTTTTCCATACACTTTTACTGTGTGTGAATAAAATTATAGTGTGATAAGATCACTTAGCTGGATAATGTTCATGATTTACATTAAGTATTTCTTTATTAATTTTAATAAGTGCATCGTTCTTCCATACTGGACTGGGAGAGAAAGAAAAGCATAGAATGTTCCAGTTGCCCTTCCTCCCGGGCATGCTGTAAAAGACAGCAAAAGGGATTCGAGGGTTACAGTGTATTTTAATTTAGGCGATGGGCTGACAACCTGTCACTACAGCAATACACATTACAATCTAAAATTGCCCTCAATTTATGTCAGACGTGGCGAAAGCGCCTTTTAGGAGGCGTTTTACGCTCTGCCTACCCCGTAAGGGATAAAGGCGTGATTTTATGTATGTATGTATGTATGTATGTATAAGTGCATCGTAAGTGTCACAGAGAAATACGGGATTTACCATTTTATTTAAAGTTTCGGAATGTAACTAGGTGTATTCTAAATGTTTGGAACGAAGAAGATAATACATACGTACATACATATCATCACGCCTTTATCCCTAATGGGGTAGGCAGAGCGTAAACGACCTAAACAAAGGTCGTTCCGCCACGTCTGACAAAGTTTCGAGGGTTATTTAAGATATATTTGTAGGTACATTGCTGTAGTGACAGGTTGTCAGCCCATCGCCTAAATTACAATTTACAGAAACTCTCGGATCCCTTAGCTGGTTTTTACAGCATGCCCGGGAGGAAATGCAGCAGGCTCATTCTATGTTTCTCTCTCGCTCCCAGTCCAGCATGGAAGTCAGTCAGAAGAAGATAATGACTAATAATTAAAAAGAGACGTACTTATTTTCAATTTTTTATGGATATACTTAATATTTATTGGATTTCAAAGTCATATTAGCTTAGTTCAAAAGTTTTTAAATTTATCATTGCTATTTTTCAAAATCCTACAAATTCTATGTTTTCTCGTTGGAAGAATTAATATCAGCAATTGTTTCAATTTGAATGAAAAAATCTAGTATTGTTTTATGTTTCGGAGCAGCTCAACAGCGTGTAGGCTCAGACAAAACCAAAAGTCGAGTACCAAAAATGTAATAGCTGTCACTGTTCGTGATTAATGCAATTAATTCTACAATGGGCACGGCGGTACACTGCCTGCCAGAATAAACGGACAGCTGGAAACGTCTAAATTCAATTTAAGTTTTTAAAATTAATGGCTTCCATTTTGTATTGAAGCTGGAGAAACGGTTGCGCGGCGTGAATGGGTTAGCTTTTTGAATTTGGAAGAAAATTTTAAAGAAACGGAGTTAATGGATAATCCTGTACTAGCAGTGGTCTTCTTCCAAGACGTGCAGCCGACCACACAGATTTCTATTGCAGTGATGGAAGATGCTCAGCGATATTTTTTTTTCTATTTGAAGTATGGGTAATCGACTGGCTTTATGAATAATATCCCTATTTAAAAACCTAGTGAGGCATACAAGTTCACATCGCACTCTGCAGTCTTTGTTTTTTTTTCTCATAGATACAGCCTTAGGTGACATTCAATTGGCAAGCTTGACCATTTGACTGTACACTGAAAAAAAACTTGGTGAAATTCATCAAGGAACTTGTTTACATACGAGCACATCAAGTAATATGATTGAGACAGTAAAGTTAGGCCCGTATTTGCAATCAGCACTTGAGACTGACAGCGAGTTTGAGTTCGTATCAGAAATGTCATTTCAGTACATTATGAACTGTCAAATCTACACTTAATACTGCTATCAATCTTGAGATCCCTTTATAATTACGGGCCTTAATGTTAATATCAATTATTCTGTTGATAGAAATTATTAGGAACTTGGTAGTGGTTATCAAGTAACTTGATTCATTTAATTTTTAACATTATTGCCATAAACACATTACTTTATATGCACATATAAAAAAAAAACAACAGTGTAGTACATCGAAATAATAAGGCTGTAGATACATTCTCTCAAATTGATAAAAATATCCCATTTTATTGACTACTCTTGACCCTTTATCAAGTCCGACACTGTAGTCTCTCTCGGATAGATTTCATAAATAACGTGTGGAATTTTTGTACATAGATTTATTACAGAGTGCGCGTAGAGCGGATCGAAAATGGCGGGAGATTGTTTTTCAATTTGACCGTCGGGCAAGGCTTGGCGGGCCCCCGCTGTTAGACAAGCCGGCCGGCCGCCCGGCGGGCGCGGTCGCTCGCTGGCGGGCCTTTGTACCGCCTAGAGGTTACACGCTATGTACAAGTCAGTTTGTATATAAGAGGATTAATTCAAAGGTTCGTTATTTAGTATATAGGTGGAGTGAATCAAAGGTTTGTTGTTTTAGATAGAACAGTCTATTACATACATACATACATACATATAATCACGCCTTTATCCCTAATGGGGTAGGCAGAGCGTAAACGACCTAAACAAAGGTCGTTCCGCCACATCTGACAAAGTTTTGAGGGATATTTAAATTTGTAGGCATATTGCTGTAGTGTCAGGTTGTCAGCCCATCGCCTAAATAGCAATATACTGAAGCCCTCGGATCCCTTAGCTGGTTTGTACATTCTATGTTTTTCTCTAGTTACCAGGCCAGCATGGAAGTAGTCTATTACATAAATTAATATTAAGTCATCTGTAAAAGAAAGATAATCGGAATGATGGCAATCTATAAACTTCATTTCCATGACAGAAGAAGAAGAAGAGCCAAGGAGCCTCTCTATAATCTTATCAATACGTAAAATATTATAGTATTATAGTTCAACTCCATCGTGCTCTCCAGGCCTATCTGGGGCCAAGATTCGACTCAAGAGCAAATCTATGGCTCGTATTTATGAAGCGATATCAAACTTGAGAACAATATTAAGTATGGATTCGATAGGCCAGTTTTTACTAAAATAACATTTCTGAATCGGAATCAAACTCGCTGTCACTCATGAGAGCTGGTTATTTATACGGCCTTATATATCTTTAGACTTTTGTAAGTATTCCAATATTTCCACAGCACCATTATTGGCATTGGTACAATGATAATAAAATGTGTCGAAACGCTATGGAAACAGGCTGTCAGTCAACCGTCTTGATTGCCTGCGTGTGCGCACCGGCGGCGTCTAGCCAAACACGAAGTTTGGCTACTTGTTATAATCTGTGACAGGCTATTCGTGACTGAAACATACTGCTACATTTATATTGTTGGTAGTTCTAATTAGCCAAAAATCACGAACTTCGAATCAATAGATTTATGATTGGAAGGTAAAGCGTAGTTTCTGTTCATTATAATATTGGAACAGCGTCGAAGGTTTTTAGTTTTTCTTTAAATACAAGATTTTACAGCTACTATTTTCAATTTAAGAGCATTTAATACAATATATCAAGAATTTGCACGATTTGAACATGTTTGATACTTAAGGTTAGAGCGCACTAGGACGGAGCGGTGCGGCGCGACACTGCACGACAAACGATTCTTTGTATGAAAATGTATGAGACGTACCGAACTGGACCTGCAGCGGAGCGGCGCGGCGCTGCACGACGCTTCACGGCGCGGCAAGGTCAGGTTCATACATTTTGACAGATTATGTCGCGCAGTGTCGTGCTGCTGCAGTGCCGTGCCGCACCGCGCCACTCCGCTTCGCTGCAGCTACGCCATAGTGCGGTCTAACCTTTAATCTGTGGTAAAGATCCGATAATAATGCAACTGAAAGAAAATTTTAGGCACCAAGTCAGGACTTTTTTATTTTTAAATTAAGTATATACCGGGTGTAAGGGACAGCGTCCCGCAAACTGAGGTTGCTCAGTCAACGAAACTGACTAACTATCATCAGGAAATTCTATCAGAAAATTTAAAGAAATTTATGGCTTTTCCATACAAATTGTCCGATCGAGGTCGTCGTTTCCTGAAAAAAAAAATCCTGGTAATAGCTGCTGTTCAGTTTCATTGAATGAGCAACCTCTTTCAGTTTGCGGGACGCTGTCCCTTACACTCTATAGTTAAAATTGAATTATAGTTGTATTTTATAACAGTATGGTGCATTCACAGTGCCACTTTATTGAATAACACTGATGTAGAGCATTTCCTCCCGGGCATGCTGTAAAAACCAGCTAAGGGATCTGAGGGTGTCTGTATATTGCAGTTTAGGCGATAGGCTGACAACCTGTCACTACAGCAATATCTATCTGAAATTACTCTCAAAACTTTGTCAAACGTGGAGGAACGACCTTTGTTAGGTCGTTTACGCTCTGCTTAACCCATTAGGGAAAAAGGCGTGATTATATGAATGAATGTAGAGCATGAGCTCGTAAGTACAATTACTGCGATCAGCTACCATCTAATTTATTTGACTGACAGCCAGTTTCCACGACTGTTTCGACACATCCCGTACACAAGCGGTATCTATTCGGAGCAGCGATTTTTTATACCCTAATGAATATAGAACTAGTTATCTGTACTAGGTGTGAAAGGCGTGACCTTTGCTAACTAGCATCAATTTTATACCAAAACTATAATGGTTTTTAATGACCCTATCCGCACTAGTGCACTTTTGATTTTGTGTGTTCACCACAGCTTGATATACACTGCTGCTCAAATTCAAATTTGTGATACCCTAGTCATGTAAAAGCTTCAATTAATGTCAAGAAGCACTCAAAACGCGCTAGTGAGGATATAACCTATCATCAAAACGGATGCATAGGAGTCGTGAGTTTAAAATTCTAAAATGATAATTTGTTATTTGTGTACATGGTAACCTAAGCGCCATTTTGGGATAGCTTTTTATTTTTTATATAATTAGATTAATGGTTTTTGTCACGTGAAAGTTTTATTAAGGTATTACAGGTTTGAGCTGTTGGATGTATAAAAAGTAGAGCAAATAAAAAACAACAAATCTATTTTATTAATAAATTATTCACTATAAGAGCAAAAATCCCACTATGTAAATTGAATTATAGAGAAAAATATCTGCCCAAGTAAAAATATTTGTATCTTATTCAAAATGTTAGTGTCATGTCAGAAAATTAACGTATGAAAGGTACATTATTATATTTTCCTAAGCCTTATTATAGTCATAAGATAAAATATAATATTAGAATAAAAGAGTATTCAGAAGCTAGTAAAAGGGTTGTCTAATGATTCAAGAAAAGAGAAATTCAATTCCTAAACAAAGCAACCTAAAAACAGTCAACCAACAAAGAGCGTAGCAGTAGCGATGAAAATCAATACCCATCCCTTAATGAAATGTCCCCGTTGTCCACCCGCTACCCGCCGACACGCTTAGATTAAAGCCCTTATCAGCCATCTTTAATACAATTAAACACCGCCTCTCAGCAGGTAGGACCTCGTTGAATAAAACAAAACTTACTTTGTTACCGACCAGATCCATTAGACCTCTCATCCGGTACATTCCTAAAACGCTAGCCTTAAAGTACACCCACAGGGATGTTCCAACATAAATGGTTACGCATCCCCTCAACTGGACATTTGGGATTTGCACGGGAAACAACGTATCGTGGCCATAAAGCCGAGGCTTAATGGACTAGCCCCTGGACTACAATTCATTAGCACCTTGACCGAAGGGCAGTTTCACCATCAATTTGATACCTGCGAACAGAAAGGGCTGTAATTAAAAGTTTTGGAATTAAAACCGAAGTACACAATTGACCTAGCTCAAGTTGTGAAAGGCTACACTGAAACAGCATTAAAACTTAAACTTTCAGTGAGTAATGAACGAAAATTTATATTTAATCCTAAAAAGATACTTAGGCTCGTATTTATAAAGCGGTCCCAAGATTGAGAGTCATATTAAGTACGGATTTGACAGACCATATTGTACTGAAATGAGATTTCTAAAACGAACACAAACTAGCAGTCAGTCTCAAGTAATGTTTATCAATACGGCCCTTAAGTAACTGCAATGTGTTAAGAAAAATATTAAACAGAAAATTATTTTAAAGACACTTGCAGGGTAAATCTAACAATTTGTTGAAAAAAAGTTGCATTTCAAAGTGGGCGGATAGGTAACTATTAAAAACACATTTCCATTTAAGAGGTGGAAGTAGTCAGGTTATTGATTAAAGGTTTTTATTCCAGGGTGCTTTGTGAAATCGTATTCCATGTAAGGTGTATAAGAAATAAAAGTCTAGTCATGTAAAGTGAAGATTTTTCTATTTTTACGTTACTATGTTATTAGTGAAGAACCAAAAATCCCCTTAGGCCCATTACGTTTTCGTAACAAGCTTCGATATTGGAAACAAAAATCTTGTTTCGTAAGCTGGCTACGCAATCGACTGTAGGGCAAAAATTGGAGTACAAATAAACATGTAGATACCTTATTTCCTCGTTGATTTATGTTTCTTCCATGATGGACTGGGAGAGATAGAAAAACATAGAATTTTCCAGCTGCCCTTCCTCCCGGGCATGCTGTTGAAGTCAGCAAAAGGGACTCGAGGGTAACAGTGTATTGTAATTTAGGCGATGGGTTGACAACCTGTCACTAAAGCAATGCATATTACAATCTAAAATTGCCCTCAATTTTTGTCAGACGTGGCGAAAGCGCCTTTTAAGAGGCGTTAAACGCTCTGCCTACCCCGTAAGGGATAAAGGCGTGATTTATGTATGTATGTATGTATTTATGTAAAACATGTTAGTATTATGTACATTCTAACTCCCATAAATCCTGTTAAATTGGATAACCAGTTTGAATTTAAATTATATTTTTTATCACAATTTAAAATGCACCCTTCTAAATTTATCAAACAAGATCCTCCCTTGCGAAGCATCACAAAAAAATTGCATTATTCTCAGTCCCTCAATTCTTCGCGTCCATTTTGATTTTCGGTGTATCCCTCCGTCAGAGACCCTCAGTGTTATCCCTATGTCCCTTTTATCTGGTTTCATCCGGTTTCCCCTAGGGTGTCACTGCCCTCGACGTAGTGTTGATTGGCAAACTCTACTGGATTACCGAGGGAATGACCGCTCGCTCTGGGAGCTTGGGAATTAACACATGACCAGCGCTGTACTTACCGCCTCTTCTGGTTCCGAGTGCGATTGTCGTTTATGAATTATGAGATGAGGGTTGGGGGCAAAGAAAACTATTTGGTCGAAATAAATAAGTAGTACTTATTTGAAATTGAGAATTTGTAGTTACCAGTCTGAGCATTTATTTGTCTCATTCTTTCTAGAATAAAATTAAAGAGTAAACAACAAGAATATCCATCGTCATTACATATGAATATGTTGCTGTGCTATGTTGGTTCTTTCAATAAATAAATTTTAAAAATGTTTATTATTTAATGGGTTCTGAAGCTTTTTAAGATTATCCATATCCAATCTCTAAAGGCCTACCTATTATGTAAAAACACAAACGGTTTGTTATTTTGGCAAAAAAGAAACGGCTTTTCTTCAATAACCCCTCAATCCCACGTCAAACGTCATCGTAATGAAATCGTTTTTGGAAACGTATCGATTTATTTTATTCGATACGGCCGCCAACGGTTCGACGGGTTGATCGTTTTCATCTCGAATTCGAATTTTCGAATTCTTCCTTCGCCGATATTTATGACGCGTGAAATTGTTCTATTTATGGCTGTCCACGACAAAAACTTTTCCTCAGGACTCTATGGTATGAAGTTATGGTTTATATTCTAACAAATGATGCGCAGTTAAAAGTCTGTCCATATGAATAGACGTAAACACGGCTCGACGATTTTTCCATTTTCACACCAACAATACAATTCAGTTTAGACGTTTGTTGTTAATGATTGTGCAGACGTGATTCCCAGGTCTTTTTTACTTAAAAAAATATTATAATGATGCATTGTCGTCAATGTTGACATGAGATCTGTGTAGGTACGTTTTTTGTGTTTCTCGTTGCGTTTTGTACTTAATCATTTACGTACAGTACTTTGTATTAAAGAGCTGAAGGTCATGAGGTATATAAAATCGTGTATCAAAACAACCAATGAAGTTAAACTTCTTTCAAATATTGCAATGGGCTCGATTCTAGATTCAACCGACTAAAACTAAAATTAAAATCTATCTGTCACTCTCAAAATAATACAATTGAAAAAGGACAGGCCATTTGTCTGCTAGATTGTGACACGCTTTTGCACGTTTCCCCAGTATTTATGTCAATTTTATCATATGACGGCGGCTAAAAATTACAGAAATGCATAAAACCACCGACTATAAATCAAGAACCAGAGAGAATTGATCTCCTGTCCTTTTTCAATGTTTTAAGTCTGAAAGTGAAAGATAGATTTTAATTAAATTTAAGCCCACAAATCTTGAATTGAGGCCAATATGTATATTATTGCTTCAAAGAAAATCTATCTTAAAACTACCCCAGAAGTGATACCGCATTCCAATATCCTGACAAAAATAAAATTACCAAAAAATCTTCAAACAAAAATAAACTGCATGTCTATTTTATGATTCCAATATGTATTTATAGTGTTGTCTTAAATCGGGAAGCTACCGAAGTGATTAATAGTGTGCGATGTCTGATGTCACACAGTGCCACGTCACATGGCTCCCTGTGTGCGGATCACTCATTATTTCCAGAAACCCGAAAGGAAACGCTTGGATTGGACCACAGTTCCTGGATGTGTTTCCAGATGTAGTTTGTGATCTCCAATATTTTTGTTTGTGGTGGATTTTCTCTTTTCTAATCTAATTCAATACCTACGTAGATAGAGTTAATGATAAGACGAGCACCACTATCGGGCATTCCCGCATCCACACATGGATATTTTATTACATTACCTATACCTAGTTCTTTTTTGCACATGAATAGTATTCAAATATCTTTGGATGTCCATACCTGAAAATTAATATAGAAGAAAAACCATGTCCTAAAAAGTACAAGTCAAATATATTTCATAAGGATTCCTAAATTGCCATTATTCATATTTTCATTATTTTATTTATAGTAAAGACTAAAAATTACAAAAATGTTTGAATTTGAAAATCATCATCTCCCTAGCCCTATCCCGTATGTCACGGGGTCGGCTACCTAATCTGGGTGATAAAACGAGGGTACTGGTTTTTACACAGAGCGACTGCCATCTGACCTCCGCAACCCAGAAGGGAAACCAGACCCAATCCTAGATTAGGTCAGAGTTTTCAAGCTGCCAATGCTTAGCACTTGCCTCTGATATGGCTTAACGCGCCTTCCGAAGAACGGAAAAGCGCCTAATAAACGTACATATGAAATTCAAAAACAGAAAAACACATTGGTACGTGGTGGGAAAGATTTGAATTTGAAATAGCCTGAAAAAAATCGACGCTTCAAATCCGTAATATAATTTTCATTTCTCATATTTGATAAATGCCATTTTGCCTTAGAATTTATGATGTGATACGTATTTGCCCTTGTGCGCAAATTCAATTTTGTGCTGCCTACATCCTGCACAAAATTGAATTTTGTGCACAAGGGCCAAAACGTATCAACTCATAAATGTATCTCTTCTGAGGCAAATAAGATTAGGATATACAACAAAATAAGAAGTTCATAGATAGAACTTGTTATTTAAAAATATTTACTTCAAATTATTTGCTTTGTGTGTTTGTGCACAAAACGATACCAAAATTTAAATTCAGGTACGATAGTGTATTTAATTTATCATTACAAAATTAGTTTAATTTAGTAGATTGTATAGGTCTCCTCCCCAAACCTAATATTTAATGTCGAAAGATTTAAAAAGTAAAATGGCGGCAATGAATATTGTTTACGTTACAATATTTTTCTAGATTTTTCTTATATTTTCCTCGCAATTAAAGTGAAAAGCAGAGTTTATATGAAACCCATTTGTCCTTGACTTCATATCAGCCATCGCCCTTCGGGCTCGGGTAGCTAAAGATCTCGAAAATTACTTGTTTTGTGCACTTGTCGTAAAATCTACTATTTTCAAAAGCGACAAAGCCTACTAAATTCTATTCAAGTACAATAGTTTATTTAATTTATTATTATAAAATTAATTTAATAGTATTCTGTATAGGTATCAGCCCAAGCCTAATATTTCACGTCGAAAGATTTTAAAATATAAATTGTGAGTTAATTGTTATATTTATGTAGAATTTCCTCATTTTCCCTCGCAATCGAAGTGAAAATCAGAGTTTAAAACTCGAGCACAAAACCATTTTAATCGTCTATTTGATATCAGCCCTCGCTTGCGGGCTCGGGCAGCTAAAAATCTAATCTTATCTATGGTAGGTAATGCTAAACAAACACAGAAATTGAAACCATTTCTTGTCTAAAAAATAGTTTTTTTAAAAAGAGGCAGTTCATTTCCGCGGCACGTCAAATAGCCTTCTATCTTTTACTTATTCTGTTCTCAAGTAAGCTAATTACCAGTCTTTCTGGCAAAACAACAGCCGCCCATGAACCGGCAACCTTCGTAAAAACAGTATGTCGCAAGTTGCTCATTCAAGAGCCTAACCCGCTGACCCACATGCTTCAATCATTTGCGCTTTTTGTGTTCACTTCTATTTAGCCGTTTGTATCGTGTTGCTTGAAAAATGGCTTTGCGAATGAAAAACACGGAGTTTTCGGAGACAAAAGCGGCGTGGGCGATGTGAATGCTAAGACGATCATTAGCGATCTATTGTGGAGAATGCCACGGCGGCGCTCAAACTTCTTTAATGAACTGCAGGGGTACGTTTCATAAAACAAGTTAAAAATACAATTCGATGTTCATTGCGTAGTTTGTTGATCAATTAATCTTCTTGAAGCTAACCGACCACGCAATGTACATTGAATCGTAGTAAAATTGTAGTTTTATGAAAGTGTCCCAGACGGTGTAGGTAAAAAGTTCGTTTGCTCTCCCTTGTCTCTGTTTGTCAGTGCAACATGGCGTCGTGAATCTTCCTGATGAAGTTTGTATTTGCATTGTGTTTATATTCTTTTGATAGCTGCAAAAGTTATTGAATAGAGAGGCTAATAAAGTCGCGATTATTCACTGCCGTTTTTATGTTTTTGTGTTTATATAAGCTATTCAACGTACAAAGCATTTGATTATTGATCGATCCCCGGAGACTTTGGCTTGGAACCTAAAT
Source organism: Scrobipalpa costella (assembly GCA_949820665.1). Taxonomy (NCBI): domain Eukaryota; kingdom Metazoa; phylum Arthropoda; class Insecta; order Lepidoptera; family Gelechiidae; genus Scrobipalpa; species Scrobipalpa costella. Next base: position 17,205,173 of record OX463296.1, on the reverse strand, counting down.
ACATCTTTAGAGATGTGGCTCCACAAAATATACTGTCACAATAATATTGATATTATTGGAATCAACCTCCAAGATGGATCACTTTATTGAAACATCTTTTTGCGTTGCATTAAAATCACCTACAAAATTTGAAAGTCATTCCTGTGCTCAAAATGTGTTCCTGTCCTATTCTCAAAGTTTGAGAAGCCTTCCCAGCAAGTTGCCGTACAGTATCAGCATAGGGTAGCACGAGCATTGACCTACAAAAGCTGCATGACTTAGCAGAACCTCCCCATTGTCGTCAGACCACCTATACAAGCATACAACACCATAAATTATTTGCAAACCTGACAAAAATTGGAACAATCCAAACGGTAGTTGCCAAAATTTGCAGAAAGGGTTGCAATTGTTGAGAATTTTCGGCAATAAATCAACTACAGTTACAGTTTTTGTTCTTGGCCAGGTAAAGGGTATGATTTACATTAGCACTGCTTCCTACTGCGACGTTCAAAAAAAGTGCGTATGCAAATTTTAAACAGTAGATTCGCGCTCTTTTTAATTTACGGTGCCTATACGCTACTATGCATACACAGAGGCCTTATATCGTTGTGTAAGTTGCAAGAGACGACTTTACACTAAAAACTACCTATTTCATTATGAGATTTTCATTTGTGTATTAGCACTGGAACACATTGTAATTTAAAAACGAAGATTTTAGCCGTAATCCTAATACTATTTCAGAAAATGTCACTCAATTTTAGTACTGGCAGTTGTAAAATAAATTTCGAATTCAAATCGGAACAATTCAGTCACAAGAATAAACTGTCTCGTCAACAATATCCAAGTTTCTCAAACTCTCCAACAGTATTTATCAGTTCTATCTTACTTACGAACTTGGCTGGCCTCCCCATCGCATTCAAATTAAAACTTTTCTCTGCCAACTGCGCCCTCCGAAAAAGTAGCACCGTAGCGCTCAATTAATCGGACAAAGAATCGAACCCCCTACCCAGAGGCATGGAAACCGTTAACTACTGTTCGACATTTCACCCTTTTAGAGTGACTCAGCGAGAAAGCCTTAGTCTCATTAACAATGGTTGTATGTATGCTGCTAATAAAATTATGCTTAGTTTAGCCAAAGGTTGTACAACTTATAGAGATTATCTTTAATACAACTATTTCCTTGATAATTTTAGAATGGAAATACCTACTCCATATCTATGATACTTTTCCTTACTGACCTATAACTACAACTTAAAAATACGTATGGATACGTAAAAAATAATATTAAGAACTTCAAATATTTCTTGATCAACAAAAAGTTAAGGTATCACTTTATTTTTGCAGATCTCTCTCATGTTTTCTGTTTGTTTTACGATTCTTTTTACAATTTTAATGACAGTATTCCTTCTTTAAAAACCGATATCCATAATCAGCTAATTCTCAGCCTGCAACGAGCTAAAAAACTTAAAAGCTTCGTTTCCAGCGAATTTCATTCTAGCAACGATCCTATTAAAAGATATACGGGCGCATATATCTAGTAGCTGCGCAGGGCATGCAGCTAAAAGTAGTGATTAATGATGTGCTGCCCGCGGTGCCAGGCGCTGCGGCCGCGGTGAGGCACAGACCAACAAGGCAGATGGTACAAAATGGTACAAGAACCCAAGCTTCGATGCCTAACAAGAAGCAGAAATATGTTGCTTCTTCTTCTGTCGAGTGGGTATCAAGTCTATGGACCGGATGAACCCTGGTGTCAGAGTTTTTAAACCGCCTAGTAGCACAACTATCAGGCCTCTGACATGACTTCGTGTAACGACCACTATCAAAGACAGCGACCGGGACCGACAGCTTAACGTGCCCTCCGAAGCACGAAATCTTTTTCTTTTCGGACAATCAGGTGATTCAGCCTGCAATGTCCTACACAAACTGGGGAAAAATTCACAAAGTGATAAATTCTCAAATATCAACTTTGTGTTTACCCCCTGGGAATCGAACCCATATCAACTAGACCACGGAGGCAGTTAAATATATGTTGCAAGGTAACTGAAATCCTTTCTTCTTCTTCGTATCTTCGAATTTTCAGCTCCAGTGGATGGATTTCAAGTAGAAAGGTGAGGAGTACTTTCAGAACTCCACATTGAATTAGATTAAAAGATCTGTTGGTTGGCCGTTTGGATGCGGATCATATAAGTTGCCAAGATAACGAGACATACCTACTTACATCTAGTCAAATTACGTCCAAATAAGTGAACATAGAGACCGTCGATTGTTAGATGTTGAAATAATCATAGAAACGTGAGATCGTAATGATAATAACGAAGTCATCGACAACGATTCCCGAGCATAGCAATAGGCTAATTTTTTAAAATAAATTAGTTACATAGGCATCCTGTTTACTGTGCCTCTTCTGTGAAATAGAAATATTATTCTATGATCATAGTAAATCGTTCCTCCAGAACTTGATTAAAAGTTCGCAGTGCAATGTTGCAATGGGATTTCGATATGCCATCTGCACACCGAGGCAGGCCTGTAGGAATTCCAATATCTACTCTATTGTTACTTTAATAATTTAATTCTACAGTTAATTTTCTTGAGAAAATAGGAAATAGTTGTTGTGTTTGGGAATAAATGTTTTTTTTTAGTACTTGGTGTTATAGCAAGATATACAAGACAATTTGATACATACATACATATAATCACGCCTATATCCCTAATGGGGTAGGCAGAGCGAAAACGACCCAAATAAAAGTCGCTCCGCTTCGTCTAACAAAGATTTGAGGGTTATAGAATATTTATTTCCAAAATAATATTTATTTCCAACCACAACTACAGCTAGGTTACAAACTGTTTGCACTTAAATAGATATAGGCATTGTTAGTTGTGGTGAACTGGTCCCTGAGCTAAACGTAAAAGCCTGTATTACAGGTAAGTTATATAAGATAGATTTATAGGTATATATCTGTAGTGACAGGTTGTCAGCCCATCGCCTATATTGCACACTGAAATCCTCGGATCCCTTAGCTAATTTTTACAGCATGCCCGGGAGGATATGCAGCTGGGATATTCTATATTTTTCTCTCGCTCCCAGTCCAGCATGGAGGTAAAGACAGTTTGATATTAAAAGTTATCTCAAAATTGGTTCTCTGAAATCTTCTTTTTCCGTGGAAAAAAGATTTTTTCTTTGCTTATGTTAGTTATAAGCAACACAAATTTTTAATGGTAAAAAATATTGACACTGTTTTAGTGGTATCGTTTCTTTGTATAAGTAGAATTATAAAAGAAGAGCCCGATGGTGTAGTGGATAGGGCCGCTGCCACCTGAGCTTCGTGGTTTCAATCCCATCACGTACCAATATGTTTTTCGGTTTTCAAATTTCATATGTACGTTTATTCGGCGCTTTCCCCGTACTTCCGAGGGCACGTTAAGATGTAGGTCTCGGTTAATATCGTTGAATACCGTAGATATTAGTCGTTAAGCCATGTCAGATGCCAGTGCTAAGCATTGGCGGCTTGAAAACTCTGATCTAATCTAGGATTGGGTCTGGTTTCCCTTCTGGGTAGCGGAGGTCAGATGGCAGTCACTCTGTGAAAAAACCAGTACCTACCCTCGTTCAATCCCCTAGATTAAGTCGCCGACCCCATGAGATACGATAGCTAAGGCTAGATGATGATGATGAGTAGAATGATAAAAGATAACAAATTGAAATCTATTTTCGGAAAAGTTGATAGCTTTTCAACTCTTCCTTTTAAATAAACACCACAGCGTTTAAAATTAAATATCGTGCACGAATTGAAAAACAATAAATTGTATTTAATTTGTTGCCAATGGTATCAGGTTACCACTAGTGATTAATAGTGTATCAATAATAGGTTGCGCTGATAAATGCATTATAATTTCGATACCTACTTATCTACTATTTTGTAAGGTACAAATTAATCATTATACAAATGAAAGTTGATAATTATTAAACACGTCACATAAAAAACGAGACTGAAAACTTCCTAGGTACGCATCTAACTAACTTGGCTCGCCGACAGATTTTCAAACACATACATATAATCACGTCTTTATCCCTAATGGGGTAGGCAGAGCATAAACGACCTAAACTGAGGTCGTTCCGCCACGTCTGACAAAGTTTTGAAGGTTATTTAAGATAGATTTGTGGGTTCATTGCTGTAGTGACAGGTTGTCAGCCTATCGCCTAAATTTCAATATACTGAAACTCTCAAATCCCTTAGCTGGTTTTTACAGCATGCCTGGTAGGAAATGCAGCTGGCACATTCTATGTTTTTTTCTCGGTCCCAGTCCAGCATGGAAAAAACTTGATTTGCCGACAGATTTTCAAATACTTGCATAAAACATTATGTGTTCATATTTAAATAGGAATTTATTTAAGCGTTAACACTTGCAGTTAACACATTCAACCCTCTAAAATAAAATCAGGGACGTGTGCCGCGAAGAGGAAAGGCGGTGAATAACAAAAGGCTTAATCGAAAAGCGCTATCCGTTTCGATGTGAATGCCTGCGTTCGAATAAAAACTCTTTGTGTGAGAACGGGGAGGTTGAATACATCTGCATTTTCGCGAATACAAGATGGCGGATATTGGCTGTTTAGAATATTGTTTGAACTGAACTGAAGAAAATATAGTGTAACTAGCCTACTGACTGATATTTGACTATAACTGATCCATACTTTTTTGATACTTGAATCCATAGAGTTAGTAAGTTAGTACAATTTATTTAATTCTGTAAACTCCTATGCATACCATTTACTTATATACTTTCATACGACTGCTCTAAACGTAATTTCGATATTCGTTGTGGATATGAAATTTTATAATCATGTGAAATATTGTGAAAAAACTGAAAAGAACTTATTTTCCTCTGCACTCATTCTGTCAAGCTGGGAGCCCCTAAAAAGCACTACGGAGAGACTCGCCACTCACTTGGCAAGACTCGCTGAAAATAATAATAATGAGAAGGGGGGTGGGGGAGCCCGGACGGCGAAAATGTCAAAAGAAACGGGGAAAAACATCGCACAAATTCCGGGAAATCTCTTTCCACCAGTCCTGACTGAACTCTGCTTGGGTATAGATGGTATGTATTCTGTTGGAGCAATGTCGTTGTCGGTGGTTTTGCCCGTAGTTTTGTAGTAATTTCAGAAGCATGGTGATCACACGATGACAGGCGATAAGATAAGAACAAAGTACCTAATGACTGACCTTGCTTCTTGCTACGTACGTTATCTAAACGTGATTGAACGCCTTACGTGTGCGGTGCGTTTTTACAACATCCTTGATAAGAATATCTCAGATTTTCAGATCATGTAGCATCATTTATCTTTGTAAGTTCTAAAGTATGCTTCTTTATGATAAGGCTATAATACAAAGACAAACACTGTGAAACCTACAGCTTTAGTCGAAAGATCAACGTACGTATCAATATCTACCATGTGTGAAACCATCTAGATGTTGCACAGGTAAAAAAGGTGAAACGGTGAAAAGGTATAATGACAGACACACGTTGTAACTTTTATAATACCGATGGCAGGGCAAGAGCCGAGGCGGGGCGGGTCACCTAAGATTGGTCGGTTTGTATCAAAGACGATGGAAGCTTTATTTTTGCAGAAACATTTTCTTGTAACCGACTGCGCTGATGAAAGTTTTTTTGCGTCGTGTCGTCGACTGGCTGGCTGTTTTATTGAAGTATGTGACGTGGGTAAAGGTTATTATGTTATATAAGGACTTAAGCAATAATATGATAAATATTTTTCCTGTTGTCGTGTGTCAAAGGACACTTTTGTATTTCGGTTCAGTTTTATTCTATTGAAGACGTTTGTATTCTATTAAAGTTGTGTCAGCAAGATTGTGGGCTGAATTAGTTACTCCAGTATCAATGATCTATGCCTACGAGTAGAGTAAGTATGTCGATACTTAAGTATAGTATATACTCTGCCCAGTGCTACATCGTTGACACTTTGAAAAAAGCCTTGACTCATAATAAAATAATTGCCAACAAAAATAAGCTTGCTCGAAGAGAATTGCCAAAAATTATGATTATCCAACAAAAAATATTAACGCTTTACAATCCGTTCCGCCTTAACTTGTAACTATTTAAAAATCGCAGAAGACGGCAAGATTTTTTAATTAATAACCAAAAAGGAGTCCTTTCAAAGAAATGGTCGGAACTTTTGAAACGTAAACGGCATGAATAATAGTTTTAAATGTATTTGAATAAGCAGTTCATTAATTATGTGCAGTATAATAGTAGTTCTGACGGGGCCCTTCCTGGCTTTCAATGCAGTTCGGAGTTACACAATTTTCGACATTCGGATGTGGGTCGATTCTTATATCACTGTACACTGGGGTACATTTCTTTGGACTGTTAATCGTTTTCGATCGTCTACACTTGACATCTGTTGGTCTCAAAAAAAGGATAATAACAGCAATTTTTTATAGTGAATTGGGAAGAGTGTTACTTGAACCAAGTTTGGATCACAATATTTTATGTAAAATACGTAAAATTTCACTTTTGTTTGACAATAAGATAAGCTACCTACCCCATATTCACAAACGCTATAATAAGGTGAAAATTACCTCGCATTAGTTTTCTTTTTTTTACCCTAATAATTTCCCTATACTATTAACAAACATAAAATTTGACTTTAAAATATTTCGAAAGGGGTTTCCTATTGTACAATCGAAGAGACTCCAAAATCGCACCCCATCTCCATCCCTGTATTTTTTAACCACGGAATGGTACATCGTTAGTTTTGGCACACATGGCGGCTTAAGGCCGTGTCGAGGAGCGCTTTGCTCTCTTAAGAACCCAGTTGGACAAGCTGCTTGCATGATTAATAGTGTTCATTAGGTAAGGTGCCCCTGGATGCTCTTATGTCAGATTTTCTTGTCCAAAATACTTGGGTCAGACTTATGTGGAGGAGTATATAACCCTGCATGACTGATACTGCTTTACCTAGCTAGAATATACTCAAAGTTGAAAGGAATACGAAATATAAAATACATGGACAAAGCTTTAGAGCAAAGCGTAATATTGATAAATTGAAATAATATTGATAGAAGTTCCCTTGAAAAACGAGAAAGAGAGACTAAACATAAACAGCTAATTAATCGATTCATGAAATAGTTCACATTATACATTTTCATGATATTGTGGTTTTAAATGTAACTACTTAAGAATGTGTGTGTTTAAGTAGAAATGTGTTCGTGGTGACAAATTTATTTTTCCTCCTGCCCCCTGAAAGACGACGGTGTTCATGAAGAGGTGATTATTTAGTATTTTCCTTGGCAACATTTCAGAGTAACATCGCAAGCAACATAAAATATTCACTGATATCCATAAAAGATACAGTTTCCTGAAAGCTGAAAGGGCGCGGGTCGTTTGAGCTCTCGGGCGGTCGGGCCAATTATGAAAATAGCACACCTGCGCTTGTCAAACAGGCCGCGGTTGTCTGCCGGCCCAACACCATTAATCTTGCTCGCTCCTTGTACTCCTGCCGGCCTGGTACCTTCGAGAGCATCGTTGGGATATTGCTCATCTTGGGACACGCTATTTTTGATGGAAATATTTAACAGTATTTGGCAGTTCCACAGGATTGATACGGACTTATTGATAAGCAATGCATCATATTCTCATATCATCGCGCTGATGAGGCAAACTTGTTCGATCCTTGTACTCCTGGTGACCTGGTACCTGCATGAGCTTCGTTGGGATATTGCTCATCTTTTGACACGCAATTTTTGACACGGAAATTCGTTATAAAGGTACATAAAATTATTGAACAGTGCCTTTTCGCACCATAATCATCATCATCATTTTGCTTGCTTCTTGGTTGTAACTCTTTGATCTTTTTAATACAAATGGATTTTTTTATTCGAATATTTGGAAAAGTCACTTTTTAATTCGAATGGCGAGCTATTATAAAGTATTGGCAAGTGGTGCTCGCTCAAACAGGTCGATTCCTGAATTTTGATACAGATGATGCTGGAACATGGAAAGAACACTTTCTCTAATAACTACAAAAGCGAAGCTGGTTCTTTTATATGTCTACATATTCTTCATTTTCTTTTAGTGGACGCTATGAAAAACTCGATAAGGCATATGCAACTAGCGTTTCGATACTCAACTAGTGCTGCCATCTCGTACTGAGTAGGAACTTTACAAAGTGGAACGTATTAAGTGCGCCATCTATCGTGTAGTAGCTGAAATGACAACAGTGCTGCCATCTAGTAATACATGGGAGAATGAGCCTACAGCCTTAATTTTTGAGTTCTGCTGCATTGATTATTTAAAACGCGCATATAGTTAAATACACTCTGGATGTAGTAAATATGGCGTATCATTGTTAGATAATACTACAAAGAGTTCTCGTCTTTCGATTCAATGAATTTTAGTTTTTAAGCTCCACATCTTTATTTATTGTAAAAACTTACACTGTGCAGCTTTGCAGCAGAATCATGATTATTAGAATAAACATAGACAATATAATTTTTGCTATTGCAAAACAATCAAACCATCATAAACATATCTATGTTCAGATTGTTTGATTGATGGGGAAAAAAAGCTAATTATTTGTCTTCCATGTTGTACTGGGAAAACACAAAATGAGCCAAGCTCAATTTCCTCCCGGGCATGCTGTAAAAACCACCTAAGTGATCCGAGGGTTTCAATATATTGCAATTTAGGCGACGGGCTGATAACCTATCACTACTGCAATATACCTAAAAATCTATCTTAAATAACCCTCAAAACTTTATCTAGGTCCAACCTTTGTTTAGGTCGTTTACGCTCTGCCTACGGGGGAGGGATAAAGGCGTGATTATATGTATGTATTTGTAATAAAATGAAAGGCAGACTTTGTGGGATCTTTATTTATTGAAATCAAGAAAATACACAAAGGGTTATTCATCATTGTTGAATAAAAGAAATAAAAAACATTAAGATTTCATTAAATAATCATTAATTACCTAATATAATGAATGAATCCATAGCTACCCCAACATTGATATTATTAGATATAGAAGAACATTTTCATACAAATTGTGCTAAATGACTAGTAGGTACTAGGTTGCTCTTTGATTATTAAATCTTTCTTGTGAATGCTTTCGTAGGTAGGTACATCCAGGAATTAATTATATTAGCAGTTTAAAATCTTATTGACTAGTTTAAGTAAAAATATAGGTGCTCCAATGTACGAGTAAATTGGTATGGGATCTTGTATCTGATGAATCTATATCATCATTATCAAAAGGATAAAATATTTTATTTTCCTCAACACATTTTAAACATTATTTTACTTAACAGATGTCTAAATTGTTTCTAAAATTCTTATTCTTTCAAAAGCTTATTTGAATACAAATTAAACTGCGGCGTGAAAGGTTATCAAATAAGTACATGCCATTTTTCTAGGACCGACTTGAAAGTTTGTACAAGATTTTATGTATAACAAATACATTTCCTACTACCTTAGCTGCTTACTACATGTACTAGTAGTAGTATGCAGGTTGCAGTTGAATGCTGCATGTGGTAAATTATGCTTCAATTATTTTGTTTCTATGCTGACCTGAGAGCGAGAGAGAAACATAGAGTGCCAGCTGCAAAATTTCATATTTTCCTAAGAAAAAAATGCCTATATCAGCCTATACCTGTCTTATCCACCAGAATTTATATTAAAAAAAAATATGTTTAACACAAGAAATTTCGGAAGTACCAATATATATTTTTTTTTCTTATCAGTGTAGAGAGTCATATTTAGAAGGTAACAGGGCTATAATTATTACAGTCTGACAGTTATGTCAACAATTAAAATAAATAAATAAAATAATTATTTCAAAACGTTTGAATGGAAATGGAGTGATCGAAAGAGTGGTGGCCCAGCGGTAAGAGCAGCGGCACGGTACACCTAAGGTTGTGGGTTCGAATCCCTCCTGCACAAATTTGAGGTTCCTATTTATACATACATGTGTTAAAAAAATACAAATTTACTGCTAATCCAGTAATCTTGCTGTGTTGATTGCTGATTGGTGGGTAGTTGATAGTCGCAGTGCATGCACCACACAAACCTCTCTAGAACCGAATTTGTCGCCTCACTTCAAACAAATTCGGATCTACAGGGTAGATGTAGGGCACTAATATTGATGCGCGAGGCACCAACATCTTCTTTTTCTTCTTCTTTTTTTTCTACTTCTTGTATCTTCTTTGCTGATGTGTAGGAAAGAAATGTATTAGCATTTTTGCATTAGTAAGAAAGTATTAAACAGTATGGTGAGTTATATTATGATTGCTTGTGTAATTCTCTTTTAGTCACTTCTTCCCTTAGCCATGAAAAAAAATAGTAAAAAAACATTATCGAGGTAATGGAAAAATGTGCGACAGCAAAGATAAAAAAGAAAACTTCTCCGTTGTCTTAAAAGTTCGCCTGCGTTCACTGCTTTGTTGTCTGCGTGGATAACCTGGAAAAGAAAGAAAAAGCACAATTTAAAACCAATTCATTAAAAATCAATCATCATATCCTAACTATTTGGACCAAATTGTCAAAACACTCATCCATTACAATTTGGGATAGTGCTGTCAACGCAAGGTGGAATTTTTATCGATAAATATAAAACCACCGCGTCACTTACACAATAAGTTCCTTATTAACCGTGTAACAGCCAACGGTAGCTCGACTGTCGTGATCGATCATCGTAAATGAGCACTATCTATAGAGAAGACGCTAAATAAACATGGAATGGAGAACGCCCATGTCGCTACTCGCTACACACTTTACACAATGTCCGCTGATGAGTAATTGCTGAGGCGTGATCAAATTAAGGTGACAACTGACGAGAAGAGTGACACTTAAAGTGAAAGTGTCTGCTTTTAGACAAGATACACCGAAACAAAATTTCCAACATTGTGTTGAATGTATTTTAGACCGTATACGCTAATCAATATTCAACAATACTCGGTGTAGAAGCGTAATAAAGCGGCCTATCGCAAACATTGCATCACTATGAATCATTGCTACTACATGTCAGCTTTTAACACTCAAAATTTTTATGTTGCGACCTTGATTTTAATCCGAATAAGTACAACTATTTTTATGGCCGTAACACTATCTGATCTAGATGAACTACTGGAAGATTAATACTCAGATCAGTTCTATAAATAACACCGATAAAATCCTCGACCCTGTCATTTCGTATATGGAAATCTATTCTAATCGAGATGAGTTCATTTCTAGGCGCGCGTCACTATGTCTGAGGATCCTGAGTCGTTGGTTGATTTGCCAACCTTGGCGTAATCAGGCCGCCATCCGGCGCGGCGCGGCGACGACGGCGGCGGCGGTGGCGGTGGCGCGGTGGCGGCGGCGGCGGCGCGGCGCTCCAAGTGGGTCAGGGGACGCGCATGCGTGTAGCGGACACGAGCAATGAGCGCCGCCCCCGGCCTGGGACCGAGCACAGAATGAATGGCCCAGACCCCCACTGCACAGACAACCTATCCACTCCACCTAGACCTCCCCATTGAACTGCTTTCAAAGCCATCGAGAGCTCAAACAACCCTGGGCGAGAAATTGCGAAGCAGCTGTTGGATAAAATCTGTTGAGCACTCGGCCCACTAGTTGCTAAACTCAGTTTAGTGTTTGATTTGATCTATTATTTGCGTAGGCACCTGATTGTTACCTGTTATTAACTGCCTCCTACTGAGACCTTCGTTTGGCACCGATCAATGTCTTATTAATTAAGCTTTGTTTGTCGTTCTTATTTGGAAAGGAAAATACTTGTCATTAAGATTTATTAGATAATCAATTCATTTTGTAATTCTTTCAAAATTTATATTGAAGAGACAAATTGTTGCAAGCAAACAAACAGTACTTCTTATTTGATTTCCAAATGCTACGCTTGCCAACTTCACACCAAATATTATGAAAGTGTGAAAAGTCTAAAAATTCTATTTGTATTCCGCAATATTCAAGTCGCGTTGAAAAATGTGAATAAACCGTACTGTTTCGTTTCATAGCTATCAACGTAAGAATTATTTATGAGGGTTGCAAACTTCTTCCTACTTCCCTTACATTTGTTTCTTCCGTTTTGTACCTTGTATTTTCCTTGTAAAGCTAGCACTAAATCTTTATGAAACAAACTGGTGTTTCTTTTATATTGCCTGAAATAAAAACCAAACGAAATGAAAAGTAAATTCGGAAACGAAATCAAAATCTATGTTACTACATCTACGGCGCTTAATGTTCTAAAACCGGTTTTATGAGCATCTAGTAGAGTGTTGTGAACTTTAAAATTATTTGGATGACGTTAAATTACGTTTTTATACGCCCGAAAGAAGTATTCTTAGGTACTTTATATTATAACGACTACTTCAATGTAACAAAAAGAACCTTTCAGCTTTAATATATTTCCACTAATTCACGAAACAAAATTAAAACGTATGAAAATAAATCAATAGTAAAGCAATTAAATTTAACGAGCTCAATAATAACTACAACGTAAAAATATAGGTAAAAGCTTCACATTCCCATTTCAACTACATTTTGTAGTCGTTAACATAAATTTCTTGTGCTCTGAATGCGAGGCAATATAATTTCTACCCTCTAGAACCCTGCACCAGCGACCTACTTCTGCCAAATAAATCTAACTTCACGGGCTGTTAGCTCTATCACTTTATTTATGACCAAAAGCGAACGAAGGAATTATAAATTCACACTAAATTTGAATAAAACAAAGAAGAATAAATAAAAGCTCACCACAAGTTTAAACCAGATATCCTCCAATTATAATAAACGATGCAATTCGAATCGACAACAGAAGTAAAGATGAATGAAAAGTAATTATAGAAACAGAAGTTAATATTCGCGGAGTTTAAAAAACTGTAGTGATCGCAACGAGAGACGATCACGGTCTGATGTGTTCTCTTACAACGTATCGCTTGAAACTATTGGTGATGAAAACTATTAGCAAGCCACTAATTGTACGGCAGCCTACATAGACAAGCGGTAATTGCTCCATTTACACATTTTGTTAGCCCGCTCTGCATAATTGTTGCCTGTTTACACGGGAGATGATACGAATGTGCCAACCACGAGCAGCATACAGAAATTAGGAAATCATTCCTTCATTGGAATGCTAGAATTGTACCGATGCTCTAGAGTGCTAATAGACAAATTATAGCAATTATGGAGTCTTGCAGCTCGGCACGGGCCTTTATAAAAGCTAATTAATGACGTATGCCATGATCTTGCAAGAGAACAGTAAAAACATCGATTCATTTAATGTAAGGAATATCGTTGTTGACATTGGAACGTATTGCCGCACAATTTTAAAGAATTATTCAAACAAGATTTGAAAACATGGTTACACGCCAAATTATATAGCAATCGTCTAAGTAGTTTTAGATTGTCTCTTGAATGCGATATACACGTAGGTACTTATGTTAACAATAAACAAAGTCTATTTCAATATGAATAAATTAGGTGTATGTGATCAAGTGAGCTGAAGTAATTTGCATACTATATTGAATATGTTTAGGATTAGACAAAGGATCGACAAGATTATTAGTAAGCAAACAAAGACTGCTGGGACTGATAATTAATACATTTTAAAGCAAGATAGACCATACATACCACTAAGATACTAAGGTGAAAAAGATGGACTATTTGAGATTTACATAATAATGGTGAACCTAAAAACCCTTAGGAATCTTATAGTATACTTAAAGAATTCTCTAGTTGCAAAATTGCAACATAGCAAACATAGATTGCCATTGTTATAGATAAAAGTGCTAACTATTGGTGGTAACTTGGAAAGTTGAAACAACGAACCATTAACGGGTATATTGCGCTCTATTAAACAGAAGAACCTTTTGTGAATTTTACCATCTCTATCCTAAATGCATCTTTTATCTTCGACACCTCTGTTCACACAAGAACAATTGGCGTTGTAGAAATCTTTGATGATAGAATGTAAAGAATATTATAATTAGTAATTGCTTTGTCCTAAAATGAATTCCAAACAGGGTATGATTCTATCGAAAGCAAATCTGGGTTCATGCTAAAGGTTTTAAAAGAGCTGTCAGAAAAGTTTTATGAACCTGGACAATAGCCAAGACCTTGACCCTGCATAAATTGATAAAATTGAGTATATAAATGAAACTATTCCGAATGTTTCAATAAATGTTCGACAGCTATTACAAATCAATGTATCCAGTATTTTACCAAATCTAGCAAAGGAATGATAATTTTAATCAACTTTGTGAATATATGTGGATGATCTAACTTACATTTTGTTAAAGTGGGCCTGGGTGAAGTCCTGCGGAACTATCAGCGGCACCTGAAAATTACGAAACACAAATTTTAAAAACTGTTTTAGTAGAAAGCACTGGACAAGGCGGCAAGCTTTGAAACATCGACCTTGTTCATCCTAGCTGATACGCGCCAAACTGGCGTTCACTTGACAGACCCGCCAAACATGGCGGACTGTCGAGTGGGAAGCGGAAATACACGAATTACTACGAGCCAGAAAGGATAGAACCATCCGTAGCCATGCGCAAAAACGAGACGCTCGACAGGTCCTGGTTGTTCAAATGTTTAGACAGAGATAACGATATTGAATTTGACGGCTGCGTGAAAGGAATGGAATCTCATCTAAACGGATTTTAGGGTGGAGCTGTCTGGACTTTCGGGTCGACGCGCAGATGGTAACAAAAAGGGACCAGTCGGGACTAAAATTTTGGCATAAATTGAACGACATTTTTGCCACATTGCTGTGAGGTCGTTTCGCCAATGAAAGATTATTTTAGGCTTTATCTTATTAAAGCTTAAATATTGAACTAATTTCTTAGCATTTATTTTAGGTTTTCAAATTCGGAATGTTTTGTAGAGTCCTAAAATCAGTATTTCACATGTTAAGAATGTTATGGAATAGTTTTAGCATGTGGACATATTTGTTGTGAGCCGACGCGTTTTGCATAACGGAATTAACCGTATTCCAGTCACGGAGTCACTCACTCGGGATTTATTGCTAGCTTCCTGCCGTTTTATTTAACTTCATATTTTTACTTAAACACACATTCGTCCATTGAATGAACCGACGAATACTTTATATGCTATGACTCTTTAATTGTCTTCCAAAATTGTAAAGTTCGTGTTTTTACTAATAGATCTAATTTATAATAAAAAAAATTATACAAAAATTATCGATAAATTTAAAGTTGGATTTGATACCACCCATCACTATTGATAATTACGTAATAAATCTTTCCATTAATATTTGTTTTAACTCTCTCTATGAGAAAATTTGAGGGGTCTTCTTTCATAAGATTAAAAATTCTTAACCCAATTAATTAGATTTTGTTAAAACCAACCTTATCCTTCAGATAAAAGATTAGTCGACGGAAGCTGTCGTATCAATTGTTTGTTCACTGTATATTTTGGGTATCAACGAAGATTAAGGTTGTATATTGTTTGTCACCCACTTAACAGGTAGCTGATAAAATCTTGTTTGACCAAGATAACTGGGATTATCTCCACAATGAATTTAGGGTGGCAACAGATGAACAGACTCTCGAGGCTGGCTTCTTTAGTAGCGAAGTCATGCCGGGCCTTTGTATAGAAATGACAGACGTCGAAAATTATTTTAGAAAAATCGGCCATATTGAATTTTGTTGCAACACAGCCACATGCTCAATTCAATCAATACATTTTTGATAGTTAGTTTTGTTCATTATTAATTTATTTAATTGTAATTTTGTTAATATTTTGTTTAAATCAGTATTAATAAAAAATACAACTTAGATGGTGTCTAATTTGCAGAATTTAAACTTTGAAATATTTTTCAGTTAACATTTACTTTTCTTAACTTACGAGAAAGTTTTAAAATATCTTTTCAAAGCATGGTTTTCCATCTTTCACATTGAAACTGATGGTTCTGCTGTGTGGCACGCAATGCGCGAGTATAAATTACTTATTCACAGGTCTGTTTATAAACTTCGGAAGTTTTAATGACAATAACTCCGGCCTGTAATAAAATAGGCGACATTAATTTTTGATATTTACTTGTCACGCAACTTTACGGGTGGAAACATTTTTAAAGATAGTATATTTTCAGTAGTACGGCCAACTGCTTCCGTGGTCTAAATGTTATAGTCATGGGCTTACGATCTGGAGGTTCTGGGTTCGATTCCCAGGGGGAAACACAAAGTTGATATTTGTCAATTTATTAGTTTGTGACGGTTTCCCCAGTTAGGACATTGCAGGCTGAATTACCTGATTGTCCGAAAAGAGAATGGATTCCGTGCTTCGGAGGGCACGATAAGCTGTCGGTCCCGGTCGTTGTTTTTGAAAGTGGTCTATGGTGCTCAAACCATGTCAGAAGCCTTATAGCTATGCTAAAAGGCGGTTTGAAAACTCTGACACCAGGAATCATCGGGTTGTTCGACTCGAGAATCCACTCGCTAAGAAGAAGAAGTGCAAAGTATATAAGGATTATTTTCTACTATTTTGAGTATTGTTTGTACCTAAAACTAATGAAAATTTTACCGACAGTCGTTTCGAATTATGTCACAAAAATATGTGATAAACAAAATCGGATATTTGAAAACATAAAAAGAGAGAGCAAAATTATAATTCTTTACATAAAAAACATACTAATTTAACCCATCTAACTAAATTACAAAAACGCTTCAACATGATAACGGTATAATAGGTTCATATTTGTCAAGTTCCTTTAATGATGAAAGGACGACGTCAAAAGGTCAGACCTTTTTTGATATCACGCATTAACATGCATAAAAGGAGAAATCAGAATATTATCAAAGTGCCGCCTAGGTTCTGCACATGCGTAGTGGAGGCCTCAGTATCGACAAGCGTCGTGCCGACGACGCTTCCCGCGCAGACTCCAGAATACTCCGATAACGTAAATAATACCTACAATAAAAATAATACAATCCCTTTCGATTTGAATCTCTTCTGGCCTACCCTTAGCAACACTTTAACACAACAAAGCTACTGGAAGTAGCAATTTGTAATGAATAATAAATTCTTTATTAATGCTGTCATCTGTCAAAGTCGCTAGCTTGTCGTCGACTTCATATTTATTACATGTAATCTTTGATTCCTTTTCTAGATCTTTAGAGTGTTACTCAAATTACTAAATGGTAACGGGAAATCGTATTTTGAAATGGTACAGTCATCTGACTAAGTTCCTAATATGAAATCCTTGAATCTCCTAGATATCATGAATGTGCCTTTGTTGCGTTTTGAAATGTTTTCTGATCTTATCCTTATTAACACTTCGAGCGAACATAAATGTTATTGAGGTACAAAATCAATCACTTTTGTAAGATCTGTAAGGTCTGCTGTAAGAAATTTCTTCATAGAAATGAACAGTGTCTGTTGTGTCTTTTTCTTTGTGTTTTTTCATGTATTTTATTATGTACAATTTTTTTAACACATTTATTTTTTAATAAATAAATAAATAAAATTGTAATCTATAACCATTCTGAAATTAGAGAGTCATCTGACAAAGTCGCTCCCTCGTCGTCAGTTTTTTTATCATTATTGCGTGTTTAATCTTTGATTGCTTTTCTAGATCATACTTAGCCATATAAATCACACAATTTATTTTTCACTTCTCATGCTCGAAAAGCGCCATTTTGTGCAGGGTGTAGGCTGCACAGAACATTGTGCACAAAGGCATAAACGTACCTACTCATAAATGCGTCTCTTCTCAAAATTAGACCATACAGCCAAACACAATAAGAAGTTCATAGATAGAACTAGTTATTTAAAAATATTTACTTCAAATTATTTGCTGTTTGTATTTTTTAAGACATAAAAAGATATTAAAATTTTAATTCAGGTACGATAGTGTATTTAATTAATTATTACAAAATTAGTTAAGCCTAATATTTAATGTCGAAAGATTTAATAAGTTAAATGGCGGGATTGCATTGTAGTGTTTACAATATTTTTGTAGAATTTCTTAAATTTTCCTCGCAATTGAAATGAAAAGCAGAGTGTATAACTCATGCACAAAGCCTCGGTGGGCTCGGGCACCTAAAAGTCTCAGACAAAAATTACTTGTTTTGTGCACTTATCGTAAAATCTACTATTACGCTACATCCTGCATCTTCCATTTTATACTTTTACTCCTTTATTCCCTATAACTGTATCGCTTCTCTTTCAGCTGAATGTCTTACTGTGTGATCGTCTATATCGTCTCCACACTGTACGGTTTTTACGACCGCCCAGTAATTGAGGGTGTCGTCTAGTTCTCCGGAATAAGTGTCAATATCTACTTGCTTCTATTCGATGTCAATCTTTACTGCAGCTTTGCAGAATCTGTAGAACTTTATATGTGGTTGCGAAGAGAAAATGTTGTGATTGTGAAACAGAATATTTTGGAAGTCTTTAAAAAATTAGTCAGTGATCTGAGGCACTTTATATTTATTATTATTTTGTATCGATGAGGGTACTATCAAATGACTAGATTTGAATGTATTTGTAGAGATCAAATACCTATCAGCTGTTATTACACTTCTAGTCAGTTTTGAAATGGTATAACAGAGAAATCATGGAATATACAAAAAAAAATCTAACTAAAATTAATATCAAATTCACGGTTTATAATTGTCAAAAATCTATATCAAATTGCCAAAATTTGTATGAAAATGTTTGTAGCTCTAGGAATGTTACTATGAAATATGTCGCATCACTATTTTGCAGCAGAAAACAATTTTTTGATGACTCACGGTGACAGACAGAGAACCCTCTTACATTACCCATTGTTTTAATTTCCCTTTTTGATTAAACTACCTGATTTATTAATGTTATGTTCCAGCCAATGTAATTCATATTTATTAGACCATATTCTTGACCATATTTTAAGGTATGGATCTATCTACCCATGAAACAATAAAGAATATAACAAACACATTTCTCCAAAGAGAAAATAATAATGTAATGTGAAAAATATAGGCCCTCCCATACAAAATTTACTCGAGCAGTTGACACCATTGAAGGGTTTTTGTTTTAATATAGTACCTCTGTTTTTGGAAGCAAATATTCAGTTTCATGGGTAAGTTTAAACCCTAAAATACACCCAGTAGATTTATTTATTAGTGACATGATGTGACATTTCCCTACTACACCATCATCAAATTTCTACATACATATATATAATCACGCCTCTATCCGTAATGGGGTAGGTAGAGCGTAAATGACCTGAGTGATTTAAGATAGAATCAAATTTAGATGAAATTTCTGATGTAGATAAAATCATTAATTAATCAAATTTAATGAAAACTTTTAAGTAAATTCAAAACAATGAATTTTATTTATTCCTAGTTTTGTTATAAATATTCCTTTTATAATGGATACAAGAAAATGTATGATGTTAATAAAATTTCTACGAGAATTACATAATTAACAGAATAAGATTACCTAATTAACTATATATACTATTTAATTTTATATTACCTTTGAGTCTGTTGATCCTTGACAAAATTTGACAGCCATTGCCTTATTATTATTATAAGTAGAGTAATTAATTTCAACTAACTTTAAATGTAGAACAGTCTAATTAGCATCAAATACATTGTATTGTTTGATTTTATCAGTTTGAACAGTTTTTGTATAATCAATTTCATATGCTGCTAAATTATTAATCATACAGTATTGTCAAAAAGATAATAATGATTTGCAAAAAAATATATACAACGTACAAGTACAAAAATATAGGAATGCAGACAAAAATTTTGTGACGTTCAAATATTGTCTAAAACTTAACAAAAAGAATAACATAAACTTAGTTACAAACCTCATTCTGAGAACACGAAAGGATGTCTGGACGTAACAACTTTTTGTCGGCGCGACCCGACTTGTTGCCTTGACTCGACCTTATCACCACGGGTTAGGAACTATTATACTACGACCAATAAAAATGTTCAACAACTTACCGATGTTCTATTCTTGTCCAATCTGCACTGATAATAATGCCGCCACCTGAAATCAATTTTCAAAATTGCATTAGGTTCAAATCTCTTCAAATTATTTTACTTCTAAAACCAGCCAGTATTTTTCACTGGCTGGTAACAAAAACGAGTTTGCGTTTTAGAGAATAGTCGATTTTTGAATTTTATATTAGGAATGCTTACCGGTATTGGAGCGGAGGGCGGTGGCGCGCTGAGCAACTGCGCATGGCGAAGTGCGACCGACGACACAAGCCTACTACGTAGCCCCCCGCGCGCTTCCCTCCGCCCTGGACGAAAATAACCCAGTTAGAGGACTTAGTAACAAAGTAGGCTTTAAAATGTGGTGACGATTTTGTCACCTTTTGTTTTCACGTCATCTGTGATGTAAACGAGCGTAACTGATTTGTGAGGACCATTTTCCGTTACGTCAGTTCCGTTCATATAGGTTTTAGATGACTTTTGTACCAAATGCGCAAAGCAAAGGAGAGTAATGTGTTTGTCTATCGAATAAACTTTCTAATATAAATTATTATGTATCCATGTTTTTTTGGGATCTGAGAATTACTTCAATTGTTTTAGCGTAACAATGTCTTTTACCCAAAGGTAAACTTTAGTAACAGTGGATTCTCCTAGAATATTCTTTCCAACTCTATGTGCCCGCCCTCCTCTTTAGTTCCCCAGATTTGACTGCTCAACCCCACCCGGCTAACAGGGTTGCAAGACCTAATAATACGAACCTAATTCCTTTTAATCATCGAGGGGTTTTTCTTGAGCCACTTAAGGCAGTCAATGCGATAGGGTTGAGTTTTAATTAATCTTAATTACTTTAATGGCGTTTTGTTCGAATAACTCGAAATATTTTTACTGCTGGCCGGAAACATAATTCGTGTTTAATTTTCGAACATAAACCTTGTTTTTCGTGAAACAATAATATTTTTTGAATTTAGAACGCATAGAGAATGGAAAGAACAATGTAGCTGTATTGTGTTTGTGCAAGTAAAAGTTTATCATATGTGTATGTGTCGTAGTGGACACGGCACAAAACCACCGTTAGGCTCGTGTGATGACGTAACCAGCCGGCCTGGTTCCGGAGGATGCGACCCGGTAGTCCTCTTTACAACCAACGATAAAGAACACGACTTTTAGACTCCACATAATTTAAATAACAGTTCACAATTTTAATCTCAGAATCATTATGGAGATTAATATCCTTTAAAAAATAAAGCACAAAAACAAATTGATAAAATTTGGTGCAACGTCCATTCTAAAGCTTATTATTATAATTATGTGAAATTTTAAAAATCCTTTAAACATACATACATACATATATATAATCACGCCTTTATCCCTAATGGGGTAGGCAGAGCGTAAGCGACCCAAACAAAGGTTCCGCCACGTCTGACAAAGCTTCGAGGGCTATTCAAGACGGCTTTGTACGTATATTGCTGTAGTGACAGGTTGTCAGCCCATCGCCCAAATTGCAATATACTGAAACCCTCAGATCCCTTAGCTGGTTTTTACAGCATGCCCGGGAGGAAATGCAGCTGGCACATTCTATGTTTTTCTCTCGCTCCCAGTCCAGCGTGGAAGAAATAAATAATAAAAGAATCCTTTAAAAGATCAGAATATATGTGCTGATATTTTCAATGAAAATTTAGTATACTACTTCTGAATCAATAAATTCTAGAGTGTACAAAAGGTATAAGAATTGTTTTCATTCGTAGTAATGATCGTATATTATGAATGAATGAATAGTACTCTGTTTGAGGCCTATATATCAATTTCTGTAGGTATTCATGTCTCTGTTTGTCAATAATTTATATAAATATATGATTTTCATTGTTTTGAAGATATTTTGTTACTAAGTAATTGTTACAGGTACCAAAGAGTGTTGGCAGAATATAAAAAATACAACTAACTTTAAAATTGCTAATCAATAAATTGACTGGTGGAATAGTCTTGTCCTTTTTAATTTTTCTGAACCCAAAATGATACAGCCAATTTAAATTTAGTTTAGTATGTGGTAATTAAAGTAAACGTCACTTAATCGTCGCGCATTGTAAAGAGCCCTCTGTGGACACAGTCTTGTACATGTCAGATGCCTATGTCAAGCTAACAAGGCAACAGCGACCCCGTGACTCAGCGATATTTTGTTCTAGGGAAACCTTCACTCTTCAACTCTGGTTTAATTTTTATTTATTATGGGGTGGTGGTATTAAATGACTTTTCATTCCTTTCATGAATTATTTTATAAACAAAATTAGAATGGCAGGCTCCCAAAATTTTATTTTTAGTCATTTCAACTCAGCACCGTAAAATATTGAGGACCTGATGATCATAAGTTTGTAAATTTTATTTAGTATGTTTGGCGTGATTTTATTTGTGTATAAAAATACACTAAATAAAAAAAAATACTTCCTGTTTTTATTTTTCACAGTACAGTAGTGTTCTGTCGTACCATATAAATGTCCTAAATCTTCCTACAGTCTTGCTTGTAGTTTTGTGCTCGTACCCATAGCAAGACGCCATATGGCAGTCCGATGACTCAATACGTATCATGCTACGTAATTTTAATATCGCGAACGACCAATGGAGCGTCAACTATAAATTTATTTTCCGCCTTGGACTGTTTTATTTCTACTTTACGATTCCCGGTGAACGTTTTTCGAATGTGAAAGTTTGTTGAATTAATTTATTAGCCCTGTTTAAATATTTTGGTTCAAGATTATATTTTGAAATAAACAATTGATAAAAAGACATAGATAAAGACAAAAATTAAAAGATGTTTATAAAGGCAATTATTTTGATGAGGTTACATATTAATCATATTATTCTGTACCTATTTTAAAATACACTTTAATTTTCATCTATGTTTTGAACCAACCCATCCATTTCTATTGATCTCTACCATCTATATTTCTAAAAAATAAAAATAATCCTTACATAAACTGCACGATACTAGTGCCCCTTGTCAATCAAACTGAGGATTATTTCGCTCGGACGCGCGGGGCCAATCCGGCGTCACCCCTCCCCCTATTGGTGAATTTAAAAAAGGAATTTCAATTTAATTCGCTCCCCTTCTAGTGCAGCTGACAGGCCGTTACTGAGTGCAGACGAAAAGTATCGGGTCTGCGTGTTCGAGTTTTGTTTGAGTAGATTTGATACAACATGGATTTTTTAACATAAGTTTCACACCGTATTGCTATTTGACTTGATTCCATTACAATGACTAAAATTGACTAAAATTTGTTGCCGTACCTTTGATAATGCGTATATACTTACTTATATTAGTTAAATCGTTATTTTTGCATCTACGGATTGCTACCATTGTCTTTAGTATGTTAAAATTTATTTTTAGATTTTAATGTTTCGAAGATATTAAAACAAATTTTGTTGGAATTTGAGGTAGAATAGGACGTCTATGGTTTTGTTAGATTATCAACAAATAAATATGGATCACATTTAATCAATTTTAATTCTGTTTTGTAAAATGGAACATCAAACAAAAGTATTATGAGACAAAATAATTTGGAAATGTTTATTCGTTTAAACATCTGAAATGATATGTCACAAAGAAGTTCCGGCGAGTTTCAACAGTAACCTAAATCCCATGGCCCAAAATCCGTTCAATCAAAATGCGCAAGTCGAAGACAAACGCAGGCGCAGCAGAGGTGCCTTTGTGCCGCCATATTTATTGCTCTTTTTTATTTTTTTAGAACGGCCGTTTAAAATGCCCATTCATAGTAGCCAGGTATAAATTTCACGCTAACAGTTATAAAGTCAAAATGCAACGGTCGACTACTTAGTTACAAATTGCAATGTTCTATGAGATTAGTTTTTGGTGAAACAGCTACTAAGATTTTGTATTGGATTAGGAATAAGCTGTAGATTAGTGTAGATTATGAATGTTAACTGACAATTAAGTCTATTTTCAAAGAAAAAAAGAAATGTAATAAAATACTGAATAGCTATCAAAAATCTTTGACTAAATAGGACATGTCAAATGGTTGTACAAGCTAGCTTTAAGTTTAAATAATGTTAGAAATATTTAATCAAATTTATTTTTTTAAATCAGTAGGTACTCCATACAAATTTGATGAACTATTATTCAAAAATACTATCAGTAGATAGGTAGTATATTCAATCTAACCTCCAATGTTTATTTAATGATTTTGAAATAGTATTTTGTTTGTATATTTTAAGACATCTACTGAGCAAAACAATTTAGATACACATTACACAATCAATGTACATTTTTTGTAGCAAAAATATTTCAAGCAAGGTAACTAAGAAACCTAGTTATTTTGAGTAGAAGAAACTAAAAATAATGCTATCATAGAACTTACGATTCTATGAATACCTAATGTACCTAATTACAAAGTTTTGTTTAACACATTTTATTAGGCACATCTGTTTCTCATGGCTCTATAAATCAACGATGATTTTTATCTTAGCGTTTATTTTACTATACAATTTGCCATTATTAAGATATAAATATTCACTTACCATTGATGATTTTTCGTTATCGAACTAAAATACTTGAATTATTCTAAAAAATAAAAGAAAATTATTTGATTAAGCTCAGTATGCTTCTACGCTCGAGCTTTTTGAAAGCTCCACTGCAAAAATCACAAAAAATGTAAGCTTACGTCACTCTCTGTTTTACCGACTGCGATACGAGTACAGCGCCGCTATGCGGTGAATAGCAGAACCAGCTGGTTTAGATTCAAACCATAAAAAAGGTAGAGTTTACTACGGCTACGATGCAAATGTAAAGTCAAGCTTTGTTCGTATTATTTTTTATTAGATTAATATATTTGAGAATACCTAGTTTATTCCATAATCAAAACACACTGAAGAATATCATTGGAATACAATTTATACTTGCGATTGTCGGCACTTGGTGAAATTGAATATTTATAATGTTGTTATTAAAACACTTGTACTTGTTTTACATTATATAATTTAATCCTTCCGGTTTCGCTAACTTATAAGTTTATTATTTTATTGATGATGCTATAGGTTAGCGAAACCAGCAGGATTTAATTATAAAAATTGAAACAAGTACAAGTGTTGTTGTAGTTTAATAACAACATTATCATTGGAAAAGGTTATTCTAGTAAAAATTAAAACTTCACATCAGTGTTTGTTTGTTTTGCCTAATCTTTATTGGTACCTTACAGCTGCTTATTAGTTTTCGTAGTAGTTCTGTCTCATAAAAAGATATTCCTTAAAACTTTGCTCATTTTTATTCGATGTCAAATCACTTTGATCCAACATAAAATTAATAAAATATCTTTGGTAAAGTCGTTATATATATATATATATATTTATAATCACACCTTTATCCTTTATCTTTAATGGGGTAGGCAGAGCGTAAACGACCTAAACAATGGTCGTTCCGCCACGTCTGACAAAGTTTTGAGGATTATTTAAGATAGATTTGTAGGTATATTGTAGGTATATTGCTGTAGTGACAGGTTGTCAGTCCATCGCCTACATTGCAATATACTGAAACCCTCGGATCCCTTAGCTGACTTTTACAGCATGCCCGGGAGGAAATGCAGCTGGTACATTCAATGTTTTACTCTCGCTCCCAGTCCAGCATGGGAGAAAAAATGTCATGTCATGGTAAAGTCGTTCGTATTAAAAAAATATTTAAATTTTCCTTTAGCTTTCTCAAAGATATACTGGTACCCTAGCGTGTAGCATTGTGTCCTATTAGACTTGCCGGTAGCGCCATCTTTGTTACACCATCGAAGTTCTGGTTTCACAAGATGCTCAGCTCGCGACATGTTTCAAGTTTTGGTTGTTTCTTATAGATGGCGGCGTATTAACAATATGGGTGGGTTATCTTTGCGCTCTTTCTGGGTCAAAATTATAGAACTTCCGTTGATTTAGACTAGATGTCGTGGTAAAGGCACTTTTAACTCCTTATATATTACACGCTTGTATTTCTAGATTTTGCACGTAGAAATAGTTAATATTAGTATCATAATTAAAATAATACTGTAAAAGCAAATTTTAAGGTCATA
This sequence comes from Scrobipalpa costella, assembly GCA_949820665.1. Taxonomy (NCBI): domain Eukaryota; kingdom Metazoa; phylum Arthropoda; class Insecta; order Lepidoptera; family Gelechiidae; genus Scrobipalpa; species Scrobipalpa costella. The sequence goes on along the minus strand of OX463296.1, from coordinate 17,179,179 downwards.
ATTACTTCCATGCTGACCTGGGAGCGAGATAAAAACATAGAATGTGCCAGCCGCATTTCCTCCCGGGCATGCCGTATAAACCAGCTAAAGGATCCGAGGGTTTCAGTATATTGCAATTTAGGCGATGGGCTAACAACCTGTCACTACAGCAATATACCTACAAATCTATCTTAAATAACCCTCAAAAAACTTGTCAGACGTGGCGGAACGACCTTTCGTGTCGTTTAAGCTCTGCCTACACCATTAGGGATAAAGGCGTGATTATATGTATGTTTGTATAAAATATATTGGATAAAATACCAGTTGTAAGGGACAGCGTCCCGCATACTGATAGGAGTTGCTCAGTCATCGACATTGAACAACTTCCACCAGGAAATTCTTTCAGGAAGAGGAACTAAAAGGATTTTCCATACAAAATGTTCACCCCTATCAGACAATTTGTATGGAAAAGCCATTTATTTTCATTTCATGAAAAAAATCCTGATGTGATAGTTGTTCAGTGTCGTTAACTAAGCAACCCCTATCAGTTATATAATTTTCTGCTAATCTTAAAATTTTAATAACTCCAGAGAGTTTTCTCGCTACATTTTTATTTTCATCTGTATAATTTAATTAGGCCCGAATTAGCCCGATGGTGTAGTGGATAGGGCTTCTGCCTCCTGAGCGGGAGGTCGAGGTTCAAATGCCACCACGTGTTTTTCGGTTTTCGAATTTCATATGTACGTTTATTCGGTGCTTCGGAAGGTGAATATCGTTTAATAGCGTAGATATTAGTCGTTAAGCCATGTCAGAGTCCAGTGCTAAACATTGGAGTTTGTAAACACTGACCTAATCCAGGATTGGGTCTGGTTTCCCTTCTGGGTTGCGGAGGTCAGATGGCACTCGCTCTGTGTAAAAACCAGTATCCTCGTTCAATCCCCCTAGATTAGGTAGCCGACCCCGTGAGGTATGGGATAAGGCTAGGGAGATGATGAGAATTTAATTAGGCAGCGATATGATAATAGGTTAAGCTTAAGTTGTATTATAATAAAAAGAAAGGTAGGTACTTATATTATTACGATCGCTACGCCGTAGTACCCATACATACATACATACAATCACGCCTGTATCCCGAACGGGGTAGGCAGAGCGGAAACAACCCAAACATTGGTCGCTCCGCCACGTCTGACAAAGTTATGAGGGCTTATTTAAGACAGATTAGTAGGTATATTGCTGTAGTGACAGGTTGTCAGCCCATCGCGTAGTACCCACCCAAAAAAAACTATACTTAACTTTATGATGTGTGTAGGATGGAATGTATTTGGCAAGCCTAGTTGAAGATTATACTTAAATACGGGGTGTAAGGGACAGCGTCCCGCAAACTGATAGGGGTTGCTCAGTCAACGGAATCGAATCATTATAAGCCATTTTTTTTTATCTCCCATGCTGGACTGGGAGAGATAGAAAAACATAGAATGTTTCAGCTGCCCCCGGGCATGCTGTAGAAGTCAGCAAAAGGGACTCGAGGGTTACAGTGTATTGTAATTATTAGGCGATGGGCTGACAACCTGTCACTATAGCAATACACATTACAATCTAAAATTGCCCTCAATTTTTGTCAGACGTGGCGAAAGCGCCTTTTACGAGGCGTTTGACGCTCTGCCTACCACGTAAGGGATAAAGGCGTCTTTTTATGTATGAATGTATGTTTTTTTTTTCAGGAAGTAAAAAAATATATATTATCCGTACAAATTGTCAGATTGAGTTGATAATTTTGTAGGGAAGTTCAATATGTTTTTTCATCTTCTGAATAAATATCCTTATAATAGTTATTCAGTTTCGTTGACTGAGCAACCGTTATCAGTTTGCGGGGCGATGTCCCTTACACCCGGTATACTTATTTGTATTCTAATTTTACATACATACATAAAATCACGCCTTTATCCCTAACGGGGTAGGCAGAGCGTTAAACGCCTTGTAAAAGGCGCTTTCGCCACGTCTGACAAAAATTGAGGGCAATTTTAGATTGAAATGTGTATTGCTAAAGTGACAGGTTGTCAGCCCATCGCCTAAATTACAATACACTGTAACCCTCCAGTCCCTTTTGCTGACTTCTACAGCATGCCCGTGAGGAAGGGCAGCTGGAACTTGCTATGTTTTTCTATCTCTCCCAGTCCAGCATGGAAGCTTTGATTCTAATTTTGTTTATAATAAAATTGTTAATTAATTTTATTTACAAATTCATCGATTACCTAGAAAACATTTATTTTATTCTCTGTGATACTATTTCTGTAAAAAGATATTTAGATGGCTTCAAATATATTCAATTCTAACTATTCACTTACATACATACATGTCACGCCTTTATCCCTTATGGGGTAGGCAGAGCGTAAATGACCTAAACAATGGTCGTTCCGCGACGTCTGACAATTTTTTGAGGATTATTTGAGATAGATTTGTAGGTATATTGCTGTAGTGACAGGTTGTCAGCCCATCGCCTAAATTACAATATACTGAAACCCTCGGATCCCTTAGCTGGTTTTTACAGCATGCCCAGGAGGAAATGCAGCTGGCACATTCTATGTTTAATATTCACTTGCATTGCATTAATAAAATCAGCATCGCTCTCCTCCCACGCCAAATGATTAATATCGTTAAATCAAACAAACAGCTTTCATTCTGACCCGGCGACACAATTACTCAAAAAACTAACATGGTTTCTTATCACAGTTGTCAAAACAGTGTGTCGTACTACGGAATACACAACACACGGTGGGTGAAAAATGATTCGCGACATTGAACATACCTTAATGCAAGGTATCTCGCAATCGTCCGGCCGCAATCGGACGGACAGGCTAACATTAATAATATTAGTCATTGTGACGCTGGCTGATACACATCTCATACCTTTGTACATCTCAGGTCATATGCTAAATGGCGTGGTTGAAATGCCTGAGGTTGAAAAGCATTATATTCTTATCAGTTCGAACTTAGGCCCGTATTTAAAGTCAGCACTTGAGACTAACAGCGAGTTTGAGTCCGTATTTGAAATGTCATTTCAGTATAAAACTGCCTGTCAAATCCCTACTTAATATTACTCTCAAACTTGAGATCGCTTTATAAATACGAGCCTTAGAAGTACTCTTTGTCGACTAAACTTCTGATGGTCTATGACTTACTAGGCTCTGTGATTACTCAGTAAAAAAAAGGTAGAATATTTTCCGCTTTTATTTTCAGTCAGCACGGTCCCTCACACGCCTAGCAATCGGGAACGTCTGTATCAAAACTGCGTATAAAGCGAAATATTCGGACAGAATGATTTATATGCTCAGCCTCCGATACGCAATACCCGCGACCTACAAACTAAGCAACCTTCACATTTTTCGACACTCCTTTGTTAGCACGTGGTGGAAGTGAACGCTCCCTCGCAGGTTCGGCTGTCGTGTCATTGGTGCTCAGATCATTTATCATCGCTCAATACTGCCATCAAACCGAGCGGCGTCTAGCTGGCGCTTGCAGCTCGAATACATTCACGCAGAATTTTTCTATTTTAATATCACGTTCTGGTTTTTCTTTCGATTCTATATGATAACTTTGAACTAGGATCCGATCCTTAAATGAGGTATATTCTAATGACCTACTCATCAAATATTCCGATTAAATATCATTCTGTTAAAATTTAACTATCTGTTGACCATTACCTATTCGGGATGTCAAGTATATTTTTGGAGATATTTTACTGGCTCGTCTAACTTAGAACATCATGTGTCCCTGCATTATAGTTTTTATTTTAGCTCAGTTTTAAATATCAAGTACTAGCATAAAGTTACCCTATTATGAATAGTTAAAAAGCAAAACTCAAGTGTTATCATCATAATTTATTTTATCATTTTCACCAATTTTTCAAATTTAATACATTTTTACTTCATACAGTAGAATAATTTAAATGATCAAGTAGCATACTTTCCTAGAGTTCTCATTTAAATTGGAATGAACGATAAACATTTATTTATATTTAGTTTTAAAGAAATAACACAACTAATAAAGAGAAATATGTTACAAAATGAATGATTGGGAAAATTAAGCCACATCCTATTGCACAGAAAAAAATACAATTAAAGCGAGATTAACAAAAGAAAATGGACATAAATCATTACTTTAGTAAACTTTATTTATTAAGTTATTCTAGAATGATACATCTAATATTTACAAACAATAAATAATGTAACGTATGAACCAGTCGAGGAAATAAAAAAAAAATCCAAACATACCAGAAAGTAATCAAATATACTAACTCAAATCGCGCTGTTCCACTTAAGAATAAATTTAACAAAATATCACAGTTGACCACGACGTTTCTAATAAAATGTGACAACAAACAAATATTAATCGATGACATGAGGAATCGTGTTAATATAAGAACAAAAGCAATGAAAATTTATTTTGAAACAACCATAGTTCACTTAAAGGAAGAAGTCAAAAATTATTTAACCACTAAGCATATTTTTAAGTACATTTTACAAATACGACATTAAAGATTTTTAAAGTAGGTACGCAATAGAGCCACATGATGTATCAATCGGTATCGTTTGTGGAAACTTTTAAAAATCACTAACTATTTATATTCTAAAAAATATCATTACGTTACGTAAACCGTATTTATAAATTGATAATTACTTTGTTATTTACAACTAAAGACAGGAACATAAAACAGTTCTTCGGGAAGTTTACTGAAATATATTAAACTTTTTACGATAATCTACTAAACGACGAATTACTTTATGTACAATTAATTAAGAAGGAATATCTATCTATTCACATTTCCTAAAGTTACTGAGCTTAATTTATCTAGTTAAGTTCACAGCGCTTTTACAAGCCCTTTCTAAGTCATATTCGTATTGTGTTCTCGTAACAGAAAAAAATGTCTTCATCTAATAATTAATTTGATACATTTTACCTGTTCATTATTATGTTGTTCGATATCAGCAAGAAATACATTATCCCTGTACATTCCGAATTTGTTTTATTTTGAAAAAGTGTCTCTGTTGAAACACATAAATGATTTTAAGATTATTGAGCCATCAATAAATTTTACAATGATTCTTAATTCTTTAAATTAAACCTCTATCCAACGTGATTTACATTATTTGGTAAATCAGAATTTCTTACAATTTTAGGAATAATATGTGTATCGAATCATATCTTATGACTAGGTAAAATCTTTCTACTCAAATATTTTAACACCCTTTTATCGAATTTAAGGTCTAACAATAAGAAACCATAAATAATGATAAACAGTTTTTGAAAGTTCATTTGGTTGTTTTGCAAAGTTACTAAAATTAATTTGACATACTGAGCGAGCACGGTTTATTGTATATTTAGTGATGGGTAAAATTTCCTTAAAATTAACACTTGTAGTAGTATTCTTGATTTAAAGTCTCTTCATGTAGTTCATTTAGTTTCACGATATTTTCAAGCACAAACACTGTCATTTCAATTGTCACTTGTATCGTTCCAACAACAATTTTAACAAATTGGACTACACTAGAAATTTTTCGGACAGCGAATAACTGATCCAGTCTGGTTGCTGTAGCATCAACCTTACTTACATAGTTATATGTGAGTAATGTTAGATACTACATCCAACCCCGTCTTACTGACGGATGACTGTCTAGTTCAATAAATCAGTTATCCGCTGTTCGAAAAATTCCACTGATCCTATGCGGAGAGGTGCGCAAACTGACTCGGGTGAAGGTCGAACTGGTAGGGGTGGCCGTACGGATTCATATGGTACGGCACGATGTTCATCGATGCCATCTTGTGCTCTTTCTTCCACTTCATGCGCCGGTTCTGGAACCAGATCTTGATCTGCCGCTCCGTGAGGCAGAGCGCGTGTGCGATCTCGATCCGTCTCCTCCGCGTCAGGTACCGGTTGAAGTGGAACTCCTTCTCCAGCTCGAGCGTCTGGTACCGAGTGTACGACGTCCTCTGCCTCTTCGTCTCCCCGTTTGCATTCACCGTACCTGGAAGCGAAAAATAATATATAATTAGTAACAGAACAAGTTCCCCTGTTGCACAAGTTCGTTAAGTATTATTCTGGTCACAAAACGCGAGGCATGTTAATATTTAGAACTGAATGTCCGTTTGAGCGCCAATGAATAGTTGGCTCGATCGACTTCGTGCCTTGCCACGCTTGCTCGATTGTGATGTACAGCTTGCGGCAACACGTTTGATTCAAAACAAGAATTCTATTCAGAAATCCAAACACTATTGTGCAATTAATTTTAATTTATGGTCCCGGGCTGTCCCATTTTTCTTAATTTATATCGTGCTACTCGCCACATTATGACATCTTTTCTAAATACTGCGCTGGCACATGTTAGTTCCTGTGTTGCTGAGCATCGAGAGACAATCCGATCTATATAATTTATCCTTTCAGATTGTGTAACAATTTATATCTTGAGTGTGTTTCTTTTGTACTCTGTACCGACCTCATATCTAATTGCGATCTTAACCCACCAAATGTTATGTTAGCGCATTTCTGCTATATTGCTGTTGACTCTGACATGTTTTCGCGAGACACTCAAGTGTGCACTATAAAATTGGTATGTGGGATATCAAAGGAGAGGCTGGCGTGTCTGTAGTGGTAGTGGTGCGGCGGTGCGGCAGCAAGTCATGGGTTGCATACCGCACCTGTCACGCCGTGTCGACGGCCGGCCCACCACTTGGTCCGGCTTGGCCCTCAGCCAGCAACCGTGATCGATACGCGGCTTGTCTCGGGTGTGTCTACCAAATTAAACTGTGTCATTTGTTATATATTTATTTAACCAGCCTCGACCACTAATGAGTTAAATTCATACACTCGTAATTACCAACATCATAACCCCAGAGATGAAGCCAGCGGCAGCTGGGTCTTTATACGACGATGAATAGCTAATGTATCCCATAAGAGACAAAATAGTCTCACCAGAAGCATTAATTTTACGAAACAATTGAACCGCTGGTGAATAAAACAGTAATAAATTCAGTTCGAGCGCCGGATACTTTCCCTTATTCCATCAAAGATGTCAAACCCGTGTCAATAAAGATGTTTAAGAAAGTATAAATATTCGATGTGTGCTCGGGTTAAGATACAAGTGAAGCGGCAGCAAAAACCCTACGGATTGAAATGTTAGTGACAGCTTGATGCACAAACAACTGACTGACAGCATTATTTTAACATAATCCTTGTACAGAAACGAAACGAATGGACGCAATATGAACATTTGAATTTCAATGTGAATTCTCAAATATGGTGATGTTGATTAATGCCCTTACATCACGTTTCTAATTTAAATGCTTTATAATCATGTGACAAGTATCAACTTCCATACATACATATAGTCAAGCCTTTATCCCTAATGGGGTAGACAGAGCGTAAACGACCTAAACAAAGGTCGTGCCGCCACGTCTGACAAAGTTTTGAGGGTTATTTAAGATATTTTTGTAGGTATATTGCTGTAGTGACAGGTTGTCAGCCCATCGCCTAAATTACAATATACTGAAACCCTCGGTTCCTTTAGCTGGTTTCTACAGCACCCGGGAGGAAATGCAGCTGGCACATTGTATGTTTTTCTATCAGCTTCCTATTGCTAATATTTAAATATTCAATAAAAAACACGACAAGCAAAAACTACCTTCCAAATTTTCTTTTTATTTTCCCAAGCCTGATAATTAATTTTACTCATTTATCAACATCAGCCAATAAACACATTTATCATATTTTTGATATTTTTTCCAGTATCTTGAAATTTAATTGTTACCGATTTGCTAGTGCCCCAGAAAAAAAAATACAACAAGTCTTGACCATTATTCATGAGATACCTAATAATTTGATAGTTTTTGACTATTTGTCAATACACCTTGAACTTAGATTTATTAGGTTCTACTGTTCCTGACAAATGAAGTTTGCACTCAGTACCAATATTTTTCAAAACGATATTCACAGAATATAATTCTAGGTCACAGGCCATTTGGTATTCTGTCTGCCTGTGTCTAGACATACCTATTGCATGGTCGAATTTAAAGCGAATGACATCGCATTATGTATGGATGAGACTGAAATTTGAAAACTAAAGTAGGCACTGTCTACAGACTATTTTATAAAACCTTCCTTTTTGAAGTTAATGTAATAATTTATTTGATATTTATTTTAAGGATGATCAGATGATGTATTTTTTCAATATTTTCGAAAATAATTTCTTATTTTCTAGATTCTATTAAAAATGCATCTAATTTGTTATTAGGATATTTTATATATAAAATAGGCTTTGACGATTGACTTTGTTGAATAGCTGTTATAGTTTTTATACAATCCTATTTAATTTTATCTCTTACATACAAGATCTACATGAATTCTAAATCTGGCCACGAAATATTAATCATTACAGTCGTTTAGAATATTTTTTCTTATCAACTATTTTATCTTTCCATCAACGTAGGTACTAAAACGGCATGTGACTCCAGTTATGCCAACATAAAAATGTTCAACGATAAAACATCAAAGAGGACTTGACTAATGGCATCTAGATGAAAACAGAATACACGCAATAAAAATGTCACAAATAGTTTTTATTTGTGGCTATATAGACCGTGTAATTGTTAATTTTATCGTTATGTAAATAGCTTCTTAAATCATATTGTTTTTTTTTTCCGAGTCATATTTTCTTTTAAGTTAATATACTATTTTCCTACATGTCAAATCAGAAGCTTATTATGATATGTCAAAAACGCTTTTATTTTGGAAAATACTTGGTTATGACGTCACTTACTGAGGTAAATAGTGAGTACTCTAATCAATAACATCTATATTTTTTACTCGTTTATAAATCTAAACGTGCATTTATTAAAATGATGAATGTGATAGATACAGTCTTTAAGCCATCAGTTTTAAGTATAAACGTTTTGATGTTTTTTAGCCACCTCAACACTTTTTCCGTAAAAAACGATGGCAATCTTACAGACTCATAAATATAGATTATGCAGAAAAAAAAACAAAATGTGAATGAATAGCAGGTAATGTAATCAGTAACCAAGGAGTCTAGGTAGGCAGTGAATCTATAACATCTGCTTATTACAAGACAGTCAGTGCATCGACAAACAGGTCATAGGAAGATGCCCGATACATAAGCATAAGCAGACAGACACATCAATCTCAAACCGCTGAAGATTTTTTTAAATTTGGAACCAGACGAACTTTGAATTTCTAATATGTGTTTCCGGGATGACATCAGGAGGTGCAGAGTGCATAAAATATACTGCCTAAATCTGGATAGAAGATATCTAGATAAAACCGTCTTAATTTTGAAAAAGAAAAAGTTTTTGGCCCCTGATCTCCTCCTTTTTATTTAGATACCAATAACAGTTAAAAACAATAGCAACGCAATAATGTTATAATAAAAACAATCATTGATTTGAATATCACCCCATGAAATTTGGAAATCTTCCATGCTGGACTGGGAGAGATAGAAAAACATAGAATGTTCCAGCTGCCCTTCCTCCCGGGCATGCTGTAGAAGTCAGCAAAAGGGATTCGAGGGTTACAGTGTATTGTAATTTAGGCGATGGGTTGACAACCTGTCACTACAGCAATACACATTACAATCTAAAATTTTCCTCAATTTTTGTCAGACGTGGCGAAAGCGCTTTTCACGAGGCGTTTTATGCTCTGCCTACCCCGTAAGGGATGAAGGCGTGATTTTATTTATGTATGTATGTAAATTTGGAAATAAGACTAGGGATATGATGATGATGATGTGCCAAATAGCCTCTTTCGAAAATTTACCGGTAAAACCTTCTTGAAACAACATCACAGTTAAAATGTTCCACAATGTATACCAAACAATTTATAATTTACTTCCTAACTGGTGCTAGTTCACCTGCGCTGTTGTCAACGTCCACCAACTTAACTAGTCTATCACTTGTCATTTCTTTGACAGTCGTAAGGTGCCATGACACATGGGAATTTAAAGTCTTCCTGCTCCTAGCCTTACTATTTTCTTAAACTTCTGCAAGGCTACCAGCTGTATCTATTTTAGACTCTATGGCTATACTATTAAGTGTTTCAATGGTATCTCGAGTGGAATGGTATTGATTGATAGGTGTAGATGTAATATATCTATCATTATGATGATGAATTGTTCGCACTGTACAAACATGTTGATATTGTCGTGTCTAGTATTCTGTGTTACTTTGTGTTTTCTTTCATATTATGAAGTTGTTTTACTTGTTTGCAATTTCTCTTCAAAAGGTCATTTTAAATAGCCTTTTAATCCTACAAAAACCATAACATTTACTACAAATCTATTTACTTATATCGAGCTAACGCTTAAGCCGTTCTGGTTTGCGTGACACAATATTAAATGGAACTACAACCTTCTCTACACATATTTCAAAGCAGTATACAATATGAAACGGTATTGCCACCAATATAAAGTCTTATTTGCATTACTCGACACTAAGGCAAAAGGTAAACCTCAAGGTAATTATTTTTACATGTCTACTATCGCAAGACTTCGCTTTTTGAAGCTACCCGCACTTTATTTTATTTTTATGTAGTGGTATTTTTTCTTTTGGCCTGTATCTCCGTAGAGATATCACTGTAATGTGTCAACTTGTCCCGCGGCGCCACTTTACGAAACTTTTGATTTACTTTGCGTGGGTTTTCACTTTTTGGTTCCAAATGAAGCGATTTATCTTTATTTTCTTTTTTGTCACTTAAACGAAACCGTGAACCATTCACGCTTTCTAGAACATTTTGGTAATGTAATTTCAGTAACGTGAGCCCTTGTTAATCTAAACGAGTATTGGTTGCATCAATAGCGTTTACGATAAGTAGATAATCGGACGCTCGTACAAATTAATACCACGACTCATTTTATAGAACTACTCTATACTATGTACGTGAAAACCATTGCGTTTGAAATTTGCGCGTAATATGATAATTATAGCCTTGTTGAAATGTGCCTCCCTCGAAAGATGTCGTCGCCCAACCGCCCAGCCCGCCAGATCATGTTCAGTTACAGCAAATGTCACTGCCTCTCTACATTTCCTACTTATTATTTGGCTCGTTGCCTTTACGTTATTAACCTGGGCGTAGTAAAATGAAATTAATGGTATGTTTTCTTACATTGATAATAAAAAGTATGACACATTACGTTATACTTTTAAGCTTCACTGAACAAGACTGAGTAGTTAAGCTAAAAGATGGCGATTATATAACAGCCAAACAAAAATGAAGAAAGAATGGTACCCAAAAACAGGTACCAAATAAACATAATGCGAAATCACCTAAGTAACTAGATACCCAGCAGTTTATCAATAACAATAATAAAAGGATCAATAATGGCGAATCCCATTCGCGGTGCGCAAGAGCAGCTTATAATCGCGCCATAAAAAGAGAACCCCGAGATTGGCCGATTGGAAGCCGAGCGCACGAAGCCAACCGCGTTTAAGAGCGGATTTCTCACGTTCCCAGTGAGCAGTAATCACGACGTGGAAATATTAAGGACACTAATATCTTGTACACATTTACATAACACGCAATAAATCTAGATGCGTGGACGCAACGGCGCGTTTCAGACGGCGCCGTTGATAAATTCTTATTGGTGGTTTTTCGATAGTCTATTTCGGCGAGACGGTGGCCGTGTCGACAATCTCGGATTGTTGTCGGACCGTTCTCTTTGGGCACACAATCGGACTGTAGACAGATCTTTACGCATTACGGAGATTATATGAAATTTAACACATGGGTGATTGGTCCACAAGGAACATAAATTGGTTTTACCGAACTAATTTATCTTAAAAGATTTCATAATACAAAGAGTATTTTATGTTTCCGTGTTTACTGTGAACCTAGCCCTATGATCCGTGGACTTCTTTTGACTAATACCAACTTATCAACACTTAGAAACGATCACGATCTTAGAACGTGAACATCAAGTATGAGTCTCGCCCTATTTTATAGTAGATATGTAGTTAGGTATAGCATGAGTAATAATTACTTATATACTGATCTATGCAAAATACAAATCTTTTACATTAGTTAATTGACTGTAAATTTATAAATGGTAACAAAGAGTAAAGGCAATAAAACAAATGCTAATAAGTAGGCATATATAAAGAGACAAGTTGAAGAAAATTATAATTAAATAGCCATTTACACGTTCAAGTATGCAAATTTAACATTCAGTCAAATCGTTCTTGACAATCTGTCAACTACTTATACAAACACATTTGTCTGAATACGTTAACTCGATTATACAGGTTGATCATAATGTGAAACAACCATTCCAGATCCAAAGATGTTGGTTTAAAATATACTACGTTTTTAGAGTGCATTTTTGGATTTGACAATCGAATGGGATCAGAAAAAAAAATGTCCTAACTCGCATTGTAAGCTCAGTTTGGAATACTTTTAATAACCATATTTTAATTGAATACTGATTACATACCGCACAGATTTCAACAGGTATCCGTGACACGCAGCAACGTTTAGCAATGTTTTTAATATGTTAAATAACGATGGCTAGGATAGGACGCTGATTAGAAATTAGTCTAAGCCATGCCAGAGACTTAAATTATGATGGTATGAAAACTCTGATAAATACTAGAATCAGTCATTAATGCTAGATTCGTATATTTACCCAATAAGGAAACAAAATACAGTTCAAACAAAAATAAGGGCCGCAATTTGCTTTTAAACACCATGTATCAAACATAACCTTAGATCAAATCTCGAAGAGTAATCGGCTATCTATCTAACCCCCTATTCATCTTTTAGTTAGTAGTTTACCAGAAACCTGTTCTACTGAGCTTTAAGGAAGCAAGTAAACTCTCGCTACGGGGAAACATAAGGTTATATGATTTATTATTGATTTATTGCATAAGACCTTGCTTAATAAATCAACGTATCGTGCATTGATTGTCGAAACCTTGCGATAGGATTACGGAAGGGAAATTGACACCTATTGAGAGTGAAAATTCCCTCTTAAGTATAAGAGTGTATCTTGGACGATGACATAGCGGTTATAAAACACCTTTTAATCAGAAGAGAGAAAGAGACACTGATTTCGACACAGAAAAAATATATATTTAACTAAAGACATTGTTCCACATAAATTGAACAAAGATACATCCAAGCGTAAAGCATTCCCTAAAAAGTAAACTGTAACGGGTGAAAGCTCAACAGGTAAACATCAAAGCGAAGATCAAATGAAAACAAAAGATAAAGTATCTGCAGATACTGGGCGCTTCCTAAACGCCAGGCCACGATTACCACGGCCCGAGACCGAGACCGGCCATAATTTAAAAAATATCGCCCAGTAAATGATGCCATAAATTAACTTTAATAATACGTACGCCCAACGCAACGGCATCATGTGCAGAAAGCTAATTGAATATTAATTTCATAATAAATCTGGTCGAACGAGTCTTTGACTTTTTATTTATAACTTAACTCGGATGTAGCAATAGATCTACATGCAGTAAGTGTTATCGTTTATGGTTAGAATATTGTTTTTGCTCATAACACTTTTATTATAATAAGTTCTAAATAAGTAAGTATAAGGAAAACGATGATTAGCTACAATTTTAAGTATACCTTAACACTGGTCTTGACGATACAGTGGATTATGGACCGAACTTATCCAAGACTCCTTAAAGTACACACAACAGGTACACACTAATCTTATTTTGGTACCGGATTCTAATGCGAGATGATCGCAAGTCAAAAAGCCACTTAGACCCTGTAGTCTAGAGTTAAAATGAATCTTATCCACAGGCAAACCTATGATGCTGTGGACCGGGATAGCCCGCTAAAAGGTGACTCCATGAAATTGATGCAACCTCATTATTTTCATAACATTTGAACATTTTTGGAAACAAACGAAAATAAAAGCTCATAAATTACTAGTTTCCAGTTTTAATGCAGCATTAGACAAAATGCACCTTCTAATGCATCGAGCCACACCTCTGGTGGCGACCATTACAAACACCTTCCGTTTTCGTAATTTATTACTTTTATCTCGAGCAGAGTCGCGGTCACTGCGCACAAACAAACGACATCTCCGACAATAAGACAAATCGACCGATTACACACTACCTGCGTGAGGTCCATTTCAGGCCCTTGCAAATTCACCAAAACCCAAGAAAACAATAATCACGATCACTTTAAAAGAGAGTAAAAGTATAATAGCAACGTTCAATGTGACGCATTAGCACATTAATTACTGTGACATTTGCTAAGAAAGGCTTTTCAAACTTTCTTTGCAGACAATGGGGCGAACGCGGAAAAAATCGGTCCTATGAATGCAAGTTGACCTTCGAGCAATGCACGCAAGCCGGGTTTTGCAACATTTGGTAATTTTCGCACAGACTGTGATTTATTAAGTCTGGAAGACAAGCTTTGTTGTAAAGTAACGCTAAAGTATAAAACCACGTTGTTTTTAAAAAGACCGCTTGCGGTGAATTTGTAACAGGGTTGAAATTTTAGAATGCAAAAACTTAGCATTCCTTTTGAAGACATAAATTAATGCATAAGGAACAAAACTTTAGTTCAAAGAAAGTGGCGAGTATATACGCATAAATGGCGAGTATAAAGACCTCGACGTTCGTGCGGATGTAAATGTACGATATAATGGGCCAGAAATAGAATATGATACCACAACATATACGTACTCTTTGGATATGGAGTGAGTGGAAACACATGGACTAGGACAATTGGAAATGAAAAGTAAAATATCTTCTGATGATGATGTAACGATAACGTCAAAGTGTCGGCAACGCGAGACTGGTGGCAGACGTTTATCAATTTGTAGCATTAATCTAAGACTAGATAAAGGCCACTACACGAGCACGGGTTCCGTCGAAAGAAATCTCCATACAAAACATTACTCGGGCGTGTTGAGCGATTTATGCGACGGCCGGGCTACGGAACAGTGTACCTCCTTATTGTATATTATTGTTGTGACACCGACTAATCTGTTGGCCGACTGATGAGCCAACTGCGGGGAAAGAAATAGTTTATGTTTAAGAACTGTTTTAGTTCAAGTAGGTACAACTGAAGTAGCTGATTTTTATCGGGCATGTTTTGCATAAAGTTTTGAAAGCTTCGTTCTAGCTAATATGAATGTTGGTAATGACTCTTCCAGCCAATTACAAGTTGAAGCAATCGATAATAAATGTCTCTTTAGGCTGTTAGTAGATCGATTAATCAAGTCAACTTTATACGGGATTTTCATCTTAGCGAGTGGATTTATGTAATCTGTGGTTCATAGCTGCGCATTCGCCCGTCGTCGAGTGACAGCGGTGATGCGCAGGCGCGCCTCCTCTTCAGCCCAATTGACAGCAGTCGGACATGTTTATTTGCGAAAACGGAAGGGTTACGAAATTTTCGGAAAATACTTCGAATCAAAGGGGAAATATAAATGAATCATATATGCACGAAGATATAGGATCAAGTGACGATACGTTTCTTTAATAATTAATACTATGCGTTAAGTTTTTATACTAAAGTTTTAGAAAAGTGTTTATAACAATGGTATATTTTCTGCACTGATTTTAGTCTAATTAAAAATAGTCGTCCATTATCATCAAAATTGTTCTAGGGAATATTATAATATTTATAATAAAAGCATTTATATTTACTTCCATGCTGGACTGGGAGCGAGAGAAAAACATAGAATGTGCCAGCTGCATTTCCTCCCGGGCATGCTGTAAAAACCAGCTAAGGGATCCGAGGGTTTCTGTATATTGCAATTTAGGCGACAGGCTGACAACCTGTCACTACTGCAATATATCTACAAATCTATCTTAAACAATCCTCCAAACTTTGTCAGACGTGGCGGAACGACCTTTGTTTAGGTCGTGTACGCTCTGCCTACCCCATTAGGGATAAAGGCGTGATTATATGTATGTATGTACGTATGTATATTTACTAACAATATTCTTTCTTGAGGGTTTCTCCTACAATTTATAGTTTTACTCCTGAATATGTTTTTTCAGTGTCTTTCTTTCAACCGATTCCCGTTTTAAATTTTCCTCCTAGCGACACTTACCTCCAAATTGTCTTAAACCAACTAAGTCTATTCACCTCAGCATTTTCCCAAAGATTTCGTAAACTTAGCGTGAAATGAAACGTTCGCCGACTCCCGCGCATGACATTTAAAAACAAACCGTCTTCGGCACTTGTCAGTATTCCGACGCGTGTTGCTCGCGAGATTTTGTTTAAACATGTTTTGACTGGCTAAATCGGTGCGTAAACCACTGTGCTTATTAAAGTATTATACATCATTAGCTCTTCCGGTGAGATTATAAAATTGATTTGATATTTTGTCTATAGACTACATCATCTTATTAAAGAGGATCGTTAAGAGGATTCAGAATGTTAACTCGACATATTTTTTGAATTGTCAGTGACAGTCAAGTAGATGGTGCAGCCGATGATAAAATGGCGTCTGAAGCCATAAAACCTTGTTTAGGGATTGACACTAGTGAAGAAGACAGCACTAAGGGCAAGGCAGATCCTGGGCTTCAAAGGTCTGTTTTTAATATTTACCAACTTTATATGATGATACTTCCATATATGATCATACTTCCATGCTGGCCTGGGAGCGAGAGAAAAATGCCAGATGCATCTCCTCCCGGGCATGCTGTAAAAACCAGCTAAGGGATCAGAGGGTTACAGTATATTGTAATTTAGGCGATGGGCTGACAACCTGTCACTACAGCAATATACCTACAATTCTATCTTAAATAACCCTCCAAATTTGCCAGACGTAGCGGAACGACCTTTGTTAGGCCGTTTACGCTCTGCCTACCCCATTAGGGATAAAGGCGTGATTATATGTATGTATGTATGTTTATATGATCATAGCCACAATGGTTTTGTATGACTTCATAACATAAGCCGACATATTAAAAAGTTATCAACGTTCGCACAGTTGTCTTTTTAATTACATTCAAATGTTTTATTCGCACCCTTCCCTGCTAGGAGGGTGTTTAATTTTATTAAGCGAGTATTCATAGAGTATAAAAAAGTGGTAATTATGAATCGAATAAGTATCAACACCACCTAGCGGCCCCCTAGAGAGATTGAGTAACATTAATCATACAGTACTTAATGATGTGTTTAGAACTCATCAGACTATGAAAACTTACGTGGTGACGCATTATAAAATGATAATATAGGTACCTAAATATGACCAAAATATTGTTGATAATTCTGAAAAAAGTTTAAAATTCTTGAGTCTGGGACAAAACTTTTAGCTTCTGCCAAAGAAGTAGATGAATTTGATCTTTCATCAAGAATGGTGTCGGAGCAAAAAATAATAAGAACATGAGATAATCTTACGAGGAAATACGAGCATACATTCTAGCGGGATAAGTATGTATTATAGAAGTTATTAATTACGGTGACCGTTTACCTTAAGACAGGTAGTGCTTTGTTTGCTCGTATTTCACCTTCTTCAGAAATAAATAAATGGGTACCTGCATTACGTAGGTAGGTTATTATAATATCAGCGATATTTCATCAGGAACATTCTAGTAGCCCTAGGTACCCTGCACGTGCGTGGCTCCGCCCATCCTCGCTGATAATAATTAACCAATTACAGAATGACAACCCATCGCCGCCATTTTAATTGGTTCACCGTTCGCTATGCATCGATTCATAAATCTAGGCGATACCAACCGATAAAACTGATCGGTTCAACATTGCTGGCGACTTTATAAATATACATTTCTGCCCATGGTTCACTCTTACAACGAGTGGAAGGTGAAAACACGCAATCTATTTGTAAAGAAATCGCCGCCATTATCAAGAGTCCGTTGCAAGGCCCAGCCCATTGCGTTCCTAGAAGTACTCACAACTGTTTATTGGTAGATACCAATGCTTATTTCGTCCTGCTGCTTTTAATTAAACTACAAAACTATTTGTTGTAATTTTGCAAGTTAATTATTAAAATACTGAATTAATTGGGTTGATTAACTACTTAATGAGGATTGTAATTAACATCTGCAAAAAATACAGAATTAGGCAGGTATCCTATCAATGTACAACATGTTGTACTTACTGATGAAACAAAAGTTCTAATTCCCGAATGAAAGTTCAAAAATAACAGATACAACCCCAAAAATAGACCGTTAGATGAGCACTTCGATCTATTAATCAAACCATCAATCTGCTATTGGCGTTTTAATTGCACAGTGTTTATTGCGCTTTAAAAGCGGGGAAACGAAACGCAACGATATTTTTTCCATATAACCATTAATATCTGTCGGTTTGTTTCCTTCACGCGAATCGACCCACTCTGTGGTTGGGGTAGTTTTGTAGAGATGTTGATGGAAGTGAAACGATGAAGAAGAATATTTAAATGCATTATTGACAAAAGATATAAAAAGGATTACAATTTTCATATGTTGGTTGCTAGCCATAGAAAGAATTTTGCTGATCCCACTTCTTATATCACTTTCAAATTCATGAAACTAATAAAACTGTACGTTTTTTAATTGAATTACTATTGATATGAATGTATGTTAGTATGTCACTGTTCATATTTTTAATAGAAGGTAGAAGTTAGCATTTAAATCTGAAATCAGAAATGCTAAAAGGGTAAGAATAAAAAAATACATATTTTGTTTTGTATTAAAAACGGCCAATACTTTAATCACTCACGTTTAGACCCAAAAGGGAACTGAAATGTTTTGAAAAACCGACCCTCTGTAACCCGCTAAAGCAATAAGCCATTGATCAGGCAAGTTCAAGAATTAATGAAGTGGCCACGTCGACCCCCGTCACATGTCGCTCCGTGTCTGAACTTGGACGTGCCACAGCGCCGGCCCGCTCAGGAATGTCTATACAAAACGTGTTGACTTTTCTGATCCCTAGTTGTTCTAGTATTTTCATTTTTTCTGCAATTTAAACTTTCCTTTGCCAAGTCCAGTTAAGCTGAATTCTAATGTCTTCCTTGGTCATATCCATGAATATACCAATCTCAAAAATAAATATTTTTTGAACTGAACTAGTACTATAATATAAAAAGAATTGAGCCAGCTGTTTTTTTTTGCCCAAGCATATAAGTATACTGCCAAAGTCAATAGACAGAGGTGTACCAGAGTATTTTGTGTTTTTCAATTGTGAGTCGATAAACTACCTAACAAGCTTTATTTAATACTAGCGACCCGCCCCGGCTTCGCACGGAAATTATCAGTGTTTCTTTACTATATTATGCATGTATTATACATATAAACCTTCCTCTTGAATCACTCTATCCACTAAAAGATCAGTTTTATCGGTTGGTATCGCCTAGATTTATGAATCGATGCATAGCGAAATAATCTGTGGGAATAACATATATAGGTATTTATTCTATGTATAGGTATGTAAGTATTTTTTTTTATTTATTAGTCTCTGTTAATGTTGCATTTTCTTGTTCCCTCAAAATTATGCACTTTCTCTTACTACCATTGGGTTGGCTGGAAGAGATCTCTTCATAGAGAAAAGTTCGCCCTTGCACACTATGTTTGTAAATTACATTTATTTTGTGTTTATGCAATAAAGTATAAGTATGTATAATAACATAAGTGTTATTTCGCAATGTTTGTTCTTATTGCAAAATTTGCCATGTAGTATTTAATAACAAGAATTCAATTTGTGCAACAGGGTTTTTGTAACAATGTACATCCATTATACATCGTGATCAGATTCCAGCTGTTTGAAGCTTCAGCGGCGATCAGAATGGGTTATTCTCAGTTTATACCATCGACATTTTAGTAAAAGTAACAATATAAAAAAATATGGGAGCTTAGTTATAAAATGCTGTTGAAATTATGATAGAGTACAAACAACTTCAAAAGTTATCCTTATTTTTTGTTTGGGAAATATGAGTATTAAAATCAGTATATAATTTTGCATATACTATCAAAGATTTGCGGAGTTTATCGACTCAAGTGCATTTAAAATATTGCTGACTAATAAACTCAAAATTGAGAGATAGAAAATTGACATAAGATGCGAACCTCAATTTCAGATTTGTTTCTTAAAGCAGCACAATTGAGTTAAGAGTAGATAAGAAGAACCCTAAAGTCCTCACAGACTATTAAGATTCCGTTTCGGTTCGTTGCATCGCTGGTTTATACTGCGCCGTTAATTTTGGCGGAAATTGAACTAAGAGCATGTATTGATTTTCTTACTTGTATGAAGATAATTTCTCTGTACGTAAATAATAAAAGAGCAACTCAATCAACTTTAACTAAAAAATATACCTGGTCAAACATAGGGCCGTATTTGTAATCAGCTCTCAAGAGTGACAGCGAGTTTGAGTTCGTAACAGAAATGTAATTTCAGCACAAACTGGCCAGTCAAATCCATACTTAATATTGCTCTCAAGTTTGAGATCGCTTTAAAAATACGAGCCATAGTTATTCTGAAGATGCAGGTCTGCATATGCAGGATGGTGAAGAAAGACATTGCTATACATGAGAAATGTACTGAGAAGAAATTAAAAGTTTTTACTCTCGAGATTTGACCAAAATTTATTGGTAACAGAAGAACATAGTACAAATATATTGCACTTCCAAATTCTTTGATAAACAATAAATTTAATTACAAAAGCATAATGAATAACAGACAACAGAGCCGCGGACAGATGTTTTGACAGCTTCAAAATTAATTGTGACATCACCCTGTCGTTAGGGCATCGCCCAGAAAGCTCTTCCGCTTCCACATCATTAATAAAATGAGCAATAGTCGAAATATTTATCAATGGCATAATCGATACAGAAACAATTATAACCACATCCATCAAAATTCCGAACTAAACTTTGCATCTACGGTTTTTGAATTCTTCAACCCTTGCAATTCATTCTGAACTCTTTTCCATTTTGGTTAAAGACTAAAGTTTACTGTTGATATTCTTGATAGACTGCCAAACGAAAAGAAAGCGTAGCAACCGTGTCCATAAGTCACAGAATTGTATGAAGCTGCGCCACAATTGGAGTACTGTCTGGTATCGAGTAACATTAAAATTCTTATCTGTGGTCTGTCACACAACGAGAACGTCAAAGTTGGAAGTGAAGAACGCATGTAATTAATAGTCGATGATACGCGAGGATCGTAAACAAAAGCCGTGATAAATGGATTAAAGGTTTGATAGCAGATAATAGGTGCGGCACTAAATCGTGGTTTCGTAAGCGGGCGGTCAGTTTTTAGACAAGTTTGATTGACCGACTTTGATACAGTACGTGAATTTGAATAGTGTGGTATCGATTTGTTTTGTTTTTTGCTGGACTTCGTGTTTGAAGCGGTTTGTCGCCAGTGAAATATTGCTTTATGTGCATCAAACTTTAATAGCATGGTGTTGAAAAATGTACCTATCTCAGTTCAAGTTTTAGAAAACAATTCAAATAACATTAATTTTAAAGACTTACCAAGTAACCAATCAGAAAAAGTACGCAAAATTCATACATACATATAACCACACCTTTATCACTAATGGGGTAGGCAGAGTGTAAATGATCTGAACAAAAGTGGTTTCGCCACGTCTGACAAAGTTTTGAGTGTTATTTCTTATTTAATATAGATGTTTATGTACACCTATTGCTGTCGTGACAGGCTGTCAACCCATCGCCTAAATTGCAATATACATAAACCCTCGGATCCCTTAGCTAGTTTTTACAGCATGCCCGGGAGGAAATGCAGCTGGCACATTCTATGTTTTTCTTTCGCTCCTAGTCACTCAAGGAAAAAGAACAATTTCAGAAAAATATTACCCTTTTAAATATTTTTAACTTAATGACATTGATTGTCAGTAAATTGTATGTTAGCTAACAGTTCGGTGGGTATTGTCAAAAATGTCATTAGTAGTATATTTTTACCTTTATTGATTACATTTGAGAGTAATACGTGATGGGTCTTTGATCATAGGTGGGAACTAGGTTGATGATAGTAAAGTGATTGATATTATGTACTTATTTAGCCGTCGATAAGATCATTGTTTAACCTTTCACCTTCGTGATCGAATCTGAAAGTCATTGAGATCTGAAAGATGGTCCATGTGGGCTGATTTACATAATGACTGTCAGTATTTGATGATAGTTTACAAAACTACTAACTTGTTTAGAATTATTAACTGGAAAATGAAGACCAGTAGGTAGAGATTCAGAATATACCTACGATCATAACTCGCAACGAAATAACCTCAACACGTGTGGCTCCAACAAAATCAAATTAAAATCATGTTTGATAAGATCGAGTGGCGGTTATGGAAATTTATGACTATATTACCTGCGCGGGCGCATCGCATCGTCCGACAAAAACCAGGGCCGGACCGGACTACGCAATTATTTATGGCGTCCGCAAACTGATTATAGTTTACGAGCGTTTCACTGGATACGCCTCTGGCGCGAAACGGTGGTGCATGCCTAATGTGCTGCAAAAGTGGCGTCATAATATTTTATAGAAAAACAAAAACTAGATTCTATAAACTGAATTATTTTATAGCGCGTTTAAAATGCCTACTGTTTAATGTATCGCAGCGAGAAACAAGAATGTGGGAAAGAAACGCTCGGTCGAGAGATCACAAAAATGTGTTGGCCGCGAAAGATACAGAAATAAATCAGACAGATGACAATTTAAAGTGGTTAACCCACTAACTGTGACCATTTTAGATACCTTGATCAGATCTTGTCGAAATCCACAGGGTAAACAAGGCACTCTTGTTTCGACCCTATCTCATGAAGCTTGGAGTCGAAAATTGAATGTTATCAAATGAATTAGTGGGTGTTTGTTCTTAAGTCTTTAAGACGCCGGTAGATTTATGTTTTTATTTAAGAATTAATGATAGAGTGTGAGTAATCGTAGTTATGCTAATTTACGCGTTCTGAAATTGATTTCGGTCATAAAGCACGATCTATTTGAATAATTTATACATTAATGGTGATCTCTATTGATAATCTACTGATAAATTTTAGTCGAAAATATTGTTATTCTTACATAAACTAAATTTTAATACATGTTATTTTGTCATAGTCCATAGAAAAAAAAATGCGATTTTATTCAATATTACTCTCCAATTTGGCTTTAAACACAGATAATAAAAGCAGCTGGCGCCAGCACTCCACTCTATACTTTACGATCTGTTAAAAGACCGAATTCGCTGTCCAAATTAACACGAAATAAAAACGAAATCGATGCACACAAAAAATAAGCGAAGGTACAAGATAAAAGCTTAAAAAAGGTCCACGTCAAAACATTTGATTGTATTAATATTTATAGACTCCGTACCGCCGCAGGAAAGACGAGAGATGGAAGAAAAAAAAAATGTTTATCAGCCCGTTTAGCTTTTAAGGAAACCGCGAATCCTTTGTAAAAAGATATTTATGGACTTGAAAACAATTGTAGTGTTACTATTATATCAGATTTGACAGCAATAACAGTATTATATTGTTTTTTGTGGCGGTCATGAGATGAAGACGTTAGTTCATACTGTTTAAGTAACAATGGTGGGTATATTGTGCGCGAAGTTGCCTTTGCGCAGGGAAATGTCAGTGTTTTTGTGTTCGAGGCATGCTGAGACAGTTTAGGAAGATAAGACTTTATAATAGAGCATTATTATACCGTCATAATGGTTCTGGAAGTTTTGTTTGAAATAAAACTAACTCTAGGCTTGCATGTTTCCGCCAGTTTTAGAAAGGAATTCCTAAACATTTTGTTAATGTTTGCAAAGTTAATGACGATATTTGTATTTTATGGATATGTTTGTCAAATACTGATATGATATTTGTCAAATAAAAATATGAAACAAAAGAGTAAAATGAATAATTTTACATACATACATATAATCACGCCTTTATCCCTAATGGGGAAGACAAAGTTTTGAAGGTTATTTTAGATAGACTTGTAGGTATACTGTTGTAGTGACAGGTTGTCAGGCCATCGCCTAAATTACAATATACTGAAACCCTCGGACTCTTAGCTGGCTTTTACAGCATACCCGGGAGGAAATGCAGCTGGCACATTCTATGTTTTTTTTCTCGCTCCCAGGCCAGCATCGAAAAAATACGTGTATCTAAAGGTACAAGTACTCACAATAAGTACATAAGTCCCACTCACACTTCCAGATTGCATTGAGTAACGAGCCGGGATGCCTATGCTAATGTAGAACGCAGAAACATGTGCGTATGCGCAGCGCGGTCTTATGGGAACTACATCTAGCAAGCGCATGCCTTATTGAAAACGAATTAAAATTGTCGGTGAACATTGAGTGGTTTCTTTGTGTACTTTTTTGTACATACATACATATAATCACGCCTTTATCTCTAATGGGGTAGGCAGAGCGTAAACGATCTAAACAAAGGTCGTTCCACCACATCTGACAAAGTTTTGGGGTTAAAGGTAGATTTGTATATTGCTATAGTGACAGGTTGTCAGCCCATCGTCTAAATTGCAATATAGAAACCCTCGGAACTCTTAGCTGATTTTTACAGCATGCCCGGGAGGAAATGAAGCTGTATATATAATAAGCTGACTTTAGAAGTTGTTAATATTACTATACCACTCTGTAGAACTAGAGATAACGAATATCAAACGATTGTATCTAGAAATGCTATTGCTGATCTAGATACCTAGATAATAATAGATTGTATCTCAAACAAATTGCAATGCTAGAAATGTGCATACCTAGTATTGCTAATAACTATAAACTGCCTCCATGATCTAGTGGCTAGTGCCATGGACTCCCGATCCGGAGGTCCTTATGCATTTAATTTACTTTAAGTAGTCTCTAAGTTATTGTTTTTCTGTTAAGTTTAGTAGAGCGTGTCAAAACTTCTATATACTTTATAGTAATTATAAGTTTTTCATCACTATACACCCTTTAAATGAAATTCAGAAGGCTACCATGTAAAAACGCAGGTTTTAGTATTACAACGATTTACTTAATAGCAAGTAATGTTGGAAAAACGCGCCACGCCATACAATGGCTGTGTAATTGCTAATTAAATGTAATGATGAGTTTAATAGCAGACATCGTGGAAACGTCGATCTGACGATTATACACAAAAAACTGGGAATGAATATTTAAGTGTTTTTAACGCAGAAACGTACATTACATTATGGACTCGATTTTAGCTTGCCGGCTTAAACTAAAATTAAAACATATTTGCATTTTTAAGACTTAAAACATTGAAAAGAACAGGAGATCTATTCTCTCCGGTTTTTGAATAATAGATATGATATGGCGGAATTGACAGAAATACTGGGGAAACTAGGGAGAAACGTGTAAAAGCGCGTCAATATCTAACAGACAAAGTATAAAACTTAAGTTTTAATCGGATGTCCTTTTTCAATTTTATTATTTTGAAAGTGACAAGATAGATTTAAATTTTAGTTTAAGCTGGTGCTATCTAGAATCGGGCCCAATATATAGATTTATTTTTTCAAGAAATTATCCAAGTAAGAAAACCCACTGAGTAAGCTTCAACTACGTTTCTTATTTTTTAAATACCATGGTCAACTATCGCTATATTGTGAGGATATTATTTATTTATTGTTCCACCGATATAATTTTCAAAATAGGTAATCAATAAATATGTAATAAATATGAATAGAAAATCATTAGAAAATGATGGTCATAACCAGAGGTCGGAAATTCGGGTGCAAAAAAAGTAAAAACCCACTGTTGGAGCTACTAAGAGTTGCTACAACCACCTTTTTCAAGATTTTTAGGGCCCCAGTTTATTTAACCCGGCGTCGTTGACGCTGGGTAATATTTACCCGAGGTGATTTTAAGAGGGTATATTAATTTTTTCTGTCGTCCATCTTACTCATCCGCCAGTATAGCTGGAGATACAACTACCCTCTATTCGACTAATCGTTTACATCACTTTTACGCCGCTAGTGTAGTGAGATACAAGTGTTTGAATTCAAAACGGGTAAGTCTTACCCACCGTCATAGTTAGTGTTGTGTTTTCATGACATGTTCTTATTCGTGTTTATGGTTATTTTTATAGGTTATATTGTTTCTTTTTTTAGTTTTTGGTCACAAATGGCTTCAAGAAACCAAGATGAACGGATTTTGGAGGTTTTGGAGGAACCAGATTCTGATGAAGACGGGTCGGTGGCTGCTTCAGACATAGGAGATGTTGCTGAAGAACCTCCTCAAAAGATACCTGACACACGTGTTGTATATAGAAGATGTCAAATATGTCCGTCCAAAAAAGATAAAAAAACGAAACATACATGTCATGCATGCAAGATTTATGTATGCCCAGACCATTTGATTGCATACTGTGAAAATTGCAGCAGTTCCATGATGGTGAATAACGAAGAAGATGACTAAAGTTCTATTTTTTTTCTGTAAAATGTTGATTTGTTCTTTTTTTAAGTAGATAAGATGATTCTTTTCAAATATTAAACTAAATATCCTACCATAAGTTGTTTTCTAAGAAATGTCATGTTTTTCAAGTTGATTTTTCTAGTGTTTATGAAAAATAAGAAATAAAAAATATTTTCATAATTAATTGGTGCCATATTTTATTTTTTCACATACGTAAAGGTATTTTCTTTAATAAATAACAAATATATATATAAAAATTATTCACTAATTAATCGAAAACTATTCGAAATAAAATTCGGGTAAATATTACCCGATGTCACTGACCGCGTAATTTTGTTGACGTCAATGGCGCCGGGTTAACATCAATTCACTGTGAAACTGTCAACCGTAGAGAAAAAAATCTTTCTTGAAAGAGAAGTGAATATCTCTTAACCTATCTGATTTCACCATAAAAACAACTACTTGGCTTGGTCTTGAACAATTGTGTCCTACTAACTTCAACATCAATTTACCCTGAAACTATCAATCGTAGAGAAAAAATTACAAGAGTAAAAAGCGTTTATCTTGTCTTAACCTTGCCAATTACGAATTTTAATTTTAATTTACTCCGCAATTTTTTTTAAAGAAATAAAACGCTTTTGGGCCCCCGAGGGCCCCATTCAAATTTTTGTGTAAAAATAATAAAAGCATCGTAGAAATCATTTCTAAATGGTATTCAATAAAAATATCAAACAATCAAATGATATTTTTATATTTTTTATATTTTTCAGTACATTGAAAACACATTTCTACTTATATCTTTCAAATTAAAACAAATATAAAAAAATAATGCAAACACTTTCGACTTATATTGACGCAAAGAACACATTGGCATTACTAAAACAATTTAATAAAGAAAAATAAACTGGGGCCCTAAACATCTTGAAAAAGGTGGTTGTAGCAACTCTCAGTAGCTCCAACAGTGGGTTTTTACTTTTTTTGCACCCGAATTTCCGACCTCTGGTCATAACATATAATGTGTTTAGACAATTAAATTAAAGCAAAAAAGTATAACTTTTTATTACAATCTTGACACCAGCTAGACTTTTAATGTGCATCTCAAGTCGGTATGTGTTTTTGCATTTCCAACGCCTTTTTAGGTTCAACTTATTAATTTTTCATTATTAAAACTACTTTGCATATTATATTTTAGTGCCTATGCCTTCTTTCTTGGAAACGGAAATAGACTTGCGTGTAGAATTTTAAAATGGATCATAAATAACATTATTATGGTAAGAAATATAAGTACCAAACATGGTTTGGTACAAGTTATTTGCAGGTAAACTACCTATATAATAGAAATATTACATAGAAATATTATACTTTCATAAGAGCCCGATGGTGTAGAGGATAGGGCTGCTACCTCCTGAGCGGGGAGGTCGTGGTTCGAATCCCACCACGTACCAATGTGTTTTTCGGTTTTCGAATTTCATATGTACGTTTATTCGGCGCTTTTTCCGTGCTTCGGAAGGCACGTTAAGCCGTTGGTCCCGGTTAGTATCGTTTAATACCGTAGATATTAGTCGTTAAGCCATGTCAGAGGCCAGTGCTAAGCATTGGCGGCTTGAAAACTCTGATCTAATCTAGGATTGGGTCTGGTTTCCCTTCTGGGTTGCGGAGGTCAGATGGCAGTCGCTCTGTGTAAAAACCAGTACCCTCGTTCAATCCCCTAGATTAGGTAGCCGTCCCCGTGATATACGGGATAAGGCTAGGGAGATGGATCATACTTTCATGCTGGACTGAGAGTGATATAAAAAAATTGAATTGTTCTACTGCTTTTCTTTTCGACGTTCAAATCAGTAAATGGAAACAAGGGTAACAATGTATTTTATTGTAATTCAATCAATAACTGTGTGGTATGTCTTCCAAACTTGTCACACATAGAATTTAAAAAAAAAATAGATTGTAGATGCTCTACTGTCTCTGCCTACCCCATAACAGATACAGGTGTGACTACATAATGTTTTCGAATCACTTTTTCATATCTGTGGTTAAGTATGATAATTATTAGGACCAACTCATTGTCCGCTAGACCACAAGTGTTGTTGCTAAACCAATGAAAGATAGCAGCACTTTTCCCTATATTTTGCTGGGAGTCTTACTGCGGGAAACAACTCATTCCCACGGTAAAACTCATTTAGTCATGGGGTTGAAAATTAGTAAAACTTAAAGCTACTCAAGTTTCAAAGCGTTGCAAACCCAATGAAAAATAACAGCACCTTCCCCTATATTTGCTGGGAGTCTTATTGCGGGAAACAAATCATTCCCAAGTTAAAACTCATTTAGTCTTGGGGTTAAAACTAGTAATACTTAAAGCTACTCAAGTTTCAAACCGCTAACCCAATGCAAAATAACAGCTCCTTCCCCTATATTTGCTAGACTGCGGGAAACAACTCATTCCTACGGTAAAACTTATTTAATAGTTGGGTTGAAAACTAGTAATAGTTAAAGCTACTCAAGTTTCAAAGCGTTGCTAATAGAAAAATTGCTGCACTTTCCCCTATATTTGCTGGAAGTCCGAATACGGGAAATAACTCATTCCTACGGTAAAACTCATTTAGTAGTTGGGTTGAAAACTAGTAATAGTTAAAGCTACTCAAGTTTCAAGGCGTTGCTAACCCAATGAAAAATAGCAGCATCTTCCCCTATATTTTACTGGGGCTAAAAGTTGCCATCAATAATTGAAGTTGGTTCGTCCGCGTCTCTTGGGATCGAGGTTTAGCGAAGTCCCTCACATGAACTTCGGGTCTTACTCTACTGATACTTATTCAAAAATGTGGAAGTATATTTATTCCATGCTGGACTGGAAGCGAGAGAAAAACATAGAATGTGCCAGCTGCATTTTTTCCCAGGCATGCTGTAAAAACCAGCTAAGGGGAAAGGGTTAGTTTATTGCAATTTAGGCGATGGCCTGATGACCTGTCACTGCAGCAATATATCTCAAAAATCTCACAAATATATCTTAAATAACCCTCAAAACTTTGTCAGAAGTAAAACGTAGACGTAGACGGAACGGCTTTTGTTTAGGTCGTTTACGCTCTGCCTACCCCATCGGCTAATACGTTAATTTTTTTTTTACTAATCGCATAATAATTTAAACCTACATTTGTAAAGATGAGTCAAACAAATAAAAATAGTAAAAAAAAATGAAGAAGTAGCCAAAGATATTTTACTAAATTATTGTAGATTTTATGACCAAAACGAGAATTCCAATAAACTTACTATCAAACATCACTATCACATTAATTGAATTACCAATCGCAAGTACTCTTGAATTGAATATTTTTGCAACTCGCACGATCCACACAGCTGCATTAGCAGAATCAGCCACTTGAACTTTAAGTTCGCAATACGTCCAACAGCTTATTTCATAAAATTTATTGGTTGGGGTTGCAAAAAAACAAAATTGCTGGTAATGAAAACAGTGGTACATTCGCTGATTACCTTTTACCACTTGTTATTTACTTTTTTATGCTTTTAATAGTAGTTAATTTAGCTCAGCGAGTAGTAAAAATGGACAGGCCAAAAGGCGTGCTTCTTTAATTGTCTTGTACCTATTAAATACTATCTACTTTAATTATTTAAAAATTCTACCAAGACTAACGAAAAGAAGCTTGTTTCACTATTATTACACATTTGACTAGGAAGAGGAAGATATTCAAAATTAACTTTAAAAAAAATCACGAATTGATTATAAATTTTAATAATTCATAACAAACAGCCTGTAGATAAAACGAGTGGGCAAGGCAGATGGTAAACTGGCTTGTGAATTTTAACACGTACCACCTAATTACCATCAGAAACTTACCGGCCGTTTTGCATAATTCTTACCAACATTATAACCCGCCATGTATTTTAAATTGCAAGGCCATATTTACCTTCTGTCCTTCACAGGGTGTCCAGAAATTTATTTCTTGAAGACCTTTGTCGAAAGAAGCCTGGCTAAAGCCTAAAGGTTGATTTGACAAATACAATAATTTCAACGGGCTAGGCAGAGCGTTAAAGGCTTGTTGCCACTTACATTGATAGCCGGAAATAAAATCCGGCGTAGTCAGTCAGGTTCAAATTAATTTAAAGTAATTTTCCATTAGAAAGTAGATATTTTTATAGGTATGACTTTTTAGTTAATAGATTAGATGGTTAGTCTAATATATAAGTGTTAGTATTGTTGCAATATTTCTAGAACAAAAGAAAACAACCTTAACCTTAGAATCTTACTTAAATATCTAACGTATTTTCATACAATTCTTGTTTTACATTATGCAAAGTCACCGCATCCTATAAAACATAACGCAAAAACAAGCTCTAAAAAGGCATTCATATG
Source organism: Scrobipalpa costella (assembly GCA_949820665.1). Lineage (NCBI taxonomy): Eukaryota > Metazoa > Arthropoda > Insecta > Lepidoptera > Gelechiidae > Scrobipalpa > Scrobipalpa costella. Next base: position 17,148,465 of record OX463296.1, on the reverse strand, counting down.
CATAACATAGTATAAAATACTACATAGTATAAAATAAAATCGCTTTCTCAGTCCCTATATCCCTATGTATGCATACATCTTTAAAACTACGCAACGGATTTTGATGGGGTTTCTTTTACTAGATAGAGTGATTCAAGAGGAAGGTTTACATGTATAATACATGCATAATATAGTAGAGAAACACTTATAATTTCCGTGCGAAGCCGGGGCGGGTCGCTAGTATAGTATAAAACTATATACAGGTTGGCATTTTAGCGAGGAGATACTGCAAGTCATTGCCGCCAATGCCGCCATTGCTCTCTGTTCGACCAACCGGGGCCCGGTTTCACCAATCCGATAGTTTAAGGCTGTTTCGGGAATTAACCATAATTATGCGTACCAAGTTTCATCCTTATCTGCCCATCCATACATCCATTCTGGACTGGGAGCGAGGGACGAATATAGAATGTACCTGCTGCATTTCCTCTTGAGCATGCATATAAACCAGCTAAGAGACCAAGGGTTTCAGCATATCGCAATTTAGGTGATAGGCTGCCTGACAACATTTTGAGGGTTATTTAAGATAGATTTGTAGGTATATTACTGTACTATCTTAAATAACCCTCAAAATGTTGTCAGGCGCCCTAAACAAAGGTCGTTTACGCTCTGCCTATCCCGTTGGGGATAAAGACGTGATTATATGTATGTATGTAAGTTTCATCCCGATCCGTCCAGTGGTTAAATTGTGATTATAACAAACATTTAAATACTTAAAATCCATCAAACATTCGAATTTTGATATCTACCTTCTTAGCAATATCTACCTGCTTACCAACTTAGCAATGGGATATCAGTGGTAGTTTGCAATATTTTCAAAACATAACCTCCCAATTTCATATTATTAGAAAACTTTATTTTAAAACCTGTCCTGTTTTACATAATGCAAACTTGCCGCACCCTTCAAAACATAACGTAAAAACATCATTCGTATGCATACATAGCTCGTATAGTATACATGCAGGTCGGCATTTTAGCGAGGAGATACTGCAAAGTCATTGCCGCCGATCCGCCATTGCTCTCTGTTCGACCAACCGGGGCCCGGTTTCACTAATCCCTTAACAAAACTTTATTTATTTTTATCCAGCGGCTTATTTTCGTGAACCCTTTCTGCGTTTGACGGGACGAGGCGGGCCGAGGATTCTTGCTTTGCGAGTCGGTTTTATCTTAGCATAGATCGAAATTAAGGTGACTATTCATAACGGCAGGTGGTTTCCTCTTTATCAACAATCATATAATGTGTTTTTAAAAGAAGATTCAATGTGATTTTACATTGAAAAATGCAAAAACCAGAGATTAATTTTAGGAACATAAGAACAAAGAAACCAAAATCATAGTAGAAATCAACAATGCCAATGCTAACTCGAACATTAATTTTCAACCAAACGATCCATATCAAAGGTAAACCAACACATTCTACTAACCTAAACCTTACACTCGCAATGCTCTATTTCACTCGATCATTACCAATACCTAAACCGGTTTTAACAAGTTTTTCCTTATAAAAACGCTAATTGTACACTAAAACGGCATTTATAGGCTGGAGTCCATTAAATGCTACTACAGAGCATACCTTTAGCATAATATTATTTGAGTCATAATTTACTCCGCGTCGGTCGCCAGACGTGATTTATTTATGAGCGACCACTGACTCCAGCCGCTAATCTTTAGTGGAATTTAATTTGTTATTTATTTACTAATCGCCCGTGGACTGTGGTGTAACTTGCTTGGTATCCAAGTTTAAGTTAAAAAGCGAAGTAATGATTTGAATTATACAGACTACCTGTTTTCTTATTAAACTCCTGTATTTTATTTTTATTTATTGATATTATATTTTTTGGAATATGTAAAAAATAGAGAGAATGTTATTAAATGGCCAAATTTTATTAAATTTCCAATGTTTATATAATTCGAACACTCAATAAATAACGATTTATAAGCAATAAAAACATCATTTACAAATATTAAACAGATTAATTTCAGAATTTATGAGTCTATGTTAAAATTTATGCATAGCGGATTCTAGACAAGTTTTAAAGTAGGTTCAATATAAACAGACCTTTAAACTTCGAACGAGTTTAAGTTGCCCTATACTTAAGTTCAAGAGATGACTATCTTCAATAGTCCAACTGCATAGCAATCTTGGATGATCTTTAAATGCTATCGTATCTAGCTTATTGCTTTACTTATCTAAATATAGTAAGCAAGAAATATTGTTTGCTTAGCTGATTCTTAAGGCGATTTGCAAGGAATTGAAATTACTGCAAAGATTGTATGCAATTTTATGGCTAGACAAAACACAAAATGCAGGTTCTACTTATCCTATTTACTAAAGTTCGATTTTACCCGACTTATGCTATACTTATGATGTATAAGTGTTATTGATTTTTTCATTGTAGAATGATTTTAGTTCATATTTTTCGTTCACAAAATTTACAAAATATTTACTAGACCCTAGCTCCTTAACTAAAGCCTTAGAACGTTGCAGTTGAAAAGAGTTACGCAAAATATCATACTAATTTATATTTAATTTATATTCATGGTTTTTTGAACGGAAGAATGGAAGACGATACTCGAAAACGAACTTACTTCGAAATTCAAAAACAAAATGATAACAGCCAACTATTTGTTTAATGAAATAACTGAAAATGTTTTGCAGGCACCAGGGTACCACGAATCGCGTGAGCACCCTGTTATCGTTTGTATGGGAAGCTAAATTTTAGCACGAAACCGCATAAACAAACACCTTGCATACATTATCTTACATATAGATATGTAGATTTAAGTAGAATTCTTATAGCCCCTATGTTTGTTAAAGACAAAAGGATAAATACTAATGTGGGTGTGATTAGCTAGTGTAAAAACTAAGATATAGCTATAATTAGCTTTGAATAGCTAGGTTTGGTGTCAAGAACGCTAAATATGATATACAACTGATGTTTTATAGTTCAGTCTATGCAAATAACAACATAAATTAAATTTAAATTAATAAGATTGATCAATATTAATATCGTAACTCTGATGAAAAATCGGGAGGTGTCTGCCGTCCGGTTATAATTTTTGTCATAAATTTTAGTAGTTATTTTAACCCATTATAAATTTATTAATACGTGTTCTAATTCATTTTGACTTTCCAACTCAGTAAATTTTCTGATAAGACCATCCATCAGTCTTATGCTAAACTACTATCAAATTAACCCTTCCCATTTATGACGACTTCATTTGCCCCAAGAATGTAGAGTAACTAACGCTAAATAATAGAGTATTGAAATCTTATAAGTCTAGCACGCATGGGGACGGTGAGTTATGGCTTGGAAACATGAAGGGCCTCGACCTCTAGTTTCCTTCCCACTCTATTTGCATATTAAAGTGTACTGCAACCGTGCGACTGCCACGGGCTTGGACTGTACAACTGCAGGTATGCTGCGGGCTTAAAGAGGCAGTGTACAGCAAGAATAGGGGGGGAAATACTGTGAAAACGCAAAACTCTGACGAAGACTTCGTATAGATTAATTTTTGCGAGGGCATATCTTGAAGAAAAATTGAAACGAATAATTTTGTGCTAAATCAGCAATAAACTTAGGCTATTCTAATAAATATTAATTAGCTTTAAATAAGCTTAAAGAGGGGCCAATATTTTATTGATTTTATCAATAAATTCCTCTAATAAATAACCAAATTTGCTCGCTACAAATCTTGATCACACGATGTTTATTTATAAGGAACGACGTATCGTTTTATCGTTGATAATAGAGTCATAAATAACACCTACATGGTTTACAAGTGTCTAAGACTATTTGGATTAACAGCCACACCACAGTCGCAAGTCTGCGATAGGCCTTATAATTTTACATTTTAATAAGGCTTTGTCAAGACTGTATTGCGTATTGTATGTATCAAGTTGTGATACATGTTAAATAGTAATGAATAAACAATAATTTATGAGCATTGTGATTGTAGTAACTTTGATTAGTCGCCTATATAGATTGATAAGTAAATTCCTATCTGCCTTGAAGGTAGACTCAATGAAAGTCTAGGTGCACCAATAGGTGCAAAAATATTAAAATAATAACAAAAAAGTTATAGACAACATAAAAAAATATAAGAGAAAATGACGTCCCTATTGCATTATTTGTAAAAGAAATGCAGCAAATCAAACAAACTTTATGTATGACATAAAAACTGGGCATTTAACTATCAATTTTCAGTAGAAATTTTCATTTGCACAAGCTTAAGAATAGATTAAGAAAAAGTGGAACTAATTAAAAGATATTGCTAGTGTGAACCTTGACAAGGTCGAAGAGGATTTGTGTTCCGAAAACAATACAAAGTCACCCCAAATTCCGGGAAACGACAACATCTGTGCCTGTCTTTATCTCGAGATATCTATAGCTTGAGCTGATGTGACCCAACCTTGCAAGTTGTTCAATGTTTTTTTTTCGTATATTCAATCCAGAAATCACTACGAGTGATAAATGTAAAAATGTTTAAGTTTTTTGCTCGGCAAAGAAATTGTGATGCTAACAAATTAATCAAAACGCACATTTTTTTCTGACATGAGTATCAACAGTGAATTATTTAAGTACTGAGGAATCAGGAATCAAATTCAAAGCAAATACGAATAAGGGACTTAAAAACAAAACACAAACAGGTGGGCGGTCAAAGCTCTAAAATTTCAATTTAAAAGAGATTAACCCTTGAATAACCCAATTCACGGTTAACACCAGAAGGTAAGGAAGCTTCAAATCTCTAGTCACGGTGACGACGCATTTCCCCATCATTAGGAGGAGAAAAAAGGACTTTGGATCCTCAGTAGAAGCGCCCGCGAACAAAGCCATTATGCCTTATTATGGACATCATCCATCAGTCAGCCATATCGATCCAACATTAATGCATGCTAATGCTTTATAAATAGATATATAATTTGTTTTGTCTCCACCTCGGCATCCAATTGATGAATAGTCTTATGCCTATTGCATAAAACTGTTGGTTTTACCGGAGGCGTGGTCGCGGCCGACGCTTATTAGCTTTGCGAGGAAGCCGAGTCATTTGTGATTTCACGCCACTAGTAAAAAAGTGTGAATCGAGGCGATCTACGAGAAACTATTAATTTTGTACCGGAATTTTATACCGTTACAAATAAGCCTTCGCAAATTAGTCATAGTGAAAAAGATTAATGTTCAGTACTCACTTTGTCCTAGATGCACTCGCTTCATCCACGGGTAAATCTGCGGGGGATTCGCCGAAGTGTTGGATGCAGACTTCGAATTTTTCGTATTCGTTGAACTAGAGTTATTAGCCTCATTGCTTTCGTTGCTCGATGTGCTCGACGCTGGGCTCGAGATGTTCTGATTAACGTTTGCTTTGTGTTCTACAGGTGATGCAATTGGAGTAGTCAATCCTAATTTTGTGCTTGTTGTTCCACTAGAATTTTGTCCGACGCTACTGAATCCCGGTGATGTTCTCCCTGGCCCAGATGACGTGGAAAGGTCTTGAGGCGATGCAACTCCGGTCGTCGAAGTGGTATCGGCAAATTTACAGCTAGCCCCGGCTGCTTGGCTGGGCGGCGTAGACATTAAATTGGGAGATAATGCCCCTGGGCTCGGGTTCGAATGTTGGTGCATATGACTTGCCGAGCTGCCCAGTCTCTGCGGATGTAGTTGTGTGTAATCGATCATTGATTGCGGCTGCATGTGTGCTCCCGACGCCGGAGTCGCGTACGGATGTTGTGGGTAATGATGCCCGACTTGCGGAGGGGAATAGCAGGCATTTGGATAACCAGTCGCTGCTGCATTTGGATTGTAGTAATCCGCGCCTGGAGTTGGTAAGCCAGGATGTCCAGTTTGGTCAACAGGGGTTCCTGTGCGTCCCGGCGCTTGGTTCCCATAGCAGGACGCGAGGGAGTTCACGAACTGGTAGGAACTCATTCCTGCGTTGTAATTTAGGTCGTTCATCGGTAACAGCTGTATAGTCCTCTGTCTCAAATTCGCTAGACGGTTGTCATCCTACGGACGAGCAGTGAATAGTCTTAGTTGGACATGTTAAGTGCTACTGCGTCGTCCGCTTCAATTGTGCTCGAGGAGTGGAGCTTGATTGATGGACCTGCGATAAAATGAGACACATTAGTTGGTCAAGTGTGTCGTCTCGTTATTGGTGATGAATGTGAGGGAAGATAATGCACTTGCTTTAAAACAGTAAATCTTAATGTTAAAAGTACAGACATAAGATTATTTCATATCTACTCTACTGTAAGTGATACTGCTATAAATCAAGTTAAAAATAAAATTGGTGTTGTACGGTATTTCAAATCGTGGTTGCGATTTCTATCTCAGTTAAACATGCAAACCCGTGAAGACATGTAAATTTGAAACACGCACCTCATTGTTCACTGGACACTATCTGTATCTCGATTATAAGAATAATTAGTTTTAACTTATGATAAAAATATAAACAAAAATACAAGAAAAGTGATTTGAGGAACATTTACTTCTTTGAGAGACAGATTTGTAGGTAGAACCTACTGCACAATTCGTCACAAAACACTTGTTGCGCGTTGGGGGTCTATTCTAAAACAATAAATTAATATTGGGAAGACTTAGGCAGTGCACATGTCAAGTGTGGAAAAAATCCTGACTGTGCCACGTGGTAGGGCCATAAAAGTGTCCGCAAAGCTTTATGGGTGTAAGCGGTAGGCCGATGTGACTCGACTTCTCCCGATTTATGTACTCCTCGCTGCATTCGTCTTTACAGGCAAATTAGCAGTCATTGTGTGCTGGATTTATTTGCGTGTACGCATCGAATGACAAATGTGTGAATTCGGCGGTCACTTTGCTGTTTTGTCAGCCATTTTTTCCGCATGAGCATTAATTCTGCTTTTTCGCAGGCGATGTTCATGAAGACATGATAAAGTATTTTTAGTCGCATCTTTGTATTATATGGGTCATTCTTTATTTATTTTGTATGTTCTTGCTTCGATATTATATAACTTTCGGATTAAACTAATTAATTTCGATATAACTTTAGGATTTATATAATACTGATTTGGTTTTATACGAAAACATAAATTGTATTCGGGTTTTCTTTTACAGCCATCGCACTGTTCATTTTACTATTGCTTATTTTCAAATGATAAACAGTATTAAAACTTTTTTAAGGTTTTTCATATTAAACTATTATTATATTGACTTAACTAAACGAATTTCATGTATCAAATAAAAATTAAGGTCCTTTATAACGTTAAATGTTTTTTTAGCTTATGTGTAGAAAGTAAACGAAAAAAATCTTTCTTTATTCATAAAATATTTGGCAACCCACTTGTCGGATTGATAGAGGTATTCGCCTCGACGTTTCGATCCTATAAGAGGATCTTCTTCAATGCAGAAGAAAGTCACATTCCTCCGCGAGTGAAGTGCATCTTTCGAATATGAATAAACCTTGTTCGTCGTTTAGTTTCGAGAAAACTTTCGTCTAAGTAAATGAAATTGCTAACAACATACTTTACCGAATTTCAATTATTTATGTAATGTATGCGCAATTTATACATATTCATATCTAATTCAAATTAATTTGAGCCATTGAAACATTTAAAATGATAATGATTTAAGAAAAGTTTATTAATTTCTTAGTATTTATTATTTATGTGTTTTTGTAACAGATATATTAATGAATATCTATATGAACAGCTCATGAGGTAAAAAATGGAAGCAACTCATGGTATACATCAAATAGGTAATAATAGGTAAGAATTGGTTAACAAGAACTGGAAATTTTATCATCATCATGAGATTAAAGAAATTTGGTTTTGAAATTTATAAGATGAGTTGCTTCCATTTTTTACCTCATGAGCTGTTCATATAGATATTCATTAATATATTTTTATGACATCCTATTGGCCTTTCTTTATAATCATATCTTAAATATCATATTATTTGTCTACATCAATAATTTCTACAACCGTACTATAGTATATCTATCTTCTATATTTATCAAAATACTTAATGCTCCTTCAAATACATCTTATTGTTCCTCGAGAGTGACGTACACATGTGTTCCAACTTCAGTTTATTTCAGTTTAGAATTTTTGTCACTCCCGTCCGGTCCGCATTAAATGGGCCGAACGATTTCATTGCTTGTTGCTTCTTCTATTTTTTTTAATTTCTTTTTTTTATTCCAAGCTGCGTATTCCGCTTCCCAGACATCCTTTGAAGACATGTTTTGGTGTCGTTTTTAATTTTGATTCGTCTGTTCGATTGCTTTTGTTGTCTTGTTTGATTTGGATCGTGACATTAGATTAGGGAGTTCCTTTCTCTTAAAAGATTAGTGTGGAATCATCTCTTTTAATAAATCAAGTATTTATGTATTTATTATTACTATTAGAATTTTTCGAGTTAAAATTATGATTAACTTTTTATTTTACTGTCTCAGGTATTTGAAAAGTTAATAAAAACTGCAGTTCTAAGTTTTTATTTGTCAATTGAAAATTTAAAAATGACTCCATTGAAACTATTTTTCTTACAAAGAAGTTACTAACTTTGCATTCACAAAGAGTTTCCAAATAGAGCAATTCATGAAGCTGTATAATTGAACTATAAAATGTTATAGCCTGTTTGAATATGTTTTAATTGTGTGTTAATATGAATATAAGGAGCTGCGCGGTGAAGGTATAATAACTTTTAATGCCCCGTGTCAAGTGGACAACTCGGAAACATGGCGTGAGAGATTTACTGCGCCACGGTGTGATTTCATGACATCCCTCTCAATACAACTCCACTTGTGTAAATTGCCTACATTTTAAAAGGAAATTTAAGAAATGGGGGCTTTAAATTATATAGGTTAAATAAGAAATAAAAATACTCACTCTAATATGTCTCAGAGTGACCAATCAGCAAACTTTGCGACAAATTTTCACAACCAGAAAACTCTAAGATAAATCACAAACATCCCACAAGTTAAGTTTTCCAATTCACTTTTCACAAAATTAAAATTATTTTTAATCGAAAAAATAATTTACTAAACAAACTTTTCAAAATAGAACAGTTTTGGTGATAACAGAAAAATAAAAAGAAACTTTTGAAATTCGAATGCGCGTAAACTTGAGAGCGTGTCGTCGCGGCGGAAAACGGCTCGTGTTTTCCCGGCGTTCGAGCGTCGAGTACAGCGCGCGTCTGACGATGAGGTGAGCGGTCGTCGGTCGGCCGGGCGAGTTGACGCGCGTCAAGCGGCGGGGCGCGCGGGGCGGGGGGCGGGGCGCACCTGAGCCCGCCACGTGTGAGCTCCCGCGCCCGCTCCGCTTATGCACCCGCTCCCGCTCGCCGCTACGCTTTTTCGCTTAACGTAATTAGGGTACACCGTCGCAACACGTATCCGATTTCAATGGACCGATTGATGATTATGGATGTTTAGCGATTGTTGTGTTGTGGAACTCTTATTTGAGTTTTGTTGCATTGTTATGACGCACTTTTGTTTTGATATTTTGCTGTTTCTCTGTTTTTGGTGACCGCCTTAGAAGGACATATTTTAGTACTTAAGTTAGTAGGGTCTAATTTTATTGTTGATCTTCTGTATTTATTTTTACTCTTCTCTGCTTTAGCCTCTTCTGAAAAAATATAAATTGGTAAATTAGGCATATATATAATGTTTACTAAATGCTCGTAATATTTTACTATGATTTTTTTTTATACTTTACACTTATTAAATTTTCATCACAGTTATTATTTACTTTGTCTTCAACATTTATTTTTCTACAATTAAATTATCATAAACACAGGCTCTATTCAAACCAATAATTCAAAAGTAACGTACAGATGTCACAAGAAGCTAATATTTTTAATACATACAAAGTATTAAATTCAAGTCTAGGCGAACGGACATGCCCCATGCATCAGGGTTTCAATACTGACAGCCTTCTGAGGGATAAAAATGGCGATTTGCAAAATAAACAATTCAAAGGACTACCTGATAAATATGGAATTTGTATGCAAACGGTTTCTCTACCCGGTGTGACGAATTAAATATATGAACTCGAACTTAGTACGTGTCAAAATAAGGATGCGGGTTTTTCTGATGGATTGGGACTTAGTCGGCATGAGCAATGGAGCCAGGCAGCAGAAACAGACACGACCTGCGCAAAAAGAATGAAAGCGAATAAAATACAGACGATTTTAAAGGCGCCGTTGAGTAAAGAGATAGACACGTTAAAAATATTATAGGAAAATGACAAATGGTAAAAATTATAAACGAAGCAGTATCTAATCGAGTCAAAGAACAAGGTATGATGATATTTTTCCAACCTATTTTTTGATTGATTTGATTGAATTTTGTATGATTAGGAAGAAGATTGCATTTGACTCAACAGTTTTACTGATGCATCTATGCGTGCAAATTGTGTTCATGTTCATGTTCTGTTACTTAAGTAGGTATATTACCAAAGGTTGTCTGGAAGAGATCGCTTCCAGCGATAAGACCGCCTTTGTGCACATTAATTTAAGTTTATTTTTGTGTTTCTTATTTTTTGTGTACAATAAAGTGTTTTTACTTACTATATTTTGTTCTAAGTTTAGCACTTTTATATCTACGTTCAAGGCAAGCGTAACAGGAGTCGTCAATATAGCAAGTTCACGAAGAAATTTCCTATTATTTTACCATCGGTGTAGACATTCGAATCTTTTGTTTTTTGGAACATAAGTAGGTTTTACTAAATCACCCTTACTTGTGAATTTTCTGCGCATAATAATAATGAAGGCTCGGGCTAAATTCAGCTTCCACAATTTTGCGTTTTCTGGCTATATATAGACCCATGTAAATTTAGTTCCGTCTGGTGACAGAGCAGTTTGCCCAACTACTGCTAGGCGATTCCGTTCCTGTTTATAACAGTTACAAAATAGCATTTGTTATATAGAATAGCCTTGTGTTACCTGCAGTCAAGAAATGCACAATTGCACACTCCAGGAGCAAAGTCAGCTTCATTTTAGCAATTCCCCTAGAGTTTCAGTACAGGTTTCGGAGTCTGGAGTCCACTGGCCACCTTTAATGCCATGAGCAGCTGACTGGCATTTTATAAAGAAAGACACAAAGGCAGCAGCAATCTTAAAACTTTCGTTCAGATTTCTGAATTGAACTCTGTCTTCAACACTGTATATTATATATTTTTAATTAGTTTTATTTGTACGAGGGTTTCAGTATTTTGTAATTTAGGCGATGGGCTAACAACCTGTCACTACAGCAATATACCTACAAATCTATCCTAAATAACTCTCATAACTTTGTCAGATGGGCCGGAACTACCTTTGTTTAGGTTGTTTCCGCTCTGCCTATCCGATTAGGGATAAAGGCGTGATCATATGTATATATGTATGTTATTTGTACTACATACTTAGCTAAACTGTATTGTATAACAAATTAATTATGCAATTGAAGCTCGCGATAGATAAGTCAATCATAAAACATCAATTAAAGCCTAGGCATTTCTTATACGTATTATTTTTTTTCTTCACGTGGACGACTAATTTATTAAAGATCTATTCCTTTGTTTTTATAACCAGAAAATGGATTGAAACCATAATAACTATTTAATTTTTTACTAGTCTGTTCTTAGATTTTATTTCATTTCTCTCTCTAAGATATAAGTAAAGAATTTGATAATCCTGATTCCAATTTTCAGGTCACTTTAATGTGTTGCCATTTAAAAATATGACTTTATTCTGATGACAATTATAGGAAGATAAACAGCAATAGTTTTCAGAGAAAGATTTTACCTATGTTATAATAAACAGGGATGATGTAGGCTAAATAAGATAAGATAAGAAGATAATAAACAGATTCTCCAGTAACAGGCGTGTACACTTTGTCAGTGCTTTATTCTAAACCATATCATTGTAAGACTTGTGAAGAAGACTTTGGTATACCTTCGGTCATAATTAATCATCAGGTTTCTTTATGAAACTAATGTAACATTTTGCTATCCGGTTTATTGTAGCTAAATGCATCAATGCCTCTTCTATCGCAATGTGTCAACGGTGTTAGTTTTTTTTAATTTCAATGTAATCAACCAATCATGGTTTGAATCTCCTTCGTCTTATGTCACGTACCCATAAAAAACACTGCAACTGTAAACATACATACATATAATCACGCTTTTATCCCTAATAGGGTAGGCAGAGAGTAAACTACCTAAACAAAAGGTCGTCTCCACGTTTGACAAAGTTTTGAAGGTTATTTAAGATAGATTTGTAGGTATATTGCTGTAGTGACAGGTTGTCACCCCATCGCCTAAATTTCAATATACTGAAACCGTCGGATCCCTTAGCTGGTTTTACAGCATGCTCGGGAGGAAATACAGCTGGCACATTCTATATTTTTCTCTCGCTCCCAGTCCAGCATGGAAGAATCTGTAAAGCATCTGTAAAGTTTTAGAAATATGAAGACTATTGAAAAAAATAAGATAGTTACAGATAAGAATAATCTCAGAGTAATCTTTAACTTAGACTGACACTTTTTTCAGTCAACATTTTTCCTTGTCTCATCAGGATCCAATCTTATAAAATGTTCACTCAGTCATAATCAGCACTGCAACTGAACTTATCATTATCACAATTAAACAACAGGTAGATGCAGTAGATAACGCCAATCATTAGAGCATCAATTAAAACAGTTGAATCACAAGTATAATGATTAGCATTTGTCTTGCGCACGATTCTGCCTTAATTAAAATTAACTGCTAATTACGAAGTAGTATGAACAGGGAACGGATTTGAAAAATTGTGGCTTTGTTGCTTCTTAGTTCAGCGTTGGTGATTTTTGAGGTTTTTTTTTGTGGGTTGGGAGGTAATTATGTTGTTCATTAGTCTTAGTTTCTTATTGTTATTGAAATAATTAACAACGACCGAAAAGAAGGCTTGAGAATCAATTATATCGCACTTATGAAAATTCTGCAGATACCAAATTCAAGACTGAAGGAACAGATTCACTCTTGTCCCATGTGCAGGGGTCCTTGTTTATTCCATCACCAATTAATATCTAGCCTTATATAATAAAATGTTTACTTATACATCTAGAAATCCCAAAGTACATCTAGATGCTCGATGGTGTATAATCACGATTAAAACATACAGCCAACGGACAGCGGACGGACAGCGAAGTCATGGTAAAAACTTGGAGATCTTCCAGCGAGTCCCCACGTGAAATGGTCCCCAGCATACTGGCAGCATTTCATCATTGAATGACCAAGCTGATGCGCTGGGTGATGGCAGTGCCAGCTCTGCGATCGCCGGTAGTCTCGTTGAGACGCACCAAAAGATCTGCAATAATATTTTTGGCTTCAGGGCCCATAGTCTCGAACCCAAGAGAGAGTTGGTTGGAAAAAAAAGTAAATAAATGTATGGTAACTCACTTCTTTCAGAAGAAGCAATTGTATTACAAACAGAATTCAAATAATATTAAATGTTTGAAAAAACATCATTTGATTTTAAATTGTTACAGTCAAATAAAAGTAAGTATAGGTAGGTTATGATATTGGAGTCAAGTAATTTTGTAGCATAAGATAAACTATGATTCTGCTAGGTAAATATAAATCCTTGGCATAAATCATTCCGTAGAGTAAAAAAAATTGCTACGGCGTAGCAAATGTCTGAAGAATATTTTATTATTATTAATTTTATTGCAATATCTACTTAAATGCTATTATTTCATTGGATATTTCTGCATACAATAGTGATGACAGCCTGGTCTATATTCAAAATCCTCAGAGCTACCCAGACCTGACCTAAAATTTTTATGTATTCAAAGAATCAACTGCTACGGCGTAGCAATTTTTTTATGTTTTTTTTTTTATATTTTATTTTATGCTATTTTATTAGTGACTTATGCAAAGGTTACTTATTTAAACATGTAAGTAGGTTAAGAACAATTGTCCATATGTCCATTTCATCATTTCTTACAGCTAGAACTGGCCAAAATTGTGTGCTTTCAAATGTTCACAGTTAAATAAAAACAAGAAGAGGTTCATGATATTGGATATAGGATATATTGTATCATAAGCTGTCAAATATTAGTTATTATCTAATATACTAGTCTATACTAGTCTTTACTTCCATTCTGGATTGGGAGCGAGAGAAAAACATAATAATGTGCCAGCTGCGATTCCTCCCAGGCATGCTGTATAAATCCGAGGGTTTCTGTATATTGCAATTTAGTCGATGGGCTGACAACCCGTCAGTACAGCATATCCTACAAATCTATCTTAAATAACCCTTAAAACTCTGTCAGACGTGGCGGAACGAGGTTTATTTAACCCCAATTAGAGATAAAGGCGTGATTAAATGTACCTATTTATGTATTCTGCTGGGCAAAGGCTCTTTTTCTACGCTTCCAGGGTTTTGACTGTACCTATTGAACTCTTTCAGATGATCACATCATATCTTCTCTGATTTTTCTCTAGAAATTCAAACTTGTGGGATCCAATCAGACACAAACATTTTTTTTCCAACTCCTTGAATACATTTCAAGAACGTATTCAGTATTCTTGCCTATATCTTCTTCTTCTATCGTATCGATGACAAGACAACAAATTGTTTTCTTTTCTTAAATTTTTCCTAGGTCAGTAGTCCGCAACTGACTGCGTTGTCGGTTGCCTGCATTAACTGCTCTCGCGACCAAGTGGTAGGGCATGTGGAGCTCACTATCAAATGGGACATGGTCTGTGGGTCTACCCCGCATTTGCATCGAAGGTCGGAATCATGTGTGAATCCCCACCTGAAGCCTTAATAATACCTAATTTTCTAATAAGTAAAAAGCAATCAAGCGAATGGGCAGATTTGGAAAAAAAACGTATTATCAGAAATAATCTTCGTCGTTTTTGATGAGATTCACTAGCAAAGAATCAAATTAAATAAATGTAACATTTCCCGACTGTTCCACTGTTAATACCAGAAATTAATCTTAACCCTCCTTTTGCTTTGCCGTAGTCGGTTAGATAAAAATACAACTTTACCTTTTTGAACATCTAGTATGTAAGAAAAGTGCGTAAACTTAATTGCTTAATTGTTCTGCAAAACATTGTTGCTAATTGTCAACACAGATCTTTGATAAAATGATTTAAAGTTTTCTCATGCTCTTAATATCCAGTTGTTTGGTAGCATATTATTTTAGTTTAGTAAAATATATGTGCTCTAGACAAGTACACTTTATGAATTTCTAAAATTACTTTTTATTTGCGTTGTTACATTGCACTATAGGGCTGCTGGTGCTAAAGAAAATTTCCAATAAATAACTCGCATTTTGCCCCTCAATTTTTTTAATTAGCTACAAAATTTAAAGTCATTTCTAAACACCTTATCCCTAGGGCAATGAAATTTATTACAACTTAATAATCCACAGGTCACGCGACTACATGTGCCAACATATTTCAACCTCTGTCCAAGAAAATTTACGACTGTAGGGTGACTCTACCTGTCTCTACCAATCTCCATACAAAATGAAAGAGACGGAAAATTAACTTTGTTTACAGAAAAAAGCATTTTGAATGTGTTTATTGGTATTTAATTATGTTTGTGGAAACGGGTTTGGGTTTAAGTATTTTTTTCAATTGATAAATGTTTTTTCTGCTATTCTTAAGATGGAATTTGGAAAATGTCGGTTATCCGACTTGGAATATTTATTCTGATAGGAATCGCTCTTAGCAGAAAAATGCGATGTTATAAAGATTATAATTTGTATGTGGATTCCCACACAACTTCTTACTCAAAGTAGGCAGTTGATTTATTTTTATGTTTTTGCTAGCTACTTAATAAAATTATAAAGATGTCTTTTACTACTTAACTACGAATACATAGGTAACTAAGTACGTGCAAAATTTAACCTAACCTTACCTAGTTTGGGGGTCATCTTTAAGTTACAAATAGATTCTATTTTATTTATTTTATTTTTAGTTACTGCAGTTAAAGTAAACAAAAATATGAAATTTTGTAATAGTTCTTTTTTAAATTTGATATTGGTACTGATTTCTTACAATTTATTTAGTTAGTTTTTTTAGTCGTAGTAGTATACGATGAAGGTCAGTTGAAAACGAGTACAATTTTTTTATTTAACTTATAGCTTTTCATAAATTTACTTTGTGCTACTAGCCCCATTTTCCCATGAATACCTATTGAAGGGTGTCCAAGGCTCAATAGACAATAACTTATTGTTATTTTATTATTTAACCTTTACTAAACATCCATGTCACGCTTTTTCACAATACCACGTTCGTGATTCCGACATAATAATACATAATTACTTAATGCACACTTAATTTGCAAATGAATAAAAAATTTGCATCTAATCATAATGGCAAATTTTGTTGCCGTCTCTCTCACACGGGGTGGTTTGCCATAGGTGTGAAAGAGATAACGGACGCGGCTTGTTTCGCTGCAGTGGAAGCATGCGTATTGCAGCGGCGGTGGGCGTGGCTAAATGCGTGAAATGCCGCCTCCTGATTGGCCGGCGAACTTCTAAAGTGGGGTGTAAATGTGTTCAAGAAACTTCGGAGTCTTATAGTTGGAAACTTTTTGAAATTATACAAAATTTTCTTTTTTGATCCTTCTTGGGGACGTGATCGGAATCTTCTTGAGTTCTTCAACATTAAGTTGCTAAGTAGTTTCTAGTCCAGGCACCTTATACATACTTGTTTACCTTCAGAGGCACATACGTTTTCCTCCTATTTACAGTTCTAATTTAAAAATTCAGTATGTACATACATGTAATCACGCCTTTATCCCTAATGGGGTAGGCATAGCATAAACCACCTAAACAAAGGTCATTCCATCACGTATGACAAAGTTTCGAGGGTTATTATTATTTAAAATAGATTCGTAGGTATATTGCTGTAGTTACTGGTTGTCAGCCCATCACCTAAATTGCAATATATAGAAACACCTGGATCCCCTAGCTGGATTTTATAGCATGCCCGGGAGCAAATGCAGCTGGCACATTCCATGGTTTTGTCTCGCTCCCAGCTGCCAGCATGGAAGAATTGAGCGTGTCTTACTGAATTAGGACCTACTAACTATACTTATTTATTAGTTTACAGGTTATATAACTTTATCGGCAGAAAATTGACTTAAATTAAAAATTATTTGTTAAGTTTGGTGGCAAATTTTGCTGGATCAGATAAGCTACTTTAAAATAGTCTTACAATATACTTACTTGACTTACATCACAGAGCATTCTCTTCTCGTCCTGTATCACAAAATTATTACAATTATAAATCTTACAAGACTTATTTATCTATAGAACTACGATTCTTATAAGCGGAGTAGTTATAGTGGAGTCGAAGTTTTACCCAATAGACTCATCTTTGTTTACGAGAAGGTAACTTAATTTCTACCGTCAATTAAGACAATTTAATTTAAACTACAAAATGATATAAAATGATCAAAAATTCATTAATAATCTACGTAAGGAAGATTTTCCCAATAATATTGAATATTTTTTAAATAGATTCATCGAAAGCATTACGATACAAATATCATATTTTGTTGTAGATAGGTATCTATTGATATACTTGGCTAAAAGTGATTCCACAGTAAGATTATGCAATTTGTGTAATAAATCATAATCTTTTTTTCAGAGTTTCTATGTATATTTTTTCTATGGCTGTATTTTTTTTATTATTCTTGGTAACATTAATTAATACATACATACATACATAAAATCACGCCTTTATCCCTTACGGGGTAGGCAGAGCGATAAACGCCTTGTAAAAGGCGCTTTCGCCACGTCTGACAAAAATTAATAGTTAAGATAAAGTCATTCTGAGTCCTCCATGATATAACAGTTCTTCCATGCTGGACTGGGAGAGATAGAAAAACATAGAATGTTCCAGCTGCCCTTCCTCCCGGGCATGCTGTTGAAGTCAGCAAAAGGGACTCAAGGGTTACAGTGTATTGTAATTTAGGCGATGGGCTGACAACCTGTCACTAAAGCAATACATATTACAATCTAAAATTGCCCTTAATTTTTGTCAGACGTAGCGAAAGCGCCTTTTAAGAGGCGTCAAACGCTCTGCCTACCCCGTAAGGGATATAGGCGTGATTTATGTATGTATGTATGATATAACAGAAAAAGAAAAGTTTTACAAACATTAGCGTAGTTTATGTTTATTTAAAGTATTTGTTCAATTTTCACTAATATTTTGATAAGTTTTGTGACTCATGTTTTGTCTTTTATTTGAGTCTTTTATTAGTGAAACCATGATTAGTGTACAAGTGTACATTTGGCATCGCTTCAAGTCCTGTCAGTGTAGTAGGACTGACACATTCACAGTTATAATGGTCTCACTCTACAGTTGACGAATAAATTTGAGCCTATTTGACTATTGAAACGTCAAACCAAATCTGCTCTCATTAATATTTATCTTCCTATTATCAACCATGCCATCTATGCTACATCAATTATCTATTTCTAAATTAACTAAGTTTTATTTATTCAGTATAATTAACTCGACTGACAAAAACACCTAAGTATTTCAAATTATATATATATATATTTTATGCAATCATACATATCGATTGACTTTTGAGGGGAATACTAACTTTGTTTTCCAAGACCTATGCTATTATTTATTGGTATATCTGTTGAATGGTATTTTAATATGTAGTATAAATTATACAAACATCAATCTATGAACCAGAAAGAAAGTATAGCTATCTTTCTTTGAAGTAGGTAAGGCATTTTTTAAAGTACCTACGCCCTAATTTTAAAATATGCCTTTTAAAAATAAATTTTATCGAAGACTATATTTTCTGATCCCGAATCAAATTTTTAAGCAATTTCGATAAGTCTATAACCATTGACACTCAAAGATTTTGTTTAATAGGAATTTAAGAAAGATTCATAATTTAAAGCAGATTTTTCTAAAATCTTCGTGTTTTTCTAGCATCATTCATACTTACTATCTTTAGCACGAGATTTCGTTTCTCCAACGACAACGGTGGTGCCACATAGTAACTAGCTCTCCCTCCGCAAAGGAAGCTACGTCGGGTTCAAATTCAGGAACTCTCGCGGTGTTTTTTAACAGATGGCGCTGATCCAACTTTTGAAGATCGCATATTTGTACAAAAGGACGATAATCTATTTTAGTATAAGTTTTATTTGGTCAATTTGCAATGAAAATTAAAGAATAATTTGTGAAATTTTATTTATTTTTAAATAAGAGGAGAGTTGAAGATTTTATAGAATATGCACATTGCATATGTTCACTTTTATTTTAAAGAAGTTAAAATATCTGCCTTCATACCGTTGCCATCCTTCAACTAGTTGTTTCACATCACTTGATTTTATCATAGTAGTGTAAGGTACAGCATACCGCAAACTGATAGGACTTACGATAACCACCGATAATTTTTTTCAGGAAAAGAAAAAAATATGGCTTTTCCATACAAATTGTCCAATCCAGGTGGACATTATGGAAATGCCATTTTTATTTAAAATAATTTCCTGGTGGAGGTGTCAGTGTTGTTGACTAAACAACCCCTATCAGTTTGCGGGACGCAGTCCCTTACACCCGGTATACTCAATCTTCCTTAACAAACCATCTTTATATATTGGCATAGAAGATGGCACCCCTATTTATTCCTAACTATTACTTATCACATTTGGGTTAATTTACGTGTTTGAGATTTTATTCTGTTCTATTTATCATGCGATATACGGGATATCACTGTTGCAATCTTGTACAGGAATGACGTCACATCATCAGCCAATCTGTCGCGTCCTTGTCAAACGCCCTGAACTCTGGTGCCACCTTTCACTTAGTTTGAAATCACATGAATTTATTAGATACATAAATATAATCACGCCTTTATCCCTAATGGGATAGGCAGAGCGTAAACGACCTAAACAAACAACGTTCCGCTACGTTTAATAAAGTTTTAAGGGTTATTTAAGATGGATTTGTAGATATATTGCTGTAGTGAACTTACACTCGGATCACTTGGCTGGTTTCTACAGCATGCCCGGGAGGATATGCAGCTGGCACATACTATGTTTCTCTCTCGCTTTATTTGATATCTTAGCATTAATTGAAAACTCCTTATACATACATAGGTAGGTTAACACTAAAGTAAATGCGAGGTATCGTAAATACTAGGAGGAGTGTAATAAAAAATACACTAACACCTAAACTAGGCCGAGCCTGTGTCTTAGATGTTAGTTCCTTCCTTTGAGGGTAGATAAAAACTAGTATTACGAACGCACGCTAGCAACAATACAATAATGAATACAATAATTGAATGTTTCAGTATTTAAATGCTCATTTAACGTGATTTTCTGATCTTCTGTTTTAACTATACTATTATGTTTGTCATATTCAACTATGCTATTATGTTTTTCATACTTACTCATACTTTACCAATTTCATCCATTCCCATTTACCCCGTTGCAGTCATGTACAGGAATGACGTCACACCATTAGTCAATCTGTCGCTCCCTTGTCAAACGCCCTGAACTCTGGCGCCACCTTTCACTTAGTTTGACATCGCAAGATTTTATTAGTTAGTTTCTAACATTAATTGCATGTTTGACATTGTATGCTCTGTATCTTTTATTTTATGTTTCAATAACTTCAGTCAAATCTTAAGATATGTAAGCAGACGTAGTAAAGTTGTGTTCAAGGCATTCTTTTTTCAATGGAATTCATTTTTCTACTGTTACTTTAATCTTATCAGTTGAACACTTAAAGAACTGATTTTCTTCGTAATTGGATTGTTTAATTACATAATTATGTTTTACTTGTAAGTATAACAAAAACATCAAACCGAATAAAAACTTTACTTAACAAAGAACTTTACAGATTTTAAATATTCACGATAACTTAAATGGGATCCAGCAAAGAATTCCAATTGCTCCAAGTTTCGTTTTGTTTGCCTGTCACTCCTTCACCCTCTCGGAGCCGTAAGACTTTTTCTCCAACTAACTTTACTTGTAGAGTGGACTACAGACTTCTTTCGTCTGTTTGTTTTTTAAAATCAGTTAAGAAATTCTTATTCAAGTGGTTTCAGAATGTAATTTCACATTACAACTTCTTCAAAAGGTTGAACATTACCAACAAATAATAAAAATAATCGTAGAATATCACAAATTATATCCTTTAAAAACTTTGATAAAGGTTTAAGGACCTAACATCAAGCTTAGAAGAAATGGTTACCATTACCATTTAATACCAACACACTTTAAGGGAGACCTACAGAAATAAGTTCCATTTTTGATTCAGCTAAACATACCTGACCTTCCACTTCGACCATCCTTTGACAAGGAAAACCCAATATCGTTTACCAAATAGAAATAATTATAGAAAGAGCAGGGTATTGGGTGGGTGAAACTGTGGTGCGTCTCTCCAACAATGCTAACTTACATTTAGCTGTCAGTCAAAAACAATTTGGAATTTAGCGCGCGAAGGGTCGGGAGAGAAGTAGGAAAATGGTATGTTTAGAGAGTTGTAAATATCTAAAAACACTCTAAAAATGAATTTATTTATTTTTATAACGTCTTAACATAAATGAATTGTTTCCCGACTTCAGTCCACGACTTAGCAAAAGCGTTCGATACCGTTTCAATTCCTAGGTATACTTTTGCACATAAAAAATTGGTAGACTATGAATTCAAGAATTTTAACATTAACGATTAAAAGACAATTTGACTAGTAAGATGAAAAGAGCTAAGATTGGTGACATATTAATTAATACAATACCAATAGAATAGGGTATTCTGCAAGGCAACATATTAGAACCCATATTATTTCTCATTTATGTGTATTAACAGACGGTAAATTGATTTCCTGCCGTGGGCGATATTATACTTATCTCAAGTGACCATCACCTCCGAAAGAACTCAAAACAGATTGATTTTATCGCAATTAAGTTCATAATCACAAAGGAGGTTAAAACAGCTCTGTAGAATCCTGCGCAGTTTCCCCACGTTTACTAAGGCCGGTTGCTTCAACATCCATCATTTCCTCCATCCACTCGGCGGGTTAAACACATAAGTGACAGTGACGCTTAAACCACTCTAGCCTGAGCCCTCTCGTAATAGACCAATAACACGTCCCTCAAACTGCGCGAGGGATCCGAACAAATTTGGCAGTCAATGGACATTTCTGTTCTTGGCCGTGTCATTTTAGGTTAGAGTCAGGTAAATTATTATTTGATTTGAACTGCGATTGACACTATAGCAACCCTTATCAAAGGCTTTCTTATGAAATCATAATTCCATTACTGAAGGGAAATGATCACTTAGCTTTTTTTCGGTCATGGTCAACTTTATTGCAAAAATAGGACCTGACCTCCTGAAATGTCAAGTATATTATCCTGAAATGTCAAAAGTACAGCAATAATTTCAGAATGTCATTTTTAAAAGCGCTAGTTACAGTTGACATTGCGATATTATTTGGGTTGTGTCAGGGTTTTAAGGCACATAAAAATGTGGTTTATTAATAAGTCTTTTATTCGTCATAATTTCTTCAAGAAAAGAACCATTTTAACTAACAAAAAAATATTCTAAGAAGCCCTTTAAAAGTCTAGGTTCTTTGTTAAAAATCTCAACGTGTAGAAGTGTAGTTGACATACTCGATTAGGATCTCTAGAAGGGCTAAAAGGTTTTTTGTTCTTTTTAGTCTTATGCCTGGGATAGGAATATGCAGCCCCGACATTCATATATGGAGAACATTTTTATTTACAATTCTCTTGATTTTTTATGACGTTTAATTTTTCTGTTTGTATTGCAGCTGTAGCGGACGCTATCTGAAAAGAAAAAGATATTTATTAAAAATCCATCAGAATAATTTGAGAAAAAAAAAAAAAATATGGAACAAAAAAAATAAGTCTGACTTCAGAAAAACTTATTTTTAACAACGTTCCTCAAAAGTGGCACTCGACAACAATTTCATCATAATCAATACGAAATAACTCTCTTAAACGTTTTGATCTTAAAAAAGTTATTATAGTCACCTTTCCATCATAAACTTTAAACAGTTACAATGAAAACATAAGGCGACCGCTTAAATTTATGCCCCATACATAAAATAAGAGTATAATGTGATGGTCAGGTGATCGAAATCAAATTTATATAATGGCCCGATCGACGGGAGCTTTGCGCAATTTTCGACGTAAAAAATTGTATCTTTATAAATTAAGTCATTATGAATTTTTCGAAGGCGTTATATTGCAAAAGTATGATGGCCGCTATTAAACAGTGGCTGTGTGACCGGTGTTTTTTAAGTATATGCGTTTTTTTATTTGTGTCAGTAGAAATAAAATACGCGTTAAAATTTTATTTGAAAGAAGGTGATTCTGAGCAAATTTTCAGGCGACCATTAATAATGAACTTAGAATGGTGTTTTCCGATCAAGCATTTTTTTTTTTGGGAGCTCCAATATCGTTTTAATATTTAGACCTACGGTACAAGAATAATTCGTATTTAATAAAATTATTTTTTTTGCAACTTACCATAGGTTAGAATTTCGGAAGCACAGAGAATAACCTTGTTACAAAGACAAAATATGTTTGTAAACAAAAATAGGGAATGGATCGCAAAACAAGTTGTTATCGATAACGCAACATTAAAAAAATATGTTGCTTGATTTTTTCCTAGAAAGTTGCTCCTTGTTTCCCAATTTTAGCTACCGAATGCCTCACTAAACATTACCTAAGCCACCCCAGAGCATCATGTCACGATCACGTCACAGAACCATCAGCGTCTGTGTCCATACAAAAACCGATGGGCACAGGCACAAAAGAATTTGCAGGCACATTGTCCTCGCAACATCATTTATCAAGCATGCTTCGCTGGCGGCGCCGAACGCAGGATTGGCGATCGATGCTGACCTAGCAAAGGACTATTAAATTTTTACATCAATTTACCTTGCAGAGGAGTATTATAAGTTTGCTATTTTAGGTAGTAAAGATCTGTGAAAATTTTGATTTTATATTTGTTTAATTTGTAGGAACATTGTTTTTACAACATAATTTATCAAACGTGCTTCGCTGGTGGCGCCGAATGTAGATCGCTAATCAATGGTGACCTAAAGAAGACACTATCTAAGAAAAAGAGATTATCTCTTCGGTCTGTTGTAAGAAAATTATTTTTAGAAATAAGTAGTGCTTGTTGTGTCTTTGTTTTTTATGTCCTATTTTTAACATGTTTTTGTGAACAATAAATTGTTAAATAAATCACTACATAGTATAAAACAAAGTAGCTTTCTCTGTCCCTATATCACTATGTATGCATAAATCTTTAAAACTACGCAACGGATTTTGATGCGGTTTCTTTAAATGGATAGAGTGATTCAAGAGGAAGGTTTATATGTATAATACATGCATAATATAGTAGAGAAACACTGATAATTTCCGTGCGAAGCCGGGGCGGGTCGCTAGTAATAGTAATAATAAATAAGAGACTATTAATCCTTTACATCGATTTACCTTTCTCCAGAGAGGAATTATAATCTTTGCCACATGTTATGTAAAATGAATTATTTTGAATTGTGTGTTTCAAGACGTAAATATATTCACTATCTTCCTGTAGTCTATATCTTTGGCCGTAAATAACCTTGTCTTCCAAGATATTGTAACATTTGCCACCTGTAACAAAAAAAACACATCACTTTGATTACAACTTAAACCTTTCGTCACGCGAGTTCATTCGGTCTAGTTGTTTTGGCCGAAAGGAGTTGTGTTTTGCCGCTTCCATGGGAATACGCGCCGCACATCTCCCGGCAGGTAGGTATTATTATTATTATCAAATCTATCTTAAATATCCCTCAAAACTTTGTCAGACGTGGCGGAACGGCCTTTGTTTAGGTCGTTTATGCTCTGCCTACCCCATTAGGGATTAAGGGCGTGATTATGTGTATGTATTTATTAATTTATTTGTAGTATATTTATAGCATTGTTCATTAATTAGAGTTAAGTTTATATTGTTAAGTTTGTATGTACTTTATAATGGGCCTCGGTTGTCGGATTAAAAACAATAAATAAAATAAAAATATATACAGCTGGTTATAAATAAAAAGTCTTGGACGAAGAAAACGTATAATCTAGTGTAATTTTAAGTAGACGCCGCTATAGATGGCGAATTTCGTTGGATGCAATTTTTTTAGGGTTTCGTAGTCAACTAAGGAACTCTTGTCATTTCGCCATGTCCGTCTGTCTGTCCCTCCGTTTATATGCTTCGCCCCTCTTAAAATCTCATGTTTTTCGATGGGGTCAAAAACTTTTATTTTTTAATAATTTTATTGTGTAGGGTATCGCAGTATTTGTCACAAATTTGTTTCAGTCATATTTTAAAATCATAAATGCAAAAAAAAAGCGAAATATATAGAATGTAGCACTTTAATTAATTGCAATTGTAATGAAAACTATAACAAAAAGTGTAACATTTCTAGTTCGCGAAATATTTAGGAAAAACCGTTTCAACAAACTACCTATATAATCTGTCGAGGAGAAATTAACCTCATGGCTTTCAAATAAGGTTAAAATATATATATTTTTTTTTTTTAGTAAACATATATTTTAAGGCTACGGAACCCTACATATGAGCGTGTCCGACATCCTCTTGCCCTTTTTATTTGCTTTACGTTCAGCTTACATTGAACCTTTACGGACGGTAATCAACCATGATGTAGCACTGACTCCCTTAAAACACGTGATATTATTAGAACCATAGTTTTGGGTCGTGGGTCATAGAGATAATTACAATGTAATTTATGTTATGCTTTGATAATGGCTGCCTTTGATGAGGGCAAAGATCAAGATTGTCAAACAAACTTGTAATAAATATTTTAGATAAGATGAAAAGAGTCATTCGTGAAAAATCTCTAAAGTAGGTCTAAACACTAAAGTAGCTACCTACTAAATTAAATACTCAGTATGTTGGAGATAATTAAAATTAAATTCTTTAACTGACGTACACACATACATAGCTATAATTACGCCTTTATCCCTAATGAGGTAGGCAGATCGTAAACGATCTTAACAAAGGTCGTTCCACCACGTCTGACAAAGTTTTGAGTGTTATTTAAGACAGATTTGTAGGTATATGGCGATAGGCTGATACAGGTTGACAGCCTATCGCCTAAATTGCAATATACAGAAACCCTCGGATCCCTTAGCTGTTTTTTTCAGCATGCCCAGGAGGAAATGCAGCTGGCATATTCTATCTTTTTTCTCTCGCTCCCGTCCGCTCCGTCTAGCATGGAACAATTACTTACTGCCGTGGTTGCCCAGAAATTATATTATAGTCTTATCTTATTATTATCTAGTTTGGATGCCTAGGTATGGTTTGAAATCTTTTGTAAAAATAATATTACTTGGGTATCTATATACGTAAGCACTGGTGTGAGTCACTACATAGACTACATTCAAAGCAACATAGTATCGTGGTATTCAAATACGCATTAAGAGGTTTCTTTTGATCCGCCTTCAATGAACGCTCATTCGACTGGGATTAATTAGAGGTACCATTCAAGCAAACTATTCAATGTATGAGTCGACAAACTTAACCTTCCCTTCGGAAAAACAAAACACTAGACTCAAGTCTAGGTAAGCTCAGCTACCGAGACGCAAATGAAACTTGGTAAAACAGCGCTGTGATGTGGTATTGTAGGTTTGTGTTTTGGTTCGGACTTTTAATACTTTTTTATTCGAATTTTTGGTTGAACGATCACAAGATTGATCCGAATTTAATATATGTTTTATCAGGTCAGCTTTTGTAAGGAATAAAAAAATAACTGTGGCATATTTTACGAACAAGGTGTGTAAAACAAAAATTTACTTAACATATACACTTTTGTTTCGAATAGCATGCCAAAAATTACAGTAACCTAATAATTACACACAAAACCTTAAATTACCGATTTTTTACAATTTATTTACTACGTTAATATGTACTTACATACAAAGCGACTCTACATTTTCACAATCTTAAGGTTAGTCTCCTTTGAATGTAAAATAAAAATACTTGTTGTGTACGTTTATATGTATATTAGCGACATCACCACGATCATCATCATCTCCCTAGCCTTATCCCGGAGCTCACGGAGTCGGCTACCTAATCTAGATGATAGAACGAGGGTGCTGGTTTTTACACAGATCGACTGCCATCTGACCTCCGCAACCCAGAAGGGAAACCAAACCCAATACTTTTGATATCACCACGATATGACACTATATTTTTCAGTGGTTTAGAATATCAAAATAAACATGTACACACACAACACAAATAAAAACAAAAGACTTACGAGATAGGACGCACCACGATCATCCCAATTTGCCGAACTTAGATTAGTATTTTAATTACTTCACATCTATTTATACAGAGCAGTATATTTTATCCCTCGTCAATACGAAAGTAACAGCAAAAATAACAAAAAATTACAAAAATACGCTGCAAACACTATCCGCCATTTTGGTTGAATGTTGTATTCGCATGCGCAGTGGCTACGCGCCCTTGGACAAAGGGATGTTGTTTTACTTCTCTTTCTGACTTATAAATGAGGGTATGATGTTTTCTCTGTCACTGAGATTCTATTGTGATTCTTTATTCAAAGGGAGAGAGGGTCGAGTTTATAATACAAGGGTGCTGTTTGGACTGAAGTTAGCCGAGTTTGGCGGGGTTTCCGAATTTTAGGGTTCTGTGGATATAATGATAAAATATTCTTCTTCTTCTTCTTCCTAACCTTCTAACCATTATCTGGGGTCGTCACTGTTTGTGTGCCTCTTCCGTTGATCTTTGTGTACTTCATAATGAAAATTGATCGGCTTACTTGTTTGTATTGAAAGCAGGGTTAGCCCTCGACGTTTCGATCCTATACGAGGATCTTCATCAGTAGAGAAAAAAGTCACACTCTACCGCCCGCCAAGTGCAACCTTCGACTGCGGTTCGCTGCTCGACCATCTGGGGCTAACCCTCCTCTCAATACAAACAACTAAGCCGATCAGTTTTCATTATGAATAACAGTTGTTTATCGTTTTGTGTACCTACATGTTAGATTATTTCAGATCTTTTTGTATCGTCATCAACCAAGTGGCAGTTGCGATTTTCTTCTGCGGACAACATGTCACAAGGTTCTTTCTATTAAATTTTCACTTTCTCTCGTCTTTCCATCAACAAAGTCTGTTTAATCTTATTGAATAATTTTCCGCAATGTTTTTCTTTCTTATATTTACATAACCACCTCTCGCCTTCTCCTATATCTTTTCCTATTAAAATACCTACCCGAAAAGTAACTTCATGACCAAACTTAAAAATATCGAACCTGAGTATTTCTGATTCAACTCGTACTTGGCCGTCTATTTTGATTTGACTAGGTCAAGCCCTACTCTAACTTTCTTTAAGAGTCAGAAAAATAAATGTTCAGACTGTTCATAGGTTTTTTTTTTACTATTAAGGTGTTTAAAGGATTAAGATCACTTACAATATGTACATTACAATAACATCTACTATGCCAAATCCCTGACCACAAATAAGAGTTCATTGCAACACTAAAGAAAACCAATCAGGTAGCAAAAAAGGATTACACAGCATTACTTGCAATATCCGCACTTTTTTTAAAAGCCGGCCAAATCCAATAGTCAGTCAAAACATGTCAAAATTGAAGTCAACATTGACTTACAGGTCCCTAGGGAATTTACTGTTAGTATTTAAACGCACGACCCTTTTAAACTATGCGTGGAAGGGTTGCGAATAGTTAACGCTCATTGTTTTGTTAAGGGTGGTGTTTTTGGACGTTGATGTTTATTTGCAAAGAGGTTGTTGGGAAGAGGATTACAAAATTTTTATTTAAGATAGATTTAACAAGGTATTTATCAATTGAATAAATCTATCCTTTCTTCTTTCTTAACAGTTATCTTAGTAGCTTATTTCACAATAGTAATCAACATCGTCTTTTTAATATCTTTATCGTCTTTTATTCTCTTTTCACACAAGAGTTTTGAATTGTAACAATGAAATCATCAACGCTGTATTTACTACAACATTTCAACATACTAAACTCTTTTGTTGCTGTTTGAAAAATAAGGACATATGTAAAATGCCTAAGTCCACGCGCCATGTACCTCACTCACTGATAGATTAATTATTTTATTTTATTTGTTAGTCTATTATTACTTTGAGACTTTATATCATTTAATTTTTATTTATTTTGTAACTGTATGTCTTGTAAAATATGGGACATATTGTGCCTGAAATAAAATAGATTTGGACTTGAATTTGAATATACTTTACCTAAGATTTCAAATAAATATGATAGGAAGTGGGACATTAAAGTCTGACTACAAAATAAGTTATACAAAATTTTATTTTAAACTAGCGACCTGCCCCGGCTTCGCACGGAAATTATCAGTGTTTCTCTACTATAGTATGCATGTATTATACATATAAACATTCCTCTTGAATCACTCTATCCATTCAAAGAAACTGCATCAAAATCCTTTGCGTAGTTTTAAAGATTTTTGCATATATAGGGATGTAGGGCCAGAAAAAGCGACTTTGTTTTATACTATGTAGTGATACTGCTGATGTCAAACAGCGGGAAATAAGGTTTTAGACCCAAGTGCGTGAGTATTTTGCATCTAAAACTTTGAAAAACTGAATAGACACTAATAACATTTCTGCTCTATAATGCATTTGTTGTTTATTTGCAAAAACTTTAGAGTGAATCTTTGAGTACTTGTAGGTGTGAATATAATAAAACTTCATACTTTTAATTCAGGATTTAAAACTCCTCTTTATTGATAGCGCCTTTGTCATTGACTAGAGAAGTACAGATTATTATTCATTCATAATCATAAATAATCAACCTTAAACTAAAACACAAGTACATAACCATACTTTGTTATTATATCTTGACTAAAATCTATAGGAACTTTTCTGTGACTACAATCTAGATCTACTTATTTCTTAGATACAACTAATTTTATTTACAATATTCTTTAAATAACGAATACTCTTAATATCATCAAATTTTATAAAATAACTTTTAAGTTTTATCGTGAAATTCTTAATTATTAATAAAAAAAAAACATGCGTCCAACGCTATACAATCCGAAACGATACCTAAGCAATTTAAAAAAGACATCACTTTGTCACATCTTAGGAATTAACCCCCCGTAAGGAGGCATCATGTGATTTTGTGGTAAGGTTGCTGGCAGTCCTGGCATTTGACCCATATTCATATTTGGAACAGTCCCCATGTGGTAGTTTGCGTACTCTCCCAAACCAGTCATTTGCCTCGTGTCCATGTATTCAGGCATGCTTCCTAATTTAGTTGCACCTAAATCCTCAGCGCCGTAAGGATCAGGAGATGTATTCAGCTTCCCGTCTTTCTTAGCCTTCATTCGTCTATTCTGAAACCAAATCTTGATCTGCCTCTCAGTTAGACCTAGAGCGTGAGAAACTTCTATTCTACGTCGTCTTGATAGGTACTTGTTGAAATGGAACTCTTTTTCTAATTCCAGGGTCTGAAACCGGGTGTAGGTCTGTCTCGTTCTTTTAGATCCCTCTTTTTTGTCATCGCCTGAAAAAAAAAAAGAAAAACAAAGTTTATTAGACAAAAGAACAATGAATGTCAGTATCGGATTACGTTAATCGGATTAGAATGTTTGTACAACTTACCACCAACGCCTTTCATCCAAGGATAGAATTGTGCATCGGGTGCAGCGGCCATCTTGTTCTCAGCGTAATCCGCATTGTCCCCGCCTGCGTCGACCCTCGTCACGTCCTGACAGCGCGCTGGAGTCGGCGATGACTGTGCGCCTTCTGCCGCCCCTCCCACGGCATCCTTGCTCTTGATTGACGTTTGACCCTCGACTCTCTCCAATCCACCATGAAATTGCGACAAATTGCATTCCTTCTCCGGTGCAGTTTCATTAGTTTTTTCCCAATCTTCACCTTCGCTTGTTTGATACATTAAAGTTTGCATCACTTCCTGTTTGTATGGTTTGTCATCTTTTATGAAATATGGTGTAGGTCGTTTGGTTCTTGGCTTGGTCAAAAGTGCTCTTAGATTCGGAGAATCATCATTTTCTGGTGTGCCCGGTTTCACATTACTTGTAATACTTTGAGGTGAGCCGTAGCTAGTTTCTGGTAAACTGCACTGTCCAGGGGAAGTTATAGATCTAGCATCTTCTCCTTTAGAATCCAAGTAGTTTTGATTTGTGAGAAAGTTCATTTTCTGATCGTATTCATAATTTTCATATTGCTG
Source organism: Scrobipalpa costella (assembly GCA_949820665.1). Lineage (NCBI taxonomy): Eukaryota > Metazoa > Arthropoda > Insecta > Lepidoptera > Gelechiidae > Scrobipalpa > Scrobipalpa costella. The sequence goes on along the minus strand of OX463296.1, from coordinate 17,117,201 downwards.
ATGCTGTGTGTAATAGTTTAATTCTCTCCACTTACTTATCATCTCCATATTCGTGTGAGCACTGTTCATATTGGCTGGATAACCTTGCCAATTTGTAGGTTCTGATTTGACCACATTTTCACTGTTGTTGTCACTACTGTACATTTTCCCTGCATAACCATTGTTTTGGACACTTGAGTAGTCACAGTTTTGGGAGTAAAAGTTATTCTGATAATTATTGTAGTAAGGCATGTATGGATGTTGTCCGTAGCCGTAATGTTTTGTTTGTCCGACACTTTGATTGTTCACATCACCGTTCCACATTTCACTAGCACGATTTGTTGCCACTGAAGACATTTTGTCACTGGTTGTCACTATCACAAACTGATCATTGATTTTCACTGATTTAGCTGGACTGCGTGGGAGATGCTCCTTCTCCTAGGTTGACTCCGAAACGAATGCAATGAGTGCAGTAGTCGGCTCGACCCTTACAAAATGTAATACTTTTATGTGACCTAAAAAAAGTTAGGGGTACATTCAACAAAAGCATCGCCATTGTCCCTCTTTGAAGTCGTAAAACCGGGTGCGCCATCCCTTTCTAACTTCCTTTCGTCTCAATGAATGCTATAAGAGTGAAAGGGAGAGAGGTGTTTAGCACGTTTGGCGATAGATTTTGCAAATATCATACAAATGTTTACAATGCCAATATTTCCAATACGTGATTCACGTGTTGGTGCGTGTACGCATACGGTATCATTGATTGACTTATCGATGTGTGTGTAAAAGAGGGTGGTTTTAGATTGATTTGATTCTATTATTGGTTTAGTGTAAAGCCACGTATGTGTGTCACTGTGCTGCATTGGCGATTGCAATTACATAGGATGTTTCCTTTTATTAGCTTCAAATAAAGTTGCGTTCTATTTTACGTTTGTAATTATAAAGATTTAATTTTATAAAAATAAAACCCGGATGATAATGATGATGCGTCAAATATTTCTGACTACGTATAATTCATTTCGATTAAATAAATTACGTTTTTTTTGCTATTCAAATAAAATTATTCGGTCATTTAAAGTTTAACAGAATATGGCCTATTGAGTGTAGATCGACAAGTAAAAAAAATGTTGTAGAGACTATTAAATACCTAGGTATTTTGTAATTTTGTTATGTAAAATTATTTAAACAATTCTACCATTGGTATTACGACTCAAAACCTCATTTAGAATATGGTTTCTTGTACTAAAATATTGTACTACAAAGTATTTTTCATTAGAAACACCCTGTATAGTTGGCGACTCATGGAAGAACATAACTCATCCAGCAGTAACAGTTCAATCGGGGGTCGTACAATAGCGCAGTTGGAAGCTGCGCGTGCGGCGCTGCTGCGAGTGACGTCATATGCGCATGAAATAGCGCGAATGTGCGCAAGAAAATGTATAGTTTGAGGCGATTAACTTGACTTAAATTGGCCACACAGTTCGCAGATTGAATATTCGACCTTAACTTCAAGCGCTTAGGTGAAAATTTTAGATTTGCAAAATTACCAAACGATGTCTAGAAGTTTGCCGTTTAGCGTAATTTTGTTAGATAATAATTTTTGAGGCAAAGAGAAACAAAGGCATGAATGGCATAACTTGTATATAGAGTAATAAAGGATGATTAAAATTTCTTTGCTAATGATTTACACTGCCATTTCGATTTGGTAATTATGTAAAGTTTTCAAACAAACAAGTCTTTACGCACCGACTTTGACTCTAGAGTCATCATATGTTATGGTGTTAGATACAGTACATCGATAATCTAATACAGTAGTTACCTAATAACGATTTGCAATTTCATCCCCAGTTACTGTCAAACAAAAATTTGCAAAGTCATGCTACGTTCGCAGTTTTAAACGCCCAATGGTAAAGCTCGGTTCACACTCGCGACATATGGACAGTTTGTCAAAGTACACACCTCCCGACCGAATCGACTCACATCACATCTGTTGGACATACACACTCCCACAAACATACAGCTATTGTGTACTAAGCTTTATGAGGCAGAACTGAATTGGTTTGGAAATTAATTAAGGAATTGGCAGTAGCTGAAGTCGAGCTTAATAAATCAATCACACATAGAAATAATATGCAATTAATTATTTTTTTTACCTTGATTCCCTTAATACTTACAAATAAAATTTAAATGTAAGAGTTGTTAATTAACCAAACGACATAAAAAAACTTTTTCATATGATCTTATTTTCCATCTAAACACTATTGAGCGAATACAAACGATAATATTTTTTTATATCGATATTCAATAATATCGGGTATGACTTTAAGTAGAGGGTTAACCATAATTTGAACTAACTAAACTATTACATAAATCAAAATATTATTCTCGATCCATTAAATGTTTAATGATCCAACATTTAAATTAAAGCTAAACGCAAACAGAATAACTCTTTAAAACCGAATAAATATTTAATATTTGAATTACCGTGGCCATCGGGTATACAGATTACAAATAAAAAACTTTTATTTCAATTTCACACTGAATTCCAAAATCAATTTCTATCAAACCCCAAGTTTTACACCTCACAGTTGAAACGTCGTATCTACAAAATGTAAGAATTGCGCAATTTGGAGCCTTGTCTACATAAACAATAAACAGAGTTTCCTCAGCTCGCGAAATCAAAACACTGAGTTCTATTCATGGACGTGTCAGCTCAAAAATATTTCAAAAACAGAACTTGTTAGCTCTTATACAGCAGGGATAGAACACAGTTTGGTTGCGCAAATGCGATGTAACATTTTCGTCATACAGTGGCGCTGACAATGTGCTACCATTAATCTTACGAAATCAATCGATGGCTTATTCAGAATATTGTATTTGGCTGAGCCGCGGGCCTTTTCGGTTTATATTTACTTTGGATCTTTTTCTTTAATTTATGGTTTGTGCGAAAAAATCGACATCTGTCGTTTTTGGCGTGTTACGAAAAGAGAAACATGAAAAGGTTTCAAAAATCGTACCTACCTAGAAATTTTTGTAAAATGTGTATCCTTTGAAGATGTCGAAGCCATTGTTCGCTGTCGGTATTTCAAACGTGCTGATAGACTAAAACAGAAGGCGGCTTCTTGAAAATACAAACACGCTTTTCTCATTTTATTGGGGGCCTTAAAACAATAAAATACTTTCTAGTTGTTCCTCCTGGTTACTTTGAAGTCACCGCCTGCCAGCTGAGATCATAAAAGTCGATCCTTTTCTACCTGCTCCTGTGTTTTGCAAATTTTGTTTTAATATTTTGGCGAAATTTGAATCTCTGAGCAAAAGTATAGCTAGTAGACCATCCTTGCTTAGCATGAAGTTAGCAAATTTGCAATATTAACGTTCTAATGTTATGTAGACTATAATAATGGTACCAATTCGTAGTTGCAAAAATCACGACCTAACTAATATATCATTTTCTGTCATGAGAGAACAGAAAGAGACGCCAAATTTTTTATTCAAGTTTTTGTTAAGTTGATTCGCTCTACGAATCGATAGCAATATTATATTTATTTTATCATGCAGCAGTGGTGTCAAATGTTTTGAAAATATTTTTTTTTTATTATTCTGCGAGGCAGAACGTCATTTTGATTCGAGGTAAATTTTATTTATCACACGTTTTCTAAATTATTCGACAGACTTCCACACTATAAAAAGCAAGAACAATCTTACTCTCACAACGTTAAGTTAGTCTCGCTTCACAGCAACAATCGAACAATTATCCACTACATGGTCTTCGTCCGTTATTTTGTCAACTTCCACTGTTGACAGCTAAAGTGGTAAATTTTAGATTTATGGGACATACGCACAGGAACGGGAATGAGTCGAACCGTTCTCTTACGCCCAATTGTTCGCAAAACAATGTTCCAGAGACTTTATTATAATATATAAGAGGGACTGCTGGAGTTCCCAATACTGAAAGTGTGTGTAACTCTGACATATTTGGGTCTTCTTTGCACACATACATATTTCTTAAATTAGTCTTTTTTTCTATTTTTGAGCAAAAACAAATCCAAAAATGGCTATAAAAGACGCAGCGTTCTGGTTATCAAATGAGTTTTAAACAGGAGAACAGGAAACTCCCAAAAAAATGGCATCCAATATGTTGGAAATTCGCACTTGCAAACTTCAGGTGAATTTGACTTCTAAGAAATCATTGAAGAACAAAGCACTCTAAACAATGACGTCAATGTTTGACGTACCCTTGACCAATATTTTACAACAAATACGACAAAAGCTCCTTTAAGCAATTACGTCTTTTTAGACATTACAATAAAAAAAACACAACGAACAAAACAGCGGCACCTTCTGAAAGTAGCAAAGGGTATCTTTTTAATTCTTTTAAGTTCTTTGTAACATTGTTTGAAGAATAAACATAGATTATTTGTAAAGGACAACAAACAAATAAATTTGTCTGTCGGGACATCACGGCACGTGGCAATAATCAAAGGATGGAACTATTTTATACTTAAACATAGTCTATATCTAAAGTCACGAATTTATCGTTTACTGGGTTGGATTGGCTAGACAAAGCGACAACAATTTTCACAATTTCGCTGCGTTTAAAAATTTCCAAAATAATTTCAGAAAAAACTTTGCATTAGATAAGATAGATAGATAGATAAAACATTTATTTAGCACCAATACAAATCACAAGTACATAAAAAACAATAAAATAAAATGTAAAACATACATAAACAACGAACTTAGCTATAAAAAAACAGATTTGTAGGCGCTAAAAAAGGCGATCAACTCAGCAAAAAGCTGTGGCCCAGAGCCAATTTTCAGCTGGACCTTTGGTGAGAGGAGAGCTTTATGTAAATAATAATAATTTATAAAAGTAAAAAAAAAAAATACGGGTAACATACATTCGAGTGACAATGTTAAGCCTAAAAACAACAACAATGAAATCTTAAAAGGACAAAAATATTCAGATGTTAAAAGAATAAACAAAAATGTGGGTAGTACCGACAGACAGATATCAAAACAATTGTTCAAAATTAACATTGATTTGTTGTGATAAGACATATTTCTTAAACAATAATTTAAAATTAGGAACCGACTTAAGCTTTTGAAGTGGTGTAATATACCCCATATTATTCCAAATTTTGGCATTGTAGTTAGTGTATCATCATCTCCCTAACCTTATCCCATATCTCACAGGGTTGGCTAGCTAATCTAAGGGATTGAAAGAGGGTACTGGTTTTTACATATAGCGACTGCCATCTGACTTCCGAAACCCAGAAGGGAAACCACACCCAACCCGGTCAGAGTTTTTAAGCCGCCAATGCTTACCACTGGCCTCTGAAATGCCTTAACGACTAATATCTACGGTATTGAACGATATTAACCGGGACCATCGACTTAACGTGCCTTCCAAAGCACGGAAAAAGCGCCGTATAAACGTACATATGAAATTCGAAAACCGAAAAACACATTGGTACGTGGTGGGATTCAAACCACGACCTCCCGCTCAGGAGGCCGCTGCCTTTATCCACTACACCATTGGGCTCAATGTAATAAGTGTATTATAATCTCTAAATAATTATAATAAAGAGGAAGAGAATCTGCTGTTACATCTTCCATGCTGTACTGGGAGCGAGAGAAGAACATAGAATTAGCCAGCTGCATGGGCATGCTGTAAAAACCAGCTAAGGGATTTGAGGGTTTTAGTATATTGCAATTTAGGTGATGGGCTGACAACTTGTCACTACAGCAATACACCTACAAATCTATCTTAAATAACCCTCAAAACTTTGTCAGACGTGGTAAAGGTCGTTCCGCCTTTGTTTGGTTGTTTACGCTCTACCTACCCCATTAGGGATAAAGGCGTGATTGTATGTATGTATGATTTCCTGCTTTTACGAGTATATCGAAGAGGCTAAAGTAAACAAGGAACCGATTATTTTTATCACGTTTCCACGATCAGCTAACAAGTCATATATACCCGACAACGCATAGTAGAACGTGTGTATGTGACCCTGTGACGTATCAGTGGGAATTTTATTTAGCAAACAAACGTCGCCGGCCACTGGGCATAATCTCGCGCGGCGGTATTATGCGCGAGCGATACCGACATAAAGGGCAGTGCTCACTGAGCTTTTTTGAACGAACGTCTGAAAAGAGTGTGAATTGAATGAGACATTGATACCAATTCGTTGTTCTATAAATCGCAACTTCACTACATAGTTTAAAACAAAGTCGCTTTCTCTGTTCCTATATCCCTATATATGCATAAATCTTTAAAACTACGCAACAGATTTTGATGCGGTTTCTTTTAATGAATAGAGTGATTCAAGATTAAGGTTTATATGTATAATACATGCATAATATAGTAGAGAAAGACTGATAATTTCCGTACGAAGCCGGGGCGGGTCGCTAGTAACTAATATAAGTATTTACCTGACATTTTCTGTCATGAGAGAACAGAAAGGGACGCCAATACTTTTAGTCAAGATTTCGTTAAGTTGTGCGCTCTACGCTATCGATAGCGATATCGGCTAGACAAGAAATACTACAGAAGCTGACACAGAGTAACACCGAGAAGAAAATTTCGTAAATTATCCTAAACTAAACTAACTTAGCCTAGCGTAGGGCATCTTGAAAATATACGAGTATATGGTTGATGATGTTCTTAAGGCACCGGGTATAGATTGGATGAGATCGGGTGAAGACCGAGATCAGCGGCATTCCATTGGAGAGGCCTATGGATGCAAATCTGAAAATAAAGTTATTATTATATTATGTCTAGCAGTGGCAGTCTACTGTGGCCGTACAGTGTAAATTGTCAATTTAGAATTTTGCTACCACAATAAAAATAATTCTTCCATACAGGCCTGGGATCGAGAGAAAAACATAGAATGTGCCAGTTGTATTTACTCCCGGGCATGCTGTAAAAACCAGCTAAGGGATCCGAGGGTTTCAGTACCTATATTGTAATTTAGGCGATGGGCTTACAATCTGTCACTACACCAATATACCTACAAATATATCTTAAATAACCCTTAAAACTATGTCAGACGTGGCGGAACGACCTTTTTTCGGTTTTTACGCTTTGCCTACCCCATTAGGGATAAAGGTGTGATTAAAATACTCAAAAGCAAAAATATTTCGTCAAGTTCCGTCTTCACTGTGCGCTGTACCTTTAGCGTCCCTCGCTGCACAACCATTAATCAGCCCTTCGATCCTGGCTCCTTACAATGGGGAACCCTGAACAGTGAACGCACGTCCATTAGAATAACAATAATTACTCTTCCAACATCATACGACCGTCAGTGGACAGGCCCCGGCCGCTATGAAAATCTCTAATGACTATTTGAGCTGCGTCTGTGGGATATCTAAATATTTCAAAATTAAATTAAATACTATGCAAAAATCTACTTACTTAAGGTACCTTCGATCCTGACTCCCTGTTAGTATTTTTAACGTTGAGTTATTAGAGTTATATTTAACATTTTTTGTGCGCCATAAACCTGCATTTTCTTTGCAATTTAGCATAGGTTCAAATTTTGGAACCGCAGACGATAAACTTGTTACAAACATATGTATTGCGGTTGAGTTTCATTGAAATTCTATAGAAAGGACGTGTTATGGGCCGCAAAACAAGTTAGTATTGATAACGCAAGGTTAAAAAAACGGAGATAAAATGAACGCAAGTCCAATAGAATAACAATAATTTTACTCTTCCAACAACATATGACCGACAGTGGACAGGCAGCTATGAAAACCTCTAATGACTATTACTGAACTGCGCGTTTGCGAAATATTTAAAACTATATTAAACATTCTCTAGGGTCATTACATAAAATCTTGAGGAACTTAGCTTTTAAAATTGGAATTATTATCTAGAATAGATAGATCGATATGATAGCCATTAGAGTTCTGAGTCGACTAAAGGATAATTTCTCCAGTACTGAAAAATACGTATAAAACATTAGATGAACTGTCATAATTAGATTTATTTGCATACTATTATTTTTATGACAGTAGGTATGTATACTTAACTTATTGAAGCTTTTATGACGCCAAGTCATTCGAAACAATGTAGAAGTTTATTTCATTTGAATGGGTGCATTTTGGATTATCATTTATCTAGGTAATAGATTACCTTTTAATATTCAAACCGACAAGTTTAGTATATTCTCGTTTAATTTTATTCTTAGCCACATTTCTCGAATAATATTGTCTCGTAAATCAGTCGGGCGATGTTTTTCTTGGAGAGTGTCCGCCATGTTTTGTTTAGAATCACGCACAGCCTGTCTTTGCTATGCGATTGTGATTTACTACGCTAAAACTGTTTTCACTGGTTTTAAGAATTGTTTTCTATTAATAAATTGGATTGGCTTAAATCATGTAGGCGTTTGAATATTTTATGTTAGATTCATTACGAACAACGAAAATAAAAGTAACTGCTTATCGCCCTCATTCATGTCATTAGTTGAAGGGGCTAAATAGTTAGTAAATTCTACTCAATATTTAACAAGATGAAATAAAAAAAACAGATATAGCCTCTAAATCAGAAGTTATAACAAAAACAACGGTAATAAAAAGTTTTCCTAAATCGATTTTTAACCATCTTCATATAAAATGGTGTTCCATATAAAGGAATATTAGAGAGAAAGAAAACCGTCTGGATTCAACATCTTTTTTAGCACACAAAATAATATAAGAAAATAGTTTCCTCTTTAAACAATTTCTGAAAGTTTCAGCGCAGTGACGAAGACTGATGACCCCTGCGGCCGATTGAATCGTCCTGTTTTTTTCTGGCTCTCCGTATCGTATGCTTGTTTCTAGCATTTGGAATAGAAAAAATGTGGAGACGTATTTGTTTCTTTACGTTGTTAAAAGTCGTTTTAGCATAATAATTTTCTTTTTATGGTTTTTCATTTATAAATAATGTTTAAACCATACAGCATAATTTCATTATAGCATAGATAGCTAGACGTCCAACCTGATCTGGTTGCTGCATTGAAGATGTTGGGATAATGGCCTGGTTAGGTAAGACCCGAAACATTCGAGATGTGGTGTTTGTAGGATGGAACAAATAAGCTGCACAGAGAAAAAAGCAAACGAAAAGGTATTAAATTTAGTTAAAGAAAAGAGGAATATATTGAAAGTCATCGAGAACAGAAGACGAAAGATGCTAGGACACTTGTTAAGCCATGATTTTATTTAGTCATATTTAAACATAATTCTTAGATATAATAATAAACAGACCTGGAGGTTCATTAATTATTACTGTAATTTTAACAATAATAAAGGTACGAGCTTTCGATAAACAACTTGGCAGTACGTTTTGTAAACAAGGGCCAATCACAATAAAATAATGTCCTACTAAAGACTATATTAGAAGGAAAGATTGAAGGGACAAGAGGAAGAAGCCAATCTAGAAGAACCTACATACATACATAAAATCACGCCTTTATCCCTTACGGGGTAGGCAGAGCGTTAAACGCCTCGTAAAAGGCGCTTTCGCCGCGTCTGACAAAAATTGAGGGCAATTTTAGATTGTAATGTGTATTGCCATAGTGACAGGTTGTCAGCCCATCGCCTAAATTACAATACACTGTAACCCTCGAGTCTCTTTTGCTGTCTTCTACAGCATGCCCGGGAGGAAGGGCAGCTGGAACATTCTATGTTTTTCTACCTCTCCCAGTCCAGCATGGAAGTAAAAAAAAGTAGAAGAACCTATATGGACCAAATCAAAGAAAATATTAAGGTCAAGTCGTTTAGAGAAGTTAAGGAGAAGGCTGACCCCAGAGAAAGTTGGCGATAAGCTCTTAAATATATGATGAATATGAGGTTAGATGTAAAAAAAAATGCTTTAGCGTTTTTCTGAGTTTAACCCTTCCTTTCCACGTCAGACGTCAAACCATGTAGGCCTGATCTCACCCCACAAAAGCCCTACAAATTTACCATTACCCTTGGATGTACAACACAATTGTCAAGCCTTTTAAGCAACTGTGCACTACGCAAGCAGCGGATACCTAGTTTAATTGTTGAACATATTGCTGTTTAGATAATTTTAATTGTAACTTTATTAGAGATACATGCTTGTGTATAATAATATAGTAAACAATAATATAGATGCTTGTGTATAATAATATAGTAAACAATAATATAGTAACAAACTTTAGAATAAGCTATTTGTATGCACGGTTTGTTTTGTGCTGTGTAATGGAAACAAAATCAAACTGTATTTATATTCTTTTCTCTTGTAAGTGACATTGTATGTCTTTTTTAGAGAAATAATGTATCTTTGAACCTAACCTAATTCCTTCCAAACTTTTAGATAAATTTTAAGGTTAATGACTATTTAATTATTTTGGTTACATTGCTATTAAATTGATCCCGATGTAGTGGATAGGGCCGCTGCCTTCTGAGCGGGAGGTCGTGGTTCGAATCCCACCACGTACCAATTTGTTTTTTGGTTTTCGAATTTCATATAAAGGAAGGCACGTTAAGCCGTTGGTCCCAGTTAATATCGTTTAATACCGTAGATATTAGTCGTTAAGCCATGTCAGAGGCCAGTGCTAAGCATTGGTGGCTTGAAAACTTTGACCTAACCTAGGATTGAGTCTGGTTTCCCTTCTTGGTTGCAGAGGTCAGATGGCAGTCGCTCTGTGTAAAAACCAGTACCCTCGTTCAATCACCTAGATTAGGTAGCCGACCCAGTAACTTACGGGATAAGGCTAGGGAGATGAGATGACCCCATTGCTACTATAAAAATAATAATTAATAAAAATAGTTTATTTCAGAATCTTAGTTAATATTAACAAAAGTGTTCGAGGAACTCCTTTTAAGTTTTTTAAAAACTTGTGTTAGGAGGCCCCGCTCTTCCATAAGGATTTAACAAAACTAAGTAGTGTGGTTTATTAAAATTAATACAATAGCAGATTGCTGACTCTACATCCTGCACTGTTCCCCGACATTGAAGAGGGGCTGCGAAACCTTGACGGCCCTATGAAAATGATATCACTGACACAGACCACTCTTAATGTTTCTATCCCCCGATATATCCGCAACGTCGATCGTATGCCCATCAATCATGTTTTATGCGAATGTCTATGGTGTTCGGATTTCAGACGACGATAATTAACGATATTTCTGACGAAGACTGTGGTAGCCAGATTAAAATGATCATTTGATTTTAAATCGTCATGTCTCTCAATACATGTCTCACAAGGCAGGATTTACAAAATGAAAGAGAACAAAGACCTTGGGTTCTCAATCATAACACTACCTATATATTGCTATTCAGTCTGACCGTTTTTGATTGCAGTTCGTATTTTATTTTTGTGATCAAACGGGGATCACTTAACATTTTATGAAACAGAATTTGGCTACGGCAGCAGTATTGCTTAGCCCGCATTTTCTATTCCATAAACCTCCGAACAGTTGTTTGCACAAGTTAAATTTTTACCAACAAAGCCTTAGAAAGCGAACACGGATTTCCAATTAACTTAGGGCCTGATTGGCAGGTCGTTAGTCAACGTGGCGTGCTGAATGTGGCGAGTCGCGGGACTTGCTCCGGAGCACGATTATTGATGGCGAGACTGACTGACACTTTTATTTGCATGTCTTGAGGAGTATTGAGAAATAGGTCGAATGATTTCGGTTGAGTTTTTAGGTGTGGTATTGAAATCTGAAGACTTCGAATAACCCAAAGCTTCTTGAGTTGTAGGACTTGCTCTAGAGCACAATTATTGATGGCAAAGCTGACTGACACTTTTATTTTCATATCTTGAGGAGTATTGAGAAATAGGCTGAGTTTTTAGGTGTGGTATGGGGATTAATCAATGATATCTGACGGTGTTGGATAACCCAAAGCTTTTCGAGTTGTTCCACAGTGCCTACGATTATTAATGGCGAAGCTGACTGATACTTTTATTTGCACGTCTTGACGAGTATTGAGAAATAGGTCGAATAATTTCGGTTATTTTTTTAACCTGCTGAGGGATCCAAGGGTTTCTGTATATTGTCATTTAGGTGATGGGCTGACATATTTCTGTAGTGACAACCTGTCACTACAAAAATATACCTACAAAACTATCTTTTATAACCGTCAAAACTTTATCAGACGTAACGGAGCGACCTTTGTTTGGGTCGTTTACGCTCTGTCTACCCCAATAGGAATAAAGGCGTGATTATATGTGTGTATGTATGCAATTTTTAGGTGTGGTATTGAAATCTGAAAGTTTTGGATAACCCAAAGTTTCTTGAGTTGCGGATTTTGCTCCGTAGCACGATTATTGATGGTCACTCTTACTGACACATTTACTTGCATTTCTTGAGGAGTATTGAGAAATAGGTCAAATGATTTCTGAGGAGTTTTTCAGAATCAATTAATGAACTTTATACGTTCTGGGCTAACCAAATTTTTGATTTTTGAGTTAATTCAGATTCATTTGATTTGAAGCAGGAATATTACTAGCGAGACTTACTGACACTACTATTTGCATGTCTTGAGGAGTATTAAGAAATAGATCGAATAATTTCAGTGGATTTATTAGGTGCGGCATCAATGAAATCTGAAAGGTTTTGATATCCAAAATTCCAATCCAAAATTTCTCAAGTTGCGAATTTTGCTCTAAAGCACGATTATTGATGTTGATACTGTCTGACTGACACTTTTATTTATATGCCTTGAGGAGTATTGAGAAAAAGATTGAGTTTGGTGGAGTTATTAGGTGGGGTATTGGGATTCGGGTAAATCAAAGAAATCTGAAAGCTTTGGATAACCAAGACTTTTTAGCCACAGAACTTGCTTTGGAGCACGATTATTAATGACGAATCTGACCGACGCCTTTATTTGTATATCTAAGTGCAGCAACACACAGGCGTCACTTACGCTAAGGTTGCGCTCAACTCGCTGTCAATTCCTCGCTGTGGATTTATTTAGCTATCGAGGCTGAGTCTCACGAGCGTAGTCTCTCAATTCGCTGCCTGTGACTACAGGCAGGTCGTTGCGGCGCTTAAAAAGCTCGGTGCCTTGTCCAGGATCATCAGCAAACGGCGTGCCACGGCGAGATCGAGCCAGCCGAGTGATTCCCCATGGGGGGGAGGCCTGGCTAGCGACCGCAAGCTCGCGGCGGCTCGTTTCTGTGGGTCAGTCCAGTGGGGTTGTGTGTGTTGCCCATAATCCTAACTGCTCTACGTGGAGTAGTGGATGTGGGCAGTTAGAAAGCGGGCTAGGTAAGCGCTTTCAGTTGAAGGCCACCCTGAGCAGCCAATATTTCAGGGGCTGGGGGCCTCAGATCATCGATCTCGATGATACTAGTAGCGTCCCCTCAAGTGCGAAGCGCTACCAGGACTTCGGTTAGGATCCTGATTGCCTTAATCAGGATCTGGACCCTTTCAGGGACGGCTGCTCTTAGGCTCTGTTGTCTTGGAGCCCGCTGACGCTTCGGAATCTCCCCCTGAGGATTAGCCTGAGGGGTGCTGACCGCAATCAATGGCCCGTGGGTGGTTCTTTCTCCACCGGAGGAGTTGCTTTTCTGCGGCGTCTCCTCGGTTTCCTTTTCTTTGCCTTCGTCGGTCCAACGGGGTTGTTGGCGGCCGCCATGAGAGAACCTTCGGCGTTGTTCTCTCTCTGCGGTGCCGCTTCCTTCCTCTTCGGCTCGACGGGCTTCGTTTTGACATTGTTTGAGTTGTAGGTAATGCAAAAAGCATTGACAGCATATTGAGCGCAACTTTGCGCGCAGTATATGACGCCTGTGTGTTGCTGCCCTTTGGAGTGGGTAGGTATATTAATATATAGAATGGGTAAGAAATAGATTGACCGATTCCGGTGGTATTTTAGGTGTGGTATTGGGATTGATCAATGAAATTTGAAAATATTGGATAATGCAAATAATTAAGTTTTGAATAATTTAAAAATAAATCGTAAACCATTCGTTTGTATCCATTTCAAAACATTCTGAATGTTCAATCGTAGACAAAGAATGTGCTTGACATCGAACCATAGTTCAACATGGTTTCTAAACACAATAATTATAAACCCATGCATCGGAATGCTTGTATGCATAAACAAAATTAATACTATTAGAAACTTATGGATACAGCCAAAGCTATACAAATAGATACGAGCAAGAAACAATGTTATTATTGGCAAGCTGTCGAGTGCAAGCGACAAGTGTATGCTAATTCCGACCACGACATGTATTGTCGCTGTCAAACTTGCTCCCGTACTAATGTCTTTTACACATTGGCAACATGTGGACATACTACACAATTTTCCATCATCGATCGTTATTAGCTGCGGTTGGACTTTCTTGCATGCAATGGATTCAATTGTAGAGCGAATAAACGCAGTACTCGTGATGAATTCAGATTGTACACATATTTTACTTATCTACATACTAGTTCTTCCCTGCTGGACTGGGAGAGAGAGAAAAACATAGAATGTCCCTGGCATGCTGTAGAAGTCAGCAAAAGGGATTCGAGGTATACAGTGTATTGTAATTTAGGCGATGGGCTGACAACCTGTCACTACAGCAATACAAATCATCACAATCTCAAATTTGCCCTCAATTTTTATCAGACGTGTCGGAAGCGCCTGTTACAAAGCGTTTTACGCTCTGCCTACCCCGTAAGGGATAAAGGCGTGATTTTATGTATGTATGTATGTACATACTAGTAATTTATAAGTACTATTTAAAAATCAACTCATAAAACTGAAATTTTATTGTACTAACCTTTAAAGTAATGAGAAAATTAAGGAATTAAGGCTCGTATTTATAAAGCGATCTCAAAATTGAGAGCGATATTAAGTATGGATTTGACGGGCCATTTTGTACTGGAATGATAGATTCTGATACGAACTTGAACCCGTTGTCAATCTTGGGAGCTGATTATAATTACGGGCCTAAGTAGTATACCTATTCAATAACATTTTATTTTGACTCTGCATCTGCAAGCTAATTTCAAGTTCTAGGTATTTTGCAAGACTGATTTGAAAGTTTTATCGATACTTTATTTATCACCCATTCAGTCACATCCACAAGTTTCCATCGCACAAGCTTCTCGCCTTCCTTGTTTGGGGATATTAAAAAATTGTTCCGGCTAGCGTGTCTAATCTTCCACAGCCGGCGCGCGCGGCTCGCGGCCTTTCCGAACGTGTCAACAACCAATTTTGAATTTGGAACGACGCCGAACTGTTCTATAATGACTCCTGTAATGTTGTAATGTATGGTATTTAACATACGTTCCAGTATTTCGTAGGATTATGCATTTGATAAGTTTATTTCCGCATATATATACGTATTTTCTTCCATGCTGGACTGGGAGCGATAGAAAAACATAGAATGTGCCAGCTGCATTTCCTCGTGGGCATGCTGTAAAACCCAGCTAAGGAATCCGAGGGTTTAGTATATTGCAATTTAGGCGATGGGCTGACAACCTGTCAATACAGAAATATACCTACATATCTATCTTAAATAACCCTCAAATCTTTGTCAGACGTGGCGCAACGACCTTTGTTTAGGTCGTTTACGCTCTGCATGCCCCATTGGGGATAAAGGCGTGATTATATGTATGTATTTCCATATAGAATATTCATTCCATTGCGCCATGAATACCTAAGAGATGTTCTGGAGATAGCTGGAAGGGCTTGCGCTGAAAACTAAACAGAAAATCTTTCAAAAAGCATATTTTCTGCAATATGACAACCAAAACTTCTTCATACATAAAGACGACTTGTGTTCATATATAAATATTTTTTATTCCAAGATTTTTAGGAAAAGTTGTTCAGTTTTGTGTATTTTTTTCCAGAAGAAAATAATACCTGTCCGTTGCGTTTCCGATCATCTCAATAACCAATTTTGAATTTGGATCGACGCCGAACTGTTTTGTATTGATTAATGTGATGTGTGGTATTTAATATGAGTGCCATTTGTTTATAGGATTGTAGATTATGATTATGGGCTATATTTGTTGAGTTTGTTTCCACATAGAAGATTTCACTGCGCCTCCATGGATAATAGAAAGGGGTTGCGCTGAAAAAGAAAACTGAAAATATTTCAGTTTACATAGCAAATTTTCTTGGGAATGAGAATGAAACTCCTCCAAACAAAATTACCATATACATGTGTTCAGATTCATACGGTTTCCATGTTAAATAGTTCTGGGTTTCTAATTATTTTAAAAAAAACAGTGAATTACTACGAAGTCATCTGAAATTATGTACTTCAAATAATATGTTAATAATCACATTATTTTCTAACAGCTCTACATTTTCCCAAGAGAAAATAATAAAATCATCCGCATAATGCAGCAATTTATAAAGTTTCGTCCTAGCGCCATCTGTAGGGGGTTAGACGCAACGCAAGGGGATGCCTCACACGCCATCTGTTCAAGATATGCGGAACTGATTTCATCCCTCCGCAGCTAGGGGTTGCAAAATAATTCTGCGGAACGGTACTACTTTGGCGCCACTTGCAAAAAACTGGCTTAGATTTTATGCCAGTGTGGCGCGAAATATGAAATGGTACATGAAAAGTAAGAATAGCAGCTATAATTTGAGGTCCTTAACAAGTACAAAAATTAAGTAATTGAGGAAATCCGGTATTATAATAACTTGGGATAAGGACAGGCAGTTGATGCAGATTATGCGGGAGTAAAATTAAATAATTATACTCATCAACTTTTTTTTTTGTCACTAGAAGTGGCAGAGTCAACGATAAAGGAAACTCGCTCCAATAAGTGTGTTTTCATAGACCTGAGATCTAAAAAAACTGATTCAATCAAATAAATGTGTTATATACGAGGTGTAAGGGACAACGTTCCGCGAACTGATAGGGGTTACTCAGTCAACGAAACTAAACAACTATCACCAGGAAATTCTTTCAGGAAAAAAAAACATTCAAACTGTCTGATTGAGGTGGTCATTTTGTATGGGAAAGATTTTCTGAAAGAATTACATGAATGAATTTTCTGGTGAATGTTGTTCAGTGTCTGTGACCTAGCAACCCCTATCAGTTTGTGGGACGCTGTCCCTTACACCCGGTATAGAAAAGGCTCTATTATACACACAGAAAATACTTTTTTCCAGCTCATTGCCGCAAACAGCCTTGCGTCAAAACTCTCTCGCTTCGAGACTTGAATTTAAATCGTTCGTGATGTAAGAAACTTTTTGTTGAAGCCAAATGGCAACCGTCAAGTTTTAGAGTTTTAATACGTTGTAATGACGGAGATCTGTGGTGGTAACGACTCGTCATTAGCCGAAGACGTAGAGGACGGGTTCGGAAAGCAAACATTGTATTGACTATTATTGCAATCCCAATTGTTGTCAAAGTATAGATATGAAATGCAATCCTTTGAACATGATTTGGGAGAGAATATAAAAAACGTGATACAGAGATATCTGTAGAAATTTCATTAATTTTGAAACAGTATGAAGGTTGACTTAAAACTAGTCTTTCTCTAGGTTTATTTATATTGTAATGTTCTGCAAGATAAACTTATATGATCAGTTGACAATATTTTGAACGATGATTTTGTGTTAAAGAGGCAAACTTTTTCATAGTTTTGATTTACAAAAAAAAGTTGGTAGCACACATTTTAACACCAATATTGGGTGTAAGGGACATAGTCCCGCAAACGGATAGGATTTGCTCAGTCATCGAAACTGAACAACTAACACCTAGAAATTATTTTAGAGACGAAAAGAAAAAAAATATCTTTCCATACAAGATAATCACCTCGATCAGACAATATGTATGAAAAAGCATTTTTTTTTCGATTTCTGCTGATAGTAATTCCGTTTTGTTGACTGAGCAACCCCTATCAGTTTGCGGGACGCTGTCCTTTACACTCCGTATTTGAAATTGAAAGCCCGAACATGACATCAACTCCGGCTTCTATGTAGATGACGGGCCCTAAAGGAATTAAAACCTCGGAAGAGCAGGTTTGTACACCACAAATCGCTTTGTGCCTCCGCCCGTCCTAATGGCACACCAATTAAAAGAAGGTAGGTCTGGTATATACTTATCACGAAATAAAAAGATATCAAAAAGTAAGCAGGTATTACAAATTTTTGGACAAACAGTTCAAACCGAAAGCCCCAACATGACATCAACAGCGATTACAACTCCAACGTACATACGTCTACATAGATAACGCAACAGAGGTGAGAAAGGAATTTAAACCTCGGGAGAGCAGGATTGTACATCACAAATCGCATAGTGCCTCCGCCTGTTCCTAATATGGCACCCCAATCAAATGAAGGTAGGTTATCACAAAGAGGGAAGATTTCCAAAAGTAGGTTGGTATCAAAAAGTAAGTAGTTATCACAAATTTTTGGATAGACAGTTCAAACCGAAAGCCCCAACATGACATCAACAGCAATTACAACTCCAACGTCTACATACGTCTACATAGATGACGCAACCGAGGTGAGAGAGGAATTAAAACCTCGGGAGAGCAGGCTTGTACACCACAAATCGCTTAGTGCCTCCGCCCGTCCTAATGGCACGCCAATTAAAAGTTTGCTCACTGGCTCCTCTCCCTCGACGAGGATTGTTATCCCGGTGTGCTGTAAAACTGAGCTCAACCATAATGTAGTTTATTCGAGTTCGCACGACGATTAGCATTTTGATGTTTGCGATGGTGGTGTCGGAAATGCTTTAGCTAGCGATATGAATACACTTGGGCAAGAATGTCTGTCTGTTAAGATCTAGCTAGAACCAACTTCAACTGGCTAATGTAAATCAAAGATTGAGTACCAACTTCAACTGGCTTATATAAATCAAACGCCTTGTAAGATTTCTACTACGGTGCTTGGAAAAATTTACTCCCCTCTATTTAAAAAATGTCTTTATTAAATCACTATCCATAAGAAGTCAAAGATTATTTTTCAAATTTAACGCAACATTTTTTAGGATAAGAAGATTGGAACGATAAGTATATTGTTATGCAAATTTTTCGGTCGATCTATGGTTAAAAGTCATCGTCGTCGTTAAACACTAAAAAAAGGCCTGTAATTATAAACAGCACTTGAGACTAACAGCTAGTTTGAGTCCGGATCAGAAATGCCACTTCAGTACAAAAGGACCTGTCAAATTCACACTTAATAATTACTCTCAATCTTGTGATAGCTTTATAAATACGAGCCTAAGATACGGATATAACCGTCAGCATGAGCTAGAATCTTCCATGCTACACTTCCTCCCGGGCATGCTGTAAAACCAACTAAGGGATCCGAGGGTATTGGTATATTGTAATTTAGGCGATGGGCTGTCAACCAGTCTCTACAGCAATATACCTACAAATCTATCTTAAACAACCCTCAAAACTTTATCAGATGTCTTGGAACGACCTTTTTTTTTAGGTCGTTTTCGCTCTGCCTACCCCATTAGGGATACAGGCGTGATTATATGTATGTATGAGCTAGAAATATAAAACAACAATCACCCACTTCGTCTTATACAATTTGATGGAAACAATAAATCGCTCCGATTTCCCCCATCAGGCACATCGAATCATAAGACTTGGAATGCTTAATAGAATCTCTTATGAAAGTGCTACTGAATCTAATTAGACAGCGTTCCGGTTAAAAGTCTGCTTGGATCTTGGATACTATTACTCATCCTCACGCTGCACTACGTTTAATACCGGGTGTAAGGGACAACTTCCCGCAAACTTACTGAACAACTTTAAATAAAAAAATATTTTGGAAATACAAAAGTCTTTTGGGTTTTCCTTCATTAATTTGAAGCTATTTATTTTCTTCGTGTCCTGAAAGTCTTTCATGCTGCCCTAGGAGTGAGAAAAAACAAATGTGCCAGCTGCATTTCCTCCCGGGCATGCTGTAAAAACCAGCTAAGGGATCCGAGGGTATATTGCAATTGAGGCGATGGGCTGACAACCTGTCACTACAGCAATATACCTACAAATCTATCTTAAATAACCCTCTAAACTTCTCAGACATGGCGAGACGACATTTGTTTAGGTCTTTTACGCTCTGCCTACCCCATTAGGGCCTGATCATATGTATGTATTATTATAATATTGTGTATTACGGTCCTGACTGAATATCAGTGTTACTGGATACAACTTGTAACAAATGCTAAGTCAGCTCTTGTGCAATACAGATCAGAGCATTCAATAAGTCTACTTACTGTATGTTGAGTTTGTATTGTTTCATGAATAAACGTTTTTCTATTCTATTCTATGTTTCCAGAAAGAATTTCTTGGTGAAAGGTATTCAGTAGCATTAACTGAACAACACTTACCAGTCTGCAGGAAGATTTCCCTTACACCCGGTATTCCTGTTTTTGCTCGTAGTTGAGTTGGTAAGTATTTTTGTCGTCCTTCTGTTTATTTTTGGTATTACTTCCGGAAGTGTAAGGAAACAGTTGTTTGGATTCTTCTTGTGTACAGTCATTTTTTTAAACGTTTTGTTAATGGGCTCGATTCTAGATACCATCGGCTAAAACTAAAATATATCTGTCACTTTAAAAATAATAAAATTTGCACGTTTCCCCAGTATTTCTGTCAATGACAGAAACGCATAAAACGACCGAATATAAATCAAAAGCTGGAGCGAATAGATCTCCTGTCCGGTGATAAATAGATTTTAATTTTAGGCTTAGCCGGTTGAATATAGAATTAAGCCCATTATTTAATTTTAATTGTTTAGATGAACCTATGGTCATTTCACTGTGTGTGTTTTTTTTAAGGCGTTTTGGTTAAAAGTCTGCTTGGATCTTGGATACTACTCATCCTCACGCTGCACTACTTTTAATACCTGGTGAAAGGGACAACTTCCCGCAAACTGATTGAACAACTTTCAATAAAAACAAATTAGGAAATATAAAAGTCTTTTGGCTTTTCCATAACAATTTGTCTGAGCGAGGTAGTAATTTTTTATGGGAAAGCTATTTTTTTGCTTCGTTTCCTGGAAGTTTTGTGTACTGGATTGGGAGCGAGAGAAAAATATAGAATGTACCAGCTGCATTTCTTCCCGAACATGCTGTAAAAACCAGCTAAAGGATCCGAGGGTTTTTGTAAATTGCAATTTAGGCTATGGGCTACAGCAATATACATACAAATCTAGATAGATTTGTAGATTAAATAACCCTCAAAACTTGTCAGACGTGTCAAAACGACCTTTATTTAGGTCGTCTACGCTCTGCCTACCCCATTAGGGATAAAAAGCGTGATCATATGTATGAATGTTTCCTAAAAGTCTGCTTGGATCTCAAAAGATATTACTCATCATCACGCTGCACTATTCTTGTTCTTGCTCAAGCAGTCGAGTAAGTATTTTTGTCGTCCTTCTGTTTATTTGTGATGTTACTTCCGGAACTGTGAAGTAAGATATGTTTTTCTTGCGTACCCACCCAAAAGTATTTCGTTTTTACCAAAATCTTGCTTTGATAAAATAAAACAAAGCTCACGAGGAATTGAGAACCTCCTCTTTGGTTTCGGGTGTCGGTTAATGAACTTCAACTCTTTTTGGAGACCTTTCTCTGACTCTTTTTAACTAATACATACATACATATATATCCTTAACTTTATCTCTATCCCTAAAGTCGGTCCGCTACGTTTGACAAAGTTTTGAGGGTTATTTAAGATAGATTTGTAGGTACATTGCTGTAGTGGTAGGTTGTCAGCCTATCGCTTAAATTATTATTAAATTCTTTATTGTTTTAAAAATTAAACATAAAAGTAAACTTAAAAATTAAAACAATAGGCGAGCTTATCTCTATAAGAAATTCTAAATTCTAAATTACAATATACTGAAACCCTTGGCTGTTTTTTACAGCATGCCCGGGAAGAAATGCAGCTAGCAAATTCTACGTTTTCTTCTCTCGCGCCCAGTCTAGCATGGAAAATAACTAAAAAAAAATGTTTACAATTTCTAAATTAATTTGCAAAGCGTCATATTTTTTCATCTGATATACGAATAATTTTGTAAAAGTTGTTCAGACCTACTCGTTTCAGTACCCTGTTTAAGTGAAGATTAAAATATTGTGACGTTTTCCATATTTTTGCAGAAAACTAGAGTGGATTTTGGGACGAACCGCATTTGGCTAACAGCCTGCACTTTCGTCGTTAGCGAGGGTAAAAGGGTTGTCAAATCTGGAGAATTAATTTTGACTAAACGTTTTAGCTTATATAATATCGTAGCCAGCTTATGCATGTTATATATAATTTTGAAGAAATACAGACATACATTTTAGTCGATACAGAAGCGAAAGAAATGCGATTAAAGGAAGAGAACACGAATTTGTTACCAAATAAGAAGTTGAGATATTTGCTAATATTTGTCATCAGTCGATCTTTGTCCGATGTTGCCCTTCAGCCACGATAAATCTAGTGACCTTAGTCTTGAGGGCCGTATTTATAAAGCTATGTCAAGATTGAGACCAATATTAAGTACAGATTTGACAGTTTATTTTATAAAATATGGGCCTTAAAGTCAATAACTATGACAAAGACTCATCTCATACCTCGTCTGTGCATACCACATGAGAGGAGAAAGTAGCACCCCTAGTAGATCCATCTAGTGGCTCATTTATCTTGTAATATAATTATGAGGCGTCCCGAGTGATGAGTACCATGTCGTCGACGTAAGACTCCCCCAACGCTACATGTGACTTGTTACTTCCACGGAAAACTTCGGAAATACAAGATGGAGCAGCCAAGAGTGGTCATTTATCATTCGAATTACGAATTAAATAATACCAAATATATATTTTTTTAAATAATTTTAATACCAAGCAGATTTGTCTAATTGCCTCCGTGGTCTAGAGGTAAGAGTCATGGACTTACGATCCGGAGGTCCTGGGTTCGATTCCCAGGGGGGCGACACAAATTTGATATTTGTCAATTTATGACTTTGCGAGGTTTTTCCCAGTTTGGTTAGGACATTGCAGGCTGAATCACCTGATTGTCTGAAAAGACAAAGGATTCCGTGCTTCGGAGGGCACGTGGAGCCATCGGTCCCGGTAGCTGGTGGTCGTTACTCAAACCATATCAGAGGCCTAATAGCTGTGCTACTAGGCGGTTTGAAAACTCTGACACACGGGTTCATCGGGTCTTTCGACTCGAGAATCCACTCGTTAAGAAGAAGACAGATTCGTCATTCGAGCATCCGATACGACCTTGGGCGAATAGGATACGACAGAAAAAGAAGCTCAAAAAACTAGAGTCAGATTTTGAGAAAAGAAAAAAATGCTGCTGATAACGCCGCTAAGTTAAGTCACTGAGCTTTTTCGATGTTTATGTTTACGATTGTGTCGTATCTATTTATTTTGCCTATATTAGCCCACTGCTGATCATAGGCCTCTTCTTTTATGCGCCATTCATTCCGATCCTGTGCTATCTGCATCCATCTTTTTCCCCCCACAGAGACTATATCGTCTGACCATCGGGCTGGTGGTCGGCCAACTGGGCATTCTCTGCTTCATGGTCGCCATTTTGTCACCTTGTATGGTTGCCTTTGTCGATCTGTCGTCTTTACACCTTGCTAAGTGTCCTGCTCACGCCCACTTCAGTTTAGTGCACAATACACACATACATATAATCACGCCTTTATCCCTAATGGGGTAGGCAGAGCGTAAACGACCTAAACAAAGGCCGTTCCGCCGCGTCTGACAAAGTCTTGAGGGCTATTCATTCAAAGATTTGTATGTATATTGCTGTAGTGACAGGGTGTAAGCCCATCACCTAAATTACAATATACTGAAACCCTCAGATCCCCTAGCTGGTTTTTACAGCATGCTCGGGAGGAAATGCAGTTGGCACATTCTATGTTTTTCTCTCAATCCCAGTCCAGCATGGAAGATGCACAATCCATTTTTTTATTGTTGGATTTCAACATTCAGCAGTTAAAACGTCCTTGGATTCCGAACCATGATTATTTCCAAACGCAACGATTTTATTAATTTTAGTGTAACAACAACACGATCAAAATTCACGGCCCATTACTTTTTACTTTAATTTTGTTATTAAACAAGAAACCAATTACTTGGAGCTCAATAGCAGGAAATATTAATTTAATGTCGGTAGAATCGATTTCTAAACCGCACACGGGCTACTGGTCAGAGCGGACTACAATATAATAATGCAATATTGAGGCTGGTACAAGTTAAAACATCTTCCATGCTGGACTGGGAGCGAGAGAAAAACATAGAATGTGCCAGCTGTATTTCCTCCCGGGCATGCTGTAAAATCCAGCTAAGGGTTTCAGTATATTGTAATTTAGGCGATGGGCTACCAGTCACTACAGCAATATACCTACAAATGTATCTTAAATAACCCTCAACACTTTGTGAAACGTGGCGGAACAAACCTTGTTTAGGTCATTTACGCTCTGCCTACCCCATTAGGGATACAGGCGTTATTATATATGCATGTATGTATAAGTTAAATATGGATATTTCAATTTTAAGTTAGCCATGCTGGCTGACTATTATACCTTATATATATTTTATTTAAACTGTAACATCACTGTTCCCAAAATTGGCAATCACTTTCTTAATTCTTATTTCTTTCTTCTTATTTGTTGTAATTTGTATTTTTATATGGGCCCCGTAGAAGCCTGAAATAAAGGTCTATTATTATTATTATTTATATATTAATGATGATTATGCAAGTCGATCCTCTTAGCTAGTGGATTCTCGAGTCGAACGACCTAATGAACCCTGGTGTCAGAGTTTTGAAACCGCCTAGTAGTACACCTTTTAGGCGTCTGACGTGGTTTGAGTAACGATCACTATTACATATAGCGACCGGGACCGACGGTTTGACGTGCCCTCCGAAGCACGGAATCCTTTTCTTTTCGGACACAATAAGGTGATTCAGCCTGCAATGTCCTAACAAACTGCGGTGATATCCCGGCCACATTGATTGGCACTTCTCTTTCACAATATTCCGTTTCTCTTGAACATTTATTCCTGGAGGTTACTGTTAACCATATCAAAATTTCACTTGGCATTGTTTACTGTCCTAGTGATCAAATTAACTACTTTTCTTCTTTTGAGTCACAACTCTTGAAAATTTTAGCTCTCTTTATAAAAATATTATTATTATGGGTGACCTAAATACATGTTTAGTAAAGGATGACGCTACGTCCATGGCGAGGTCCGGAAAACTGTTATCTCTTACATCGTCCCTAAATCTAGATTTTTTACCTCCTTCCACTACTCACCATGTACCGAATCGTAGGCTATCTTTAATAGACGTCATAATTGTTTCAAAACCTAAATTAAATATTTCTCAAGGGCAAATGTCGGCTTCTTTCTCTAATCATGACCTTTTATTTCTCACGTATAAAGTACGTCCACCTAAGATTAAAACTAAAGTTACTTTTCAGCGTAATTTTCGCGACATGGATATGGACCGCTTAAGAGAGGATGTAATGAATATTGACTGGACACCAGTATTATCTGTCGATTCTATTGATGCCAAAGTTGCTGCTTTTACTACAATCATGACAAAGTCGTTTGATACACATGCGCCTGTCAGGCCCGTTTGAATGAAACATGCTCCAGCTCCATGGTTGACTCCGGTCATTAGAAGAATTATGGCGAAACGGGATAGGGCGAAAAGCAGACTTAAGAAAGAACCTACTCATTCGAACGTGGCCGCGTATAAGAAACTTCCCAACATCTGCAACAGAATGTGTAGGAATGCAAAACGTCGCTACATCCACTCTTCCTTAGAAAACCTTTCACAAGCTTTAACTTGGATTTTTTTAAAGCCATTAGGCATCGGCAAGGCCATGGATACCCCTACTGGTACTATGGATTTAAACGCACTTAATATGCATTTTTCTACTCCTCCAGTAATTCTTGACGATTTTATCAAAGCTACTTCTCTTTCTTATCTTTCTAACCTCCCTTTGCCTGACTGTGTTTCATTTTAATTTCGAACGGTCACAGCGGACAACGTTAAGAAAATTATCCTTTCCATTTCCACTAAGGCAGTGGGTAGTGATGAGTTGAGTCCCTTTATGCTCATTCCCATATTGGATGATGTTTTGCCAATTATCACACACCTAGTATTTTTTTCTATCACGGCGAATGTCTTTCCTAGTGCATGGAAAAGAGCTTTTGTTATCCCACTGCCTTAAACCTTCCTTTCTCAGTATCGTCCCATTTCCATCCTTCCCATTCTTTCTAAATTGCTTTAAAGTGTGGTCCATCACCAACTATATTCCTACCTGATATCCATTAATCTCCTTTGTCCATTTCAAGCCGGCTTTCGTTCCTCTCACAGCACAGTTAGTGCGTTGCTGAACGTTACAGATGACATCCGTCTTGCTATGGATAACACTCAACTTACCATAGTTGTTTTACTAGATTTCAGCAACTCATTCAACTCTGTTGACTTCGATATCCTTCTTGGTTCCCTCCGTTGTCTTAACGTTGCTCCTGCTGTGATCGAATCTTCCTCGAAACATTCAAGATAGTCCCTCTTACTTTACTTTCAAAAAAACAATGAAAGAGCATTTTATGTCCTTACCATAATGTTATTTTATTATAATCGTATTTTATATTGTTATGTATTAGTATATGTTAAAAAGTATATATGTATTAGGATAAATTTTATTTATTATTTATTTTACTTATTGTACCTATATCCCGTGAAGTCCCACCTTTCATCCCCACTAGGTAGGCTGGAAGAGATCACTTATAGAGATAAGCTCGCCTTTGCTATTATTTAAAAGTTTTACCTATGTATTGAAATGTATGCAATGAAGAATATATATGAAAATCTCACAAAGTGATAAATTGACAAATATCAACTTTGTGATCTCCCCTTGGGAATCGAACCCAGGACCTGCGGATCGTAAACCCATGGCTCTGACCACTAGACCACTAAGGCAGTTCGGAGTCGTTGATTTCTGTAGTTTTTTTTTAAAGAACGCTTTTATAGACTTCTTGGATTATTACTTATGGTATTTAAAATAGCCTTGCAAAGAGTAATCTGGTGTCGTTTGTGCCAACAATTTCTTCTTTTTTACAGTTATCTTTTCCTTCCTTATTTATTTTCTTATTATTATTATGTTTAGGACCATCCGCTATCTTTCCCAACACACACCAAAGGTTCCTTACAGAAAGTGCATACCGCAAAACGGCGCGTTTCCACACCTCATTGAGAGCCGACACGGCTATTACAAATCGCCCCATGATTATAAGACATTATTGTAATGGAACTGAGCAATTAGAACAATCGTCCGACCAGCTCCCGCAAAAAGTTACGCCATGCAAAAGTTTGTATCACTTGGTAAATAAGTAGGTCTAAGAATGGCGACAAGACTTGTTTAAATGTTTTTAGTATGCAGTATTCTTCCATACTGGACTGGGAGAGAAAGAAAAACATAGAATGTTCCAGTTGCCCTTCCTCCCGGGCATGCTGTAAAAGACAGCAAAATGGATTCGAGGGTTACAGTGTATTTTAATTTAGGCGATGGGCTGACAACCTGTCACTACAGCAATACACATTACAATCTAAAATTGCCCTCAATTTATGTCAGACGTGGCGAAAGCGCCTTTTAGGAGGCGTTTTACGCTCTGCCTACCCCGTAAGGGATAAAGGCGTGATTTTATGTATGTATGTATGTATGTAGTATGCAGTATATAGTATGTACAGCTGCCTATAGAAGTAAATACAACTAATTCCCTGCAACTGAGGCTTTTGTATGTCTATTCTTTGGTTTAACTTTAAAAGAAAAGAGAACAAGCGAAACTAATTTAATCTTAAATTGTCTCCTATATTTGCCATCAGAAATAGCGAAAATGCCTTTAACTAGACTTTAAGAACTGTCTTCCTTGTAAGGGGTAAAGGAGTGACTACATAGTACTTATGCCTGTATGTTACATGAAAACCATCATCATCATCATCATCTCCTTAGCCTTATCCCGTATCTCACGGGGTCGGCTTCCTAATCTAGGGGATTGAACGAGGGTACTGATTTTTACACAGAGCGACTGCCATCTGACCTCCGCAACCCAGAAGGGAAACCAGACCCAATCCTAGATTAGGTCAGAGTTTTCAAGCCGCCAATGCTTAGCACTGGCCTCTGATATGGCTTAACGACTAATATCTACGGTATTAAACGATATTAACCGGGACCAACGGCTTAACGTGCCTTCCGAAGCACGGAAAAGGCGCCGAATAAACGTACATATGAAATTCGAAAACCGAAAAACACATTGGTACGTGGTGGGATTCGAACCACGACCTCCCGCTCAGGAGGCAGCGGCCCTATCCACTACACCATCGGGCTCTGTTACATGAAAACCATGAGAAGCAAAAACTCAATTTTAAATTAAATAAAAAGTAAAAGTACTTAAGTTGCTGGACGCATTTAAGACAATTTTGCAATCATCCGAGACCCATCATCGAACTGATAATAACAGAAAATTGGTTCTTTTACATAAATTATTATGATCGAAATGCCCTTTTTACACACACATATCTACCATGCTGGCCTGGGAGCGAGAGAAAAACATAGAATGTGCCAGCTGCATTTCCTCCCGGGCATGCTGTAAAAACCAGCTAAGGGATCCGAGGGTTTCAGTATATTACAATTTAGGCGATGGGCTGACAACCCGTCACTACAGCAGTATACCTACCTATAATTAGAAAGAAAGAAAGAAGAAGAAAGAAAATAAATTTATATCTTAAATAACCCTCAAAACTTTGTCAGACGTGGCGGAACGACCTTTGGTTAGGTCGTTTACGCTCTGCCTACCCCATAAGGGATAAAGGCGTGATTTTATGTATGTATATGTATGCATATCTACCTATATGCCTAGATATGTCATTAGTTATGTATGAAGCCTCAAATTACGGTAAAAGTTGACGTTAATGACTTTTAGGTAACGACCATTGGCCAGCGCTAATGATCTGCTGGTTCAGCCCACTTTTTGCCGACAATCCGTTTTGGTAATTTTCTTTTTCAAACTACCGCTCCACGCTTGGAAACATTAGGTTTGGGTGGGTAAAAAAACAACCATGTTTAATATCATTAGGTCACCTTTAACGGAAGTTAGAGAAGGGGTTCCTACCTAAGTAGCAATAGCAAGGTTTCAATATTTGGTACAAATGATTTTCTGGATTTTATTGAAGTGAGTTCCTAATTCTTGAATGCAAAATTAATATATTTTTGAATATTTTTAGCACTCACAATGGTATTTTATTTAATATAATATTCCGGTATCTTAGTGGTAAAGCGATGGACCGGCACCCCAGAGACGCAGGTTCGAGCCCTGCCCGAAATGTTTATTTTTCTTTCATATTATATAAAAAAATAATTATCTATGTTAAAACAATTTAGTTTATACCCTTCAATAATAAAACACCTTGGCTTTTAGCAACATGAGATACGCATTTAAAACTTATATCGCAAAATTTAAATTATATTGTGTCTCTCTCCTCATTGCTTAAAACGGGGACCTGTTATCTACACCAATATCCCAAAGTTAAAATGGGGAGTTGCAAAGAAATAGTAGAGCAAAACCGTTATTAGTGAAATGTTTGTAAAACTATTATATTGCGGCACCCACGCTACCTTCTAAATCGTGAACAGATGGGATTGTCTCAACGTCACTTCGATTCGATGTGCATGCGCAGACATTAGTCACCGTCACCCGTCTGCTGCCGCCTTTCTAATAGCTACAGGTGTATTTTTCTGCATATAAAATTGAATTTTATAAGCCTACTTACTACTTTTGACTTTGACGTCGTTTGCTACATTTGAGTTGTTATTTTGAACGAGGTTTTCACCACCATTATTATTTTCAATTAGCTTTCAGACCCGTGCTTTCACCAGAGCCTCATTGAATTTTCCTTTGGGTACGGGTCCACCTATGGGTACAAACTATAACTTTATTTTATTTAGCATTAGAAAGAAAAAAAATATGGGTTTTTTATTATATACGTTACTTTGTGGCAAGCGAAATTTGTAAAATAATAGCAAATTATTTTTGTAATAAAATACATTATTGTGACGTTTCATTCAAATACTTTATAATAAATTGTAATTATTTTAAATAGAACAACAAAGTAGGACTAAAAAAATACTTATAAAGTATCATCTTGCAAAATGTGTACTGTAAAAGACTTAAAGAAGCAGAGGTTGCAAACATGGAACTGAACATTGGAGTGGCTTAACCCAACTAAATAAAAAAGAGCGTGTTTATGGCGAAATAGTACTACAACCTCTGATTATTCTGATTCTTCAGAAGACAATTATGTAATAATTATCTCTTTGTTTCTACATAAAAATATTACAGTTGACAATGTCAATTTCATTTTCAATATATAATAATTATTAAATACATGTATTTTTAATTTAATTAATTATGTTTCTATCAATCCCCGGCTGTGGAACCCTCACGGGCAAAGGCCTCACCCAGCCTTTCCTAACTGTTCCTTTCCAGTGCAGCCTTCCACCAACATTTCACTGTCTTCTCTTGTTCAACTCTAATGTACCTTTCTATGTAATCATTTTTAGGGTCCCGTAGTCCAACTAGAAACATTCGTCCTTTAATTTCACTCTTGGCCAGTTTTTATACATTTTACATGGATTTATATATTAAAAAAAAAAAAAACATGGATAAACCTACCCTTTGAATTCTGTACCTATGTGATGAAAACTTGATAAAATTAGGTCAGCTGATTTTTATGTTCACTAGCCCTGCATCTTTGTTTACATAATTTCTAATGCTAAAAAAAATTAAGTATAGGGATAACCAGATTTAGATTTCAGATTTCAGGCTTCAAAATCGATATTTTATTTTACAGATTTATGTACATTTCCTGTGAATGAGACTGATTTATCTTTTATCGTTAAATAAACATAATTTGCTCAAATAATTTTCGAATAGAACGAGGCGTAAAGCAGGGTGACCTCTCTCCCCTTAACTATTTTGAAGTGTTCTCGCAGAGATTTTGAAAAAATCATTTTAGTCAACAGAACTATCTGGGGAAAACGAGGGTATCGATGTCGGACACTCCAAAATTACTAATCTTCGTTTTGCGGACGATATTGTTCTCTTCTCCTCAACGGCCACTGAGCTACAAAAATGCTTGAACAACTAAACCGGGCAAGCCTCGGGGTTGTATTAAGAATAAACATGTCGAAGACCAAGGTCATGACTAACAGCACTGAGCAAATTGTGGAAGTGGATGGGGAGAAAATAGCATATGTCCAAGAATACCTTTACTTAGGCCAAATAGTCTCTTTCCAGGTGAGACAAGACAAGAAACTCGAAAGACGAACTAAAAACGCCTGAAAGAGCTATTGGGCTATGAAAGACTTGATGAAGGGTGACTTGCCTCTGACTCTTAAACGCAAGCTAAAAGATATGTGCATTCTCCCCATCCTTACCTACGGAGCTCAGACCTGGTCTTAAACTGACGTTCAAAAGTATAAACTCGGAGTTTGTTAACGGAATATGGAACGCATCATACTTAGAGTCAAACTGATCGATCGAGTTTGGAACTCAGTGCTGCGTTCCCAAACAAAAATTATGGATGTAGCTCAGAAGGCTACTTACAGTGGGATTGGGCTGGCCACGTCACTCGTATGCAAAACGAACTATGGGCTAGAAGAACTACCGAATGGCATCCCACCAATGCTAGGAGAAGACGTGGACGACCCCGAAAGAGGTGGCGAGACGAACTAGACACATAATATCTTAGGGAATGGAGAGCATTGGCACTAAATCGAGAAATAAATAAAATAATTTTCATATCTACATCCGCTGAACTGAAAAAGGTATCTGCAGGTGGCAAAATTCCATTTTAATGGCACATAATGTTGTATAACTCAGAATTACCTCGCAAAGATTTCATTTCCTCGTAATTTGTTTCTTGCGTGGCTTGAACTTTAGAGTTTAAAACCTAACACTCAGCGCCCATTTACTCTTCAAGCCAACTTTCACGGCGCTGCCGAGATGATCATATTTATGGCAAAGAATAACCAAATTAAGATGCTAAAGTCTAAAAATTAAATATACATAGTTACGGCTAAACACCAGGACCTAGTTCTTTGAAAATTTTAGACATCGTAGTGCTTCTAACATCAAGACACGTCTTGATAAAAAAAAAACAAAGAAGCACATGACTTTTCTAGGTAGAGACTATTTAATTCATACTAACGTATTAATCAGAGAGGGCCTGTTAATTTGCAACACCAAAGTTGACAGAAACATTTGTTAGTTCAGAAATACTGGCTCTTCGCCACTTTGCAACATACTTGCAAACATCATTGCCAAATTATTTATACGGTTTATTGATTGAGTTGTCAATATTAGATTGTAACTGGCCTTTTGATACACTATGTTTTAAGGATGCAATTTGTCAGAAATAAAGCTGTTTATTAGAATAACACGCAACTAAATCATAGTAATTTGCGTACATATCCTAAAATAATCTGTCATTTAGGCTCGTATTTATAAAGCGATCTCAAGATTGAGATTGATATTAAGTACGGATTTGACAGGTCATATTGTACTGAAATGACATTTCTGATACGAACTCAAACTAGCTGTCAGTCTCAAGTGCTATTTATCAATACGAGTCTTACTAAGCAGAGTTTATTTTGTAGTCACAGCTTCTCTTTCAATTTTCATGAATCTCTCAGAGGCTTCAGCCTTGTAGGCACAATACCTCCACCCTCTTTAGTCTTCTACCCATACATCATTGTGGCGTCGAGTACCCCCGAGCTCAACTTCCATACATCAACGTGTACCCACGCTGCTGATGAGAAGATGATGACCGTAATTTGCGACGCACCAAGACGTCTATGTCTCGTGTTTTTTCACTGGAGCTCAGGTATCACCCGAGTACGAAATTACAAGTAATTTATCGCGAGGATAAAATGGTGTTGCCAGTGTAAATATTTTTTTAAACGCTGAAATATGGCTGGATGGCTTATACGCTGATGAAAACGGCATAGACCTTGTTTAAATATTTTTGCAATATTATCCAATATCAATAGCGACCTATGTATTAAAAAAAAATCAAGGAAACCTACGATAATTGAATCAGAAATCACAGAAAAATATATTTTACTCAGACTTTATAAAACAATTTTTTTTTCAGGATTTCATTGGCTAGTCGTGGATGAAAAAAGTGGCCTGTTACAACCTGGGACCATTGTTTATCTACATTTAAATACCAAGTTGGTAGAGGGTAGAGCCTTTGCGGTCACCGACTTGAATTTTTTATAATGACAGTCTTATTTCATTCAAAAACGTACTCGCATGTCCCGCGTTTTACCAACTGTTTATTTTGCCTTTATTCTGATTCCGACACGCCGATTTCGTGGTTTTATAGTATACTGCATTTACCATAATGACCATTGTAAGGTAAACTTCTGTCCAACACAAATTGGGCTTTATAAACTTTTGTGTAAGGTTCATTTTTGTTATATCACGCACCTTTAACGATATTTTAATTGAGTCGATCCTGACGTAGAGTAATGATTGGATGTAGCATCGATTTATTTCGAGTTCTCGTTTCTGATTGGCGGTCGCGATAAGTTCGTATCTATCAAGTAATGTCGTTATAATCGCACCGTTCAGATATTTCGTGGTATTACATAAATCACGTATTTACTGCCTGTTTTCTTTTTTCACCATTATTTCATCCTTAAACTAGGGTTGCCTGAAATTTGCGAGCGGGCATTTTTTGAAATCGTAGTCCACAAGTCCACGATTGGCTGTGTGTACAACATTAAGGATGAAATTGTACTCGTACATATATTGCATACTATAACGCAACATAGATTATTTTATGATACGAATATTTTATTAATTAAAGTTTGAGCCTAATTTAGTAAAATTATTTTTATTTTTTCTAAAGGACAGTTTAAACTTCGAATCGTCTATCAAATCAATTTACAGTACAAGTCCCAAAGTCAATTCACCTTCATCTAGATTCTTCAACAACCTATACCTCCAATCCAGCGCCGTATTTAGTGTCCAAATCCCTGGAGATTGAGCCCGATTTGACCCTAATGAGCCTTTCTCTGACAAATGGGAGTTCAGTCCCGCCCTCTACCGGCCATCAGCGAACTATCTAAGTTCGCTTTGATAGACTTTGCGGGTATTTCTTTGCTGGATTTGCGACGGGCTTAGAACCAATAATAGCGGATTTTGTCGTGACTTGAGATTTTGTGATAACATAGACAAGTTGGCCGGTAAATAAAATTAAAAGAAAGCAGTTCTTTTTTATTTAAAGATAATTTCTTCATTGCTGGACTGGGATCGAGAGAAAAACATAGAATGGGCCAGCTGCATTTGCTCTTGGGCATGGTGTAAAACCAGCTAAGGGATCCGAGGGTTTCTGAATAAGTATTGCAATTTAGGCGATGGGCTGACAACCAATACAGCAATATTTCAAATAACCCTCAAAATTTTGTCAGACGTGGCGGAACCTCTGTTTAGGTCGCTCTGCCTACCTAATAGGGATCAATGCGTGGTTACATGTATGTATGTATTTATAATAGGGGAAAACATAGGAGCCCGTTGGTGTAATGGATAGGGCCGCTGCAATGTGTTTTTCGGATTTCAAATTTCATATGTATTAACCGGGATAAACCGAATAAACGTTTATTCGGTGCTTTTTCAGTGCTTCGGAAGGCACGTAAAGTTGTTGGTCCCGGTTAATATCGTTTAATAGCGTAGATATTAGTCGTTAAGCCATGTCAGAGGCCAGTGCTAAACATTGGGGCTTGAAAACTCTGACCTAATCTACGATTGGGTCTGGCTTCCTTTCCGGGTTGCGGAGATCAGATGGCAGCCACTCTGTGTAAAAAACTTCGTTCAATCCCCTAGATTAGGTAGCCGACCCTGTGAGATACGGAAATAGGCTAGGAAGATGATGATTTATAATAGGGGAAAACGTGTCCGGTTACCAACGAGGTATAGTTTTGACCTGAAGTGCATCTTTTCGTAAATTCAACTTATTTAAATTTTTGCTGAACATTTAATTAAATAGAATTAAAATCAAAGACATCTCAAGTCCACATTACTTCAAAACATATCTCTGCATAAGATTACACGCCATTTTTCCGTCTCTACTAACACGGCATCACACTCGACGCCAAATAATCTAACTTAAATTGCGAGCATCCGTCTGCTTGAGTTCCCGCGAAAATCTTAATTAACAGATAGGCACAAGTAATTTATCTTGCAGCCTATGTGATAAGGTGGGGATGACGCCCCTCAGGTAAGACGGGCGATGATAGGCAATGATTGATTGTGGATTATTAATGGTGCTTCTGTATTTGCTTTTCAATTTGCTGGCTGGTAAAAACGTGATTACTGATTAGAGAGTTTTATAGAACACCTGTTATAAGTAGAAACTTGTAGCTTGATGGTATAGAGCTAAATACGGTAAAACGACTAGTAATAAGACATCGTACGTATCATGATGATTGATCTAGTTGGACCTTTGCCGTGACTATGGCTCGTATTTATAAAGCGATCTAAAGATTGAAATTGACAAGTATGGATTTTACAGGCCATTTCGTACTGAAATTACATTTTGTGATACAAACTCAAACTATCTCTCACTCTCAAGTGCTGATTATAAATACGGGCCTAACTAACCCACCTTCTAGTGTAATCGGGTAAAATGTTACTCTTTTTGGGTTGCTTTCTTAGTCAACTCTAGTCTCTTGAGTATTTTGTTTAAGACTTGATGGATGCTTCCTTCCATATTGTTTTCACAGTGACTTGTAAATACTTTCAGCATCCAAAATAAACTATCGTTACAATTAAAAATTACAACGAAAACATGACGCGCCAAAATTATCCAAGCGGCCAACATTAGAGGGTTCTCTATAATTAAACATCAATAGCGTTACAAAAAGTAAATAAACAGAGGGTACATATAGGGCCCTGAGGCCCCGGGAGGGGGGGGCGGGAGGTCTCGACTATGACTAATGGCCCTCGATCCGTCAGTGTCACTCGCGAGCGGGGGGCGCCACTTTCAACCAGGCCCGCACTTAGGGTATATCCTTTCGAAATAACATTTCCTCATTCGGATCGTAGTGCAGATACGGATCTATATGTAAATGATGGAATTGTTGGTCGTCTAGCTGGAATTCTACTTGGTGAACATGGCGTTGTGACAAGTGTTGGGGCATTTGAAGCATGTAGATTGATTTCTTACAATTTATTTTTAAATGTAAATTATTTTGCTATGTGAACTCAACAAATCCATGATTTTCTTGTTTATTTACCATCCTAGACTGTTATATTTTTTCTTAAAACTGTTACTTTTTTAATCATTTACCAATTTGTCCTAGGACAAACAAAATAAATGTTGCGGCCTATTGTAGCTTTTTATTGTTTTAATTAATATTCTAATAGTCAAGCGCCTACTATAGTTTTCATATCAAATCGTTCATAAAGTAAATTTGCTATTCCATAACTTTCAAGCGTTATTTTATACGTCTTAGCATTGTATAGCTTCATCTCTCTTGTTCTTTAGACATGGCGGTGATCATACGCCCCAATATTTTATAAAATCAGTAATTCTTTTTAAATATTTAACCGGTCCATTTTGTATTCCATAAAAACTGAAGTTTTCATTTATGTTCCTCGCGAACACTCAACTACACTGAAAAACGTTTAAATATGAGCACATAATGTAATGTTAAAAATTAAATGGATAATTACATAATAATTGATGAACTTTATTTTCTTAATCATATTACTTAATGTGCTCGTAGGTAAACAAGTTCCTTGATCAATTTAACCAATTCTTTTTTTTCCAGTGTACGTAGCTAAAGATTCTAATTTTCCTCATTGTTTTATTTCAATTCCTTCATCTCAGCGTGGCAGCTAAGTATTCGAATTTCCCTCGTTGTTCTTTTTTTATATGCTTCCATCCCTGCATCGTTTCTGGGTCTTCTGAAATTGGTTTCCGCGGGGCAGCAGGCGAGCTCGCGACACGTCGCCCCGTCGCCCCGTCGCCCCGTCTCCAGGGCATTTCACGGGACAATTAGGAAAAATAAAAAAGCAAACTAATCCTGGGGCCCTCTTCGTTTTCGGGAAGCTGGGCTGGAGAAAATTTTTGACTACTGTAAAAAAAGATGCTTAAATTTTTAAAGTCGCGGAACTGATCACGCAATAGTAGAAATTTTCCTACCGATGCGATAATACAATTACATTTTTTTTAAAGCTTTTCTTTAGAATTATCAAAAGGTATTGAAGTAAGTATACCTAGAAAATTTTGATCACGCAATAGTAGCAATTTTCCTACCGATGCGATAGTACAATTACATTTTTTTTAAAGCTTTTCTTTAGAATTATCAAAAGGTATTGAAGTAAGTATACCTAGAAAATTTTTAAACACATTTAATAATTATCTATGAAATTATGGATCCCATAAGTTTGATGACAGAAGTATATTATTGCAGTTGTAAGAATCTGTACCCATTATAAAAGTTTACTGTTTTATACTATTTATTAGTAAAGTAATAAACAGCTACCTTAACCTACAAATGTTTTTATTAAATTAATTTGTATTTTAAATTAAACAGATGTTGTGTAATATGAAATATACGAAACAAATCGATCACGAGGAGCGAGCATCAGTATGTGAGCATCAATTTGTCATCTGTTTTTTCGCTTTAATTTCATCGAATTTATTTCACTTGTACAAATGGGTGGCAATTAATTTATCTTTTACGATTTTAACATTTCCCAATTATTTCGCTCGCTGGGATGAAAATGCTACTATTTTCTGTTATTTATTTCGGTATTTTGTTTTATCCCGAACTAGTCTTTCCACTCGGTGTTACCTGCGTAAATAAATATCTAGTTTTATAATGCAATCTCTACACTTTTGATATTTTGGACCAACTTCGGATAATTAATTTAAATATTTTTGTAGCTAAATAGAGCAATGGTAACAATTTGTAGTTGCAAAAATCTTAAGTACTATAAGTCTATACCTGTCATTTTATGTCATGATCATAAGAGAACAGACAGGGACGCCAATTATTTTAGATTTAGTTAAGTTGTGTGCGCTCTTCGAATCGATGGCATTGTCCGTTAACGTAATACTGAATTTGATTGTCATTTTAATAATTTAACTTTTGACCTAATTAAGTAATTTTGCAAACGTATAATGTGTTGTTTACGGATGTTAGTTATCTTTAATTCATTAAGTAAACATGGACACAATAAAATTAATCATTAAATTAATTAATAGTAGCACGGCATAATTACGGTAAATTTTTTATTCAATACCCATTGAAGACAACTTGGGAGATCAAAAATCAACCAACCCACATTCTTTATAAGTTTCATTTTTCATTGAGAAAATATCTTCAGAAGCTTTCGGAATGAGATTCTGAATTGTCAAGTGAAAACAAACTTTCGCGCGAAAATATAGAGACCGTTATCGTGTAATCAAATAGTAGCTGAAAATTTTTGAATCAGATCAGAGAGTGACATTGAAAAGTAGGTTCAAAGGTGATGTGAATAAGGGTGAGTTTCGTGAGGGATCATAGTAGATATGCCCTCCCTTCCCCTGCCGCAGTCCCTTAGACAAATGACGTAGCATTTGTCCAAATGATGGCGCGGGCGGCGGAGAGAATGAATTTAAATTATCATTCAGTGGTACCAACACACACTGGATACCTACTGGCCAAAATTGGAAACGTATTTCTGTATGTGCTTCTGTTTAAAAAAACATAAAAATCCGTTTGATGCAAGCTTTAATAACAACCTATCAAGTGTCCATTATATACCTAAACTTAAAACTGACGTTTTGGTAAGTTATGTCGACGACATGATGCTGCTGAATCCATCGCTGAATGAATAGACTTACAAAAAAAACTTTTACTTCACGCGGCACGCATCGTAACAAAAAAAATGTGTTAAAAGTACTTTGCTAAGTCCTGAAATCAGTTAAGTCATTCATCCTAACGAACACTAGAAAGTCGAATCAAATAAAAACCCCATGAAATATTTCATACCTGTCCCATCCCACGCGGCCGTTGTTAACACGGAATCAAAGAGGTTTCATCACGCGTACTATTTCGTACAAGCGAATGGAGATATCTAGAATTAATCGGCCTCTGAAGGCATACAAAGCCGTGAAATATGGCTCGCTCGTCGGTGCACAATGGCTACGTCTTCATCACGGCCCTATTGTTTTTTTTCTTAGGCACCACACGCGCGATTGTTTTCTCTTATAGCTAGAGAGTTGGGAAACGTGTTCCTCTGTCTCTTTGGTCATTTGTCTCTGGATAAGATGCGATAGAGGATCGTATGTGTACTGTACTGGTTTTATAATTAAATGGCGTTCGGAGTCTTAGGCTCGTAATTATGAAGCGCTCTCAAACTTGAGATAAATATTAAATATGGATTTGACAGGCCAGTTTGTACTGAAATGACATTTCTGATACGAGTTCAAACTTGCTGTCACTCATGAGCCCTGTTTATAAATACGGCCCTTGCTTACTTGGTAGAACTTAATAAACTACATACACCTTGGTCGATATGGGAATTTACCTTAGCTAAGGTGTAAATTCATTATTGGTCATAAAATCTCTCAATCCTAGTCGACCCTCAGAAAAAAACCTAAAAAAAAATCTATAACCCCTGACGTTATTTTACCTATAAATTTTCAAATACATCCATATAATCACGCCTTTATCCCTAATGGGGTAGGCAGAGCGTAAACGACCCAAGCAAACGTTCCGCCACGTTCGAGAAAGTATTAAGGGTTATTCAAGATAGATTTGTAGGCATATTGCTGTAGTGACAGGTTGTCAGCCAATCGCCTTAATTACAATATACTGAAACCTGGGGGAAATGCAGCTGGCGTATTTTATATTTTTCTCTCGCTCCCAGTCCAGCATGGAAGTAATATAGATATTCAATATTTACAATTAAGATTTCAACAATTTAATTAACAAGTTTGGAAAGTAAATAAACTGCATCAATTTAATTATATTCCAAAGCATAAATCAAACCAAAGCATTAACATAAAACAAAATCCTATGCCCAAACTTCAGAAGGGCAAAAATAGTATGAAGCTCGGCATTCAAAACGATTTCCATACTCACCTACTTTAGAAAGCAGCTATAATAACATTATGCAAATAAAGTAAATTGAATTACCGGAGTTAAATGTCGTATAAGATAAAAACGACGGCGCAATCTACAACCCAATGAGGAGACGCTGTATTAACATATTCAAACCCTATTGAATATTTATATAATGTAGGATCCACTGTCGGCTTTTACCCGCCAATGGGCATTTTTCCACTAGACAGCACGTCCACGGCAACGCTATCCTCAACGCGATATCGTGCAAGAGATAATGTACGAATATCTATGAAAAAATATGGCACGCTTTTCTACTTGCAGGCAGAGCAACGTCACGATATTGATTGCCACCGGTATCGTCGCTGGCCTAGCAAATTCTCTCCGATAAGGAGTTCCCAAGGCAACGCCCTAAGCCGAGGTTCGAGCCCTAGTGGGCGCTCTTAGGCAGTTGCCATTCCACTTAAGGGTGTAGATTGCGTGTAGCAACTCCCCACCTTAGCCATATATACACTTTGTAGTATTTTGCAAACAGGTCCATAAAAAAAAAGCTGGCCTAGCAAACTGCATGTGTGTTTTTGTACGTACGTAATGCGTGCGTGTGTATGTGTACTCAGAGTGGATAATATTGGCGATTATCACCGTCCCAGTGGAAAAACAAAGCCACGGTGTCATGACGATATCGTGCCGTTGCCGTGCCGCCTAGTGAAAAACGCCCAAAGTATCCTTAATGGAAGCTTCTATCTCTGCTGTGTATGTGTCAAAACAAAAAGGAAAAATTGGATTAGTCCCCTTTTACCTGCAGTGGATTCGATTAAGAAGGCCCGCTAATGGAAGGAAGGATTTCGATATGGTCGAGATATCAACGGATGTATTTTTTGATGAAACAAGGAAATACGATTACATTATATGGCAGTCTTTTTACCTTCGAATCAATGAGTATCCAAGACAGGTTCTAATAAGTTATTTTATTAGAGTTTGGAAGTAATTAAAAACATATTTATGAATCTTATGAGTTATAGTCTGATAAGTTAATAAGAATAATCTTGCATTCAAAGCTGTTGAAATCATAAATATCGACCACTAGCGACCCGCCCCGGCTTCGCAGGGAAATTATCAGTGTTTCTTGTGTAAATTGTGCAGGTATTATACATCCAAACCTTCCTCTTGAATCACTCTATCCATTAAAAGAAACCGCATCAAAATCCGTTGCGTAGTTTTAAAGATTTATGCATACATAGGAATATAGGGACAGAGAAAGCGACTTTGTTTTATACTATGTAGTGATTTGTAAATCTAATAGATACAACAGCAGAATGGCTACGACATGTCATTACGTAAATCAAAACTCGAATTTCTTTAAAACACATATGTTAAGCATATTTCACCAGATTTTCGAAGAGGAAATCAACCGCAGGGCCTAAAGGTCGTGAGTTTTCACGCTGGCTCATGAATAAATAAACGAGTGTTTATATAACGGAGCGTGGATTAAAATTCAAATATTCTGACAAGTCAATCTACGGGCGCCGCCTGTGGGATGGTCACCCCGCGGACAACGGCGCGCGGCATCCTACCGATACACAGTATACGCGAGCAACGGAGATAAAACAGAACCCGAATTTTTGAACCGCTCGAAAGCTAATGAACATACGAAAGAGTAACTTTCGCATGCGATTTTCATACAATTTGGCAAGCGAATGTTACACTTTCGTATGCGAATTAGATTCGAGCGGTTCAAAAATGCGGCTCCTGAGCAACAACTTGTAAGGTGGTAATTCCTTCTAGGTAAAAGATAACAAGAATATTAAGATTTTACAAATTGTTGTGAATATGAACTGGGTACGATTTAGTAGAAACAAGACTTAATTGTACATTTTTATCAAATCCTAAATTTATCTTTTTACATACATACATATAATCACGCCCCTATCCCTAATGAGGTAGGCAGAGCGTAAACGACCTAAACAAAGGTAATTTCACCACGTCTGACAAAGTTTTGAGGGTTATTTAAGATAGATTTGTAGGTATATTGCTGTATCTTTTTAGACTCAATAATATACAATATGTGATCCTCCTTATCCTTGTTTAACGCATGTTCTAGCTTTACATTTAGGTACATCTAGGTTATACATTTCTGGGACTTTAAACGGAAAACAAATATTGACGGATAAAATGAAAATCGAGCATCCTAAAAATCTCTAGTACCTACCTGTTCAACAAAATTTTGTGTTAGAAAAATAAAAGTTTATCTGCAAATTCTACGTATTCTGGCAACATTAAGCACATTCACTGCATTTGCATACGTATTCCTATACCAAAACGTTACGTATGACTGGATTAGAACAGTGTGAACCAACGACCCCTAGGATTTCAGACTGATTGAATTTCGTTTAGAATGTATGTACATTGTACAGGTATATAAACAGAGACTTTTCAAAGAAAATTGATCAAAAATATAATAAAAAAAAACTAAAAATCCAAAGTTTTGCAAGACACAGTAAGTTGTGATAATAAATGAAATTAAGAAGTAAAAAAAATATGTCTTACCTACCCGTCGCAAAAGAAGTGAATGTAAATTAATCTTACGGCAGGATGATTAAAAGTTAACAGACTTTATTAGCCAAAAATTAAAACGTCAAAATCAAACACAAATGACGCCATATTTGGTCGGCGAGCGCGTAGTGGAACACGCACCGCTAACAGAAAATAAGGGACACACAGAAAGACAGGAAGGGCCTGTGCGAGCGAGAGACCAACAAAACAGACCCTTGACTGAAAGGGAAGGCGATAGTGACGCGATGATTGAACGCGCCACAAGAAAAATGATCGCCCGTCAAGCGGCGACTGAGAGAAACTACCCCTAGCGGGCGAGACAAGGACGAACATACCGTACTTTTGTACGTGTGAGTGCGAAGGTTGATGCCAAAATAGGGGTGACGTACGTTGATGGATTATGCTTTTCTCTCTAAAGAAGGGAGGGGCTCACAGGTCGTTATGGAAAAAGCTGGGGAAGTGGGGACCGACATGTGTCGGAGACATAGACCAACCGATGGTGCCCTTAATTGATTCTACTGAGGAATTGAAACAAAAATTGAGTTCTTAATTCTATAAAGATGTTTTAGGATTTATGATCCGATAGGTATTTAATTCTTTTCGGATAAAAATAATGCATGGACTGAACATGACCGACGTCAAATAAATTTGATACATAGAAAACTAATTTTGTAGCTATATTTTATAAAATTTAAATAATCTCTATAAATAGAATACATTGTTAATTACTAAGAAAAATAATAAATAAATAATGCTGGTTTACTTGACTTACTCGACCATAAATTATAAGCCACTATGTTTGGTATGCAGTACGTTTGTAAAGCTAAGTACTTGTTAAGTGTAGACCTTAACAATCAAGACGACCCTACCTATTAAAATTTTTCAAGAGGGGCATCCAAAATGCCAGTCACAGATGCCTTTGTCCAGTTTGAGGCGCGTT
Source organism: Scrobipalpa costella (assembly GCA_949820665.1). Lineage (NCBI taxonomy): Eukaryota > Metazoa > Arthropoda > Insecta > Lepidoptera > Gelechiidae > Scrobipalpa > Scrobipalpa costella. Next base: position 17,073,663 of record OX463296.1, on the reverse strand, counting down.
TATTGTTTCATGCTTTTGTTGTATGAAAATTTAAATCCTTAATTATTCAAAGGATTGTTTTGGGCGACAATATTTTCACAATAGGCCGGGGTTTGTGGAGGTAATCGGTTTGATTAATAAATTGTCAAGTTGAATCCAGCGTTAGAATATAAATTGTTACCGCAGATATTTCATCCTATTATTTCGGAGTGATCTCGCTCATTGTTTTACGAAATGTTGTATTTCATCCAGTTACCTGATTGTTGCGGTTTCTGTTTAAAGGGGCATCTTTTGGATTGTGGGGGTAGAATTAGACAAGTGGAGCGGAAAATTGAATTTATTGACGAAGCTGAGGATGACAGGAGCTTTGTTTTAGCTTTTGCAACAAAAGTGAACATAACACGAAATATTAATTTTAGCATCTACAAAAAACTGCTACTATCGAATTTACAGACGATTTATTTCGAAAAGAAGAAACCAAAATAATATCAATTTATCACAAATACTTTCAATTCGTAACTTTTAAAAGCTTATAATTAAATAGGGTTACAACCGCTACCGAAAAACAAATTAATTTAGACAAGAAGAAGATGTAAAAAGTTTGGAACAACGATTACGCTGATTGCCCTCCATTATATTAATCATCGGCAAAATTAATTTTTCATTCGGACAAATCGCGGTGAAGTCGGTACAAATGTCTTGAGGCTTGATGGATATCTTCAGGCATAAGAGTTTTCACAGTTTAGTCCAATCTACGAGAAGTCTACACTTCGAAAATTCCTTCGTTGCTGAGTTCTTGCAGGATATCTTACTAATCGATACAGATTAGGATTGATAATAATCAAAAAGATTTTTTTACCCTTTTTGCTAATCTGCCAAATTTCAGCCATAAAGAATTTCTTTTGGGACCTACCTATCATTTCCTACTTGACTGTGTTATAGAGAATAGAGCTTGCGATAACCCGCTACACTTTGACTTGTACCCTATCCATTGCTGCTTACTTGTTTTGTCTTTAGGCACTCACGGGACCTGAAGTTGTGATACATACCTACGTGGAGAGATGGATGCTGATGTTGTAGCACTTCTGGGATTAACATCTGGCGTAGTCGCGTGATGAAAGCGATGGAAGATTTAGTCTAGATACCTTTGGAGTAATAGAGGTAGGAAAAGTAGCCAGTATAGGTAACGAAAGTAATGGTTATGAAAAGAATAAAGGTGAAGAAGATGAAATATGGCTGTCAGTTAGGTACATTGAAAATACAATTAGTAATTCCTGTAACCGCATTCATCTTCAGAAAACGTCAGCGGTACAAAAATGGCTCCGTACGTGTTGTATAATTGATTTGCCGCGTCATTGTTTCAAAGTCTCGCCGCATAACCGTCTCATTAGCGATTCAACAGAGCAAATTGTGCTACCTAATTACAGCTGAATGGGCAAAGACAATGCCGTATTTATGTTCAGCCATTTATCACACAAAGACCGAATGTTTCGGCCGGCCAGCCAACACTGAGCGCACAATACAGCGAACAACCTTAAAATTGCGCTTAGAAAAACTATTAACCGTGAGCCAAAGAATCTTGACAAATGCGAAGAGACAAAACTATGACAGTAACCCGTGCGCGCCGGTTATTAAAACAAAAGAAAACGCTTAAAAATATATAAAGAAACAATTGCCTTTTATGAGTTTGGTAATGAGTACATTTTCTAAAACCACGCGTTAATATTCATAACGAATTTGATTCTTGCTTATTTAAGTTATGGGGCTACAAAATACGTTTTGATAATTATACAGGGAAATTTCGTAGGGGTGAATTACAAATAGTGGCCGCTTACCAGTTATCTACATTCCCAATCAATGTAGCACCACTTTCAACAAAATTCTAAAATACTTTGAGAGGAATTTTTCGTTTAGAGAGCTGGATTGGTTGGAATTTTAATTCTAATGATAAAATATTGCGTTCCATTGACAATAGTTAATCATAGGAAAGTTTGTTGACGCCGTGATCCATTATACATGAGCGTGCGATTATTTTGATGGATTCCCCGAGAACGCAACCATCAGCACTCCCCTAAAATCTCGAAATCGAACAAAGGGAACACGTGAGACTCCCTTCGCATCCGAGGCTAATGCTCACCCCACGGAGGAAGGAGATGTAGAGAAAAATGCGTATTTATAGCAAATACTCGTACTCAAACAGTCCTACATTGTGTACGAGTCAAATAAATGAGTCTCATTTTTCGTGCTGTCAAAAAAATCTGAATGGAAAAGAAAACGCGGCAGCGAAAAAACGGCAGGCTGCGGGGTTTTTATTTCGTTTTTAATGTAATACTGATTTGGGATGTTTCAGATTAATTGCGTCTTACCTGGCGGCGGCAAGGGTGACGCTCTGAAAGAGTTCTCGCGACGCTGATCGATAGCCGAGCGCAGATTGAAAGGAGAAACGTGAAAGGTAATTATTCATTTGGCGACTAGAATAGAGCACTTTTGTACCTTTATCTCGGCTCTTTTTTCGAGTTTTGCACGAATTTGCAAGTAAATGGATGAAGTGACACGGTGATTTGTCTCGACAGACACGTTCGACTTCCCACGAACTTAATTCGCTAAATTTGTTTATGAAATGCCATGGAAATGGTAATGCGATTCCTAAGTCTTTTTCCTAGATTTCTTCTATTCAAAACAAAAAATACTGTTTTTATTTGCAATTTAGCGAAGGTCGTGAAAAACCTACATTTAAATATTCAAGTTAGCATATATAAGCAATATGTATGTCTGCAGTAGTATGCCTGACTTCAAAATTTCCAAGCTATGAATAGCAATTTTTTTTTAAATACCTTTGCATTGCGAAGTGCTTTCAAAACTACCGAAACAAAAAATTTGCATGCCTCACAGTAGGCGCCAGAGAACCCGGAAGATTGCACAAAGCAGCACATGTGATCCTGACCTGATTTCACGATCCAAGGACTGCCACCGGACCTTTTGTCTCAATAGCCTTTATGATTTATGTGACATCTCTTTGAGATCTTTGACGTTTTATGACGCACGCCTCATTTGAATACTTCGACTTGTGCCTTGCACATTCTAATGCTCGCCCAGTCTTTTTTTCTCTGCGCAATAGCAAGAAGTCCTTAGCATTTGAATGAAACATTTGGTTACCAGATTAGGTTTCTATGAACCAGAACTGGACGTGAGTAAACAAAACGCGAGTTGACTCATTAACTTATATTTCATTCTTTAAAACAACAGGCTTTGTGTAGAAAACATCTACATTTGAATGGTGGAAAAAACAGCAAATTCCAACTTTCTACCTTGCGTAACCGTCCATGATTATCCGGGCAAAAAAAGGATGGAGTTTAAAATATCAAAATGAAGTCTTCAAGCGGGTTGAGGTTGTTATAAAATTACTGGCAGCTAGGCGGCGAAAACTGGCAAATTATAGTCTGGGACCGCAGACATTGGCCGCGGTTACGGTACGACGATAGAGATCAGGGTGATTGCCCACTTTGCCCACTATTGTGGCTTGTGGACCCATTATAGTCACTAACTAAACGTTCACTTTGAAAATGTTGCTGCGAAGATATTTATTCTGTTCTTATTTAAGGTCTTTGACTTGAGGACCTTTCGTGCTGCCCTTTTAAGGGTTACCGTTTAAGCAATGTAAATGATTTTGAGATAACGATTCTTCCTGGATATTGATTAAGTCATTATTCTTATGCAGCCTCGGTAAGACTCTTGTTGTTTAAAACTTGACTGTTAATAAATTGGGTGGTATACCATCAATATTCTTTGATAAAATTCCTACTATTTATTTCCAATGTTGCTGATAAATATACTTGTTTTTACAATGTATCCTTGCTTTGTTGTCAGCTTTCGGTTGGCCATATGTTATACCTATTTAATCTTAAATTATTTTCTGCTTCTATTTTGTCGGTAAAGTCAATTTTATCATGACAATGACTGACAGAGTTTCAGCCTAAACAAGCTGAGGCTGGAAAAAACCTCCGACTTGGCTAACGGTTCCCTTCTATACTTAATAATAAATAACGTTTATTGCATTTAACAATTTACATTTAGAATCTGCCACTTGTATTTTACTTCCATGCTGTTCTGGTAGTGAAAGAAAAACTTAGAATGTGCCAGCTGCATTTCCTATCGGGCATGATGTAAAAACCAGCTAATGGATCCGAGGGTTACAGTATATTGTGCGTTTGGCAAAGTACTGGTCGAAGTTAATTTAAGCCATTACAATCGATACGATAAGAAGAAGAAGTATATTTTAATTTAGGCGGTGGGATGATACCCTGTCACTACAACAATATAACTACAAATCTATCTGAAATTACCCTCAAAACTTTGTCAGACTTGTTGGAACGAACTTTGTTTAAGTCGTATACGCTATGCCTACCGCATTAGGCGTGATTTTATGTATGTACAGTTTACAAGTTGAATAATATACGTACCCATCTAATCTTTTCCCACCCAAACAAAACCCTGACTCCATGACCATCATCGTTTTAGTCTCGGACCACTCAACTCGCTCGAAATGTTTTGCTTAGATCGAGTTAAAGTCTATCATCTCTCGGCCAATCACGTCTCGCGGATAATGCTCGGTTGCGGCAACGTGCTGTTGACCGCCGGTTAACACAGGAAACGTGTCGGGAGTTTATGGACAAAAAGTTACTGTATACATAATATATAACATACATATACATAATCATGCCTTTATCCCTGATGGGGTAGGCAACGAGTAAATGACCTAAAAAAAGGTCGCTCCGCCACGTCTGACGAAGTTTTGAGGGTTATTTGAGATAGATTTGTAGGTATATTGCTGTGGTGACAGTTTGCCAGCCCATCGCTTAAATTGCAATATACAGAAACCTTCGGATCCCTTAGCTGATTTTTACAGTATGCCCGGGAGGAAATGCAGTCGGCACATTCTGAGTTTTTCTCGCGCTTCCAGGCCCGCATGGAAGACATATATTAAATGGTGAATATTCAGTAGTGTAAATTCTACTCATAAAACTACAGTCCAAATTACTATTCATATTTTAGTAAAATTTTGTCTTACAACTTTGAAATAATTTTGATCATGATATTACTCGTATGACATAACTAATTTATCGTCAAATAAACTTTATATATTTTGAATAGGTCTACTTGCTTTACTTCGTTGACTACTTCTCATAATAATCAAAGTGAATTGGGAGAATCATAGAAACTTTATTGTTGTCAAGACATAAAATAACAAAATTTATTTGCAATATTTTCAATGTTTTTGATCGAATATGAGATTGAATGTTGATAACTTAGAATTTGCCCAAACTGAAAAGCAAATTGCTTTAGGGCAGACCAGAGACCTATCAATATAGTAAATTGATTTAAAATTGATAGCAATTTAAAATAAGCGCTACTGTATAGCAAATTTGACATTAAGTTGAATCCTCAATATTTTTAACGGCTTCATTGTTTTCTCTAACTCTATAATGTTTTTAAAACTTACGAGGCTATGACTTTGAAGTATTAAAGGATCCGAAATGTCTCAATACCCAAGTAACGAGTTGGCCATTAATTCAGGGATGTATCGCGAGATAACTTTATTCTGGTAGCCGACTGCTTTGTATGCGGCGGTACATGCGTCCGTCATTACCCACTTACCAACTTATCTTTACCCCCCAGTCTCTGGATTTTCTTCTCTATATCCTTTATTCTAAAGTTGATGTTAACAGTAAAGTTATGGTTGCATTTCTTGCCCTCTCGCTTTTATCTTATTGGTCAACCATTACGCCTAAATTTAAACTCTTCATTATAATGCCGCAGTGAGAAAACTCGTGATAACAGATGGGCACGGATAAAATATAGGTAATGATTTTTTATAAAGGTGAACAGAGTTTGTGGATAGATAAATTAAATGACTCGGAAACTTGTTTTAAGGTAATACGATAATGAATGTGTTGACAGAGACATAGTTGATGTTAGTAATAATGATAAAATTTATCATGGTAAATCGTGAAACGATATCAACCGCTGATAACACGAGGAGGGTAAATAATGTTGTAAACTCTTTGTTTATTATTTTCATAAAGATTTGTAATACAATAAGCATATATGTATAAAAGACTTGTTTGATTATACAGATGTATGCTTCTTGGAATATGTACAGCGCATTTATTTGTCAGCAGATCGCGTTTTGTAAAAAGCTCTCTTGCTCACTTTCATGGCATGTTTACATAATCAGTTATGCGAAATTGTGTACTTCGTGGTTTATAATGTAGTTCCGTGGGTGCATTACCAGAACTGGCTTCATTACCTTCGAGAGCGTTCAGCAACAACAGTAATTTGTGCTGGCTGTTCAGCTCACTCCGCGATTAGGGCACGACTGCTCTGATAATACGGTTTACCTCGTTCAGGGTAAAATTTAAGGCTTTCGCTTCGGTTCTTTTGATGAGCAAGTTGTAAAGGGTTATTGAAGAAACTAAATTCACGTTGAAAATATTGTCTAGCGTGTTTTTTTTTTGCTGATATTGGGTGGGAGCTTTTTGGTTTTTGTTTGTTGCCGGATCTCTTTTTGTCGCCACATACTTTACGGCCATGTGTGTTGGAGATAGAGCGATCCACAAAGACAGCAAACAAAGGCCCGGCTGTCGCCACAAAAACACAATTAAGCCTAGCCCGCGAACTTTCTACCTAAATCATCAATCGCGAACAAAAGGAACTTTACGTAATACGACTTTCAAAAACACGTAGCGTGGGCGGCAAAAACTCCCTTTTGTTGCCGCTCGAGCGAGCTGATTTCTTAAATAATGTCGGTTGTAGGTAGGAGGGTTCGGCGAGCCACATCGGAGGCAGGCATAGGCGAGCTCGGCTGCAATCAGTCTTATTCCACGCGGACGCGCCGCGATTAGTCAACGCCTGCTGCAGAGACAACTCCCCCTACTCTTGAGGGAGCGGGTATCGATTGGATGTAATCGATTTAGGTTTGCGCGGTGAAAAGTATCGATTGAGGACGATCGGCTTAATTAGTTTTCTGATTGAATTTTTATGTGCGACGATGGATGGGCCGGTGATGAGCTCGCGGCGGTATGCTTGCGGAGAAAATTGCTTTATTATTGCAGTAGAGTTGTACCTTCGGCTCTCTCTCATCGCTTACGTACTTTCAACCTTTCATAAACTAAGTAAAGTCATTGAAATACCAATGAGTTGTTCATGTGATAACCTAATTCTGAAGAAGGTTCTGTCAATGCATGTTGTTGTAAAATAAAGTGATGACAGAACAGATGTCATAGAGTAGAATGACATAGCAGTAGCACATTGCTACTTTATCAATGTTTCTCCTTATTTAAGAAGTACTGCATTATCTGATATTGAACATTTTACTGTGAAAACTTTATATGTTAAAGGAAACTGTAAATTGTGATTCTACATTATTGAGGCTATTACATAAATGCGGATTTCTAGTACGCTTCAACTAATTATTTTACAAAAAGAGAGATATATTGAAAAGATAGCAAAGGTTGCAGCAAAACATTCACTTCAAGGTGCGAAACTAGCGCTTAACCACTTATTGTAATTACTGTAGTTATTGTAAGCTCCCATTAATGCAATAAAAAGCGAATTAATTGCACGGCAGCTAATTTATATCCATCACGAACATCGGGAGTAACATAATGGTGTTGTAAATGATTGGGGGTTATTAATCTACAATTTCCACTCAATAAATGCATGCGATCCACGCCCTCCTCCCTCAATCACTGCGAAACTGGACTGATGTGTTGAAAAACTGTGAATGTCAGTAATTTTATGCCAGTATAATAAAAAATCTGAGTAAAGCCTTTGACTAAAATTTGATCACTCAGAAATGTTTCTTGGACAATGAGTATTTCCAGAATATGGCCTTATTTTAAAATAATAATTTTAGGTACGTAAATAAAATAAAGAATTGAATTAAGCTTGACCCAAAATACTATTTAAATTAGTATAACTTGTAGTGGATACGGCTTTGATATTATTGTTTACTAATTTGAGGTACAGTCTTCTTCAGACTCAAAAAAATATGATAGATACACAAAAGCAAAATACTCTGCCAGTATTATTTTGCACACAAATTTGCCGGGCAAAGTCACAGGAAACCACTAGTGTTTCACCAAACGGTAAATAATTTTAACAAGTTAAAATTCTGCCTCAAGTCCAGGACACGAGTCAAGATCCAAGATATTGCATCATAATTGGTATTTTCAGGTCACGCAGACTCGAAACCACAATATACACGCCCTAAGGCCAACCAAAGACTTTTGGCATCTGATTTACTGTTTAATGAAGTCATTTTTAATACCCTTGAATTTAAATAAACGTTCGAAATTTAAGAAAAATAATGTTTTAAGGCTTCTGGTTTGATATTTTAACGCCTGCTCAAGGCAACAACGGCGGAATAATACAAACGCGTGATTCTGATGTGAGATATAAGGAAAAATATATATTTATGAAGGTATGTAAATATACGCATTAATGAAGTATACGCATTCTGAAATTTCTACCAATCGACGGTCATGAGCTCTACAAAGATTTTTTCGTGGATGTGTTTCTTCTGTCACGTTGACAGCTTTTCTGAAATTTTGGTTAAAAACTAGACGCATATATTGATGAATTCAAAGGTAATCGACGTCAAGCGTCTCATCTAAAAGGTTTCAATATCAAATTTCAATATAATATAACATTTTGGATTGGCACTTAGAAATTTCTTTAGACATTCAAATTAAAGAGTTGCAGACGCCTATATTGACGACTTTATAATCGGTGGCGTCTGAACACGTCTCATCAAGAAATGTGAAGACAACATTACACCAAGACCACAATTATCCGGCCCACATACATCAACGTTTTGGATCAATCCCAGTAGCGATCTGTCAAACTATCGCCGATTGCCAGACGAAATAAAAACAATTACGGTCGTACAGACGTTCTTGTGTACAGTCGGACTGATGGCAAATACGATCGATGGTGACAAATGGGTGTCGAGTCGGCACACAAAATGCTGATGCGGCGGTTGAGTTGGTTTTCTATACAGCCGCAGTTTGAAATTTCTGTTGATCCTTTGCTGTGTGGAATCTAAAATAGCGCCATATCAAAAAGTTTCTCATTTTTACTTCACTAAACAAACTCACATGGTTTTGTTAGTAAGTACGTAGTGCTAACAACCCATAAAGAACACAAGAACAAAGTGTCTTCAGTCTAATAGAGACAATAAGAAAAGTGTTAATGGACATTCTTAGATTTACTCTTCCTAGCAAATTAAGTCAGAACTAAATTAGTCATTAGCCTTAATAGGCTAGATCGTTGTTAAATGTTCTTACTTTTATAGTAGATACATTATTAAATAAAAACTTACGTAACATTAAAATCAAATGTAATAAGAGAGAGATTGTTCTTTCTTGTTATAAAAAATTACAAGATTTTAAGCGCACTCTATTGCTGTAGTATTTTCAATTTTATTTATGTCCAAATATAAAGACTACATGCGAAAATATTGATGAGTAAGTTACACAATAAAAAACAAATTATTTCTATGATTCCTTTACTAATCATTGCGAATTTTGAATGTGGGTATCCCGGCAAGAAATAGTTTAATTTATCACGTAGCTCGTAGTGTATTTAAATTAAACCATCTTCGACTTGTTTATTTCGCATATACGTTTTACAGCTGAAAAACTTGTACACCAACCCCATGCTCCAGACCGTACAGCTCAGTACACGACGGCGGAATGTAACGCGCGGTAGTAAATGCGCGATACGATTGCATGCCGTAGTACATGGCTCGCATGCCCGCATCATGTAGGGTGGACCCCTATTATTGGACGGAATTATTCACGTCATGATGCTCAAGTGACGGCTGATCGTAATCTTACTTCCTGGGATTTTTCGTGTTTTGGTACTGCTTTGTTTTGTTTCGGTGGTTTATGAAAGGGTGTTATGGTGGGTTGGTTATACCCGTGAGTTTGGGTTACAATTTTTCATAATCGAAAGAATAAAATTTAATCTAATCTAATTTTCATATTATTATTTAAATCTGCATTAATGTATAATTGGCAATACGATATTCCGAGATGTAAACCAAGTTATGAAAAACAATTTATATAAAGTAGGTATGGCCACACTTGAAATTCTTCTATGCTGGACTGGGAGCGAGAGAAAAATATAGAATGTGCCAGATGTATTTCCTTCCGGGCATGCTGTAAAAATCAGCTAAAGGATCCGAGGGTTTCAGTTTATTGCAATTTAGGCGATGGGCTGACAACCTGTCACTACAGCAATATACGTACAAATCTATTTTAAATAACTCCCTCAAAACTTTGTCAGTCGTGGCGGAACAGCCTTTGTTTGGGTCGTTTATGCTCTTCCTACCCCATTCGGGATAAAGGCGTGACTATATGAATGTATGTACACTTGAAAGCGTCGAAGCTTAAAGAACAAAGGGTGTTCACGGTGTTCTTTTTATCGACTCGATGCGCCGAAGTATCGATGTTATTCGAATCGCTCCAGATTGATGATCGGCCAGACATATTGCATACCTATCAGTTTTATGTTCTGGCACTTAGAGCTAATGCCGGCCCAAACGCACGGCATTAGTTTCTAAGGCAATCCGATCATTCGGTATTTGTTTAGCGACGAGAGAATTGTTTTAGAATAGGTCTTTGATAAATTAAAAAAGACAATCGTGTCAAATATTGTTTTTTTTTCTTTAATTTAACTTTGACAATCATCGTTACTATCGTTGACGATATTTCTTTTAAATACGCATACAAAATTTATTTAAAATAGAAAATGACTCCTATACCTTTTTTAATTTTAAAAGTATGGGAATTTAATCAAATTCATAATTCACAGCCAATTCATATAACTAATATTTTTATTTTACCGTAAATATTTAAGGCAATTCTCCACAAAATTTTCTGTGTCTGAAGTGAATTAAGACAATGGGCTCATTCTAGATACCACAGGCTAAACCTAAAATTAAAATCTATCTGTCACTTTCAAAATAATAAAATTGAAAAAGGACAGGCAATTTATATTCTTTGGTTTTACACTTTGACCGCTAGATTTTGACGCGCTTTTTGCACGTTTTCCCAGTATTTCTGTCAATTTTATCCGCCATATCACATTACGGCGGATAAAAATTACAGATAACGCATAAAACCACCGACTATAAATCAAAAACCGGAAAAAATAGATCTCCTCTCCTTTTCCAATGTTTTCGCAATCTAGAATCAAGACCATTTTATTATGAAAATAATAAACACAAAGTATTTAAAGTAAATTATGGACTTAAGTGTTACAAGTGGGTTCAAGAAGGTTCTGTTACGGCCATCTTTGCCAGGTGTGAAAGAGCGGCGAAGCGTTAAACTATCTACTTAAATAGCTTTTTGTCTCTATAAGAACTGACATAAAAAGAAATAGTTAAATAGTATGCAAGAAGTTTCTTTTAGTATGATTAGGAAACATAAAAGTTGCATAAATAAAGGTCTAAAGTTGAGCAAAAAATAATTTGATGAAAAACTATTTATTCCATCACCTATATGAAGATTTGATTATGATTGCCTACGTGGTCCAGTGGCCAGAGCTATGGGTTTACGATCCGGAGGTCCTGGGTTCGATTCCCTGGGAGGGGAAATAAAGTTGATATTTGGCAATTTATTACTTTGTGTGGTTTTCCCCAGTTTGTTAGGGGCATTGTGGGCAGAATCACCTGATTGTCCGAAAACAAAAAAATATTCTTTGCTTCGGAGGGCACGTAAAGCCGTCGCTCCCGGTCGTCTTTGATAGTGGTCGTTACTTAAAACCATGTCTCAGACCTAATAGCTGTGCTACTAAGCTAGGTTTAAAACTTCTGACACCAGGGTTCATCGGATCGTTGTTCGACTTGAGAATCCACTCGCTAAGAAGAAGAAGATTATGATTCATAGTTAATGTCATTTCCTCTATATCATGGTAGACCTAACAGTTCATTCCCCCTTGATGTAACCCAAACCTAAACACAAACTTCACGTCCGAACCAAGAAAAAAACTAAAAATTCGATACACAAGTGTCGGCGCAATATTTATAGATTCTGATTAATGATATGGAAGTGAAGAGGGGACTGTTCCACCGTAGTGATGGATGATACTTCCAGTTATTAGATAATGGTGTTTCAATAGAATTAGGAGCTTTGTTCTTCCTGGCCTTTAGAGCCGGGTCAGCGCGTGCTGTGAACACCATGGATCATGGTGTGCTTTGAATAATCTTCCAAAGGTTATGGTGGAGGTAAAGTTCATTGGAAGAATTTAAGTTACGGCGTTTGAAGTCGGTGGAAATTACGTGTTTGGAAATGGATTTGAGGTTCTACGTGATGATACAGACACGAAAGAAGCAACTCAAAACATGTGTCTATCAAAATGTTAAACCTGAAATTGGATGAAAGTTGGTATATAATGTGATCTTACTCATGTAATAATCTCTGACAGCACGACTACAACTCAGCAAACGATTAAAATTTTATAATTGTGGTAGTTTGACGGGATCCTAAATATAACTTACATTCACACATACATATAATCACGCCTTTATCCCTTTATGGGGTAGGCACAGCTTAAACGACCTAAACGAAGGTTGTTCCGCCAGTCTGACAACGTTTTGAGGGTTATTTAGGATAGATTTGTAGGTATATTGCTGTAGTAACAGGTTGTCAGTCAGCCCATTGCCTAAATAAGAATATACTGAAATCCTCGGATCCCTTAAATATAATATGCCATAAAAAAGAAACTTTATATAAATAAACATTTAAAGCTGCAAATTTCCAAATAAACAAATTGTGAGTATACAAATAACAGTCTTTAATAATAGAAACTGTTCTTTAATATCGAACACGGTTCTCTTAAATAGGTGATTCGTACCGTATTAATAACACGAACATCTGTTACAGTATTACGGTCTGCCACACGCGGTAGGAGCTTTTTACCCGACTGCGCAACGCAAAAGGTAGTGTGTTTATCAGCCTATGTATGTATGTTTGATCCTCTGTGGCGCTCTAGAGACCGATTTTAATTATTCTTACGTCAATCGATTCGTTTTAACCATGTGAGTGTCACTGAAGACACGATTTTGTAAAAAAAAAAATGGCGGCAATCAGACGCCATTTTGTGAAAAAGAAAAAATATTTGGTCGACGAACTTTGCCGAGTGGGGTATAGTTGAATAGGTATTTGATCATACAATTGGAGTTTTAAAACACAAATCAATTAGAGATTTCTGATTTCATATTTCTTTTAAAATTAATTTAAGATGTATAGCGATTTGAAGCTTACTTTGTATTCTACGCAGTTAGGATTTTTAAACTTTTTACATGACTTTGTTGGCTTTTATTATTATTGTGATTTTGATTATCACAATTGTGGTAAGGCCAGAAGATGTCTAATCAAGAGATATTTGCACTGGGCGTTGTAAAATATTATCTAGAGTATAATGAGACCTGTGAATTAACAGTCTATGTTATTGCTGCAAGATATTTTATGCTATCTTCTAACATATGCTTCTATTGATTTTCTGTACTACAAAATGTTTCTCTAGTCAAATGTTTTACTGTAAGTAAACTGAGTTTTACTGTGTGTTTGACTGTACCGAAAACGAGACGCAAGCTTTTGCCTTAACAATGCAAAGCGATGTCGAATTTTTAATTGCTATAAAGTATCTTCGTACGATAAGATATAGATATAGGAAATAAAAATTATTGAAGGTATCATACATACAAACATACATACATATATAGTCATGCCTTTTGTCCCTTATGTGGTAGGCAGAGAGTAAACGACCTAAGCAAAGGTCGTTTCGCCATGTCTGACAAAGATTTGAGGTTTATTTAAGATAGATTTGTATATTGGTATATTGCTGTAGTGACAGGTTGTCAGCCCATTGACTAAATTGCAATATACTGAAATCCTCGGATCCCTTAACTGATTTTTACAGCATGCCTGGGAAGAAATGCATCTAGCACATTCTATGTATTTCTCTCGCTCCAAGTCGAGTATGGAAGAAAGAAATAGGTACATAAGTCTTTTTAGTAATATTGATTTTATCTAACAATATTGAATTTATACAAGGACATACGCAATCTGCAGAATAACAGACTTGCGATTGTTTGAACCATAACGGCACAGAAGAGAATCATGCGCCGCCAATACAAAGAAACCCTTTTAGTGTTCTTAGAACCTCAAGAATTCCTTGCAAGATCACCCGTTAAGATCACGGCACTGCAATTAAAGGAACTTTGATTTATATCCCTTCACAAGCAGAACTAAAAACCGGTTCAAAAAGTTCCGCAAAAATAACAAAACCTTTACAAATCTATGCAAAATTGTAAAAGGTACTTTCTTTACTTTCGTTCTACTGATTTACAACTTTTAAGTTTAGATCATTCCTAGCCGCAAGGATCAAAACAAAAACCTTTCTTTTACAAAATATAAAGATTGAAAGTAAAGGTGTGACAAAATGCGCAAAAATGCGAGCGAAAGTGACCACCGTCTTCTAAACTCCTGTGACAATTGAACACAATACAATAGAACAATTAGACCTTTTGACAATTTGACCACCTGCTGATGGACCATTTGCATATTATTCGCAATATAAAAAATCGGTTTCACTTACATTTTGAGTTTAAAGTCAGTTTATTTTTGTAGCCCGTACAAATAAGTTGATAGCTATCCTGTGCAGTGTTAAATAAATTGGAAACAGTGTTCAACTATAAATATTAGGTATGATGGTAATTGAAATTGGAGAGCTAATTAATAAAAGAAAAATAATGGTGTATTTCAAGAAGGTACTAAGGTATGCATTTGAAAGTATAATATTTTATTTCACAATCAAATAAGTAATGTCAAATTTATTTTAGCCAATAGCAAATTGATCACAGTGCGCTACATGTGCGCCGAATGTATAAAATACTTTATTGAAACTTGAATAAAAAAAGTTTTACTGACTTAAGTACGTGACTCACTCTTAGCTAGTTAGGTTACTCCAGAAACAAGCCTGTGATATCGGGTTAGGTAGATAGTTAGGAGTAAATCCCATACCACCTCAAAATATTTGATACCTAATTTAAAAGTGCTTCCTAGAATTTTATTTTTTCTGAGCTTATTATGTGACGACTTAAAATGTAGTTTTACGTGACGCATATAATTTATAGGTCGGTTTTTTGTATTTACATAAATAATTAAAATGTTATCTACTTACCTAATCTTCTTAAAATATATGACCTCAGAGTAAGACGTCAACAACCTAGAGGCCTGATTATAAATAGCTATTTTATAAAGTTCTAGCGAACCAAACCAGTATTTATAAGATTGATGGTTCCTTCGTTTAATTCACATGCTTGTGATAAAGAAGTGTTGGTTATAATATCTCAAATGATAATCATAATTGAAATATGACATTTTAAGTGAGAAATAAAAATGCAGCCATATTGTACCTAAATATGTACATATGCATCCCGATCATAGCCTAACATTATGGCTTTTGCGGACCACAACACAGCTTGTTTGTTTGTCACAATATTTAAATTCTTGCCTAGGAAAAAATATTTTTTTTGAACAACACTGTAGAAGCTCTACTTAAAAGTACAATAAAGAGTGGACCTTTGTGTAGCGCAAACACTTGGGCACTAAAAACTAGTCCTGTGCAGTTTGCCGATCTCTGGGAGATTGGCCGCCCTCACCGAAAATCGGTGGGAGGACTATTTGGCAGGAATATAATATGACCCGAGATAAATATGTCAATAGTCTTTTAGTTAGAACCGGTATATGTTAAGATTTGTGGAACTTATCGAATGTAGACGAACATAGGTGGTGTTATAATACGTAATGCACGCCGGTTATTCTTTACCTAAAAAAACTACTTTAGAAAAATAACTAGATTTTTATCCACGACCACAACACCACTTGAAGGCTCTATTTACGTATATAAGTGCATATCCATACATATAGAATGTTATCTTACCCGTGGCAGGAACATATGACCCAAGAGAAAGATGTCAACAGTCTCTTAGAACCGGTATATGTTAAGATTTGTGGTATCGACAGGTAGAGGCACATAAGCGGTTGTATTTATAAAGTGGTGTTATAATACGGAATGCGCGCCGGTTAGGATGCGGCGGTCAGAGCCTTGATACAGGGGGCTTGATATAGGTTCGATTTCTGAACCCGAAACCTCGGATTTTTTAATCGTGGCATAATTATATTTAATTTATAAAGATTTTGCGTAAAAATTAGATGTTTTCCGGGAATTATATTATATACTGCGGAAATAGCTCATCATCTTACATCATTCATTTTTGCCAAACTCTATCGAAATGCGATTAACCGTTTGAGGGAAAGGCCGCGTTTTTCGTGTTTGTTGAACATTTTGTTAAGTGAACATTATTATTTTCTGATAAATATCGAATGATTATCATATAAATAGTATTTAGATTGATTAAAAAACGCCATTTATGTAGAGTTGCACATTTACAAAAGAAAATAAACATTAATCCTTTATTCCTCCCGATAAACTTCTCTGAACTTTGGGAGATTATTAAATAATTTGTGCCATGTAATTTTTGTGTAGCAAACATTAAATAAAAAAAAAAACAAATTTGCGAAATGAAAAGCTTTATTCTTTGACATTATGTATAGTATTTGCTTACTTGTTTTTACAAATTACAAATTTTGTGTTTAGCTATTTGCATTTTATTTAGTTAATGACACTCTTTTATCAGGGTCATCACATCACTTATTTTAGCATTTGTTATTCCATTCAAACCAAAGCTACCGTTGCGTTACATACGCTGATACATTAAATTAAAGCATTTTGTGCGGTCTTTTATGTAAATTGCTCAAATTTAAAAACAAATTCGAGGACACCCCGTATACCGCGACGAGAGTATGATATCAAGGTTAGGCTTAGCGGAACACTCCACATGTGGTCAACCTTAATAAAGCGCGAGGGGCTTATGTACCCGCCCTGCGCGAGACAGGGAAAGATATAGGAGCTTAGCCGCCATGTTGTATTATGGATGCCTATCATATTTTGGACCCGCTCCGGACCGGATTATTCTTTTTTCTTTTGCGCCTCCGTCTCTCTGAGAACCGGTCCCCGAGACGACCACCATTTATTGTAGATTAAAGAGGCTTGTTGTCTTAATTTTAAGCCACGCTTTAATTTATAGCCACGTATTAATGTAAGAGTCTCCGCCATTTTTTCCATAAGATAGATACATCGATGATTTCTTTATTTGTATTGCCTCGTTTATTAATTTAGTCGCACTATGCCGGCTAATACTTTGTGCTTAACTTAATGATTTGGCAATTAAATTAAATTGTTCTCGTTGTGGTAGCTAAATTAAAATTTACAGCGATGAGAGATTTTAAGTGCTCAGCCATCGCCCCCGCTGTTGGACATGCATTTGTCATGTTTACGTTCTTTGAGGGAATTTGCTTAGTGTTAAAGTTTAAGCTTTAATGGAACATCATAAATTTTACATCCACGTTTTTTTTATAAACTCACAAATTAGTCTCATTTCTCCCGAAAATAGTGATGTAACTCGGGTCGTTCACCGCCGTCACAGTCACACCCAGTCCTTATTAATCATAAATTCTGTACAAAACAAAAGCGAAACGGCCAAGTGCAAACTCCCATGTCCGAGTGAAAAAAATGACAGTACGCTCGAGCAAACCGAAAGGACGGAGCAAAAAGCGCTACCGGTGAAAAAATATGATTTATCGCATGAAAAATGTGG
The DNA here is from genome assembly GCA_949820665.1 of Scrobipalpa costella. Taxonomy (NCBI): domain Eukaryota; kingdom Metazoa; phylum Arthropoda; class Insecta; order Lepidoptera; family Gelechiidae; genus Scrobipalpa; species Scrobipalpa costella. Next base: position 17,055,893 of record OX463296.1, on the reverse strand, counting down.
AAACACACGCGGAAAGGGAACGCCGAAAGCGCGTTTCCACTAGACAAATTTATTAATCCTATCGGTCTGCCTTTATTCATATTTTGTATCGGGTTTTCTATTTTCGCCGGATTAATGGTTTGTTATTTCATTAGCGGTTGTTCCACTTCTTTTATTTTGTTTTTGTCTGCAAAGCAAACATGTGTCGGCATAGATTTTCATTAGTTTACTTTGGCAAATGTATAGGGAAACAGTAAGAAGTTAGTACTATATTTTTTTCTTTTAATAACTTTAGTGAATTAATATAACCACTGAGATCTTTTCTTTTACTTTGTAGTGGACATAAATACGTTTAGGTACATTAAAATTATGAAATTTCTCACTGCGTTGCTCAGGCCATCCGCTTCAATTCAAATTCAGTTGAATCAAGTAAAGCCTTGGCACCTTTGTATTATTATTGAGTTAATATGTAGAATTTTCTGAAATAAGTGCCTAATTAATACCTACATATTTGCAAATATTTCTGTGTCGATCTCCGTCGAGATATTAAATTTATGAAATTTTCCAACTTTAAATCTCAGGCCGCCCATCCCAATCTAAATCCTGTTGCATCAAAGATCAGTAAACACTCTATTAAAGTGAGACTCGTATTATTGAATTTAGAGCAGAATTAAAAAAAAAATACAAATTTATCATCTCTCTAGCCTTATTCCGTATCTCACGGGGTCGGCTACCTATTCTACGGGATTAAACGAGGATACTGGTTTTTATACAGAGCGACTGCCATCTGACCTCCGCAACCCAGAAGGGAAACCAGACCCAATCCAAGATTATGTCAGAGTTTTCAATGCTTAGCACTGGCCTCTGATATGGCTTAACGACTCATATCTACGGTATTGAACGATATTAACCGGGACCAACGGCTTAACGTGCCTTCCGAAGCACGGAAAAAGCGCCAAATAAACGTACATATGAAATTTGAAAACCGAAAAACACATTGGTACGTGGTGGGATTCGAACACCTCAACTCCACAACCTCCCGCTCAGGAGGCAGCGGCCCTATCCACTACACAATCGGGCTTTTCTATCCACTACACCATCGGGCTCTTCTTTCCACTACACCATCGGGCTCTTTAAAAATTTTGACATAATATTACATTAATTTTGATAACCGTAGCTATGCGATCATCAACATAAAAGTTATCATCAACTTTTTGAAATTCCTCTTGGAACGTACGTCTCAATCCCGATCCCGTTGTATCAAGGATCAGTAAACCCTTAGCACTCTATTAAGCTGAGACTCGCATTATTGAATGGGAGGTAATTGCAAGCCGCGATCGCCACCGGGCTCTACTGCAAATCAAGATACCTTATGATACACGGCCAATATTATTAATACCTATGCAACTGGCAGAATACAGTGATTGCATGAGAGAAGCAACAGAGCAAATTATTGGATTGGAAGATGTTATTATACGTTTTGTTGAAAACTTCGTCAATAAGTGTGGAAAGGGTGTTTATTAAAATAAAAAAATACTAACTTGCGCATTTTTATGGCTCTTAACCGATTTTATGTCGATGACTTTTTCTTCGTGGTAACAATAAATTTATATTATGTGGTGATAGCATTCCTGGATTGCTACCGAGCTCTTCTGCAAATGAAGATACCTGAAGATACACGGTCAATATTATTAATACCTATGCAACTGAGAGAATGGTGATTTTGAAGAGCAAATTAATGGATTGGATGATGTTATTATGTGTTTAGTTGAAGCCTGACAATTTGTGGAGTGGAGAAGGGAGATTTATAAAACTAATTTTATAAACTTTAACCAACTTGCAATTTTGATTTTTCTTGATTATATAAAAATATAGCTTTATTATATAGCACCGGCTCCGCACGGAAATCATCATTGTTTCCCTACTATATTATGCATGTTTTATACATATAAACCTTCCTCTTGAATCATTCTATCCATTAAAAGTAACTGCATCAAAATCCGTTGCGTTGTTTTAAAGATCTAAGCATACATAGGGATATAGGTACAGAGAAACCGACTTTGTTTTATACTATGTAGTGATTAGCTTTCGTAAAATCCAACTTTTTATTCAGTGAATGACTCAGAAATTGTCATTGGGTTGTTTTGCAAATCAAAATACCTTGTAGTACACGGACAATATCATTAAAACCTATGCAACCGAGATGATGGTGATGAGAGGAGCATATTATTGGATCGAAAGGTGTTATTATGCGTTTTGTTGAAAACTTTGTCAATGTGTTGAGGTATTTAAAGTAATGGACTTATACAAGCTGCATTTTAGGAAGCTTGTCAGATTTTTTAATGTTTTTATCCGCTTTGAAATAAAATTTTAAACCATGTGTTATAGAGCCAAGAATATGATACAAATTACAAGAAATAAGACTTATAAAATTTTCGGCATAAATTCATTAATAATATGACACCGTCGGAGAATCTCTGTTCTAGAATCTGGAAGAAAAATGAAGCAAATAATAAAAATACATATTTATTTTGTAACATGCTAAGACATTTCATTGTCTACACTATGAATGAAACTTGCTAAAATTAAGTAAATTAAACTCTACATCATTTGTAGTAAGCAAACGCAAGTCAAATATTAATTTCACACCATCTGAACTTCATAATAATGTTTCCAGCCCGCGTCTTGCTCCCTTATAACCGTATAACTCTATCCACGGATTCCACACAAGTATATAGTAGGGTATACAGCACAGTCGTTGACAGATACGGGGACGCGGCGGATCTTAGGCGGAAATTAAAACTAATAATTCAAAAAGTTTCCGCGCGACCGAGCCGCCGAGCCAGATTTATGTGCCAGCCAGTCTTGTGAGTGCTTCCTACATAGTTCTAGACGCTTTAAAATCACTTAGCTGGAAGGGATAATATTGAGTTAATCAACGGGTGTGCTGGAGAGAAAGAGTTATTGCACTTGTGAACAATGTTTTAAATTTTATGTAAGATTGCGATACCTATTTACCTACAGTCTAAGTTTGTCTGTTTTTACACAATAATAAATGGAAGTTTTAAATATATTTTTTAGAACTAAGTAATTTTAAGTCATTTAAAAGGAATATTGCCGTAAATCTGTGCAAGCTGTGCCTGGCTAACTCTGCCTTTCCTTTACTCGTATTTATAATGCAGTCACACGAATCCATTTCCGGTTCATACACCTTCCCATAAATCTAACAAAAATAAAACTCCTTCAACAGACACAGACAAACAGTAGCGAACAAAATCGCATTGACATTAGGTGCATAACGATTGCAATACGTCCACCGTCGCAGAAGCATCAATCGTAGACTCGGTGGCGCAGGGCGAATGCATCAATGCAATGCTGCACCACTACTGGAACACTTACCTTACTTTCTGACGCTACAATCTCTCGGTGTTTTCTTTCCATTGCCACTTTTCTTCCATTTTCAAATCACTCTTCAACATGAAATCGTCCATGTATATTGGAGAAAGTGGTAACTGTAGAGGTATCAGAATGTTCTTGAGTTGAATGCAGAAAGGTTATTTGTATTCAAAGGTCAACTGAAGAAAAGCAGTTTCTGTTCTTCCTCGATCATTTGTTGAGAGCTCTTTCAAGTTAAAAAGTAACATCATAGTTTGCTATTAGTTACTTGGCCTCGGGGCAAGATATTCATTTGCTTTCTATGGTTTTTGGACCGCTGTTTGTAAATTTCACTAGTCTGTATTTTAAATCAATAATTTAAAAGGATACAAGATATAGGATCGAGTTTATAAATGTCAAGGTGTGGTAAGGTTATCTGTAATTATATCACTTCGCAAATAGGTACGTTATGAAATTTATGAGGCATTTGTACCTATCTAACTTGACGATATTCTTTCAGTTGCATGTGTAACTGCTCCTTGTGGTCTAATCGTCAGAGCCATGGGCTTACGATCCAGAGGTCTTGGGCTCGATGCCCAGGGGGGGGGGGCACAAAGTTGATGTTTGTCAATTTATCACTTTGAGAGGTTTTCCCCAGTTTAGTTAGGACATTGCAGGCTGAATCAACTGATTGTCCGTTAAGAAAAAAAGTTTCTGTGCTTCGGAGGGCACGTTAAGCCGTCGGTCCCGGTCGCAGTCTTTGATAGTGGTCGTTACTCAAACTATGTCAGAGGCCTTATAGCTGTGCTTCTAGGCGGTTTGAAAACTCTGACACCAGGTTTCATCGGGTTGTTCGACTCGAGCATCCACTCGCTAAGAAGAAGTTGCATGTAAATAGTGTGCAGGTAGAAAGTATTAGAAAATATTAGAATGTATAGAGGCGGTTCTCATGCTGCGCAAGCAGTACACTTCTTTGATTTATTATTATCCCACCAATAACTTCACAATTACCTACTTTAGAAAAATTGTAGAGTCCTTATACCTACCTAACCTGACAGCATCATGATTCCTTCGTTCCCTCAGTAGGTAGTAGGTAGAAAGCCTGTTTATTATTTAGAATGTGTAGCGGTGGGGCCCGGGCGACGCGAGTTGATGCGCGCTCCAAGTGGAAATCTTTTGGGATTACGCCGCTGCCGACTTGGTTAGGACGGTGGTACACCGAGCTGTTATCGAAATTTTACTAAGCTATGGAATATTCACCAATAACAGGAAAAAAATAAACTGTATAAAATTATTCATACTATCTTATTTTTCCTGTAAATAAAGGAAAATATATTTTGGCTACTTAGCTTATTTTATATCGATTATTTGGATCACATCATTCCTCGTTTAAAAAAAACACTGCGTAAATATCAAGTCGAAATTCAAAACGTGCTGTCTATTTATAACGACTTGATTGTTTTACAGGACTTTTATTTATGTACTGTAGCTTTGATAGCAAATTTGTTTTTTTCAACGATGTCAAAGTTTATTTAACAAATCTACTGTAAAGCTTTAGCAAATCCTTTCCTATATAAACAACTTTATCTTCTGAATCAACATTTTCTGTCTTCCTTACCTACCTTTTACTCGCTCGCTGTATCCCCAACCTTTCTATCTGAAGCGTGGCCCGCTATGATGTACGAGAAGACGACGCCTGGCGAAACCTAAACCGTGGTAAAGCCGCCATCACGTCAAATGAATACTAAATCACGGGTGGCCATTTGAATTTCAATATCTATTCTATGCCCAGCCTAATGCGAGTTTCAGCTATAGGCTTCGAGGCGATTTATTTTTTGGAAATGGGATTTAGGTTCGTAGGTACTTCTTGTATTTTTAGCGACACGTGTTCGCTTCAATCTCTATTTCATAACTTATTTGGGGTCACTGAGACTATATAATACTGTGAACCAAAAGAGATCATGATTGATAGTGTCCAACGAATATTTTTTTCCGGTTGGTACATAAAATGATAATTTATTTTCTCTTAAAGTTATACATTTACTCAAACTATCTCATAATTCTAATAATCTATTCACGTAGGTTTAACTCAATTTGTTCTTGCCATCCCCATATGTTAGATTTCCCAAGGAGCAGGAAAAAAACGCCGAAGCGCTTAATGAAACAAAAGGATCCGAACTAGTTCCAAATTGCCAGATACATATTCCAGGCACATTTATCAGAGGCAAAAAACACTCCGCTGATTCGGCAAATATTTTTTTCTGGGCGATTAGCGGCTACTCTGCTGAAATACCTACCGCTTAACAAATTTATATTTGCTGCCATCCCATTGCTTTGCTCAAGCGAAACGCTTGCACCTGAAGCAAATTTACTTTGAGAGTTGTTTTTGGAACTGAAAATAGAATGTGGTTGTTTGGTGAAGGTTCAGCGTGGGAACCACCACATCGCATTGACCCCTCCAATGCTTAGACAAATGATTTCCGAGAGGAATTCTCTTAAAATGTTTTTGCGTCTTAGGCCATCTTCGCGAGGTATCTATCTATCTACTTTCACTTGACTATGTACCTATCTAAAGTTTGCAATGTTCGTTGAAAATGATGTAGAGATTTTAGTTTTGTTCCTAAAACATATTTTATTTTGCATGAGATAGAGAGCGGAATAAAACATAGAATGTGCCAGCTTCATTTCCTCCCGTTCATGCTGTAAAAACCAGCTAAGGGATTCGAGGGTTTCAGTTTATTGCATTGTAGGCGATGGGCTGACAACCCGTCACTACAGCAATATACCTACGTACCTATCTTTAAAAAACAAATGTCGGACGTGATGGAACGACCCTTGTTTAGGTCGTTTAAGCTCTGCCTACCCATTCGGAATAAAGGCGTGATTATATGTATATTGAATTTTAAAACTTAATCCACCTCTTTTTTTACGCTTCGATATTCTTTCTCCTCTTTTGTAACGCAATCTCAATATTGAATATTTCAAATCGATTGAATGTTTGCATTATTAAAGATTATCATTCCTTTATTTACCGCACCCTTTACTACATAAACCAATACACAAATTCTGTTTACCGTGGGGAGACGAGGAGGTCTTTCCTAACAATTTTTCTCATAAACCGAACATGACAGATTCGTACAGTGATTGATCGGGCCTGATCTGAGGGTGCCGAATTATAATGCGGAGGGTGTTGGAGACGATCGTGCTTATAGTATAAAATACTTAGATAAGTAGAGTAGGAAAAAAACTAGCCGTATTTTTAGTGTCATAGTAATCCTGAGGTAATTTTCCTAAAAATATCTGAATCTTAAAATTTACTTCACTCACAGTAGTTAAATTATTTGGTTTTTGATTAACACTAAATTACCGAAAATTTCTGGAAAATATACTAATCTTAGGGGATTAATTTTGAAATCATTTCAAGCCAACCACAAAATTGGGGACAATTCTTTAATTGGGTCTACATTTAAAAAGAGGAAAACAAATTGCACTTTAAGCTTCTTCCAATTTTTCCCCTAACAGCCAGATGAAAATCTTCATTCCTCGGAGGGCGGACTACCCTTGAAAAAAATATATAAAAAGTATTATTAAAGAAGGAGACAGTTCGGGCCGCATTTGTAACTGTCGTGGGCCGTATGATGAAAAATTAGTTCAGTCCTTGTGACAAAGGCGCGCTAAACCCACTATACATAGTTATCTCTGTCTAACTTACGGTAGAAAAAGAGACGCAAGAGGCGACATAGCTGCGTTTCCAATAGCAAATGACACAGATAGCTTAGGGATGACCGTAGGAGCGAACAGCAAGTTTTTGACAGGCCCCATTTATTGTGTATTGAATATCAATATAATTTCCGTGAGAGTCGATTTTTGTCCCATAGAGGAGCTCGTCCAACAAGGGCGAAGTTTGGGCACACAGATTATGGCCAATGGCAAATATTGCCAGTGATTGATGGAGGTGTGACGGGCTGGATGTGTCATTTCTTTGCTCTATTCTTTTGTTTTTGTTAGGGATCTATCCTTACGCAAACATCAATATGGGGAAGATGGAAGGAATTGATGAAATAGATGGAATCCTTGAATTGTGTCGTGTCAAATGTGAATGCTGATAGTTTTCGAAAATATTTTCAGTTATTTTAAATTTTCAACACGTCATCAGTTATTTGTGTTTAAGACACTCATAGATCAAGACATTTCATTAAAAAGAACACCATCTATGTCATCTTCAATGTCGTGAATTTAAATCAAAATTGAAGAAAATATATTTTTTTGGGCTTTATGCTTCTTTGTATGGGACATAATATAGAGTTTTGTGTTAGATTTTTCCTTCCACCCAGTTTAGGCATAATACACTTGCCGATAATACCTATACGTTTTATTTACTTACAGAATCCCATGAAGCGTCCCCATATTCTTGATTTCCGGAGGCAAAATTTCCATGATTTATACAGTAACGGCGAGTTCTAGAAAAATCACAGATTTTTTATTTCAACACGTTTCTTTTACGTTTTAGGTACCCATCATCAGTCTGCATAAGTCTACTGCTGGACATAGGCCAAAGTCAAAGTCAAATTGTTAGTCAAAATTTTCACAAGAAAAATAAGAAACACATTGGACCCGGCAGGGCACAGCAATAATATTACAATAAATGCATTTAAAAGATAAATTAACATGGTAGGCCTTTTTCATGGCATGTCACTCAGCTCGTTCTTCAGCCGTTCTCATCCAAATGTTTCCCCCATTATACATAAATCTGATGAAACTCTGTATTTACTTACTTACAAAATCCCATCAAGAGGATCTCCGGAGGCAAATGTCCGAGGTTTATACAGTAATGGCGCGACCATTCCACTAAGTGCGCGGCGGCCGTACGTGGCCTACCGTGCATAATCGATTGTCTTGCTGCCGTAATTCTCGGCGACATCGACTTATGTGCTCAGGACTGGTTTTATAGTGGATGTTCGAATGGACTTTAGTGGTGCATACGATAGTCTAAGCTATGAGTTGTTACACCTAGTAGGTAACTAACAGTCTTCATGTAATGCTGTGTAAGATGCACAATCTGGTATTCATATTTACATACTGATACGGATTAGCCAATCCAAAGCCAGCCTTGGATTTAAATAATGCATTTGATAACTAGAAGAGAGTCCTGGGATAACATATTTGATGCCATGGCTTTAAGGGAAATCGTAAGTAAACTTCAAATATGTGAAGTTTCCTTTTTACTTAGTAACTGTCTATAGCTAAAATGTTTGCATCCGCCCTATCCAAAAATATTTTTCTTAAGATTCCCACAAGGCTCGATATTGGGTTCCATTTTTCAAATCTCATAATAACTCCTTAAATCTTAAATTAGATAACTTTACTCTACTCAGAAACCTCAGTAACAGAGATGTACCTAAATCTCAGTACATAGTGCAGTACACAATCGGTTGACCGTCTTTGCGAGCGCAGCCGCAGGCAAATGACAAGGAATTAGTACCTAATGGCGAGACCATTCCGACTAACTGCTCGGCGGCCTCACCTAGCCATATATAATTGATTATCTTACTGAACCCTTCTACGGAGGGTATCTTGGGTTTATTTAAGGCTCGAGGAAATTTGAATTGTCTGAAATGTTAAATTGAGCCATGTAATGATTGCTCGATGATATAAGGAAGTAAGGACGAGTGAGGAGCATTTGTCCTTAGGTTCATAGTATTAGATCATCATGCAAGTTCGTCATCTTCTGATTATGATGAAATAAATAACAAATATTATATTATAACAACATTTATCATTCTACAAACATGTACAGTTAAAGTTGAAGGATCCGTTGAAATCTTAATTAACTTTGAAATAATGTTTTATTTCTTTGATCAAAGGCTATACCCGTGTTTCTATACAAAATTTGCCTTTCTGTCAAATGTTCTAGTAATTTTATTTTTAGATACTCCTTGTAGGCAAAGGTCTGTTCCTCAAAGAAGAGCCATGTACACTTGTCAGTTTTCGTAATATGGTGGTTTGTTTTTTTTTCACTTTTTATTTTTTTTCTTGAATTCGGTCTTTGCGATTAATTTGATTTTTTGGTAAACTATACTACATAATAAAACCCATCACTACAAAAAATATTGCCTGAAACTTTAGTACAAATATAGGTCAAAATAATGGAAACTATAATTTGATAAATTTTTTTTTTGTGTTCTCGTGTAGCGGCACCTACAGTTTTTATTTCATAAATTGCCCATCCATAGACCTACTACATATATTAAATTCAAATTATTATCTTTGGTACTTCATGCCAAAAACTAACTACAAATAAAATTATTCCTTCCTTGTTTCAATGTTTTTACAGGATTGCTTTAATTACTTGTATGAATGAAATCTTACTACATCCAATTTTTGTAATTTGTCTTTTTGGAAGTTTGTTTCGTTTTTGACATTTATTTAAACATTATCTAAAAAATAAAAAAGTATTCTAGAATGGAACAAGATAATCTGACTGACAAGAGAAATTAATGTAACAGTGTCTGTTTAATGTTTTTTTTTTACAGTTGACTCATTTTGAGGACATCATTAATGGGTTCAATTTACCCAGTAAACTAGGAACAGAATTATTTTTGAACTCGCTTCCGGATTTTGTATGCGAACCAAGTGTGAAGAGTATTCGTATTTTGAGAAACTGTTTAAAGTGCGGCAGGCTCAGCAATTACTATTCGGCTCTGTACACCTATATAAGTTTAAGCGACTTATATTGTCACCACCACGACTTTGTAGTTAAATTATTTGTGCCAAATGAATAATAAGTGATGAAATAAATGTGTTATTTTGCTATTTGGGGACATTTAATTTCGTTCATTCATACAAGTAATTAAAGCAATCCTGTAAAAACATTGAAACAAGGAAGGAATAATTTTATTTGTAGTTAGTTTTTGGCATGAAGTACCAAAGATAATAATTTGAATTTAATATATGTAGTAGGTCTATGGATGGGCAATTTATGAAATAAAAACTGTAGGTGCCGCTACACGAGAACACAAAAAAAAAATTAATCAAATTATAGTTTCCATTATTTTGACCTATATTTGTACTAAAGTTTCAGGCAATATTTTTTGTAGTGATGGGTTTTATTATGTAGTATAGTTTACCAAAAAATCAAATTAATCGCAAAGACCGAATTCAAGAAAAAAAATAAAAAGTGAAAAAAAACAAACCACCATATTACGAAAACTGACAAGTGTACATGGCTCTTCTTTGAGGAACAGACCTTTGCCTACAAGGAGTATCTAAAAATAAAATTACTAGAACATTTGACAGAAAGGCAAATTTTGTATAGAAACACGGGTATAGCCTTTCCGCCGTTTACATTACATTGCATCAATATTTATTAATGTCTTGCATTAAAGTGCAGATAAAGTACATATCATTCTGTTTAATCAACACATCGAATCGAATTTATACGTCGACCAAAAAACGAACAAAAATCCATCATACGGCACACATTGTGAGAATTCAGGTAATTAAAGCAGGAACCAAAACTTCAAGGTTGAAAAATGTCTGAATAATCTTATTTATCTACGTCAACCGTCGGCTTTTTTAGTAAGACGGATCTGTCACAGATTATCTTGAGCCATTAGTCATTCCTTTGCTGGAGGACCAATCTGACAGCTGTCTTAACCCTTTTTAACCAATGAGAATGTCATAGGCGCACGATTTACATTGAGTTGTTTTCTTTTTGTGCTACAGTATATTAAGTGGTTTTTTATTGCATTTTAATATCCGTTTTATAGTTTTTAAGCTTTGATTCCAAATCAAGTTAACCTGGTAACTTATTATTTGGAAGCAATGTGCACTAAATATTTATATGCTTCCATGTTTTAAGTACTTGTGTGTACATACCTGGACGATAGCTTGATTATTTCAACATGTCCGAGCCTTATATTAGTTTGATGACATTTATAAAAGTCATGCAAGATTTTCTCTGCCGGTCATTCTTTAATACCGACAACACTTAATTAAGTTCCGATCGTAACGAGAGAACAACGCAAAAGAATAAAATAAATTACCACAATAATACATCATTTGTGTAGCTATCAATAAGCGGCAAAGTCTTAACATCTCTTTAACATCTCAATTTCTTGTATTGGAAACAACAATAATATTTCCTGAAACAGGATATTTATTTAAAACAAGGCGTTGATAAAGTAATTTTCTTTTAACCTTAACCATGTCTTTATGGAGTGGTCATTACTTAGCAATGGTACACAGCCCGCTCAGAGCAATGGCTTCAGATTAATCAAAATGCCATATTGTCCTCCCTTTCTTTTTCCGTTGCTGTCCTTGTCTAACTAGTCATGGATATCTCGTTTTCCTTTATCCTACAGAAGCCTAGCAACTCCGATATCCTGTTTTTCGAAAATGTATTCTATCTCCACCTGCTCTGGATTTGTTTTCATTGACGCCATCCAATGTTTTGGTATACTTTTTCTTTGGCCGGGTAAACTCAGGTTCTGCAGTCTTACTCTCCTGAGACAAAATTCGGTCTTTTTTTCGTCTCTCCATCACGAAACCTTTTTTCACTTTTTCAGAATGGACGTTTCTACGTTCTTTTCTCCGTCCATTTCTTACGCATTATCTTGTGAGCATTAGTTTCACCATTTGCTAGATGGAGTACATGGTTTTTAGACAACTCAATTACGAGTTTCGTCGACGTTCGATTTTCACGAAAAGAACTACGATATTAAAAAGACTATTTAACTAAGCGTGTAGACTGCTGTTCCATAAAAAAAAACCTCACTATGAAGATACGTGCAAGAGTTATAATTTATTGTTACTTGGCCTATATATTTGTTAAATACATACATATAGTCACGCTTTTATCCCTAATGGGGTAGGCAGAGCCTAAACAAAGGTCGTTCCGCCACGTCTGACAAAGTTTTTAGGGTTATTTAAGATAGATTTGTAGGTATATTGCTGTAGAAACAGGTTGTCGGCCCATCGCCTAAGTTGCAATACACTGTAACCCTCGGATCGCTTAGCTGGTATTTACAGCATGCCCGGGAGGAAATGCATTCTATATTTTTCTCTCTCTCTCAGTCCAGCATAGAAGTACTATTAAAACTATTAAAGTAGTATTTGTTAAATTATACTATTAGAAGTAGTATTTGTTAAATTACATAGCGATATCTTTTACTCATTTTAGACCAATTTAATCCTGTTCTCTTTTTCTTAAGGAAACCATACCTACATCGTGCTACACGTACCAGTCGACACGTCACAATGAGATGAAGCATACGCCCTTCAGCTATCTTCAGCGCCACGTGTGATATGTTAGTTCACTCTCCTCACAACTTGTCGTGAAAGTAGGTGATGAGTAGTATTCGTTCTATGTTGACGATATACTTATTAAGTAACAAAAATTTTTTTGGGTATGCAAAATGGTCTGTGAATAAATGTTATTTCTTCATCAATGTTTCTGAAATTGTTGTTATTTTAATGTATGTATCTTTAAATGATGTTTAATTTTTTTATGTCTTCACTAAGCGTAAGCTAGAAACAAAAAAAATAGACTTAAAACAGTTCAAACGAGCAAACATACTAACATCTGTCATATCATATCTTAACTGCTGGTAATTCATCACGAATAAGCAACACCAGTGGCGACCAATCGAATGCATCACCAAGTCCCATCATTTCTATACCACCGGTACTGAATCCATGAGACTTCAAGAGGAAGGATGTCCATAACTCTTGTAGTAGACATGTGAATGCCACAATTTAGATCAATCAATACGATTTATCAAGACATGTTGGTTACATGGGGTGAACATTTGCATATAATGGGGACATAGCTGCAATGACATTTGTCAAATGGTGTGACTGACATTCTGCCTACAGGTTTTCGGGTGTACAGGGTGTATTCAAAGTAACATGTTTAGTAGCATCTACATACAGGGATTGTGAACTAATAAATGTTTCAATGGGCTCCCTTTTCACCGTTAGGAATTCTTTGAATACATTACATTAAGTACATAACAAACAATTAAACAAACAAAAGTACATCAAGTAACTGATATTTAAATCCGAATCCTTCTTAATTTATTCGTCACAAAAGATACCTACATTAAATTAATATTGATTGAGGACACAAAAATATGCAAATATTTAGAAAATAATTTATTCACGTAAATAAAAATACAAAGATGCCTTTATTCATTCCAGATGACGCCAAAAAGTCTGCTGCAGCACCTGCAAATATAAATAAATCATCATTACTCACAATTATGAACACCATGTAGGTAAATACGAAAAGGGATGGGTACGTAAATAAAACCTATAGTAAGAACACATTAAGGCATTCGGGTAAGACGCCTATTGTTGTCATATCGGTAGATAAACTACGGCATTAATCAATGAAGCTCGACAATGGAGCCGCTCACCTCAAAACTAACACTTCGACCAATTTAAGGAGACCTCCTCCAGAGAACCAAGAACTTCGCTCTTTGAGCTTTACAAAAGTGGGAGATGATTTTGCAGGACCATTGCTGAGTAACATCGGAACTTTCGAATCGAAATCTTAAAGAAGAGGCAATGGATTTGTCGTTTGAATATTGCGCCAGTGATGTTCAGCCTATTGAAGAAGTTGAGGGATCTGAAGATGCTAGAAGCAGTATATCGAAGTATATTGAGTGAATACATCTACATAATACGACTAACACCACAATGCCAGATAACGGTTATTGTGATGACAATCCTACTCAACCCACGTGGTGATTGGGAAAGGTGAAATAACCATAAACATTGAAATGGTATTAACTGGTAGTAATGTATGATTATCAGAAGATAACGATAATCTACTCAACGGTAGAAGCAAACATCATAAAAAATACAATCGACACCTAATGTTAAAACGAAAATAAATTGTTTGGATCAGTGACTATGGTAGTTTGGGAAAAATAAAGATATAAATAGAAACTTGAAAATCTAAATGCTACTTAGTCACTTCTTTTTTTAAATTCACCAATTTTCTAATTTCGCCACCAACTTTGATTTTCATCGTATTCTAAATTCAAATTGAGCCGTTGCATGCAAATGGTATGCAAAACCGAGTCCCTCTGAAAGAGTGGCTCACAGCACCGCTTAATCACAAAACCCTTCTGACAACAGCAAATAATTTCATTAGTGAATTCCTAAATCCGTGTTGAGGAATTCATATAGACGCAGCTTCGGGAGGTAACATTTATAATACATCAAAGGGGGTTGCTGCCTTCGTGGTCTAGTGGTCTGAGCTTGGGGTCTGAGTCTTGAGCTTCTAATCTAGAGATTATAGGTTCGATGCCTTTACGGGAGAGCACAAAATATATATTATTTGCTAATCTGGGACAGTCTGGGCACACGAAGGGTGTAAGGGACACAATCATCAGGAAATTCTTTCAGAACTGAAAACCATTTTTGTATTTTCCTTACAAATTGTTTGATCGAAGTGGACATTTTGTATGGAAATCTTTTTTTTATGAAAGAATTTTCAGGTGAAAGTTGTTCAGTGTCGTTGACTGAGCAACCTCTATCAGTTTGCAAGAAAAAAAATTGGAAAATTCTTTGGATGAAGAACATGAAGCTGTTGGTTTTGGACGCTATCTTTTAGCAATCTAAAAGGAAGCGTGATCTTTACAGGGTACCATCATGATTTGATTAGGCTGTTAAAAGATTTTGGCATCAGAGTTTATCGAATCGCACTTTAACTTGAAGAACCTCCCAAAGATAGAATTAGATTAGTGAATATCTAAATCCATGTCAAGGAATTCATATAGACGCAGCTTTGGGAGGTAACATTTATCATACATCAGCCCCCTTTGTCTAGGGACACGTTTCCTGTACAATGGTGGGGTCTAGGGGTCTTGACGGAGATAACGGACCTGACTCGGAATAGGTTGAAATGGGTACATTGTGGTGGAAATACAGGTTACATAGTATTTAGGTAAGGCTATGTAGCAGAATCGCAATATACAGTTTGAATTGTAGTTAACTGCCTCCGTGGTCTAGTGGTCAGAGCTATGGGCTTACGATCCGGAAGTCCTGGGTTCGATTCCTAAGGAACACAATGTTGATGATTGTCAATCTGTCACTTTGTGAGGTTTCCCCAGTTTAGTTAGGACAATGCAGGCTGAATCCATCTGATTAGATTCCGTGCTTCGGAGGGCAAGTTAAGCCGTCAGTCCCGGTCATTGTTTCTAACAAATTGTCTGATCGAGGTGGTCATTTTATATGGGAAAGTCATATTTTTTCACTTCCTGAAAATAATTCCTGCTGATAGTTGTTCAGTTTCGTTGACTGAGTAGGTAAACCCTATCAGTTTGCGGGACGCTGTCCCTTACACCCGGTATCCATACAAATATAAATGGGAAAGTTACTCTGCCTGTCTGTCTGTTTGTTTGTTTGTTGCTCTGTCACGTCTTAACGGCTGAACCGATTTTAAATTAACTTGGCAGGACCGTAGATGGACACCTGACATAGGCCACTTTTTCATACCCACGGTAAATCTATTTAACCGAGGGGGAAACCGCGGGGCGGAAAGCTAGTACCTTTATACATACATACATATAATCACGGCTTTATCCCTAATGCGGTAGGCAGAGCGTAAACAACCTAAAGAAAGGTCGTTCCGCCACGTCTGACAAAGTTTTGAGGGTTATTTAAAATAGATTTGTAGGTATTTTGCTACAGTGACAGATTGTTAGCCCATCGCCTAAATTGTAGTACCTTTATAATTAGCAGAAAACTATACACGTTCTATAGACAGACGATTCTCTACCAACGCAACCATCTTCCAGCCAGTGATAGTGACAGAAACAAGTTACTTGGCTTGCTTGAACTGGGATCTGTTAATACTAACTCAGTGCCGAGAAAAAAAATTATGACATAAAAATAAAACTATAAAAGGTACATATTTTATTTTTATTTTCTCAACTATATTTGTTGTGATAGCTATCTAGGCTTTGAGATATGAACTTCGCATTATAATTACTTGTTTTACCTACCTATGTATTTTTAGAAAACTTAGGCACTGTTGCATAAAATATAGATATGTTGAAAGAGAAACTATGTAGGTACTTATTTCTTACTTGATTATGGCTGTGTGCGTGCTACTATCAGCGTGGGGTAATTCAATAAAGATAAACCGAGAGATAAGAAGTACCTACGATATTATAAGTAAGGACAGTACAGAATAGGTAAGTCTGCAAAACTAACGTACGCATTATAAGGCCCGTGTTTATAATTCTTTCTTGAGATTGACAGCGAGTTTTAGTTTAAATTAGAAATGTCATTTCAGTACAAAACGGCTTGTCAAATCCATACTTAATGTTGCTGTCAATCTTGAGATCGATTTATAAATATGAGCCTAAGTATTTGTGTATATAGTTTGATATCTCTAATGGGGAATTTACTTTCTGATTGAGTGGCAAATATTTTGTTCACAGTCAATTTGTTTCTTAAAATTTTTTGTTTTTTTTACATTTCAAATAGAAAAAATACGGAAACTTTAGAGTGGATGCTTATGTTTTACCATTTACGTCATGATTATAATTTATAATTCCTTATAAAATACAGATAGGGTGAAAATTATTAAAATGACATAAAAGTTACAACTGTTTCAAAAACAACTTTTATTCCATTTTATCATTTTCTTCTCAATTTTTATCCTAACTCTAATTAATAGGCATGTCCAATTATACAGTCGATCGATTATCACGTCTCTACCGTTTCGTTTTTGCATCGATCGGTCTCACTTCATCGATTGTGAGTAGTATCCAATCAATGCTATCTTTATCTTTCATCGATCCTTGTAGCGGTCTTCTTATATCTTTACTAAGAACTTCCTCTCATCTTTCATATCACCCAGGTGTAATTAGAACGTAGAACACCTTGATTGTAGAGACTCTTTTATCGGAATATACTGAATATGCAATTTGAATAACAAGAAGTGGGATAGGTAGGCTTGTAAGGTGTGTAATCCCTAATAAAAAGTAAAGAAAGATCCTATGTTATATTGCTAATGTTTTATGTAGGTAAAATTCATAGGAGTCAGGCATTTTCTAGGCAATCATGCTCCATCATAGTCTACATCATCACTTACCATCACGTGAGATGGCGGACAAATGATTGCCTATCGAATATAAAAAAAAAAAAAAAAAAATACAAATACAAAGTTATACTCTAGGCTATATTCATAGTACAGTTAGCAAAGGTAAAGCAAAGGAGATAGGATAGCTGTGCAAAGGCTTGAAATGAATGAAGTTATTTCAGAAGGTTGTTGATGGTTCGTCATGAAGTTTCGTATGCAAAATGCGCAATTTACAAACTCCAAAATATATTTATAATTTCATCCGTTTCAAGCGGCCCTGCCCAACAATCTCCTTACCTACTCAGTAAACATGTATATATGTAGATACGAGTATCAAGTAGCTGGTTTTGTAGCACAAGCCGGGAGAGCCATGATCCGGGAAGCGCTGTCGAATACCCGGGTTTAATATCCGGACCGGAACCTCTCATTCTGTATGCTGGAACCACTCGGCGCTGGACACGTGAAGAGGAGCTTGTATATGTTGGTATGCTATATGGTTTAGTTAACCCAATACTAATTATGTATACGAATAAATTAAATGAATAAAATAAGAAATTCTAAATATTAAAAATAGGTACTACAGTAACTAGAGTAAATATTAATAATGAAGATTACAAACAGATTGTATTCAATATTATTGACATACCTACACAGCACAATGTACCTACTGATTGCCCGATATTTAAGTTAACAGTCAAATATGAGCATATTATAGATACATATTGGATTTACCTCCCAGGAAAGGCTGGTAACTCTGGGAGTAATACCACCCTCCTTTTTTCATCAAAAAAGGAGGCCTTAGATTAAAAAAAAATATACTCAATTGATTGTGTAATATTTTTAATGAAATGTAATAACTAATGATTGTTTTATGTTTTAAATGAAATTATTATTTTACTAATCTTTAATTACTAAGCATGATTGTATTTTATTATTGTAACTAATGGATGGCATTTTCTTATCCTTTAAAAAAATTCGTTTTATACATCACACAATATTCTTATAGTAAAATTATTCTTATAGTAATTTTAAATAAAGGCTTTTATTATTATTATATAGATATTGGATGCAATTCAATATAATGCTTTTAAAAGATACTAAGTAGTATTATTAGTAAACAGAGACTATGCTGTGATCCGGGAAACGCTGTCAAATACCCGGGTTTAATATCCGGACCGGAAGCACTCTCATTCTGTATGCTGGATCCACTCGGCGCTGGACTTATGAAGAGATGTGTGTTTTGTTAAGTATACATAATGCTATTTACCTACAAAAAAAATACTATTAAAGAAAATAGATAAGAATTAATTTTAAAAAAGTCAAAATCGAACTTTTTCAATAATTGGTTCTATCCAATATTATTGACAGACGTGATGTTAAAAAGAATCAGTCAACTATGAGCATATTTACCATAGATAAAATAGGTACAACTACATTAATTATGTATTCATTAAAATATACTAGGAAAATAAATAAACAGATATTCGCGTCAAGTAGTAACAACTCCGGTAAATGCTGTCAAATACCCGGGTTTAATATCCGGACCGGAAGCTCTCCTTCTGTATGCTGAATCCACTCGATGCTGGACTTTACTTGTAAAAGCTTTGTCTGTATGATAAAGAGTAAGTAGGTAAGTAACATACAAGTAACCAAACAATTTCTTAGCAAAAATATCTGAATGTAGATACATAATATAAATACAGGTGAACTGATATTCACGTGTAATTAGGAGGGAGTAGAGCTTCGATGGTCTACTAAAGTACAATTTTGTGGGGATTTTTTCCTGTTCTTTTACTTCAGATAAAGTTAAATAATACTTAGAATAGGAAGACTACGTCAAATACTAAGGTAGGTAGTATATACTTACGTAAAGTTAATTTTTGGACTAAATTCTAATAATATAATTTTATAAGGTGGTTAAGTAGACAACTTTGAGATAATGTTAGTTAGGTATGTCTATACTGTTGTTTTTTTTTTGGAAGCTTAAAAGCCTTATATTATAATCAATTCGATAAGCAAACCGTATCGAAAAGCCACCTGCTTGCAAGCAACAAAATGACATTATCTTCAAATCTGAAACACTCGTCTATTCAGACACATTGCAAGCACCGTATTAGAAAGTCTAACATTTGAGTAACGTAATGGCATAAAAAAAATCGTGACTGCACAGTTTGGGATCACGGAATGATTATGCAAATATGATGAGAGCAAAGCTTGTACCGACACGAGTAGGTATCAGCTGCATTTTTAAGACTGAAATTTATAGCGTCCTGTCAGTTTTGCAATAGATATTTGAACATGGCTTTCGAAAACAAGGAGAGCCCGATGGTGTAGTGGATAGAGCCGCTACCTCCTGAGCAGGTCGTGGTTCGAACCCCACCACGTACCAATGTGTTTTTCGCTTTTCGAACGTCATATGTACGTTTATTCGGCGCTTTTTCCGTGCTTCGGAAGGCAGGTTAAGCCGTTGGTCCCTGTTAATATCGTTTAATACCGTAGATATTAGTCGTTAAGCTATGTCAGAGGCCAGTGCCAAGCATTGGCGGCTTGAAAACTCTGACCTAATCTAGGATTGGGTCTGGTTTCCCCTTCTTGGTTGCAGAAGTCAGATGGCAGTCGCTCTATGTAAAAACCAGTACCCTCGTTCAATCCCCTAGATTAGGTAGCCGACCCTTTGAGATACCGGGATAAGGCTAGGGAGGTAGATGGCTTTCGAAAACAAGGGCAGGTCTAATCTAATAATAATGATATCGGATATCATCATGTTTGACGTAAATTGTAGACATGAAATAGAGGTAGGAAAAAGCTCCATGTTAGATGCGCCTGCGCATACCTAATACTTAAATAGGTATAGAAATTTGTTTGTTTTTCAAATATCAGTTCCTAGGTAACCTATGTAGGAAAGCATTTTTATGCTGATAAAATTTGATGAACTACCTTTTTAAGACTAAATACAAATTGATATTACCTACTACAGACTAAAAAATAAAAAATATTTTGTTATACAATACAATACAAGACAAGATACTTTATTGCACAAAGAAACACAAATACATACAGCAGAAAAGTAAGGAACAAAACAGTACAATATAGGCGGCCTTATTGCTAAAGCAGCAATTTCTACCAGGCAACCTTATACTCGTTATTCTCGTTTTTCATTTTGGTATCGGGTTGTTATCATCCCGTCGGACCCAAAGGTCCGTCGGTTTTTGATTCTCAACACCGACGGGAAGGTAAGGAAACCGAATAACATGTTCTTATTCTGATTTAGGTATGTTTATTTCAAGATTTTCAGATCTACATAAATAGTGTTACTACACTTCTTGAACGCGTTTATTTTGTGTTACTTGCGAAACCCAATTAGCAGCCTTATTGTAGTAATTACAGGCAAAATAAAATCAAAATCATATTATTATAATTTAGTCGATATTCATAGAAATACATAGGTACATGGGTATTTACATACATCACGCCTTTATCCCTTCTGGGGTAGGCAGAGCGTCAACGACCTAAACAAAATTCGTTTTGCCGAAGTGACATGTTGTCAGCCCATCGCCTAAATTGCAATCGAATCTCTTAGCTGATTTTTACAGCATGCCCGGGAGATGCAGCTAGAACATTCTATGTTGTTCTATCGCTCCAAGTCCAGTATGGAAATATAATCTGGCAAAAATACCTTTTAAATGTGAAGGACTTAGCGAAACCACTATTTGCTTTGCCATTGACATACATACATACATACATAAAATCACGCCTTTATCCCTTACGGGGTAGACAGAGCGTTAAACGCCTCGTAAAAGGCGCTTTCGCCACGTCTGACAAAAATTGAGGGCAATTTTAGATTGAAATGAGTATAGCTATAGTGACAGGTTGTCAGCCCATCGCCTAAATTACATTACACTGAACCCTCGAGTCCCTTTTGCTGACTTCTACAGCATGCCCAGGAGGAAGGGCAGCCGGAACATTCTACGTTTTTCTATCTCTCCCAGTCCAGCATGGAAGTAATTGATCTTATTGATTTATCTACTTAGGCAACACATCTGGGCGAAAGGCGCAAAGAACTTGAAAACATGAAAAAAACATCTTACACCGTACTTAGGCACTGGTTGAAACATTATCAACAAACTAATTACAACATTTTTTTCCATGCTGGCCTGGGAGTGAGAAAAAAACATAGAATGTGCCAGCTGCATTTCCTCCCGGGCATGCTGTAAAAACCAGCTAAGGGATGCGAAGGTTTCGGTGTATTGCAATTTAGGCGATGGGCTGACAACCTGTCACTACAGCAATATGCCTACAAATCTATCTTAAATAACCTTCAAAACTTTGTCAGACGTAGCGGAACGACCTTTGTTTGGGTCGTTTACGCTCTGCCTACCCCATAAGGGCGTGATTATAAGTATGTATGTAATTACAACATAGCACCCAGGGATCTTCAACACACAGGCACTTACTACTCTTTAAAACACATGTAACTAGGTTCAAGACTATCATACCGACATGAAACAAAACATACTTAGGCACTGGCTGGAAAACTATCAAGAAACAAATTACAACATAGCACCCAGGGATCGTCAACCCACTGGCACTTAGTGCACATACATACATATAATCACGCCTTTATCCCTAATGGGGTAGGCAGAGCGTAAACAACCTAAACAAAGGCCGTTCCGCCACGTCTAACAAAGTTTTGAGGGTTATTTAAGATAACTTGTAGGTACATTGCTGTAGTGACAGCTTGTCAGTCCATCGCTTAAATTACAATATACTGAAACCCTCGGATCTCTTAGCTGGTTTTTACAGCATGCCCGAGACACTTAATGATACTTAGTGCACTACTATATTAAAAACATGTATTACACTACTATTTAAAATGCATGCACAAGACTATCATATCGCCATTAGAGACGACACATTAACATCTGACGAGGTTATAATTGTCGGTACTATCGTGATGTAAGATAATCTACCGACTGGACCGACAGATTGGTATATAATTGCTCTGTTATTTATTGAAGGAAATTACAACTTCATCTGGCTGTATGGGAAATGTTCAGATCTCTTGTATTTTCTTAGTTGTTTAAGATCTACATTTTCTCAAACAAATAATGGTTTTCTTCAATCATTAATTTATTTTTAATTTAATAAATGACTTCGGTTCCTTGGATTTTGGATGGCAGATAACTACAGTATCTCCCTTACTTATTTTCTGAGTATACTTTTTAGTTTACAATATTGTATTGTATTTATGGTATTTCCAATTCAGGTTCAGAATAAAGGTAAACAAAATTTCATTTATTTTTATTCTAAAACACATTTCAAAAATAGATGATACGTGTTGGCAAATTAGTTAAATGACTAAAACTACTATTTTATTATATTGTCATATCTAATAAGCTAAAACTTATTTTAGAAACAAGATCTTCGATTAAAAGACATGACACTTTGTTTACCTTTATTCTAAAACTGAATTGTAAATATAATTAGGTACTTAACACAGGAAATGTAGAGTTTATATGATTATTACAAAAAATACTGGAATAGAAACATATTTTGTGCTGTTCGATATTGTGAATTAAAGACTTAAGTAAGATAGGTATTTTAATACTGAGGTTTTTAATGTAGTACCTTCTTCTTTAAAACATTCAAGATTTTTCTTGATAAAGGTACCAAAGCAGCGGAGCACTTCATTAGATAGGTAGGTACATTTCTCAAGAGCCTTATATTTAAGTAAAGAACTAAGCAAAGGTTTTTTCATGAATTCTTCTCCTGAAGGCCGAGAAAGCATAAGCATGTATACAACATACACACATACATATATTTTCTAGGTACTATAGGACATCTTCATACGTGATTCTTGTTAAATTCTGATGTAACGACTCCCCTACGCTTGGCTGTTCTACTAAAAGTTGAACACACAAAAAATAATTAATAAGGATAGAATAATATAACTTACCTTATATTAAAAGGAGATGGTTGTAGCTCAATCGGTGTCATCTTCAAATGCAACGCCTGACGTGTACCCAGCGCCAACAAGTTCATCCTTCGAGTAGGATGTTTTGGATTTGATATGAACTTTTACTAAATTTTAATGATTTTAAAAACAACTGATCTTTTAACAATGCTTCTATTCCCTGAATAAATATTAGGTATGAAGAAATTACAAAATAGACCCCACAACCTATATACTGAAGTAAGTAGGTAATTGGGTGATTGGCTGTTAATTCAAAATTATTTATTTTTTGTTTTTGTCATTTTAGTTACCAATTTATAATCAGACTAGTACTATAAGTTTATTAACCTTATTAGTAACTGAACTATTTTATTTTACTATGTATTTTTGTTGCTCTCCCCTTAAAAAAATATGTTACTTAATGAAGTATGACTTTCTCAATGTTCTTACTTTCTATTTACTTAATTTCTTAACTTTTTATAAAGGGATCAATTCAGTATTTCTGTCAAAAAAAAACTCAAAAATGTTTTACATTGGTTATCTTATCATATAAAAACATGAAATAACTCTACCAGCAGCGCCATCTACAATATTCGGTAGAGATATTTCTGAACATAAATATTTGCCTAGGTATTAGCTTTAAAGTTTATACATCTGATTAACCAATCAGCTATTTCTTTATCATCAGTCCAAATTTCAAATCGAAATAACCAATAGATCCTTAGGAAGAACCTGTTTGGCGCACTGTACATTATAACAAATGACTTGGGCTGCGTCCGAGTGGCAGACACGTAGGAGTGGTCGGGATGGGGGGCGGGGCGAGCGGGGGCCCCGCCCATAACAAAATGGCGGCTGCTCACGCGCCAATTTTTGAATTTGAATTTGGAATACATTTTATTCTTTTCGGGACAGTAGCGATGAAATTGACATTTAAATTTTTAAGATAGAAGGATTTGTTTGTAGGTATGTTCAGGTATGTTTGTAGAGTCTTCGAAAGAAATCAATCTTACTTTCATAAATAATTTTAGCTTAAAACTAAGACTTAGAATAAAAGTCATTGAAAGTAGATTGGAAATACCTACCTATTAATTTTCTAAACTTATAGTAGGTATTCAGTACTGATTCTGAAATATATTTAGGAATACATAAGATTAAAATGAACTAGACAGGTACTGTAATATACAGCAAATACAGTGAATCATATAATTAACCAATTAATGATATATCCTGCGTAAAACAATTTAACATTGTTTCATTAAATTATTACCTATACTTTATCATTATTCTGATACGATTAAGTCATTTACAATTAAGCATTCAATAAAAACCAATAACAAGATAATAAAATCGATATCAAAATGATAAACTATTATAACACTGCCATAAATTAAACTCTTCAAAGGCGCCTCCACATGAGAATCTATAAACAAATCGTTATTGCGATTTAAGGACCCATTTAAAAGCGATAAATTTCATAATACAACTCAATTCTAACCCTAAAACTAAACTGCATAAAGTTCAATGTTAAAAGACGCATCACGGCGCCTTAGCTCTCATAAACTATTTTCAGTAACAACGGAATGAAGAGACAAATCTTCCGTCCCTCTCGCACGTGTATATTACTCAATTAGTGCGAAAAGGACGGGGGATATTTACGAGGTGTTTATCGATACAGCGGCGTTGATTTAACCATTGCTTTGGTTTATTGCAGTCAATAAAATTGAACGTTATGAGGCAAGGTCGTACGTGAAAAATTACAAGTGATTTATGTCTTCATCTTGAGACTTTTAAATGTTTGGGGACCGGTTGTTTAGAGACCATCATAGTTTCTTTTATAAAAATGTAAACGAGATACAGACATGATGATTTCTTCTATTCATTATTTATTATGTTTCGTTAGGAGATGAAAAGGTGATGTATTTTTGTTTGTGGACTTATTTTTGGAATGTGATAAATTTGCTTCACATTGAAAGTTAAAAATGAGCAAGTGTTGTAACTCAAAATGTAGAGCTGAAATTATAATTAAATAAATAAAAATACTTGTAACAACATTGATGAACCTAAGAACGAAAGTCAAATAAAAATGAAGACAGGTACATATGGCAAAAATATTTTCGTTGACAGTACAAAATGACATGATATAAAAGATAAAGCCAATGACCATGAACCTAATCGGGGACAAGTGACAAGTGCAGTGGCACATTTGGATGTGCATCATAAATAATACTTGACTGGAGGGACCAATTGAGAACGACATTGGTTTCAATATTACTATTATGTATGATATAAAACTAGAATAAAAATACAAAGGAAAGGTTGATCCATTTAAAGATAAAAGTATAAAACTTCAGAAATTTTGAGATTTAACAGATAATGTAAGGATATAACTATGACTGAAAACTGATACAACCTTGAAAGTAGAATTCATCAAAATTTGGACGCACAGAACGTCAGAAATTAACAAATAACTTCCGGTGCGTTCATTACACTAAAACATCCAGCAGATAAATATTCAGCCATTTAAAACTCTGCAAAACCATAATTGCCTCAATTTCAAACTTGTCAAAATCGCATTAGTTCACCTTACGATGGAGAATAATGATACGCCTACAGCGTTCATTGGATGCGAGGGATTATTAAAAATACATTAGAGTCGGCCACACCTAGCCTTATAAATAACTTTCGTGTTGAAACAGAAAAAAGTAATTTTCGAGATTTGTGCCGTGGGGGTGAGGGGTAAAGAGGGAGGTACCAATCACCCGTGACTGACACGGAAGGAACCGGGCCTCTATCACGCGAAATCATTATTTTGTCGTTAGGGAAACGTATTATAATGACGGTATCTTGAACCACAATCTGTACAGAAAGTCCTGTATATATTACACACCTACATAAAATATTATATGAAACATAAGCTGAGCTGAATATAATACTTTTGGTATTAAATACAATATGATATTATAAATAGATACATCCAATATCTAGTATGAGCTACTTAAAAGCTATTTTATATTAAAACCTATGTTTAGTCAGATTGATTTCTTTCAGGCTCTTACAGTAAACAATCTTAATTTAATATCATTATTAAATAAATAAATGTAGTGTTACTTAACTAAACAAACAAATTTACTAATTTTGACATTTAACAATTTTGACATTTAACTTTGCCATATATTTGATACAAGATATTTGAAATAAGGTTTTTGAAAATAAAATTCAGATAATACAATCATTATGCTTTATTAATTTCATGTATTTATATATTTATGACAATATCGTCTCGCCTAACCTTATTAAGTTACTAATTTATAGTTATATTTCATAAATTTTGAATCGATAGGACATAATGGTAAATAAATCCTTCAAATTAGGTTGTCA
Organism: Scrobipalpa costella; assembly: GCA_949820665.1. NCBI lineage: Eukaryota > Metazoa > Arthropoda > Insecta > Lepidoptera > Gelechiidae > Scrobipalpa > Scrobipalpa costella. Next base: position 17,029,107 of record OX463296.1, on the reverse strand, counting down.
TACTTTCTCTACAGACCTAATTTTTGAAATTTAAGGACAGTTCTTTAGTAGACCTAACAATCAAAACTTAATTGTAATTTCGTAAACCTAATTTTACCCAATAATAAGTTTTCCAAACCAATGTTTGAAGATTTTATCTGGCAAGGGACTGATTGAAATTTTGACATGATAAATTGCACTGGGGTCTTAATGGAGGGAGGATTGTTATTCACCAGGAGAGGACCATACACTCTAAGTTACATAAGACAAAACAAGGCTTACCACTAGAAATAAATTTACAACGTAATCATGAGATACTTGAGCAAACATTAAATAATATTAACAAAATGCATCCCAGCCAGACAGTGATCGAAAAAAACTTTACCTAATTCATTGAACAGAACGAAATATAATGAAAGCGAACCTAGTTAAGCGAATCAATAAATAAATATTGAATATATCGACAATATACAATTATTACAATTTACATTTACTTAACGAACACAGCACAAAATAAAAAAAATATGTATAAAATGAAACCGGCTCACTGAATTCTTATAAAAACATTCACTAATTACATGCTATGTGAAAAATTAATTTACAAATAGTTTACATTATTACGACAAACGTATAACTTGGATCCTGACAAAGTTCAACCTTTCGAATTTCACTCTCCAATTAAATATTAGTCGTAAAACTAACGTGTTACGAGTAAATATATTATGTTCGATATTTTTTTACGTATATCGGTTTCCTTAGGCAATGATTTTATAAAAATACCATCTCCTAAAATGATGAGACTTGTATAATGAAAAACGCCAAGATGATGTATGCGTTTAACCCTAGCAGACAACTGCTTCGTACAACACTGAACAACCCGCAGTTTATTTACTAACTTTGGTATACTGTGTACATGTTTCTCCATACCCACATTCCGTATAAGATTCAAATAAGAAGAATATCTAAGTTTTCCTGCCCTTACAGAACTGAAGGTAACTTTGTTTATTATATAAATTAGTGATTGTCTATGTTCACGTACGTTTAACAAATCTGAGATGTCTTTTAGATATTTCTCTCCATTGAATGGCACAACATTCATTTTGTCCACGAAATAGATGATTATCAAAGAATATTTTGATGATTTTGAATAAAATGTCTTCATCTAAATTATAAGCTTCACTCTCGTAACATTTTACAATAATAATAGATTTTCTATGACGTTTATTATCAGTATTAATTACGTATATGTGTCTTCGAAAAATCGTATACATTGCACTTGTATAACTGGCCTTCCTTACAATGTTAAGGAGTCAGAACTTAGACGGATTCACGAACTGAACTCTACCACTTAAATTTATAACACGAACCTATCGTTGTTTCTCAAATTAATCTCAATAATTATTATTCACACTAAAACAATTGTACATATAAATTCTAAAATTATCTCGTATGTATGTACAGAATAGCATTTTGATAGCTTACAAGAAATAAAACATCAAATATATTAAATAATAACAATATCGATACTAATTGCCTTCTTATCAATGGTTAATTATAAGAGGTCCTTGTGGTTTTGTGATTCAAAAATTTGGAAGATTTTTTCTTAGATTCAATTCAACATAAAGAGCTTGAGGATGCAGAAGTTTTATGAAGTAACCAGTATGAAAGTAATTTAGATTATAGAAGAAAAAACTGGTAGAAATATTTCAGACAACAGACCAAGACATAATTTTTATCCTTAAATTGAAGTCAAACTCTTTACGGAAATTGAAACTGTAACATTCGAACCCAATATTCCAAATAAATAGAGAAAATCCCAAATTTCCCAAACTGAATATTATCCAACTATAATCACAATATGTAAATGTTGATGCAGTTTACTAACCATATACACTGCGTTTTTGGTAATTATTGGTATTGAGATTGTTCTATAAATTAATTTATACTTAACAACTGTAAAAATCTCTTCATCACACTATCATTACTCTTTATGCGAAATCACTAAGTTACGTATTAGTTATAATGTAATATTATCATGAAAAGTCCAACATACAATTTATACAAATTAAACTGTTTCTAGTAACTTCGGTCCCTGAACCGATCATTTCAGATTTATCGTAGCATTTGAATCGTTTTGAAATAATTTAAACTTTTTTGAAAACCAAATAGACGTGGAAACTCGTTTGGAATGGGTTGTTGATAATATCTGAAAAGATCGGTCTGTCACTTGGACCATGATCTAAGCTAAAGGAGGCCTTTATTGAGGCGAGGTGGGCGGGCTCATGTTGTCTGGCTCGTCTCCGGAGCCTGGCTCGCCTTTGGTCTTGTTTTCCTTCTTCCACTTCATGCGCCGGTTCTGGAACCAGATCTTGATCTGCCGCTCCGTGAGGCAGAGCGCGTGTGCGATCTCGATCCGTCTCCTCCGCGTCAGGTACCGGTTGAAGTGGAACTCCTTCTCCAGCTCGAGCGTCTGGTACCGGGTGTACGTTTGCCGACCCCGCTTCCTCTCTGGAATTGAAAATAAAGGCCCATGTAAGTACAAAATAAAACATAAAGGGCAAAAATACAACACCTAAGTAGGTAGTTTTAATTTAGAGAATCCGAGGCAACCCTGGCTCAGTGTCAGACGTTAAAAACTGCATAGGCATTTCTGATAAATGGTGGTTATTTGTAAACGGCGAACACTCCCGGCGGAGTTAATTGAAAATTGTTTTGAGCTTATCAATTTGTTAATTGTTTTTGCTTGTTGGACATTTCTCTTGGCTGTCGGGGTTAACTAAGTTTTATGGAAAACAAAGTGAAGGAAGATTCTTAAACAATAACCCAAGAGCAATGTTTCAAATTTATTGTCTTGACCTCAAGGGCAGGATAATTCAATAATAGCGTCTATTTCAAGAGTAGCGTTGACAAATTGGAAGATTGTGAACTAGCAGAGGTGTCTGACCTCATTGTATTGCAACAATTTGCTGTAATCAGTCAACATCAAGACGAACAGTCAACTGACGCCTCCGCACTAAACGTTGCCTCGAGTGATACGAGCAAGTAAAAAGTACATCTACATATAATAATAATGTTCCTAATATGTATGTATGTATTACTACAAGATCTCAAAGAAGTTTTATATGTGTGCAATATTATGGAAGCATGTCATAAATGAGATCGTGTATGTGTTTGTCCGTGAGCGGGCTAAAGCGCTACCGAAGCCAATTAAAATAATTTAAGACGCCGGAGGCCTTTTTCATTTTGTAATCATTATTCTTCGAGGAAGATGCGAAGCCTATTATACACGGTTTAGAAGATGCTCCAAACTGTAATTTGTTTGGATCAAAAAACGACAAATCCGAAATTGAAACTGCACGTCTCTTATGCTATTTAAATAAATTAGCTAGATCATATCTTGACGTATGAAATGAGTAGGTTTAGACAAATACATTTTAATAGCGATGACTGGAATTGAATAAGCTAAAACTTAATTTAATCAAGAGGGAAATTAATAATTATCAAGGATGAACAAAATATTAAAATAAATGCGCATTGAGCTAAAAATGTGGAAACGTAATTTTGAACTTCTAATATGTTGGACAGAAAATGTTTTCCAAATATTGATCCTACATTTAATGTCAAAGTTTTACAACAGTAGAAAATTAAGTTTGAAATACCTTGCAAAGCCAAACTTTGTTGATTATTTTCGGTTCAACTAAAACACGCAAAACGAAATCGTACAAGACAAACACGCTAACTTCGAAGAAATTCCTACACGAACCTTGGGATTACATGGCAAGTCGCACTATCCTTCTCACGGTTTCCTAGAATGACAATATTTGTTTCTTTGGTCTGGCAAAAAACAAATTTGCACGATGACAAGTACAACACGTTGTCGTTTGAGGAATGGGCTACATTCATATGGATTTATTGTTGAACTTCATGAAGACAGATTTGAAGATTACAATGACGTCATCATCATCATCTCCCTATCCTTATCCCGTATCTCACGGGGTCGGCTACATAATCTAGGTGATTGAACGAGGGTACTGGTTTTTACTCAGAGCGACTGCCATCTAACCTCCGCAACGCAGAAAGGAAACCAGACCCAGTCCTAGATTAGGTCAGAGTTTTCAAGCCGCCAATCCTTAGCACTGGCGTCTGCCATGACTTAACGACTAATATCTACGGTATTAAACGATATATATTAACCGGGACCAACGGCTTAACGTGCCTTCCGAAGCACGGAAAAAGCGCGAATAAACGTAGATATGAAATTCGAAATCCGAAAAACACATTGGTACGTGGTGGGGATTCGATCCACGACCTCCCCGCTCAGGAGGCAACGGCCCTATCCACTACACCATCGGGCTCTTCTGAAGTACAAGTAACAAATTTCCACACAGTACGAGATGAAAATGTAAGTAAAGAAGCAAAAGTACCAGGTTAACATAAAAATAAAAAGGTAGTTCACAAGAAGCACCCCGAAAAAGATACTGGTACAAGCTGGAATACAATGAAGTAAAAGGCTTGGAATGCTTAGTACCTACAAACGGCTATGCTGCAGTGGATTCAAAATTATCGCCCACTTGTTGCTCGGGAAATTGATAACAGCCTCATCGCGGTCCCGCACCAGTTTTGGGACGCATTCAAGAATGCAGATGTTATTGTGGACTTTTGCATGAAAACTATTGTTGTCAAGCTATAACATTATTTGGCTTGGGAGCGAGAGAAAAATATAGAATGTGCCAGCTGCATTTTCCCGGGCGTGCTGTAAAAATCAGCTAAGGGATCCGAGGGTTTCAGTATATTGTAATTTAGGCGATGGACTTACAACCTGTCACTACACGTACAGTAATATACCTGCAAATCGATCCTGTCGATAAATAAACCTCAAAACTTTGTCAGACGTGGCGTAACGACCTTTGTTTAGGTCGTTTACGCTCTGATATTCATTAGGGATATAGGCGTGATTACTGATTATATATGTATATCATACATATGTTTGTATGTATAACATTAGTGTAAAAAAGAACAACATTAGTAGATTTGGATGAAATTAATGAACTGTTGTGAGAAAATTTACTCAATTCAGCTACATCTTGAACAAAAATTAAAGAAAACTTAGTCATTGGAGATATATACCTAGCAGAAATGACAACTATTTCTTAAGAATTCAAATAATAATTTGGTATTATTGTGAAAAGACTTAGAATGGTTTTGTCAATCTTTATAACTTCCCAAGGCTACAGCAATGTCAAAAACAAAGGCACAAAGCAATATACTTTGTAAAATCCCCTTTATATATTACACTAGCGGTTTCATCGCGCACTCAGATGCATAAAACATGATCCGGACGTCAGATTTAAACCGTACGTAATAAGAGCATTAAACGGACAAGTCTGGGATGCGGGAAGACGCTCGCGGTCGGTTGGACGAGTGACACTTCTCAATTTAGTCGTATTATTATAGCGGGAGTAATATCAAACGATGTTCCTGTTTGAATTGCGATCATGTTTATGAAGACATTTATTTCGGGAATGGCTCTTTAATAGAGATCAAAGGTTTCAGATTCATTCTCTGTCTGCAAAGTGATGCTACATTTGTTTTTGTTGATATGAAATTGTGATTGAGACGTTGTGACATTTGAGGAAATATCAAATAATCCTTAGTAATATCTTGACAATTTGATAGTCTTTGCTATTGTCATATTTGTAAACGCATTTAGCATTTCGATGACTAATGTGTCAGTCTGTATATATACAGACTTTAGTCACCAAAGTTGCTATTCTTTTCTATCTAAATTACCATGTCAAACACATTTTTCCTTATTTTTCAGCACAGACGAGCGTCTCAACCGCACCTCACCCGCCCGTTTGTCCGCCCAACAAAATCGCAGCTTACGGAGCGGGCGCAGCGCTGCATGTGTCGTCGGATGGTCGTAAATCATCGCAGCGGAGGGAGCTACAAAATCGGGCCCCGGCTTACTTTCACGACGCCACGCCACGCCACGCCAGGCCGCGGCGTGGACAGGCACGCGTGGAATTAAACTTTGTTGTTCGGAGAGCTTTTCAATTTACTAACGGAAGAGTCAAGTTAGGCTGGTGAGAGGACTCCTGATTAGAAAGGGGATGTCAGAGTACCTAGATGTATTGGTTGGCTTCACAGAATTTTGGAATCACTGTTCAAGTACTTATGTTATGTTGGTATAGGGGGATGTCAAGAATCTAGCGATGATAGATATAGAACTAGAAATTGACCGAAATTCATGGAACACATCCTTGAAAAACATTTAAATGATCCTGTACTCAACTAACTTAACCGTATATTTATAGCACTGTCAAGAATTGCAGCAAAACTAATCTCCAGTAGACCTCAGGTCGACTTACATTTGTCTGGATGGAGTGCGTGCTAAAATATTGAGCGGGCGCGGAGCTACTATCTGGGATCGCATTTGTACTGATTACCTCAGCGATAGAGCCCCGGCGGATCACGAAAGGCAAGGGCACGAAAAAAAACTTCTCTACAATTGGAATTTGGTCAATCAAAACTGAGGGAAAACAATTTCAAAAACTTAGAGAAATTTCATGTGGTGAAAAATCCTATACATAAGTATGCTGAAGAACATGGGTATTGGATAATAACAGCGAATATAAAATTTAAAGATAACGTTGAAATAATAACAGACACAAAAGCCTAAACACAGGTCCAACAGAAAAATCTCCATAAATATCTCATCGCAACAACAGCAACCGAAAATAATAATACGTAGCGAGTACAGCCTAAATACCAAATTCATCAAGGGATGACAAGTGAAAAGAGCTTTTAATTTAATTCGTTGCGGTATCGCGCCCGAGAAATACGAAAAAATATAGCAACAGCTTGAAGCGATATCGACAATCCATAATTCATGTCCTACAATTTCATACATTTCATCCCCCAGCAGAACGGTCATATTTTTTCCGATCAACAACATTCAATTTGTGCCTTTCCTCTTTGGGATTGAGTTGAAAACACATTGTCGGTTCCATTGTTTTGTGCTGTTCTGTTTTGCGGAGATCACTCAGTGTATTGCAACATCGTACATGATATCAAACGGGTATTCAGATTAATGCAATTTCTCTTAAACGCTTACACGTCATAAATAAAATTGCTGGTCTTCGACGACGGCAAGCATTGATCGTCCCCGGTTAATGAGTTTAATTGATATTACGATTATGCAAACTCAAACTTAAGCCTTGATTTTGAAACAGGTTATCGCATAATGTCGACAAACGTTGTGATTGCTCTTTACAGTACTAAATAATTTAATACCATAAATACAATCATATTTTCAACACCGATTTTTCCACAGGTAGATGAATTGAAAAACATTCTAACCCTAATGGCAGGAAATACAATTTATATGTAAAACGTAGATAAGATCAAAGGCTAAAATACAACAAATGACATGGCACGCAACACCGTAATTACAATTACATCATGTAGGTATGAGGCATCAAATTTTGGAAGGACAAAAAGATAAGATACGATCTTCAAATTACTTGCTACAATTTCTCCAAACAAAAAATAAACATAAATAAAGCACAGAAGCGATACCCACGTGTAATTTTAAAAGATTGTTGGTACATGTATAAGAACGAAAGAAAAAATAAAAGAAATAAACAACGTGGAATAGTCACGCAACTTCTCGATTGCTGAGCGGTATCAAATAATTATAGAGTAATTATACTTAGCACCTGTAAATTAGCACATTATAAAAGTGCCAGTCGGAGTCTTGTAAAGTATCGTGCGAAATTTTATAAAATTCAACCAACTGAAATATTATCTGATGCTTATCGTTTTCGTAATACTTAACATGGTCATACATGACCTTTTGGAGCAAAAACAGGGGAAAGCCGGTGAGCGGAACTAACCGAAAATAAAAAAGAAACGAAAACATGGCGGCCTTTCAAGCTCTGATATTCATTAATCATTGGCGTGGTCTGGGCGGGCGCCTGTAGATACAAATACTTGTAGATATATTAACTATGTGGTATATACCTGCTCTAATGACTTTTGTAGAACATATATTTTGTGAAGATAAGTATCTAAATCTATTCTTTATTACATAGTTTTATTACATTAGTTTCTTCCATGCTGGCCTGGGAGCGAGAGAAATACATAGAATGTGCCAGCTGCATTTCCTCCCGGGCATGTTGTAAAAATCAGCTAAGGGATCTGAGGGTTTCAGTATATTGTAATTTAGGCGATGGGCTGACAACCTGTCACTACAGCAATATACTTACAAATCTATCTTAAATAACCCTCAAAACTTTGTCAGACGTGGCGGAACGACCTTTGTTTGGGTCTTTTACGCTCTGCCTACCCCATTAGGGATAAAGGCGTGATTATATGTATGTATGTATGTATAGTTTTCATATTTAATCATTATTCGTACTGTAACGAGCAAAGTATCTTTTTTAATAATTTGCATATTATAACCAATAAAATAAATTTTCAAGTACTGTAGCGTTTGATACCATAACATCAACAACAAACATGGCTTTGTGTGTCGGAAAAAAGAATTTCCATGGTGGGTAGAGGCCATCAGTCAGAGCTGTGTTGACGCTGATTCCCGTCGTGTTACGCATCCGAAATGGAATGTTATTCACTGGGAATTTCGCTTTGGTGTATGCTAAAAATTACGAAAACCCAGAGCGGGGATTGAACGAAATTCCGCCCGCAAAAAAGGTGTCAAATGAAATATTCAAATATATTTTAATATAATTCATGCGGCGGGCGTTTCATTTCTCTCCCTCGTAATGGAATGCTAAATTTTCGGGCGAACAAAAAATATATATTAATGCGCGTACCTAATAGCTTATACAAACTCGTTTGTTGGGTATTGTTGTGCACAATGGGTGCCATAACTCCGCGTCGCAGCCACGGCCGGTGACGTCTTTGTTAGCGGCGAGCTTTGTTCGGCGGCCGACTCCGCCTGTCGCGACATCCACCCCGGCTCCCGGGCAACCGGCACCCGGCCTCCGGTCCTCCGGGGCACCACCACGACACACAAACAATTAGCCGGCCCGCAGCCTAGACCGAAACACGAACAAGGCTACACCCCAAACAAAACATCCGACCCGAACACAAATTTATATCAAGGAATTATACGCTATCAGAAAATTGCTCTACATCCTATTGCTTTATACCGAAGTTAAGAAAATTATACTGCTGATACAATTTCCCATAAAGGAAATTAAAACAATCAATTAAAACCCATCAAATTTTTCGAAACACGGAAAGGTAGGATAGGATCAGCCGTAATTTAAAAAAAATACTAACCCTCCCTTACGCAGGCGGCTAATTACCAGTTTTGTTCCGACCATTACTATAATTTGCAGCAGGAAAAGCACGAATGAATATTTGAGAAGGCGATAGAAAGTGAGTAATTGCGTTGGATCACGAAGTGAAAAGTTATGAAAGGTGCCGGCGAGGGTGATTTTTCATCGCCATGAAAGCGAAAATCCTAATGAAAAAGAAAATATTCAATCATGAACGCTCCGATATTAAACTCGGTAATGCTCCATAGGGAAAACTGTAGCAAAACTAACTGAAGCGAATAAAAACGAGTAGCTGGCCACGGGTGCCTAAAAATTCATCTCGAACATAATACGGAGCGTGGAACGCATTAGGGCTTCAAGATGAGCTTCGCCGCGGGACAGCAAGCCCCAGGGGGCTCGCCTGCCCCCAAAAGCCGGGAGGGGGGCGGTCTCCGCTCCAGAGAATATTTGACACGGGTCTGGCAGATAGACAGGCCGGTCATGTGTGATCCCCGGGCAGGAAACGGGGGGATTTTTTCCGCTCCTCTATCGACGCGGCTACTCCCTACATCTACAAGTACATGTAAAGATACGCTTATGATTTATGTGACGTCTACCCGCACATGTGCACGCATCATGTGATGCGACGCTTTTTGTGCGCGGCTAATGATACGAGCCGGCTTAATATCACATTAATGAGTTTCGAGCGATGATAGAATTTAATTTCAATAACTATTAGTGCAGTAATTTGCTTCTTCATGCACGATGATTACGGTAAAAAGTCGTAACTGATACTTTTATGTGGTCTAATATCGTAATCGAGCCATTTACCAAATTAGCGGTTATCATCATCATTTCACGTATCTTTTCAATTTGGACTTGTTACGACGTTTGAAAATGGAATTTAAATTCCACATAATAAGTTCGGCTTCATCGGCTTAGCGGCGGTCAAAGTTTGATTGGCGTTCTATCCCGGCGTTTAATTAATGTGGAGCAAGCTAACCGAACTTGGAGTGAGAAAGGGACGACAACCGCAAGTTGAAAAGAGACAGGTGGTTTGTAAGAATGTTGCCAGTTAATCGAACACAAGTTTCTTCGGAAACAAAATTACGTAGTTGGGAGAAATAATTGGCTGTAACTTTATAAACTTCAGAGCGGTTCATGAAGCAAGTCCTTGTTACACACTTACGAGTCAGGGTTACTGGAGCAGAAACGCTATGTTCAATTATCACAAGTGAATGTGGTCCACGAATCAAAACTGTACAAATATTTAGGCACTATTTAGAAATGTGGCAGCAAATACATATACATACATATAATCACGCCTTTATTCCTAATGGGGTAAGCAGAGGGAAAACGACCTAAACGAAGGTCGTTGGGCCACGTCTGATAAAGTTTTGAGGGTTGTTTAAGATAGATTAGTAAATATTGATGTAGTGACACGTTGCCAGTCTATCGCCTAAATTGCAAAATACAGAAACCCTTAGATCCCTTAGCTGGTTTTTACAGCATTCCCGGGAGGAAATGCAGCTGACACATTCTATGTTTACTAGAAAGGAAAAGAACATGATATTCAAAAATGCAAAATAAAATAGATAAAGCACAACAGAAACTGTTATTTTTAGATTACAATTTTATAAATACATACAAATTTTACTTTCTTGCCTCTATATCTATCACTCGAATATTTTATCTAAACTAATTAATAAAATTACGAGTAATCATTGATCATGACTGTTATTGGCATAAAATTGGTGGTTAAAATGAACTATACTTGCTCTCTCCTTTGATCTTCATATGACACGACTTTATATTATTTTATCTCTTGAGTGTTCCATTGTCCTGAATTATTTCTCAATAATCGTTTTAATTATATTCTTGTTATGTGTTGTCAAGTGTCTTAACGTCATTAGTCCTTTATTATTTTCTTCAGTTCTAATGTAGTTTCTTAAATGTCCAAAGTATTCTTCTTTTTCAAAAATAATTTTTTAAATGTTCCATATTCGCAGTATGTACATACATACATACATATAATCACGCCTTCAAGTTTTGAGGTATATTGCTGTAGTGACAGGTTGTCAGCCCATCGCCTAAATTACAATATACTGAAACCCTCGAATCCCTTACCTGGTTTTTACAGCATGCCCGGGAGGAAAGTATGTATTCACAAAAAATGTTATAAAGCATGTTTCCAAAGTCTTCAAATACAGCCCAAGTTTTTATCTTGGCAACTCAAAACCACACATTGAAAACTCGTTACTTCCAACATGCCAATGTGTGTATAACATTCGTCCGTGATCATAATCGTGAGTTGGGTCTTGTATGTGTGGGTGCCTCGACATATATTAATGGGATTGGTGTATTTCGATGTGGGTGTATGTAATTATAACGTTGTAATGGTTTTTTAATAAGCTCCCAACTTTTGGTTCGTCATGTTTTTTTGTCAGTAATCTATCCTAGTCATCTATGGTTATGTAATTCAAAATATATATTTTTTCACATCGTATCTTTTTGAATAGTATTAAAAAGATGTAGGTTTTCTTCTTGTGGTTATAATATAAATTATACATATAAATAAAATAAAAAAACAAACTCATATTTGGAACATGCCATTTTTGGACACAATATTGTTGATGAATGAGGACATATCTTAATACATATAATCACGCTCCCTTCCCTAATGGGGTAGGCAGAGCGCAAACGACCCAAACAAAGGTCGCTCCGCCACGCCTGACAAAGTCCCGAGGGTTATCCAAGACAGATTTGTATGTATATTGCTGTAGTGACAGGTTGTCAGCTCATCGCCTAAATTGCAATATATGCCCGGGAGGAAATGCAGCTGGCACATTCTATGTTATTCTCTCGCTCGCAGTCCAGCAAGGAAGAAATCCAATTGAGACATATCAATTGAGTAGAAAAAGTAAGTTTTATAAGTATTATAGGGATCAGAATCCACTGATTCTGATTCAGCTATCTGATATAACTGTAATATATATAATATAAGAAACGATATAAATACAATAATGTACAGCAAAGAATTTACTGTTTTTTAAGTATTTTCAAAGCTATGGTACTGACACATCGCTTTCCTCAAGCACAAAGTTCAAACAGACCAACTTAAAAATAATATCCAGTCGAGCAAAAACGCCATTCGTCAACGTCTCTACTACCGGGGTGCCGCGGGAAGTTGTATGGAACAGAATTAGAAACGTATTTTTATCCATCAGTCCACCCCTTGCGTAAAAAAATCTTTATGCAAATAATAGCACGTGTAAATACAAGGGGAACTATATCGCGGCTGTTTAAGAAAACATAAAAATATCCGGGAAATTTCTGGCTTTGTTACAGTTGGGGTTGCTGCCACGACTTTAATGAGAGGAACGTGACGACGGAGTTATGATGTTACTACTAATGACAAACAAAGGACTACTGTAGAGATAATCATCCGAACGTATGAGAATTACATACATACATACATAAATTACGTCTTTATCCCTTACGGGGTAGGCAGAGCGTTTAACGCCTCGTAAAAGGCGCTTTCGCCACGTCTGACAAAAATTGAGGGCAATTTTAGGTTGTAATATGTATTGCTATAGTGACAGGTTGTCAGCCCATCGCCTAAATAACAATACACTGTAACCCTCGAGTCCCTTTTGCTGACTACTACAGCATGCCCGGGAGGAAGGGCAGCTGGAACATTCTATGTTTTTCTATCTCTCCCAGTCCAGCATGGAAGTAACATGAGAATTTACTTTTCTATAACGAAGCAACTACTAACCAACTAACACATGACAACTTATTATTTGAAATTGTTAAGAAATTATTTCATGCTGGCCTGGAAGCGAGAGAAAAACATAGTATGTGCTAGCTGGCAGATACTTACCTACATCACAGTTTTTTTCAACAATATTGCTTACTATTTTACTTCCATGCTAGCCTGGGAGCGAGAGAAAAATATAGAATATGCTCTCTGCATATCCTCCCGGGCATGCTGTAGAAACCAGCTAAGGGATCCGAGGGTTTTAGTATATTGTAATTTAGGCGATGGGCTGACAACCTGTCTCTATACAAAGATTTGGCAGACGTGGCGGACCTTTGTTTACGTTGTTTATGCTCTGTCTACCCCATTAGAGATAAAGGCGTGATAATATGTATGTATGAATGCAAAGAAATAGTTTTACAATTTGCTCTACAAAGTATAAAACGTTATGGCGAATTTGCGTAACCTTTGTATATGGCCAAGATTTTATTTATTTAATTAAAGGCATCAAGAAGATGAACCACCTTATAACTAAAATACGTTACGAAATAGAGACGACAAGAGTGAGTGAAGTGACGGATGAAAAACAGCCTATTCAAAGAAAACTGAGGTCTGAGGGTCTCCAATCTCGAGATGCATTCATCGTCCTTTGTAGGGGAGCGACAATCGACATTCGATCATGTGGAGAAAGAAGGTTACCACAAAAGAGGTTACCACTCTACAGTCTGATTACAAAGTGAGAGGGTTTCAGAAGAAAAGTTGACGATAATTTTGATATTAAAGTTTAGATCTGTTGAAAAAATTGGGAAAAATAACTATAACAGAAATGAAAAGAAAATTTGGCTGCTATGAATTGTGGCGCCGAAATAAATAGATACAAAGCCCAGCTTTCAGCCCACATCATTTACAATTGTATACCACGTTTAATACAAAGCAATTCGGGCTTTCAGTGGCAAACGGAGAAAATCAGAAGCAGGCACCAAAACAAATTCTCGTATTCAATCATCAGGCTCTCACAAAGGCCTCGGGGCTGATAACTGAACAATGAAATGTAACAAGTCGTCTATCCAGCATTGTATGCGAGGGGAGTAGGGCGGGGGAGTGCGGGGGGATTTCCATTATATTTCCATTTCCACCTCGATTCCCGACGACTTATCGCGGCCTACCTCTCGGACTAGGTAAGTCTATCTTTCTATACCGTTAGTCAGGGGGCTATACGTCAAACCGTGCCGAAGAAAAGGTGTTGTTTAAGAAAAATAGTCCTCTTACTTTTCTGCTATTTAAGAGAGATCGCAACTGTTCCCTTTCAATAGAAGGAAACATTTTGCAAAGATTTCGTGGGAGAGATAAATTTCTTCAGTATCGTAACAGACATTTTTAAAATACATAAAACAAAAAAAAAACAATCATATATATTTCCGGCTTAGCAACCATGTAAGGTTATCAAAAAATTGCCTACCTAATTAAAATCCTTTTTTTACATTTCTGTATTAATATTTCTTTTGTTGAAATTAATTACATGAACGGTCATTAATATTTTTTGCTACCAACGGTACATGACTTGCAAAATTATTAATGAAATCTGATGCGTATCAGGAAGTAGATAGCTGTCTTATAGCTGCCTTCATGTTTTTGAGTAGGTGTAAGATACAGTTCTTAAATGATTAATGATCTATCAACTTCGAAACAGTGTGTTCTATTTCCAAACAAAACCCGATCTGAGCTCCTATTGGCTGAGTTTTTTTTTCAAAATGGCAGCTCAAATTTGACGATAACTAATGAACCAACGGTTTCAAGTAGATAACATGAGCTTTGAAGCTTAAGTGCAATTTGCTACTGTATTTTCAAGTGGTGCACATTATTCACATACTAAATACATCTGCTTTAAAATCGAGTATCAGCGTGATGATGGATATAATAACTACTTAATTACACTCATTCATAATATGACTTTGTTTTTATAGTTTTCAAAATCTCTAAATTTCGCTTCCTAATTTATTACTGCCATATCTCAAATGACTTTATATTTGACTTCGTACAATTTATCTCTGCCTCATCAGATCCGTGGCGTATCAAACTTTGGAATTAATTAACTAGTTCGTCCAAGTCCACTAACGTTAGAGACTAAGTCAAAATTGGCACATCTTATCTGGCATCAGCTCTGGGTAATACAGTTGCGAGCAATGAAATCGAATCATTCCTGTTTATTTGTACATTAATTTTAGTTTGTTGATTTCATGATCATTCGTTTAAATCTCAGTACAAAATGGAAAAGTGAAAAACTTAACATTAAAAAGGCAATTGGAGGCAACCGCTATCGAGCGGTCAATGAAATTTTGAGTAATGAATTTACGTTATCGTTTAATTATTTTAAATTATCAATGGCAAGTAAGACACTAAACAAAGTTTCGTAATAGTGGTGCCTACTTTTTAAAGAGTATATCTACATACATACATGTAATCACGCCGTTATCCCTTATGGTGTAGGCAGAGAGTAAACGACCTAAACGAAGGTCGTTCTGCCACGTCTGACAAAGTTTTGAGGTTTATTTAAGATAGATTTGTAGGTATATTGCTGTAGTCACAGGTTGTCAGCCCATTGCTTAAATTGCAATATACAGAATCCCTCAGATCGCTTAGCTGGTTTTTATAGCATGCCCGAGAAGAAATACAGCTGGCACATTCTATGTTTTTCTATCGCTCCCAGTCCAGCATGGACTATAACTGACGTAAAAAAAGTCTAATATTCATTGACCGCGAGTGCAGTTATGACATGCGATCATTCGAGCAGCAAATTCTACGTAGTTGGATACTCATCTATTTGAAGATTCTTTGATACAGAGACTACATTGATGCATCTAAAATTTAATAGGGCAGTCTCTATTATTTTGCTTTGCAGAAAATACCAGTAAGTAAAATTTCTTTGAGAATTTGACAACAGAATGCAACATGCATGAATCTCAATGTAGTATGAATGCAGACAATAAATAAAGACTCTTGGAAGTTGGGGCACATTGAGTGGTCAATTCAGACTCAATTGAATCTGAGTCGCCTTGATTTTATACAATCAAAGTCAAGAAGTCGACCGGAAAGTGATGCAGCTGAGAATTGAAATGTAACTGACCTTAATGTCGCTGTACTTATTGATGGTCTTCATATCACTACACGTCACGATAACTCATCATCTCCCTAGCCTTATCCCGTATCTAACGGGGTCGGCCCTAATCTAGTTGATTGAACGAGGGTACTGGTTTTTACACAGAGCGACTGCCATCTGACCTCCGCAACCCAGAAGGGAAACCAGACCCAATCCTAGATTAGGTCAGAGTTTTCAAGCCGCCAATGCTTAGCACTGGCCTCTGACATGGCTTAACGACTAATATCTACGGTTTTAAACGATATTAACAGAGACCAACGGCTTAACGTGCCTTCCGAAGCACGAAAAAAGCACCGAATAAACGTACATATGAAATTCGAAAACTGAAAAACACATTGGTACGTGATGGGATTCGAACCACGACCTCCTGTTTAGGAGACAGCGGCCCTATCCAATACGCCATCGGGCTCTCCACTACACGTCACGATAACTAAACTATGGAAACCGGCATAACCACGCCGCGCGAATATGCACGCAAAACTAACACCCCCAACCTAAAATTCCAACAGCGCAATTTGAAAGATCTCAGCAATTACAATAGAAACCCTAAATCATACGACTTGACCATAAATTAGATCGTTGAAATTCAAAAACAGTAGGAGACGGTAGCACAAGTTGAGCCCGCTTTGTTCACCACCGGCGTCAGCAAAACAGAAGGTGAGCTCCTTTGTACTCGAGTTGTAAATTTTATGAAAAGTGAAATTCCTTTTGAATGCCTGTTCGGCCCATAAATAATCCCGGAACAGAAGGAAGGGCATTGTTTCTGGCACTTATTGTCTCTCGTCAATGCGCACGTGGGGCGAAAGTGTTTTTGCGAATTTGCGAATATGTTTTTGCTACCTGTACTCTTGTTGCGCAAATCTAATTGTATTATCTAAAGGAAAGGAATTTGGTTTCACTTTTAAGAACATTTCATCACCATGAGTCTAAGATTTCAATACCATTTATATCCCATTGTGCCATTAGTCAAAAGTAAAAGTCAAAGATTTTGAAACTTACCAAATTGACTCCGCATCCAAGGGTAGAGTGGACTAGGCAGCGACGCATTGGTGTTTGGAGGAGGCTGCTGGGGGGGAGGTTGCTGCGCGTGCATGGACTGCTGGTGCATGGGCGGCATTTGCGTCTGATGCTGCATGTCGTCCACGGGGTACATGAGGTGCTGCTGGTGGGGCGGCACCGCATGCTGTACCATGTGCTGCTGTGGATGCATGTGGTGAGGCATTTGTTGCGCCTGCTCCAGCGGCGGACTGCCAGGGACCCCGCCTGCCGTCGCCGCTGCCGCTTGTAGCTTGCACGACGTATACACCGCAGGCGCTGGTGGTTGATGCCCATTTGGTCCATACGCTTCTGCACCTTTTGGACCCATATGCCCCATCTGGGATGGACTGTCGGGCCGGTAGCCATTCTGTTCCATTTGCTGGTAGTACCCAATTCGGTCGTAAGGTGGAAACCTAGGGTACGGCATTCCTGGCGCCGGTTGGGCTGGATAGTGGTGTTGTGCTGGCCTGAGCTGCTGATCACAGCCGTCCATTTCGTGCCCTTGTTGTGGCACCGCGCCATAATGCGCGTGCGCTTGCTGATGCTCGTGCCCTCCACCGTTTCTCATGTCTGGCATTTGGTAAGCGTTGGAGAAATATGTTTGCATGCTGTCGCAATTGTTAGCACTCATCGCGGGCCCGCAGCCCGCGTGGCTCGCGTCCGTATCTTCCGTCGCAAAATCTCGGCCTTCAAGGCCGACACTAGCACAGTACGATCACCACACAAACACTTCCGATTCCATTCACTACAGGACAGCAGGCGCAAGCAATCTCGCTGGCGTCTCACGCGTTGTCAACGGACGGTGTCTCCTCATCAGTTCCACGACGTATCTGAAAAAGAGAGGTTAATGCTCTTAGTCCATTGATCTATAATTAAATTATTTTTCGTATAATCAAGTATAGAGAGCCGGCCCTCGATCACGATCGGCCGAATGTTTGTTTTGGCTCACAAACAGTTGCGCGGGAGTCATCGCGCACCGTCCTCAACCTGACGGTCGATACGTACAGACTAACATGTGTCCTAAGGTTGGAACACACAAGAAGTCATAAAATCTCATATGTTCCAAGTAAAACGCCTATTAGCGACAACCTGTCTGCGATACGGGCCCCTGTTTACCGTACATAGCTATGCGGTGCTCTTGAACGAGCGTCAAGTTCGAAAATCGTCTTTGTCTGGTTGGTAGAAGGTGGTCCTCAAAAGTGAGGTAGGCGCATGAAATAGTGTCACGTCTCAAAGGCGACATGTGGCTGACCCGCCGTCATATCCTCGACATTTCCCAGCAGTTGATGGAGCATGAGTGACAACCGCGCCGCGGCCCGACGACATAACTTTACACCGTCGTTAATTTGTTTGCCGAGGGACAAGCGACACCGAAACCTCTGCGTTATCGTGAGATCTCGCTGTACTGGTTCTAAAGTAGGAAATTTATGACGAGCTTAATAGGACGGCTACTAGAATTTATTAAATAAAACAAAAATTCAATTATACGAGTGTGGTACAAAAAGGCGGAGAGTTTCGCAATTCGATAAGATCTGAATACTTTTGAGTTATACTGTACGAATTTCTGTTTACTTGCTTATGCATGATTTTCTAACGTGTTTTATTAGGAAATTAATTAGCTTCCATGCTGGACGTGGACCGACAGAAGAACGTAGAATGTGCCAGCTGCATCTCCTCCCGGGCATGCTGTAAAAACCAGCTAAGGGATTCGAGGGTATATTGTAATTTAGGCGATGGGCTGACAACCTGTCACTACAGCAATATCCAGTTCTATCTTAAACAACCCTCAAAACTTGTCAGACGTGGCGGAACGACCTTTGTTTGGGTTGTTCACGCTCGGCCTAACCCATTAGGGATACAGGCGTGATAGTATGTATGTATGTATGTTTTATTAGGAAAGGGCGTTATTACAAAGTCAGTGCATCGTATTTTGGACATGGTTAGTTAAACTCATGTTCGGATAAAAAATCTTGCGGAGGCTGAGTGGAGCCGCCCCTTTGCGAGTTATTTAAAACCCAAAAGCTCAAGGTTCATTAGCAACATTTAATGATGGCGGCGACTCAGACAATGTATCCCTCCCGCAGATGTTGTTTGTTATGTAACATTGGTTTTAAAAACATAATCCCATGTGATCTATATGCACTCGAAATCAATCCTTTTACACTGTCTTCAGCTTATTCTACTAATATAACTCTACTCGTACAATGTTGGCATGGTAAAATGTTCTTTAAATCTTGCAGGCATAGTAAATATGTGCAAGGAAAATACTTTATGAAAATTGGTAATTGTAATTGATAATGCAATAACAAAAACTGTAGCTGTATAATTTGATAGTGGAAAATTCAAGCCTACGAAGCCTATCCAATCTAAGCTCAAATCTGCGCAAACAACTACAGAGCTTAGCAATTAATTTCGCGCCGCCGAAATGTGGAATGTAGTAACAACAATCGGGAGGCCTATACAGCTGGAAAAATTTGCATGTTGAGGAATGGACAATTTAAATTTACGATTTCGCCGCCGCCCCTACGCGGGACGACCCTCGCATTTTTTTAATTTTCAATTTCCATTTGCATTCCAACAACTAGATGTCCATATAGCTACGGAGATGAGAAGTGATTTATGAAGTGGAAAATACCCTTTTCGAATCCGACGCGGCGAAATTAAAATCTTTTAGTTCGTTTTGGGCGTATGAATTTCAATTATGTTGCTTAGTTAGGGTTAGACCTGACATATGGCAAATTTCAGATGGTCTAGAATCAAGTAACACACCAACATATTATGTAATTATTAAACGCATCTTAAGTGGAGATTACGATATACATACTGCTAAGTTAAATAGAAAAAAACAATGCGATTTATATTATTATTTTGCAAATAACAAACGAGTACAAAACCATCATAGTTGAAACATTGTTAATCTGTGGTCACAATCATAACGAAGCTAATGCTCTAGCCCGCAATTATGGTCGCGATAACCATCGAGGCAAACCTTTATTCAAGGAACATGTCTTTAAAAGCCGACGAGGAAATTAACAGTCTCACGTGCTTTTGATAATTTGATAACCGAGACCACTTGTAATAGTGGACTTGATTTATTGGCCGAAACTGGTTCCTGAGTCACTCGCTCGTGTTGCCCATGTTGCTCTGTTCCCATGGCCTCAAGAGGTTATGGTTTCTAAGTAAGGTGGGTTAATTACTTTCCATGTTTCGTAGAGCTACTCTGATGACGTTACCTAGTTTCGTGAAAATTGAAGCGGATATCACCTTATCGTACGTTGATGATATCATGATCTTGAAATTCGTGAATTTAAGTACACAACTTGTTAACTTTTTGCGAATCATCATTAGAAAGGACAATATTTTAAATCGGTCCGTGACAAAAGTAGATAATAATAATCAATGTGAGCTATTTAAAATATCGATTACTCTTTTACAGATAGCGTAAACCGTTTGTCATTCTAAATAGCCAAATAGGTCTCAAATCTAGATCAGATGAAAAAAATATTCTTCAGATTGTTCTTCAACGTGTTTAGCTCTATTGTCAGATAAATCAAAGTAAAATACACGGGAAACATGAAATATACTAGAGTATGGGCTAGTAGACTAGAGACCAAATTAAAAAGAAAATTAATAACATTTTGCGGGCGACAGTCTTGGGTTGTTAATCTTGTTGCGATCAAAGGGTGTATTTCGGGAAAATTCCCGACGCCGGTATTTATCATTTCCACTATTTGTCAATTAGAGTGCTATTGTGGGATCACAAAGTGGTCCTGATTTATAAACGCTGGATTGGTTTTACATAGAGCAGTGGGAAACAGATGCATTATTTATTTAAGTTGTGGAAAGTTGCTTATGAAATTTGCTGAGTGACATAAATATTCAGATGACTGAGGAATGCATTATGCCTAGGCAGGTGTGCAGTAAATCAATAGGCAACACTTTAATGTCCTAAAAAGAAACACAGATCAAGAAAGAGGATTATTCTGTTACTTGTTCTTCTAATAAGTCGACAATTTCTTAAAAATATGTATTTTTGCTATATAATTTGTTTGACGTCTGTTTATTCTTTGCCAAATTTTGATTACAAGCCACCCCAGCATAATAATAATTTAAATTTTTCGCGTGGCGGTGTCCTCAAAAGGCGTTGTGACGCGCGCATCCATTAGGCTGCCCGTACACATTAATCTGTGCCGTGCTCTTCTGATCTCCACTCGTTTGTAGTGCACCTTAGTTTAATTGGAGGAGCGCCTCATCAACTAATTGATGCTGGTTCTTGAATAGATCCGAGTGGTGCCTTTGGATCATCCGATATTCTTGTTAAAAGTTATTAATTTGAAGAACTTATATTTGACAAATTTTGTGGTTTAGATGATGACAAATGTTCTGCCGATCAGGAATTAAATTCACTGAAATATTTTTCATATTTTGTGTCAGAAACTTTTACTTAATGAAAATGTATATTTAAAATGTCACCCGTGACTGACCATTTCATTAAAAATATTCAGTGTCTGAAACCAGCGTCCATATTAAAACAAAATGTTTTCCCAGAAGCAACATTAAAACACCTCTATTGAAAAACAGGTGGGGACTTTTTCATAATCAAAACGTGGGCTTTCCAAAACGGCTCTCTGGAGTAAATCCGGGCTGCTGAGTGAAATGCGATGTACCCGCTAATTACCCTGGCAACTTCTAAATTTAATCAGACAACTTGCGTAATTTGCTCCCCTGGTCCATAATTTTTCATGAGGGGCACCTTGTGGCATGTCGTCTCGTTGACAATGGAAATGCTGATGCATTTGAGTTGTCTGAAGTTTGAGGTTATATGCTTTTATGCTAGCCTGGTAGGATGGTGGGGTTTGAAACAGTTTTGTTTTGTTAGTTAGGGGGGAACCATAACATTACCACCTATCGCAAGTAATATGACATAAATTAATTACATTGAATATAATAAACTTTTAATTTGGTATTCATGTTTGTCTTACTTTCTGGTATCTTGACGTTAATGTATGTCTAAACATTTTTATTTTCTTACAGGTACTGTAGATACTTAGTCATCTTTCCAAGCAGAGCCAGGAAGTAATGTATCCAACTCAGTAATGCATCGATATTTTTGGAAAACGTTTTACGTGTTTCAAATGAAAAGGAAGTTGTAAATTTGATTAAAATCATCTTTTTATATATTTGGTACATTTAACGAACGTGACCTCATTTCTAAGCAAATTAGATAAATAAAAAAATATGTATATGATAAGATTCTATGCAGACTTGAAAGTAGCACAAATAAATATCTTTATTATTTTTAATCATAGCCTCTAAAACAATGATTCATTCACTAAAACCGGTGTGTGTTCTTCTAAAAATAGTGAATAAATAAATCATAACATGAATAATGAAGTCTTTGATTTAATTAATAATGTTTATCTTCAGTTTACTGATAGTGCGAGTGCCTTTGATGGTGCCCGGTATGTCAGCCATTTTGATTGCGTTGCTATGTAATTGATTGCAGGGGCTTTGATTACCAGATTCCTCTACCTGTGGAGCTGTAGTCTAGATAGGTATTTGGATGTTGGGGTTTAGAGCTGGGATGTGCTACCCAGTTTCAAAAGCATAAATTTGGACAATAAATTATGATAAGTACAGAGTAGAAAATTTGGTTGAATTTGGTAAATTAACTACACGCCACGGACGCGTTTGTTTCAATAAAATATCTGCGTCTTTGAATGCATCTCTGAAAATCTATGAATCTCCTATGTTTTTTTTTAAAAACGCATCAGTGGTTTCAGATTAACAAATTGATTGCAAACAAACTAATATTTACTATCTGTAATATAAGTAAGATAAAAAAATAGAATCAGTATGTATTTTTTATCTTATAAGTATCGAATTACCTGCGAAATGTCGATTACCTATGCAACGATACAGACAAATTGCTGAAACAAAAAAGAACCCTATGAATACTTCAATACTTGTGCAATTAACGAGGAAACCGCCATATAACCTTGATCTATTGAAAAATTGCCACATCGCAAAAACATGTCTGTCTATGTTGCATGTTCTATGCAATAGAGGTAATTGTAGGTCATTAAGCGCATCGGGTGTTAATATTCATTACGACGTGTTAAAAATCAATTAAATTCTTAATGGTTTACTATAAAAAGGAAAGGGTATAACTGGTTTTGCTACAATGAAACTTACGGTGTGCTTCCATGCTGGACCAGGAGAGATAAAAAAACATAGAATGTACCAGCTGCCCTTCCTCCCGGGCATGCTGTAGAAGTCAGCAAAATGGACTCGAGGGTTACAGTTTATTGTAATTTAGGCGATGGGTTGACAACCTGTCACTACAGCAATATTACATTACAATCTTAAATTGCCCTCAATTTTTGTCAGACGTGGCGAAAGCGCCTTTTACGAGGCGTTCAACGCTCTGCCTAACCGTAAGGGATAAAGGCGTGATTTTATGTATGTATGCATGTAAACTTACGGTAAAATATTATAATTATAAACTAAATAAATATTGATTAATAACTTGAAGTAATTAATCATTTACTGATGTCCCTTGGTCTAATTTTGTGTTCATTTTTTAAATAATATTATTTTAAAATGCGATCTTCATTTTCTTGTATTGATATACCAAAACAATTTAAATATATCACAAAATAAGACCAAGGGACCATAGGGAGTAATTAAATTATGCATTGCCATTTTACAAAGAAAACTTGCAAAATCAAAGAAAATAAGATGTATTATTGTTCGAAAATTCCTTCACAAAGCCTAACTAAACTTTATTCCAACAAACGCTTTCCAAACTCTACTTGGTACGCTGTCTACAGGAATTAGTTCCACAACCTGCCGCAGTGGCGTGTTGGCGCTGCAGTCGGCATTATCACCGTTTAATTAACATTGCTATCATACCGGCTAATTGTTATATCGCGCTCAACTGATTTATAGCAAGATATGGCGCCAGCGCCGACACCTTTGTAATTGCCACGCATGACTCTAGCTTTGAACACAATAGATGTTATGGGATTGAATTGTCGGAATTCAGTAGTGCGAATGTGGATTTGATGAGCTTTGATTTGGTATTTGATAATATTTTGAATATCTAGTACCTACATATACATAATATTCAAACAAAGCTAATTCTTTTTTTCGATTGTTACAAAATGTAGAGAACAAAAAATTATCACAATACAATTTTATAAAAAGTGACATCTGTGAAAAGAAGCGCGAACTAATAAAATTAGCGCCATCTCTGTTAATGAAATCGAACTACCATAGCGTCAAGCTTGCGCACACCTTGCACTGTGGTGTAAAACTTGTGGGGTTTGGACAAGGGGACTCTACGGCGCGATGGTGCTGCCTTGATTCAAAAGTAGGTAGTCAGATTAGATACGTGTCAATGAGAATAATTGCTATTTGTGGTATTTAATTTAAAATTAATAAACTTATTGCGCACTTATATAGAGTAAGTCTAAAAACGTATACTGTATAATACTGTACTGTAAATGTTTTAGTATGTATGTATATATTACCGACCGATACAGTTAATGGTAGGTTAGTGAAAAGGGGACTATGTAGTTTAGTAATTTAATCAACTATACTTAAGCTATATTTGCCTTCATTTCTGTATATTTATTGTATGGTGTTTCTTTTACATTATGTAAAAACAGGTAGAAAATATATGTTTACTCACTTCTATTTAATAATCTAATTATTATTAAATTATTTTGTTAAGTTATTGTAAATACCATATTGTATACTCATACCAATAAAATTAACCTTTATGATATATAACAAATAAGTATAATATTATGTAAATAAAAAAGACAGTCATTATTCGTGATACCAAAGCAAAACTCAACCCTTTCCAAACAAGATCCTAAACAAATCCAATCCGAAATTGAAATTGTAACAGAAATGTAAGCGGAAACGCGACACGCCGCGGGTTAATTTACGCGCCGCCGCCGTCCGCGCGATATCGTGGCGCATCCGGCCCGCGCGGCCAGCGATGAAACACATTCATCAAACTTCGGCCCAAACGAATATACCCTTTTAGATAGAGATTTTGGGTGGATTTTTGTAAACGGATGTGGGTGAATTCCTAAGCCTGCCTTCGTAGGCGTGAATAGGTATCTTATTTTTGAAAAAGAATTAGGTAAGTTTTTTGAACTGTCGCTGATATTGTGGCGCTTTCGGCAAGCGCGGCCAGCGATAAAACACATTCATCAAACTTTGGTCCAAACGAATATACCATTTTGGGTGGAGATTTTTTGGAAATGGATGTGGATGAACTCCTAGAATATTGAATAGGTATCTTATTTGAAAAAGAATTAGGTAAGTTTTTTAAACTAGACTGAGTTGTCGCTGATATTGTGGCGCTTCCGGCCCGCGCGGCCAGCGATGAAACACATTCATCAAACTACGGTCAAAACGAATATACCATTTTTAGCGGAGATTTTTTAGAAACGGATGTAGACGTTCGTTCGTAAGCAGGCATCATTATTTCATATTTTTTTTCATTAAACTCTTCATGCGATCTTTAGATAGAGTCAACGATATTTTCTTTAAAATACCTCTAAAAAAGGTAAAACAGGCTTCACAAAAACCCAGTAATAACATCTTAGCAGACGATTAGAAAAGTCGACCCCTATCAAAAATGAAGAATGGCCTGAAGAAAGTCTCAGTCTAAAAAAATAGTTACGGTCCCAATGCTATGAAAACGATAAATTAAAATGAAATTGTGAAGTTGTGAAGAGATAAGAATCAATCATTACCAAACTACGTAGTCCAGAAAATTATCATCCTAACTAATTATAGAAGTAGGAGAACCTGAACGTGGATGCAATCAGGCAACACTAAATCATCTAATCAAAATCTCTCATAACGTAATACAATGTAAAATACCTTCACACACTATTAATTAAAACCTGTCATAGCAGCTGATAAGGGTTAAGCTTACAGATTATGGAATTTGAATTTTCATATTACGTAAAGGCTTTACTAAGCACATAGATTAGAATGCTTAGTAAAATGATTCGTAAACAACAGTAGGTACCCCAAGAGAAAAAAAAATTAACATGACATAAGTTAACAAAAATGTTTTAAAATATTTTTTTATAATATTAAATCAAGTTTTATTTCTTAAATATTCTAATAAAATCACGCTCACTCAAAGTGCTGCGTGAAGAAAACTTAAAATAACACCATCTGTTAAAGTTCCATCGAACTAACTACAAAACTTGTTAGCAAGTTTGAAAACTTACGACGCTGACCTCTAGTGTCGAGTGGCCAAACTAACCTGAGCCCCTGACTCGGGCCTTGACGGGCGATGATATTCGATAACAGATGGCTCTGGAAGATCTTTAAAGAGAGAACTGCTGCTACAAGATTTTGTTTTTTGTTTTGAATCTTCTAATAATATATAAATAAATAGCTGGGTGGTTGGGTTACTAATATAAGACGTATAAAATTAAGTAATTAAACTAGTTTATACAATATTGATATGTAAGTCTAATTAGAATGTAATCACCTAAGATTTAATCCAATAAGTCTATTGAAATAATCCAATGTGTGTTTTTTATTCCAATAAGACAGACAATTTGTATGGGTCTTATTTGTTTAAGAAACACCTGTGATCATAGCATTATTATCACATGTGTGACCTTCCATTATTGTTAATTTGACTGCTCAAGTATTTCATTATCCACTTATTAAAATGTGGGAATTGGAAATAAATTGAGTTAGTCAAGCAATTATAAATTGAAAAGACTAATTTTAAAGTACTAATGGATTCCAAAGAAAAAGTTGCACAATCAAAGCACAAAGGCATCAAAAACAATTCCTATTTTATCTGAAATTCAAATTTCGAATTCTTTGGTCGGCAAAGAGCCGCGGCTAGGGATGTGCCATGTCGAGATTTTTTTGCGCGTTTTTCGACGATATTATTATGAAAGAAAAAATGCAGAGTCGCTAGAGCGGAACGCGGGGTGGGGGAATGACGAGGGTTCCCCGTTTGATTGAAGCGGGAGGTGAGGGGCGGGGCGGTGACGTCACGCTCTCATAATAGGCCGTGCCGTGCAGTGATGGCCGCCGTTTATCAAGAACGAGTGTTAGTTCCCTGCACTTGGACTATATTTGAATTAGATAACGCTACTGTGTTGGTGGGCTATGTGATTTGATAATGTTCAGTTTATTTACTACTTACGAATAATAAAGATAACCATGACGATAAATTTTATGTAATTGATAAATAGAAAATTTAAACATAGAGTGTAATATATTTTTACTTTTTAGATTGATAATTTTAAAATATTTCTTTAAAGTATTAAATTAAAAGTCCTTATATTATTAGTTAATGATTTTGAATGGCTATGATGTATTCCTAGTTGTAGGAATATCCTCTACATGCAGGTACGTAGTACATACGTAAACAAAATATTTATAGTAAATACTTATATAACATTTGAAATGCAAATCATTAACAGTGCGCCTATTATAATTACATATGTCCTTAGAATTGATAGTGTAGAGCCACAGAAAAAAACATAAAAATAATAGAATTACTGCCTATAAGTTCCAGTCGTTTTCTTCCACAAGACAAAGCTGAATACGCGTAGGTAAGCGCGAACACGTAATTAGTACTTTTCGCGTGATGATGGGCGGAGCGTATCGCGTGAGAAGTAACAGTTAACGTCGGGAACACCTCAGCACATCACTATGCCTCAATACGGTTGGCTGTTGGAAAGACAGGCTTTTTTTATAAAGTAGGCTGGTTTTTCAGTTCTACTGTTGATTAATTGTTATCATTGCAATGGTCATTGTTTGGTTGGAATAAAATTATCATTGAATGATTTTGCAATGGTCCATGTCTGGGAATTACGTTTGAATAATCTAAAAATAATCCTTTGCAAATAAGATATTAAGGTACTTGCGATATAAAACATTTTTTTATTACTTAGGCTCTCATCCTATTTCTTGAAAAAGAACTTTGAAATCCATGAAGCCATTGAAATTGATCACCTGACTAAAGAATAAATATTACTGAGACAATTTTAAAACTAAACTGGTTAAAGGCGGTCTTATCGCTAAGAAAATTCCTCATATCGACGTGTTAAAGAAAAGTTGTAAAATAAATTTGAAAACAAATTGTCAGCCTGGTACATTCTTTATTGCTAATTCTACCAGGAGTTAAAAAACATGCTGGCCATATGATAGGTCGAAATTTAAAAAACAAATTTTACCTCCCATACAAATTGACTCGAGCCGACACCATTTTGTATGGGAAGTCCAATTTGTACCGATGTTCCTTAGGGAAAGTTGTTCAGTTTCATGGGCAAACCTTAGAATATGGCCAACTATTTTTTTTTATTATTATCGCTTCCAGTCAATCATGAAAGCAATTTTATAGGCACACCTGTTATAATTTCCTAACCTTAAACTTACGTTTGATCTACATACATACTTATAATCACGCCTTTATCCCTAATGGGATACTCAGAGCGTAAACGACCTAAACAAAGGCCGTTCCGCCACGTCTGACAAAGTTTTGAGGGTTATTTAAGATAGATTTGTAGGTATGTTGCTGTAGTGACAGGTTGTCAGTTCATCGCTTAAATTGCAATAAAAAAGGCTTCGGATCCCTTAGCTGGTTTTTACAGCATTCCCAAGAGGAAATGCAGCTGGCACATTCTATGTTCTTCTCTCGCTTCCAGTCCAGCATGGAAGATGTTTAATCAAGTGTTAGAAATTACTTAATGACTATAACATTGACACAGTTAATATTCTAACGGTCCATTTAAATAAGTAATATAATTAATGTCTTTATTAGGTTTATTATTATGAAGCTATCATATTTATAAATTAATTAATGCATCATATTAATGTTAACATAAATCAGATTCGGATTAGACTTTATTCGTTTATAATTAATCTTGTATCTACTTTTATCTAAATATAAATAAATAAATATTTAATGTTGTTACTATTTACATGATTTTTTCCGAGGGAAGAACCAAGTTTTTGAAAGCAATAAGCATAATATATTAGTAGTTTTATTATATATAAGTAGTAATACTTACAAATCTTTCTTAAATAACCCTCAAAACTTTGTCAGACGTGGTGGAACGATCTTTGTTTAGGTCGTTTACGCTCTGCCTACACCATCATCATCCTAGCCTTATCCCATATGTTACGGGGTCGGCTACCTAATCTAGGTGATTGAACGAGGGTACTGGTTTTTACACAGAGCGACTGCCATCTGACCTCCGCAACCCAGAAGGGAAACCAGACCCAATCCTAGATTAGTTCAGAGTTTTTAAGCCGCTAATGCTTAGCACTGGCCTCTGACATGGCTTAACAACTAATATCTACGGTATTAAATGATATTAACCGGGACCAACGACTAAACGTGCCTTCCAAAGCACGGAAAAAGCGCCGAATAAACGTACATATGAAATTCGAAAACCGGAAAACACCTGTCTACAGCATTGAATTTATGTAATATGTATGTAGGGATAAATGCATGATTGAATTTATGTAATATGTATGTATGTAGGTTGGACTTGGATTAGTCTATTACTCAGTATTTATTGCCTTTTCTTTATTTAACATATATTTTATGTGTGTGCTATTTTTAAACATGCCTCTATTCTAGAATCATCAATTTGGAAATTGCTCTACTATTTCAAAACAGAAATGCAGCGATAAAAAAACTTCATCACCGTCTGGGAACCCAAGGATCTATCGATGCAATCAAAGATCGACACGATAAAAAAAAGAAAGGCCCCAAATTATAGACGATAGGCAGCCGCCGGCTTGGAGGCAAAGGCTGTTATTACATACACAGCCATATGCTCGGTTACCTTCGTTTCATTATGTTTTTGCATGGAGTTTCATGTTTCTAACGGTAAACATACAAGAATCAATAAGTTATAGGTACTGACTTTACAAACAAATAAGTTCACAAACCAAATATAATAACATACTAGTATACAATAAACAGTACTTAAATAAATAAATAAAATAAATAAACATATGTCACATTACCATCACATAAATATTTTACGTAGGTACTACTTTACTTAGGTATTGTAAGTTTTCATGCGTTTATGCTTTTCTTTTCTTTTGAAACAAAAAAAAAAACGTGCAATTTTGTATACAGCAACCAAATATAATAGAAGCAGATCAGACCATTTTTCGATCAATTTTAATCTTTAAATTCAACAGCCTGAATTGACGTCTGACAGGAATGAATAGAAGAAGAAAACGTACCGCGCCGACCCCAAATTGGGAAAAGGGCAAGCGAATGATGATAATAAAAAAACAGCCTAATTTATTTATACATAAAATCACGCCTTTATCCCTAATGGGGTAGGCAGAGCTTAAGAGACCTAAACAAAGGTAATTCCGCCACGTTAGACAAAGTTTTGAGGGTTATTTAAGATAGATTTGTAGGTATATTGCTATAGTCACAGGTTGTCAGCCCATCACCTAAATTGCAATATACTGAAACCCTTGGATCCCATAGCTAATTTTTGCAGCTGGCACATTCTATGCTTTTCTCTCGCTCCCATGTCAACCATGAAAGAATAATGTTCCTAATTTATTTATGCAGCTTGACCTTCTCCAAATTCCAAATCGACTAATATATCGATCCTCAAATTTTGATTGATCGGATTCCCACATCCTGAACGCATCTCAGTCCCGGTCTCAAGACCGACTGAGATTAATATTCAAATCGTTCGATCGATAATTTAACAAATTCGCGCGCAAACGAGCGGGTGTGCCCCGGCCCTATAATACACATTCATTTTGCTTGTCAAACCAGCAATCCGTGTGTGATTATCTTTATTTAATGCTAATTTATCAAGGTAAGATAATTCACTTTAGTTCGATTATCGAGAATGAATACGAATTTTCGTTTTGATTCATCCTTAATCTTGAAAGCTTGAGTTTTGTTTGCAAGAGATTTCTATCAGATTTGTTTCTTTTCGATAATAATGATAATTGTCCTCCCACAGATTTTTGGTGGAGGCAGCCAATCTCCCAGTGATCGGCCAACTGCTCAGGACTAGTTTTTACTGCCCAAGTGTTTGCGCTACACACAGGTGCACTCCCTATTCCTTCAATCTCTTATTCTGATGGGATACATTAACTGACAGAGAGAAATCAGGAGCAGGATCGACTATTAATGTGCCCATCCGACATTACGGATCATCTACTTTTAGTACTATCAGGTGATCAGCCTGCAATGTCTTAACCAAACTAGAAACAACAACAAAAAGTCATTGATTTGAACCCGGGACCTCCAGGTCGAGAGCCCATGGCTCAGAGTGCTAGACCACGGAGGAATTTCTTCTCATAGTTAATGCGCAAAAAATATGTTCATGTGGATATCAATAAAATGTATATGACATCACTACATAGTATAAAACAAAGTCGTTTCCCATGTCTGAATGTCCGTCTGTCCCTATGTATGCTTATATGTTTAAAACTAAGCAACTGATTTCGATGCGGGTTTTTTTTTTCAATAGATATAGTGAGTACTTTCATGCGTGACTGGGAGCGA
Source organism: Scrobipalpa costella (assembly GCA_949820665.1). Lineage (NCBI taxonomy): Eukaryota > Metazoa > Arthropoda > Insecta > Lepidoptera > Gelechiidae > Scrobipalpa > Scrobipalpa costella. The sequence continues at coordinate 16,997,317 of OX463296.1, read as the reverse complement.
GGGAAAAACATACAATGTGCCAGCTGCATTTCCTCCCGGGCATGCTGTAAAAACCAGCTAAGGGATCCGAGGGTTTAGTATATTACAATTTAGGTGATGGGCTGACTGACAACCTCACTACAGCAATGTATTTACAAAGCTATCATTAATAACCCTCAAAACTTTGTCAGACGTGGCTGAACAACCTTTGTTAAGGTCGTTTACGCTATGCTTACCGTGGCCTGATTATATGTATGTATATAGTGATTGAAGAGGAAGGTTTATATATATAAAATATGAATAATAATAGTAAAAAAAAACGATAAATCGTGCCAGGCCGGGTCGCTAGTACATAATAAAGTAAGTAAGTAAATTGTTGTTCTAAACACATTATAAGACGTAAAAAAATATTTTGATAAACCACAAAAAAATTAAGCACAGCCATTTTTAATTTTTAGAAGAAACCTATAGTCAGTTTTTATTTCTGTTAAGATAGGTAAGTTCTACTATTAACATAGATTATTTTCCTTTTAGGTATGGCAGATGGCAATTAAAAAAGTTTATGAGTGATTAACAGACAGACAAAAAAAGTAATTTCCGAATTTATAATATTACAAATGTGTTTGTTCTACATGAATTATTGATTTCACCAATATGGCCAATATATAAAAAAAGCTTCTAATGCTAATATTAGTCAACGCCCGTATATCCGCCGACATTTGTCCAGTTTTGACGTTTACATGTATGTGGAAAGTTAATTAAAATATTTAATGAGGTTCGTTGTGTTAGTAGGTGCCACAGATCAATAAACTGTAGACTCTGCAATAAAGTTTTATTAGTAAAAAATACAGCCTGATCTATATGTTTCTCTTCCAATTACTTTCAAGCTTTTATTTATAGCTTTATGAACTGAAATTGAAAGTAAAACGTAATAGAAATATGACTTTATATGGTAATTTATAAAGTTTTTAACAATGATATTTAAGTACACCCATAAATATTCTATGTTACATTGAAAGTAATATCATTGAAATTCGAGTGTCTAATATCTCCATTTTCCTTATCTAAAACTTTGACAACGTTCCTATAAATCCAACAAAAAATGGATTGAATTGTCAAAGTCACGGCGATGGAGTCGTTTTATCAGCGAAAGCTCTTGCTCTATCTACGTGTTAACTAGTCTATGGTTGAAGTTGATGACATAAACAAATGATATAAAATTACGTTGCCCCAAGGTGGGCGTAATCATTCGTCGAGTGGGCATTTAGACATTGTTGACGGCGAATTAAAATCCCCTGGTTTGTTATCATAACAGGGATAATTTGTTATGAGATTAAGATTATTTTTAACTTTAAAATTTGATAGAAGATCTCTTGAATAAATATGGTCGGAACAGTTGATGACATTTATTTAATTCAATATGTCATGTTATTAGAAAGTAGTACTATAGATTAACTGCCTCCGTGGTCTAGTGGTACCGATCCCAGGGAACACAAAATTGGTATTTGTCAATTTATCACTTTGGGAGGTTTTCTCTAGTTTGGTAAGGACATTGCAGGCTGAATCACCTGATTGTCTGCAAAGTAAAATATATAGATAGATTTGTAGGTATATTGCTGTAGGGACAGGTTGTCAGCCTATCGCCTAAATTGAAATATGTATACAGAAACCCTCCGAACCCTTAGCTGGTTTTATCAGCATGCCCGGGAGAAAAAGCAGCTGGCATTTTCTATATTTTTCTCTCGCTCCCAGTCCAGCACGGAAGAATAAAAATAATAAATAAACATAAATGAAATGGTGCGTAATTAAACTGTAAAGAGGATTCTGATATCAAACTGATTAAAATAGTGAACACAGAAAATTAAATAGATACAGTATGCCGTTGTCAATACGTTCAACGTTAGTAATTAATAAAATATCTAGCATCGCATGACGGCAGGGCGATATGATCTACTATTTAATTCCTATCAACTACGATTGAAGCCTATCTAGAGGGGCAATGTTCAATTGTTGTGAAATTATAACTAATTACATACATACATATAATCACGCTTTTATCCCTAATAGGGTAGGCAGAGCGTAAACGACCTTAAAAGAGGTCATTTTACCACGTCTGACAATGTTTTGAGTGTTATTTAAGAAAGAATTCTAGGTATATTGTTGTAGTGACAGGTTGTCAGCCCATCGCCTAAATTACAATATACTGAAAACCTCGGATCCCTTAGCTGGTTTTTACAGCATGCCTGGGAGGATATGCAGCAGCCACATTCTATGCTTTGCTTTCGCTCCCAGGCCAGTATGGAAAGCTATAACTAATTATAAACAGACAATCCAACAGAAGTGCCTACTTCCTAATAAAACAGAACTCATAGAAATATTGTAATTTAACTTTTATTCACATTTCTAACAAAAATCTAGAAGTTTGTTTTACAATTCGTCAATAAAAAAAAATATGAATTGAAATATTTTAGAATGGTCTGTATTTCTCCTGTATTTTTTTAAAGCATTTTTTAATAGAAAAATAGTTTATGCATTATGATATTAAAAAAAATTACTTCAATAGTATAGAACTTCATACTTGGCATTCTTTAATAAGCATTTTACACAATAATCTTTAAATATTTAACTTTTGAATAAATTTAAGCTGAGTTATTCCTTTGACATTTAGTGCTAAATAAAACAATGACTCAAGCAGAAGAATAAAAGTGATAAAACGTTTTAAAGACCATAAATAATAGCTTCTGTCCAATATCGATCCATCATTTGAACTATAAAGTGTGACATTTATGTCCTCGTGATATTAATTGAATTATTGCATTAAATTCCACACACAAAGCTGCATTCTAGCAATTTGTGAATAATTTCCAGAAGACAGGTTAAATTATGACCAAGAGAAAAAAGAATATCAATCATTATTTGACTTCATACATAATTGGGCATTTAAATATTATATCAAATTACATAACTTGAACTTTTTTCCCATGCTGGTCTAGAAGCGAGAGAATAACATAGAATGTGCCAGCTGCTTTTCCACCCGGGCATGCTGTAAAAATCAGATAAGGGATCTAAAGGATTTCAGAATATTACAATTTATGTGATGGGCTGACAGCCTGTCACTACAGCAATGTACCTACTAATCTTTCTTAAATTACCCTCAAAACTTTTTCAGACGTGCAATTTACGCAATGGGCTGATAACCTGTCACTACAGCAATGTAGGTGGTACATTCTCTGTCGTTGTTAGTCTGACAAAGTTTTAAGGGTTATTTTAGATAGATTAGTAGGTACTAATCTAGTAGTAGGTACTAATCTATCTTAAATAACCCTTAAAACTTTGTCAGACCTGGTGGAACGACCTTTTTTTAGGTAGTTTGCGCTCTGCCTACCCCATTAGGGATAACGGCGTGAATATATGTATGTACATAACTTAAAAAATCGTGATAGGAATAGAACCGAAATTTTATAGCGTTAGTAATTTAAAACCTTCCTGAAAGTCAGCAACCGATATGTTCTGAAAAGCTTTCCCTACAAACCTAAAAAACATTTTTCATGGTCGATAACCCGATACGCGAAGGGCCATTCTAAATCAAATTTTGAAGAAACGCCGCCTGGAGTCGTGAGCGCAGAAAACAATCGTTATCTACTGAAAATATTTCTGTACGTACTTCCACACAAAGCGTCACCTTTCTTTTATCCAAAACATGTCAAAGCTTGACCATAAAAAAGTAAAATTTTCATAGTCCATATCCGATACGCGAAGGGCCAAATTAGATTTTAAAGAAACGCCGCCTAGAAAGTCGTGAGCGCAGTCACGCCGTATTATCGCGTCCAAATCTCTGCGCCCGCGCACAACATTAAAATCTTACATGCTGCTCGCTTTATTAAGGCAGTTTCAAAAAAGCAGTTCATCTGATGGTCAGCAGATAACGGTGAAAGGACCGTTAGAATAATAGCCCCTAGAAAATCTCAATCTAGTTTCGCTGTACACCAATTTATAGACCCAGTTTCGACACGTATTATTAAATTTATTGTTTTTGTCGCCCGAGCAGTTGATTTATTACGTTTTGTATTGCAATAGATTAAGCAATTAGTGCAGTAATGATACGTTAGGTGTGAGGCTGTTATTAAAACGAGATAATATCGGCGGGAAAATTGCTCTAATATTGATACTTGAATACACAGTAATGAAGATTTCATTGATTATGATACAAAATAAAGCATTACGTTGTAAATGAAATAGGACAAGATTAATTGCAAGTTTTGACAGATATTTAAAATTTGACAGTATTTCTGCAGAACATAGAGGTAGAGGTTACGTCTGCCTTGTTCTGTTCTGAAGTATGTATTTATAATATATATTTAAATATCATTAAAACACAAGGTAAGTTTAAGGTATTTTCAATAACATCAAAATAATTTGACAATCAGCGATTTGGCAAAATATTTTGATTTGATTGTTGTTCTAACTACCTATATACTCATTCAATAAAACTGGTAAATAAAGAAATAACATAGACATAAACATATAATCACGCCTTTATCCCTAATGGGGTAGGCAGAGCGTAAACGACACAAGCAAAGGTCGTTCCGCCACGACTGACAAAATATTAAGGGTTATTCAAGATAGATTTGTAGGTATATTGCTGTAGTGACAGGTTGTCAGCCAATCGCCTTAATTACAATGTACTGAAACCCTCGGATCCCTTATATGGTTTTTACAGCATGCCTGGGAGGAAATTCAGATGGCATGTTTTTCTCTCGGTACCAGTCAAGAATTTAACTGCACAAATACTTATTCCAGATGTAAACCACGACACATGGGCAGCGATTCCGAGTCAGTTAATCACTACATAGTACTAAACAAAGTCGCTTTCTCTGTCCCTATATCCCGATGTATGCTTAGATCTTTAAAACTACGCAACGGATTTCTTTTAATGGATAGAGTGGAAGGTTTATATGTATAATAATACATGCATAATATAGTAGAGAAACACTGATGATTTCCGTGCAAAGCCGGGGCGGGTCACTAGTGAGACAATAAAACATGGCGGCACAATAGCCGAATTGGAGCCGTGACGTCACGCGCCTGTTGAGATAATCCGCGTTTAATATGCTCGACGTGTTGATCGTAATTGTTTTATGGAGAACTGTTCCTTTAGCTAGGAACTAGTTTGAGGAAAGGTGAAGCGATTTGGCAGGTTGTAAGACTATAGTCCCTAGTGTACACGTCATAAACCAGCAAAATACGACTGAGAGTGAATACCATACATACATATAATCACGCCTTTATCCTTAATGGGGTAGGCAGAGCGTAAACGACCTAAATAAAGGTCGTTTCGCCACGTCTGACAAAGTTTTGAGGGTTATATAGATTTGTAGGTATATTGCTGTAGTGACAGGTTGTCAGCCCATCGCCTAAATTACAGTATTCTGAAACCCTCGGATCCCTTGGCTGGTTTTTACAGCATGCCCGGGAGGAAATGCAGCTGGCACATTCTATGTTTTTCTCTCGCTCCCAGGCCAGCATGGAAGAAAGAAGAGAGTGAATACGACCATATATATACGACGATATTGACGACTCGTGCAGCCTAGTTGGCATTGTACCTGCCTGCTACGCAGAAGGTCCCGGATTCGATTCTCGGCCATTGCAGACATTTGAATGATGACTTTAAATGTCCATTTCTGGGTCTGGCTATATGTCCATGGGACCCCGATACAGGCAATCCTAGTGGGGGCTATGAGTGTGATCGTGTTTTTTTAAACAGATTATTTCCTTTGGCAGGATTAGTCCTTAGGATTTAATGATGGATTTTTGGAGTACAGCCACTCAGTTTATGAAATCAGGTTTTGGGTTGGTCCGCTTTGCAACTTCTGGCGAATATGGTGTTTTTTTAATAGATTGGAAAATATCTACAAATCTGAAGAAATTGTTGGAGAACGAGACATATTTTTTTAAATCTCTCTCAATAAAATAAAATATACTTAATAATAACTAAAATTATACCTATATTATAAAATGACTTCTATGCTCTAATAATACTATAATAATACTAATATGCTCGACGTGTTGATTGTAAGTGTTTTATTGGGAACTGTTTAAGTTTCTTCATTTAGGCGAAAGTGTAGAACCAGTTCGAGGAAAGGTGAAGCGATTTGACAAGATGTAGGTAACTGGGAGCGAGCTTTTCTTCCCGGGCAAGCTGTGAAAACAGCTAAAGGATCTGAGGGTTTCTGTATATTGCAATTTAGGCGATGGGCTGAAAAACTGTCACTACAGCAATATACCTACCTACCAATCTATCTTAAATAACTCTCAAAACTTTGTCAGACGTGGCGGAACGACCTATGTTTAGGTCGTTTACGCTCTGCCTACCCTAATAGGGATAAAGGCGTGAATATATGTATACATTGTTAGGTACTATTGGAGGTAGGTACGTATGAATTTACATAACACAAAATAGCGTGCAGGTAGTATTTCGTTGCATTAGAAGAGATACGTTGAAAATTAAGAAAAAATATTAAATAGTATAAAGTAAAATTTTCATATTGAATTTTCTATTTTCAAATTTAAGTTTGTTGGATTTTACAAACGTTCCTATAAACGCCAATGTAGGAATTAAAAACAAAATAGTCATCTGACTAATTGTTTTATAACAGGAAATATAAAATGTTTGAGTTTAACAATCTGATTTTAATCTCTTGAACATTAACATAAAAATTGGATTATATTATTTTGCAACCGACACAAATTCAGTGTTAAAATATTTTTCTTGATTTATTAATTATTTATCAATCATAGAGATCATAATCGTATGTATCATATATGTACTTTAAAAAACAAAAAAAAACTTGCCTATCCTTAAGGCGGTTTTACACATTTCAACCCCCGAAGAATTATATCTCTATTTCGCTTTCATCGAAGTTCTTAAGGGACCTCTGATGATTTTGATTAATGATTCCGGACCCCTTGGTACCTGCTTTCGGTGACTCCTACAAAAGACATCTATATGAGGTCTTAACAAATTGGTTTTGTTCCACATATTTTTGAAAGTGATCTATGTAATATTAAACATGAAATTTTGCTTTAGAAGTTTTATTTTCTATTATGTAGTCATTTCTAACCATACGATTCTTTATTTAATTTTTTGTGGTTTTCGTGGTTTTCTAAGACCCTTTATTCTAAAGCTTATTTGTGTTAAATGTCTCTATTAATCTTAGTGACGTTTCACCTTATAGTTTAATCGCAAAGAGGCCGCTTCAGCTGTTTTGTTTCATTTACATTTTTATATTTCCTCAAGATTATTTATCATTTTAGATCGATGCATAAAAATATGCTTTTTGCTTGGTTTTTTTGAGGTTTTCTGAAGTTTGGGAAGGATGTATCTAATGTGTAAGGCCATAAAGTTGATTATTTTTTAAAGTAAAGCCATTTTTAAATAGAGATTAGCGTGATAAATTGTTTTAAACACAGGTTTTACAGATATTTAACTGATAAACTTTATGGTTAATGAAAACAAAAGCATAACTTTGCAAATCAGAGTGATTAGAAATTAATATATTTTTCATTCAAATTCAATTCGTAATTATTTTCAACTTACCAAAAGTTTGTCCAATTCGATTCCAAGTTTGCTAATTTCTTATTTTAAATATAAAAATAACCTTCACTTTATTATTATTGCTATTCACTACCTTGCACTGTTTGTTGATATAAAAAATAGAGTTCACATTATTATTAATTAGAAAAATAAATGCGATCCTATTTAAAATAATATCACCTTTTTCTTAACATAATTGATTTAAATTATCGTCTTTCGCGCTCTCATTGGTGTGGATAATTTATTTTTTCCCACTCGGCGTGTTTAATAATATCACTCGGTCTAGTTGGGTTCGCCAAACCGCGGACGATATTTTATACATTCTGTAGTTCCTCGGCTTCAATTCAGACGACGCGTATCTAATTGAGACCATCATAAACCCTCCTTAAGACGCATGTCACAAATCAATCCGCAAATTGGGCAGAAATAGTACCACCCAAGTTCAAGTTCGCGCGAAAACTCTACACTTTCCACTTTGAAACTAAAACTTCCGCACAGCACACTTTCCTTGTCGCACTTAAACGAACTGTCAAGTATTTCACGAAAATTACATCGGTCGGCGTATAATGAACGTCTGAACCCGCATTGAGCTAGCTGTCAAATCTACGAGCCGTCATAGTCCGCTGCCATGAGTGGGCCTGCACACATAGAAGCGTGCACGTGCAATCATGGACACCAACACACTGACAGGCTCCAGCCGAGCGCGAGCGTACGGACGCGAACACACGCACAGCCCCATGATTCATACGTGGCGGGCGCTTGTGTTGCGCCGGTGGGAGTGCGAACATGCAGCGGGCTTTTACGCGGCCAGACGAAATGATGCCTAACTGCAAAAGAGAATGTGGACCGTATCGGTTGTACAAAATGGTTGGTTATGCGCGACCGTACACGCGCCTATGTGGCCGATCACATGAGAGATTAGCTGAATGCGTGTGAATGCATGTAGCGCGGCTCTACGAATGGGCGGGAAACCTACGAGAGTTTGCAGTTTCTACGATTGTTATCAACTTGATTTCTCAATAAGATTTTATTAATAAACGTGAGCATTAATATTCAACTCGTTCCTGCTTTCGGTTCCCATAAGAAGATAATAAAATCAGAATGTAAAATTGTAGAAAAGACTCTACGACATAAATTGATAAAAAAAAACTGTTCAGAAAGTAAAATCCTACCTGTTAATTCAATTTTAAAAACAGCGCATAAACTCTTAACCCCCGCCATTGTTTTGCTCGTTTATTTTTTTTACATTACCGAACCAGACAGCAAGCTTCCCTCTGATTTTCAGCTGTCGTACTTACACACTCATTCGTGTCTGCCAGGCCGCGGGGGCGCGCCAACTTGAAATACGACTTTATGTAAATCACGATTGAACTGTTAATCGCGCGGCGCACATGACAAAACAAATCACTCTACAGACTTTACACACACACTGGCCGTTCGCGATTTGAATTTGGAATCCGCACTCTCTATAGATTCGATGTCGATTCGGCGATTCTTACCTGGAACAAAAGATAATCGATATTAGGATTTTGGGAACTGGCAGGAAATAAAAATAAATGTATCGTTTATTTTTTACAAGCAAAGACTGTTCTTTAGACTCTAGTAATTTATGCATTTACAATCAACGCCGTCTACCAGATAGCGACGTCTCGTGGTGACAATAAATCCATTCATTATTCTTATCTTGTACCCAGGAAAAATATTTTTAAAAAGTCGTTGGCTTCTTATATCTCGTGACCTGTGCCTTCGCTATCTGGACTATTACAGTTAATATGGAGACAGGGTCACAAGTGGGTTTTGCTGATAAGTAGGTCAGTGCAACAGAAGACTAACGTTGCCTGGTCAAGTTCAGTTCAGTCGTAAAGTATAGCCGGTTCGATATCTTGCAGGTATGTTTCTTAGTACGGTTTGTATAAGTATTATAAAGTCATAGTTGGTCATTAAAATGAAAAAAATAAGAAAGGAAAAATACTCATACGTCAATTAAAAAATACCCATAAATTAAAATGTTTATTTCACTCAAAGATCTTTTATCAAAGCAATAAATTGCAAGAAAGTAAATTAATTACTTTGAACCTAAATATTGAACTTTTATCATAGAAACGATAGGAAATACAATAAATTATTGAAAAAAATCAAAACAAACTACTTAGTTTATCATGGTAATAATTATACACTAATTAAATACTTTGTTGCTTAAACAGTGAAATTATTTTGTAAACAAATCTTTTAATCGCTAATAAAAATTAATTTATTGGTCATGATATTACTTAGTCACGTGTGTCTGGTCAGTTAGCATAAATTGATAAAATGGGTAAACAAAAAGGTGAATGCTTCATAAACAATAATACTGATGTAGGTAGAAATTAATTTATAAATAGCTTTAGTGTGCTAGGTATCATTATTTACATATTAGTAAACATATCGAAAACTTTCCGTAGTCATTTATGTGAATTTATATATAGCTAACATATATCACAACAGAGGCTTGATTAGTGTAGTTTATAAATATTCAAGCATGCTAATCCCTTGACTGACAATTCTATTATTTATTACACCAACGAATTTAGATAGAACAAGTTCGTTAGATTTAAGGACGTGTCCTTTGTCAGACATGGATAACCAACAATTTAATAAAGTCCTTTCAAAACCAGAAACCACTCGACATTTTTAATGAAGATGTTCCCAATTTTCCACGAGCCGCGGATGATGTATCTACCGTGAAATTTTAGAAAAATAGGACCCGTCAAGGCTCGAAACGCCCTCCAAGAATTATTACATTAATATATTTACCAACACGCTCCTATTATTACATTTTCATGTACTCGTTTGCGCATAAATTAAAAAGTTGTCAGTTTTTCTTTTGTCCCAACCCTTATTTGGTATTCATATTTGATATTTTGATAATACAAAGGGACGGCGCGTTTTGAAATGGAAACACAAAACGCTACGCTCGTAACTTACACAAGAAAAACCTGTTTCAGAGCTAAAGTATGCTAAAGATACAAATTGTAAAAGAGGCAATCGTTCATGCAATGTTCCTTATCTCCGCTATATCTGCAAACCATTATGAACTCTTTGCCAAAGGACTGGGTATTTTATTCTAATGATGACCGACCATTCCGTTCAATTATGGTCATATTGAATGAAATATGAGTTAAGTGAGGGATATCAAAGGGCAACGCAGGGTTGTTTATGAAATGTGAACTTTGAAATATGTACTGCAACAGAGCACCCTTTTTAATTTGTACCCACTATGAACCGTAGCGAACTAGGGGCTCGAAATGATAGTTTTTTATCGATTGATATTTCGCTAGCATATAGCTATATATTATTGGATAATTTGTGAATATTTTGTTGGGAATTTTCGTGTTTCTTATTGCTTCCGCAACGAATTTCGTGCGACCCGAAAGTGGAATGATTGAACCTATCGGGCATTCGCCGGCAGCGGCCAACTCCAATTTAGTTTTTCGGATTAGATACGGCTAACATAATAACATAATTGCTCTAATAACAGACCGTGCTGCGGTACCGCCGTGCCTTACAATTCACTTTCCAAATTGGTATATTTTTTTCCTCTCTGTCTAAAACTATTATGATTTATTATCAAATTTTCGTGCAGGCAAATTACGGGCCCGAATTTCGTGAAGGTGGCTGACAATGGTGGTTTCTCCTTCTAACACCTTGCACGAAAATGGCAAAAGACAAGGACGACGAACCTGCCTATTGTGTAAAAAAATACCTTGCGGCGGTATATATACTTAGAATTGTAGATGGAATGATTTACGGCACTTTTTCTAATTAACTCGTACAATAATTAGTTAGATTAACATGTAATACGAACATATTTCTCAACGTCAAGGAGATTATTAAACCCAATTTTTAATTATAAATTTACGCTACTCCGGAAGCAAGCGCAGTGTGAAAAAAAAATAAACAAAAAGATGTTCTTATAGTTAAGAGACTTGTGATTATAAATTACATAGTTTTAAACCCACTTATTTTATCTATCATTGTTTTTCTTCTTAGATTATTTTATGTATAGTTTGAGTCTAAAATAAATTGCAATTTATCACACTGATTTAGGTGCTTTAAATACAAGTAATGTGCTTGATTGAAAATGTAGAGCAATTCAGCCTTTTTGAATTCTTATGCGAGCGCTTCAAGCGCTGCGTGTCACATGCTAGAACCAGGACCGTCTAACAGTGCAACCGACAAATGTTCATGACAAGCCGCTGAATTATACATGAGACCTGCCACGGAGTCTATTTACATATAAAAACTGGAGTTTTCGCATTCGTAGAGCCGAGGACCAACCGGCTCAACAGTCGATTCTATTTTAAAGGAATATTTTCTTAAATATTATAACTTTATTCTTTGATAAAATAAGACAATCGCTTCTAACATCATTGTTCATAAGAGTTACATGGCAACCAATGATAAAATGATTTTGAAAACATAGTTATACGTAGTATATATATTTTATCATGCGGCAGACTGAAAATGACAGTGAAATCTTGTCATAAAAGATCTTAGACTGTCTTTGACCTACTATGGGGTACAAAGTACAAGCGCCGGACTCTAAGTACATATATAATATAATAATATCTCGATCTCATAATATTACGTATATTTACCGAAAACTCATGAATATTCGGTTCTTAACAGTGGCGGTATCGGCAACCGGCGTGGTGAAGCGGAAGGGAACCGACAAAGGTCTGTGACAATGAGCGCCTCTCTCACAGGGCTGACGAATTCATATAAGGGCAAATATTTGCTGTTGTTACATTTGTCTGCCTGCCTCGTAACAGATAAAGGCATGACTTTATGTATGTAGGTAAAATTACGTATATTTACCGCGTATATTTGTAAATATTCGGTTCTTAACAGAGGGCGGTATCGGCAACCGGCGTGGTGAAGCGGAAGGGAACCGACAAAGGTCTGTGACAATGAGCGCCTCTCGCGCAGGGCTGACGATGGCGAATTTAAATACGGCCAAATATTTTCTATTCTTTCATTTGTCTGTCTACCCCGTAAGGAATAAAGGCGTGACATTATGTAAGTTTGTATGTAATATTACGTATATTTACCGCGCATACACATGAATATCTGGTTAGAGACAGAGGGCGGTATCGGCATCCGGCGTGGTGAAGTGGAAGGAACCTACAAAGATCTGTGACAATGAGAGCCTCTCACGCTGGGCTTACGCATTAATATAAGTTCAAATATTTGTTGTTATGTCAATTTTCTGCCTACCTCGTAAGGGATAACGGTATAACTTTATTATATGTATGTGTAAGATTACGTATATTTACCGTAAACTGCCTCCGTGGTCTAGTGGCTAGTGCCATGGGCTCCCGATCCGGAGGTCCTGGGTTCGATTCCCAGGGGGTAAAACACAAAGTTGATATTTGAGAATTTATCACTTTGTGAATTTTTTTCCAGTTTGGGTAGGACATTGCAGGCTGAATCACCTGATTGTCCGAAAAGAAAAAGATTTCGTGCTTCGGAGGGCACGTTAAGCCGTCCGTCCCGGTCGCTGCCTTTGATAGTTTTCGTTACACAAAACCATGTCAGAGACCTGATAGTTGTGCTACTAGGCGGTTTAAAAACTCTGACACCAGGGTTCATCGGTTCCATAGACTCGATACCCACTCGACAGAAGAAGAACCGTAAACTCATGAATATTCGGTTCTTGACAGAGGGCGGTATCGGCAACCGGCGTGGTGAAGTGGAAGGAACCGACAAAGATCTGTGACAATGAGAGCCTCTCACGCTGGGCTTACACATTAATATAAGTTCAAATATTTGTTGTTATGTCAATTTTCTGCCTACCTCGTAAGGGATAACGGTATAACTTTATTATATGTATGTGTAAGATTACGTATATTTACCGTAAACTCATGAATATTCGGTTCTTGACAGAGGGCGGTATCGGCAACCGGCGTGGTGAAGCGGAAGGGAACCGACAAAGGTCTGTGACAATGAGCGCCTCTCGCGCAGGGCTGACGAATTCATATGAAGCCAAATATTTGCTGTTATTTCATTAGTCAAATGAATAGAATAAAAAAAGTTATTTGAATTTGAAGGGCTTATAGTTCCTTTGTTTCGTTTTTTGCGAGTTAAAAAAGGATAGCTTTGTTTAACTGTGATTTAAAAATGTAAACATGGAAATGATTATTATTTATGTGTACGTGTATCCATCTTGATCGGTATTTCACATGAGTATTTATATGCGATTACTATTAATTTCAAATACTCTATATTTCATTTCATTTCGTTCGTTTGTTTATTTTATGACTACGACCTCTTTCCCACAATTGAACGTCCAGGAAGAGATATTTTAACATAACTCATTTCCTACATACATACATAAAAACACGCCTTTTTCCTTTACGAGGTAGGCAGAGTGTCAAACGCCTCGTAAATGGCACTTTTGCTACGTCTGACAAAAATTTAGGGCAATTTTAGATTGTAATGTGTATTGCTATAGTGACAGGTTGTCAACCCATCGCCTAAATTACAATACACTGTAACCCTCGAGTCCGTTATGCTGACTTTTACAGCATGCCCGGGAGAAAGGGCAGCTGGAACATTCTATGTTTTTCTGTCTCATTTCCTTACGAAATCAACTTGGTTCAGTAAAATGAAAATTATTTTTTCTTTTAGAAATAATAGTACCTACCTAACTAAAAACTTATGGTCGCAATTTCTGTATATATAAAAATGCAATACAAATACACAAAGTAAATAAAAGCAGGATGCAAATAAATAAAACATGTTGGGCAGCCCTGGCAGCGCGCGGCGTCCGACACAGCCGCCCGGACACGTTTCAGGACCATGAATTATGGCACCAGCCGATGTGACTTTTCAATTTGAAATCATCAACCTGGAATTAATTTCATTTTTGAACCCCATTATTTCTGTTATCTACAACGCGAATCGCACAATATGCGAGTTTCGCGTTATATTGCCGCATCGACAAAAATATTTTGCGGTGACGCGCCGCGTGGATAATCGCCAATTTAATTTTGTCGTTTCGCTTTTTGTTTTAATTTCGAATTGTGGTCGGCTGGTCTATGTTGGCGCGTGTTGTGACCGCAACAGCAAGCCATTGTCAATTCTATCAAGCGCGAATTTATTTGCACTTTATGATACTTTTTGTTCGTCGCATAAATCATTTTCTTCTCGACTTCGTACACGTTGAATTCTTTACCCATTTGGAATGCACGATATTCCCGCGGTATAGAGTAGCCTAAATGTTATTTAGGGATAATACATATAATCACGCCTTTATCCCTAATGGGGCAGGCAGAGTGCAAAAGACCCAAACAAAGATTGTTCCGCCGCGTCTGACAAAGTTTTAAAGATTATTTAAGATATATTTGTACGTATATTGCTGTAGTGACAGGTTGACAGCCTATCGCCTAATTACAACATACTGAAACCCTCGGATCGCCCTTAGCTGGTTTTAACAGCATGCCCGGGAGGAAATGCAGCTGGAACATTCTATGTTTTTTTTTGTCAGTCCAGGGATAATAGCTCCATAATAATAAAGTGTCGTCCAAATCAGTCCAGTGGTTCTGGATATTAGTTCGTACACACATCGGTACATTTTTATTATACGTCTAGCTGTAGATGTCATCGTTGTCTTGTAGATAGGATTATCGTCGAATAAAAACTTCCGTAGCCGAACCTACATAACACAAATCTGTCAGTACGGGTCCCGCAGTTAAGCGGAATCTCTCAACTGTCCTATTCATAGTTCCAGCTTCCCAACATCGTGTGACGAAAACCGAGTCGAAATAGACGCCGCACTAATAAATTTCATTCAAAATAAAGCTCAACAGTTTATTTCAGAAATGAGACGTTTTTTTATTGTGATAATCAAGAGGGTGTCTAAAAAATTCTAACTATCGCGCCAACGGTTGTTGACCTGAAATTCTTACGATTATTTAGTGATTTCTAATTTTAAGAGAATATTTTGAACATGTCTTCGACGTAGAATTTACGTACAATTTTCCCATTCCATTAGATAAGATTTTCTGATAATATTTATTTATGCCTTCCTACTATTCAATTTATCAAGATGAACTCTGAAGTTTTTAGTAGTTACTAAAAATGTACCAAAGAAGAAGAATTGCTTCGTGAATTCAACGCAAGAGTTCCTAAAAGGTACGCTCGAATCCCAAAAGAGGAACCTTATAACAAAGCTAATATTAGACAATCATTTCCTGTCAAAAGGGAGGCTCCCCCCTGACGGATCGAGGGGTGGTGGGGGGAGGATGAAAATACCTCCTCGTCTCTCCAGATTTCGCAGTCTCCGTGTTCGAGTGTGAATCTGAATTCTTATTTTTTGCCGCTAGTGTGATGAATGGATTTTTAATATCCTCCTGCAGC
This sequence comes from Scrobipalpa costella, assembly GCA_949820665.1. NCBI lineage: Eukaryota > Metazoa > Arthropoda > Insecta > Lepidoptera > Gelechiidae > Scrobipalpa > Scrobipalpa costella. The sequence continues at coordinate 16,981,344 of OX463296.1, read as the reverse complement.
TGTCTGGATGCGAAGGTCTTTTGATGAAAAATGCTCTTCGAATGCGCTGTTGAACATCGCTTCGAGACTTTGTTTACTTCAGCTTTACATTAGTTTTTGTGGACGTTCTAACACGTTATGCCACTTTGTTTTCATGTCAATTCATGAGTTTTACAAGATCGTGATTCATAGCATTTACAAAGTTTATAGTTGCTTTAACGCTGTTTCTTTATAACAAAAAAGATTAAAAATGAATGTCGCCGTCATGTCGAAGTTTAGTACGGACAGGCAACAAGACATCAGCATCCAGAGACGTCTCAATACGCGGGCGGGTGTACGGTCGGCAAAAAACGTGCCGGCCGCTCTCACGGCACGACTCTATTACGAGTCCGCGGCAGACGTGCACCTGGATACGTCCCTAGGGAGGAAGCTTAACGTATCTCCCAGAAATGGTCCTGAGAGCTACAGTGGGAGAGCCGAATTGAAGGAAACCTTACCTTTCCATCAGATTTAGTGTGAAATTATATTTTACTTCTATAGTTATTTTGATAGCATTAAGAGCATGGAATTAAGTAAATTGGAAAAATGCTGGTCTAAATGATTGACACGATGACAAGTTGAGTAACTAGTAAAAAATGAAATAGTTACGATTGATTTGGAAAACCTATTTTCAAAACAAACTGAAGATCCTGACAACTACAAAGAAATAAATACAATGCATCAGCGTGGAAACAACATTGAAAGCCGAAAAAAGTATTTAAATTTGCAATTTCGTGCAATTTTTACGCGGTAATTCTTTTAAAACAAAGAGATGAATCACGTGCCAACAAGTGGACAAGCAATCCTGCGTCCAATTATAAGTGATATCGTTTCTTTCGTCCACGACCGCGAATAAATAAAACATGACGGGCCCTTCTCACGTACCTACATGTACCTATTACGTATGTATGCCTGTGCGGATGTTAACAGATCTTGATTCGGAGTATCTGATTTGAGACGCTTTCTCCCTGCTTCGGAAATTGTATAAATAAAGCAATTATTTTTAGTCGATACGGTTCGATGTCGAGATTCTGTCTGCGATCTACTTGTTGTAATTTTAGACTTCGATTGTTGGGTCTGAATTGATTGAATTGGAATCACTACGGCGGCCGTCTCTCCTATTCTAACTATTCAAGATTTCTCATTGCAGACAGACGTCAATCTTGAAACTGTCAATGAAACCAGACAAAACAAAATGGAATGGGAAGTACTCATTACGTACGTAGCATTCGATTAGTTCGTTTTCACAAGCTCTCTCACACACATACACACAATTCACCAAGAATTGAAGATCCTCACACCGCTGAAATTCTTGTACAAACTAATTCCAACAGATCCTGAGATAATTAACAACATGTAGCTTTAGAAGGAAGAATACCAAAAGATACGGGACACAATAGCCTCAGTTGGTCAAGATGGTGACACGAAAAAGCTTAGAAATTTACGTTTTTTCATACGTTTACAATGTGTGTGGCAGTGAATAGATCAACTAATGGCTAGAAGCAGACGACAATAAAAAGTATGAAGATTCGCGAGAGCATATCGACGGTACATTAACGCGCCCGCCATAGTTGGCACCGCGCAAACCACGCCCGTTGGCAAACCGACGCGAGATAGAGATGGATGGAACACCTAGATTATCTATCGATGAATATAATTCACACACTATTTTGTAAACCAAAGCTACATTGAAGACACTAGAAGCAAAAAAAGAACGACTACGTCTTAAAATCATAAATAATCTTTGCAACGAGGATACTACTTTAAATACTATGATAAACGCGTCTGTAGATTGGATATAAGTAATGTGATGAGATGAAGGATGTAACACGTTTTAGACGGTGCCAAATCTAAAACAATGCGTGCAATCAATTCTGACGAAAACTGCTCACCAGTGGTTCAAAGATCAGATATCTCTTGTGCTCTTTGACAAGAAAAGCACTCGTAACTCGCTCTGTTGCGTTGATCGATGACTTCGGACGATGCGAAAGAGGCGTGTGACGTGCCACGCAGAGACAAACGACCATTGCTAGATAGCCAATACGCTCAAACAAATGCCACTTATTTAAACTACTTGCACTCATCATTCAAAATTTGATTGACGGGCACATTCTCGCCTGAAAATAGACTTGTTGTTTTGTTTCCTTGTTGACATTCAATCATCGCTATAATTAAGGCTATAATCATATTTACTAGGAGTAACATTTTGAATGAGGCTGTGAATTTCGTTTTCTATTATTGTTTTCGAATTTCGGCAACAAGACAGATGGTAACAGCGACTGGGAATTTGTATTACAATGGCTGCCACAATCCCACCAATGATCCCTGGCACGACTGCGCGTCAGTACGGCTGTTCCGCTGTTTCACTCCACTTGGCACTCAATAACTTTCGTTGGATACTAGCACCCACTGAAAATTATGACCGCATTTCATTACAAAGTGAACCAATGGCCATTTCGATGCGAGGAGTTGATGAAACTGAAAGTGTTGAACTTCTTGAAGGCAATAAAACGATGAAGAATGTAACAAATTGAAATTGAGTCGATAATGAGGCGTTACTAAGACATTATCATAATATGATGTTTTCGAAGCAGCGGTTAATGATGCTTATAAACAAATCATACACGCTAATATTCCTTGGACACGGAAAGCAACGTGTGAAACAAGCTTAGAAACAGCTGACTATGGTAACCTAGCAGCAAGAAATATTCATTAAGTTTACAAGAAGGAATCTGTTATGACAGCCCCATACAAGTGGTGGCACGTTATGTCAGAAGAGGATGTAGTGTAGCGACGAATATTTATTTATTTATAACATTTAGGGCTGTAAATTAGCAGTGAATTTACGGCGCGGCGGGGAGTGATCGCGGGTTATTTTTGGCGCGCGCGCATGATTTAAACAGTCCGGAGCGGTGCCGTTAGAAATTGAAACCGAAGTGGGATTTGTGGACGAGGAAGTGCTACTGCAAACTGAGTGTAGCTGTGTGTAATGAGGCGCCAATTAAGTGGCACATGAGACTGATATAGTTACATCCTATTTTAAACAAGCATTAAATATGGCAACATTTTCTCTTTTGTCAAACTTGGCGAGCGATCTTTTATGTTCAACCGTAAGTCACGAAAAGAGCATATTCGGTGTCCACTTTATATTATCCACAGAACGTGACCTTAATCCCTCTGATCCAGCAGCTTTGGTCGGAGATATTTCTGCTCAACATTATTGCAACACTTGTGATTGCCACGAAAGATAACATGAATGAAAATTTGTATACGAAACTGTAGATTAGAAGGTCATAGAAACTGAACGATAAACTTAAAAGAATTGTTGTAGGGTCTGAAAATAAGCTATGACAAATGGCTTTGTTAGCAAAAACGAAGCGGTTTCTTAACACGAAAAAGTGACAATAGAGCAATTGAAGAAACTATGCTAATACAGACCGTTTTTGTGAACATTATTACTAATTGTGCAAATTCTGAAGTATTTATTATAATTTATGTCTCCTCCAACGATCTCAGACAATGCGAAGTCGACGTCAAGCTTTCGTCCGTTAGCAGTTACAATGACAAACTGTTAAAAAATGCAGCAAATTGGTTAGTAAACGTGCAAATTAATAGTAATAGTCGTCAAACATGATAAATTGGCTATGAATGGTGTTTGTCGAATAGATTACAGTCAACTGCTGGTTGGTTACTGGTTTATGATTATACAACACCTGCTCATTGCAAATATATGAACCATTTTGACATTGAAATAGCAAAGCGGAAATTGCTAAGGGTGTTTTTGTATACTTTCACATCGGGTTAGATTCTAATCGAGGCACCTGCGTAGAAGCAATAAAGTAACCAGAAGGGCAAGAAAGATACATTGTTATTTATTATAGATTTTGTTTGAGTTGCTACTAGGGAGTTGATTGCAACTGACTTTTTTACTCATGCAAACTCTTTTTGCGTGAACACGAGAATTTTTTATAGGTTCGAGGCTAACATTTTGTTGCGGGATATCAGATTAAAAACTATCAATACTTAAACGAAAGCAAAACTGCTCTGCTAGTAGGAAACCTTAAGGAAATCGTCGACGTACATGTGTAAACTGTAGCCGATGAATTTAGAACGGTAAATGCAAATACAAAAGAATATTCTAGCACATTCTAGAGCGTTGTTCGCAGTTCGCACGGGGCGGCCGGTGACACGATATCGCGGGGCCACGTTCGGAGCACATAAATCAGCGACGCGGCTTGTTTCACCAATAAAATTGATTCTTTCACGATCGCAACCTATAAACGTTTACGTAAACGTTACTGGTTTTACAATTTTATGGTTTACTTACTTAATGTACTGGGAATAGTTAAAAAAATAATTTGTTGTAATGGTTTAGAAAAGACAATAATGTCAAAATGTCTTCCAATCTTTGAAACATAAGAAGATATTTTTTACAAATGATCGTCATTATTGTCGACTCCGGATTAAAATCGTTTAGCTATTTCGCCAAAACACATTGCATTAACAAAGCGTTTGATACCGTTTACTATCAAGCATAACGCTCATGAACAATATGGAAGCCATTTATCACTATCGGATCATCAGTTCGATCAGACGATTAAAAAAAGTTGTTTTTGAATTGCGAATTATACGCTAAAACCGTAAATCAAGGCCTTGAATGGTATCGCCCTACTAAATGGGGCTTATTTATTAGAAACACATAAAAAGACGCGTGCCTATTTCAGAACAGATCAATGAGAAACAGTTTCATCTATTGACAGTATCTCCCTTGTATTCAATAATATATCGGATCCAGACATTTAATGTTCAATTTTAGCGATATCAATATCGGTTAATAGAATATTAAAATGCAATGCCTCAAATTGTGGCGCCTGTGCTTTATAATCTGCATAAATATAAGTAAATGTATCGTGGTTATCGGTTTCACGGTCGTGTGGGTGACTTGATTTTTGATTTATTGCAAAAAGTTTGATGTCATTGTTCATTATTTTCACATTATAATTCTGACTACCTAAAAGTCATTTGTGTAAAGATTTTAATACAAAAGATATTTTAAAAAGATTTTTGCGAGTCAATGAGGAGCACCATAACTTGAAAAAGTAAGATAACTTGAAATAGAAAAGACTAGCAAAACTTTTTCTAGAAGAACATTGTCCTGTGATAGCTAAGGAAAAATACGTAAATTCTTCAGCCAAAGCACATTCCTATAATCCAAGTGAGAAGGTATTTACAGAACAATGTCCTGGAATGGGCTTTATTATTTATTATACGGAAAACAGAGCAAACTAACCAAAAGTGTCCGCGGCGAGCAGCGGGGAGCAACAAAACTTGGAATAAAGAAAATAGGAAACGTGTGCGAGAGCTTTTGTTGTTATTAATTATGGCGTCTCCAGAAATTTTACGTATTTTCGCATAAAAAGAGGTTCAGTGAAATATCAATTCACTTTAAGAAGGATTATTAAATCCACATTACTTAATTAAAAATGGTTATTATTTGTAGAAGTTGTGATCAGCTAGGTACTGGTACATGGTACACATCGGTTTTTAAGTAGTTATTGCATTATTGGCGTATAAAGTTGAATGTTGGTTTTTAAATAGTAAAACAGCTAAACGCGAACAACAAACTTTCTACAACAAACTAAAATTAAATCCAATTCCAAACTTTCTCTAACTCGGCGGCTCTACAGTTCTCTCTGTGCATCAGAGCGAGATAGTCACGGAAACTAAGAGAGAGGGGAATATCGGAAAGGGAGCCGTGACAGGAAAGCCGGACAAAAAGAGTGGTGTGTACTCGACTCGCCAAAACTCCCTGGGGTTGGACGGAGCTGGATAAACTAAACTAAACCTAGAATTTCTCGTACCTGGGAATTCCGTCTGTGCATATCAGCAAGGAAGCTGCGGTTTTTAAGGACTACCATATAATTCGGACAAAGCTTGTAAAGAAGCTAGGGTATTTTAGGAAGAATTTGTTCTTTTTTGTGTCGTTTCAGAAACCGATTTCAAATATTAGGACTTACAGAAAGCATATTTAGTTAAAAACTAGTTACAAAGTTGAGAGAGATAAGAATGCATGTAATAAGAACATACAAAATAATTAAGTTTTGAAAATATTGTACGATTTGTAAGAAATGTATCGTGATTTATATAAGAAAATACAAAAGGAAACCCGTGAGCGAGCCCGTTGTCCGGCCAGCAGTCATAACGTTAAAGTTTCCCAGCACATATGCCACCGCTTCGCTCCACTCTTTTATTTCTGTTCCATTTCCACTAAGCGAAAGCGACTTTCCACGGTGACTTTTTTCACTGAAAAGCTGCGAGGAATTGTGGTAAAATAATAACAAAAAAGTGAACGAAGAGAAATGGAAATAAAAATTTGCTTTGTCATAAATCATGAAACGCTTCCGCCTGGTTGGTCGCTGTAATACAAAGAAAGTTTGTATCAACGTCACAGGGGTTTTATTGTCCAGAACGGCATAAAGACTGGGTTTAATTATGTATTCGTCTAACAAGTTTATTAATTGCAAATATATCTTATCATACTGCCATGATGTTTAGGGCGGAAAAAACGCTTGCCAAGAAATGGTTGGAGGGAAATAAAAAACGAAAAGACATAAACTGGGCCTACACAATCTGGAACTATGGGGTATTGTGAGTAAAAGGAAGAGCTTAACGCATCGCTCGACACAAATCCCAAGCGGAAAGATTCCATTAAGAAAATCAAAAAAGGTCTCAGTTCACGCGACTATTTTCATTTAGCAAAAACAAGCCATAAATTGTCATCTTAACGAGATTTCTGTTTTTGCAGCATTCGCACCCCGAGCTCAGTTGGTTGGTGACTAGCAGCAATGCTGAGATGGCCTTGTGAGGCGTGGATTATTGCGTCAGCGCCTTAACGCCCCGAGAAATTAGACTGAGTGAGGGCGCTTTTTCAAAGGTCAATAGCGTATTATTTATACACTTTTTTTGTACGTCTGCGAAAGATGTAATATGAACCGTCTGCGAGGATAGTTTTGGCGATGTTTTGCCAGAGACAACTAAATGTAGGTACTGTTATTTACCAGAGTCTTAAGCCTTGTACCTAATTGTTTTAAAAATATTAGAACAGCATTTGCCGAATAGCACGTATTCTGATTCAAGTATGATTGGTCCACCCATACATACATACTATCACGCCTGTATCCCTAATGGGTTAGGCAGAGCGTGAACAACCCAAACAAAGGTCGTTCCGCCACGTCTGACAAGTTTTGAGGGTTGTTTAAGATAGAACTTGATATTGCTGTAGTGACAGGTTGTCAGCCCATCGCCTAAATTACAATACACTGTAACACTCGAGTCCCTTTTGCTGTCCTCTACAGCATGCCCGGGAGGAAGGGCAGCTGGAACATTCTATGTTTTTCTATCTCTCCCAGTCCAGCATGGAAGAAACCCAAACGACTAAAAAAGTAGATGATTATGATCTTAAGAGTTTCACTCTTGTCGGCGTAATGATCGCCAGTCTTCCCTTCTATTGGCACCGTCCTTTAGTTTTCTGTAGGTCCTCATGCCCATCTTCTCATTCAGTTGGTCACAATAGCTTCTTCTTGGTTTTCCTCTCTTTCTTTTGATGTAAAATTCGTTTGATTCGAAGACCGATTGATATAAATACATACCTATCACACAAACATCTAAGCCCTTATAAAATCTTCTGCCTGTGATATAGCAAGTAGCATATTCGCTGCAATAAATAACCACGGCTGCATGCGTTCGCGCGCGGCTGAAGTCCCGACACGCATACACGCATGCGCGGAGCGTGCCAAGCGCGCGCGCAGAGCTAGCTGGATTCTAGATCTAGGACGGTTGAGTTTGAATGTGGGAACTTATTTCATAGATAGTAATAGAATATATATCATTTTGATTATATTTTTTGCGCCCAAGTGTTTTTAAAAAGGCAAGCATTTCTAAAGTCCCAACACGAATACACGTATGCGCGGAGCGTAGCAAGCGCGCGCGCAAGTCTAGCTGGATTCCAGATCTAGGACGTTCGACTGTGAAGAGTTGTGCTGTGGTGGGAAAGTATTTCATACATTTTATTGGCCAACCAAAATGACAATTAATTCTGGAAGTTCCAATTTCCCTACACACATGTCAGATATGTCAAAGGATGTAAAAAACTTGGTTGAAATTTACAGTAGCTTTTAAAACTTGTGTTCGTAAGCCATTATAGATTTTTTCACTAGAGGAAATGTGTGTTTTTTATGGATTTTTTATACCTATATAATTTTCTATACAAATTATTCAGAATTTCTCAGTAATATGATGTAAATACTTCAAAATATTGTTTATTTACCAAAAGAGACTCCACATCAAACCTGACTCAAAGCTCAAACAACAACAAACCAGCTAATACGCAAACTGAACTACATTCAACATTCGAACTTGCGGAATAAACTCCGAATATCATAATTAAAGTGCCGTTCCACAGTTTGGGCCGTCACGTGATACCGTTGCCCAAATTATCCGGGCCTGTGTCATCTTGTCCCAATCCAATATGGCGCCATAAATCCTCGGCAGGGGGAGGGGGATTGGGCGGGGGAACGTCACTCAAACTTTCTCCGTACTCCGTCTTACACTCTCTCGTCTCGACTAGGGGTGGGTACGGATGCCATAGAAATGCGCTTTAGTTTTTTTTGTCTGGTGAAGTGACGCTGTGTGATTTTGTGACTGTGTGAGTGGTTTTAGAGATGTTTGGATTTCAAAAAGTATTTTGCTATCGAATTAAGTACGACTTTGTATTCAAATTTCTAATGAGTTTTTTAATCAAATTCCTATATAAGTATAAATTTAATTTGCTGTCTTACGTGCATCCTTGTCCCTGTTTTACCTACCTACCATTAAAAAAACTATACTGAACCGAAGTTGATGCTGCAGGATTTCCTTAAACCTTGAGTGTGTTAAATGAACCTGCTATATCCTCACAGGCAGGAAACGACCAATTTCTATGAATCCCTAATATAATTATTTGGGGGCGTGATCGATTTTCCCGGTATCGCTGCTGACGTTACATGCCCAGCGGCGCGGTGGTGCGCTTCAAGGAATGCTCAGATAGAGTTCGAGCGGGATGAGTAATCTCTTTTGTTTTTCTAAGAACATGCCGCTGCCGACCGTACGCGATTATCAGCTTGTTTTCCACACTAAGCTTTTAAATTAAAACCAGTTTTAGAAACGCTGGCGTGCTGACGGTACACCGTCGAAACATGTATTGTTTATCTTTATTCGAACTGCTTTTTAATGAAAAGGAGATAAACACTTTTTGAATATTTGGATATGCGACTTCGAGGTTACAGACGAATGAACCTGAATTATTTATAAATTTGAAGAATTCAATTCTCTAGAAATCCTTATCTTTGAACTAAATATTCCAAATTTACATACCTGTTACTTTAATTGATGATCACAAAGTGAAATTTAATTTCAGTACGAGCCTAATATTTAAAATTTCATATTCGGTGAAAGAATTCATGTTGCCTACACTGTCCAAGCTAATGAATGAGTGAGTATGGAAATTGGGGAGTAATTCCCATAATGATCCGGAGTTATAGCGGTTATTTGCATAAGCGTCCGATATCTATGTGTCCATCAACCATTATTGTAATTGGGCACCATAAAACTAAAGTAGCGAGGTAAGTAGGTGTGACCACAGAACGTAAAGCCTATCTAACCGCAAAAATTTGTGTTCAGTTTAAGTTTGTATGCAAATTAGGGCTGTGGTTCGTCAGTTGAGCAAAGTAAGGAGATATATTAGGACGTACAATATTTTGCTTACAATTTTAATGTATAACATTTAAAAGAACCACCACTAAAATTATGAAATGCTGAGAAATTAATTCGACCCCCGTTAAAGGTTAAATCATCACTTTTGAAAAACTATAATGAAATTATCCATTAACTCCAATAAAAATTTTCGTCGTCTAAACTCGCGATAAGTTAAGAAATAAGTGGTCAAACACACAACCTTGATTTTTTTTTTACTAGTGTTCCACTAAAGAAAGGTCTTCCATGTTGGCTTCAGAGCGAGAGAAAAACGTAGAATGTGCCAGCTGCATTTCCTCCTGGACATGCTGTAGAAACCAGATAAGGGATCTGAGGGTTTCAGTATATTGTAATTTAGGCGATGGGCTGACAACCTGTCACTACAGCAATATACCTAAAATCTATCTTAAATAACTCTCGAAACTTTGTCAGCCGTGGCGGAACGACCTTTATTAAGATCGTTTACGCTCTGCCTACCCCATTAGGAATAAAGGTGTGATTATGTGTGTGTGTGTGTGTCCACGAAAAAAATTCCGTCAATAACATGATTGCCTTCGACCTGCAATTTGCTCCCGGTGTCTAAATCAAATTAAGCACTACACAATCCTGTTAGCACTTGCGTGACTAAAGTTCCTTCGGGACTTCAACAAGTCCTTGTCTCTCCCAAAGGCAATAGAAAACAAAAAAAATATTAGTTATAGACTTTCAAAAACCAGTTGGATGTACAATTTGTTTTATTAAGAAATGCGACATTGAAGTCATATCCACCAAAGTGTGCATTATTAAACATGACTTTCAGAATTCAAACGTCGATTTGACACATCTAAATCTTAATAAATTCATCAATTTAGTGTAAAGGACAGCGTCCCACAAACTGATAGCGATTGCTCAGACAATGACACTGAACAACTTCTACCAGGAAATTCTTTCAGAAAGTAAAAAAAAATGGTTTTTCTATACAAATTGATCGAGGTGGACATTTTGTATGGAAAAGCCAATTTTTATTTCCACTGGTATTCATGTCAAGAGAAGCAAACGTACTTAAACTCAAAACTGTATTAGGCAATAATTGTTTTGTCTACATATTATCTCTTTCGTTGAGCACTTCACAAAGGTAAATGACAGACATTAATCATAGTGAAGTATGCAACACGTGAAGACAAAATGAAATCTACAGGTCATATCATAGCCCTGCTGAAAGCTTAGGCGTCAATTTTGTAAGTTAATTTATTGTCAAATTTGATTAAGACCTCCCAGTGGGGATCCTTACATCCTTCAATCCCTTTTAAATCAAATTTAGCACATATCCTATAATCCTTGCATGTCCACAGGTGCTATAGGAGTTCAATACACTGGTCATCTATCACGGCTCACCAGGGGGCGCCTATATTAGAAAACCTTCGTCAGACAACATACGTCTAGTCTCAAGATAATTAAATTTTCTTAGAGACTATCTAGACATAGACACCTGCTTTTAATGTTTGCAACACTAAACCGTAAATTCACGGTAAGCTAATTTCGGCGAGCGTTTTTTTTTACTGTTGCTACGAGCTAGTTTTTTTTACCATCTTGAATAATGTTTTCACATCATCGTCTCGTTTTTTTTTAACATAAAATTCTTTACGAGATATACCTAAACAGATATTTTTAGAATAGAAATTTTAAGTGTAAAACAATATATCATTAAAATTACCAAGCAGTTTTCATTTGCTAATTGGCCTTAAAGAATTCTAATACTCCTTGTTATAATTTAATACCTTGTAAGAACAAAGATATTTTATTTGATTATAAAAATTCTTTACAACACAAGAGCAAAAAAGCTAAACCGTAATTAAAACATTAAAGTCAGTATTTTGTGAATTTTTAGCGCACACAATGCTATTTTTATTTCATACAATATGAAAGAAAGAAAATAATAAATTCGTTTCTTGCAGGACTCGAACCTGTGTCTCTGGAATAAAGTCAGGCGATATTATTATTGACTTTTAATTTCAATCTTAATTTCGATTGGTCAAGCCCTACGTAGTACTTACACTACATGGCTAGATGTCGTTTACGTCGTTATGATGTGTGCATAAGAAAGATTATGATAAATTCGTCACCCCCGCTACCGTTTCTGTAGCTCAGTTGGTAGAGTAATGAACCGGCATTCCAGAGACGCAGGTTCGAATCTTGCCAGAAACAAATTTATTATTTTCTTTCTTTTATATTATATTAAAGTTAGTAACTAGTATTGGTAAATTTGTCTGCAGTATTTTAATATACATAAGTACCCAGTTTTGATTTAAGTTTTAACCTCAGCTAGGCCAAGAAAAATTATCTATTAGTGTATCTTTATTTAATTTACTAACAAGCAATAGCTACTCAAGTATCAAATAGAGTCCACCGAACTTTTTCCAATTCGTGTCCCCTATCCCATCACTAGTTAAATGCTTAAAACTTGGCAATCCCCGTTGACTTTACAAGAGTCACAGTAAGTTTAGGATCATGTGGTCGAAGGTTCGTTTCGGGTTTAGGACGATTAATTATGCAAACAAAACTACCCCATTGTGACTTTGCGCAAAATGCCTGTTTGGACATCTTGCGTAATGTGCTCTAAATAGAATTGTCCCATTTGGTCGATTTTTTGTTTTAAAATGTGGTCGGGTAATTTACGTCCTGTAGAGCGATGATGAATATGCTTTTAAAGATTTTGAAGGTCGTTCTTTTTTATTAATATTAAGCATCAGTAAAACATAGACGTAACCGAACTGAGGTAGGTATATGCGTATATATATATTTTATTTATAGGTACTACTTATCACAGTACACTGTTAACGTAAACTAACAGCTTACGATCTGATAATAATCGGATGATAGCATGGTAGCCATTTTTATTCAATAGAATCATCTTCTACCTACTCTGCAGATCAGATCATCTGAAAAGCAGCTGGCACATTCTATGTTTTTCTCTTGCTCCCAGTCCAGCATGTAAGAAGTCTCCAACATTGTTCCCCAAAATGAAGTTATTATGACGGTATCAAAGTGTGTTCGTCTGTGCGTATCATCCAATTCACTATAGCCCGCTTGTTCCACAAGTAATTTATGTGGGCAGTAAAAATATGATTATCTCGACCCGACCGTATTGACTCGTCTCGTCACTCAGCTCTACGGGACTTTTATGGCCTCATTTGGACAATTTGAGGGCACTTCCTTGAACCATGACCACGTTTACAATTCCCTTATAAAACTTCTAAACTAACCATCTGTTCCCGCTAAACAAGGCCCGATGGAATCCGAGCTTTTAGAATTTTTCAAATTACTTTTGTTACGTTGCGTTCGAATTTCGTCAACAATGTAAAAGCTGGTCGTAAAGTTTATGGCTGTTGTGACGAGTCGTGTGAATTCTTTATGGCCAGTTACAACAAAGTATTTTATGGTATCACTTTTGAAATTAATGCATTTAAACACGTTTTATTTGTTTATAGTTTTAAATTTAGAAGATAGCGGTTTCTGAATAGAAGCGAAGCTACGAAACTGCGGAGAAACGCAAGAGGTGGCGGCGTTATAGAAAAAAAGACCTAATATCTCAAATGTCAAAATGTGACATTGAGTGATTTGTAGCTAAGCTCCGCCTGTCCTGTGTTTCAAACATCACCGCTCGGAGCAGACAGCTGAGCGCTAAGCTTTGCAGGGGAGCAACCGAGCTGCATACACCTGTCTCATTCCTACTCGTGTTTTTTTCCTATCTCCATCCCACACGAATAATACTCTCCTATTCTATAAACAGCACTACCTATTACACGGTATGTCTTACCTGAGAGCTTTTGTGTAGAAGTTCACCGCTTTTTCTCGATGCAGTTTGTTTCTTAAAGCATTTTGTGAGAAACGCATTGCACAAGGGATTTCGCGGAGTTGTACAATATTGCATTACAACAGTTTTCAATAATTTCCTTTTCTATACCCGGTCTCATGGTGAGTCTGCTGTCATGTTAAATAGGATATTGTGTTTGATGTTTCCTCTATATTGTAGAATTTATAAGTGATAGTAAATAAATACAAACCTAATGTTATCGACAGGTGATGGACATATTCAATGGGTATGTACCTGAAAAGATAAAAAGAAATGGTTAACATCATATTCTTATAAAATGTATTTCTATATTTTTTTGTATTATTATGGCTTGGCAACATGACCATCAGCCTAAAAGAAAACTCAAAAAAAACATATCTTTTCTAAAACTTAAAATTACATATAATTTCTAATTAAATTAGGCAAACACAAGGGGCAAACATGTAACAAAAACTACCATGGAGGCAAGGAGGCCCCCAACTACTTATTTACATTACAATTAAAATATTAAATTTGGAACCTTTTAAAAAAAGTGTGTTTTGCAAAATAAACTAAACTGTCATGCTCAACTTTGAAAGTTAATAAACAAATCTTAAGTTCAATAAATACATTGTAACAGAACTAATCTAACAATACAAAGAAGCAGTAGCCCAAACTCAAGATAAAGTCATCAAAGAACACGCACAAACACATTTACAGTACATACTTGTATCTAATTCTTAATTGCTCTACGCATCTGTTTTTAATGAATACTCGTCTATGTGTATGAAGGCCCTTGCATCTAAGATATATGGCTGCCTTGTGGTGTCAAATGTTCTCATCCACTTACATTAACGTTGTATGAAGTATTTAATTACATAAAATAGTGGCAAATAAGCTAACGGTCCCGCCTAATAGCAAACGGAGGAAAGCTTTTAATTTACTCCGCAGCTCATAAATCGCAAAAAAACCATTGCAATCGAATCACAGTCAAAACATGAGATCCAACAAATATGAGCATTCCTTATTGTAATGTACTAGAATATACCGAGTGGACAGCGTCCCGCAAACTGATAGGGGTTGCTCAGTCAACGATACTGAACAACTTCCACCGAGAAATCCTTTCAGGAAGTTATTACAAAAGTTGGAGTTTCCATACAAAATGTCTACTTCGATCAGAGAATATGTCTGATAGAGCCAACCAATTATTCTTTTCACTTCCTGAAAGAATTTCCTGTTGGAAGTTGTTCAGTGTCGTTGACTGAGCAACCACTATCAGTTTGCGGGACGCTGTCCCTTACACCCCGTATATTTTTTCCTTTAAAATTCTACATAGCTCTGCACTCACTGTCATGGTAGCCAAATATTTTTTGATCTATCTATCATACTACCTAATGATGTTATGTAAAGTAAACCCACAATGTCAATGTAAAGTGGGACAGCTTGAAGGACCAGTGGCTTATTCAGATAAAGTTTGACCGTTTATTGAAGTTTTGATTGACTTGAAGGGTTTTGATCCACTTAAAGGGTCTAGTGTAGTGTAGCCATAGTTGGTTGGTTATTTTATTGATTAACTTAAAGTATTGCTTGATAAACTGTTTATTTCGAAACATTTTCTAAACTGATTGCTGCTGTTACAATTTTCGTTCGTTTAAAAAGATTTTGTTGTTTCACTAGCTATGTTCTTTTTCTGATATCCAAGAAAATTTACATCAAATAATTAATTATGTTCTCACTCGCAATAATAATTATTTGGCTCAAAATCACTTCATTAACACAAATATGACATGTTTCTCTTTAAAAACTTCTCACATCATTCCCTACCACAAAATTTCCTTACAAAAACTCTTAGTTCTCATATTAGCGTTGACAAAAGCCGGTGGCGAGCAGTTTGCCCTAATGCGATGTTATCTGGCCAAAGGACTGGCGGCGTCTTTACCACTTAAAGCGGGACTATTTATACTCTGTGGCAACGTCTGAGGGAGCTCGCTTGATAAAGTTGGAAGTTGAACCGTTTTGATTGGGACTCAGTAGTGAGACAGGGGAAAAGGGCATTTGATCGTGGTTTAGAACAAAAAGTATCTGAGTTTCGGCTACGATGGTCTAGATATTATGTAATAATACCACTCAAAGCGGGACTCTTATACTCTGTGGAAACGTCTGAGGAAGCTCGGTTGATAAAGTTGGAAGTTGAACTGTTTTGATTGGGACACAGTAGTGAGACAGGGGCAAAAGGGCATTTGTTTCTGGTTTAAAAAAATATAATGCTTAAGTTTGGTCTAGGTATTTATATTACCACTTAAAACGGGACTATTATACTATGTGGCAACATCTGAGGGAGTTCGGTTGACAAAGTTTGGAGTTAAACGGTTTTCATTGGGACTCTGTACCTCACTACAGACTCACAATCAAAACCGTAGAGACAAGGCAGGGTGAATGGGGAATACATAGGACACTTGGTTCTGGTCAATAAAAAAATATCTAAGTTCGAACTACATTTGTAGTTAGTGAATAAAGGTTTTTTAATCCCTCATATGAATTTTATTCTACATCAGTCATATAAAATATCGAAAAACATTACAATATACAAGTTGTTACATATTCGATTTTGGAAGAAAAGTTTCAACAAAGTTGGCAAATTAGAAAGAAAAGCAATTTAACTATCCAACTCGCTTTGGTAGGTACAGGCTAGCACGAAATTCAAGAAACAAAAAAAAGGGCTCGGTTCAATTCCAAAAAACATTCTACATAGAACCGCTGATGTCAATAAACTCTTTACTATTGAACGAAACATGGCATTATTCACGAGTAACAAAAAGTATGACATAAAAAACAATTCTTTTTTCAAAGAATTACCCGACATTTCTGACCATTTCCCTTGCTCTTCCTTGCAACCAAAATAATGATGCTGGCTTAGAAAGGCAGCTAAAACAAATGGTCAGCAATTTACCGGGATAACCTCTTGAAATTGGTTGGTTAGCCGGTGTTGTGACTAATAGAAAAGCTGAATAGACTGTACATTGACAGAAAGGAGCGACCATCGCCTTGTGTGGTATTTGAGAAATTATTAATGGGAAGCACTTCCTTAGTACGTGTAGAGAAACTTTAATATTAATTTGTTAATTAGTTGTTTACTTTCAGATTCCCGTGTGATAAGTTTAAAGTTACTACACATAAAATTCTTTAGTTGAGACTATTTTTCGTTATAACTTGTATGAATAGCAATGAAAACAAAAAAGATTTGAAAGAGTCTTTCCTATTTTATACTGAAGAAAATATCGCCAATAACTGACGTGCTAATACTGTCGATAAACATCTACAAAACATAGTAATTTAAGGCTCGACCAACACCAGGAGTCTGATCAGTTTATTCCGCAAATAACAAGTTGCATGGCAGCTAAGTGTCGAGTAACCCTCGGGGGTCGGTTCTACCATGCTCCAGAAACCATTGTTGTACTTTTCTTTTCTTTTTTCGTTAATTTGATCTCATCTCACCGTGTTGTCTCAATAATGATTGGAAGGATCTATATTTTAGATTCACTTTTCAATTATTCCTATTGAGAGTTGTTAATTAACCAGCTGCTACTTTTCTTAAACTTGCACAGAACTACGATAGATTTTAGTCAGTCGCAGTTTTGGCGATGAGCTTTAAATTTGTCTACCGCATGCACACATTCTACTTGAAATACACTCATAACTTGTTTGCTTTGTTTACCGTGATAGCAATAGGGGTGTAAAATTATAAGTGGATGTTATGTAAAAAAAACGGACGGAAGCGCAGTTTTAGGAGCACGGTAGAACAACTTCCCTCGAGCTGGGTATCGGATAGCGTAGGAAGAGAGGGCGGGAAACGGGACGCGGGTGTGCGGCCGCCTTTACGAGTAGTATGCGGTAAGTGTGCGCTAAGCTTTATAAAGCTATTTATAAGAGTGTAACGTAAGACTGCACTTGCTAGAAGTTTATTTTTTATTTTTACTTAGGCATTATTTGTTCATTTAGGTAAAATGTAGAATACTACTAAGTTTATAAGGGCGTAAAAGGTGCAACAAATGACAAAATTTATGTCACAATATTATTCTATCGATTAAAAAAATAATAAGATCATTACATTCTAATTTTCTGCCAAAATAATTACTACTATTTCTAACATACCTATCTGACTTACAAACGTCCTTCATACAGTTTTTTTTTTGGAATCCGTGCTGCTGACTGAAGTTGATTGTTTTATGCGGTAAGTCCGCCCACTTCCTAACTTGTTATAAACGTATGATGGTCTTTCGCAATACAATATAAACGAGGTGCTTTTAAAATTGGCACTGTTCTTCAAAAGGCTCTTTGGAAGGTCAAAGAAGGGATATGGTTGAAAAATTATAATAATGCTTTCACCTTGTTATTTAATTTGATCGAATCTACAAGTTCAATATTTTTTTTCTTATATAAATAAATATATATAATTTGAAGTAAACCGTTTTTTTATCAGAGATTACTATTTTTTCAATAACTATAGGTACTTATTAATTTTCGTGCTGTGTAGGGCACGTTTAGCCGTCGGTCCCGGTCGCTGTCTTTGATAGTGGTCGTTACTCAAACCATGTCAGAAGCCTGATAGTTGTGCTAGTAGGCGGTTTAAAAACTCTGACACCAGGGTTCATCGGGTCGATAGACTCGATACCCACTCGACAGAAGAAGATTGAATTTTGCTATGTAGTTTGTAGTAGAACTAGGATCAGTACATAAAGCTTTTATTTACATTTTTTCAAATAGCTGTATAATATTTATACAAAAAATATTGTATTTTGTGCTTGCAAAGCTTACTTGCAATTTCCGGTCACTTTAAAAAAGTAAAGTTATTTCACTCCTTGCAGGAAATTCACATGGAATTTTAAAATTCAATTTTATCGAAAGGTGTAAGTTTGCAACACATTAAGTTTAATTAAGTGCTCGATACGTTAAGTAAACTTAATAGCCCATTCTCTTGTTATTTTTTTTGCTTCTAAGGAAGCCATTTTAAATGGTAACATTAAGTTTAGTAGGTAAGTTCGTGTTGTAAACAGTAATCCTGATATTTGTACTTAGTAAATTATAAGACCTACTTTTATGCCTATTTATTTTAAATAGGGCTGAAGCTACTTTTCTTCCTTGGTGTTCTATAAAACACAGTAAATAAACACAAGAGCTCGGATATATTGGCATGCTGGCAACTAACAACTTGTATAGTGTAGGTACCGTGGCGACCGAGGGGGGGAAGCAATTATTTTATCTCATAGAAACAACCAGATTTTCTTGTGTAGTATATTTTGCAATTATAACAACCTACTCCAACTTCGATCAGAACAAGAGTGGATGGTAGCCCGTCGTCGGGCTCCAGTCAATATCGAAAATGATTCAAAAATGGAATTAATGTAATTTCAGCCATTCCTACAAAAGAGTCAAGAGTATCCACTCTTACAGTACCTATCTTCATTTATTTTGCATTCAGTAATCTATACCAACTTCTTTTGCTGCCTATAAACTGCTTTTCTTTCTTCTTCTGATAAGTTGCAAAATAAAAAAGAAAGCAAAGTATACCTAACTACAGCAAAATATAACTCTAAAAAAACTTTCATTTCATTTGTGATTAAATCAGCTTTTATACAGACGTTGACTTGAAATTTGATGTACGTGGGACACTCAGAAAGTTTTGCGACACTAAAAAAAATTGTTCTACAGGTACATATATTTTTATTAAATCTTTTCAAAGTACTCTCCACCAGCCTCTATACAAAGATTCATGCGTCTGAACCAGTTTTCAAAACACTTTTTCCAGTCCGCCGTAGACACCTCGTATACAGCCTGCTCGAACGCAGCCAGCGCATCTTCCGGCGACGAAAATTGTATCCCCTTGAGCTGATTTTTTATTTTTGGAAATAAAAAGAAGTCACACGGTGCTAGATCAGGGCTGTAAGGAGGGTGACCCAGGAGTTTGACTGGTGTGCTGTCCAGGAAGTCCCTCGTTTTGAGCGCGGTGTGTGCAGGCGCATTGTCGTGGTGGAGCAGTAGTCCGCGGAGCCCTGTGTTTGGTCGCTTGTTGCTCACAACAGAAAAAAACTTCTGGTAAACATTTGGTAGTATACCATTCGTCGTTAATGCTTCTTTGATCTCGTAAGGGAATTGAGGCCAAGTGGCCAGTCAAATTAAAAAAAACTGGCGATCAAAATCTTCCCCCCGCTTCGTGATCGCTTCACTTTGGTAGGCGTTGGTTCATTTTGAAACACCCAAACTGTCGACTGGCGCTTGTTTTCTGGATCGTATTGATAAATCCAGGACTCATCACCTGTTACGATGTCGTAAACACGCCGAGACGAGCATGCTTCAAATTTGTTCAGCATATCACGGCACCATTCCACCCGGGCCTGCTTCTGAGCGTCGGTGAGGTAGTGCGGCACCCAGCGCGATACTATCCTCCTCACGCGAAGATGTAGAATCTCATGAACGCTTCCCGATCCAATCTTTAATATGTGCTGAATCTCCTGATATGTAATTCGCCTATTATCTTGGATTAAATTTTTCACTGCTAGCACGTTTTCTTCCGTAATAGCCGTCAAAGGGCGACCGCTTCTTTCTTCATCCCCCAAGGTTGGTCGACCGCGCCTAAATTCGTTATACCAACGATACACGGTTGCCTTGGAGGGGCTTTCATCCATAAATGCCATTTGAAGTCTATCGAACGATTCATCCGGTTTCAGGCGACACTTGAAATCGTAAAAAATCATAGCTCTAAAATGTTCCCGGCGCAGATCCATTTTTCAGTAACACACGATACTTTGAATTGGCTCGCAAAAAAAGTGGAGGGAAATTTTGAAAATGGAACACACATATTTTTACTTACAAGTAATCATATTTCAAAAAAGATTCTAACCGGCCAGTCTGCCATATATAAAAACTATTTATCGCAATACTTTCTGAGTGGCCTGGTATTTTCGACTTTTATGAAAATTTGACTATTTTGCCATCGTATTTTTGCTCCACATACTTTTTAATATTCAATTATTTTATATATTTAATTTATACTTAGCCCACACAGCACGTTTCCAACTGTACACGCATCACGTGGTTCGTGCGTGTGTACCCGCCCCGCCCTCTCCTTGTAGTACTATGTAGAAACAATATAGAAAATTGCATTTGATATTAGGCGGCCCCCTCGGCAATCTATTTTAATGTAATTGTTGGTTTCCATCAAAATTGGACCGGCCTGGACGTGCGTGACGGGTGGTGAAGGAAGGAAAAAATGGGTTTGGCAGTTTTGGGTGCCCTGATAAGATTCGTTAAGAAATATGTATACGAAAAAAAACTGATAATATCAGGTTTTCCGTTTTTTTTATCGGGTCGTTTTTTTGTCACCCTACAGTCTAGGTAGGTACTTGACAATAGAGAAAAATAATTATTTCCTTAAAGCAAGTACTATAAGATCTATGTTAAACTTACAAAAAAAGTTGTTAGTTAGTTACTCAGAACTTTTTTGGTCCGAATATGCTACCCGGAATTTTGTATTCGTTTTATTGTTACAACTAAACAACAAAATAGTGTACAGATGGAGTACCATTCATGGACGCTCTACAAAGTCTATTTTCTAAATCGTAGTACAGGAACTTCGTAAAGCTCTAAGCAAGGAGTCAAATAACTTCAGAACAGTTCCTTTGAATCCCAACTGCTTGCTATGTAGAAAAATGCGCAGTCTTAATTTCCGTGCGGTGCCGAAAATGTACCTATTAGTAAACGATTTCTCTATTAATGAGGCATATTTTTAAAACTTCGTAAATCTCTTAAGGCGAGTAACTAAGTAAAGAACAATTTCTTTGAATCCAGTTCGTAAGTCCCAACAGCTTGCTATGCACGAAAGTCCGTGGTCTTAACGCCTACGAAATAACCCCAAATTAAATTTTCTATATGAGTAAAGTCTATTTTCGAAACTGATGTAGGTAGGTATAAGAACTTCGCAAAGCTCTAAGCAAAGGCTACTAGTTGAGTTGAGTAACTAAAGAACAGTTTCTTTGAATCCAGCTCGCAAATCCCAACTGCTTGCTATGCAGGGACGCGCCCGGTCTGATTTCCTTGCGCTCTCGGCACCCGAAATATTATAGTGGGTTTAACGCCTACAAAATAACCCCAGATCAAATTCTCTATATTCGTAAAGTCTATATTCAAAAACGTAGTAGGTAGGTACAAAAACTTCTCAAACCTCTAAGCAAAGGCGAGTAACTAAAGAACAGTTTCTTTGAATCCAGCTCGCAAATCCCAACTGCTTGCTATGCAGGGACGCGCTCGGTCTGATTTCCTTGCGCTCTCGGCACCCGAAATGTATTAGTAGATTTAACGCCTACGAAATAACCCCAGATCGAATGTGGTGCGAGTAGAATTCTCTATTAGTAAGGTTCATAATAAAATTAGGTTAGTTCTTTTGTGGATTCTTCTTCTGTTGTGTGGGTTGAGAGTCGATCGACCCGATGAACCTAAGTGTCCGAGATTTTAAACCGCCTTGTGACACAGCTTTAGGCCTCTGACATGATTTGTGTTACGGCCACTTTCCAATATAGCGACTGGGACCGACGGTTCAACGTACCCTCCGAAGCACGGAATCCTTTTTCTTGTCGGACAATCAGGTAATTCAGCCTGCACTGGCCTAACTAAACTGGGGAAAGTCTCACAAAGTGATAAGTGAACAAATATTAAATAACTAACTAACTTAGATAAGTGAACAAATATTAAATAACAAGGAGGGACCTTGGGAATCGTACACCGGACTTCCGGATCGTAAGCCCATGGCTCAAACCATTAGACCAGAGAACCTTTTTTTATGTGGCAGAAACGGATATTATTGTGACGTTGATGCTTTGTCTACTCTTTTGGGAATGTAGATGTGATTTTATGTAAGTTTGTAGCTCTATTAACTTGTCGGGTAAAAGAGGCGTATTTTGTGTCCGACTGTACTTCGTAGCAAAGACCTACGAAATTGCTACGGATTATGGTATACAATGAATTTATCTTATTTACATGTGAAGGAAATTGACATAGCGGGTTGATGTATCAAAGACCCGTATTAATAAACAGCACTTGAGACTGACAACTAGTTTGAGTTTATGTCAGAAATGTCATTTCAATACATTATGACCTGTCAAATCCATACTTGCTCACAATCTCGAGATCGCTTTATACATACGGGCCTAAAATACCTATAAAAGACAATATCGTAAAGGATTATAAAATGGACCTTAATATTTCGAAATAAAATCGAAATGAAGCAAGAATATTGCAATTTAAACGATATCCATAGAAATGTCTCATTATTAAATGTGTCAATGGCTCTAGGACGGTCAGAAACTAGCAATAAGCATAGAAAACACCAAAAACATCGCAACAAACCACATTTTATGTTATTTTTATTGTTCATAAAATTCTACGTGCTGTGTTGGCTCTGTTAGTCAACATTTAGACACTTTACGACTAGAATGTCTAATTTATAGGTAAAAGTATGTTCTACTAAGCTAGTCGGCTTTTAGAGTCATAAAAAAATCGCATGTTTTATAACAGCAATTAAAATATTTGTGATACCTAACAAATTGAATGATATCTCTATCAAATTGGTCGTAAAATATTTTATGTTGTGCAATTAAATAATATGGCTACCTACTGGTTTTACTTAGGATTTGGCGATAAAAATAATATAATCATAATTAATGTGACTATAAATGTCTGGATATAATGCTAAATAAGTTAAGTTATGTACTCATATCAAATTAATTAAAAGTACTTTCTAGTCGTAGTTCAACAAGGTTTGTGGTTTAGTCACGCAAACAGTAAACAAATGTGACATGAAAACAGACATTTTTTAAAATTCCCATGAGGATACGAAAACTAGGAAAGTTTGACATATTAGCTTTAAATAGAATTCGAAATTTGAAATCGTGACAGATTAAAATAAAGTTCGTCATGGCACCCGGTTTTTAAATAACTAGCTACAGAAAATGCAGTAAAATTTTATGTGCCCGAACGCGTTAAAATATGTTTTTTTACTGCGTTTAATTTCAACATCAAATTATTGTTTTTACGCCTAGTGAATGTTACTTCAAGATAATAAATAACATAAACCTACTTTAACTACACATATCGTACTACTCTCTTTATCTTAGCCCATAAAAGAAAAAAAGTTCAAACAAACACCTAATTAAATCTAAAGCGTGCAATAAAAAAATCAACAGTTAGTGGTATCTTGAAGAGACGAGATTCCAAGGGCAGGGAAACCCCTCTTCGGCCATAAACTCGAGTTTTACGAGCGCGGTACGAGCGAACCCAGTACCCAGTACAATATTTGTAAGGGCCGGATTCCACTTGCGAGGATGGAATTCGATTCGAAATGATGTATTAAGAGAGTTAAAATGTACATCTTGATGATAAAAATGAAATACTTATTGTTTTAGTAAGTACAATACATGCTCAGTCAACGAAACTGGACAACTTTCACCAGGAAATTCATTCAGGAGATGAAAAACGAAATTGACCTTCCCGTACAAAATGACCACCTCAAACTGACAATTTATATGAAAACCCATTTTTCTTTCCACTTCCTGATAAAAATCATGCTGATAGTTGTTCAGTTTTGTTGAGCGACCCCTATCAGTTCGCGGGACACTGTCTCTTACACACAGTATTTTATACAATCTGGGAATAAGAATGTCAAACAAATATTACAGAACTAGAAATTGCATTTTATAATGGCTACCTTAAATTTTCATGGCCATCGGTTCGTTAAGAGTTCGTTATTTCGGAGGGTAAATAAAACGCAATACTTAATTGAGTAGCATTGAATGTTAGTTCAAAATTGAAACTAGCTGCCGAGATTAAGTTTTTTTTTGCTGGACATTCATATTTATATCGCCATTGCTTTGAAACCATACCAATGGACTCCCACCTTTACAAAACCGTTACACTAACCTTAATTGGGGCATTCAGATTATGGGCCTTTATTACGATTTTTTTATGGCCTCCTTTAAGATTAGCCGCGATTTTGACACTGATGATGTTTATGAGGTTAGGGAGTGGAACAGCTTGGCTCCTGTGTAACTAGCTATTAATTCAGATCAAAATCTAGATTGATCCAAGATCTTTTATGAAAATGTCATTAGGAAAAGAACATTTGTAATACCATGGTGTTTTTTATCTAATATATTTTATAACGAGTTGGATCAATTTCAGCTAGATTTGAAATGAAAAAAATTTAAGCGTTCCCAAGTAATCTTCTGTTTTTGACGAAACCATTTTGATGAGATTTATACCGTAGAAAATTGTACGTGTTTTTGGAAGATTTCTTTTTCCAATCTAGACACGCGAATTTTTTATAATACCTACCCGTTTTACTCTTCACATTTATACTCTTCTACCGTTACTATTTACGCATATTTTGCGTGCTCACACACATTTTGATTATGATTGAAAAATGACGATTAAAGTATGGAAGCACCTGTGCAGAAGCGATATGCTATAAAAATTTACTTTTACCGTTGGGGCTACTATTACGCATTTCACGGATGCCAAATTGGTTTTCAATTTCTTTTTTTATCTGGACAAATTCATATCTTGGTGCCTCAGTTAGCAGAAATCATTTATCTTTTCCGACATGCGACTTTTACGAAAAATATAAAAAATATTCATCCAGCTTCGATATATTTTTTGTGAAATTATTTTTGTTTAAAGTTGTTTATGACAGTTTGGGAATTGTTTTTGTGAAGATTGACAATGATATTTCTATGACACTGTGAAGTAGAAATACTACTTATTGGATTTCATGTCAATGCAGATAAAAGTTGAAATAAATAACAACATGGCAGCTGTCATCAGAATAGAAAAAAAACACAGCTTTGCACAATTTGCTGGTATCGCTATCCGACTACGCAATATCACTAGTTTTTGCATGTCGCCGGGACGCGTAAATTCGAAACGCCTGATTCTGGCGTCCACCAGTATTTTAATTACTCGTTTCGCGAATGATTTATACCGTCAGCATTCGCGAATGACACTCGTTTCTGTTGCGGCTTATTCCAGGGTCGGTTTTTTGTATGGAAAAATATTGAATTGTTACCGTAGTTAAAAAAAACCTTCGATTATTTTATCAGTTAAAGAACAAGCTACCTAGTTACGACAACCTCTTTTTTTCAAAAATGTATATGACATAGTATAACTATGATAAAACGTTTAATTCTTCTACGACATGTTAAGTAAAATTCTTTTAAAAGCGTGCAAAATCCGAGAACATTTCGAAAGTGTCTCGGATTATGGAAGTCGTTAAGAAATTTTGGAAGTTTAGACACGGTCCGAGAGGAAATTGGACAAGAAAATAAAAATAAAACAACTCCAACGAGGTCATGGTTTCTTCTCGAAGGCGAGAACATCAGTTGCCTCACCAAAGTCCAGATACCTTGTTATACTTGCTCTACATGCATTTTTAATTTTAGATCTATATTTATGATAATTTCATTGTGACAATAAAACTTCCTTTAAGCCGTTTATAATAGTTTTGCAACACAATTAAATAAGTACCTATTACATAGTGCAAATATACGATTAGAAACAGGTATATGTAATTTAGCCCATAAATAGCATAATATAAGTGACTTGTATTATCCTTTAATAGAGCTTATAAAAATTAAATCATCAGATGGTAATGGAGAGGCACCGCAAGAAGATATGAAAATAGTATAATGTAAGGGACGTTTAATATCCTTTTTATAGACTTTATTTAAAAATATTACTAACCTGTTTTGCATAACTTAAGCTCATTTAAGTAACAAATTATTCAAACACGTGATAACATAAATTTAAATAAGACTAATAAATCGATCGATTTGTAAATTTATCGAAGCTAATATTGGCTTGTAAGCATCAACTAAGATGCAAATCGCCACACATTCTTTTTAATACCAAGGTGCGTCTCGCTTTCTCTCGGCCACCCTTGCAACAATACCTCTCAAATACCAAAGTGTCTTAAGTGTTGTTCACGAAATATCGTGCACAAAAACAAAATAATGCTTTGCGCAACTCTATTCACGTACTAGCGGCCATTGTTGTAGTTTTTGGGCATTTCGTAACATAATGCATCATACCGTTAGGCCCACGCGTCGAAAAAGAAAAAATAGTCTAGTTTCTTTTGTGACATTCAGAACAAAAGTTTTAATATGATTTACTGGTCTTTTACTCTTTATGCGGCTGATTATTTTAAGACTTTTTGTGAGTTGCAAACATGCTTTAAGCTCGTGCTTTTTAAAAAAAAAAAAGATTCAATGCTTAATACCGTTGACAGTATCTTTTTCGGACGTCCATTGTTAAAAAATAGATGAGACGCAACTAGACAAAAGCGTCAGAAACACATTGTTTTAAATATAATTAGTAGAATTAAGTCTTGTACATGTCAGCATGTGGTACCCAATTTTTCACGGTTTCTATGAGAACCTAAAGACAATGAAAATAAGTTATTAAAAAATTAAGCTTA
The DNA here is from genome assembly GCA_949820665.1 of Scrobipalpa costella. Lineage (NCBI taxonomy): Eukaryota > Metazoa > Arthropoda > Insecta > Lepidoptera > Gelechiidae > Scrobipalpa > Scrobipalpa costella. The sequence continues at coordinate 16,954,207 of OX463296.1, read as the reverse complement.
GGGTCGTGCTCGCAATGCTGCAGCTAAAAGAAAATTTATTCGAGTTTATCTTAAACTGTTCTACGTCAAGTTCATTGTTTATTTTGTACAAGAGATAGTGTAATTTTTCTTTTTTTCAACAGCAGAGTGAAATTCCCATGAGTCAAGTACATCGCTAATGAAACATTTAGCTGCAAATTAGGCAATGTGTATGTGAGAATTTGAATGACTATACGTTTTACTGATTCGGAATCTCTGCGGTGTCCCCGCTATTGCCCAAATAGTGTTAGTTTTGTAATTTATTGCCATTGAATAGAAAAGCATGGCTTCCGCTCTACAGGAAATGTACAAACAGAATTGAGTACAAAACTAGATATGTAAATCAGTAAAAACTTAACCTAAAAGTTGATGTTAAGCAATTTATTAAATGGGCTAACGCTTATCGATACTCGTGTGAACATAAATCAAACTTTCGGCGCCTGTATGAGCGCATTCATTGAATACTGGCCACTGCTAAGTTTCATGGCTAAATTCAAAACAATTGCCGCGTTCGATCGGCGTTCGTTCTAAATTTAAATTGTTAGGCGCGGGACAAACAATTTGCGGATTGCGCGCGAAGTCTTGTCGACCAGTGGCTGCATCGCATTCGCAAGTGATTTAGGAGTTTGCTACCGGGCTTAAATCATAGCGGTGTCGTCTTTGACTCGGCGTCGTATGTTTTTTGCATTAGCGCCTTTGAAAAGTGGCCGTTCAAGGAATCGCTTTTCCTGGTCGCGGAAAGTGCTTTCTTCAATCCTTATTTACTCAATAAAAAAACACAAAAAGTTTTGTATTTTCAGTATCTAATGCAAGGCTCCTCGTTGTTTGTACCAAATGTTTACAGTAGCTAAATGGAGTAGGTAAATATTGTGATCGGTTTTCAACGTTCAATTTGGATGTTTACTTACTTAGGTATATTATCTTATACCTATAATAATTATAACTAACAAGCTGAGTAGCAGTGATTTTCAATGCTGTTTCATCCAAAGCCACTTTTAGCGACGAAAATATTGAGATAGAACGAGTTAGAAGACTCGTTTAGAATTTGCGAAGTCATTGCTTGAGGACAAGATGTAAACATTGCGTATTTTTTAAGGTGTTAGCGTTGAAGTTATCTAAATATTTTTACTGCTGTCTTAGTATTATAGCTTACCTGTAATCTAGTCTTGGTTATCTTAAGCGGTATGAACAGCAGCGGTCTTGTTTCAGCGCCTTAAACTACAATCACATTGAATTCATACAAAACTGACCCTGTATTTTATTCGTACGTACTCTAAACTAGACGCTACCGTGCTACTATATTACATTATTTTGTACTTTATTAAAAAATACTAAGTTTTCTTTATTTATTAACTACTACAGAAGATATTTTACAATTTTGTACTAATGAAAAACGAAACACGGAAATCTATGTAATGGTCCAGGTAAGAGGAGGATTTGTCGAACTTATTCAGTTTCGTGGATGGCCGCGCGGTTCAGACAGAGATCGCGGTTTGTCGCGCGGGCGAGCGGCGGCGGCGTCTGTCGCGGCGTGCAGCGGGCATGCTGGCGGCAACTGCGACTGTTGCGGGCGCCTGGGCCGCGCGCGGCACACTGCCGCCGCCGCCGCGACGCCGCCCTGCCGCCCGGCCGCCCGACAACCGCCCCCGCGCTAGACGCCGCCCGATTAAAAATTCTTCCCAAACTTTGTTCGGGATAGCCCCAACTTGGTAAATGGTTTCCGAACGCTTTCTTTTGGGGTGGCTAAGGATGTCGCGGTGAGCTTTTGTCTTAGGCTTACAGTCTCTAGGTATATAAGACTAATACATAAGGAGTTTCAGCTGTATAACTTCACAGTAAACAAACTAAAATTTGAGAAACTTACTAAGATGTAAAATCTTGATTACAAAATCATAGACTGCACCTTTTCAATACACAGCTACCTCTGTTACTACGATTGCTACGACGTAGTTAAGTATTAATAATAATAAAGTTCCCATATCTCATCTCTATTACCTACTTACCTACCTAAATACGCAATATATCTGTAAGTAGATAGGTATAAGTAGATGGCAGTATATGCGTTTATCGTAAACAGTAAGCTAGTAGGTACGTATAGAAAGGATATCAATTTCCGCTTTGGTTGCACACAGTAATCAAGCGGTGTAGAAGCTACATTAAGTAATTATTTCTAGTCGAAGCGCTTTATTAGATTGTCATTATTTCTATCTTTAGCTATAACTATTTTTTTTTAAATAGCAAGGTGTTTTACCCACAATAAAAGCCTGTAAGTTTATTCACCCTTTAAGTTCATTAACATTCAGTAAAGCATTTATAAAACGCGCTGAAATCTCGATAAGATAGCACTGGTTGGCACGTAACTTAGTTCCGAACGGAAAACTACGTAAATGTTAGAAAATAGTTAGAAATGCGTACGGCGGACTATGGCCCCCGCTACTTAAGTGCTGGCCGGATTAGAAAGGGGTGCTATTAATAGGACGGGCTTAGATTTTATATTTTGATTAAAAACATTGAGTGTTACTTTTTTTTTTCCTGGACATAGGTACTGTAAAAACCAGTGCAGTAGGTACATAATATTAGACAACGGAGTGACAAATCTAATTACTCACTCCTACGACTCACTCATATTTAAATTTTGTAGGATGTGGTGACGATTTTATAAAGTTTCTGGCCGTTGTAGAAATATTCCCAGTAGTGTTGCCCTCTTAAAGATGTGTAATATAGGAGTTTCATAATTGAGCTGAATATAATAAATTATTGTAAATAGTGCACGAATAGAAAATTCATAGGCACGGTTAATAGACGACTGGAGTGACAAGTCAATTGGTAGTATTACGCAACTTCTTATAATAATTCAATTGAAATTTTCAATATAATTACACATTTGTACATTGATAATACTGCGGAAGTAACTAACTTTTATGATAAAACGCACTATACTATTAGTCTAAATGAACTATTTGTCTTGTCTATGATTAATTAATTTGATTTATTTATGGGTGACCTTTAATCAATAATTAATAACTTATTAATTATTATTGTAATAACTGTTTATTGTACACCATAGTTTTCAAATTATGTTACACAAGGAGCACCCACACTAGAAGTACAACTTATTTTTGCAAAAAGAAATAACATTAAGCAATTTAATAGATGACTGCGTTTAAATTTTTTTGTTCTTCTACTTTACCTATGAATACGGCTACGCAGGCAAAAGCCATCTATATATTTTTTTTTACAGATGATGATTCTACTATGTACTTATTTATTTATTTCGTGTTCTACCTATAGATACTGCCCCGCGGGTACCAAAAGATCCAATACATTAGGAATGACAACAATAAGAAATGACTACAGTTGATGATGGTTATTTTTTTAAATAATTTTGAGCTCTACCTATGCATACTACTCCGAAGGCTATTATCTACAAGGTCACAAAAGACCCAATACATAAGGAATGACAAGAAGAAATTATTTCAGTTGATTATAGTTATATTTTTTTATATAATTTCGTGCTCTACCTATGAATACGGCCCCGCGGGCTACCACCTACGGGCTCACAAAAGACCCCTCTAATCGACCCACCCCTCCCGCGCCCGGAAAAGCGTGACGACCCACAAATATAATTTTAGGTACAACTTTCCCTCGATCGCTTTGCATATAGATACAGATTTGGGTAGTGTGAATTTATGTAGCTGATCATTGTTTTAAATGTTTTACGACTTGTAAATCAGAATTGTTGGAGCGAAAGAATTTAAATTAGTGCTAAACGAATTACTTGATGTTTTAAAGTTCATATCAGTTTGTTGTCATTAAAAAGTTACAAGAAGACCACCCGGAAGGTTCAAGTAAAGTACCTATAACACCTGCCTCTCAAGTAAGTAGTTTTACGGTTGTAAATTAAAAAGTACAAGTGCAATAGTAATGAAAATTACTCAGGCTCGTATTTATAAAGACATCTCAAGATTGAGAGCAAAATTAAGTATGGATTTGACAGTTTATTTTGTACTGAAATGACATTTCTGATACTTACTCAAACTCGCTGTCAGTCTCAAGTGCTGTTTATAAATATGGGCCTAGGTCGTAAACAACTTTTTTGTTTATATTTGATCCACATTCCCAAAGAAAGTCCCTAATTCAAAGTATTCAAATTCCACGATAACGGGTCGTCCAAGTCATTACGCGCGGCGCGTCATTGTCCGCCACTCACAAAATCCGGACACTTTTTAATTTATTTCGTTCACAAAAAGCTTTTTGCTGTTTTATTTCCATTTCAACGGCGACTTGCGCTGTAGCGGGATCTCTATTTTTATTTATTCCACTCTCCGATTTTTTGGTCCTCTTTTTCAATTTCGCTGCGATCGACGCGGAGGCTGTGGAACGCAGACGGCTGCAGAGTTTAAAGTGCACCAAGTTAGGCACCCTCTTTGAAGTGTCACACTGACAGCTGTCAAGTTTTGCATTAGCAGTCTAGACTTGCGGAACCGGTAATAGTACATCACGAGGCCGAAAAAAACAATTTAAGGTCAAGTAAATTTGGAAGGCCGAAACGCAGTCGAGCTCTTGTTTTGCGAGGAAACAATATATTGTGTATTGACACTTAAAAAACAAACATCAAACTTGCGATTCTTCCATAATATTTTGACATTTAAGATTCGCATGGCGCCTTTGACAGGCGCATTAAAAAGTTGTAAAATTCAGCCTTAAAATAATCAAGAATGTGAGCTAAAAATCACCATTAAGATATACTAGTGTGTCCTTATAGACTTCGTGAAGCGGTAGTTAATTTAATTGTTGTCGTTTGGAGAAATTGCTGGCGTCTGCAAATATGAGGACCGAATAGTGTGAATGTATTTTTTTTTAATATGTGAGCTGTCATACACCATCAATATTATTATTATATAGTGACTGTGGGAGTAACCTTACTTTTTCTGGTACCAGTGCCAACTTCTGCATTAAGTCTTTTTTTTTAAACTTAAGATTTAAAAGCAAAAATGAAATCTTTAGAATTGAATAGGTATAGAGGACTATAGATGCCACATAGGAATGTGGCATCAAAATATGGATGCAAAATTCTTTACTACAGTAAATTTACAAATACCTATTGCCAATTAGCTATCTTAAGATACTTTACTCACGTAACGATATCCTTAAGCAAATTTGGTCTACCTAATACTAAGCGTTCATTTCCTATCTTTATAAACAAGCCCTTACATTTAAATAGAATCAGTCTCAGTGTTTTCCTTCAGGGAAACAATTGTAATTGTTTTTTATTTGCATATGATCCCATTGTCCATTCGTTAGATTATAGGGAAAAATACAGCAAGAAACGTCTGCAATCGATACGTTTGCGTGATAGCAACGTTCGAGGAAGCTTTTTGCAAATTAGACTGTTTTTTTCTTGGGAAGTAGATGTCTAGATTGGAACACTCTCGATATTGGTTTGGATTGTTTTGAGCAGGTAGGTAGAAAAGGAAAATCTGTAAACTCAGGTACTATTTAGCTAAAAGCTCTTATAATAAGGCTACATCAAAATTGGATCACATAGAGTATTTGTTTTTATTTGAAGACGTTTAATTATGGAACGATAATATTTTATCGTTCCTACTAAGTAAGCATTATAAGAATAAGGTCAAATTGTCACAAACTAGTACGCCGATAAAATCAGTGACTGAATTATGTAGTAAAAAAAAACAATTATTTATATGGTAAAAATTTGCATTGTCGGTATGTCTGACGTGGACTCTGACGTCAGATGCATGCAAAAGTTGACGAGTGTGACGGTATCAACCAGTGCAGCTTTATGCACAAACTGTTTTATACGATGAGGTTACATGACACGAACAAAATAAGTAAAAGTAATATGAACTAATCTTTAATCAAATCTCTATGTACGTCAAACAGATTAGGGCCCGTATTTAAAAAGTGATCTCAAGCTTGAGAACAGTACTAAGTATGGATTTGACAGGTCATTATGTACTGAAATGTCATTTCTAATACGAACTCAAACTCGCTGTCAGTTTAAAAACCTGATTATAAACACCTACGACCCTAGGTCTTTGACATTTTAAGACGAATTTAATAGAAATAATGTCACAAAAATACTCATATTAGTCATCAGCATCACAACACCGAGGTTTATCATTTTTCTGTCGTTTTTCTGTTGAAAATTATGGGATAAAGTCAAGCGAATGACGATGATTCTGCTAAAAAAAAACAAAAAAAGAAAAGAAAATTAAGAACCAGACCCATAAAACAACACAAGAAGTGTAGGTAGATTGAATGCCACTAAAATCAACACTTAAGAAATCAACAAATTTGTATTAAATTTTATTGTCGTCATTCATTCAAATCAACGCCATGTAACTCTTACGCGAAATATTTATTGATACCAACCAAGCCGAAACCAGTCAATGAATATGTATGGAAATAAATGTATGTTTAAATATATGTATGGAAGCAGGTGGCCTCAGCATGATTAACCGAGTGCCGCCAACGATTTTTGATCAAACATCGATAAATCGATGGATCGCTTATCGATATAAGTGCGGGCCCTATATCGATAAAAGTATCGAGCTAATCGAATGATAGCGAATCGATTAATTGCTTTTGAGCGACGACGTAATTTTAATTGGTGACTGAAGGGTAGGTTCGGTGCATTAATATTGAGGTGCATTAATTTGTGTGATAGATTTGTATTTTGAAATTGAACAAAAATGGTGCTACCTTAGCTTGATAATTTTGTACCAACACCTTATCGAAATCATACATATACATACATACATACTTATAGTCACGCCCCTATCCCTAATGGGGTAGGCAGAGCGTAAACGACCCAAACAAAGGTCGTTCCGCCACGTCTGACAAAGTTTTGAGGGTTATTTAAGATAGATTTGTAGGTATATTGCTGTAGTGACAGGTTAACAGCCCATCGCCTAAATTGCAATATACAGAAACCCTCGGATCTCTTAGCTGGTTATTACAGCATGCCCGGGAGGAAATGAAGCTAGCACATTCTATGTTTTTCTTTAACTCCCAGTTCAGCATGGAAGAAAATTAGTATGTGAAAAATTTTTTTATGTACTGGCATATAGACGTTAAGTTCTACTGGCTTCAAAAATCATGTTTCTTAATATGTCGAAACAAATTCGTAGACTATAGAAATGTCCATTGACTACTGACCCATATTTTTCTCAAATTGCTTACAAAGTAACGACCATAAACTAGATCTATAAATCCATCTGGCCAGCTAATCCACGATTAATTAAAGAAACTTGTCTCTCCAAGTCACTTGGTATTGTGTAACAGTTCCTAAATAACAGTTACGTATCCGTTTCGAAGTATTCGAATTTCGAACGTGTTGGGCGCACGTGGCCGACAGGACAGGTTATGTTTTGTACCGGAATTCCTTTTTTAAACCACTTTGGTATTGTAATATCCTTGGAGGTATTGGAAGAATTCAGATAAAAAACATACTATGAAGTAAAATAACTTTTAGCATAATGAAAAAATACTATAAGTGAAATAAATTACATTAATTTTATTAAAACTTAATTCAAATCTCTAAAATTCATCTTTGCCAAAATTATTTAAAGTAATAGAATGCTCCAAATTGTAGCAAAATGAAAGCAAAATGTATACAATTATATATTCTTAAAATAAAACCAAACTGAATGCACAGATTAATTAATATGTATCAGAGACTGCAGACTAATTATATCGCCCAGTATGTCCAGCCATTTAAATTCGAGATAAGTAATTTGATTGACGGTTGTGCAAAAGAGATAGAAAGATAATGTCAATTTCACTTATATTTAATAGGTGATTATTAATCTTGAGATGATCTGAGGTGTTAAGTGTAATTATAAGTAAACTACGTAATTATTGCAGTGGTGTGGTTTACTGATAAATAAATTGCTAGTAACTTCTAATGTTATAGGAGGCTATAAATGGCTTATTTTGTAACTAAATATGAGCATATCGTTAAATTTCGCTTTATAGAACATATTGTAAGTATACATTTTCATACATAACTTCCATGCTGGCCTGGGAGCGGGAGAAAAACATAGAATGTGCCAGCTGCATTTCCTCCCGGGCATGCTGTAAAAACCAGCTAAGGGATACGAGGGTTTCAGTATATTGTAAGTTAGGCGATGGGCTGACAACCTGTCACTACAGCAATATACCTACAAATCTATCTTAAATAACCGTCAAAAGTTTGTCAGACGTGGCGGAACGACTATTGCTTAGGTCGTTTACGCTCTGCCTACCCCATTAGGGATAAAGGCGTGATTATATGTATGTATGTATGTACATTTTCATACTTCTTCTTCTACTTCTCAATTCAATGGCTTTAAATCCTTGACGCCTAGAACGTGGCCACATCAACAGCCTTTTGGTTGGCGTCAAACAGGTCCTCCTGCGTGCAGGTCGCAGGAGAAATGGGGCACGACAATAAGTGTGACATATGTAGTATTTTCTTCCATGCTGGACTGAGAGATATAGAGAAACATAGTATGTTCCAGCTGCTCTTCCTCCCGGGCATGCTGTAGAAGTCAGCAAAAGGGATTCGAGGGTTACAGTGTATTGTAATTTAGGCGTTGGGCTGACAACCTGTCACTACAGCAATACAAATCATTACAATCTAAAATTTGCCCTCAATTTTTGTCAGACGTGGCGAAAGCGCCTGTTACGAGGCGTTTTACGCTCTGCCTACCCCGTAAGGGATGAAGGCGTGATTTTATGTATGTGTGTATGTAGATAGTATGGCGCCACACTCGCACTTGTCGTCCTTAGTGAAGCCCTACCTCTTCCTGAGTTCTTTACATCTACCGACTCCTGACCGAAGTCTGTTTAACGCCTTCCAAATGGACCATGAAAGGTCGTGTCCTGATTTCTCAGGTGCAGCAAGGGTTATTGGAGGCGAACTTTTGCGACCACAGCTGCTCTCTGGTTTTAGATGGGTCCTGCTTAAGAGGTTCGGTGTTTCGAGAAAAGCTTCGTTGACTTCGTCACACGTTGCGAATCATAAGAACCAGTTCTACTTATTTACATTTCCTAAAACCATCTAGTATGAATCGTTGACGCGTTGAGCTTTATGCCCATATAGCGGATGCCTGCTGTCGTCTTCTTGTTTAAATTTTTCGATGGAATAAGCATCTAGACGCCGATCAGTCGGGGGTGTTATTCCAGCTAGGGAGTATGGATAGCTTAGAGGTATTGGTTTAAGCGTACCTGTGAGCACCCGGCAGGATTCGTTGTTTTCATACTAACATATAATTTTAATAAATAAGAATGAATTGATAATAATTCAGTCAAAATAAGTATGATTGCATGCGTTCATTTTTTTTCATAATAATATCGTATTTCATCGTTTCTCTCTCGTATTTTTGATCTTTCTATTTGTAATTAGTTATCTGGTTAAAATTCAGAACTATAAACCTGTTCTTACCTTAATAAACGTACAGTTTACTGTAAGCTTCCATGCATGTTGAGCTCAACGTTTATTTGCTCCATGTTTTAATGTTTTGCCTAACAGACACAATAAATCATAAGAACCAGTTCTACTTATTTACATTTCCTAAAACCGTCTAGTATGATTCCCACGCTACACTGACCGCCAGAATTATCTAGGAATATCACACGTTTATAACGCAAAGTATCAAAACATGTTATAAGCCGGAGAATATCTGAATCCGGTATCTAGAGCATAAAGTTACATGTCTAGCCCGCGTTTAGTACCAGTTATTCAAATTTAAAATTTAAGAAGAATAATTAAAGTAATACCGAAATATTATTTGAATTTAGAATCAAGTCTACGAGATTTTATTGCTTTTCTGATATATTTTTGATTCAAAACAATGATTTGTTGAAACGGTCTATCCAGCCAGTGTCTCGAGCGGCCATACTTCTTTTTTACTTTTCACTCAAAAACTCGTAGAACCCAAGTTCATAATTTGAACTTGGTAAGGTGCGTTCGGAAACCCTCCCGGGGCGCGTTCCATAAATTTGCATCGCTAATTCAGCCGATGCGTATCGTGCTAACGTTAGCAGTGATTGTGATAGAGATAGTTGGAAAAAATACTGCCTATCTTATTTATCTAGTCAGTTGCTGTTGAGTGGTTTACGTTTGGAAGGAATTTTAGGGAATTCCCTACTAGAAAAAGTATAACTTATTGCCGCCATTTATAGGAAAACAGTAGAGTTTAGAAAGAAAATTCTAACCATGTAGAGGTATTTTTTTTAACTAAAGTATTTCCAACTCAGTTTTAAACAAAGTTTCATGTCTTTTTATTTACAAACAAAAAAATACTCGATACCCACTCGACAGAAGAAGATTTAAAAACACATTTCAAAAATGAATGATACGTGTTGGAAAATTAGTTAAATTACAAGAAATTTCAATATGTTGTTATCTCATAACTAAAACATATTTTAAAAACAAGATCTTCGGTTAAAAGACATGATACTTTGTTTACCTTTATGAGTTGGAAACAGTATTAGTACAGATATAATGTTTTTTTTTTTCAATAGACCGTCTTTTACAGCGTTCTTATATTGCAAGGTATGACAAACTTCTAAGAGTCAAAAAGAATTTAAGAAAATTTACCTAAAAATGTTAAAAGATGTTTCAGAAGGGTGTTTTAAAAAAAAACCCTTACCAATTTTAATGAGGACTGTTTTAAGTGAAAGTTAGACGACGATACGCGACTTATTTCTGATTTTTCGTTTCAGATTGCTTAAATAGACTGAAATTTATGTTCCGTCGGAGTGCTATTTCCGTCGACGGGTTTGACTTAAGATTTATTTCAATTTGAAACAACCCAGGACAGAAAGTCTAAAGGAAAATTTTAATTGGATTATTAACTCATTCCGCTATTGTATGACTCAGCTTTATAGAAATGGAAATCTTATAAATCATTATTAAGTTTGTTGTTTGAGCAAAATTGGGGAATTCGGTGCGACGTATTTAAGAAATTGGCTTCGTTTCACAGTTTGCGTTAATTTCAGTAGAAATAGGGTTAATTACATATTGAACTTCGTTCATAGTAACCTTGTTTGATAAATCTGAATAAATTATGAAGATCTGAATTCAATTAAATCAACTTACAAACACTAAAATTATGATCAAAATATGACATAAATATCTATGGTATACTTACTTAGCTTTGTCAGTACTAAATTCAATCAAAAGAAAACCTTTTTCTACTCTTGTAAGGAAAGCCAATATAAGCACCTACCTACTTCTATCTTACATAGTAAATGTTAGATAAGTGGGTACCTACTTATAACAGCATTAGAGCCGCCACCCGCCCAGACCGACACAAATCTTTTCTTCCTTTTGCCTGGAAAGTGCAAGGGAGCGAAAACAGAACTACGGACTGCCAGCGCCGCAGACACCTGAGGGAACTAATTGTTTTTCTATTTTTGAAAAGAAAAAAATAAGAAAATGGTTTCTTAATATATTTTTTTTTAAATAGAAGAAATGCATTTAATTCCAGCCAGCTCGTTTAAATTTTTAAATATCGAATACGCGCAGATTAATAAAAAAATACAGAGACAATACTCCGAGGCCGTTTAAAACAAAATAAATTCGGTCCTCCCGTAAAGCTTTCGACACTCCCCGACGTTCACAGAATACGACACGAACTGACGTAAATCACACAAAGTTTAGAAAAAAACGTCGAAATAAAGAGCTCACGTGAAAGTTCAGAAATATCAGCGGTGAATATAATTATGTGAGTGAACACCCGCTGGTTTCCGCACTTCTACATGCCTTACTATTTGATAACTGTTCATCTGTTTCTTTTTTTTATTACTCGATCTCAAGTCACTCGGCGAGTTTTTGGGCCGTATTTATAACGGCTATAAAGTTTTATGTAAGCATCAATATGGTAGAAGTGCTTTTCTACTTATTGAAATGATGTTTCTCATTATACACTATCATTTTAGATTATTATTTTTCTTGTTTTACTTTTCAGTTCTTTTTTGTTTTTATGAAATAATTTCCGTCTTTTTGAATAATGAGATCGAAAATTGTTGTGGTTAAATTCGAGTTTTTATAGTAAAACATTAGAAAGAGGGATTCTTTGCGTAGTTATAAATAAAAGATAACTCTAAAGTTCTACCTACCGAGCGTCTCCTCTCTGTGAATTGCAAATATTAACCCTCTCAAGTAAACGCATGATAAAATATAAGTTTAGGATCGTTCTAAAGTTTCAGAGACTTTTTCATATAGGTATTTTTACTTAAGAAAATAAATCAGTTTCTTATTTGAATAACTTTAATATAAAGCAGACATTCGCTAAAATCACTTATTCTACCTACGTTTATATTAGTAAAATTTCCTAAAACCAGCATAAAATTGTATAAATTAATTACCATCGTCAGTTTGACCGGATTCAAACAATAGTGTTTATAACGTTCCGATGGTTATCGTGGTTGTATAGCAATTAAAGTGATAATTAAAATAAGAAGGCTCTCCCAAAACTGGCTGTAAAACGAACGCGCCACTACATCAATAAAATCTTTATTGCGCGCACAGTGTAGTGATAACGGCAGAAGAACCCTATCATATTCTGTGTTTTATTAGTTTAAAAAAAAAACGTAACAAATAAAATGAAAAACAAAACAGAAGTTACTGGTTTACTATTTAGCAAATTATTTAATTTTATCGAACAAAGTTCATCTTATTTTTTGATAATAATTACCTAAGCTGAAATTAGATATAAACACAGACTACTATTTTTTAAATATTATTTGAATATTTTCATTAGTAATTAATTACTAAGTTATTGGTTTGCTATATGCGTAGAGGTCTCTGCTTTGTTGACTACTCTATGTGATTCATAAAATCCTAGACGATCCAGATCATAAAGTCATGCTAACTCGGTTTTGAACAACATTTCCACCTCGATGATTTTCAAAATGTTACTGTTTTCCATCCTTTCACTTGCAAATTATTATGTACATATTTATAAAGATTTCTGACCTACACGAGCGAACGCATTTTTATTTAAAGAAATATATTTTTTTGTTTCAATTTAACAGCAAAACTTTTCTTTTCCTTTCCAGCCAGCAGCAAAGAAGTTTGAAAAATCACATTCGAAATTCGAAACACATTTAAAACGCAGACGTTTTTAAACCATTTGCTAAAAGCTTCACAAGTTTTCTCTCTCAAGAAAAACGCGTTGGACTCGCAGGACGGCAAAGGCAATAGACTTTAGGTTCTCTGAGACTAAAGTTAAATATCCATTTAAATCTTCGACGCTAGGAGGGTCCCGGGGGAACGCAACTCTGGTAGCAGAAAACAGCGCTTTATTTTGTTACGCTTGGTTTAAAAATGTTAACATTGTAAGATGTTTTTTGATAACTTTAAAACTTATTTTGATCAACAAGTTTTGATATTTTAAGAAGTATTTTTTAAGACGACATGCGAATATTTACATATTTGTTTGTAGAGATAAAGACGAGGTAGTCATTGATAGACTTCTTGAAGATAAGAAACTAATTACAAAATATTTTTTGCAGGTGCCTAATCAGAAATCAATCTAAATTCAGCGCGTCCATCGCTAAATTGCCAACTCGGCTCAAAGAAAGCGCATCAAGCGACAGCGAGCGATACTCACCTACCTAACAGTACATAGCTTCGTCGACGACGGCACTAAATCAATACGAGCCATCACGCCCCCTCCCACCGCCACCCCTCACCCGCTTCAAGCCGCTGCTTTCCCGCCGAAAGCAGCCACCACCCTTGAAAAGCTCGTGAGCTGAGCTCCTACTTCTGTTCGGCTTTTGTGGAGGTGTAGCTCGAACGAGACGTCTTGGGATTTGCCGGTGAGCGGCCCGATTGACAGTTCGAAATTTGAAATCAACTCTATTCTGTTTTCAAGCTAAGTTCCAAAAAAAGGTTATCTTATACCACCACGCATTGAATGCGCCTGAAATTTGTAATTTTTAAGATCTACTGAGATAAAATAATGTATGAATGAAAGTAATTATTTTAAATTAATTGAAACTTTTTTGCAGAACCGAGTACCTACACTATATTATTTATCTTCCAAGTTAACCAAACTAATTAATTTTAAATTCGTACAAAAGAAATTACAATTGCAAATAGACTAGGATTTTTTTTGTGGCAAAACCGTTTTTTGTTAACTTTCCGGTGTATTTACATACGTACATATAATCACGCCCTTATCCTTAATGGGGTAGGCAGGGCAAAAACAACCTAAACAAAGGTCGTTCCGACACGTCTAACAAAGTTTTGAGGATTATAGATAGATTTGTAGGTATATTGCTGTAGTGACCGGTTGTCAACCCATCGCCTAAATTGCAATATACTGAAACCCTCGGATCCCTTAGCTGGTTTTTACGGCATGCCCGGGAGGAAATGCAGCTGGCACATTCTATGTTTTTTTCTCGCTCCCAGTCCAGCATGTATTTACATTAATACGCTAATATAAACATTTAACAAAACAATGCATGGAAGATATCATGTTATTACCGCTTTTTGTTGATGATATGTGGGTAATTAATTAGATAATCAATTTGCAAAAGCATTAAGTCGTTGCGGTCGGACTATAATTATCCGTAATGTTTCTACTAAGCGACTGTATAAATCAAACATGCGACGCTATTGTTCGATTCATGTTAGATTGATAAGGTTATTCCCAAGTGTGAACGAGACAGATATCCATTCATTGCTTCTATTCATAAGTGTATAAGCAAAACAACTCGAGTAAACTTGACCGATCACAAAAATCACAATCGCTCTTCTAATAACCTAAGGGCTAGTATGTGAAAATGTAGAGATAAAATATTTTCGTTGGAAAAATATTCATAAAAGTGAGAGAGCGGTGGAGTTTTCTTGTAAAATTCAGCTTATACTATGCAAGCTCAGTGGAAGACCATCAAAAAGTTTTTGCGCGATTTTACAGTCAGAAAACGATTTTCGTTCTATTTACATAACGTTTTAACCCTCTCTCAAGTTCTTGTTTTTGAAACGTTCAATCCATTAACTCTCACTTTTGTTATATCCCTTTCTGTTATTTGAATACTTATTCTGCGTTTAAATTCTTTTATATTTTATATCCTTGCGGTTATGTTCGATAGATTAGAGCATATTTGGGGGTATTTTTAAGTTCTAAAATTAAAATAAATTGTACATTGAGGTTCAAAATGTTTCTTAATCTCTATTTTCTTTTATTAATTCTATCGTTCGTCACTAATCAAGTAATTTAATTTAAAATACCTCTTTCGTATGTCGTTACAGGTGGAAAGTTGCGTACATACCTGAAAAATGAAAAGGGAATGTTAATGAAAATAAAAGCGATTTTTGCACGACAGATTAATTCCTTCCATGCTAGCCTGGGAGCGAGAGAAAATTATAGAATGTGCCAGCTGCATTTCCTCCCGGCATGCTGTAAAAACCAGTTAAGGGATCCGAGGGTTTCAATATATTGCAATTTAGGCGATGGGCTGACAACTAACAAATAACCCTTAAAACCTTGTCAGACGTGGCGGAACGACCTTTGTTTAGGTCGTTTATGCTCTGCCTACCCCGTTAGGGATTGAGGCGTGATTATATGTATATATGTATGTAGATTGATTTTACGCGGATTTTAAGTGGTTAATAGCTAGTGTAGGTAGATAAGGTTAAGATTGTATGTAGGACGTATGTATGCTTATATCTTAAAAACTACGCAACGGATTTAAATCCGTTTTTATAATAGATAGATGATTCAAAAGTAAGGTTTATAAGTATAATACATGCAAAACACTGATAAGGTGATAAGCCGTGCGAAGCCGATGTATAATTTTACTTGATAAACTCAGCTCAAAACTATCCCAGATTCAAAATTTTTAATGGGCCCGTTCCTGCGACAGGCAATAATGAAATAAGCGCAGGACAAATATAATAAATCTTGCGCGAGACGCGAGGGCGGCACGGCGACTTCCTCCTTCGATATTTGAATTTAATTTAGCGCTTTCATTGTCCCTTTTGTCAATCCGAATGATTTTTTTGAAATAAGAACGCTTTTGTTTTAAAAAGTTTGCATTTATTTTTCACTTCTGGTTCAAAAACTGTTCTCTACTCAATCAAGCATTTTTTATCAATGTTCTCTATTTTATACTAACAACATTTTTGAAATAAGAACACTTTACTAAAAAGAAAATTTTAAATTATTAGTTCAGAAGCTAATAAAATAATCAACCTTTTTTTATCGATCAACCGATGTTGTCGTTTACTAAGTTATGTAAAATATTGATAAATACTGAATATTATTTCATAATGGCCGTCATCCATTTACTTACAAGGGATGTCGTTGAAATTACGGCCTTGTAGAATTATCGTGATGAATGTACGATAAGTGCACGTTACATGTTACTGGCCACACAAATTGGTTGTAAAGTATTAAAAAAATGAATTTTGTTGTCCATTTTCTGACGTTGATGAAATGCTAAAAGATCTTAATATACCTTAATAGTATATGGTAAGCGAATTTTCGACTTGATTCAAGAATGTTAAAGTACTTACCGACAAAAAATAATGTAACAAACAAAGCATCAAAATTGATCGAAACTTAGATTAAAATATGCCTCAGGAAAAGCAAAATTTTCAAACCACGCACACAAAGTTCAATGACCTTCTAAAATTCTCTAGAACCGAACGGTTTATAAATGGGTCGAAAAAGAATGTAGTGTTTTTAGTGGCCAGTATTATACGGAGCGTCGTTCGGGGGCCGATCGTGTTTCGCGTGTTTACATCCAGGATTATCAACCGCTTTAGCACACGGTCTAAAATGTAAGGCGGAAGCACAGTGAGAGCTGGTGAGGGAAGAAGTTTTTGTATGGGTGGTCTGGGTCTTTTGTTTTAATGTATTTTCTATTATTCTCACTCACTATTTATTAAACAGGTTCACATTTGTGTAATATCGAAAGACTTATGTTTGTAAAAAACTTTTTTTTGTTTTTTTTTGTTTGTTTATTTAAAAGTACCATATTTAATTAAAAACCTTGATTTAAGCTTTTACTCAATGAATAAATCTTATTTCCATGGGGGAAATTGCGTATTGAAAGACTGTTCCAACTTATTTATTAGGTATATGTCTATCTTGTATATGTTTTTTATCAAGAAGTTTCAAGAAATATTTTCAGATTAAAATTTGTAGTTTGTCTTGTAAATTTCAACACAGAATTTGCTCTCACTGCGCCCTCAACTTTAAAAACCTTAGCCGTCCGGCGATGATAATCAGATTCCGAGCTACATATCTATACACATCAGCCTGTGTATAATATATAGCACAGTTTTAAACTCTCGTCGGGTAGATAGTCCAAATCGTGACCACACTAGAACAAGGTATGTTATAATTACGTTAGATTACACGGAGATTAGTCGCGCGTTGGTAATCATAGTCTGGGTGGTTTAAATTAAACTTTTTAAAATAGATTAAAAGAGAACGTGGTTGTTTTTTTATAACTTTGCGAGGGAAAATGTAGATGAGATATGGATTACCTAAAGTTTGTATAGGTACTAAAAGTAGCAATAAGAATTTTGGCCATAAACGTACCTAAGTAAAGGGCGTTGATATTTAAAAATATAAAAAATAAAAAAATAAAAATCCATGCTGGACTGGGAGAGATAGAAAAACATAGAATGTTCCAGCTGCCCTTCCTCCCGAGCATGCTGTAGAAGTCAGCAAAAGGGATTCGAGGGTTACAGTGTATTGTAATTTAGGCGATGGGCTGACAACCTGTCACTACAGCAATACAAATCATTACACTCTAAAATTTGCCCTCAATTTTTGTCACACGTGGCGAAACAGGCGCTTACGAGGCGTTTTACGCTCTGCCTACCCCGTAAGGGATAAAGGCGTGATTTTATGTATGTATGTTCAGTACTGGATCATTACCACGTGTTTTAAAGGTTGTACTCGTAGCTACCAGAAGAACCTACACCATGGCGGCAGATCTCTATCCGATATAGAGACCACTTATGCGCATAAGTGGTCTCTATGCTCGCAACATTTTCTTCCATGCTGGGCTGGGAGAGATAGAAAAACATAGAATGTTCCAGCTGCCCTTCCTCCCGGGCATGCTGTAGAAGACAGCAAAAGGGACTCGAGGGTTACAGTGTATTGTAATTTAGGCGATGGGCTGACAACCTGTCACTACACATTAGCAATACACATTACAATCTAAAATTGCCCTCAATTTTTGTCAGATGCGGCGAAAGCGCCTTTTACGAGGCGTTTAACGCTCTGCCTACCCCGTAAGGGATAAAGGCGTGATTTTATGTATGTATGTATGCTCCCAACACGGAATAAGTCATTTTCACAATGGTTTAGTCAACCCGTGTTCACCTTTTATTATACATACATACATATAATCACGCCTTTATCCCTAATGGGGTAGGCAGAGCGTAATCGTGAGAGATGTGTGACATTATGTTGTTAACTGTACTTTTCGCTCTTTCTATGTAAACTTAAAAAATGGGATCAGTTAACGAAAACAAAATCATATTTATTTTACGATTCATAAAGTCATTCCGCAGGACCAGATAATTGCGGGTTCAGTTGACGAATAATTCTCAAATCTACAAATTCAAAATGGCACTATAAGTTCACACAAGTGACATCAGGAAGAGGTAAGGCGGGATCCGACCAGCGGTGATGAGGTGACATGTCACGCTGTTATTATTAGATTTCAATATTTTTGAAGAAATAATATAAAAAGCAATAATCATCATCAGCAAGTTATGGCCAGTGGACTCATTAACTATTATTTCACTAAACTTAGTATGATCTCAAAGATTTGCTTCCAACATTAATAATCTCCAAATTCAAAATGGCACTGTAAGTTCACACGAGTGACGTCGGGAGGTGCGGCGGGATCCGGCAAGCGGTGATGGGGTGACACACGCTGTTATTATTAGTTTTTTGTCCCCACCCCACCACACTCTCCCCTCCGCCGCGCCGCCATTCCTCGCGTTAGAAACTTTTTGTGCACTTTTTGTGGACGAGATACGGCGACGCCGCTTTTTGTTGCTCTCCCATTGGCAGGATATTGTGAAATTTGATTTAAGCTTACTTTGATTGATTGTCTTTTCGAACGGAGTTCACTTAGCAAGCGGATAAGGTGACGTCACTGGTTTTGTTTTGAAACTTTTACGATTAGTTTCACTTGAATCATTTTCAGTCACCGGTTATTAAACACTCACTCAAAAGCTCGTAAAATAATCACTTTACGATGTCTGCGACCACAAAACTAATATATTACGCTAAACGCGACGGAAAGACTTAAAATTGTATTTATTAAGTATTTATTAACAACTTTTAACATACTTTTAAATCGACTTCATTCTGTTATTACGCAAACCAGTCAATGAAATACTGCCCTAAATCAACGAGTGTAGGTATAAAACAATGATTGAGACCAATTTTTTTTTTAACATACACGTGAATTTAAATTTCGGGTGGCCACACCGCGCACCTTTACCCGATGCTCGTGAATTAGAAACTAAAGTCACTCACAAAAGTTGCGAACGATGCGTAAGGTAGCGGAGACCTTGAGGGACCTTTGTTTATAAACAAAAGTGTTATGCAAGGCTATAAATGGTGGATGGTGTAAAGAATCGGGTTTTATGGTCGCATTATATGGACGGGGCGAGATAAAGCGGTTGTTTTGGCTCGTAAATAAAACTGCAACAGGTATGCCAACGGGACTCCACAATCACGCTTACGCTTTCACTTTCGCTTATTATCTTCGCACATTGATCTTTTTCTGTAAACAATTTTGTTTAGGATTCCGAATTTAAATGCTTTTGCCGGTTTGGATGTCTCTTTTATTAAAGTTTCATGGGTCTTTTCTTTTTACGAAAGGACAGCTTGCGATTGTGTTTCTGTTGCAATATTTACAGGTTAAATGATATATTAAAAATATTTTCCAAAAAAGATATCCGAGTAATTATTCCTGGCTAAAAAATATTCTCTCGTCTACTAAGGGTATAATCAAGGTGTTACCAATTTTAAAAAGACAACACGTTTACCCTTCATTATATTTTTTATTTGCATCAGATTTTATGAGAAATTCAACTTTTTCATTAAAATTGTGTACCCGACTATACTATACTCCATTTCGACCTAATCAAGAAACTCCGCAGTGGACCCACCTACAAACTAGTAATTGAAGAGTAGTATGAATAATATTGGGCGGTCGTCACGCAGCCGAATCGATACGTAATTATAGAGTGAAAACGTACCCCTCATAAATATTATATCCAGTGAGAGTAGGGTTGCCACCCTGAAGTCAAAAAGCCGGATGTTCTGTCCAGTTTTCGGAAATTTGGGTACATTGGTAGAACACCCTGATACATATACATACATAATAATCGCGCCCAATGGGGTAGGCAGAGCGTAATGGGCCTAAACAAAGGTCGTTCCGCTACGTCTGAAAAAAAATTAGGGTTATTTATGCCCAGGAGGAACTACAGCTGGCAAATTGAATGTTTTTCTCTCGCTCCCAGTCCAGCATGGAAGAAAATATATATTTTATAAAAAGTAATTTCTTTTTAAATTACTGGGTTTTTTTATAGGACCAATTTGTTATTGCCTACTAAATTGATCATAGAAATATAATCAGTCAAAGTGGGGTGCTGGAAGCAGCTATATCTAGAAGAAACTAAAACTAACCTAAGGTACACCCACTGGTATGTTTAACGCACTTTGGCCTTTGTGATGGCTGTGAGAGAAAACGAAACGCATCGGTTGGTCGTTTGTTGACCAGTTGACCACTATTTCGTCTTCATTTCGACTAATCAGATGCGCAAGAGTTGGATTCCGTTCCGATCCAAACAAGCTAAGCTCACAATAGCGAAACACTTGCAAAAAGTCTTATTTACTATGCTTTAGACTTTGCCATCGCATAGGGTCGATTTTCAATTTGACAAAACATTCCATATAAGGGAGGAGGATAAGGAGTATACGGGGTGTAAGGGACAGCGTCCCGCAAACTCATAGATCATTGCTCAGTCAAGGAAACTGAACAACTATCTCCTGGATTTTTTTCAGGAAATGAAAATAAAAATGCTTTTCCATACAAATTGTCTGATTGAGGTGGTCATTTTGTATGGGGTGGTAATTTTTTTCATTCATCTCCTGTCAGAATTTCCCGGTGAAAGTTGTTCAGTTTCGTTGGCTGAGCCGTATGAGTTTGCGGCACGCTGTCCCTTTCACCCGGTATATAATTATACACACACATATAATCACGCCTATATCCCTAATGGGGTAGGCAGGGCGTAAACGACCTAAACATAGGTCGTTCCGCCACGTCTGACAAAGTTTTGAGGGTTGTTTAAGATAGATTCGTCGGTATATTGCTGTAGTGACAGGTTGTCAGTCTATCGCCTAAATAGAAATATACAGAAACCCTTGGATCCCTTAGCTGGTTTTTACAGCATGCTCGGGAGGAAATGCAGCTGGCACATTCTATGTTTTTCTCTCGCTCCCAGTTCAGCATGGAAGTAATAATATATATAAGCCAAGCACAGAAAATGCTAAACAACCAATCTGACCAGAAAATATTTTAGGGTCACTAATTCAAGTAACAATATACACTACTCTAACCGAACCAGTTTTCGTATAGCCGGACTCTGTCCGGGACTTTATCCGTTTTTAACCGGATGCGTGGCAACCCTAGAGGAGGGCGAGGCTTAGCCCGTGGCTCCTATTGTGCGGGGCTACGCACCATGGCGTTAGGTGACGTCATAGTTACACAGGAAACCATGTACTGATACGCACGCAAATCTTTCGAGGTCATTTTGAATGATATTTAAATAAAAAACATTTTTCTAGTTCGTTAATTGATTTTTGAGATTTTTGCCGGTTGTATATCAGTAATACCTCAGGAGCGAGAATTTCCATAACCAACACTTCCAAAGTTCAATCGTGATAATCAATAATTAATTAATTCCAATTCCTGAGCTGCTGGTAAAATATGACAATGACGAAAGAATTTTGTCAAATATAGTATAAAATTGCTGGTAATAAAATTCATAGCTTGTTTCTTCAGAATAAAAGGATAGGACATTATTTTGGAAACAATTTCCAGAAATTGTTCTGCCATAAATCCATTGCCAAAAATTCCTTACAGGAAATTGAAAAAGTTAAACAAAACACCGATAATGGCACCATAATACTAGAAAATTGAGGCGAAAATTCAAAACGGAATACAAAATTTGATAACCTAACATGACAAAACATTCTTTGAACATTTTATACCGAATTTTCGTCGCTTCCGCATAGCCGAAATGTTTCGATAAAATTGTTTTCAACTTTTATCTAATTTCTATCCACGCGAAGGTTGCATGTCTCGTGGCAGTTAAAACACGGTTTAGATTAAACCAGTGCCAACTTCCACGAATTATAAAAATTGGCCGTGAAATTTCACATTTGCTACGGGAGCGGTGTAAGACAGACTAACTATCCGCTATGGAAAATTTGAAATAAAATTCATGTTTTTGTTGTCTCTAAATTTAGAAACACCTCACAAATGAGTCCATTCTCCACGAGTTGCGTATAAGAGACTCTCTACTATCTGAAGCCAGCGGGTCATGGCTTTCTTCGGTCATAAAAACTTTGAAAAGTTTATTATCACTGGCCGTATGGAGGGACAGAGCAGCAGAGGACGTATGCCTACGCGATGGGCCAACACTGTATCCAGGATTTAGAAAGAGACTCAACAGGCCAACACCACCGTGTTTAAGATAGAGCATCCAAGAGGAGCGTGATGGCACGATAGGCGTCCCACAAATTTGTCACGTCCCTCAATGACCAACAAGAAAAAGACATGTAGAAAGCAATTTTGGATTCAACCACAAAGTCTAACTGAAAAATTATTTGCAACCACTCAAATATAATTCGCAAAATGAACAGT
This sequence comes from Scrobipalpa costella, assembly GCA_949820665.1. Classification (NCBI taxonomy): domain Eukaryota; kingdom Metazoa; phylum Arthropoda; class Insecta; order Lepidoptera; family Gelechiidae; genus Scrobipalpa; species Scrobipalpa costella. The sequence goes on along the minus strand of OX463296.1, from coordinate 16,931,254 downwards.
AGTAAGGGCCTAATTGTTGGCAATTTATATCAGATACACATCGGGAACGAAAGACGACAAAACCAATTATCAAGCTATCTTACCCGCATATCACAAAAACAAAGGGTCAAACCATTTAAGGCGCTATATTGTTCAATGTAAGACGCGGGAAAAAACAAAGCATCCAGTTTAATCTATGAGGGAACCTAATAAACATCTGCTTGTAGGCATCCGACATGACGCATCTGTTGCTCTGGCGTCGGGACTTTTTTCAAATTTCAAATGCGCGCGAGTCGCTACCAAGCAGATGTTACCTACCCCGCGACTTCAAAAAACAACGCACTCCTATCACCATAGAGCAGAGTTTTCAATGAATAATACTGGCAACTTTTTAGTTTTTTTAATTGTCCTCAAGAAGTTAGATTATGTTGTTCGAAATTTAAATTTGGCGGCATTCGGAAGGGCCTTTTGGGCGATCGGCGTAGATAACGGTAAACGGGGTCATTATACTAACCTTACCTTAATTTTGGGCATTATTTGTGTGATGTCATTCATCCATCAAACGTTTTAGGGGTGGAGTTTTTCTAACGTTTTCACCACTTATTTTATTGCCTCTTTACTAAATTACTTCATTTAAAGTTGTTTCTTTTTAATATCGTAGCATTTTGAACGCTACTTAATATAATTAGACAGGCGAAGATATATTTGAACTCCGCCCTTCATGCAGAGTAACAATACAGCACAATTTAGAAATAGAGCGGGAAACCCCCAAGGGCTTCTACTAAGCTCCTTTCCCATAAATTCAGAATCGACCACTTATGGGCGGAAAAACCGAAAAAAGTGTATTCAAGTAAACAATAAGGTGCTTTGTCATCTAAGTGTTAGAGTGAATTTTCCCTTGCAAGGAAAAGCTGTTGATGGTATGTTTTGACTCCACTTATTTGGAACAAGGGGAAATGAATAAATGTAACGAACTCAATCAAAGCCGAGCGTTTTAAGCAATTTTGAGCGACCTTATAAATATGTATAAGTTTGGAATTTGGTTTGTTTGCTTTCTAGAGTCCTGTCTCGCGGGGTTGTCTCTTACAACCACTAAATTGTTTCACCAGAAGAATTAAGGGCTGTATGTCTTAAAGATACGACCTAGTAAAATAAATGTTTCTATTGAAAACCATGTATGTTATGGCTCTATCTCTTTATGATCCTTAAAATATGAATTGAGCAATACATTCTCAACAATGTTTCAAAAGTATCTATATACCTACGTAGTTAGTCCCCTTGTTCAAATGTTCAAATGTATCAGTCAAGTAAATACAACATTGAGGGTAATCTGACCCGACGGTCTTCATCTACCTAACCCACGTATAAATCTCACGCACGAAGTAATCCAAACCAATCGGACTCAGAGAGGCCAAAAGGCGTAGGTTTTTAAATCAATAGCTTAGAGCGTCTCATATGTATGCCTTAGGAAGACTTATTTCTTTGACCCTCAAATTCAGTAATTTAACTTTTCCCCTCCGGGTAGCATTTCATTTACCTCTTCAACCGATACGCTGCGTGGGACGAACTAATCTGGCACAGAACGTGCCGTGGAGTTGACATTCGGCGTGATTTATTGAGAAAACACAGGTTAAATTTGTCTTGGTCAAAATAGGTGGTTATTTACGTAGTGGAACTTATGACTAGGTTTTTTTACAATTTTACTGATATAAAAATATTTCTTGCTCATGCCCTGTAGGTTTCTTCACTTGTAATTTGTTAAACTGCAAAACTTTGTTCTTACCGTTAGACCCCTGTAAGACTCCAACACCCATCAGATCTTCTTAGCGAGTGGATTCTCGAGTCGAACGGCGACCCGATGATCCCTGGTGTCAGAGTTTTTAAACCGCCTAGTAGCATAGCTATTGGGCCTCTGACATAGGCTCAATGACCACTATCAACGACAGCGAGCAGGACCGGTTTAACGTGCCCTCCGAAGCACGGAATCGTTTTTTTTTCGGACAATGAGGTGATTCAGCCTGCAATGTCCTAACCAAACCGGGGAAAAATTCACAAAGTGATAAATTCTCAAATATCAACTTTGTGTTTCTCCTCTGGGAATCGAACCCAGGACCTCCGGATCAGGAGTCCATGGCTCTGGCCACTAGACCATGGCGCAGTGGTGGTAATACAAATAAAATTATTTTGAGGAATGTTAAACTTTCTGAAAGTATCATTTTGAACAGGAAGTTTTGGAAAAATAACATTCCCTCATTTCCTAACATTGACCACCTCCACTCCTACCGTGGTGTCGATAATTCCCTCTATTGATTCGTAACGCCTCTCGCGCTACGCTATAATGGTCGCAAGTGGGCCCCGACATTTGCTATTGTGTTGTTGTATGTACTACGCTTTTCGTTATGCATTGACATTTTCACACATGTTTTAGGAACAAATATTTTAATTTCTTACTATTGACCATCTCCACTCCTCCCGTAGTGCCGATAATTCCCTCCATTGATTCGTAACGCCTCCCGCGCCACGCTACAATGGTCGCGAGTGAGCCCCGACATTTGCTATTGTGTTGTTGTCTGTACTACGCTTTCCGCTATGTGCTGTTATTTATGTCGTCACGTGTGCGTATGTATAGGATGTTGAGGAGTTTGAAGAAAGTTTTCGAGAAAGTTCTTCATATAAGGATTTCAGTTAAAGTTTCGTAACTATACCTTGAAACTTATAATGATCATTTGGAAAATGATGACTTAGAAGATGATAATATCGAATTGACTGCTACTAAGGCTCCCATAAATAAAGAAAACGATACTGAAATATCACTAATAGCAAAGACAAGTCATACTCAACTTTATGACTATAAATATAAAGTAGACTACTCAAGATCTTCTCTACATCATTAAAATCAATTATCCCGAACTAAGAGCCATGAATCTAAACAATGACGTCAACAGTGGGGTAGCTACCCCACTAGAGGATCGGTCAGCAAAACGCAATGGACGTAAGTATGTAGTCGTTGAAAATAAACAATTATTCCCCAAGATAGGGTGGAAGCCGCGAGCATGGTTGCGAAGTGAGATCCACGGGGGTGCTGTGGGAACCGGGTGATAGGGATGCTAAAGATTATTAGTAAGTACCTTAACAAAATCAACTGAAAATGTCTCCAAAATTTAAGGGTTTAAAAACGACATTTACTTTGCTTATTGCATTATTGCTACAGACATTCTTAATGCGAACGGCTAAGGAGTGGAACTCCCTGCCGGCGGATCTGTTTCCGGAACAATATAACCTGGGCCTTTTCAAGGCGAGAGTGAATAGGCACTACATAGGTGAGTATGTTTCAACATAGTCCGCATCGTCACTTTCCACCAGGTGAGATGGCGGACAAATGCTCGCCTATACATATTAAAAAAAAAAAAAAAAAAAAAAACATTCAGAACCCTCTGAAGTAAATAACGATGAATTACAAATATCACTGATAAAGTTGCTTTACAAGTAGATATATTTTTTTTTTTTTCTATATTTATTCTTTTAATTTTGTATATTTGTGTATCAAGAATAGATGGTTGATTGTTAAAACGACATACAAAAATATCTCTACATGCAGACGACTTACTTAAATTCCCGATTTAAAGTACTTTTCGTTTTAGATATTTCAGATACGCCTTTCTCTTCGTAGCCACTTGGATTAACAACGGCAGGCACCGCCACGAATCTGATCACTGACCCATGAAGCAAACAGAAAGGAAATTTTCTTGTACCAAAGGAAAGGAAAATACGACAATATAAATAACTCCATCGGCCCCTACCTACTACTACATCACCCTATGACAAAAGAGTTATCGGTGCGTTGAAAACAAAAATGGCGAACTGATTTATGGCCAGTGTTCGCGTATTAGCCATGTGTGATTCGGGTTTGGCCGGTAGAAAACTGTGGCATTGCGTTACGTATGGGCTTCAGCTTATATGTAGGTGGAATATTTTTTTGTTCCACCATTGTTGGAACTATTAAATGTAGCAAATGTATGTGAACAATGTGGTTCAGTGAACACAAAGAATTAGCACGCGACCTAAGTTAGTGACAGAAATTTAAATCAAATTTCCACAGAAATTTAAATCAATGTTCATTGGTTCGCAGGAATTTGTAACATGGCTTCATGTTCGTTTACACAAACCTTTACAATTTTAACAGCTTTATTTTAATTATCTTTTGTCTCTCACTCACCTTAAATAGGATCAAAATGCTGCTCGAATTTGGAATACAGGGCAAATAACAGAGCTAAATTTCTTTGCTTCTGTGAGTCTGTGAAGGTGACACAGGTCACGTCTAGCTTTGCGACAGCCGAAGGACAGGGTTGGTCCTGGGACTGCAAGCATGGCCTAATGAAAACGGACATTGATTTGGGTTACGTACCATCACGGTTGATATCCAGCCGTTTCTGTTAGGTTTCTAGACGTTTTATGTGGATGATATGATTATATTTTATATGTATTAAACCTGATGTAATTTAAGTTATTAAAATATTTTAACAGGTCTTTAAGTTCTAATCTGCAAACACATTTTTTGAAACAATGAATTTCATCTGATTTACAAATAGCAGAAGTAAATAGTGAAGGTGTATTTTTTTTTAAAGTTGAATTTAGATATCAGAAAATATTTTCACGTGCAAAATTTACGCCCGGCGACTTCCAACAAAAAGACTAAAATGACAATATCGAAATGGACATAAATCCAGCGACGAAACCGAAGATTAGAAGCTAGCAAGTGAAGCCAAAACTCGATATTGGGTGAATAATCGTCGCCACTACCGGCGCGGTGGTCGGCCGGATGTGCCAGATTTATACCCAGGGACTCCGGACCCGGGTGTACCGGGTGAACCGGCCTGTGACTACCGTACCATTTACGGTCCTATCCGTACTGTCGTCGGCCTCTTCATAGACCACCCGATATGTCTGCGCGCCTTGAGGGCGATTTATGGTGTGGAAACGTCACAGGACCCCGTGTTCCGAAATAAATCATATGTGTTTGCTTGGTGTACGAGACGTCTAAATTTCTCGCTTGCACGGTCCTGCTTTGTTGTTTTAAAGGGGAAATGGAATAACAGCGGTTTGGCTGTGACGTCTTTGGATTGTATTCAAAGCAGGGTTGTATGATCATTCATTACCAATTTGAGACTATATGAAAGTTATGTTTTTAATCATATTACTCTTGCACGTAGATATCTCAACGTTAGTTTCTTGGTATCTCTACTTTCTCAGTCTTAAAACATCTTTATGGTTTTAATAGCCAAAGAATAAGCTGTGAAATTTTTAATCATGCTCTTGACTTTGACTGGACTCTATGCGTCCAAAAGAGTCTCTCTAAAAACAAATTACTAAAATAAAAACCTCGCCAGCAATCATAATAAAATATATACCAGGCCTTATTGATATTTTTAAGCTATTTATAATTTCAGGTACACTTCGTGCTTATCATTTATGGGCTAGCCGGCTCCCAAGACCCAGGAACGAAGATAACCGAGGCAAGTTCCTTACTCCCTGGTCTCCTCGCTATCTTCACGCGTCTGTGAACAGCACGAATTTATACGAGGAGCACGCGAGCATCAACCAGAATAGATATTAAATTAAATAAGTAATTGTTCATTGGGATACGATTGGAGATTTGTAGAGCTGGTTGTGTTTTATAAGAATTGTTGATTCTTCTTCTTTCGAGTGGGTATCGAATCTATCGACCCGATGAACCCTGGTGTCAGAGTTTTTAAACCGCCTAGTAGCACAACTATCAGGCCTCTGACATGGTTTGAGTAACGACCACTATCAAAGACAGCGACCGGGACCGACGGCTTAACGTGCCTTCCGAAGCACGAAATCTTTTTCTTTTCCGGACAATCAGGTGATTCAGCCTGCAATGTCCTAACCAAACTTGGGAAAATTCACAAAGTGATAAATTCTCAAATATCAACTTTGTGTTTCCCCCCTGGGAATCGAACCCAGGACCTCCGGATCAGGAGTCCATGGCACTAGCCACTAGATCACGGAGGTAGTTAATTGTTGATTTTTTCTATTAGTTTTGTCTTATTTACTATTTCAAACTCGATACCTCCCTACTACAGCTCCCTATCTTTGAGATGATAGAGCTATTTGAAATAAAACTAATTATTTTGATATCAATAAAAATATTTTATGTTTTACTTAAACCTTATTGCCTTATCCGTTTTATTTTGAAAATCTATTGCATTTTCCAACAGAATGTTGGTTTCATTCACCTTCAAAAGATTTTTTCTACAATGGTGGTCCTCGCTTTCAATACCTTGCACAACTTGCCTCCTTACCACCGTCACAGGTAAGTCAAAAACAATCGCGTCTAGTCACAAAAGATCAGAATTGGGTCAACTCCCTAAGGACTCGGAAGGTAATTTATGGTGCCTATTGTCAACTACAAAGGCATTTCAACTGATCCGATACAATACAAAACGGTAGTCAAGAATTGCAAAGGTGTTTACTGGATTCGGAATTTGCATGAAGTTTCGCTTTCACTTTTATTGTTGGCAATTAGAATGGAATATAAAAACTTGTACACATTTACAAAAACTTCGTTTGGGAAATCTTAAGAGCTGATTCAAGAATCTTTTACCCGAAGTATCTACGGTAATTTTTCATTTTTGTATGCTTTATTTAGAAACCTCAACATTTTTTATATCAGTGACTTGGAAACTGTTTTGACTGGTTCTAATTCTAAATCTATACTTTTAGGGAATTTTGTAACAAATTTTAGAAGATAAAAATATAAAGTGGGCAGGCAATGATTGAAAATTAAGGAATAAAATATTTCACGTAGTCAGATCTTCTACAGCACCCTACATAAATAGAAATGAACAACTAGGTATTAGTTCTAAAACTTTTACAGAAAACCACGGCAGCGCCATCTTCACACTTTACCCTGTAACAATTCATTCCCGACATAACTACCCTTCGCAGCCCCAACACGAACCATTTCAACCCTCAACGCACACCAAGCGCACCCCTACAACCCTCGCAACTGTGGCGCCATCTCTGGAATGGTGCACGAACTTTTAGAAAAGCTCACAAGTTCACGACAATTCCGCACGGCAGCACCGTCGCGGGAGCTTTTGAATGAAACTTTCGGTAAGAACAGAAATGTATTTTAAGAGGAGCCAGTAGAGATCTTTTTCGATTGTTGAGATTGTGTTGCCATCGGGTAGAGTATGCAAATTAGCTCACCATTACATGGTAATTTATTTGAAACGAATGACCACTTTGCGGTGTAGTGCATCGAGCACTGAACGTTTATATGGGGACCGTGACCTTATGCCGCTTCAATTTATAGCTTGGAGCCGTTAAACGCTCTTTTGCGTAACAGCTGTTATGTCTCGTGCTTTGCCTTAGCATAGTGACCCCGTTTGCATAGGACTTTCACCTTTCCTTCAGGTGTGAGGAAAGTTGACCTAGGGTCAAGTGATTATATAAAATCGTTTGACCAGCTGGAAGGGAAATGACAGTAAAATTATTATTTATAGACAGAACTTTTATTCGCTTAATTTATTTAAAAACATTCGCGATAATTCTTATGCGACATCATTTTACTAAAATGATGTATTCTAAATTTCACAATAATTTTACTAAAACTTTAATATACAATTTACTAGCAGTCTAGAGTCACTGACAGATATTTTTTTTTTACGCGACATAATTGTACTGAAAACATAATCTGACCCCATTCTTTCCAATGCGCCATTTTTACCTCCTTCATGCCTTCATACAAATTTATTCATTTATTTCTTCCTACAGCCAGCTCGATTGAGATCCTTTGCTTATCAGCACACCTCGCGAATGAAGACATGAACGCACCGTATTTATGACTCAGAACAATGTCTGTGAGCCGTATAAGAGTGGTAAATGCAAGTTGTATAAGAGCTGTGAGTATAGCTGTATAAGTGATTTATGGAGACAGTGGCACCACGCGCACGCCCAGATAGGAGGAGATGCAAGAAAAAACGCTAATGGAACTTGTATTTGATAGCGATGAAGATGTTGGGAACCAGAAAGCGATTGGGCTCGACATAGGTTTGATAATTATTATTTAGGTACTAATGGTGTTTCTAAAGCCTAAACATGAAATGAAAAAGATTTAAGCGAATCTATCAGCAGGACTTACTAATACATAAATAATATCGGGTGTAAGGGACAGCGTCCCGTAAACTGATAGGGGTTGCTCAGTCAACGATACTGAACAACTTTCACCAAGAAATTCTTTCAGCAAGTGAAAATATATACTTCTTTCATACAAAATATCCACCTCGATCAGATAATTTGTATGCAAAAGCCATTTGTTTTATTCACTTCCTGAAAGAATTTCCTCGTGGAAGTTGTTCAGTATCGTTGACTAAGCAACCCCTATTAGATTGTGGGACGCTGTCTCTTACACCCCGTATTTTTATAACTGAACAGTGTAGACATAAAAATACTAAAAATGTTTTAAAGCCTTTGAAGTTTCATGAAATAGGCAGTAAATAGTTATAACCACAAAGTAAAATAAACTGCATTAACAACATTGTTTGATAAATTAACTAATTAAGTACGTATTAAGTTATATCTTTAATTTATCAAACAAAGCAGTAAATCGAATAATAATGTCATATGAAAATAATTGGAAAGATAAAGATCGAACGAATAAATCGTCCAATTACTATCTCACGGTGTAATAACTATAGGAATGGACAGATCATTATGGCTTTAAAATCATTATTATATTTCATTTTCATAACAACCACAAGAAGTTATTTCAACCGTATCCAAAAATGGAAGAAGTTGTCCAAAACGATATTCGAACCAACAGTGCAAGAAAATGGGCTTTTTGCGAACCATGTCACCTGCGACGTGTTGACTCGACAGCGCCTTAAATTGGACATCCTGTCCATACATCTCGATTGTTTGTCAGACTTGATAATAACCGACTTAATAACGGTATCATTAAATGGATAAACTTAATGAAAACCGACAACAAAGTAAGCGTAAATCTTGTTAGCGCAAGCGTTGAAAGACACAATTAAAGTAGCGATGTTTTCACAAAAACGCTTCAAAGGGAACAAAGAGCTAGGAGTGTTGAAGAAAAGGAACAATAGTGGTGCGAATGTTACACTCGATATTACAATAATGGTATCGATTATAATTTGCGTGCGATCCGGTGGGAGATAGGGCGGGAAGCGACAAGTAAGCGACAGGCGTCCGCAATCGGCGTTGAGATCGGCGCGGGCGCAGCTCTCGCACAATGCTATCGAGGAGCTGCATCGTCGACATGCACTCCCGCGCCATTACGATTGGTGCTCCACGCTTATACGCACCTATACCTGATTAACTATTTTTCGAAATAGATGAAGTTGAACAAAAAAGAGAAGCGAGAACAGAACATTTTGCTAGTAACAATGTTAATTGTGTAACATTGAACAATGAAGATACAAACAAGTCATATTATTAATTAATTCCACCATAACATAATATGTGAATCAAAAAGAATGATTAGGGAACTCTCACATATGTTTCAAGTGGTTGTGACGATGATCTTGATTGTAGAACTCTTTGTAACATTGCGAATAATCAGGAAACATTTAAAGAACATCATAGCACCAATCGAGCAGATGAAACAGAAAAACAAGAGAAACTTCTCGACCTCCCAAGATACGACTCCATGCCAAGCATCGGTAACCAATTGAATTCAATTCCTATAGAATTCTTTGGTCACGGGACACCACTATAACCACCAACAAGATTCTAATTCCCATGGCTCATTTTCTACTTAACATTCGTAATTCAAAAGCCATAAAACGACGGTTCACCGTTTAGATCTTAACGTTGTATGTCACAAGAGGTAGCGGAAAACTACAATCCAAAATTTCAGTCTTAAGAGCGAGCACCTTCATGATCATGGTACTTCGTACTTAAAATATTTTTTTTTTCTGCAATAAACAATACTTAAGTTATTTTATTATTATTTTGGCCGAATGTTTTTCCATAAGTCTAACCCACATTTACTAAACCTAAGCCAAAACCACATTTTGAAGTCATTTGGTAACCAATTCAATTCTCACTACATTTTCACTAAAATTACAGCAGGCAGTCGATTAGTAAAGCAGCACCCAGTGTTGTAAAAAATAAAGTAAAGATACTGGAGGCAACTAGAAGAAACAAATTGAATTTAAATAGTAAAACAAGTGGAACTATGAAAATCAATATAACTCACGTAAACTCACGTTAATGAAAGAGCAACTGAGGATGGCGCAATGTATGTGATTATTATAGAGACTTGGGAATAAGATGTACTACTATTATTTTTAATGTACAATCGCTTAAATCTCATACTTTCCCCATAAAAAAAGCTAGCAAGATTGTCAGATCGGTCTCGGAGGGTGAAATGCGTAATAAACATGGCGGTGTCAAAAAAAGTCTCACTGCCTCCATACACATGTCTCTTCCTAGCAGGAACAGTTTTCTAAAACATACCGTTTCGAACTGTGATTTTCACCATCATCGTCATCGTCATGATCATCATCATCAAAATTATCATAGGCATCATCTTCAACATCATCAGCTCATTTACATCCCCACCTAGAGGCCCAAACCTAATCTGTAATAGGGTAGGCTGTAATTGTATGTGCGTATATGTGGAAATCTAACTTTAACATACTTCATAATCGCATAAATCACATACCTTGTACCACACCGTAAAAGCTAGCAACCTTGTCAGATCGGTCTCGGAGGGAGCAATGCGTAATAAACACGGCGGTGTCAATAAAAGTCGCACTGCCTCCATACACATGTCCCTTCCTAGCAGGTGCAGTTCTCTAGGACATACCGTTTAGGGTTGTTTATTTTAGTTTGCGAAATTGGGATGGGTATCCAGAAAAAGTTTAGACTAATACTGTGGGCGCCCGCCGCGCCCATAAGTAACCTGTGCTAATACTGAGACTGCCGTACCTATGTTTATGTCTGATTTAATGGTATAACGATATCTCTAACTATGGATAAAATATTTCAGAAAAATCAAAATGATATATTTTATAGTGTGTTATTATTATTGCTCAGACTGCGATTCAAGTGATATGCCCATTTTATAAAAATAATCCTCTACAATGCTTTATTACAGCTTGTTTTGACATGCCAGTGATAAAAACCACACAATGCAATTTTTAGTTAATAAAAACAAAGCATATTAAGATACAAATCTTTGCCGTCACTGAATAAAAGCAAAAAGCCACCAAATTACTAAATTTATACCGCTACTACATTCATTCTCATTACCAGACATTAAACATTAAAAATAAAGTTAAGTTACCCCGAAACCATGCAGCAAAATTACGTGACTAAGCAGCTAAAATTTTCATCTGGAAAGTTTCTGCTAAAAGTGAAATCGTGGCAGCCCTGTGACATCGTAAGCACGTACATGTAAATTCACTGGAGTGTAGACGAATCCCATCAACATTTCATACTAGAATGTTGAAGTTTTAACCACATCATAAAGTTAGTTCTTTATTTTTTCACTCTGCTTTCACTTTTGACAGCGTTGAAGTAAATGATGGGTTAATTAATGCCTTCAACGCGGAACATGGTAAACATATAATTATTATGGTTAGTAAAGTAAATAGTAAAGATAAAATAGTAAAGCCAATTAGCATGAGCTTAGTTCAAAATCAAGAGCCCATTTGCACTCGTCTTATCTGTGTCGTTCCATTGTCAAGTTGAGGGACAACAGTCTTTCTTTACAACCAGAACAAACTAACGCCAATCAAACGCATCCGGCCTTACAAATCGTGTCCGCACTTCAGACGGTAGTCGTTCCAACCGGCGCAAACGTCAATCTAACACGAAGCCCCGCAACGAGGTGTTTAATGATGCAATAATTTGCATACGGGCCCGTTGCAACACAGCGCGAGCTATTCTCACGTCCGTCTCTTACCATCTGTAAAGTTGCCTTTTACAGACCAGCTCTTGTTATGTGGGACATGTGCTAAATATCGCGGCCCGCGATCGTGTTTTGTTTTTCCAAACGCTCACCACACGTCAACGCCTCTAACATTCTCCAGACGTGCACTAAGGTCAACAGCTTACCATTTACAAGATGCCTTTCCTAAGACTGTTGGACGGACGAGTCGAATTATTACCTGAAAAAAGAAAATAAATTGCTGTTTGTGAACATGATTATGCAATAAATGACAGTCGTAAAAGACTAGTGCATATTAATGTTGTCATTAAAAGCGCAGTGAATGAATGAGTCGAATCAATTAGGGAGACTATAAAAATGTGTAAAATCAGGCGCCTTATTCAGTTAGTCGGAGTCCCGCACGGGCCGGCCTGCTAAACCCGAGCGCACAATCTGACATTTATGAGTGCCATAAAAACGCTCAAGCAGTGACTTTTACTACTTGTTTAGTGAACATAAATGTCTTTGCCTTACCCGCGCTCAACGTCGTCCGTATTTAAAAGCGCACAGTTTCGTGCACAGTTTTGCTCCTTTTGCCCCTTTTTATTTACTCTAACTGTACTGTTATGCAACTGTATAATGCTTTGGTTACTTTTCAGCGACAATTTATGGATGTCGTCTTTTGTCTTTATTTTTACTGCTGTGAGAACATGGTTTGTTTTAGTTTTGTTTGGAATGCTTAAATTTTGCATCATGACAAATGAGTCTTAAAAATTCAGGGTGTTTTATGTTCTCCGTAATGTGAACGTAAATTTTTCGTAAGCTTACTGGCAATTTTATGTGCACCGGAAGGTCAGTAATAAATCAAGTTAACAGCATTATAACATAAGGAGTATTGATGAGAACATTAGTTCGTATCATGATCATGTTTACATCGCTCATAAAACTAATTAGGTTCGTGCGTTTAATATTCAAGCTCTTTAAAAGTCTGCTTACAAAACCAATTTGCGTGAAATAATTTTTAAATAAGATTCATGTAGGTAAGGTTCATCCTTGTACAGAACGAAATAAACACATCGTGATGCTTTGCAAGAGTTCTTTGAATTTCAATGGTTATAAATTTCTTTCAAATTTTCCCTGTAGGACCACCAGTGATTCGCAAAGTTGCAACACGTATATTGACGAAGTGCAAATTTTATGACTGTTCCTAGTAAGTCAAAGATCGTTAAATTGAGAACACAGAAGGACATGGTAGTCTTTGGTATGCCAGTCGTTCAGCACGTTAGGTATAGTTAGCCTGGGGCCACCCACGGGGCATGAGCACATACAGCTGTGAGCTGATAGGTACATGCTGATATGCTCAGGAATAATGTTACCCATGTTGCCCAAGGCCATAAAAACAATAGCCTCAGTTGATTGCTTTCTGCCCTTTGCCGTCATATGTATTATAATCACTGGAATTTGCTACTGTTTTATACTTTCCTAGTAATCTCCTTGTCGTACGTCAGTTACGGATTCTTGCACATTCTTATTCCTTGTTACATTTTCATACAATTTTATTAAGACAGTCTGATGCGTATGCGAATCGTTAGGTAGATCTTCATATTTATTTATCAGTTTAATTGTACCTATCAGTAACAATCACTAACCTTACCACACCAAATCGTGATAATTGATATTCAGAAAACGTATCTTGATTTGGCAATGTCGACTGTGGTTCTAGACTTGTTATTATGTCTCTACTCTAACTGCCACCAGGAGTAAGTAGAATATCAGCAGGGCGTTTATTATTTAGGTCAGCGTAATTTTGCTTAAGCTCAACCAGTCCTTCAAGGCCCACATACCCATGCCCATTGCTATTCTCTACAAGCCTTTGTTTACTTCCCGCGCCAAAAGAAAGTCCTTCTGCATACCATAGTAATATATTCGTCCGCCAAACCGTTCCTGGTTTTCGCTACAAATTAGACAATTAAGAGTCGCACTGTGATGCTAAATCTATTCAATTAAAGCTTCGTACGCACCGGTCACCTACCGCCGCGAATTTTTTGTCGTATGTATGCATCGCGCGATCCGCGTTGACTTTTCGCATATCAATGCGATGGACAGATTGATGAAAAAATTGCAGCGCGTGTCCGACAGTACTCCGGAGGTGTGGCGTCATTTTGAAATGTTTACGAGTATGATCGTGATGGCACGTGAATAATATTCGTAAATCAGAGATGAGTAACGCAAAAATCTGTGCAACCTGGTGGCAATTTGCACGTTTCAAATGGTTTCAGTAAAAACTGACATAATATTGTTTGAACTGAAAAAAAACTGCTAGTATATTTGTTGTAAAATCATACGTAACGTGTTTCTGAAAATGGCACTGCAAATTTACTAGACAAGGAAGCAACGGACATCAAAGCTATTGTATCCGATAATTGATTGGGGTGCGTCGATAATAAATATAGTGTGTAATGTAAAGGTGTTTTGTTTATGAGCCGTAGTGGTGGTCGGACAGTCATGCTCCACTGACCGCAGTCTACGACGACGATTGACGGTGATCGAGTAGTAGCTAAAGTGTTAGATACACTCATGACAGAAAATATGTCTTGAGATCAAAAATAAAACACTTCTTCTTCTTGGATTCTCAAGTCGAACAACAAGCCCAACATTACACCCAACAATACAACACTGAAATTTCAGAGAAGAATAGAGTCAAAATTGATGTCTTAGTGAGTATTTCTAACGAAGAAACCGTAGCTGTTCTCAATTTCTAGAAAATTGTTAACAACCAGCATGATGTGACAATGTAACTAACTACACTTCAATGAAAATGTCAACTACTTTGTAACAAAAGAAAGTGCTCATCTGTCGTAGCAAATGTTAGGTAAATAAAGACACGTTCTTAATGAGAACCATGTCGCGGCAGTCACACAATTTAGCACTTTGAATGTATTTGGAGTATATTACCAGGTCATGTATAAAGATGAGGACTGTAATTGCGATACGATTGGAATCACACCTGCCGCACGCTACGGAATAAGTTCAACCTTTCGAATTAAGAATCGAAGACGAAATGGTCAAACAAGATAAATCGATTAAAGTACTTTAAAAATAAAACAAGAAGCAAATGAAGTAACCTACATCTCTTATGATACAACATAAAAAGCAAAGGAAACAACATGAATCCAAAACCAAAAAGTAAGACTTTACAAGACTAGCTGCAAGTATGACTTACTTATCACGACTTGATAACCATACGTCCGCATCTAGAGCGCAATTTGTCAGTAGGTGTTATCTTATCAGAAGGAGCCAGGCGCCTAGCCAGTCAACTGTCAGCCCCATTATCTCTAAAGTAATAGTGCTATAGACACCCGCTAATTGAGCTCCGATACATTACTAGCTTTTATTTATTTACTGGTTAGCTGGCAGTTGAAAAGAATTGCTTTTAAACTACAAATTAGGCTTTAAAAAAAGAGAACCATCGGGTTTTTTTTTCAGACTGTAGTTTTAGAAATATTTGTTAGGATCTAGTTAAGAATTAACTTTATGAGAATAATAATACAGAATTTTACGTCGACAACATTTGGAAATTCCACAATATAGAAATTAATCCAGTTAATATTGAGCACCCAGCACCAATGCAATCAGTCAACAATCTATGTATAAATCAATCAATCTGACTGTCTGCTCCCTATGCCCCCATCTCACTCACGGTCGATCGCCCACGACGAGACGAACTCTGCCAACCGACCAATCCTAGCTCACATCCAAATGTTAATCACCAAAGTGTCGAAATTATTAATTACATTGTGTTACGCATGCAGATTGGTATGCTAACGAATGATTAACTATGCATGTGTGCATGCTCAGATTTAGATTGTGCCGCGTTTGGATTTAGGCTGTTGGAAGGTAATACGGAATGCAGTTTATTAGCTAGATGAGCTGTGAATCGGGTTGATTCCGGCTTTCGCGATTTATGTGCTGCAAAGAAAAAGGCGATCACATTTGCTAATGTTGCAGCTGAAAATGTATTACATACAGTGACTGAATGTGAAAGGTCATTCAATATTGAAGCAGACCCATTAAATTGTTCAGATCTATTTACAACATCCTTGTGCTCTAATTTATTATTCATTATCTACTAATCTCGGTTTATTGAACGAGGCTCCTTTGACGTTAAATGCACCATATTAGCAGTAGGTATTTTATCTAACTGCAATCTAGCCTTTATAGTGGTATTTAGTATAGAACACAATTAGCGGACTATTTGACATTTTATTGTATAGAATTTTAATTGGGTTCGATTACTGTCACTGTTGGACTTTCGATAGAAATTCTATTATAAGCGTAAAAGGTATCGTATCCTTATCATCACCTGTATTTGATACTCAAGTAGAGTAGTATTTTAAATATTTCGTTAGGATATTTGTATTCATACATAAATGTAAATCTTATCAAAGCCGTTTTTCTTTTATAACTCGATAAAATTCTTTGAAACATTTTTGAGTTTTCCCACCTAAAATCCTATCCTATCGTTTAGATCTCTATAAATGTGTATTTTTTATTAATTTTTCATTTTCTAATTTAACGTTATTAATGAAAGACACAGGCCGCATGTCCTAGTTATACTCCCTTCACAGCTTTTCTATGTCATAGTATTATTCGGCCTCAACTTTGTAGTTTGTGTGCAGGTCAGGCAGTATATTCCACAATAACATCTCAATAAGTCACCGCATCCCATAGTTTCCGCGCCATTTGCCGCTGGACGTCGCCGATGCGAACGTGGATGATTTGTTGTTCACCGACGAAACCTCAGCTATCGATTGTATCCATTCATCGTTAATGATATTTGCATTGTTTTTGAGTTCATTATTATGTTATTTTCTTTTTAAGTTTTGCTTTGATTGATTGATTATAAGTGAAATTATGAAACTCTGTACTTATTGATACTATTATTACTCGTCTTTTGTCGATTTTCGGTTTATCAAAGGCAATTCTTTCAAAATGTATGAGTACATTATATTTTATTTCTCTGTAATTTAATTTTAAATATCAAAATATCACTTCCTGGTACATTTGACTATACTCGAATTAAAAAAATACAACCAAAACAATTTGACATTTATAATAATAAAGAAGCAGGCCCATGAACTATTTATAGACAATGGCGTATCCGTATGAACACGTGCTGCTTGGACTTTTTATTCAAAGCACAAACGCTTCAATTTCGTTTTGAATCTAAAACGAGAGATCAGAAAGTCCTTCGCAAGGTTCATGTGTTCAATTATAGTGTTCATTTTATTTATTATGTTTTAAAAAATAACTAAAATATTGTAAAATAATAAATTGATGCTATCAATAAGAAAAACTAAAAACATGCACTTCTTCTTAGATCTTACCAAAGATATTTTAGCACCACTAACTGAAGTAAATTTCTCTAGAATATAATTTGCAATCAGGTGATGACCCAATGAGTTGATTTCGAAACTCAAACTGATCACTGAGTTTTGCCAGTCCCCAGAACTACGAACCCCAAAAGCAATCCTGGAATCGCCATTCCGGTACTTCCCGGAAGCAAATCGTTGTCACATCGACACCTCGGCCCTACATTAACATTCACCGAACAATTGATCCAGGAGTTATCACGTATCGAATAGAATAGAGTCATTATATTTTATGACCCCTTGTGCGCCTTACTAGTCGCAGACGTCGGTGTTCGAATTTTAAAACAAATATCACCGTTTGGAGTGATAGAACATTCCAAATCGTAGTCTGCAAATGACGTCAGAAATTATTTTCTACATTTTTATGTTGAAAAACCTTGAGTGAAGATTAACAAAAATATAAAAGATCTTATTTTACAACAAATACAAACCGCCAGTAGATAATGCAAATGTTATTAAGGCAGAAAATGAACTCATAATCGAAGTAATAAATGAAATGCAGATAGAAATAGGGCTAAGAAATGTTTATGCATAGCCTAGAGATAGTATTCTCTGCAATGCATAATGCTTGCGTGCTATACCAAATGCTTATTTGCTCTATTGTTAAAATGTACGGTTGGCAGGCAGTGAACTTTACTACTACAATATATGACTACTATTAAATAAAATATTAATTGAGAGGACATTAAGAATCATTACGCAAATTATATAATAGAATTGATGATAGGATTTTTTTAATGTGATATCAATAATTTTTTGATATTTCATGGATTATCTGTAAAATATATATATATAGCATACAATTTAGTTGCGAGTGTTAGTTAAATTCTCGTCGTTCTATATCACTTTACCTCGCTATGTGATTTTTGTGAGCCTTCCTTTCGTATTTCCTTTGCTCTTTTTTATTTTTTGGGCTCGTTGCTGCTAAACAAATGGACGCCCAATAGTCTTCCTGTGCTACCATTACCCAGGATTAGAACGTTCGCCGTACTCGGTAGGCAGCTTGCATATGTTCAAGTGATTTTTCACGGCTCCAGCCCTGTTCAAAGGGCACGCAGTGGTGTTGCAATCACGATCCGCGATCACGACCAACTATCCTTTACTCAACACCGTTTACATCCAATTATCTCCAAATTGCACCCTACGACTCTGCATTTAAGGGCGAAGAAAATTGCAAATAACTGTAAGCTACAAAAGCTTCAGCCTTTGCAGTTGAGTGGGGTTATTATGGACTTTGTTTGTACGGGGTTAAGTGGTTAGGAGGTGTATAGGTGGATGGTAAAATAAATGTCTCTAGACCGTGTCGCTACTAGCCTTAAGTGCACTAAGTTTGTTTTAGAGATAATAATCGTTGCGAATGCTTTGTTTCATAGATAGAGTTGTTGTCGCTGATTTATTTTTAGTCGCAGGGCCTAGTGAAAAGCAAGGGCTGGATGGTTTAATAATAGATAGAGCTTTAATAGTAGTAAGGAATTTAAATCTAGAATTTGTTTCTTGCTGGTATTTAAAATTTTCTATACAGGCTTACCTTTTAGCCAAGATATTTCAGGAAGCACCACTAGAAATAATATTTTTTCGAAAGCTCTTCAAAATGTTTCCTTTATGCATAAATTATTTGAATAATTATAATAAACATAAAATCGTGTCAAATAACTTTCCAAAACTCATTTCCCTTTCTAGGGAGAGAGGAAAAATCCGAAACATTCACCTAACCTGGTTTATTAAAATAATTTCGGTAGAGTGCGTGCGCTGCGTTCCTTTATTACCTTTTATCACGCGAGGCTTAGTTACCAACTTAACTTTTCTTCCAAAATACGTCCATAGATTCATTATCATCTTTGCTGCTAATGTAATAAGACTACTAATGAACAGATTTTTTTGTAGTCAAAAGGCAAAATCCAAACTGGTGCAAACCATTTTTTGGAAACCTAATCAGTGGTTCTACCTGTCCCTCTGACTTATTGCTTAGATACATTAATAAACATATTTATCTAGATGAATCCACCTAAAGCCTATTAGCATACTTGCTTTAGACTTTATTACAATTTAATTAATATTAATGTTCCGGGATTTAGGGAGTTTAGGGATTTCAGCAGCGTATCATCCAGATATGCTCAAAAATATCGTATTCCCAAATTCAATTAAACAACAATTTAAGAAATTGGTTATTATCTTCGAAAAAACGCAGGCATTTTGTTTACGCTGATACACGTTCCAAACACCCCCTTACATCTTTGGAGTAGATATTTTCTCTGGGGGTGAAGAGCCCCCTCGTGGACATAGACAAATGACGCACAGCCAGCGCCCCTGGTGGCGGCGGAATGAATTATTGCCACCAATCGAGAGCGATCCAGCCAGCGGCCATTTTTAATTTTTAGGGGTATGTTGCCCTTAGTGCTATTATTATTTAGTAAGGGTAGCGATGACGGATAGGCTGGGTGAATAGTAACGTTATTAAAATGCTTTGAATCCTTTTTTTTGTTAAATTACTCTTTCTATATTAACATAATATTATAAGTAAGTACTTATTAAAATATCTTATGTAATAATTTCTTCTCAGCTGGATTTGGAAGAGAGAGAAAAACATATAATGTTCCAGCTGCATTTCCTCCCGGGTATGCTGTAAAAACCAGCTAAGGGATCCGAGGGTTTCTGTGTATTGCAATTTAGGCGATGGTCTGACAACCTGTAACTACAGCAATATACCTCCAAATCTATCTTAAACAACCCTCAAAACTTTGTCAGACGTTCCGGAACGACCTTTGTTTAGGTCATTCCCGTTCTGCCAACCCCACTAGGGATAAAGGCATGATTATCTGTGTATCATTTCTAAAATAAAAAAAGTGTATATAATATATATACATATACATACATATAGTCACGCCTTCATCCCTTACGGGGTAGGCAGAGCGTGAAACGCCTCGTAAAAGGCGCTTCCGCCACGTCTGACAAAAATTGAGGGCAATTTTAGATTGCATTTTGTATTGCTATAGTGACAGGTTGTCAGCCCATCGCCTAAATTACAATACACTGAAACCCTCGGATCCCTTAGCTGGTTTTTACAGCATACCCGGGAGGAAATGCAGCTGGCACATTCTATGTTTTTCTGTCGCTCCCAGTCCAGCATGGTATATAATAAGATTCAAATAATATTGAGTTGATTGTAGACGTAAGTGAATCTTCAATCACGTTGGAGAATGACGACGTTATGTTTTTTAAAAGTAAATGAAAAGAACATTGTATGAGATAGGTATATGTGATGATCATCTTACATACGCATACATATAATCACACCTTTATCAACAATGGGGTAGGCAGAGCGTAAACGACCTAAATAAAGGTCGTTCCGCCACGTACGACAAAGTTTTGAGGGTTGTTTAAGATAGATTTGTAGGTATATTGTTGTAGTGACAGGTTGTCAGCCTATCGCCTAAATTGCAGTATACATGTACCCTTGCAGCCATTAGCTAGTTTCTACTGCATGCCCGGAAGGAAATGCAGCTGGTACATTCTATGTTTTTCTTTCCAGCATGGTCATAATGATAATCTTCCTGTTCCGAAATCTGAGTTATCTCATAAAAGTCATAAAAAAGATTAGGAGACTCTACCATTGCTCTTAAATATTAATAACACTCCTCGTACAGTAAATCCCTACTTTATCGACAGTGCTACCGTTTAACTCTGTAAATATTTGAAGAACAGTCTATTAAAATCAAGTTAAATGCACCATAAAAACTAATGCGGCCATAATCGGCGATTCAACAAATTGAACCATAAAGGCGTAAATAGTCATCAACGTGTGTGTAAATCACGCCCTCTACAATTCCCGCACCGAACTACATGGACACTCGTCGCTCTTCGCTTCACTATCGTCTCAATCTCTCGCATGATGAACGACCGATTTTATTGCCGCAACACGCTTGTTTATTTACCGCTTTGTAATAGAATGTCAATAAACAACGTTGATAACTGAGCGGCAGTAAAATAATAATAAAACACGACTTTTATGAGCGGAGGTGGCGCTATTGCGCGTGATTACGGGAGTCATATTTTTTTTGTTACATCGCCATCTAACGGGCGATAGACGAACAATTATGTCGTCCTAATTTTGTTCGCGTAAAGGCAGGTTTACATGGACGATGTTTTTTGTGGCGTTGAATTGACAAATTGAATTCTTGTTGCATTGTATTATTGATGATGATGAAAGATAAGGGTAATCACCTGTTATGTGGCATCAATAATTCATAGCTAATACCATGGAAGCTCTGACATAATTAGTGCAATTATCAGCCCACCTAGTTTAGCGGAGTTCATCAGACGGTGGTAATTGAATTATTTATCATCTAGAATTCTAGACTCAAAGGCTTGCAGGTTCATTTTGCAATTAAGAATTGAAGAATGCTTTCGACAACTTTGATCATGTTCTACGAATAATCGTGATATAGAGTTTTGGTACAGTAATTTTTCTAAGAAGAAATTATCATCCGGTGCAAGTAATTTTATAACAGATCAGATTTCTAATAGGGCAAAAACTCTAATTAGATTTTCTGCCTCAAAACACATAAATTTTCACTCTAATCAGAACTTAAGAAGAAATGTTAGCGGTAATATTCCCAGAAGAGACAAAATAGTCCTATAGATCATTATTCGTATTAGGGACATGAGTAATTGTAGGGACATTAATATTCCAATGCTTTCTCAGTTCATTATAAGGCTAGGGTATATCCGACCACAACCCTTGAGGAATGCCCACAATTAAAGGGCTAAAAATTTATGTCCTCACTTTTTAATTCGAATTTCTGGTTTGTAAAGTAAATACTATTGACAATAAAATAAGATATGGCGAACTAGACTGGGTTAATTACTTATTCGGATATTTTAAAATGGATAAGATATTTTGTATTGTTTCGATTTTCAAAAACCTAAATTATTGGTGGCAATAAGAAATGTAAAGAAGATAATTATGATGATTACGATGATGATGACCAAAAAATACTGATGACAACAAACGAGAAGAAAATACTGTCCATTAGGGAATAAATAGAGCTAACCGTTTATCTAGAGTTATTGTGCATTATGTGGGAACAATTACACAGGCATTAATCAGAGAGGTCCTCCAGCAGTATATTGTGCTTCCGGCCTTCGGGCTACAACCCTTCCTGCTGAATTACGCCCTTTTTGGACGACCCTGCCGGCCTCTCGGTGTTGCCAGAATGTGGAAAAAATTAAGATTTTTGGAACTTTTCTGTGAATTTGTAAATGACTTTCCAAAATGGGTAATGAAAAGGCGTTGGGCAAGCCATAAACAGTGATAGTACATTTGAAACGTTGCAATCAATTTCTACTCTTACTTTAACCAATCTATCATTTATTTACGTTACGCCAAATACTTTTGGATCTTGATACATTTAATTTTTCATAGAACTATTCAGCATAGTTAAAAAGTTTTTTGCAATTGCCGAACATCAAAATGTTTCCGAAATCAACCAAAATTCAGAATTTTGTACACAAATATAGATGTTTGCCTTCTGTACCAAATACTCAACAAAAAGTTACGTATGTATCTGTAAATAAATTAAGTTTGTAGCTGTCTAAATGGTTTCAGTCAAGACATACTTTACCCTTCTCTATTGTTTTTACTCCTTTATATTTTACTTGGCAACACTTTTAATTCATCGTCGAACGTCGGCGTCCCACAAGCGTCGACCCTCCGACTAAAACCTCTGAACTTAGTTACAAGTTCACACTTGATTAGCCACGGTCGAGTTTTCCGAAGAGGATCTCTGACTTCGGAGGATAAACTTTGATTTATGGACCATGTTTGAAGCTTAGTTTGGTAATGCAGTTGATGTTATGTACGGGATGAAAGTGTTGGTTCGTATACTAAAAGGGTTCAAAGACGAATGTTTGTAATTTATTGTCAACCTGCTGAAGACCTTTTGTCACTCGTACATTGCTTATGTTATGCGTTAAATAAATTTGAAATTATTTAGAAACTGAAGTATTAAGGAAAAGGACCAACTATGTGAATACATATCTACATAAAAGGCAATATGCAGATTCAAAGTCCCGCAACTAATGTGTTTCTTACTACGTTACAAAGCCACCCTTTCTCTCGCATACTTAAGCCAATAATCCTTTAAAACATTCAAATATAATTCAGTAATTAAAGCAACACGCTTTCCTAAGCGCAATATCAGTCGCACAGGAGTTCGTAACGGCATTTTAAAGAGGCGACGTAGGCGCAGGCACGCGTCCACATAAATAATTTTGGCGGGAGCAAATGACACAGCTGATTAATGATTTACGCACCCAATTCCGTGTTGTCCACTGTAACATGGCTGCACGCTGTATACATGGGCGATGTTCTATATGTTGACAAGGTACGTGATAGAATATACGTATGTAAATTGTTAATGCAGTTTCAGTGTAGGTTTGGTTTATTGCATTGTATTGTTATGTGTAAATTATACATCAAATTCTCGCAAATCTGTAAAATAAGTCTATAGTCCATCTCGTCACATTTTCTGAGGCTGTCCATGTCGTCGTTTCTTGCTAGCTTTTTTTTTTTTTAAAGCGGACATATGTAAATAAAAATGGCGTAACCAAAAATATTCGTGCAATACGTTACCCAAAGTGTCACCTGAAATTAATGGCTACTGAGTTGGACACCTAATATGAATAACAATATCTATGCAGGGTTTGTGCATCTGCGGCCAAGTCAGGTGGCCCTTTGGTCCTCAGGCGAAGGGCGTAGGGCGTCCACTCCAAAGGGTCGGGGTGCCCAGCTAGACAGTTTTGTGATTTATCGAGCCCTTATTGATACCCACTCTTGCATTTTCCAATATTTCGGTAGGCCGGTAGTGAAGTTTGTTATTGTACAACCAGAAAAATATTTGAAGACAATTTTGATGCCTGCAAGAGTATGTATTTATTTATTCAACAGTATACTGTATCTAAGCGTTCTATACAAACAGGACTTTTGATACCTACCTTAAAATCGGACCGTCTATAATTCTTATATGTCTTTAAAGAATCAACAAAACTGACTATCTGACTATTTATTAAAAAATCTCTACTAGAAATATCTGTCATTATGTATCTGTTCTAATTCTAAGCGACCGTTCTTTAGAAGATTTACTTGCTGGATAAAATTGGCTCCCATTTAGCATCGGCGCCGATATCACAATACCCGACTGCCAGCCGATTTAAATTTATTTCGGACGTCGGTAACTTCCAATTTAAACCTCTTAATCCTCTATGATGTATGTCGGTATTCGGCAGGATTAAAAGTTCCACGGAAAATAACCGGGAAAACCTTTTCCGGGGTCGGATTGACCCGGCCAGGAGCGGGATTAGGCACCCGGGATTGGATATACATAAATCTCGGACAAGGCTTTAGGGCCGACGCAATTAAGCCGGGGACTGATATGTCATTTTGTGACGAGAATCGGGCGCGATACTAATCTGCTTAGCTGTACGTATATATTCATAATTTCAATATTAAAATTCAGCGTTGGCTGTGGCGCTCGCACAATGGTCGCACTGGCGGGCATGGCGTCATAAATAATTCAATTTCATAGTAATAAAATACGCGTGACCGGCGGCTCGGCGTGAAAACTTTTCAGCAATTACGGGTTGAATATAACAAAAAGTGGTCGATCCGACACGGGGCGCGGGGCTGGTACAACCCGGCTTCCCTGCCGGTAATTCATGCATCAGCTTGCGGGCAAGGGCTGCTCGGACCCGACGCCCGGTGCACCGATGACTTATAGTTTGTATTAATACGAACAGGCCGGACACAGGAACCCAATCTCGGCCGGCTTAATTAATTTATTACGAAATAATTATTTTAATATTTTCCTACTTGAACCTAGAAAGTATCAAACTTTTCTTGCAAAGTATGCAAGTAACAAAGGTACCAGTATATTAGTAACTAAGTTAAGATTCAAACAAATTCATGAAAATGGTCGTTCAAAAACCTCTACTCTACCCGATTCGAAGCGAAAGAAACTAGCGGACATGAAAAAATACAGAATAATTTTGTTTATCATTCTACTGAAATCAAATTAAAATTCAATAAAAGAGCAATGAAAATGTATGCACCGTCAACAGTGGCTTATTGCATATTCCACAAAAAGCTGAGAATTGATGATGTGTATTTACGCCTATCCAGTGGCTCATCAATAATACCAATAAATTACTGATTTATTGCATTTTGATTACTACAATTAGATACGCCTTCTCTTAGCGCGTTTCTTTAATAGAAACACTAGAAGCTTTACAAATATTGTGATCTGGTAGCATTATAATATTAATCATCAATTTAAAATTTGCATGCATCGTACCCATTTGCATTCGATGCAGATTTTGCAATAATTATTTATAAACGAATGTTCGTATATAGTACCTACTTATACTTATTTTATAGTTAGGTACTATTTTTTGTCTTGTTTAAGATTTCATTAATCGTAAAACAGATACAAACAAACAAAAATACAAAGCTATATAAAAAAAGCCATCCAAATGTAAAAAAAAAACAATGTTATCATGAAACATCAAAATTATTAAAATAGTAAATAAACAATAATATTTAGTTTTAATATCTGAAAGTCATTACTATTAAATTATTTATTTGTACAACATATTTCAAATTTCATTGTAAATTATTCATTTATTTCAGTTGCAAAAAATCTAATAATTTCTAATGCAAGAAAAGCCGCTTCCACACTATGCTACCCGGATGTAGCACAAGCAGCCATTAAAATTAGGGTTGGGCTACAATCCCGCTAGGGCAGGGCCGTGGCCGAACCAGCCGGCGCGCCCCTGGGCAATATGAAAAAAAAAACTCAGGAAAAAAAAACATACAACAGTGTCGATTCTGGTGCAGACACAATTTAACTTATTTTAGTTTGGCATTAGGGATAAAGGCGTGATGTATGTATGTATGTATGATTGTATGTATGTATGTAGTATTGAGCCACTTTCTATAATTTGAATTAAAATAGAGACAGCGACACACAACAGCTTATTTTAATTCTGTCGCAGTGACGTTTATCGCTTAAAATAACACAGCATGCTAGATGGTGTTTAATTTAAAGCAATATTTACTTTGACAGAATTATAATCAGCTGTTGTATTTACATACATATAACCACGCCTTTATCCCTAATGGGGTAGGCTGAGCGTAAACGATCTGAACAAAGGTACCGCCACGCCTGACAATGTTTTGAGGATTATTTATGATAGATTTACAGGTATATTGCTGTAGTGACAGATTGTCAGCTCATCGCCTAAATTGCACTATACTGAAACTTTTACACCATACCCGGTAGGAAATGCAGCTGGCACATTCTATGTTTTTCTCTCGCTCCTAGTCCAGCATGGAAGATAAGCTTTGTGCTTCTGTTTCTATTTTATTAAAATTTTAGTAAGTGACAGGCAGGACCAAACTTAAATAAGTTAAGTTGTGTCTACAGCAGAATCAGCACCTATGAATAACTGCCGGTACCGATGCCGACGAGATGAGAGATTCCTCAATGTCCGACCGTTGTTCTTGTTACATGTAACTCAATATTGAACTTGGTTCATTTCGTTTTGTTTATTGTTTTTGTGCTGTGTCTTGATATTATTTGTGTTGTAGATGTCGGTTTGCGCTGTGCTGAAGATGTTAAATTTAATTTAAAATTATGCTTAATTTATTCAAATGTAGTGCTCGTTTTTGTTTGAAAATATTAAAACGATCTAATTTGAAAAAAAAGCGCTAATAAACACTTTCTTCTCAGCTTTCGTAACATCCAGCGAAGTCGGACAGAGGTAGTCCAATTCACTAACGCGACCGAATTAAAAAGAATCTGTCCGACAATTACACCGTGTAAAAACGGGTTGCTTCGAAAAATATCCACTTAATAACGGGTACGAAATTAAAAAGCAATTTGGTAACCGTTACTAATTTAGAACCGGCGCAGCGAGGACCTCTCAATTTGGGAGGGGGTGGGGTGGGATTGGGACGCACGCGGAGGATCCGGGACGCGCGGGAAGCAGGGGGGCCCTAATCTAAAAGCTGTCAGTTAACAGACTAGGCAGCTGCGCGCCGCCTCGTCGGCTATGTATACCCTGCTTTATATTCTGGACTAGTTCACGCATCTGGACTGGCCTGCATTATTAATTCCCGAAAATGGTCGAATTTTCAAAACATTGATGGCTTTTTGCATTTTTTATTTACGTTAAAAAAAAATTGAGTAGACTATAAATTTAAAATTTGAATGTATTCATTATTATAAATTGACAGATAGAACATGTTCAAACACATAAAAAACAATGATAACAGTATAGAGATAACTTTGACACAAAATTAATATTTAACAAGTAGGTGTTTAAGTACCTAACTAGTTAATTTTCCATTAATTTTAATAACAAGTTCAAAGCGTGAAACAACATTTATCACTTGAGTGTCAAATTGATATATTGCCTTCACAGATAGTGCTGAGGAAAATAGAGTTTCCCTCTAATTAACAGATAATTTCGAAAAACCAACTTATATTAGAGAAAAAACCATAAATCTACTACCCACATCGATTAAAATCTTTTTTAAACACCGCCTAATTCCGTGCGCCTACGCATTTCTAAATTTATAATTCGAATTCGAAATATGAACACGGATTCCGTATAAAAAATATATATATATTTTTTTGTATAGAACTCGTAATTAGCATACGATAGACCGACCGTATTCGGGTTTCCCGTTTTAGAATATACAAATTCGACACTTTTGAGTTAATGATATGGGTTGTTTTTTTTCTGTTCGTTCATAAGTTTCTTTATTTTATAGTGACATGGCCACATAAAGTTGTCTATCTAAATTCGGTGTCAGTGTTTTCTCTATATTCAAGTTAATATCCAAACGAATTCTTAATTTTGTCTATATGGTATCTGTTACTAGGGAATCTAATATAAAATTAGTTTTACGTTTTCAACTTTCATTTTTTTAAGGTAAATATAAATTTCTGAAATCACAGAACCAAATTTAATTCACAACTCAAAGAACTACATTCTAAAAGAATGCAAATTTAAGTATGAAACCACAGACATGTAGGCAACATAGGCTCGAAAAATAAATATGGTGTCTCGAAAATCTTATAAAATTAAAATAAGAAACAAATAGAAAGATTATATGCATATTGATGTAGGTGCCTCCAGAGTCTAGTGGTCAGAGCCATGGGCTTACGATCCGGAGGTCTTAGGGTTTGATTCCCAGGGGGGGAACACAAAGTTGATATTTAGCAATTTATCAGTTTGTGTGGTTTTCCTCAGTTTGGTTAGGACATAGCAGGCAGAAACACCTGATTGTCATTGAAAAGAAAAATGATTCTTCGGAGGGCACGTTAAGCCGTCGTCAGTCCCGAACGCTATCTTTGATAGTAGGTAGTCGTTGCTCAAAACCATGACAGAGGCCTAATAGCTGTGCTACTATAGGTGGTTTAAAAATTCTGACGTCGAGTAGTTTTTCGACTCGAGAATCCACTCGCTAAGAAGAATGTAGGTATATACCGTTATACACCGTAATAGATAGGTACTTGTCGCTAATTAGACTGGAAACCATAAATTAATTAAGACAATAAAATATCTTATCAAATAATTTACATGTGACTTAGATATACTTGCCGGAAAAGACTTTCAACTAATTTACTTAAACTATGTATCTTCATGGAGCCTACAGTATTTTTTACTAAACTTGTTTTTAACAATTAGAATTCATTGGCCCAATTCATTATAAATAATTAGGTATTTCTGTAAACTTTTTTTTTATAATTAATTGTTTACTCTTGCCTCTTATATGTATTTTTTAATTTCCGTATAACTATATTATGAGTATGGGAATTCTATGTAAATGTTTATATATTTACCAGATTGTTTCGGTATATAAACAAGTGCAACTGCGTATGTGCTTGCAAGCGCGCTTACATTATAAGATAAAGACCCACTCTACGAAGAAATTCCCACTTCGTAATTGGTAGAGAAATGTATACCTCTATTATTCGTCTGTCTGCTCATAATGATTTCTTGGAATTTTTATAAAAGAATAATTTCGTAATGAAGATAAATTATAGTGATTGAAAACATAAGGTCGTCTACGTAGACTGTGCAGACACAAAAAAAAATTCATGAACATTAAAAACTGATATTTAATAAAATAATTGAATGCAAAGTATGTTTACTCATTGCTTAATAAATTAAGCAAAATACTAAGCAGTTGTTTTTGAATATAGAAACGGATGAAGAACATCTATAAAACTCATATTTTTAACAATCGTTAGAAAGCTACCATAACTTGAAGTTTCGATCTTCAAAGACCTAACCCAAAGACCGGTTCCACAACGCCGTTCGAATCGGCGGGACACTTTATATATTTAAAATAAACCGATTATGCAAAGCGGAGCTTGCATGTTGATAAGTAAATAATATTGTAATGGAGATTTGCTGCTCAGACTGCCTCAACTCAGGCGCCAATGGTACGGAAAAAGATTTTGTCAATGGATTTGCTATAACTAGTTTAAATGCTGATGTAAATTTTAAAAGTGATGCCGACGCAGATGTTTTAGATAAAATAGAATTTGAGTAAGACAATGAAAATAGAAATTTCACCATACGGAGCGTCCGTTTCTTTCTTCTCCTAACCAGACGGATATTTCAATAGACTTAAAAAGCACAACAAAATGATAAAAAATAAACAATAGCAGAGCCACAAGGCCGGACGCAGCTAAATGAAAGAACTTTGTAAAAAAGTTTGACACATTTTTAGAAACATCAGGCACGCAATGTTAGCCCGCGCGGACCGGCCGTAAATTTCCCGTAGCGTCAGAATGAAAAAGGGAACATCATTGTTGGAAATTTTTAAACTCGTCTCCTGCTTTTACTTCAACTTGGAATCGTAAATTTGGATGACATCATAAACATAGTTTATTTACACTTTCGTCGAATTTGCTTTTTGAGATTTATGTCTGTTAAACAGTAGTTTTATGAGTCGTTATCTTTAAGTTTGTTGGGTAGTTATGTCGTTTTTATGATCCATAAAAAGTAATCACCCATTTGACAGATTTAATTAAATTAAATTAAACAAGCTTCTTTAATTAGTAATATTTTTTCTTACAGTCTAAATTATTCATGTGCCGAGATATTAACTTCAGTATCTCAGAAAAGGCAAGTAGATAAACTGCCGATCAGCAAACTCGTAGCAAATTCATTGCAAGCAACTTATACCATCTAAAACGCTTTCAATCAGCGTAATCCGGCAAATCTCAGCCACCCCAAAAATATTTACTCCGATACATTTTTGGGAGCTCCAAGAGATTCCCGCGTGATTCCTTTTTGCAATCAGATGTTGGTTATTGCAAGGATCCCCCTCGATATATTTCGTTACAGAAAGAAGTGAGCTTCCGAGGCACGATAAGAATTTCATTTCCTCGCCGCGTGAAAGCCTCCGCTATCTCAGGAAGTCGCTGACAAAAATACCTAAGTGATAAAAGCACTGAATTCTGTTCAGGTGCCGCGAATATTGTCAAGCTTTTATTTGAGAAATTCGCGGTTTTAGTGGAGCACTTGCAGTCGGAAAAATACTTCTTCAAATCTCGGCTTTTGTGAAAGAGTTGAAATATGTTTCAGGAAAATACATTTATCCGAAAGCAAATATGTACAATGCACTTATATACTTTATGAACTGAGAATAGTATTAATCCAGTAAAACTTGTGGCAAACAAAATACTTTTCACTATATTGCCGCAATAAAAAGAAAAACAGATGACTTCGAAGAATCAAAAAGAAAAGGAATGAACCCAGCTTTGATTTTATGAATTCCCAAAGCTAGGTCAGAACTTTTGTCCCGGGCTTTTAGGAGAAAAAAAATAAAATCATGTTTGTGCGATTATGATCAATATTGACCTTTCCTGATTTGGTATTAGAGTTGGTACTTGAGTGTGAGGCTGTTAACACATGGACCGATTTGGATTCGAGGTCTGTGAATCCGGATGACATCTTTTATCACGATGAATACCAATACGATCCTTTGAAAGTTTCAGATGAACCGCCAAAATGTGTTGCGTTTAATAATAATTCAGATATTTTTATTAATAAAGAGAAAAAGTAAATACATGTAATTCTGAAAACTACCAGTATGAAATTCTGAAAACTGATATAAAAGAACTACATTTATAATTTAAAATTCAATAATATTATTTATGTTTCATGAAGATATTAAACTTATTTAGGTACATTAGTACTCATCCAAAATAAAAACTTTTTAATAAACATGTTTCTATTATTATAGAAGTTCTTATTTTCAGTTATGTACTAAATAAATTAAAATGTCAATGTTCGATTATGTTAATATAAACAACTTTGATACTCACGAATAGTTAAAATCCTCGCAAAATCTTCATAAATTCACTAAATTAATTTTATGTTGACACTGATGCACTAATAACAATCTCCATTAACACTTTCAACACACTAATCCAGTAATAAGTTCTTCTAAGTTTCTTGTTGGATCACTATAAATAATTAATTAATTATAATTAAATTAATTGAAGCAATTAATCTTCACGGTCGATAATAAAGTTCGTGTAGACGGGCCGAGACCGCATCCACTTGTTCGATACGTATGGTCTATACAAATCCTTATTTACAACTGACAGTGTTGTCCATACTATAACAGACTCGTGTTCTGAGCGCACCTAGAGCGGAGAAGGCATCTGCCCGACATCGCACAAAAAACCGACAACAAACGCCATATCAAAAACCTAAATTTTTAACACTACTTTACGACCCCAACACACAATTTCGACTGCACAAAAAAAAGTCACAAGGTAGGGGAATAATTTCGTAAACCATTATCCGGCTCTACACAAAAGTTTTGACACGAACACTTTGCGCTTGGGCACAGTCTATTTTAGTGGGGTGTGAGACGGCGATACTCGTTCTATGACTAATCGCGGTGCGTGCGACGAGGACAGATAGACGAATGTGTGTCGCATTTGAATAAAGTTTAGGGGGACCAAAGAATATCATGAGCCACGGGACGCCGAGTAGGTGGTGATAAAGCATCGTAGCGCGCTCGCTCGCTCTCAAATCGAATACGATGAGTAATAATATTTAAAAAGCAAGATTTGTTACCTGTCGACCGCCAGGAGATAATGCCTGGAGTTTTTTGGGAGAAAAATACAATTAACTAGCCCCGAGTATAAATCATTTTGTTACGAATGCTCGGGTTCAGGTTGTACAATTATATTCCTCTTACAAAAAAAGAAAGGTGACGAGGTAATAGAAAATTGTGGCGGTATTTTTAGTGGGCTGTTGAATGGAACAGATAATTAGAGATATAACCACAGGTCTGTGATGCAACGCTGTAATACAATAAAAAATAGTAGGAGATTTTTTACAGAGCTCTAATTGAAAATAATTAGGTACTTTATCATATTTTTGGTGAAGTTAAAAGAATCCGCAAACATAATTTTGATATTTAGCCTTGTATCAAGATCATAACTAACCACAAATTACACCAAAGAGCCTAAAGAGCATTGTTTTAAAAGCAAAGTAAAGAAAACACAGCTCTATTGTTTTAAACAGCAATTTAATGAATGCTCAACGAAAATTACAGGCATCAATCGTAAATTTAAAGGCTCTTTGGGTTTCTCTACAACGAGTATGCAATAAGAGGTGAACACTCAATCGATGTAATTTTAAAATTGCGACCTGCCCCAAGCCTCAATTACAATGTGGGACTCGAGCACCTCAACTTGCGAGTGCACCAATCGGAAATTGCCCGACAAGACATCTTGGAAATTGTCGGGCGAGCGCTTTCAGAATTGCGGAGCCGGCCGACAAATCGGGACCCGAACAACGCAAATTACCGACTCGAGTCGATTCGAAAATTGCACCGAGTCGAGACCCGCAATCGGGAGGTCGTGCACCGCCTAATGAAGACGTTAAGCTAAATCGTGGCCGCTTTTATAGAATGTTATGGTGTTTATATTGATTTTTATGAGAATATAATTTTATTACGGTCCGAGCGCCGCTGTGGGCGTCACGTACCGCGCGGATCGCTCTTTATCACCGATAAGTTTCTGTTTCAACTCCAAATCGATTTTAGTCGGCAACTATGTGTAAATAACGATCGGAACAAGTACAAAAAATGTTTACGTTCAATATTAATGTGTAATGTAAAGGTGCGTTCACACCGCACTGAATCGAGAGAAATAAATCTCGACGCGTACAAAAAGCGGTGTCACAATAATCAACACAAGCAATTTAATTTAAGCGACATAAACACGGGGCTATCTGGCGCTGGCATCGATATTAAGGGTGTGTTAAATGACAAACTGCGGCCGGGAGAGAAATGCTTTAAAACGATGTAATTTTTACTGTTTATCTTGGGGATCTTGCGTGAGATCGTCCAGTAAAAATTCCGTCGATGAGTGTTTCACATACCCAATGGTAGCACGCGAATTAAGTTCATCTACATATTAAAATAAGGGAGGTATAAAATGGCGATTCGGTTCGCGGTTTCGCGGCTCTCATTGATTAAAGGCTTTCGCTATGTACGCTCTGAATGCTTCTCTCTTTTTAATTAACGCTTTTTGTTTTTATAATAGTCCCGATTTATGTGGCCATGTAATTTTTGTCGAACATTGTGTATAGTTAAAATTAATATCAGCGGCACAGTGACAAATTATATAAATATTCAGCGTTACAGTCTACTTCGCAACTTTCTTTAAATACAGTTGTGTTTATTCTATAAAAGACATACACTATATGAATATGTACATCTTAACAATGTACAGGCTATTCATCATTCCTCTTTGCTTTCAGATCTTAATATCCCATAATTTGTCAAGCAATTCCCAAGACTAGAAAAACGTCAAAAGTTCAAAACACCACACGAACTCTCCCATCGCGTTTAGCCAAACAACTACAATTCTGCAGAATCGTGCTTCAACAGATACATAAACACACAGTAGGTACGTATCTATAGTTATACAAAGATATGAATATTACTGCGGTATAATCGATTGCACACACCTCTTGATGAAGATATTACAGTGAGCAGGTTTGGTTTATTTCTGGACCGGTATTCGGTATGCATATTGCTATAATGCCTGTAGGTTTAGACTCCGATGCAACGAACCTAAAGCAAGCTATAATGCTGCGGTGCTATGGTCTATATTACGATGGAGATGATTTTCAAGGAAGAGAAATGGATTATATTTTAAGAACTGACTGGGAATTCAATTTACCTAACATTGTGCATTAGATTATTATATTGGATGAGAAATATAATAATATAGTACTTATATGAAATTATGAAGAACTGCCTCCTTGGTCTAGTGGCTAGTGCCATAGACTCCCGATCCGGAGGTCCTGGGTTCGATTCCCAGGGGGGAAACACAAAGTTGATATTTGAGAATTTATCACTTTGTGAATTTTCCCCAGTTTGGTTAGGACATTTTAGGCTGAATCATGATGATTGTCTGAAAAGAAAAAGATTTCGTGCTTCGGAGGGCACGTTAAGCCGTCGGTCCCGGTCGCTGTCTTTGATAGTGGTCGTTACTTAAAAACCATGTCAGAGGCCTGATAGTTGTGCTACTAGGCGGTTTAAAAACTCTGATACCAGGGTTCATCGGGTCGATAGACTCGATGTCCACTCGACAGAAGAAGATGAAGAATTAGGATAAATAAGAATCTTACTGAAAAATCTTTGGTTAGCCAAATAACCGTAGAGAGGATAATTTATTTTTTGTCGATATCTAAGATGATGATTAAAGAACAACCGAATGAGTTTTTTTTGTTCAAATAAATTATTCGCCTTACCACCACATAAAAATGAAGAATTTGCTTCATACGAAAATAACAGCATTGAAGCTGAAAGACGAATTCTAATAAAAGAGAATTACTTACCAAAAGCGATACTTCATAATACACGAGTAACTTGAACCATATTTCTTGGCAGTGCCGTTTCTGCCACCCAATATTTCAAAGGCCAATAAGCTCCTTCCCAACCCTCGAACGCGCGCGTAATCTAAACGACCTTTTTTAAAACTAATAAAAGAGCTCGTTAAAAATAGCCACCGAAACTCTCAAGTGCTTCTAGAGGCTTATCTCAGTAAACAAGAGCTGTGTTCGACCGAACGCTTAATGATAGACATCAATCGAGTTTCGTTAGTAAAAATATTGAGGAGCGCTGTACTGTACATCTGTTTTTGAAATGCGTAGACGCTTTGAGTGCAAGTGAGTGTCGTGGTTAATGTCGTTTCCATTCAGAACTTTGAGAGAATTAATACAAACATCAGGACGATACAGAGAGTCTTTCTTGATATAAGGGAATGAAGTGTATCAGAACCAGAAACGTTCTGAAAGATATAGTTTAAAATCTGATCAACTTTTCTAAGAAAAGGAAACAAATATTGAATCTTTATAATATTTTTTATTGTACAGAAACCCAAATCTCAGAATCGTCAGAAATTTTAAACTAACTTGTATTTTTCATTCTGATAGAAATAATTTTAGCAAATAAATATTTTAATGCAGCATTTAGGGCCGTATTTGTAATCAGCTCTCAAGAGTGACAGCGAGTTTGAGTTCGTATCAGAAATATCATTTCAGTATAAACTGGCCTGTCAAATCCATACTTAATATTGCTCTCAAGTTTGAGATCGCTTCAAAAATACGAGCCTTAGTAGTTCAGTACCTAATTCTTTGTACTTGAATGCAATGCCCCCAATCCACTCAGTAAATAATCAAACTTTCGCATTGATTAAAACCAATTGAATGCCGAGATACAACTTCATAATATCAAGGAACAAACCCTGCGGTGTTGCAATGGCTTTATAATTCTGCCCTGATTACAAAGGGGAGCCGGCGGCCGCAATTTCGTCTTGTATCGAGCGTGCTGTACATAAATTATCAGTTATTGATGAAGACATTAAGCTTACGCAGAAAACAATTATTAAATATAGCCTTTTTTCGTTTCAGGTTGCTGCAGGGTTGCAGCCAGATAGCGAAGTTGGGGAATCCAAATAAGTTAAAGTTGAGGATCAAATCAAGGCAATATTAAATAAAATAGATTTGTATATAGCCCTAAAATGTTGAAAATGTATATAGTCCTAAAAAGAAAGCTCTGATAACATCAGAATTCACTAACAAAAATCTACATATAGAATTGCAGAAACTAATAAAAGAGCGTAAGAAAAATTTTGAATATCAACAAATACCAAAGAAACGCATCCCATAAAAGGACTCCAAATGAGAGCAAAGTATAATATCGTAGTCAGCCCTGTCGATAAGAGCGTTGATTCCTGACGAGCAAGTTCTACACGTGGTACGTGTCCCTAATGCACCATGAGGGCGAACATCCAACTTCCATTTCCGATTCGAATTCAAGAGATGTTTTGCCGACCACTTATTAACAAGCGATTGTCTCCGCGTCAGCTTTTGCACTTTCCAGCATCGGTAATGAGGTGGCGACTGGATTTTTAAAAACTTATTAATTCGACTTATGTCTGTCAAGTCAACCGGACCTGTTTCACCTAATTTCGATGGTAATGACCCTCGGAACAAATAAGATTCATTTCATTACTATTCAGTTCTTGTTCGCAATTATTGGACACTTCTCGAGATTCTTTGACATCTCTTTTTAATAGAATGTTATTCTGATTATTATTTTTATCACTATTGACAGAGAATACGGCAGCGATCAGCGCAATTAGGTTTGTATTCCTGAGATCCCGAGAGGTTTATTCTTTAAAATTATAATCGAACAATCGCACTGAAAGACAGTAAATGATTTATGTGGTCTCGCGCCTTTGCTTTAAATAAAACATCGCCGTGAGCTTTTAACGTCTACGGATGAAAGTCACGATTGTAATTTTAAAATGTCGATACGTTTGATGATTTTATTATTATCACTATTTTATTTGCTTACAATAGTGGCTTTAATTATTATAATATGCTGTAACTCTTTTTTACAGGATGTCTTTCAACAGACATGTGACAACTCGCACTACTTGTTCACATAACATAAAAAGGAATGAATACATCTGTCATCATGTTCGTATTTCCTCTGGTCCATTCATGTGTTGCATAAAATACGAGTGACAATTTTGAAATAAGTCACAAACCTTTAAGCATAATGTGCATTGTGTCTACACATGCTTGTAGTTCATTATCTGCTATTAACATGCTTTAAATGCTTTCCCTGCCACAATGTAATATTATGATAATATGGGCAATAAAATAGTTAATATTGTCGTAAAAATCTATAAGAAGGAAGCGCTATAAATTTACAATGAGGTACGCAAACTGCAAACACGACTTGATAATAAAATTTCATGGCATGTGATATGTCAGAGAAGCATCGTCTTGAATGTATTTGTAGTCAGTTATATTATTGATGCATTATCAAATGATTATCAAAGTAGTCACATTTTGGATAAAAAATATTTAATTTGAAACTTGTTAAACTACGTTATCAAAGAATTAAATTTATCACACCAATAGAAATATCTTAAAGTATTGTTTATACTTAAGATGCTTAAATTATACATTCAACTATACCGATTTGAAATGAAAATAAAGATTTTAGATTAAATGCCGATTAGAGGTTAAACTTTGTAAATAACTTTAGACAGTTATCACAAGAAATGTTATTGATTAGAAATTTAGATATCCATAATGGTGACGATGACGACAAACTTAATTTGTATTAAATAGGTATCTATCTTTTTATCTTATCGATCGTGTTTTGATTTTTTCTCTACATTTGTTCGGATTATCTTTCTAGAACAAGCAGATAAGACAATAGTAAACCTAACTGAAAGAAGCGTGAGAAATTTGTGACATTGCTTCATTGAGTCTCTTTGTAATGATGATAATTTTTTAGTTATGTCCTATATGTATGATTAATGTTTCTATGATAGGAATATTCATGTTACATCAGTATAGATTTTATCTGTATTTTTTAAATATTATTGATTTTAAATTAAAGCACTTTTCTGCAACTTTGTATAAAATATTGAAGCACAATCGCCTATTAATTTATGCACAATCGTATTCGCTCTTTAAAAAATATCCCAACGCGCAACTTTGCTAATAAAATATCGCTTTTACCAATAAACTCCATATAAACCAGTTTCTGGTAATTTTCAATCGCCAAGGACACAGATGGTATGTTTATTGGAAGAGTCATTCAGTCATTTTTGTTGCGATTCATTTTAGTCTGAAACCGGTTACATATCGAACCATGTTTGAGTATTTTTTTATTTTGGTTTTATTTGGAATGACGTAAGATTAGAGGAAAGGTAAGTTTTTTTTTTCTATTTATAAAACAGATTGTGCCCGAGTCAATAACAGTGATGATAAGTATGTTGAATCAATAAAAAAAAAGAAAAAAATTAGGTGCGAAGTGTTCTTTTACAATAGGCCGGCTAAATAAACTCCTTGCAGTGAAATAAAGATAGAATGACTCAATACCAGCCCCGGTAGTGATGACTAGTGAGGTATCGTAAGCGAAAATTCCCCACATTTAGAATCTGCCGTATGCGAGCGATGTCACCGGGCGAACGCTAGTGAATAACAATCGACGGTCGTTGGCAGCCTCGGCGGCGATCAAGTTTAGCTTCTACCATGGGATTCCGAACAGACTTTACCTATATTTAAAATTGAATTAATTTATTAAGATTATGAGACATGTTTATGACTTTCTGATTACCAATATGGAAATTAACATTAGTAGTTTAGACTATGGCGTTGTCGAATTGGTCAAATTTCTTAGCGTATGGGATACTAGAAAATATGACTTTATACAAAGTGGGAGAGAATGTTTAGGTTGGATGATTTACATCGACAGTTCTGTTCCTCTTTCAATCTATTATTTCAATGGTGTGATCAGTACCTATAAGTATTGCTGATCATGGTTATCAAACTCTTGAATACATTAAAATGTTCATTCGCTAAGTCACTTGGCAACTCGATTTGGCCCGATCAATGGTAGTGGTATTCAGTTGTCGTGATATTGGAAACGAGGGAACAGTGACAGTGGGGCGAAATGGAAAGAGGCCTCTGACTGCCTCTGACGGTGGGGCAAGTCCACGGCAAGTCAGAATGGGTGATACTTAGGTACTGTGACATTCTGAGATCTTCGTCCGGTACCTGCGTGCTTGGGAAATATCGAGTTATGATTTTGGTACTAAGTAATATTGATGGGGTTCAGATATCGTGATACTGGAAACGGGGGAACGGTGATAGTGGAGCGAAATGGAAAGAGGCTTCTGACTGCCTCAGACGGTGGGGCAAGCCCATGGTAGGTCAGAATCGGTGATGCTGTGACGTTCTGAGATCTTCGTCCGGTACCTGTGTGCTTGCATGGAAAATTAAGGGAAATTATGATTTTGGTATTTAGTCATATTGATGGGGTTCAGATATGAAACAACGGGAGTGGGGCGAAATAGAAAGAGGTATCTCACTGCTTCTGACAAGGCAAATCGCAACGGGTGATGATGTGACGTTCTGAGGTCTTCGTCCGGTGCCTGCGATAGCACATGGGAACTACATACATACATAAAATCACGCCTTTATCCCTTACGGGGTAGGCACAGCGTCAAACTCCTCGTAAAAGGCGCTTTGGCCACGTCTGACAAAAATTGAGGGCAATTTTAGATTGTAATGTGTATTGCTATAGTGACAGGTTGTCAGCCCATCGCCTAAATTACAATACACTGTAACCCTCGAGTCCCTTTTGCTGACTTCTACAGCATGCCCGGGAGGAAGGGCAGCTGGAACATTCTATGTTTTACTATCTCTCCCAGTCCAGCATGGAAGAAATGGAAACAACATGGGAACTTGAGGTTATAATTTTGATAGTAATAATATAGGAAATATATTGCACTCGCTGTTTTAGTTTGAGTTATCATACTAACTATTAAGGGAATTATCCCTCTTGTTCTCAATTTATCATTGAAGTTAAAAATTCGCGGTAACATAATTCGGTCACAAAGTAAAAAAAAATGCTGAAACCTATAAAAGTATGTCAGCCTTACTCAGCCTTATCAAGTACATTATTAATTTTGCGGCAAACTTTCATCGCTCTAATGTGCCTTGAAAACACACACATTAATGTGAAAGAAACTCGCAAATTACTTAATACCGTCCACCAAGCCGCCAATTTATCAAAATGCCGGTAATAAGCCTTAAACACCAAAAACTCGGCTTATTTTTCATTCAGACAGGTAATTTTAATGCATATTTAATGGGCAATTCTTGGCTTCAAATTCACTAAGATAAGGTACGGCTATAATGCATGCAGTTGCTCCTGCGTTATTTATTGTGTGATTTTTGGCAAGGGTACGTTAGCCCGCTACTTGGCTTGGCTAGATGTGCAATGTGCAATCTTCATAATGCATGCACTTTTGCCGGGATGCGCTCGCGGCTTTTTCGACCGTTGCTGTGACGTAAGCGTATTTACGAGCGCGATACGTCATCCTGACGTAGAACTTACTTTGCACGAAGCACGAACTTGGTTCATTTCAATGTCTGGCCGAGCTGTGGGAATACGACCTACATTGAAACCTATTGCAAAGTTTATTGCATCTATGACGATAGTTTAAAAATAATAGTTATACCGGTCTTTTGGTAGGGTATAAAAGTGAGACGGAATACTTTGTAAAGGAGGTAACTCCTACCGAAAAATCCTGAATTATTTTCCCCGAGATATTCAAATGAAAATATATAATTTTGATCAGTTAGTAAGATAATTTAT
Organism: Scrobipalpa costella; assembly: GCA_949820665.1. NCBI lineage: Eukaryota > Metazoa > Arthropoda > Insecta > Lepidoptera > Gelechiidae > Scrobipalpa > Scrobipalpa costella. The sequence goes on along the minus strand of OX463296.1, from coordinate 16,890,114 downwards.
GTCCGTATGATTTTTTGAGTATTTATATTTTATTGACTTACTCATCACTTCAAGTTTGTCTCATACGCACCTGAAACAAAACAAAATAATAATTAGAAATGGAATGCAGTCGACAGTATATTTTATAAAAGAGATTTTCGTCGAGTGACATGTCTGGCCGCGTCATGAATAATTCTGTGCTCATGTCCGGTTGGTAAGACGCTTAATTGAGAGAACAAGATTACGGTTGACGATATCGAAGCGTGTGAACTTTTTTCTGAATTTTAATAACCTTGTTTCAATACAGCAATATACGAGTACCTAAAAATCTATCTTAAAAAACCCGCAAAACTTTGTCAGACGTGGCGAAACGAACTTTAGGTCGTTTACGCTCTGCCTACCCCATTAGGGATAAAGGCGTGATTATATGAATGTTTGTTGTTTCAAAATACCCATACAGAATTTACTACACGCCATACTTGGTAAATTTTCGCCCAACAAACCATAATAAAAAGTGACGTACATAATATAAGATTTATTATGTATTTTATATTATGATTTACGTAAGTATGTAAGCCCGAAATGCCGATCGGGCTAAGCACCGCCTACGTTCCGGATCACAGATAAATCATATTGCGACATCTCAAAAATGCCAACTTCAAAAACATGTTTGCCCGTGGCCAGTACAGCACGCACGGACGGAAAGACAAGAAAAACAAACGTAAAAAATAAATTACTTTTGTATACCTCCTTTCTTTCCCGTTGTTGGACGCCGAACAACTCATAAATCACAGAAAGATAAGCATAAAAAGATTGTATGAGGTGGGTACACGGTAGAACTAAACTTTTCGTATTTTGTTATCTTGCGTCAAACGGAGCCTCGAAAAAAGTGCCTCCTACGCCTTTCTCCGAAACCGAGAGCAGAACACTGCTAGAGAATCTAGCTAAGCTTTACTTATCTGTTCCAAAACAAAGTCCATTAATCAAATCGAAAGTTGGAGGTTCTACTATGTATTCCGATCAGAGAGGTTAATACCCCGCAGTACTATTCGCCCACGGTATATCACAGAAAAATCTTAAATCTTCCGCGGTCACCTGCACGTATAACAAATTGCTAGCTACTGTACCGTAACCACATGAGGTGCCATTTGTCAGGCGCGACTGTACACGGGCGCGGGGCGCCTACCGAGCAATTAGATTTGTTAGCTTGTACCCGTGGAGTTTCATCACGCCCCCGCTCAACAACAGATGCTTGGACTAATAACCTCTCGAAGTTTCCCCTCCAACCCCCTTGGCCCCCTCTGGGCTCCTGAGCTACCCCAGCCTCCCCCGGCAACCCAACTAAGATAGATTGCGCCACCATTCTTGCAATTTTCCTGTCGTATCTTGCCTCGTAAATTCCTAGTGATATATTGGTTCGGATCTCTCGCGATGCGACCAGGAGCATACTCGAAATATGATAAGAGTTATTTATTATTGTTCTTATTGGTTTTCTAAGGGGGTGGTATGTAATAGCATTTCTTTTATAGGGTGTTTCATGTGCTATTGATCGCTGTTAAATGCCTTTGAATTCTTAGAATGCGTGCGATTGCAGATCTTATGTCTAAGATAAGAATCGATTCGTTCCCGTATTTTTCTAGTAATTCATATTCCCTAAAATTATAGAACTATCCTACTCTACTCCTCGGTGATAATATGAAAACAGTTCAGATTTTCTAGCTGCGATATTTTTCTAAATAAAGTAAATGCTGTCTATTCTGCATTAGATTCTAGGATCCTATCAAAATGTACACAGTATGACATTTTCGGAGTATCTATTCAAATTGCTACACTCTAACTTCTAAACGCGAAATACTCTACCTTAGACACAGCAACGTCTAGATACGGCAAAGACAGTAACATAACAGCAGACTTGAAGTCTACATCTCCGGAAGTAGTAGTCGTCCCGGCAATAACAGTTCCGGAGCCGACACTCAGCGCGCTTCCGTCGTCTGCGAGGGCTTGCTTCCTGTCGATTGTTTATATCTTCGACAAACGCGCAGTTTTCTACGTTTTCAGCAGCTCTACATATATCTAAGTCTAAGCAAGAGGGGATCGAAAAGGCCGAGTAATTTTCAGCTGGTCCTACTTTTGAATGTGATTTTATTACCTAAAGTGTCATATTTTTACGTTTTCATATCTACATATACCTAAATCTATGCAATTAGGGATCAAAAAGACTGCGTAGATCAAATTTTCAGATCTTCCTGCATTCATAATTGAATGTGATTTATTTATAGAGTGATGTTCTTCTACGGTTCTATCTGATCTACATACGGGGTGTAAGGGACAGTGTCCCGTAAACTGGTGGGGGTTGCTCAGTCAACGGAACTGAACAACTTTCACGAGGTCATTTTTTTCAGGAAGTGAAATTAAAAAAAAAATGATTTTCCATACAAATTGTCTGATCGAGGTGGTAATTTTGTATGGGAAGGTCAATTCTTTTTTCATCGTTTGAAAGAATTTCCCGGTGAACGGTGTTCAGTTTTGTTAACTAAGCAACCCGTATCAGTTTGCGGTCCCATACACTCGGTATACATACATTTAATCACGCATTTATCCCTAATAGGGTAGGCAGAGCGTAAACGACCCAAAGGTCGTTCGCCACGTCTGACAAAGTTTTGAGGGTTATTTAAGATAGATTGCTATGTATATTTCTGTAGTGACAGGTTGTCAGCCCATCGCCTAAATAACTGTATACTGAAACCCTTTGATCCCTTAGCTGGATTTTACAGCATGCCCGGGAGGAAAAGCAGCTCGAACATTCTATGTTTTTCTCTCGCTTCCAGGCCAGCATGGAAGTATGCCTAAGTCTATTGCAAGTGGTAGCAAAGACAGAGGAACTTAAATCATACAATCATTATTTTTATCCTCTTTCTTAATTGAATGTGATTTATTTACTACGATGTGCTGCTGAAACTAAAAACAATCTAAATATTTTGATAGATCATTATTAACTAGGTACACACACGCATGACCACAAAATGCAAAATGAATAACGGTTTCTTTCATGAATAAATACGGCTAATTTGTAACTAATACAGTTCTTAATCAGTTTAATGAACATATAATGTGAATTCATGATAATTAAGAGACAAATTAATAAAGTTCACATTAACGTTGTCAGCGAAGCGTTTTGGTACTAAATCTTGCTCGCGCGCAGCGCAGGTATGCAATGAGTGTATATTTATTCGGACACTTACTATGTGTTGAAAGTATGGCATCCGGGAAATTATGAAATGCTTGAGTTATCTTCTTTAAGTTTTATCTAATTAAGGTGTGACTTGAAATGGCTTTCATTTTGAATATCTTTAATGAGGAAATACGTTAGTCTTTTAATTTTTCATTCTTTGAGGCACTGTTTCATCATTATTTTAATATCTTAATGTAAAATTTTTGTGAGTAACGATTTAAAGACGTCTATGAAACATTTATCTACTACAGCCCCTAAATGTTCATTTGTAAGGCATTTGATATTATCTCTTTTCAATTCGTTTAATGGGCATTCTTCACAACCACAAGCTCATAACCTTAAGAATGGCAAAGGACGCGAAACGATTTTTAATACACTCGGCACCCTATAATGGGTGTTTTCGCACCCCAAACTGCGGTGACATTTGAAACCCACCGCTCTATGAAAAAACAAAGCTTGAAACATTATGCAAATGCCATTATGTTCGTATTTTTGTACATTCCACGCAGTTTATGAGCCGAACAGAAAGGGTTGAGGGGTTAAGACAATCGGGGAATAAAACTGAATAAAACTTTTTGATTCCACATTGTGTCTTTTCTAGTTTATGTAGTGAATAAATCCCACCCCTGACTGCTATAAATATGTGCGTCTATCAGAATAAAATAAAACGCAATTGCTGTTTTGTTCTGTTGGCTTTTTGCCTCGTAAAACTGTAGCTACGTTTGATTTGATTTAGTGCATTCAGTAATAAAATTATACGAATTTTCATCTGGTTAAAACACCTTTTTTTTATTTCTTCAATAATTTCATATTTAACCATCGCATTTAATTCTGCTATGATTTCAGTTTCATTAGAATAGGAATAGAATTCAAAATACCCAAATACAGTTCCTCATTATCTTTCTATATCACCGATCACGTTACTATTTACTTACAATCTACATACCATCAACTATTCCCCTTATCATTGGCATTCTAACATTTCTACCAATAATTACAGTAAGGAATTTCATCCCATCATAAATGAAAGGAGCACAAGCATGACGCTTTAGCGGTATGTCAGTTTCATAACTCCATACCTCCGTACAATGTATGAGTCGAGGTAAATGTACTGACACGAGGTGGGTAGCTGTCGGCGAATGACAGAGCTTATTAGATGTTGAGCATGTTCTGTGGGCGACGCTTAGGTCACCGGCAACTTTATGGCTATGAGAAAATCAACTTAAAACCTAACTTAAGTAAAACCTGACTTTTTAGATGTCAGACGCTCTGGTTGAAGACATTAATCAAATTAATTAGCTAATACCTAGATTTCGAGTTGACTGCCCTGAAAGTAGGTTGATAGATCGACAAGGCTCATTTTCTAATATTTCAAAGCAAATTGAGGATGCCAGTTATCAAGGCAGTTGACGAATCTTTGATGAAATCTACCAGCGTCACGATAGCGAAGCCGAAGCACGAGCAATTTGTCCCACATAGCAACCAGAAACTGGTTTTAGGAAAATCTCGTAGAGGAAATAAAACCTAGTTCCAAGAGGAGTTTATTTTCTAAAAAGCTTTAGAATTTATTGCGATGTCTTTTGGTGTTAGAACGTGAAGAATATACATCCTGTTTCTCGAGTATTTTAAAATCTTAATTACTTTTTTGTACACTTTAAAATCGTAGCTAGAAGTGACAGGCAGCGAATGCAATATAGAGCGCGCTCAAAAATTCAGCAAAAAGGCAATTGCGTTTATTTAGTGCCCTATGTAAATTTAAAGTGCATCGCGCCACCAGTGCAATATTTTTGCATCTGTCATCGCGCCCGCGTCCGAGTCTAAAATCAAAATTATCATGCAATTTTAGTTAAACCAAAACGCGTTTAGTTGACAGAATGAAGTATTCGAGCCACGTAAATTACATTTTGCGTGTTTTAGTAATGTCAAACAAATTGTATTCCATGCAATTTTGAAATGGAGTTTAGTCAGCTGAACATTGGGCAACAATATCGCAGATGGTTCACAAATGTGCATAAAATTAGTGAAGTAGACTTTTACCTTTAGGCTTTTTAACATTATGTTAATTAGGTAAATAGGTACTAAGGCTCGTATTTATAAAGCGATCTCAAGATTGAGAGCAGTATCAAGTATGAATTTGACAGGTCATTTTGTACTAAAATGACATTTCTGATACGAACTCGAGCTCGCTGTCAGTCTCTAATAAGGTTTTTATAAATACAGACCTAAGACAGTTTTTAAGTATTTTCCTATAAATACTGTCAAAATTGTAATCTAATCATTATCATAGATATTGGATCCTACAAATTTTATCAGTCCAATATCATCAATTTATTATGTAAACATGAAAATTACAATAATGTTTTGGTTTGAAGTATAATTTTACATGCTTAATTACTTAGCTAATAGTAGAGAAACGAAAACTAAACACTGAGATGGGGCAGCGTTATGATTTTGGTAAAATATAAATATTAGTACCTTAAACTTTGGTGCAATAGATTAGAAGTTCCAACTCCAACCCAAACTTACGATCCCAAGTTTGGCAGCATCAAAACCGATCCAACCCGGCGTTTAATCAAGTATGTATTGTAGCCGACACCCGATACATCGTTTGCATATCCCCAGCACATGTGGCCATAAGGCATACCTAGCCAGACAAAAGGGTCAAATGAGACCGGTATTTAGAGTCAATTCATACTAGCAAGCGCCGCGTAGCGGTGCGTAGCGGCGCGAACTTTTCAAAAGCGTGGTAGAATATAGAACTTTATATATAATGCTAAAAGATAGACATTTAATTTTGAAAATTTGAAGTGACAAGCTACGCCGTGCTGCACGGGCTAATCTTATGCCGTGCGGTGCAGCCTGATACTTTGCGATACAACGAGATGCATCTTTAAACAGCTTCACTCTGCGTCACATCGCGTCGCTTCCCGGTGTCTATTGAACCTTAATTTTAATAAAACGACTCCCGTTTTAATCTGCCTGCGGACGAATAATAACCCTTTCTATTTCAAAATTGGCTTCGGTCGCGGCCGCTAAAATTTATAGCGAGAGCGCTTATGTGTTTTACTTTATGTGGATCGAGAAACTATGAATGCATTGTTTAATAATTTACTCCCCGGTTAAGTTGTTTCGGTGAATTGTTTTCTACCGATTTATGTTTGGCGTTGTAAGTACGAACCAGGTAAATTAAAACTATGATATCTATTAAATACGAATGAAATGTAAGGTACAGATAGTGGTAAAATTGATTAGGTTAAACTAGGTCAATCAAGATGTAATTGAGAACATCACGATAAGCCGGAAAATCGTGACTTAGCCGATAATTGCATGATGTCTTTAACACAAAGTTGGCCAGTTTAAAAAGAGAGGCAACGATTTACCCATGTATAGTGTATTTACTTGGCCAAATTGAGAAATGACCGGGAAAGCAAAATTGTGGCGTTCCAAGAAAAAAAAACTCTAATCATAACATTTACTTGCAAAAATCTCTCCATCAACCCACTCTTTCCTACACTCTACACTAGATCATTTTTCAGTTGTTTACAAAACGGGCGATAAAAACAGTTATCACGGCATCCATAGTTAGATTATCTGGTGTACGCGGCAACATTGATTTACAACTACCCACACCTCCGCTGCACTATGATGCATTTGCATTTCGTTCGCAGCTGTAACAATAGGTGCATGGTAATGAAGAGGTTGTGTTGAGGGTAGAGGTCAAAACTCTGCGAGTTTGTTATGTTGCTGCTTAGAGAAAGGTTTTGCATTACTTATAAAAAGTTGTGCAAAATGTAAACTGATTTTGAACTTTTAAACAGCTGCGCAATCAGAAGGTATCCAACGATCGATGCTCATATAGTAGACAAAATCGAATTAAAAGAAACATGACTCCAAAAAAGTTGTTAATAAAATATTGAAACAATTTTTGGAACCATAATAAATGACTGAAAACGAGTTTTCGGTCTAGTTTACTATTTCTAATGACTGAAAAGCACACACTCACAAATTTTCAAATTTAAACTTGATTAACGAGACCTTTTAAACCCAACTTTTCCCATCCGAGCGTGTCACGTCCGAACTGTACGCTTATCTCGCGAATTACATTAATTAGCGAGGTGTGGCCATAATTAATTTTAATTTAAGTCACCTTTTAGTTGGCAACACCGAACGCGTATCGCAGTTAATAAATTCAACGCACCGGACCACTGGCTAGCGCTGATAAAGATGCACCAGAAATTTGCAAATTTACTGCACTGTCTTCAGACTACGAAATCAACTCTAAGTTCATTAAAATAAGATTTGGATAGCTGCAGATTAAAGTTGGTAGTTGAAAGCGTGCGTTTCTAACTCCAGAAAAAAACAGTTACAGTTTTCGCGCAGAAATGTAAGCTTGAGGAAGGGAGATAAGGCAGAGTCGGATGAATGAATTCATTTTTCTTTTTGCAGGGAGTTTAGTGTAGTGCGTGAAATGAAAATCTTTTTATTTTCTTTCTTGGAGATCCATTTTAAAAGTGTAACAACGTTGGTTCTGGTATATATATTTTTAATAAGAGTTTCTTTAATTCGTTGCTTTTTTGGATTTTTAACATTTTTTATAAGTATTTTACTTAATTTAAATAATTATGACCGTAGTAACTATTTTACTTATTTATAGTAAAATTACTTAATTCTTCCATGTTGGACTGGGAGCGAGAAAAAAACAGAATATGCCAGCTGCATCCCGGCCATGCTGTAAAAACCAGCTGGGGGATCTGAGTGTTTTCTGTCACTACATCAATTTAGGTAAATCTGTCTTAAACAACCCTCAAAACTTTGTCAGATGTGGCGGTACGACCTTTGCTTAGGTCGTTTACTCTCTACCTACCCATTAGGGATAAATGTATGTATTTATTTATTTATTCATTGCCATAGGCATAACAATATTTATCTCGATTATTATGCAGTACAAAGATATAAGGGCATTTTTTTAACAAAATCAAATGCTGCGTAGTAGCGGTAGACACTCGTGAGCAAGGGTTAATCAAAGTTTAAAACAAAGCCATGTTATGAGGCGAGGGGAGGCGCGGGTCAGACGGCGTGAGTAGATAGTACCTAGGTACGAGAGTCTGAGTTGTATACCAAATTACCAATGTAATAGTTTATTGTCAACATTAATTAAAGAGTGTTTGTTAATAATACAGTGACTGTATGGTTATTATATTTTATCTCCACTTTTCTGACATTAAACTCTTTGCTAAGATTTTAATAAAGTTCAATTCGTGTTAGACGGAGCATCTTGATAAATCGAACGATTCACATTAATTAAAAAAAAATACTTGTGCGTTTTACATTAGATTAGTAATGAGATACAATATGATATTGAAATTGGTGCAATAATTACCATTTATTTTCCATTTATTAGCAAATGTGTTATAAAATACTCATTATAATTATTATGACTTAGTAAACTTTGAATAAAATAATCTGTTATAATATTTGGTTTCAGTATATTGTAATTTAGGCGATGGGCTGACAACCTGTCACTACAGCAATTACAAATCTATCTTAAAGAACCCTAACAAATCTATCTTAAAACTTTGTCAGACTTGGCGGAACGACCTTTGTTCAGGTCAATTACGCTTTGCCTATGCCATTAGGGATATAGATATGATAATATGTATCTATGTATGTATAATATTTAGGAAAGAAGAAAAAAAATCCTTAGTGATGATTTTCAATCCTTATCATGTGGTATGTCGTCTGTTTGTAAATTTTAAGTAACTCTTTATAAAGAAAGACAATCATTTTACTAAAAAGTGGCTCTGAAATTATATAACAAGTATGTTATCCTTCTTCTATATCGTAATTGAAGACGCGTCTCTATTACACAACTCTACATTGATATTTATAATAAAAAAAACAATCAATACAAAACAAAACTCCACGCGAATCAAACTGCTTCATAAAGGCGTATACACACGCGCGCGGCTTGCACATAAATATTACGCACTCGCTACGCTCAAATTTCGCCACCGTCTGCTTTATATTGATATATTGTATTGTTTATGGTGCGGCCGAATCAAAATGTGATATATTGTACAACGCGCGCGTTGTTCGCGAGCAACTTTCATATTTGGAAGGGTTATAGAGGTAGCAGGCTGCTGGAAGCGGTACGAAGAATTTATAGAGCCATCAATTATACAAGGAGTGATGTATTTCGCATTTATACCTAATCGGTTTAGTTACTTTTTTGCCAGAGTTTATCTATCTTCTTCCTCGCATTCATTAGTTCCTAATATCTTGCATGGTATTTTTTTTATACTGTTAATATTGTGTATGAATAAAAAGGCCTTGCCCTATTTCTGAAATGTCATCCTATACAGTTTTTGACATACGCGATAGTATATTTTTTTATTTACTTCTATTCTGATGTAATATACACGTATTATTTTATATTAATTTTTAAATTACTTTATTCATTCTCCATTTTAGACAAACCATCTAAATTATCAAAATCCAAAAGCCTCTAAACTCTACCTCAAAGTTTCCGTCGCTTCCAGTAGCAATCTGACAAGGGCGAAACTTAGATACATAGATGTATGTCTGAGCCAAGGGAATAGTTGGGATGAGAAGGGATAAGTTATTGCTTTCTACAACTATGTGTCTGCACCATGTGTTGGTGTTGGAACAGCGTTTTAAGTTACGGCCTTGAGTTATGTGTTGTGTGAACGTGCCTTTACGCGAACTTTACCTAAACTATACATATGAGAGTTGGGCGAAAATTTTAAGATATTGATGTTAAAGTTTTAGTTTGTGTCTGAATTTGATAAATTAAGCAACATTTTCAGTACCTTTTTCATAATTTCTCTGCCCGGGTCTGGCAAAATGTTTGATAAGACTTTGAAAATATTGGTATTTTATGTATGATCATAAAAAAAATATGATCCAGATTTTTTTCAATATTGGCTCAACTCATCATCTCCCTAGCCTTATCCCGTATATCCCGGGGACGGCTACCTAATCTAGGGGATTGAACGAGGGTACTGGTTTTCTGGGACGAGGGTACTGGGTTCAAAATTGGCTCAATTGTATTACTTATTTAATTGAAAGTATTACTTTAAAAAAAAATAAATAGAGAAAAAATATATAGAGAGAAAAACATAGGATGTGCCAGCTGCATTTCCTCGTGGGCATGCTGTAAAAACCAGCTAAGTGATCTGTGGGTTTCAGTATATTGTAAATTAGGCGATAGGCTGTCAACCTGACACTACAGCAATATACCTACAAATCTATTTTAAATAGCCCTCAAAACTTTTATTGGACGTGGCGGAACGACCTTTTTTATGTCGTTTCGCTCTGCCTACCCCATTAGGGATAAAGGCGTGATTATATGTTTTTTTTTTTATTCTATATTAAAACATGTTGCATCCTAAACTTTTACAAAACACCCAACATCCATTAGACCCCTAGGAGGGGTCATCGGGGGTCTATTTTTACCGCACGCATATGAAATATTCCCCTCAACATTCGTGTCAATTGGTCGTTAGTGAAGTTGGGTACGAGTCGACGAGAGAATCTACTTAATGCATTAAAACTTTCGCGGAGTGTGAAGTTCGCCTTACGCGAGTGTGTATGTGCCTTAAATATACACGTCTTTGCCATTACGCAGAAAAAAATAATTAAATTATGCTAAGATACAAAATATTTGACTAATTTTTTTTTAAACTGAACTTACATATTTGTCGAAGACTATGGATTTCTGTGTGGATGTCGTTTGAGTTTCTACATACCTGTAAAAAATAATTACAAAATATTAAATACACTATCATAATGTTCGATGTACTTGATAATAGATTCATACATACATATAATCACACCTTTATCCCTAATGTATACGACATAAACAAAGGTCGTTCCGCCACGTCTGTCAAAATTTTTGGGTTTTTTAAGATAGATTTGTAGGGCTGTCAGCCCATCGCCTAAATTGCAATATACCTACAGAAACCCTCGGATCCCTCAGCTGGTTTTTACAGCATACCCGGGAGGAAATGCACCTTTCACATTTAATGATTTTCTTTCGCTCCCAGTCCAGCATGGAAGAAAGATAATAGATAATAGCAGCATAATAGATTCCATATGACATAAACATTTACCTACTAATCTGAAGTAATATTGCAAATAGTAACTAAAATTTCCCCTTTGCGTCCCAAAAACTAATAGGGGTTGCTCAGTCAACGACACTGAACAACTATCAGCAGGGTTTTTTTTTTCAGGAAGTGAACAAAAAAATGTCTAAGAGAGGTGAACATTTTGTATGGAAAAGCCATTTATTTTCACTTTATGAAGAATATCCTGCTAACAGTTGTTCAGTGTTGTTGACTGAGTCCTATCAGTTTGTCCTTTACACCTGGTATATCTTGTATGGATATAATCAAACAATGTCGCTCAACATCAAGATCGCCCCAGAAAGAGTAAAGAATGATACAACTGTTTCATGTCATTGTTCTTGACAATTTGCGTAGATCAAACCACAGTGGCCAGCTGTCAACACTGGGTGTTTTGGCAACGCGGTGGTTGACCTCCAAACGCACGTCTTGCACTGATTAGTAGTCTAAGAGCTGGTGGTTCTTTTGGTCAGATCTCCAAGCTAGTCAAGTCTGGAGAAAATGAGTCATTGATGCTCTTTCGTGTCGTAAAAATGAAAAACGACTAAGTTCAAAACTACATAGATCGTGAATCCTTTTTATTTGTTAAACACAGGTTTATGAAACAAACCATAACAAGGATTGGCTTTATAGAGCTTAGAATTTAGTTACTATTTTAACCCTTATTGCAAAATCTAAACTTATTTGTCAAATACTACTCTAAATTTATATTTTGGGAGGCTCTGTCCAGCGGTTGACTGTTATGTTGTAGCTGGCATTAGTAGTAGTAATTATTCTTGCCATACCAGGTGTAAGGGATAGCGTTCCGTAAACTGATAGGGGTTGCTCAGTCAACGACACTGAACAACTATCAGCAGGTTTTATTTCAGGAAGTGAAAAAAAACATACAAGTTGTTTGATTGAGGTGAACAGTTTGTATGGAAATCCTTTTTTTTTTGTTCCTGAAAGAGTTTCCTGGTGGAAGTTGTTCAGTGTCGTTGACTGATCAACCCCTATCAGTTTGCGGGACGCTGTCCCGGTATAATTATTTCCGATATCGATAGTGTCACCAGCTCTTAAACTATTTGGGTCTATTACAATAACAACAGTTAATAGGTTGGTAATGTGTTGTTATTACGCTTGTTGCTATAATGTTGCGTGTCTAATATGATGTCTGTACGTGTTCTCATTGACAAATTCGCACAATGTTTAGCAACCTATTAATTCAATTAGTTCAGTTTTTAATGCAATAAAACATTTGACGAGGAGACACATTAATCACTGTTTGTGTTAGAAATGGCACCATTAAAACAGTTAAGTTATCCAATTAATCACACGTAAAATAAACACAGATCCTTCTATGTTGTCTCTAGTAAGAGTCGATATAAATCAAAAGAATTAAGAGCAGCAAAAAATTATGATTATATACTCCAATAGAAGAAAGGCATGATTTTATATACATAGACATTTTTTTTATAAATATGTTCTTCTTTCAATTAACTACATGGTGTATGGTGTTACACCCAAAAATATTTTGTCTCAAGATTACCCATTCATATTTTAGAAAAAAAAAATTTTGTAAAAAAGGCTCGTCGACATACCAGCAATTTATCATAAGGGTGTTGATTCACTGGCGAATAAACGCCGCCACAAGAGGCGTCGCCACCGAAATAATTTCATACGCGGTAATATTTTCCAATCCATTAGCGACACACTCGAGTACATAATCTTGTAAAACACTAATACAGACAACATAACGTCGAAACACATACAAGACATGATACCCAAACTGTCAGCGCAAATTTTAATACTTACATACAAGTTTATTTTTATTTGTGTGATTGGTTTTCTATATACTTCCATGCTGGACTGGGAGTGAGAGAAAAACCTAGAATGTGCCAGCTGCATTTCCTCCCAGCATGCTGTAAAAACCAGCTAAAGGATCAGAGGGTTTCAGAATATTGCAATTTAGGCGATGGGCTGACAACCTATCACTACAGCAATATACGTACAAATCTTTCTTAAATAACCCTCAAAACTTTGTCAGACTTGGCGGAACGACCTTTGTTTAGGTCGTTTACGCTCTGCCTACCCCATTAGGGATAAAGGCGTGATTATGTGTATGTATGTATGTTATATGTTTTCTATTGATATTGACTATATTCTAATGGAAAACAAAACAGAGTTGAATAAACAGAAAGCTCATCCTGAACAAGCAACATTGTATTGCAACATATAATATTTGATCCTGCATATTAGAACATTATGTGAAAACGATGGGATAGATTAATTAATATTAAAAAAGGTAAAATATAAATCAAAAGAAAAAGATACAATACAATGCTGAAGAAAAAAAGTCATAAAGTCAGTTACGACCTTAAACGACTTGTTCAATTCAATCAACCCTCATAGTCTTTTAAACCGCCGATTAGCTCTACATGTTCTATAAGTGTTCCTAGTGAGGTCTTCCCCTGCCAGCCTCATATTTCTTAAGGGTCCCGAAAAGGGGACCAAACGTAAATGACTCTCGATACGCCCCTGTCTCCAACACGCCAGGGAGGGACCGATAGTGTCAAAAAAAGATAAAAACAATATAAATTGCACTTTTTCGAAATTTTCTCCCTCTGTCTTTGTTTATGTTGTCTTTGGCATAAACCATGAGTATTAAATATCAGAAAATAAAATTTGCAATAAATAATATTTTTACGAGTAAATAAAATTACAAGAAATAGTCAATGGATTTTGTTAAAATAATATTACGATTATACATAAATATTGAGGCTTATAAACAAAACTTGGTATTGTTAATTTAGGTGACAATTATAAGCATATTTTCGATGTAACATAAAATAAATAAAATTAATATCAAGAAGATTTCGAACAAAAACGAATACTTCCTTCTTTATTATAAAAACACCAGTAATGTGTTCCTTCATAACGAAACGAAACAAACGCTACAAATATAGGTGAAGACATTAAGTACATTAAAATCACATTAGTACGGGATCTCGGGGAGGGCCGCGAAATTATCTCCAAAAGAAAAAATAAATTAATAAAAAATACTTCCAACATTTCATATCTCATTTAGGAAAAACACGGAAAGTATTAAATTGTATGGAAGGTGTGATAACAGAAAATATGATTTTAAAATATGGTTCAACGCGACTGTTCAGAAATGTTTAAGGGACATCAGAAAACACTATAGCACTCACATACATACATTGGTGGCAATTCTGGACGCACTATTCCTTAACTAATTCTTAGCTAGCGCTGTCACTTTCTTAACTTTGACATAAGAACAGGATAACAAATGAACACATTACTTTGACATTCCTAATTTGACGTAAGACGCTTTAAAAAAGAACTGCATAGAACATGCTTCCTTATTTTACGTCAAATAAGCAACCTAATGTCAGATTAGGAATGTCAAAGACATGTGTTTATTTGCTATCCTGTTCTTACTTCAAAGTTAACAAAGTGACAGCGCTAGCTAAGAATTAGTTAAGGAATGGTGCGTCCAGAATTGCCACCAAGTCGCGAGAATCGACGACATTTAGTCACGCTTTTATCCCTAATGGGATAAGCAGAGCCGAAAAGACCACAATCGTTCCGCCACATCCAACAAAGTTTTGAGGGTTATTTAAGATAGATTAATTGTAGGTATGTTGCTGTAGTGACAGGTTGACAGCCTATCGCCTAAATTGCAATATACTGAAACCCTCGTATCCCTTAAATGGTTTTTACAGTATGCCCGGGAGGAAATGTAGCTGGTACATTGTATATTTTTCTCTCGCTCCCAGTCCAGCATGGAGGTAGTTTATAGCACTCACAAGAGATCATAATTCTTAAAGTGATTCGAATGT
This sequence comes from Scrobipalpa costella, assembly GCA_949820665.1. Classification (NCBI taxonomy): domain Eukaryota; kingdom Metazoa; phylum Arthropoda; class Insecta; order Lepidoptera; family Gelechiidae; genus Scrobipalpa; species Scrobipalpa costella. The sequence goes on along the minus strand of OX463296.1, from coordinate 16,874,917 downwards.
CTCTAAGGGTGACTTATGAAACTATAATATGTTTACAAATACATTGCCCAGTCAATATTTACATTAGCTTCTACCAGTTTGATCAACCGAGGGTAACCACACGGTCGCAGACAGGCCCGCAATTTGCCCGGGCAAGGCACGTTTAATATTAGAAGTCCTGATTTATGTCCTACCCCTGTAATGAAGTGTCTCCACACTACAAACGTGTGTGCACCGTACTAATTCACTACCGACGATTAATAGGGGGAAGTGGTGATGCTGATGACAAAATATGCGAAAGTACTCAGGTGGTGGAGAAAAGGAGAACGAGGCTTAAATTGAGGAAGTTAGAGGATTAGATGGTACTGCTAGCCTTATGGAAGAACACAAATTTAAAGGCAGACAGCTAAGTTATTATAAGAGTGAAATTCTAAAAGTCTTTTGTATTTTGGATTTTATAGGAAAGAAAATTATATTCAAATCGCTTTCTTAAATTATATTAAATGCGCAATGCACTTAGCTTTAATTGTTCTAAAACCAAGAACTCATTTAAATTACACCTCAAGATTTACAGCTGAATTTCTTGGCACTTCTGGCTCTTCCAAAGTATATGACATTTCTGAAGCATCTGCAGTGTCATCAATAATTTATAATTGACGTGTGAAGAAGTGCGCTGAAACTAATTTGTTGGATAAATTATATCTTCTTATTTCAGTGCCAATAAATAATGCAGCGACAAACACTTTAATTTCTCAATCGTTTACCGAATCGTTCAATCCAATTGCTAAAGAATCTTCTTAAGTGAACATTGTATCTTCAAAGCTCGAAATGGCATCGTATATAATTCCTAATTTATGTTAAGACAGCAATGTCTTTACGCTTAAAGTTATAGATGGTAAGATTGCACGTACATCTTAAAACAGAGACGAAATGCAAGTGGACCGAATAAATCCAATTAGTTTAAGATCTCATTAAATCAATTCGTTTAGCGGACAGTAATATATAGTTGTCCTCTTCCTCTTTGTTTGCAATGGCTGCAATCCAAACTATTTGTTATTTCAGTGAGCTTGCGGCTCCGTGCGAAGTAAAAAGACCTCTACAAGTTCGCTTTTAACGTTAATGCGCTAAGTTTTGCAGGTTCTGCAACGGTTTACTAAACAGAATTTCGCTGAATTTTTCGCCAAAATTCTAGCCACTCGTTGTTGTGATGGCATGAAATTAAAATTTTGCTCTTTGATTTCATTACACGTGAGATCGACTTTACTGAATGTTTCGACTGAATTTAGTGTTCACAACCATTTAGTTTTAGTACATACATATAATCACGCCTTTATCCCTAATGGGGTAGGCAGAATGTTAACAACCATTAAACAACCGTTCCGCCACGTTTGACAAAGTTTTGAGAGTTAATTAAGATAGATTTTTAGGAATATTGCTGTAGTCACAGGTTGTCAGCCTATCGCCTCGGATCCCTTAGCTGGTTTTTTGTTTGTTGGAAGTATGTTGGTTTTAGTATTTACGTTTTATTTTTATGCTGATTTGTTTTTCATTTAGCCAGCGAGTTTCATTATTAGGGCGCTTTTGCACCGGTCAGAATCCGTATGCGAATATTTTCTGATCTAAATTGGCCTTAAATGTATGACAGATTTCGCACCCATCCATATCCGTTTTATATGGAAATTTCACAGACACGATTCGGATACGCAAAACCGCTCATACTCAATGTTCTAATAACATACTACCCCGTCAAAATTACTCAAACTAAGCTCACTAATTACCTTCAAGTTGCAAACATGTTAATCCATCTAGAAATATATTTCTCATTCCCACCAGATCCGATACAAAGGCCGCTGGCCGTTGGAGGAGCAATAAATTAGAAGGAAAGCTGCGAGCCAGGATTTCCCCTGGGTTTATTCGCACTCAAGAGCGCTACACCTAATCCAGAAAGCCTTATTATGCTACCCTTAATACAGCGCTCAAGACTACTTGAAAATTTTCTCAGGAAGTAAACGGTTTAGTTCGGGATTTTTCTTTGGACGGTTGGAAAAGTTTTTATGTCTTGAAGTAGGACTTTTTTGTGAAGGTTTTTTTTTGTGGGTGCTTTTGTTTGGAACAGGCCAGTCTTTCTATCGCTGGTTACTTTGATGTCTTCTCCTAACTTGGTTTTCCCGGTTTACGGTAAAGTAGCTTATCATCATTTTGATCAACAGTCTTATCGTTTACATACATCTCCTTACCTAATAGTTATTCTATTCTCGTCCATAAACAACATTGTTGACATCTCCTGTCTGTATAATATGTCATCCTGCAAGCGCATTATCTACATACATCGACGTTTGTCCGTTATTACCAGTTCCTCGAAGTACAGCTACCAATTTCTCCAATTTAAATTGTCTATGAGCGCCGCTCGACTGAAGTCAGCCGGCACATTCCGCGGTTATCGACGACGCGGGCGCAGCCGCTGCGCGCACGCCGACAGGGACAGCCATACATCCCAAAATCAGGAGAAACAAGGACAACGCACACGCAACATGCGTTCGTTTTTTAAATAATTGAGTCAGGAATGACGATAGGCACCCGGCAATACGAAGCATTTTATCGAGCTGGCAACCCTAGCGCGGACAGTGGCCGTTTAATTTGCTTCCTTGAGAGTGAAAATTGAAACTGATAAAGAATTTAATTTTTTACCATCAACATCATGATACCGACATAAATACTTTGTTCTTGAAATGGTATGTTGTTGATTACGTCGATAATTACTTAGAGATTTCATAAAGGCTTCCGACTGATTTCTTCAAACGATACAGAGTCAAAGATTCTATTTTCAATTAGCACGCGCCAACGTCGATCCTAATTTGAACACTGCCTATAATTACTCCTCGCGCACTGATTGGCTGAGTAGCGCGAAGTTCCACTGTTTCTTGTTTATTCTGTTGCTATCTAAGCACTAGCCAGTCTATCTTTAAAGTGAGGGCCGCACGAGTGTGGCGACATCTTTTATCGCGGTTTTCGCTTCTGTTTTTGTTGTGTTTGTTTGTTTTCGAACTGCGGGACCATATTGCGCCCGTAAATTATTACTCGGGGAGATTTGTTTCCATAGTTCTGCGGCTGCAATACATCAGCGTTCCCCGGATGTTAGTTTATGTTGACGCGCGCTTTGTGTTTGGCGATTTCGTGCTTGTCAAGAGCTATGGACTTGACAATTACATACATATCGCTAGCCTGTCTCTCTTCCATTCTCTTTGTCGGCTTCACTAGATTGACATCTACAAGGCCTTCAACTTGATGCGGCACAGCATCATCAACCTTAACTTGTTTTTTTTTTAACTTTGGATGATATTTTCCAATTCTGCATCCGAAAAGTAAAATACAGTCTTATCTCAACACTCTTTACTTGCTCTTTTCCTGTTCTTAAAATCTTTTATCATCTCAAATAATTTCAGATCTCAAAGTCAACTACGAAATACTAAATTATTTACCACGATTGATATCTACACTACTTGGTGTGGTAGAGCATCAACAACTTTAACTAGCTTTTTTTTCAACCTTGGATTATAATTTTCATATCTGCACTCGAAAAGTAATATAAAACTCTTCACCTGTTCTTTTCTAGTTCATAAAATCTTTTATCATCTCAAATATGTTCAGATTGCCAAAATCAACTACCAAATGCTAAATTATTCAAATAGTATTGAACTTATTGATAACTTCGATCCCCTAGAGATCGTAGCATCTTTTACTATCTAGTAGAAATGTTCACTGGATGATCCTAAACGGTTTCTCTTCAGGCTCTATATAGAGCTGCTAAAACAATATGAAAAACAAATAACTTTGACACACAACACATGTTATCTTTGGATTGTTTATTTATTGCACGCTTTGTTGGTGCTTCCTGCTGGCTAATTAATTTATTAGGTCAGTTTGAAAATTTACGGACTCAGGAAGAAAATTTAATGTGTTAAGATTTATGGCAGCGACGCGACGTGTTGCAAGTGATTATTTTGATCTTATTTTACCATGTTGTTTTTTACATTTCCCACCCTATACGTACACACATCTTAGTAAATTATGTATGAGACTCTATTTTACTCTATATTTTAAATTATAGTTTTTATAAAAATTCTTCATAAATTTTATATCGTACTGAAACGTATCTAGTAGGTATTTTTTATGTTTGAATGATAATTTATTTTTAATATAAAATATTGTGTAGAACTATGACTTTTTTTTGTGTAAAATAAAATTAGTACATACCAGAAGATCCAGATTTTAAAGCACACAAAAACCTTTTCTTGGAGGTTTTGACAGCTCCAAATACATTTGTCGGGGTCGGCACGGCTGCGTAATGTTTTACGGTATGGGGCGAGACAATAATGGCTTGCTCATAACATTACTCGTCCTCCGACCCTCGTACCATGGAACTTACTCCGTCTACTTCACTTCGGAACAGTCGGCATCTCAACTTGAAAACCGCACGAAATTCTGTCGCGAAATTTTCATGAGGGTTTATCATGGTACAGGCCGTTCAACAGTAGTCTTTCGATGCAAACGTCCTGTTTATTTTGTTTGAAAGAGTAGAAATTACTGTGAATTAATTTTCAGTGTGCAAAATCTTGCTCTTTCATCGCAATTTCAATTATAAAACAGCTTATTTTTTTAAATTAATTGATTTTGTTGCGGCTAAGTATAAGTAAATTGGATTCATATTAAACATCTTGTTTATGTAAACTCAAATAACGGTCTGGCTCTAAATACCGATAAGGCCTTACATTGCAATAAGATGCATACAGCATACAGAATACATAGTAACTCACCATCGCGAGTATTTTCACAAAAAGCGGTAACAAGCGATGCAGTTACAATAATTAACATTAGATCCATGTAACTAGATAATTGTATATTCGAATCACGACTGCTTATTCATAAGTTTATTTGTTTAAACCTACACAGATTGCCGCGATGTGGATAATATCATTCAGTGGGTTGGCTTCAATTTACATAGAATGAGAAGCGCAACAGTCTAATTAGAGTGCGCTTGAGTTGTATAAATCATCACTGACTGTACGTCAGTCAGCGCACGTCGTCACCCTTTCAATTTCTAAGCTTTCGTTTGATCTGTAATTTTCTTGACATTTAATACATCATTATTTAGAGCCCAATGAGATATGGTCGTCAACAAAGCTGTTAACGTAGACAATTTATTTAAAATCATAAAGACAATAAAACTATTAAAATGGGGGTAGACCTATATCCAAATATTGTGACTGATATAGTAGAGTAGCTAAAGTAGAGGACGTGGAAGATAAAAACGTGTAAGTTGAAGCAAATAAAAATATTTTCAATGTCTCAATAAATGGAGAGCTGACTGAAGCGATTGACGAGTGAGAGGCTACATGCGCAGGCGCCGTTCTGGCGACGACAGCGACTTAAAATAAAGATTCAATAGAGAGATTTCAAATGGAAGCTATATTCGAAAGCTAAATACTCGTACAGAGAAAGAAAGTACAAGTTATGGTTTATTGGAAGATTTAAAAGCGCACGATAAAGGAGCTCTCAAATCAAAAAAGGATAATATAAATTAAATAAAAGTATTTAATTTCGCAACTGAAATGTGAGAGACATCAGACAAGAATTACTTATACTTTGCTTTTAATTAAAGAGTATGTAATTACACACTCCAAAACAATTTGTTCACGCAACTCTGATTTCGCATACATGTAATAGACCAACATTGATGGCTCATAAACCCAAAAAGATGTTATCACCAAATTATTTACAACCATAATTTCGTCGATTGTTAGTCGCGGAAGGTTTTAAATTGATTGTGCTCTGTGGCTAATTGAAGAATTTACTTTTCTCAGAACTTGTTGACTTTAAATTGTTTTTTAATTTGTGCACGGCAGCCTTTTAAGCCATCAATCAAGCTTGTAAGAGTAACCGGGTCTGAAGCGAGCGCACTGATTCGCTTCTGCAAAGCTCTGAAATTGCACATAGTAATTGTATTATCCATTGCAACTTTTCTACAATAGTCAGGTTTGTATTATTCTGAATTATTGCTCTGCCCGCCGTTTGTTTTGTATCAACGCATGAATGTTTCGATGTATCAATTTATTTTTAGATTCATCCTACGTACCTTCTGCGTTATATTCTGTTCCTTATATTCCATTGATATTTGAGAATGCCAATGTCTTTTGAGATGTATGAGTAAGTTCGAACCATCGTCCATTCTGTCTTTATCATCATGTTATCATTCATTTGTGTCAGACGCATCATTTATGCATCATTTATTAAAAACTCTACAAAAGCAGTTAAAATAATAATTCTTTTTAAAACACCTTCTTCATATTCCGTGTAAAACCTGATTTCTATCATGCTGCTCAGTGACTGTATTCTATTTTTAGTGTCAACTTCGGCCATCTACTAATCAGCTAGTATGATCAGGTCGCCTTGTGCCTACAAAATGTATTCCGTAATTGTTGTCTGCGATACCTAGATAGATAACCTAGCACTGTCCACCGTATGCTGTCTGACGTTTGAAAGCTGTTGATTGCAACAGTTAGTTTTATACTTCATATCTCATGAATACCTAACAGTTGTGGTGTTATTATTTATTCTATTCATTGCATATGCAGTACTAACTAGCTTGTTGTGTTCCAGCGGTATAGTTTTCTGAGCTTTGATCTTTTTCTTCAAAGATTGTTGTGAATTTGATTATATTTATCTACCAATTTTTAGGCAATGTTCCTGGTTTAGTTATTTGATTGGTTGTATTTTTACCACTACAACAGTATACCTACAAATCTACCTTAAATAACCCTCAAAAGTTTGTCAGACGTGGCGGAACGACTTTTGATTAGGTCGAATACGTTCTGCCTACCCCATTGGGGATAAAGGCGTAATTATATTTATGTATTTATGTATTGCTTTTTATCACACCTTCTTAATATTTTCTTTATATTATTATTACCTACAAATCTATCTTAAATAACCCACAAAACTTTGTCAGCCATGGCGGAACGACCTTTGTTTAGGTCGTTTACGCTTTGCCTACCCCATTAGGGATAAAGGCGTGATTATATGTATGTATGTGCTTATTCCTAAACTTGATATTGTCGGCACTTCACAATCCTCTTTAGAACTCATGCCTTTTGAATGTCCTAGGTTAACAAGGTATGTATGTATGTAAGCTCTTTACCTGTACCTTAAAAATCTTAAAACTAAAATACAAAAAGATTAAGACAATAGTGGCACAAAGGCGGACTTATCACGTTAAGGGATCTCTTCCAGTCAACCTTTAATAAACCTAGAGGAGACAATTATGCAAGGTAATCATTTTGTTATTCTTTTTCGTATTGTATCTTTGAATGAGCAGCATTAATAGAAAAAATAATAGGGTTGGCGAGTCATTGATACTATAGAACTTATCATCAGAACGACTATTTACATAGTCAAGCAGATGGAGCACGTATAAGACCACTTTGAATCCTAATATTGCTAACTAATAGGAATAAATTATGTGCAAATTGCTAGTAAAGTAGTACCTTTAACAGGTGACGAGCTTAACTAGGGTTTAATAATAGTGCCACTGACAATGTACCAAGTCAATGAAGAGTCATTTGACGTATAAAAGGACATGAAGACTAATTGGTACAATTACTGCAATTATGAGTTCTGCAAAAACATTGGTTTTGTGAGCACGGAGTGAATGTATATTATGAGATTTGTTTTTTAGTGCTTTAGTGGTCAATGTTGAAAGTTCAGATATTGCACGGCGAGAGTTACTAAATGTTTGCATGCTGAAATCGTTTCTACACAAAAATATTGAACCGTATTTTCGTTCAAGTCAATTTGTTTTACAGAGTCGTCCGTTCACGAAGACAGTAGAAAAGTTAAGTATCAGTTTGTTTATGGACTTTCATATAAAAAAATAAAGAACGTGATATATTTTAAAAGTGCAAGGTGGAACAATTCGTTAGCCAAACAGTCACTTTTTGTGCATAGGTAGAATAAACTTAGCATAAATGCTGAATCGAGTGAATATTCAGCAAAAGAAATTTTAAAGTTACAAAACTCCGTTACAGAGCGCGGTATTAATAATGGATACGTTTAATACGAGCGCATTTATATCTGCACCTTGCTCGAACAAAAACTCGAAACAATTAAACTCACGTACCAAAATGGCGTAAGTGACAATTGGCCACAAATAAAATTATTACTATCAACCATTGATAAAAAGTTGAAATTAGATTGTAAAAGGATTTAGTCGAGAACGGTCTGAAGACATGTGGCATTCCACGTCGGGTTTCTTTGCAGCAAAATACATTTTCATGGAATCGCTGGCGTTTTTCCGTCACCTTACAAATGCATGATTCGAATTCTAGAAAGCTATACGCTACACTATAATTATTGTTAGTAATTAGTAACTAAAAGAAACTGCTGGGAAATTTAACGGCGTTCCACATTTATAGAATTCAATACTATATCCATAGCTTCTGAAGAAAATTATATCTTGCAATTATTTTATTATGCTCTATTATGGGCTTTTATTCAGTTTAACACTCTACAGAACTAAGTATGTTGGTACTCAGAAGAGAAGTTATTGTTCTATTTACATATAATTAGGTAGTCAATTTCATATCTTGATGTTGATGGATTACAGTCTCTGCTTTCTAAGTGGGTATTTCTACAGAATTGTATGTTTTTCTTACGCCAGTTTAAAATTGCAGTTCGTGCTCCACTTACAACTCAATTTATCCCTAAACCCACTTACGGACTTCTTTGAAAAACTCCAAAACAGTACAATACTAGTAGTGAAATACTGAAAGCCAGCCGCAAATGGAATAAAGTAAGGGCATAAATAAGAGGAGGTTTTGCGGCGAGCTCAAGCTAACGAGACGAACCAAGTTCCTGGCGAGAATTCTAAGAGTTGGAAATTCTTCAAGTTTGTCGGTTGCAAAGTTCGCAGGTGCGGTCACATTCGCCAACTTCTCAGCCGAGGGTATTCAATTTAAATAATTATCGGGTTTTGGTGTTTAGACTATTTAGCTTCAGTTATTTTAAAGCTTAGCGTTGCATATTTTCCCATATGAAGTTAAGTTAATAATCCTGCTCAAATATTATAAAGGTAAGATAAATTAATAACTATTAGGTATTGAATAAGTAGTCAACTTCTAAGATTTCCATGTGAATGCCCTTCACTTAGTTAAGCTTAGTTAGTCTATGCAAATGATACTTCATCGCCAGTATGAATTAGTTGAAATTCCGGCCCTTACAATTGGTAATTTTATGCACCTTCAAATTTTCTCATGATTTTATCTCTTGTCATTGCCACTCATATTTCTCCCACGAATTCGACTTCCCGTATCCAACAAGAGGTAAATTAAAAGCGAATCGAGGATTCCTCCAAGACGCTCGCGTAAGTCGTTTAGAGGTTACTAGGCTTGCCCGGGACCGGTTTGTCACATGGCCTGCACCACGTGCGGCCTCCAGAATATACCTATATTCATACACATACGTCGTATAACTTACTATACGACCATAAAGGACCGACCGGCGTATTGTCCGTTAAGTCTTATCGGTTGGTATGGTAAATGTGGTAAGTGACTTTACGAGTTTTTAAATTGTGCTATTGTTTTTCGGATTACTTGTAAAATTATTTGATTGAAAGGTTATGTAAAATATTAAATTTTATGGTTTACTTAAACAAATATTTACAAAATTATTAGGATCGTTCAATTCACACAAACAAAACGAAGAGCAAAATAATAAAATTTATAATTCAAACTCTAAATTCGCGTGTATCGAAATATTTTGCGTCAAATCTATTCTTCCGCACCTCATTACCATACTGCCTAATTTACAAAACCAACAGCGGTCAAAAGCCCAAACGTGTTTTAGTTAAATGAGGCGGGCGGCGGCGAGAGAGTATATTTTGATCAAACTCAGGAACAGAAGTTCAAAAACAAGTCGCGGGGGGCAGGCACGCACGCGGGGTGAGGGGTGAGGCAACCACCCTGGCTCAAACTTATCGCATTATTCAAGCGAACGCGACTCTTGAGTAATTTTGAAATATTACAATTTTCGAGCCGCACCACCGCACCCACCGAGCACTTCGACGGACCAAGACCAAGTTTCTGTGTGAAATAACTGGCCTTTTTTAGGCTCTATATCATGCTTTTCTAGTCGGCGCACTCTTCTTTTAAAATCAAATTTATGCTGATATATTGCATTTGCGAACAATCTTTGTTAAATATGAAAACAAAGGATAACTAGCACCGTTAGATATGCAAACAATGATCAGAATGGTACAGTATAACATTCGTAGAATCAATTTATTCCTCTAATCAAAGGTGACAATCGTTGTCTATTTAGATCACGTTCGTAGAAACAATTGTAACATGGAAGATAGATTCTACACTTTTTTACGAGCTATAAAAAGTCCCATCAATTGTGCGAAAATTATAGACAATAAGTCAGTTGACAATGACAAAACAGTAGCTATGCGTTGTAACACTACAAAGCAGCCACTGTACGAAGAACAATTTGAACCAAAACATGAACATGTGTTAACATTTAAAGTAACTGTTCTACAAGTACAGTGACACCAAAAAATTATAAATGTTGCAACATCTCACAGTGCCATCGTAAAATGCCTATTGTCAACTATTGTGATGCTAAACAGAGAAAAGATGCAAATACGAAATGAAATATTACAGCAACCGTTATGTTTACTAAATTCTTTTAAGGTCCGTTAAGCCCTAAAAAATATGAAAGGTCCGGAATATGCAACGAGAAACAATGACGGTCCACAATGAACGTTGCACAAGTTGACAAAGGGAATCTAGACAATGCCCATTTCTAACAATTCACCTGCTTAGGCAAGCAGGTAACCAATTATTATGCTAATGCTTTTGACAATTAATTTATAACACCAAATAATGTTTTGGAGAATTGTGGCCAGCGCACAAACGCATAGCACCTTGAGTTAATTTATAGTTCTATTTGTGCGGTTCATAACAAAAGTTCGTTTCCGTGTTCTTTATCGGAATTCGCTTATCAATTGACACGGGAATTTACTGCTTTTTGAGTACAAAAAGAAAACACAAAACGAACTACAATTGCGAAATTAAATCCCATTGTGGAAACACTCAAAAGCTTTACACACGATGATAGCATTGGATTTTAATGTGTTGAAAGGAGGCAGATCTGAGATTTTATAGCAGGTATTTAAAATGACATTCTAATAAAATAATTAAGCACTATTTGCCCGGCAAACAAGCTATTGGCCAGATGCGGTGAAGTTTATGATAGCTAATAGAGTTTATGGGTTTTTTATTGACATTAATGTTCTCGGAGTCCGCGTTTACGACCACCTTATTCATTATCGAACCGTTGGGGTCAAAACGTCTGTAAATCATGTAGTAAAAATATACGCTTATTCTATTGTCAATAAACCTTGATAACGTATTATCAAACTTTTCAAATAAAATACATTTCATCTTCTTTTAAAAGGTAGAGTCGGGAGAAAATATTTGGTAGTTGAAAGAAAATTACTCACATCGAACCAATTTTTGTTTGTAAATATTCAGCAGTCAGTATCGAGTTCGTTCATTTAATGCAATAAATTATGCACCGTACAAACTACAATTAATTACCCTCAGCTTTTTATCTCAGCGCGTCAGGTAGCATTAAAATAAACTGATAAGATTGAAACCAGCTACTTTTTTACGCGCTGCGCTGCAATATGACACTAAGTGTAGATTAAATCGATCATGGTTTGATTGCTTTTAACGATTTTAACAAGACATCGATTAAGCAAACAGGTACGAGGAATACAAACGGCCGGCAGCACGTGGAAAAATTTATAGCCTATACGATAATTATGCGGATTCAAAAGCTGAAGTGCGGTGCTTTACGGTCAAGTTACGGTCCTCGACGGCTTCTATAGAGTACGCGATTTTGCGTTCTGTAGCAGCAAGTGTAAGGGTGATTCTAGGCGAGTGCTGGAACGTTGCTGCCCTGGGAGCGAAACAATCGGCTATTTGCTTATTCCGGAGCGGCAACGGGACACTCGCTCGCCACGTTTGAAGTGACTGCAATTTGTCTCCAGTGACGTATTTCAAGTAGATATGATCGTGTGTTTACGACCGATGCTTGCATAAATTTCCCACTAACAGATGTTGATTTTTTACCACCTCTGTGCGGGAGGTAGCGGTCACCTGTTACTCTGCTATGTTTGACGCGACGCATCGATTTTTTGCTGAAATTAAAAATTCGATTGCGCTTGATCGTCCGTACGTGATGTGACTCCAATTGAAGATAAAGAAGAACCGAATTTGTGCAACAGCGGCCTACACATTGTCTGGGGAGTATGTAAATTGTGTCGTGCTTCTGCCCATTAAAAATATTATTGCAATTTTATTACATTATCAGCGGTTGATCTAAACGGTAAGTTTACCTACGTGGAATATTATTTATGGTAATGTTGTATTTACACTTGGCAAACTGTAATTTTACAATTATTCTTAGCTGAGTGCACTAGATGTTTGTTTTCACCATTTATTCTTATGTATTTTTAGATTTATATAGCCATATTTGTATTTCTCCGATGCTTTTTTTGGTGTAGTCTAGAAATTCAGTTCAGAATACTGCCCTACCCACTTAAATAAACGTTCGATAAATAAACATGAAGTTTAATCAAATTCGATAAAGGCAGATGCTCGGCGAGTAGACTTTTATGGCAATAACGACCATCGACCGGTAGCATTCGCACTTGCGCCCGCGCACGCAAAAACCCAAGTATTGCAGGAATCACTCATTAACTTATTAAGATGATAATTTATGACCGCGAGAAAGACAATTTCATGCTCGCTATAATAGTACTTTTGAATTTATCTGCTACAGTTTTTATTGACAGAAGCTTCAAAGCGTTAACGCTGAGGAAACAAACGTCAGTATCCCATGGTTTTTCTGCTGTTAGTTCTAGTCTAGCTATTGTGTGGTCTACTGTAATAAATAACGAAGTCAATGACGAAGATCAACATGAACAATCCAATGAAATTACCGTCTGTGACAGAATTTAAATTGGAGAACAAGAAATCATTATATATTTGCAGAAAAGGTAAATCAAAAAGAAGTTAGCTTTATTTTTAAAGATGATATTCTATTTGATTAATCACTATAGATTTCTGATGGAAAACCTAACTTAGCCAAAACTCATTTATAACAAACAATTCTAGGATCCTACAAAGCAAATGTGAATAAATATAACCTGTTGTTGTAAAGGTAATGCAAAGGATAAATCGTTTCCCATGAACAAACTCTACTTCCTCCAGGCGAAGAACTGTTCAAAGCTATTTAATGGTCACAATTTGTTTGTTCCTGACATCGTGCTCACCGAACCGGAGTCTTGGTTTTGTTGATTACATTACCATTATTATCATTACCATTATTATCAAGGGAAGTTGGAATAGTGAAAAAAATACCATCGATCAACAGGTAATCAGACTGTGTGTCGAATGGCGTTTCATGAATACATATTGCTAAGTTTATGTCGCCTTTGTGATGTGCTTGATGAGTGAACTGTCTGTTTGTATATCCATTTTAATTAAATATCTAAATAAGTAAATTCCAATCTTCTTCTTAGCTTCTTAACGTGTCGATGGAACACAAGAAATGACATCATAGGATTTCCAGAATTCAGCAACTTGTATTGCGGATAAGATAAAATATATTACTTTAATATGCTTTATTTCAGCAAGTGTCAAGAAACTATTAAAAAAATATTATTATGCGTCTTCTGTCTTGTGGATTGATTGTCGGTACGAACAACCCAATGAATTAAACCTTTCCAGATAATTAGGCATCCGACATAGTACCTGTAACGACTACTATAACAGCTGTCATGCTCCTTTAAAGAAGTCAATCATCTTACTCGTTAGAGTATCATGTGATGCAGAATTTTGTCCTAACCAAACTGGGAACGTTGTCACATATTGAGCATTTTGATATGGACTTCAATAGAAAATAATCTTTATAGGGTATAATGCGCTAAGAAACATTAGATAATAATAATTGACACATGAAACATAAAAGAGATTATAAAATGCACATACTGAAGTACTTTTTACACCTACAGCAAAAATAAAACCCGGATAACAAAATAGTGTCCATGTCCAGCAAATACGAGGACAAACAATGACTAAGACTGGCTTCAAGACTGGTCGAGTATGACAAAAAGCAGTGAACTGCATCACTGAATAATAAGTAGAGATTGAGATCTAACAGGGTGATGTGAAATAAGACAAATATGGCGGCGTACTTGAGCGGAATTTCAAATAGAATGTGCTTGCGCAGGGTATACTCCTTGGACCAGTTTTTTTTTATATGCCTCCTTCTCGGGTTGAGGAAGTGCGTTGAAAGTCTATTAAAATTGAATTTTCTGCAACTTTTAATGTAGGAATATATTTTGTTTAGGACCAGAACCTGAAAATTAAAATTAATGTATATTTTTTTAATGTTTAAGTTTCGCTCACGGCCAGTATTAGGTTCTACATAGACACTTGTACATACTATACTTCTACTTTTACATAGTCTGTACTGTTGAACTGTGTAATCTATGTCTGCGTTATTCACGTCCATCCCTCTCATTTTGCTAGCTCTCCCACAGTCACTCGCATCCCCGCATACCTCATGTCCCTCCCATTCATCGTGTCACACCTGTCCCTCTTTACCCTGACGTCCTTTTCTTCCCTGTTTCCCTCATGTAGCTTTCGCCCTCGTTACCTTTTTCCCCTATTTCCCCGTCCCTCCTGTATGTTTTGCACTTGCAAAAGAGACTTCCCTTTGTCTTCTCGTCTCTTAGTCCTCAGTCCCACTCGTAAGCCCCTCACGTCCATCTCAACTCCTTGTCCCCATACAACTGTTTCTCTGTCTCGTTCCGTGTATAAGTCCCCTAGGTCCTCCAATACACTGTTCGTTCTTTCCTTTGAAAATCATTTCTTAGTGGATGCCTACACCATTATCAGGTATCTATATCTATACGCAAAATTTTAAGTTCCTGGATCTAACTTCTTATCGTAAACAACTTCAGCGCTTTTTTAACTTCTTTGGGGGTGGATTTGTCATAATCTGAAACATTATTTTTTTAAAAATTTATATTAAAAAAAAACCTAATTCCAATATCCACGGACTTTTATACAAACTTACATCCCTTGTTAAACCAAACCCCTTAGGGGTAGAATTTCCACTCCTTAGTGAATGTCAACATTGTAAAAGGGATCTATTTTCAAAATTTCAATTCTCTATTCTTAGCGACTTTTCGTAAACAACCTTATCCCTTCTTTCACCCCTATGGGGGTAGAATTTTACATAATTGCTAATATACGTATTTGTCACTTTCCAATCATCAGCCTATACACGAAATTCAAAGATCCTAACTACAAAATTCACGGACTTTCATACAAACTTCCATTCTCTTTTTATATCCCTTAGGGGTGGAATTTCTAAACATCGCTCCTTAAGGAATGCCGACATTATATAAGGACCTATGTGCAAATTTGCAAGTCTCTAGGTTCAGTGGTTTGGGGATCGAATTAGGGGATGAAAGTTTGTATTTTACTCCCTTAGGGGTGGAAATATCAAAAACGGTTATACGCGTTTTTATTATTTTAAAATTATTAGCCTAGACGCAAAATTTAAAAATCCTAGCTTTAATATTCACGGCCTTTCATTCATACTTCCATCCCCAATTACACCCCTTTAGGAGTGGAATTTAGAAATATCCTCTCCGAGCGGATGTTTACTAGGTTAATTGCTATTTGCAAGTCAAATTTCAGCTTGATCCGTCTAGTAGTTTGATCTGTGCTTTGTTGATCATCGAGTCACCTCTGTTAAGACAAGACATAGACAATTCATAAACATAGACAATATTCAGAAATTATAGTATGTTTACAAGTATTCATTTAGATTTGCTATAATTTCTGAATATTGTTGAATTTTAACTATGTGAAATAAGACTTATAATTTCAAATAGAATGCGCTTGCGCAGGGTGTACAGAGTACACCGAGGAGTATTAATTGGACCAGTTTTTTTGTATAAATTTCTGCGTTGAAAGTCTGTTTGCATTAAGTTTTTTCGGTTTTAATTATTTTTCTTCCTTTTCATTGAGCAATTATACCTGAAATAACTTTAGTTAGCTACATTATTTTCTAAATTATATTGGTAATGGTTAGATAGATTTTCTTGAATCTATGTAAATGTGCTGTCCAATAGTAAGGTAACAATTGAGACCTAAAATACTGATGTGAAATGAGACAAATATGCAGCGTACTTTGAACAGAATTTTAAATAGAATGCTCCAGCGTATACTCCTTGCACTAGCTATTCTTATCAACTTTTTTTTAAAAGTGCGTTGAAAGTCTGTTGGCATTGAATTCTCTGCAATTTTTTAAAGTACTGAATACCTGTATATATTTTTATTTTAAACAAAGTGAAGCAAATTGTTTTTTTACGTGAGCCTATAATGAGATTAAGAAAAAATACAATTAAAATTAATTAATAAGTATTGAGATCCAACAGAGTGATGTGAAATAAGACAAATATGGCAGCAGACGTGAGCGGAATTTAAAACGAATGTGTTTTTTTTTGCAAATTTACAAAGTTAAATTCTCTGCATCTCTCTGTGTTTAATGTAAAGCATTTGTTTTTGTTGATACAAAAAATCTAAACTATACATGCTTTGAATTTATTATAGCATGGATCTCATAAGAAAAAATCTTAATTAGACGACACTGAGGCTCGTATTTATAAAGCGATCTCAAGATTGAGAGCAATAATAAGTAAGGATTTGACAGGCCACTTTGTACTGAAATGACATTTCTGATACGAACTCAAACTAGCTGTCAATCTCAAGGGCTGTTAATCAATGTGGGCCTGAGTTACCCTAAAACACAGAGTTGGACCTGACACCCAATAAAACTAACCAAAAGTGTGAATATTAAATTCAATTCAATACTTAGGTATTTGTTGATTCCAAACTGTTAAATAGTTAAGTGACACTTAATAAATTTCCTTCTAACAAATGCAGCCTTTAAAACTTTAAATAATGACTGCACATGTTGCCAAATATTTGAATGCACCTTAATTTTACAAGATTTGAGGAAACTCTTGATGTTATCTGAATAAATACAAGAACAGATTATCAATTTATCACATTATTATTAATTATACACATAGTATTTACATTGAGATAAATTAATAACGTGTATTTATTATCTTTACAGAAATCAGTTTCAATTTACTTTACAATTAAAGAAGTTAACCAAATTAAAATTGGTAGGTAGGTTTTAATTACTTGTAATTAAGATAAGATTTTTTTGTTATTATCTTCCGAATTGTTTCTTAAAAAGTATTAAAATACATAAAAGGTTTCTCTGTAACGATAAACAATAATAGTTTCTACTATCAATGTTATAGAGTTCAATTTAAGTGTTCGTTCTAAGCCTACATTAACTTCATAATAAATATTAGATAATAATTAAATGAAAATATAGTCAAACGTATTTGGCATAGATGGAAATAATTTAAATTAGATAAAAAATAAAGAATCTCAAATTATCCTTTTTTATCATTGACTTGTTTATTTTATTTATTAAATTAACTTTATGCACAAAAATGTTACATGGGCGGAATTAACGCCAAAGGCATTATCTACTTTAGGGCATGTGAAAATGACAAGGCAGGTGCAAATAAATTCTATCCTAATAACTAACAAAGTTAGAACAAAACAAAAAACTAAATCTAATTTAGAGTATAACCTACATCACATACGTAAACATATAGTTTGACAGTAAATCAATATTCCTATTATTTATGTGTTTTTGGTTTAATCATAGCTCGATCGATATGTAGTAAATAAGGGACTAAGGTTTTGTTTGGTTTTGACCAAGCACCTTATTTATTTGAGCATAATAATTATGAAATAAATATTTTTTAAATTAGTATTCAAATTATTTATAAATAACCGACAAACAATTATTTAATTCAAAAAGAAAATTCGTCCCTGAAATTTAATTAAAAAAAAATACTTACAGTTATTTGAATTTGTATGGATAAAGTACCAATTACTAGAAGGGGTCTGGAAGAGTGCCAAAGAGTCTCCTTGCTGTTCGGAAACATTATTATTTTATTCAACAACAAATAATAACAAAACATTTTGAAAATTAATAACTTGTATATCGATTTTTTATTTGTAAATTATCCTTTAGTTTTATAAACACATTAATGTGTGAAATAGGATAAATAATATAAAAAAATATTTTACGGACTGTATAAATTATTTCAATACTCCTTAATTATTGTAAATTTAAATAATATCTCTACGAAAATGGAAGAGCCATTATTTTTCTGTCTTGTTTTGAACTATTGTATTATTGTTAGTGCAATAATTTTTAAAAAAACGCAAATTTATATTTAGCTAATCTATATGACTATAGTAATTATTAATGATAAAAATATATTTTATAGGCATTTTAAAGAATAGTAACATAAGTGTTACTATTAGGTGGGTCGTAAAACACCGGCAGCCTAGTCGTAAAATATTTAATGACTTTTATTGCTCTATTGTTACAACAATATAGCTCAATATTTAGTGTGATTCTGTGTAATATTTTGTATTTCTTTATAAAGTTTTCTAGTGTCCATACAAAATGTGTTTTGTTATTGCTAGTTGGAGAGTTGCCGGCCGGCGAGCGGCGAGTCGAAGCAATAAATCGGAGGCATAAGCGTTCGCGCGTAGTTTAGGCTATTCACGCCGACCGTGCAGAGCGTCCTGTCCAACGCAAATCATACCCAGACTTGTTGACAGCTTGAAGGAAACCCGCGTAAAAGTTTGTTCAACAAACCGAACTCGTGTCGGACCCTCTGTTCCCAACGGTAGTCGAGTTGGGAGCTATAAATCGGCAATAAACTCACCTTAAGCCGAGCGGCCGCGGCTCGCCGACGGCAAACGCGCTCGCGCCATTCCGCTCTCTATCAACTTCTTCACAAAAGTCACAGTTCCAAGAGTTCGGAGAGTTTCACTCTGTCGAGTCACGTGTCAGCGTTTTAGATGCGGCATGAGCGCAATACGTAATGCGTGCACGTGGGTAAGTAGCCGTCAGTCGGGTCGGTCGTCAGGTGCGGAGGTGAACACGTCGTGTTGTTTATGGCGCGGTGTTACGCAACGCGTAGTCGCCGAGGCGCGCGTCAGTAGAATGTGCGGCCGATGGTTTACGAGCGTCGCCGCACCCCCCGCCAGCGACGCTCTCGCCGCGACGCCGCACTAAATCTGCGACCAACAGAAAAGGACACCACCACCCCCGGGTAATCCAGCACCATTGATGTCCGAGAGACAGCGTTAATCGGGCCGATTAATTGAACGGTCCGGTCGGAACCCGCGATAGAATTGTATCGGCAGCGCTAGCCCGCAGCACGGCCGATCCGGGCAAGTGCGGCGTCGTAAAGTTTCTTCGTGTATCGTTCGATGCACCAGACGTTGATACCGGAACGCTGCACGAGAATGTTGCTCTACTTCACGTATGATCGCCGCTGCTGGCTGCCGATATCGATCCAATTACTTATAAAATGAATGTTATTTTTATGTACTTACAGTATGACTATAAAATTGGGCAGAAATTGACAAACACAATTGTTTTATAATTATAAGTATAACCACTTATAGGGGTTGCTCAGTCAACGACACTGAACAAATTTTACCTGGATTTATATTTCAGGAAGTAATTTTTATTATTTGTCCACACGAAATGACACGATATTTTGAATGAAAAATCCGTATATAGAATGCGTAAGGAACTGTCCTTTTGGCGTCGGCTCGCTGATAAATTCGATGCAATTTGATCATACGACAAAAACATATTTGAACGCATCGCATCATCCATCACACAATCTTCTCTATGACATTGATCGACGCATGAGCAGTCGATCATTTTGTCGGCTGGTCATCGTATTATGATGATGATGATCCTTTTGTCATCGTTCGTGAAATGAAATAACCAAACGATTTCCCAAAAACTGAAAAGGGTTGCTCAGTAAATGAACGAAAGTTGTATTGCTTTTCATATATTTTTTATTGTAATGTAAAATATTCAAATCTAAAATTTAAATTTACTAAACTAAAAATTGAACATCATGCTTCAGGAACTTTCAATATTTTGAGCAGTTTTAATTATGCTTTCGTTTCGCCTTAGTATTTTCTAAAATCTAGTTTTATTAGTCTTTACTTTTTAGGTCAATATTGACTTAGGTATTTTTTACATGAAGTAAAAATATGTGAATGAAATGTAGAGTTTGGATAGAATGTATTTTTAGTTTCAAAAACTTAATATGATATATGTAATTAATTATTGAAAATAATGTTATTCTTAAAACAAAAATCGTATTAAAGTACCTGTCTAAAATAATAATACCTGATTCAACAACCAATAAAACCCAATTCCTCACCCAAACCACAAAACCCTCAAAAGAGATCAGCTTTAGATCCCGTTCGACCTATCAGAAGCGTTTCCTCGGCGGCCATCTTGTTCCCCCACCATTCACCGCTCTGGAGATGAGCGGAGAACGCCAGTCTCATTTGTCACAGTCAAGATGATGTAGTCGCGTTAGGTGTAGGTAATAATAGCCCGATTTTTATCTTATTTTTGTGAGCTGTTATTAAATATTTAAGTAGTGTACTCGTACGTTCAGTAATGATGGTAAAAATATTTTAAAATCTGTACAGAAATATAATTTAGTAATGTTAAAAATCATTATTGTTTTGTTTGTTTGTTATCATAGAGTGTTATTCTTAATATTTTTATTATTTACTCAGCTAGGTGGCCAAACACAATATGATTAGGCATTGCCTTACAGCATTTTTTTATGGCAGTTAACTACTTGTACATATCTTTACCCAATGTGTATTTAAATTGAAATTGTCTAGATTTTATTAGCGTTCGGCGTTTTTCCTTTTTACGTAAATCAGTTTTTTTTTATTGGTGTGACGAGGTTTGCGCATTGCCTCTTACAAACACGGAAAACGAATACGAAATGAAAGGATACGGAATTTGGAAAAATCTAGGATTAGATTTTTGTTTTAGTCACATAATAAGGTGTAGTTCAATATCATAGTAAAAAGGCTATAATTACGTATAGTTTATTTGTTTATGTAATCAAATATAATATTTTGAAACATTTACCTAATATTTATCATCTCATCGTTTAAAATAAAAAAATGCAATGAAACGTTTTTTGGCCGTTAGCATTACATAACCTATATTAAGTGATGTCTGAAATTCACTACTTGACCGCATAGGAAGGTAGAGTTATGAAAATCAGTATGAATCTTAGTAATCTTTAGGCTTTATATATATACACCTACATTTCGATTAGAAATGACCCGTAGCAATAAAAATATGTTTTTAAAGTGTTTTTTATTTTCAATAATTCCTAAAATTCAGACTTTAATTTTTAATAGTTCATTATTTTATGTGAAGTAGTCCTATCGCATAGCTCTAACTTGAATGAGTAAAAAGGTGAGAGTGTTTATTTTCATGTTATTTTTCGACATATGTGACACTAGTTTTAGTTTTTGAACACCAGCAAATATAAACCAAAGCAAGCTTTATAAACACAACAATGTCCACTTTCCCGCTAGGAATACATACATTATAAAAATATTAAACATAATCAAGCCTTTATCCCTAATGATAGGTATAGGCAGAGCGTAAACGACCTAAACAAAGGCCATTCCGCCACGTTTGACAAAATTTTGAGGGTTATTTAAGATATATTTGTACGTATATTACTGTAGTGACAGGCTGTCAGCCCATTGCCTAAATTACAATTTACTGAAACCCTCAGATCCCTTAAAACATCCCTGCTATGAATGGTTTATGAAATATATGCAAATAAATAAAAATGTTTTTATTTTTTCAAAAAGTAATTGATAATAATCAGTGTTAGTAATAAGTATTATTTGGGAAGTAGTCCACTGTCATAGCTCTAACTTGAATACAACATTAACATAATTACCCACGTATTGCAAATAGTTAAAGAGGCAAAAAAAATAGTTAAAATCGTTTTCTTTTTCTTTTCTTCCATAAAAGATAGTATCTTATGAAACTATATTTTATAAATCAGAAATAAAAATAAAATCTTTTTTATATGATTTTTAGCTGTTAAATAATAAAAAATGTTTTTTCATTATTCTCTTTGACTATTAACAATACGTGGGTGATGTTGTATTCAATTTAAAGCTATGCTAGTGGACTACTCTACAAATAATACTTTATTACTGACACTGATAACTTATTTAGAACTATTTCAAAAAATCTTATTTTTAATTTGCATATATTTCGGAAACCCTTAGTAGCAGGAAAGTGTTTTTTTTTTGTGCTTATAAAGCTTGCTTTGGTTTATATTTGCTGCTGTTCAAAAACTGAAAAAGTACTCATATGTCGAAAAAAAACACATTCCCTTTTTTTCGATAACTATATGCAATACGGCAGTAAAACTGGATTCAAGTTAGAGCTATGCTATAGGACTACTTCATTTAAAATAATGATCTACAAAAAAAAGAACAAAATACATTTTAGATTTGTTTTATTGCTACGGGTCATTTCAATTAATATAGCCTAAATATCATTCATACTGATTTAGACTCCACTCCTATGCGGCTCAGTTAGGCGTACCACGAGGGCTAATTAGTGCTGGAACAGTAAAAAATCAATATAACAATTTATCAATAATACAACATGATCATTCTTTTTTTCTTAGCGTGTGGAACAAGATGAATTACATCGTATAGACCTAGAATTCAGCCACTTGCGTGATCATTAAATCCGCTGGCGTGCAAGTGTTGGGGCACGCCGGGCATGATGTTAAGTGTGCTGTGGTATGTACTGCACCGCAAAACACAGTCTACATAGGAGCTAGCCGAAAATCCCCACCTGACCATGATCTCCTTACTTTTGCCAACCTAAGTGGGAAGCCTGTTTAAGGACTTCCAGATCGCCCCCGGGAGTTCTATCATGTATGATCATTGATAATAGATGGTTTAGCATGTATTATATATTACTTGGAGGTATAAAAGTTTAAAGCAAATTTTACATGTTTTGATAGCATCATTTTATACTTTTAAAATAATTGCTCTTACTTGACCTAATCAGGGAGTAAAATAAAATGAGTTTAAAAGTTTGACAGGTTTTTTTTTCATTTTTGTGACAAGGCTTACTATAATATTTTAGGAGTGTTTCTACTTGATATTGAAATAAATAAATTAAAAAAGAACCAGTTGTATCAAAAATGTTTGATACACATAAGACTGACGTCATAGGTATATAGTAAGTGATCACACAGAATCTTTTATAAATTGTTGCTATCAAATTACATTCAGTCTCATTTATGTATAATATGAAAGAAAGATAATAATAAATTCGTTTCTGGCAGAACTCGAACCTGCGTCTCTGGAATGCATTACTCTACTAACATTTATGTAGATATAGGTAAGTAATAGCCACAGAAATTGGATTTATTCATGTAGGTACCCAGCTTAACACTTAGATACGTATGGTACCTAAATAAATAATAGGTAATGAATTGCAATAGATTGAAATTTTATCAAATGTAAGGGACTATTATGTATTGTCATATTAAGATTTTGTATTTGAAACTATCTGCTCTTAGTAAAAAGTTTCCAATTCTTCCGATTCCTATAACAACATAGCAAAACAACTATTTTTGCTCTGTGCCTATAACTTACCTGATGAAATATTTTAATTATACTATTTTGTTTAATTTTATGTGTAATACTCGCAATATTGAAACATCATCTGAATGTGAAGAAGAAGAAGGTCAAACTCATTTAGAATTTGAAAAGTATAGACAGACATACCATAATAGAAACGAGACTTATAAATTGTCGTTCCTTTTTAATTCCGAAAAACAAAACTTTGTATTTTTTGCTTAAGATTAAATAGAACAAAGAGTCAAATCAAATTATTTCAATCAAACTATTTATTTATTGGTCTATTTATTGCACACAAAATAAGAAACAAGAAAAATAAACAAAAGCAACAGGCACTGATTATTTCCGTAAATAAATTTCTTACAGCAGACCTACAAGAGTACCTTATATAGATCTAAACTTAACAAATATCCCTTACTTACGCTACACAGCGTATATATTACTAGTACGCTATACGGCGGATACTATGACATTATCAAGATTAACTTAGGTTTAAAAATGGTGAACAATCTAATTACAAAAAAAACTGTTCTTTTTTCATAATATAATCTGGAACAGCTCATGGTTATTGGCAAGGTCGATGGTAAACGGTCGAGAGGTCGCAGCCCAGTCAGATGACCTGAGCAAATCCATTTAGCGCTCAACACCAAGCTGAAGTCGTATTTCTGAACCGCTCGTATGAAAACTGAAAACGCATACGAAAATCATTCGTGTACGAAATCAAATTCTATCAAAAGATTTTACGTATTTTTGAAGCAGTAGAAATCTGTGTTGCCAATAAAGTCTAATCCCAACGTCGTTCAACGCAGAAATACACCTACTATACCACCACTACCACTAACAAAAATCGTTGATTTGAAAAACCGGAAATGAATCGTAGAGAAACGGAACATAAATTCAAGTGAATTAAAAAGTTAAAGTGTCACTTGTCAAATGATTGTCTGTGTCATTGTTAGATCATAGACTACTAAGGTTTCGAGTAGTACAAAAGAAAACGAGTGATTTGGACCACTCGTTGCAGAGTCGCATACGTATGAGTACCTATTCAAAAATTGTGATTTTAGGATTTCGTATGTGAATTCGGATATGAACGATCCACAATGGGCTCCACGACGCGAAAGATAGGACCAGTCGGAGTAGCATCATAAATGAAAAACTAAGTTCCCAGTGGGGGAATCACAACCCTTAGTAATGAAATGAGAAGCACGAAGTGAGGAGGAGGCTCAATTCATATTTTTAAAAAAAATATGAGGTAAAAATAAATAAATTAAAATTTTATTATCTGTGGTGCTCTGGCAGTATGATAAATATAATTATTTACGAAACAAAAGTTAAAACAACTTTAAAAATACATGATTCAACCACATTCTTTCATAAAAACTAAAACGAAGTAGAGCAACATTCTCGTCCGCGCCTCAGCACATTTCGTTCGCCACATTCCTCAGCACGTTTAAAGCATGCCCTAAACAGCTGATTTCCCCGGCATCGTCCCATCTCCTTTATCGCACAGTAAAACACGTAATAAAACAGAGAAAACTATACTTTATGCGCTCCCCATAGAATCGCGCGGACGGCGTGCGTAACCTACATGCGGCCATTTCGAGATTTACGATCTGGGAATTGTGTGTTGGAAAGAGATAAAAATATTAAACTCACAGCCGACGGCTAACTCGAACGTAGCGGGCCCGTTCATGCTTCGAGGACAAGGTTTTGGCAGTATACGCTGAATTTGACGATGCTTTACCATAGCCAAACATTTAGAAATCTGAATAAAATTTCTGGACATATGAAAAGAGCACACTTTTCCTAGTCTCCAAGTATATTACTTTGAAATAGACAAAATTACTTAGCCACATCATGAGTTTTATCTTCAAATTTCGTCTATACCCGCTTCTGAGATCGCATACTAGCTCATTTTGATGCATCTGTGTGCGTAAATTAAACTATCCGCAAGGGACCGTTGAGCGTTATAGCTTTCCCTTTTGTTTGGCTGAATTATGGGTGTGTTAGAGCGAGAGGTCGTAAATCGCGGGGTGCGGACCGAAGTGACATGTTTATGGGAGGAGCGCGTGCCGGGGTGGGAGCGCGGCAGTCGTGATCATGGCGCCGTGGCAGCAGGGCTTGCTTCTACAGGGTTAAAACTTTATTATGAAATACATATATGTATATATATTTATTTTTAGGTGTGATTAGAAATTTGCGGCCCGAAGCAGGAACATATGTATTTTTTTTATTCTTGAATCTTTCAAATTTATGTTTTGCAATGTAAATAAGGAATTAATATTTCTCATAATTAAATAAATTTCTTCAATATTGATTAAGTTTAAAAAAAGCCCTTTTAATAATAAACAAAATGTAAGCCGTTCAATTTACTATCACTTAACTTTCCTAAACAAAACAAGAAAACAATAACAAAAAAAAACATCGCTTAAAAACTCCTTAAAACTAAAAGTAGCAATCAGCATGAGCGTGATCCTACAGGTGGGCCCTAAACCGAGCCCTTAATGAGAGTCGCCCTTCCGACTACCCCCACCTACCCTCGATAAATTTACGCGAATAATTCTCAACAGACCGTGTTGTACCACCGAATTACTGTGAAACTTCAAGAACTAGATAATTATAGGTACTTTTAAAAAACCTATAAAGATTGAATGTCTCATTTGGGTTGATGATTTTAATAACTGCAGGACTATCAAATACACAAGATAAAAAAATCTCTATATAATTTGTGTTTGACAAACACAAACTCAAGTTGTAATTTTGCAAAGTTTTTTTTATATCATTAAAAATTTAATGAATTTTTTGAAAT
Organism: Scrobipalpa costella; assembly: GCA_949820665.1. NCBI lineage: Eukaryota > Metazoa > Arthropoda > Insecta > Lepidoptera > Gelechiidae > Scrobipalpa > Scrobipalpa costella. The sequence continues at coordinate 16,848,346 of OX463296.1, read as the reverse complement.
AATATAGGCACGACTTGCAAAATTTTACGTAGATAATAAAGATTGGTATTATTACAAGTAATCCTATATTAATGTTACCGGTTTTCTCAATAAAATTTTTGTTAATGAAAAAGCATAATTATTTTCTACCACATTAAATGCAGTTTTCACAGTTTCAATTCGTCTTGCTTTCCCCAGGATCCTACCTATATCGCCATTTAATTACAACAACTAGCTTACTGAACTGGAAAATAATCTTTTAGATACGGCTTGATTCTAGATTTGCCAGCTAAAACTAAAATCTGACATAAAAAATAAAAAACTATTTGTCACTTTCGGAATAAAACAATTGGAAATAGACAGGAGATCTATTCTCTCCGGTTTTTGATTTAAAGTCGGTGATTTTATGCGTTATCTGCCATTTTTACTCAGGCGGATAAAATTGACAGAAATACTGGGAAAACGTGCAAAAGCACTTCAAAATTTAGCGGATAAATTGAGTATAATCATAGAGTATAAATCGAAAGTCCTTTTTAAAATTTATTTTTGTAAGATAGATTTTAATTTTAGTTTTAGTTGGTGGTATCTAGAATCGAGCCCACTATTTCCTTCTTTGCTTATACAGGAATGAAGTTCAACTAAACACATACATTCACAGCCCCATTGGAATCTATATTTCAGGCTGCCATGGTTGTTACACAGAAACAAGAAAAAAATACAAATTGAAAAGTTTATAATACGAAACGAGTTCATCAAATAAAACAAATGATCAAAAGTATCGTCAAACTATGGTAATTTGACCAATCAAAAACACATTTAAGACATTTTATTACCCTTGAACAAAGTTTTACTACTTGTAAAGCCCGTTATCTACTATCATAATGCATTTTAAATAATAGATCGATCAAAAACCGATATCAAAACACAATCAAATCTATAACCTCGATCGATCACCCCGTACATTCCATCAACACTCGCGGTGAAACTGTATCCTGTGGCGGCGTGACTTGAAGAGGAATAGTCGATTATATCGACGCATACGCAGGACTGGGTACTAATCTGCATATTAACTCCAAAATAGAGGAGTTGATGCAACGCACATAGCCAACGCTACCGACGCTCAAATAAGGAAGTTGATGTATTTAGATGATATACTCGTACTTGCATGTAGGACATGAAGTCGGGCGTGTTTGACACAATTTTCCATACTTGGTGGCAAGAAATTTTCATATTTTCTTATAAGGGCATCAGATAAACAAAGAACTGACACATTTTATTCAACTAGTAGAAAACACTTTGCATATCCAAAGGGATTCGTGGCAGAATTTCAGAAAATATCTTTATGAGGAGGCAAATTTGCAAATTCCTAACCCTCCGGTAAGCAGCTTGAAAAGATTTATCGACTCGGATATCCGTGATCAGATGCCCTGTTTTTCATAATCGGATGTCAGTATACAAAATTCAGATCATAAACCTATTGCTATACCAGAATTTTTGTGTTTATAATAGACAGAGAAAATGTTTGCGACATATATTAATGAGCTCTGGATTTTTAATCCCTAATGTTTTGTGTTTCACAGGCTGTTTGGTACTGTATGATGATAATAATGCTAAAAGCGTGTACTGTTCAGGGAAGTTCTTCACAAAATTGCGGAAAACCTTTTCTACTTAGCCACAAAAGACGGTATTACATTACAAACATAAATATTATTAATAACAGTAGCTCACTGGCTGAAGTTTCATTTGGCCACAAAAGGAAAACTCCGCTCCATGTAACCTATGCATTGCCATCTATCTTTTTCCACAAAAGCCGGACATTATTGTTCGGTCCAAACACTCCTAAATCTTCGGAAAAGTAATATATTTTCGTTTTGCCCAGTGCGGTGCGCTACATAGACGCCAGTCAGTTCGCTCCGCTACTTTCTGTATCTACTAATGTTTTATACATTGCCCGGTTTGGGTCGTAATTCTTTTGCGTTTGTCGCTATTCAGTGGCAATGGAAAAGCGCACGAGTTTTTCTTTGCTTATGTATGTATTTCCCGTAGGTAGTGTGCAGTTTCGTTTTCGGACTTGTTGATGTGGTCATCGTTCTTGGTTAGTTTGAATTTTCTATCACTGGAACCTACAATTTCGTCTCTACCGAAACACAGTTCAACTTCTGCCTTAACATCATTTCACTCTTCCTGGCGGCATGTAGTGACTACGAAACTTACAGATGCAAAGATATACGTAATTACGAAATTAATCATACACTTTTCTAGTAAACCAAGTTCTCTTCTACTCACTTTAAACAGAACTGCGCGGTCCTCAGGTTACCGTTTAAAAGTGGACCGTTCTCGGTATTACATAATGGCCACGCGTAATTTGAGAACAAGACCCTAAAGCAGCGTCAAAATATGTAAAGATTTTTATCTTTTCCGTAAAATGGCTTGGGAAAAAACATAAAGAAGGTGGTGTCACCTGATCCTGACAGCGGGGATTTATGGGGCTCGGTGTGGCCACGGCCTTAGGTCGAGGCCTGGAGTTATGACACCGGGATATAATTTACCTACGTGTGACAAGAAATAAAAGTAGGGATAATGATCGTGTGGCGAATGAGTCAGAGATCGGTTTTGAGACCTTTGGATATAAATAAGATTCTTTGTTTACAATTTTTGCATAATAAATCAGCGTTCATAAGGAGAAATAAATGTGAAGAATACTATCAAATAATATGAATGAAAACTGTAAACGGTTAAATTTAACAACACTGAAAGTAGAATACATGTGACTGTGACTAAATATTAAGTAGAAAATCGTTTATCAGTAATACAAGCCATTACAAAAAATAATCAATTAGGTATATTATAAAAGTGTTGTACCTAAAACACTCTCCAAGTGTTTTAATACCAGCTCAAAAAACAATTTCCTTCCGACTAACAACCCGAATCTGCCAGGAATCAAATTAAAATGAGGGCTACCACTAAAATCTTCTCATTACAACCGAAAGACATTAGTAAAAGGGCGGCAAAAGAAATGCTTGGGCCTTCAAATGTACCCCAAATACCCTCAGAATAATAAACCAAAAAAATCGTAACCACCAATAAAATTGCGCTCGAAAAGCAACCCTAAAATATTTGGCCATAAAACTCTTAATGTACTGAAAGCATAGAGTATATAAGTCGTTCAGTTTGGAAGAAGTGAAAGCTCAAGTAAAGTGGTAGGAGTCTCGGAGAAAATTGGCACAAGTGGTTTTACCCGGGACCGGCGTGCGAGGGGGAGGGACGCGGGGGATGAAGCGACATCCGGCAAAATCAGAAGAGACATTTTTGTTCAGACTGCATGTTATGTTTTATTATAGAAAGTGGTAGGATGTTGAAATTAAAGATTAAAACCAACAAATAGACAGCTATATTCGTTTTTTTTAAAAGGAGAAATGCTATTTTTTTTTCAAGAACCATGTTTAGTTAATTTGAAACTATAAAAGGTATAGTTAAGTTTCATAGCTCTAATAGTAGAACTATGAAACGGTATTTCAAAGTTGCAAACTCTAATCTTGTTTAGTTCAATTTCATATTTTTAGCAGATCGAGGCCTTTATTTTGCTTTACATTACAAACTTTACGAATTTTCTGTCTGCTATGACATCTTTTACCAAGCCCACATTCCTTAGAAAAATATTAAGTTGGATATCTACATTAATCGGAACTGTCAGTTCTGAATCATCTTATTCTTTGTTATCCAGTATAGGGGTGGCCGTCGAATGTTCAAGCGGAGATAGGACCCGCAAAGACGAATAGCTGCTTACGAAAAATTTCCAACAGTCTCTATCGGCCCGAACGGAAAATAAGAGGGGACACCGACAAATAAATGAACGCAGTAAATATCCCTATGACAATAATACAGGTCAGCAATAGATTTTTCTGGAGATAGTAAAGACTATTATTAATGTAAGAAAAACACAGGAAAAAGGCCGATTGATGAGAGTATAAGAAGATAAAATAATGGAATCTATTGACTAAGTTTCGGTCTTATGGGTTGTTGACAATGATTTGGATGGATATTGGCAATTGGTTTAGAAACTTATTTGTTAATCTAAAAGAACAAAAGTGATTGGGTACCTCTTTTATATTACGTGTTATGTGGATAATATAAATATGTATTTTCGAGGATTGAGGATGAGAGTGATGGACCGGCATTCCAGGGACGCAGGTTTGAGTCCTGACAGAAACAAATTTATTACTTTCTTTCTTTCATATTATATGAAATATAGATATGGAAAAAATCCTGCGGCTATTTTGATCTCCAACTCCAAACTTTTATCCTGACTAAAGCCAGAGTTGGTATTATGTCTATGTTCACCAATATGTATTTAAAATAAATGTATTCTCCATATTTTTATTCAAAAAACTGACCTCCTTTGAACTAATTACACAAATGAACTACCGCCAAAAGCTCTACATCATAAACTCGCGAACTCAGCGCAATAAATAACATATGAAAGTTAAGAGCCAATTCAATTAAAAACCCAAATCACACATTCCGAGCGAAACCGTCGCGGATTTTTCTTTCCAAATTTATGTTCGCGGCTCCAGAGGGCGCTGGGGGGTAGTGGGGGGTTTTGGGGGGTCCTGGGGGGTCCGGGGGGTGCGACTTCATTTCGCCCGCGTCGTTTATCTTGAGAAACATAACTCAGGGACGAAGTCTCTGTCAACTTATTCCTATTCTTTCGCCTAAGCGTAAAATGGCTGTGTTTTACTTTTTCGTCGTTTAGTTGAATGAGAATTTGTGAAAGTGGTAATTTTAAATCTAGAACTCTACATATATACATATAATCATGTCTTAACCCTAATGTAATAACCTAAACAAAGGTCCTTCCGCCACGTCTGACAAAGTTATGAGAGTTATTTAAGAAAAAATTGTAGGTATATTGCTGTAGAAATAGGTTGTCAGCCCATCGCCCAAAGCGGGTCGTAACGTTTGCTCACGTGTTTCGTAGTATATGGGCTGCAAAAGTGCATAATCTAGTCTAGTCGTCATAATCCACCGCAAAAGATGAAATTATTAGATTAGATTTCTTTCATGCTGGCCTGGAAGCGAGAGGAAAACATAGAATGTGCCAGCTGCTTTTCTTCCCAACTAAATGATCCGAGGGTTTCAGTAGGTACATTGTTATTAAGGCGATAGGCTGACAACCTATCACTACAGCAATATACCTAAAAATCTTTCTTAAATAACCCTCAAAACTGTCAGATGTGGCGGAATGACCTTTGTTTAGGTCGTTTACGCTCTGCCTACCCCATTAGGGATAAAGGCGTGATTATATGTATGTATGCACTTCAATCAATCCATCGTTTATTTTTATAAACTTTCAAGAACATTTCAATCATTTCCGGTGGCACTTTTACTGGCTACCAACACAATAACTTATTAATGTTACCAATATTAATGTCTTTTGATATCGAGAGGGGGGGTATCAGTCGTCGGCCATTCTGTTGGCAATAAATAATAGAGTTTACTTCCCCTAATGAGGCAAAAATGCTTAATAGGCTTATGTAATATTGATTGGAAGTGCTATTAATTAAAAGACCTAATAATGGTTGTCTCATCAGTGTTTTTTTTTATTATTTGGCCAAACTGAAATAAAATTAGGGATACCATTTTTTTAAAGATACTTTTGGTGTTTATGAAATGCTAGGTGGTGGTTTATAGTGACCGGTAAGTTGTGATGACCATGCTGGTCTGGAAGCGAGAGAAAAACATTTAATGTGCCAGCTGCAATTCCTTCCGGGCTTGCTGTATAAACCAGCTAAGGGATCCGAAGGTTTCTATATATTGCAATTTAGGCGATGTGCTGACAACCTGTCACTGCTATATACCTACAAATCTAGCTTAAATAACCCTCAAAACTTTGCCAGACGTTGCGGAATGATCTTTGTTTAGGTCGTTTACGCTCTGCCTACCCCATTAGGGATAAATGCGTGATTATTTGTATTTATGTATGTACGTAAATTGTATAAGTGTTTTGTAAAAAAAAACACTAGTTTTAAAGTAATGTCAAATATCTTTTACTCTATTTTTTTTTTAATTTAACGTATATTTGATACTTACGGTCATTTTAAAAAGTAACATAAAAAAGTTGTAAATAAAAGATAATATTATTGATGTTCAAATTAAGGCTAATTATTGCTTCCATGCTGGACTGGGAGCGAAAGAAAAACATAGAATGTGCCAGCTGCATTTCCTCCCGGGCATGCTGTAAAAACCAGCTAAGGGATCAGAGGGTTTTAGTATATTGCAATTCAGGCGATAGGCTGACAACCTGTCACTACAGCAATATACCTACAAATCTATCTTAAATAACTCTCAAAACTTTGTCAGACGTGGCGGAACGACCTTTGTTTAGGTCGTTTGCGCTATGCCTACCCCATTAGGGATAAAGGCGTGATTATATGTATGTATGTATGTAAATTAAGGCTAGATTATACTTAAAAATAATGCAAAATCTTGAAAACTTGATCCAATTTTCAAAATCCAGTGTAGAAGTAAATAAACCATTGATTAAGATGGCGCCCATCACGCACAAGCCATCCATAACCTATCCGATAACGTACAACCAATACGTCATTTGACGCAATAACGGTCAAACAATAAATATCGCTTTGCGAAGACAACACGCGCAAAGTAATATATGAAGTTACGAATAAATAGGCAATTTAGTTCGGGACGCACGTTCGGCCGAAAATTGCCGAATATAGCCGACGATTGCCGACGACGGCCGATTTCCATATCGTATCGCGATTCGTGGGGTGCGTTTATGGGGTAAAAATTAAGTCCCAATGCTGGTTTGTTTGTTTTCAATTGGACAGTGAATTGGCCATCTGAGGAAGGCAGTTGAGCTTATTTAGTTGGAGGTCTAAACTACCGTTGTTGTCATTACTTTTGTGAAATGTGGTGTTGTTACATTTTCTTAATCTACAAAAAAAACACATATAAAAATAATAATCTGAATAGAATATACATATAATCACGCCTTTGTCCCTAATGGGGTAGGCAGAGCGAAATAGACCTAAACAATAATAGTTCCGCCACATCTGACAAAGTTTTAAGGATTATTTAAGATAGAGATTTGCAAATATTTCTGTAATGACAGGTTGACAGCCCATCGCCTAAAGTGCAATATACTGAAACCCTCGGATCCCTTAGCTGGTTTTTACATCATGCCCGGGGGGAAATGCAGCTGGCACATTCTATGTTTTTCTCTCGCTACCATTCCAGAATGGAAGTAATATAAAGAATATAACAAGTGACAAAGGTCTTAGCCCTAGGCAAGTAAATGTAATGTGTACCTTGAGGCATCTCTACATCTCACTGCCAATTAATAAAATATATATAATAACATTATGCATAACAATAGCCCGATGGTGTAGTGGATAGGTATATGGGCCGCTACCCACCCACGTACCAATGTGTTTTTCGGTTTTCGAATTTTATATGTTCGTTTATTCGGCGCTTTTTCCGTGCTTGGGAAGGCACGTTAAGCCGTTGGTCCCGGTTAGTATCGTTTAATACCATAGATATTAGTCGCTAAACCATGTCAGAGGCCAGTGCTAAACATTGGCGGCTTGAAAACTCTGACCTAATCTAGAATTGAATCTGGTTTCCCTTCTGGGTTGCGGAGGTCAAATGGCAGTCGCCTGTGTAAAAACCAGTAACCTCGTTCAAACCCCTAGATTAGGTAGCCGAACCCGTGAGATACGGGATAAGGCTACGGAGACGATGAACATTATACATAATAGTGTAAGTACCTGCAATGTCAAAGATATACTCTGATATAATAAATATATTTAATTTAAGAAATCGAAAAAGTCTAACTCGTACTAAAGCGAAAAGATCACTCTAACTTTTCCTAAATTTCAAATTGAGAACGAGAGACAACTCGCATAAATTTTCAGGAAGCACAATCGTATGGAAAAAAGATCGCTAGGGCATAAATTCCACGGTAAGACCCGATAGAAATGAGAGAAGTTCCATTAAATCTCTCTAACCAGCCGATAGGTGGCGCTTTGGCTAAGCAGCGCGAGCGAAGACGCCGGAAAACACATTTTAATAAGGGGTACCTAGTGAAACTGAGTCTTTGTGGGAGCAAGAAGACTTGATACTTCCTATCTAAGTACATTTTCATCTCATCAAAATCCGTGCAAAAGGTAGAAAACGAGAAATGTTCAGTGGACTTTTGTCTGTCTGTTCAACAATAAAATACTTAATTTCCACAATTGCAAATTTTTAAATATGTAAATGTTTTTGTTCTTAGAAAACTGCTCATAAATTATTGACTCATACTTTATGTTTCTACCTATTCTTATAATCTAATGCGAGAAAAAACATACTAGGATTCTTTTAAAATGTGTATTGATGTGTTAATACTGAATTTGTTAGCAAATCGAATGATTGACTGACAGCCCACACACGAATTGAATAAGAAATGCGACTGTAAAATTATCATAAGTACCTGCAAATGGTGATGACGCGACATTTTAGGTGACGAGTTGGTTTATTTCGATAAAATGTTAAATTAACTATACGCCATAATTTATAGCTTTTTACGTAAATGTAACGCTCATACAATATTAATTTTAAGTACTAAATGCAAATACAAAATTTATAATTCTTCACTTTTCTCTCCAATGATTGATGTGAGCTGTCATTCTTTATTTACCATCTATGAAACCACCTTCACGTTTTATATTCCATGCGCATTTTACAGCTGCTTGTTTTAATTTATAGATACATACATACATATAATCGCGTCTTTATCCCTAATGGGGTAGGCAGAGCGTCAGCGACCCAATTAAAGGCCGTTGCACCAAGTCTGACAAGTATTGAGGGTCATTTCAGATAGATCTATGTATTGCTATAGTGACAGGTTGTCAGCCTATCGCCTAAATTACATAACACTGAAATCCTTGAATCCCTTAGCTGGTTTTTACAGCATGCCCGGGAGGAGATGCAGCTGGCACGTTCTGTGTTTTTCTATCGCTCCCAATCCAGCATGGAAGAATTAATTTATAGATGTGTAGACATTTCTATGACACTCAGGGTCGTATTTATAAAGCAATCTCAAGATTGAGAGCAATATTAACTATGGAATTGACAGGCCACAGTGTACTGAAATGACGTTTCTGATACGACCCAAACTAGCTGTCAGTCTCAAGTACTGTTTATAATTACTGGCCTAAATTTAGTATATGTATAATATGAGTCATATCAAATAATATTAACTTGTGCTCAAAGTGGATCTTGATGGTCATATTGTAATGACTGACTATGAGTTTGAATTCATGCTAGGTATTTCAGGTAAGTCAATTCAAAATAATCCTCAAATTCCAACGTAAGATTTTTTTCTCAGACAAGACAGATTCATCAATTTAGCCTAAGTACCAAGAAGGCTTAGCCCCAGTAAGGTATTACCTACTCGGGGGTGCGAGCGCGCGCGAAACGAAATGTGGCTTTAAAAATTTGGAACACAATCCAGCTATTTGTCTTTCCAACGTCTCTTATAAATCAAGGAATAAAGCAGCCAACAATGCTTTATGGCGGAAAAAAAGAACCTACATAAGACCGGGAAATAGCAAGACCTCTGCACATACATACATTATGAATGTTAGTGTTGCGTAAGAGAAAGCGTATGTTACGTGGGGAGTTTCTATTGTTGGACTGTCAGTTGGGGGTGGTTATGTATGAGCTGACCAGTTGAGTAATGAAATGGTTGAAACGTTGAAATAATTAACTATTTTCCGGTCATATGTTCTACATTCGTCAAGGAAGCAAAAACGATGATTCCATGAACGTTTAGTTTTAGAATACTACCGTACCATCTCTTCCTGGAGAGATTAGTGACTAAAGGATAAATTCTGGTATCGGGCAGCAACGTTCCCTGTGAATGTTAACATGTGTTACTTTGCTAGCCAATACATACATACATACATATAATCACGCCTTTATCCCTAACGGGGTAGGCAGAGCGCAAACGACCTAAACAAAGGTCATCCCGCCACGACTGACAAAGTTTTGAGGGTTATTGAAGATAGAATTTTAGGTATATTGCTGTAGTGACAGGTTGTCAGCCCATCGCCTAAATTACAATACACTGTAACCCTCAATTCCCTTTTGCTGACTTCTACAGCATACCCGGGAGGAAGGGCAGCTGGAACATTCTATGTTTTTCTATCTCTCCCAGTCCAGCATGGAAGAATATAGCTAGCCAATATATTTCTAATTGAAGAAAACATTCCATACAATTTTGGGACGTATGCTGCCATGCATTAAAATATATAAAAAAATATTTTGAGCTTTGTAATGTGCTGATTTATGTTTCTCGTAACATAAATTATTATTAACCGTCTGCGTACACAATCCATCACTTGACAAAAAAAGGATTTTTAATATAAAATATATTTCGGCCGCCATTTTAATATCCGACGTCATTATTTAGCGCGCGTCACTCCCGTCCGCACTACTCGACGGCATTCGCAAAATTATTGCCGTGTAACGCACTATATCACGGCAAATTTACGAGAACCTGAATATGATAGATTTTCAATCCGGCCGCCATAATATACGACGAAAAACCCTGTCAAAATAGAGAAATAAATAAAAGCGTGACAACCAATTAATAACTCGTAAAGTGTCAGTGTTGAGGACAATAAAAAACTTCCCGGGATGAAGGGGCAGAAAAAGGCGATCACAATGCCTCCACGAGGAGAAAAACGCCTGTAAAAGCCCCGATATCGTCCATAAATTTGGACGGATTCAAAACAAATCGCCCTTATTCATTACGCAGATGACTTATTGCCGCGAGAGGCACTTTATAATGCACTTATATACGAGGACAAAGAGGTAGGATCGACTTCATTCAAAGTTGTATGAAAAAGAACTCGGCGCGAACAAAAAGCGCATCCCGCTTCATTAGTCACGATTTTGAAGCAAAACGCGGATTAGCTTTTGAAAAAAATTAAGCGTTCGTTAATAGTTAGTTTGAAAATCGATTTTTATGCCCAATAGAGCGTAGGTAATGGCATGCATGTTGTATAATTTATGTCCTTGATTAATGTTCTACAAAAAATATAATTACAACTGTGTTTTTCTATCGACAATTTAGTTCCGTGTTGTTTACGTGCTCGTATGTTTATTGAGCTAATTGTGGAAGAAGGTATGCTTACAACAAAAATCACAGTCAAGACAAAAAAATCAACCTCAAAAAATGCAAATGGAACCGACCAACCCATGCGTTTTATTATCTGATAGCACGTAACGATACCTTCATCAAGTGCAAAGCGTTATGGAACGTCGAATCGAAAAATAAATGGCGTTCAAATGTGTGATCCAAGATGTACAAAAAGGGGGAAAAGGACGCAAAAGAGTCGAACGAAATGATAAATTTCCCGCTCGAAGTGAAAAAGTGAGCGTTTATTTATGACACGGCAGTGTATTGTGCCCAACGAAGGTTTATCAGATCTTGTTGGGCCCTTGCATTTATAATGTGTTCGCGCTTTGACACGGGCCAATGTGCCATTTAGACATTCTTTACTTTGCGTATTAAAATTTTATAAAAATAGAATACCAAGGTCCAAAAATAATCTTGCAATTAATCAATCTGCAGCCTCTGGATGTTTTATTTGCTCGAAATTTTAGATACTTGCTTGTTTGTTTTGTTAAAGGTACTTAAGAGGTGAGCAGATGCGCGATAGTGGCGCCATCAGTTTTAAATTAATTATGCCTGAAACACAAATGTTTTCATGAAGATGTTACGTTTTGCGAGAATCGCAACTAATTTCCCATTTTATCATCCATAATTTAATAATTCATATTAAGTATTTAAGCTTTGTATTAGATATGTGATATACATGATACAAAGCTTATATGCTTAGTGTGAATAATTGTATTCTGGATTATAACATGGAGAATTAGTTGCGATTCTCGCAAAACGAAAAAAAATCATAACTATGTTTGTATTTCAGGCTCAATTAATTTAAAACTGATGGCGGCGCCACAGTCGCACCACTGTTCGCCCCTTAAGTTACGTATTATTTGGATGATTTTTATTGAGGTTCCACTTTAGATCTTTCGTTGTTTCTCATTTATAAGAAGTTTCTTAATTTGAGTAGGTATCTAACTTTCTCAGTCTGTTCCAATATTAAGTTACGGAACTCAATATTATCAGGGGCAAGTTTTACAAATGAAGAATCATCTTCTGTTGGGAACAAATTAAAAAGTTTCTTCCGAATTCCCAAATTGGTAAGTTATGGGCGAAGGAAGATTTAAGGGTATTTTAGTATATCATAAGATAGTTATTTGTTCGTTGATATAAAAAGTAAGGAAAAGTATTTTTTGTGTGGCCGTTATATGTTTTCTATGAAGTGGGTTTTGTATGAACGGGTTATATTGAAATTCCAAAAGAAAACAAAGATTATAATTTTTCGACAGAATTGTTAAATGGCATAAAGTCATACCACTATTTATACTATTAGGAATATAGGATAAACATAATTGGAATTAAAGTTCGAAAAATAATTGCCGAAAGATGCGAAAAATAAACCGCAAGTCTTAAATTCTCCTAAAAGAATTGCTCCCAATCTTATCCGGACCACAAATATTTACTCTCCTCAAGTAATTGAAAATACATTACGCAACCAAATTAAAGTGGAAAGTAGTACAAGCGGGAGGCGGCAGGTGGCGCGACATCTCTCCCTACCCGCGGAATGTTTTGGCATAAAATATCGTTTCAATTATTTACTTGAAAGATTTATAGCACTTAGAAAAGTGCGCCGAGAAAAAACCTCGAGCGACGTGTGCCACGAAAAGTGTTTTTCTTGGGAAAAACTTATAATGGGTACGAGTGTTGCGAAGTTTTTGAATCTCTTTCCTATGGTAATTTGTTTTGCGTTCCCTTATAAAGATATTAGTGTTGGTTGTTTTGTTCAACGGAATATGTATGAGATGATGAATTTATACTTTGAAGGGATGCGATGGAAATGTGGAGTTTCCTTCCTGCATCATTATTTATCGATGTGAATAAAAAAAGAAACTAAAAACTAAAACACCCTTAAATCAAAAGCTCTACGCACATAGGTTAAGCTACAAAACAGCGTATCTCACAAAGAACGCTAATACGCTTAGCATCGCGACTGATTAAACACTGTGTAATTTTTTTTTCTAATTTACCGGAAATAATAACTAAAACAAGTAAGTAAGACGTGTCTTAGCGTTGGTTGTGAGTTAAAACTAATCAGTTTTATTAATTTACCTGAATTAAAAACTGAAACACCTGAAAATCTAAAGCTTTACGAAAATAAAGTTAAGCTACAAAACAGCGTGATAACAAACGCTCATTAAGTTAAGCATCGCGATTCATAAAATACAGTGTTTATTTTTTACAATTTATTTGTCAGCTTTTACAACTAAAACACCCCAAAAATCTAAAACTCTACGCACACAATGTTAACCGACAAAACAACGTATCAGACAAACAAATCTAATACGTGTAGCATCGCGTTTATTTTTCATAATTTTATTTATCTGTATTTAAAACTACGTTCTCTCTCTTCTCTGTCGAGTGGGTATCGAGTCTATCGACCCGATGAACCCTGGTGTCAGAGTTTTTAAACCGCCTAGTAGCACAACTATCAGGCCTCTGACATGGTTTGAGTAACGACCACTATCAAAGACAGCGACCGGGACCGACGGCTTAACGTGCCTTCCGAAGCACGAAATCTTTTTCTTTTCCGGACAATCAGGTGATTCCTAACCTAACTGGGGAAAAATTCACAAAGTGATAATTTCTCAAATATATTTATATTTGTGTTTTCCCCCTGGTAATCGAACCCAGGACCTGCGGATCAGCAGTCCATGGCTACGTTTAAATACGTTAAACACCTCAAAATGTAAAGCTCTACTCACACAAAGTTAAGCTACAAAACAGCGTAACTGACAAACAACGCTAATACGTGTTGCATCGCGTTTATTTTTCATAATATTATTTATCTGTATTTAAAACTACGTTAAACACCCCGAAATATAAAGCTCTCCGCACACAAGGTGAAGCTACCAAACAGCGTAACTAAAAAACAACGGTAATACGTATAGCATCGCGTTTATTTTTCATAATGTTATTTATCTGTATTTAAAACTACGTAAAACACCCCAAAATCTAAAGCTCTACGCACACAAGGTGAAGCTACCAAACAGCGTATCTCACAAACAGCGCTAATACGTGTAGCATCGCGACTCATAAAACACAGTGTTTATTTTTCATTTACGTGAGCGATGGCGCAAACAGCCCGGCGGTATTAAGTGTCGCCAAGCAATGAACGGCTGCCTAGGAAGTCGTGAGGTTCAATATTTTTGTTATAAAATTGGAGACTACTATTTTTTTTATTTTCAGAAAAAAAAACTTCCACGCTGGACTGGGAGCGCGAAAAAACATAGAATGTGCCTGATGCATTTCCTCCCGGGCATGCTGTAAAATCCAGCTAAGGGATCCGAGGGTTTATGTTTATTGCAATTTAGGCGATGGGCTGACAACCTATCACTACGGGAATATACCTGCCCATGTATCATAAATAACTCTCAAAACTTTGTCAGTTGTGGCGAAACGACATTTGTTTAAGTCGTTTACGCTCTGCCTACCCCATTAGGGATAAAGGCGTGATTATATCATGATGTTTTTTATGAAATAATATTTTTATCTATCTATCTATCTGTATGCATGTATGTAAAAAATGCAACAACTGGACTAAAAGTTATGTTAAACTATAAGTGGCTAGAGAAGAGTCAAGATAATATAACAGGCCGTTTTACAGATCTCAACTCATGGTAAAAATATGATGTCAGCATATTGGTAGGAATATAAACCGACATATATCTTGCCTCTACTATAAGAATATGTATTTTTATTGAAATACCAGGCCACTCAGAAAGTATTGCGATAAATAGTTTTTATATATGGCAGACTGGCCGGTTAGAATCTTTTTTGAAAATATGATTACTTGTAAGTAAAAATATGTGTGTTCCATTTTCAAAATTTCCCTCCACATTTTTTGCGAGCCAATTGAAAGTATCGTGTCTTACTGAAAAATGGATCTGCGCCGGGAACATTTTAGAGCTATGATTTTTTACGATTTCAAGTGTCGCCTGAAACCGGATGAATCGTTCGATAGACTTCAAATGGCATTTATGGATGAAAGCCCATCAAAGGCAACCGTGTATCGTTGGTATAACGAATTTAGGCGCGGTCGACCAGCCTTGGGGGATGAAGAAAGAAGCGGTCGCCCTTTGACGGCTATTACGGAAGAAAACGTGCTAGCAGTGAAAAATTTAATCCAAGATAATAGGCGAATTACATATCAGGAGATTCAGCACATATTAAAGATTGGATCGGGAAGCGTTCACGAGATTCTACAAGGGCATCTTCGCGTGAGGAGGATAGTATCGCGCTGGGTGCCGCACTACCTCACCGACGCTCAGAAGCAGGCCCGGGTGGAATGGTGCCGTGATATGCTGAACAAATTTGAAGCAGGCTCGTCTCGGCGTGTTTACGACATCGTAACAGGTGATGAGTCCTGGATTTATCAATACGATCCAGAAACCAAGCGCCAGTCGACAGTTTGGGTGTCTCAAAATGAACCAACGCCTACCAAAGTGAAGCGATCTCGAAGCGGGGGGAAGATTTTGATCGCCAGCTTTTTTTAATTTGACTGGCCACTTGGCCTCAATTCCCTTACGAGATCAAAGAAGCATTAACGCCGAATGGTATACTACCAAATGTTTACCAGAAGTTTTTTCTGTTGTGAGCAACAAGCGACCAAACACAGGGCTCCGCGGACTACTGCTCCACCACGACAATGCGCCTGCACACACCGCGCTCAAAACGAGGGACTTCCTGGACAGCACACCAGTCAAACTCCTGGGTCACCCTCCTTACAGCCCTCATCTAGCACCGTGTGACTTCTTTTTATTTCCAAAAATAAAAAATCTGCTCAAGGGGATACAATTTTCGTCGCCGGAAGATGCGCTGGCTGCGTTCGAGTAGGCTGTAAACAAGGTGTCTACGGCGGACTGGAAAAAGTGTTTTGAAAACTGGTTTAGACGCATGAATCTTTGTATAGAGGCTGGTGGAGAGTACTTTGAAAAGATTTAATAAAAATATATGTACCTGTAGAACATTTTTTTTTAGTGTCGCAAAACTTTCTGAGTGTCCCACGTATACCTATCTATTTCAACAGATAGCAAAATTTTGATAAAAAAAATGTGATTTCATACTATTATTATTACTAACAATACTAATTTCACTAACATAGTCGAATATAAATGACATATTTTCAAAACTGTGCCTTGATATTTTTAAAACAAAATATAATTTATTTTTTCTTGTAATGTACCGTAAGGCACATTTTCCAGAAATTCCGTAAAAAGACAAGACTCCCAACAAAAAAGGCGGGTAAGTGCCGTTAACGGGAACAATGCCGACCCATCTGCTCCCACTTCCCAGATTCAATTAAATTTTTACTGAAGATTATCACGCAGCCTCGAGGTATGAGTGGTGAGCAGATTATGTGTTGAGGCTTGCGGGTAAACAAGGCTTTTATACCTAAATAAAAATAAAAGTTTTTTTATCTAAGGGACGCTAGGGTTACAAAAACTATACATAATGTACTTTAGAAGAATCGAAAAAAAAAATCATGCACAAAGTTGATCAGAAACACGATAATTGGGGCATGCACAGTTTGCAGATATATAAGAGGATCTAGCACGAAATATTATGCTTTCCGAATTTCTATATCTTCGTACATAAAATTATCAAATAATGACCTAATCTAGGATTGGGTCTGGTTATCCTTCTGGGTTGCGGAGGTCAGATGGCAGTCGCTCTGTGTAAAAACCAGTACCCTCGTTCAATCCCCTAGATTAGGTAGCCGTCCCCGTGATATGCGGGATAAGGCTAGGGAGATGATGATGAGGAATGACTTCATCATCTCAATTTTTATAATAGATTATAGACCTCTAACAAAATTATGGAAGTAATTATATTGATAATCATACAATGTAATAATATTGTAAGTTATCTTTTAAACGGCCATTATCATAATAAAATCTATGTATCAGGTAAAAAAAGTATGTTTTTAATTATACTTCATATGCAACTCATCATCACAGCAATTAGCGATAAGCATCAAAAACGCGTTTAAAAATATTAAATCAGTGTTTTCCATTAATCGTTTTGACGACACAACGAGTACATCCCTTTAACATACATTGCTCTCTGATATAAAAAATAAGGTATATAAATAATTATTTTGATATTTCTTTCAATCCCTTAGATTAAGTAGCCAACTCCGAGAAATGACGAAAAGAGGCCAGGGAGATGATGACGATGATTTTTATATATCAAATTTCTATGTCAAATTTAATTGTCATTTTAAAGATACATACGCCATTTCATTTACTACGTTGCAGATCTACCTTTACATTTACATAGCCTACAATATTACCGCAAAAATTGCAAGCATCTTTACGCACAGAAAAAAAAACGTTTACAAAAAATGGCAAACAATAATTTGTTAATGATAAATAAACTCGTAAATTAAAGAGGGCGCCCGCGAATTCGTTTACAACAGATCCACATTTAAGATATCTCGCGCTTTTGTCGCTAATCTCACAACAACTTTTGAAGCGGAAATTTTAAATCCGCGAGCACTTTAATGAAGAAAAATTTGCAGCGCTTTTCAGCTTCTGTGAGATTTAGTTTTGGTTTCAGCAGACTTTTCTCATGTTTGTGTCACCTTTTATGTTATTTTTCAAAAAACTGATATAATACCAGGTTTAAGGGACAGCGTCTCACAAACTAATAGGGGTTGCTCAGTCAAGTTCAGAAAAGCCATATTTTATTTTCACTTCCTGAAAGAATTCCTTGGTGGCAGTTGTTCAGTATCATTAACTGAGCAACCCCTGTAAGTTTGCGGAACGCTGTCCTTTACACCCGGTATTGAAAGTGTTACTAATATTTCAGTCGAAAAAAGTAATTATTTTAAAATTTATATTTACTTTAGAAACAAACATACAGTTGACGGCGATTTTCTTACAACATAAACAAAGCATAGTACAGTAATAGTCGTTTATATACAAGTCTGGATTTCCCTATTTCAGCTGGCATTCGAAACTCATCCACATTTCAAATTAGGGATTCCTGGAAGACGAATTGCGGAAGCTTAGCATCCTCAGCACCCTACGCGCATTATGCTACGGCACGTTCCCGAATGTTTTCACGTAGACCCCTCATCTTGGGACCAACCCTTGGATATAATATATCTGGCAAACTTTACATATATTTGTACCGTAAATCCACGTAATATATCGCTCTATTTTTGTAGGTTCACTGTAAATTTGGGCGAGGACGTAAGTATTTAATGAATGTTAATGTTAACTTGCATCCGCGGTTCGCAATTGGTGTAATGTTGTAATGTCGTCGGAATTCGAGATTTACGCCCTGATGTACAAAATGCGAGGAGATTTAATGAGTAGATCGGGCAAATGTAAGCTTGTGTTGTTTAGTATTAGTACCATACAGTATATTTTAAGTTTTGATACCCCTATACGGAGTTTAAGGGACAGCGGCCCACAAAGTGATATATTATATTTTGCAGTCAACGGAACTGAACTACTAACATCAGGATTTTTTTCATGTAGTGATAAATAATTTTGTTTTTCCATACAAATTGTCTGATCGAGGCGGTCATTTTTAACAGGAAGTTCAATTTTGTTTTTCATCTCTTAAAAGAAATTCCTGTTGAAAGTTGTTCAGTTTCGTTGACTGGGCAACCCCTATCAGTTTGCAGGGACGCTGCGTATTACACCCGGTATAATTTAAATTTCAGTTTAGCTGAGCGTAACATGTCATTAAGAACAGTCTAGAGTGGTGTTGGTAGATATAGCAGATAGTTTATTTAATGCTATAAAATAATCTTTTTCATCAAGTTTTACTAGTCAAACATGTTTAACAAACTCATATTTAAGCTTTTGCAGAAAACCAACATCTTTTCAGTAATTACGTTCAAAAGCAATTTCAGCCTCGAAGCGGTCTGTTCAACATAAAAATTTCATGAAAAAAATTGAGATAAACCGCGCGATCGCAAGACGGATGGCGACGATTCGTAATGCGAAAATGGGCAGGCTTACCCGCATTTGACGTCCTGGATAAATTGATATTTATAAGTCGAAGGGACAAGGATAGCGTTTAAAGGGATTCCCTTTATTGCGCCCTGTTTAAGGCTCTGGACAGACGGACTGTTTCAACTGAGGTTTGACCGCACTATGACGCAAGCGCGGCGTGGCAGGGCATTACAGCGGCACAACACTGCGCGACAAAAACTGTCAAAATGTATGAACTGTCATTGTCACGCTGTGCCGCGCCGCGCCGCTATGCTGCAGTAAGTCCTAGTGCGGTCTAACCTTTATACTACTGCCAAATCGTACTGAGACGTAGGATGTATATTTGAAGATATTGCAATGAAACTGCACCTTAACTCCCCGTCTAGTTTTATTGCATTCGGTTCAAAAATTCCGTGCTTTGGAGGGCACGTTCACCTGCCGCTCTCATGCACTGCCTTTAATAGTGGTCGTCAGACAAATCATGTCAGATGCCTTATAGCTGTGCTGTAGTGTGAAAAATTGACACCAGGGTTCATCAAGTCGTTTGACTTGGAAACCCACTCAATAGGAAAAAGATTGTGAAGTGAACGACTGCACACTGACTTCACGACGACTTCTTCAACTACAGTTTATTTTTAAACTGCAGTCGAAATGTAGATGAAATGCAGTCCGTCTGTCTAAACTATTACAGCCTACGTATCTAAGGGACGGATGTTTCCTGTCTAGCCCCAGGTTATTATATAGAAACTTCTTGAAAATGTCGAAGGTGTATTTATAGGGTGGAATTATCGGAGGTCGGATGTCTGGGAAGCCATTATCATCCCTTTTATTGGTATAATATTTAATTTTGGGCCTTTAGCTAGTCTTCGGAGGTCGTGGTCACATATAAATCGGGAAATTATTTACTGAACGGTTTTTTTCTTGAATTATTGACCAACCAAAAATTATGAAGTTCAGAGATAAAAATACCTAGCTTGATTGTCTGTTTATACATAAATAGCTTAACTTATTAGTTATATGACTTTCTCATATCATGCTCATTGTTGTTATCAACTACCAACAAACAACTGATTTTAATGGTAAAGTGTATAATTTCTAAGCAGTGTTGTATCAAATGCCTCGTGGAATTAGAACGCTTATTTACGAGACCGCGTTGTCCACAGGATCAGATGGGGAACTACCCTGAAGAGTAAATCAAGAGACGCTTTACAGCTTAAGTGTAAAGATTTTTTTCTTTTTTTTAAATGGACCATTTTGCAAAGAAATACTGTAAATGAAAATATTATGTAAAATATTACTACCCTTCTATTTACCTGCGAATACTTGACATAAGAGTTTGTGTTTCACGTCTACTTTCACCGGTCCACCCCGAGTGTCCTCGAGTAACGCTTTACAGTCTTGAAAAGTTTCGCTTAACGAATCCACTGAAGCGGTGGTAGACTTTGATTCAACCATTTTCCAAACATCACACTTGCTTGCTGTGTGTCACTTCTTTTTAGCAAGTGGATTGTCGAGTCGAACAACGTCGTGTCACTAGTTTGTATGGAATATCTGAACTTTTTTACAATCTACATACAAATATTCATATAATCACGCCTTTTCCCCTAATGTTGTAGGCAGAGAGTAAACGACCTACATAAAGGTCGTTCCGCCACGTCTGACAAAGCTTTGATATTTGTATATAAATTGCTGTAGTGATAGGTTGTCAGCCCATCGCCTAGATTGCAATATATTAAAACCGTCGGATCCCTTAGCTGGTTTTTACAGCATACCCGGAAGGAAATCCAGCTGGCACATTCTATGTTTTTCTCTCGCTCCCAGTCAAGCATGGAAGAAATATAGTTACCTTTAAAAACGATGCTGTGTAGTTTTTATGGAAAGCAGCAATATTTTCATTCTATTTTCTCATCGCTCCCAGTCCGGCAAGGCAGTATTATCCTACCAGATTTTAACGAAGGCCAGTTTGGTTGGCGTAACGCTAAGGCTCGTGTACTCCATAAATCAGCCCGGCAGCTGTTGCAGATCTTTTCAGCCGACGCAAGGAAAATATAATTCCGAACAGATTAAAATTATTTATCCTTAGTAAAGCGTTTTATCATGGTATAATATTTCCGAAATTTGAAGTGAAAATTTTTTTGGGTTTAAAATTCATTGAATTCTCTGTTTCTTTAATTAACTACCCACTTTTCTTCTTATAAATTCCCAATCATAGATAAGCAAATAAAATTGTGTAGGTGATAAAAATATAGAGGGTAGGAACTTTTAAAAAATAATTATAAACTAAAATAATTTCAATATCTATCAGATAAATTCTATGAGACGGTGAAATATTGGTTTTGCGATTTTCCTATGAACATTACAAATATCAATAAATTACTTAATAGGATACACAGAAAACACAAACCAAAAATCTGTTAAGGGCTTTTTATTAATTAAAAAAGTCTACGTAAATGTTCAAGTTTGTTAAAGTAAAAACATTTCTGTTTATTTTATAAATAGTGGTTTCCAATTAAAAATTTGGCTTATATGAGTAGAACAGCCAGAACAGTGGTTGGTGGAAGACAAAAGTTGGGACATGAATATATTGCGATCGGCTGCAAGTTGGGAGCGGGTCAGAGGTGTTCGGCCGGGGCGGGCGGCGGCAATTATCGGAAACATAGAGTTAGCTACTCTGGAAGAGACCATCTTATTCTGATATATCTTTATTTAGATGGTTGGTCTGTCTGCCTCTTTTGACTTGCCTCAGTGGTTGGTGGAAGACAAAAGTTGGGACATGAATATATTGCGATCGGCTGCAAGTTGAGAGCGGGTCAGAGGTGTTCTGCTGGTGCGGGCGGCGGCAATTATTTACACTGAAAGAGACCATCTTATTCTGATATGTATTTATTTAAAAGGTTGGTCCGTATATGTCTTATGACTTGCCTCAGAGGTTGGTGGAAGACATCAGTTGGGACATGAATATATTGCGATCGGCTGCAAGTTTCGAGCGGGTCAGAGGTGTTTTGCTGGGGTGGGCGGCGGCAATTGTCGGAAACATAGAGTTTGTAACACTTGAAGAGCCTTTTTGCTCTGGACTCTTTCCAATCTCCAGTACTGAAAGTTGACCGTCATCTCTGCCCTGCCCGTTTAGACTAACTTTGATATGAATGAATGAATTTATTTATTTGCTTGCAAACACGGTATAATTGATAGGTGACATATACAACACAGAACATGCGTGATGCGCCAGCAACCGGCATGCAAATTTTTGTCCTATAATTTAAATTTGAGATGAAAACAGTTAAGACTAACTCATGCATTAAACAATAAAAACAATAGAATATAATTAACATCACTTAAAATAATAGAATTATAATGTCATCACAAAAAATGTCAAAGATAAAAATATGATATTTAAAATTTCAATGTCATTTCAAAATATAAAAGTAATTTTATTCAACCATTAATTTAACAAATTCGTCAATGGTATAAGAAGAGTTTTCAGTGCATATTTTAAATAAAGAAACTTCAAATTTACTGTAAGGCAAGTTTAATGCTGTTTGGCAAATAATTGTAACAGTAGAGCTTAATTGACATGTTGTACGAGTTATTTGCAAAACAAGTGGTTGTATGTTGATAGATAGCCAGACGATTTGGATATCGGGTTGCAAATGAAAAAGTCCTTTGATCAAAAAGGTATACATTTTATTTTATAAATATACATATTTCAAAGATATACATAACAGGCAATGTCAGGAGATTCAGCTTTTTGAAATAAGGTTTACAGGAATCCATAGATCCGATACTACACATGGCTCTTATACATTTCTTTTGTATGATAAATACACTATCAGCTTCAACTGAGCCACCCCACACGATGAGTCCAGCGCGGAGCACACATAACCATGGCATGCCAATAGTGCGGTTTTAAGAGAACTGTTTTTTTAAGGCGATGTAAAGCATATACAAAACTTTTAATTTTCTTACAGACATTATCCACGTGTCCCTTCCAATTTAATTGTGAATCGATAGTGATTTCAAGAAATTTTGCCGTATACGACTCTGTAATGGGATTATTTTGATAAGCTAGAGATAGCGCTAACGACCTACCATTTTTATTGGGGAACTGTATGAATGTTGTTTTAGTTAAATTTGCATGATGATTATTGCAGTCCATCCATCCAATAATCTTTCTTATTGTCTCATTAATTTCATCATTGTAGTCACATTTTGGATTCTTTGGTATAATAACCGATACGTCATCAGCAAACAGAATACATATTTTATGATAAGTAACCATTGGGAGGTCGTTTATATAAATAATAAATAAACGTAGCCCGAGAATACTCTTTTGGGGCACACACCCACATTGTTCTCCTGAAACTCCGATTTTTAGTCAATATATTCTGAATTCTATTTGAAGTCTTTTACTAACACACATAGTTGATAGGTATATCTACACTAGAATCTTCTAAGAGATTATTATCATCTGGAGCCTTTGGCGAAAGATTAACCGTCATCTTTGTCTTGTCTTCTCAGATAGCCTCTGGTTGAACCGTTTATTGGAAATTATGACTCCGTTTCCTTCTTATTGAGCCCCTTCATTCTTGTACTCAAGTAGGTTAAATTCAACCATTCTGTCAGTTGCATCACAAAACGAAAAATTCTGAAACTAATCATTTTGCTTTTATCTATTTAAAATGCAGATATTAAACATTTTTATTCAGTGTCGATTACAGATTGGAATACAGTATTATGGCCTGGCCAGGAGAAATTTGCTGCAATGAATATTCTTGCAGTGCGAACGGTGCGGCCCTTAGAGGTTGAAACAAATGTATAGAGATGTAATAACTATAAGTAAACATTTATATAGGGCAACTAGCATTTTTTTTAAATCACTACTGCGTTGGTACCATGGGATCAAGCGGCAGATGCTGCAACTGTCTACCTGCATTCTACACCGCTGTTTACACTCCTTGCCGTGGTCAAACAGTCAGACGTGTAGGTTGTGGAAGGCGCTGGCCAATACTCAAATATCCTGGGTTTTTGTCAGAGACGACGACGACAGACAAAAATTGGCTCATCTAGAGCGTAACATACAGCCGCTGCGCTGTGGCTAAGGGATTCGAGGGTTTCAACATATTGTAATTTAGGCGATGGGCCGACAACTTGTCACTACAGCAATATCCAGATCTATCTTAAAAAACCCTCAAAACATGTTAGACGTGGCGGAACAACTTTTATTACCTACCCCATTAGGGATACAAGCGTGAGAGTATGTATTATACAGGCTCTGCCGTTGGTCCGAGATGAGCATCAACAGCTGCTTTACCTTACAGTTTCTAATCGATCCCACTAATCAAAAATGTCTTGTCTCATCTAGTGTTACATACAGCCGCTGTGGCTATGTCACCCGCACACAGTAGATAAAGTAAAGGCCTGGGGCGGCACGTCACCCCGGCTGATTTATACCCCCGCCCTTATCCAAGATTACGATGACCGCGATCCACTTGCTTAGCTTAATAGTCTATACATGCATCAATGTATATGGTCTATTTCATTATGTGATTTGGATATTATTATTTTGACAATAAATAGGATAGGAACAGAAAACGGAATAAGGGTAAAGGCGTGAAGGGATAAAGCCGTGATTATATATATATGTATGTATGGAACAGAAAATACGTCCATTTGGAAAATAACCAATGGGCACGATTCTAGATTTGCCGGCTAAACTAAAATTAAAATCTATTTGTCACTGACAGACTGAAACATTGGAAAAGGGAAGGAGATCTATTCTCTCCGGTTTTTGATTTATAGTCGGTGGTTTTATGCGTTATCTGTCATTTTTATCCGCCGTCATATGATATGGCGGATAAAATTTACAGCAATACTGGGGAAACGTGCAAAAGCGCGTCAAAACCTAACGGACAAAGTGTAATACCATAGAGTATAAATCGCCTTTCCTTTTTCAGTTTTATTATTTTAAAAGTGACAGATATATTTTAATTTTAGTTTTAGCTGGTGGTATCTAGAATCGAGCCCAATGTTTCCACACGAGTATCGTAAGACTTGACTAAGGGTAAAATAAATCTAGAAAATTCATTATGGGGCCTTGTCCGTCCAGCAGTAAACAATTGCAGCTGGTGTAGTAGTAGAAGAGCCAATCTATATTATTAAAATTGACAGTCACAATGTTAATGCTGTCGGAGATTGAAGGAATAGAGAGTTCACCTGTGTGTAGCGCAAACACTTGGTCACTAAAATAAGTCCTGCGCAGTTGGCTGATCTCCGCGAGATTGGCCGCCATCACCGAAAATCGGTGGGAGGACTATTATTATATTAATGTTTTTAAAACATGAAAATAAGAAGAAAAAATAAAAGAAGCTAAATTGGGTTGAAACTCCACCCGAGTGTTACTTTTAGCTTCTTTATTTTCTTGTCATTTTCAATCTTCCATGCTGAACAGGGAGCGAGAGAAGAAAATAGAATGTGCCAGCTGCAAATCCTCCCGGAAATGCTGCAGAAATCATCTAAGGGATCCGAAGGTTTCAGTATATTGCAATTTAGGCGATGGGCTGACAACCTGTCACTACAGCAATATACCTACAAATCAATCTTAAATAACGCTTGTCAGACGTGGTGGAATGACCTTTGTTTAGGTCGTTTACGTTCTGCCTACATGATTAAGGATAAAGGCATGACTATAATATGTGTATTTATTTTCATGTAATCTGAACAAAAGTTTAAAAAGTAGAAGTGCTATGCCCTCTGTCTTCAAAAACCAACTTCAATGTAGTTAGTTTACCCTCCTGCCTGTGTCCATTAGATAAACAAAAGCGCGACCAATAAAAATCCGATTTCCTGGCGTTCCTTATTCAAAATAAGAGTAATGTGTTTGAATTTGATTATAAAGATCCGCTCGATTTATGTGCGGTGCGTTGCAAAGGGTGTGTATTTATTAAAATGCTAATTTTCGCGCGCTCCTCCGCCAGGCTTTAGATACTCGCTATCGGGTATACGCACGCTTTTGTATACCGCCTGTAGATTTATTCCATACGGTGAAGTGGTACCACGGGAATTCGAAGAAACTAATTTTTGCGAAGAGTAATTCACTTTTAATTAGGTATATTGAATTGTATCTATGCTATTAAGAGAGATACCACCAACTCATAGTAGATATTATTACAATTGCTCAAAATAAGTCATTTTTCCCGCAGGGCGAAGGCTGATGAGTAAGTCAAGGATAAAATTATTATGGTTGTGTATTTATTAAAATGCTAATTTTCGCTATAGATTCTTCTTCTTCTTTCGAGTGGGTATCGAGTCTATCGACCCGATGAACTCTCGTGTCAGAGTTTTAAAACCGCCTAGTAGCACAACTATCAGGCCTCTGACATGGTTTGAGTAACGACCACTATCAAAGACAGCGACCGGAACCGACGGCTTAACGTGCCCTAAGAAGCACGAAATCTTTTTCTTTTCGGACAATCAGATGATTCAGCCTGCAATGTCCTAACCAAACTAGGGAAAAATTCACAAAGTGATAAATTCTCAAATATCAACTTTGTGTTTCCCTGAGAATTGAACCCAGGACCTCCGGATCGGGAGTCCATGGCACTAGCCACTAGACCACGGAAGAGGTAGTTAGTTGAGCCTGTAGATTTATTCCATACGATGGAGTGGTACTATGAAAATTCGGAGAATCTTATTTTTGAAGGATAGAAAGAACAAAGCATATGAGTACCTTTTTGTTGTATGCTTTTGAGAGTGATATCATAAACAATAAAAGTTTAAAAACTAAAACTGTGAAATAAAATTATGCACCTACTTAATTGATGTTTTGTTCTATGATTTTAGCACTCACAATGTCATCTTAATTTGGACTAGTCGAGCCCTACGTAGTTCTTATACTACACGGTTACGGTTAAATGTCGCTAACGTCGCTATGACGTATACATAAGAAAGACTATGATAAATTTGTCACTCCCTCTACCGTTTCTGTAGCTCAGTTGGTAGAGTAATGAACTGACATTCCAGAGACGCAGTTTCTAGTCCTGCCAGAAACGAATTTATTATTTACTACCTTTATTTTTTTTATTAAACTTATTTTGTGAAATAAATTACCCTTACTTGCCTCTACCTGCACTCCACTCAGAAAATTTTGCAAATTACTTTTTACTAACATTTTGTATAAAATTTTATTATTATTTTTAACAAGAACAGCGATATATTTTTCAAAGAGTTATCTACCTGTGTGAAAGTGTAATATAGAGAGTGTATTTCCGTTAATCTACTTATCTCTAAATTGAAAATATTTAAATACTTTAAGAACTTCGGTTTCTTTTTGACAATGCCTACCTTCAGGCAGATGTTTTTCGTTGAAGCCAACCAATTTCTCACAATTATAAACCGTTCTCTTTCGAGAACAGTTGGTACCACCGTGAGGATAGCGTGAAAGCTCCGGGCTGAGCACATGGGGTCCGCGGAAACGCAAATTCAATCATGGCGGATTAAAGCCCCCTTAATATTTTAATGCTTGACCACCATCCGCTAACCGGGATTTGAGAATCGATACTACCCCCAAAACAAAATATTATATAGGGTCAAAATTTTGGACACGCAAGTGTTTTTCAGTAATTAATCATTTAATATTAAATAACAACTTATACTGTCTGCGAAGTGTTTTATACGCTAGTAGGTCTTAAACATAAAACGAGCTTCTATGTAATAAATAATGATCGATCAGTTAATCTTCTTCTTAGCGAGTGGATTCTCGACTCGAACAACGACCCGATAAACCTTGGTGTCAGTGTTTTCAAACCGCCTAGTAGCACAGCTATTAGGTCTCTAACATGGTTTGAGTAACTACCACTATCAAAGACAGCTACCGGGACCGACGGTTTAACGTCCTTCAGCCTGCAATGTCCTAAGCAATCTGGGGAAAACCTCACTAAGTGATAAATTGACAAACATCAACTTTGTGTCAATCAACAGGGGGGACCCTGGGAATTGAACCCAGAAACTCCGGATGGTAAGCCCATTGCGTTGACCACTATATCAAGGAGGCAGTTTTTTGTAATTAATAATTAATTACATGAAATAAATATGATTTGGTATCATTTGATCTTTACTGCTAAATGAAACATGCCATATAATACCTTGTAATCCTGAGCCGTAAACACACCATTTACTACCTGGAGCGGAGATTTACCATGGAGCAAAATTACGTACAGGACAGGAATCTTCTAAAAACAATTGAAACAAAACTAGATTGCATCTTCTAAAAATGTTTCCATTTTCGAAAGTTTGACCCTATATATTTTATATATAAAATTATATATTTTGCAACCATAATATATCTCTAGTGAGCTAATTGGGGTCGCTTTATATGGCTTACGGACGTAAGTACGTGATTTATTCCCTCGTGTTTAGGTACTTATACTTAGGTACGGATGTAGGAAGGTGGAGTTTGCTACTAATTCTTATGACCAATGAGCTATATTGATGGTGTTAGACATCTGGTGGAAGAAGTTTGGAAAATACAGCCATTTGAATATATAAGGCTCGTATTTATAAAGCAATCTCAACATTGAGAGCAGTATTAACTTCGTTTGTACTGAAATATCATTTCTGATACGAACTTAAACTCGCTGTTACTCTTGAGAGCTGATTATAAATACAGCCCTTAGTTTTGGTCTATCCAAAACACAATGTAATAATTTTTCCGCTGTGTCATTTGTTTTTCTTATTTCCTTTTTTTGTTTGTGTGTATTATGTTTTGTTTTTTAAGTTTATTGTTTTTGTAAATGTCTGTGAACATGTGTAATTTTGTTTGTAATTGTGGAATAGAAATGTCTTGTATTTGTATTACAAGCTATGCTACAATTCTATAGTTGTTTTTATATACTTACTTATAATCAAACTTATATCCTTTACGGCGTAGGCAGACCGTCATAAGTTTACTAAGAACCGTTATAGCTATTTCTAACAATTCTGTGTGTTATGAGCATTTCCGAAAGGTACTCGTATGTACGGAAAGACCGATAGTGTATTGGATAGGGAGGTCGTGGTTCAAATCCCACCACGTAGGTACTAATGTGTTTTTCGGTTTTCGAATTTCATATGTACGTTTATTGTGATTTTTCCGTATTTCGTAAGGCACGTCAAGCCATTGGTTCCGATTAATATCGTTTAATACTGTAGATATTAGTCGCTAAGCCATGTGGCGGCTTGAAAACTCTGACCTAAGATAGGATTGGTTTAAGTTCTGGGATGCAGAGGTCAGATGGCAGTCGCATTGTGTAAAAACCAGTACCCCCGTCAAATCCCCTAAATTAGGTAGCTGACCCCGTGAGATACGAAATAAATCTAGGGAGATGACTCGTATGTAGGTAAATGTATAAAAGACTAAGAAAATTGTGTACAATTTGTTTTGCCGCCAACATACTTCTTCTAATAACAAATTAAAAACAGAGGTAGATTATAAATTAAAAACTCTACACTCAACCAATCGAACTCAAATAATCGACCGCACACAATCTAAGCAAGCGATCTCTACGCCTTAACACTGACATTAACAACACAATTAAAAAATCCATCACTACTTTACCACCTGAACATACACCTTATTCACTCCATTTTCAACCTTAAAAACTTCACCTTTATGGGTCTAAAGTCGGCAAAAATTAAGGTGGTAAAATACCATGCGAGTAAGAACCATCTCAATAAGAGGTCCAAAAGGAAAAGCAAAGTTAAACTTCGTTTAACATGCAAATTTGAGAGTCACCAAGACAGAATGAGCGTCGATACTTAATTACTTGTTTAATCGGTCAATCTCCGTGAGTTAAGGGGTACGCGGTGATCTGTGGCGCCACCATTATTATTACGTAAATACAATACAAATATTCTTTATTGTATGTACATCAACAACACATCGTACAGGAACAAACATTACAAAACAAAGAGAGTAAAATTAGGCGGCCTTATTGCTAGGGTATCAATTACCATTAGGTTTGAATAATGAAAACGACCACATAACTAAAAACCACCTCACAAGCGTCATATTTTCGTCAGAACAGAATTCCATGGCCCATCACGCATTCTAGCAAATTTGCCTAGATATGTATAAACTCCCTGATGATGCTATAAGTTAGCGAAACCGGTAGGATTAAACTATATGAAGTGAAACAAGTACAAGTGTTTTAATAACAACATTATGAATATGGCGTTTCACAAAGTGCCGACAATCGCAAGTATAAATTGTATTTACCTAGATACTTTATGAAAACTTCATACTTAGTACTTAATTTAATGTCATGTCATGATATTTACTGTAGCGTACTTAGAGATATACAAATAACAATTTGACTTAAAGCTTGTTCATTTCATGCTATAATATTATCAGCTGTTCCTTCAAACTTTAAAAAACTGCAATCGCAAATCCTTTAAAAAATCCTACAATTCTACTACACAGTGATGATTTTTTTAGCAGTAAATCAGTCTACAAAAACATGCTGTACCTACCGAAATTTCCAAATATAAACGTGTTTTTCGCAAATAATTTTCTTGCTAATAGCGGCGCCACTGATCGTAGGGTACCCATGTAAAGGTGGGTGTAGACTGGACGGTGCGTGGTCGCTTGCGTGTGTCAGTAGCCACCTTTATGAGATTCTGATGTCAAGATTTTTGTCCAAGAACTTTTTAAAGGAAATTGGTTGTTATCTTCCACGCTATATGCGTGCCAGCATGACTGCGTTAGGATGTTAGAAAAACTTATGTGATTTATTTTCACTGATAGATTATTTGTAAACAATAATGACTTGAAATAATTTCATTGCATTAAGAGTCTGCAGGAGTAGTGGAATCCCATACAGAACTTAACCAAACTCCGTACATATGACCAAATGCATCATATCTATGCTTCTTGTTTGGTTTGTTTTAAAAATATTTACCAAGAACTAAATTAGAAAGCAAATTTAATTTTAGGCAATTTTGCTCACATAAATGTATTTTCGGTCATATTTTGTTTATGCTTAATAATTTCAAATCAAACCTAATTAGAAGCATAGATATGATACATTTGGTCATGTCATGTGTACGGAATTTGGTTAGGTTTGGTTTCACTGTTTAGCAATAAAAGCGAAACTACGTTTGTATGGGATTTCACTATTCTGGCAGACCTTTAAACTAGGTTTTAAAACGGATAAACTGTTATTAATACTTTGAACGTACGATTTGATATAAGCGAGTGTAAAACCGTCCTGAAATACCTCCGCCCTCTCTTGACTGGGTAGAAAAGTTAAGTAAGAGAAAATTTTTGTTTTTATAATAATACATACACATACATATTATCACGCCTTTAACCCTAATGGGGTAACCAGAGCGTAGACGACGTAAATAAAAATCATTTCGCCACGTCTGACAAAGTTTTGAGGGTTATTTAAGATAGATTTGTAGGTATACTGCAGTAGTGACAGGTTGTCAGCCCATCGCCTCAATTACAATATACTGAAACCCTCGGATTCCTTCGCTGGTTTTTACAGCATGCCCGGGAGGAAATGCTGCTGGCACATTCTATGTTTTTCTCTCGCTCCCAGGCCAGCATGGAAGAATTTGATAATAATTTTCCTATTTTTTCTGTTGATTGAATAAAATCAGAAAGTTATAAAATACAATGTAATACAAAATTCTTTACTGCACAAAGAAACACGTACGACTGAAATAAAACGGAACAAACGTGACAGTACAATAAAGGCGGCCTTATTGCTAAAAGTTAGACCTAGGATTTTTGAAGAGAGTATTTAAATACTCTTTCTGGGCACTTGTTTTTGAATGGAAACTCCATCGAAACCAGCGAAATATAGCGTAAGAGCCGCGCAGTATATCAGATTTGAACAAACGCGTAACACGGCTCCCGACCGAACAAATAAACAGACAAATGTTTTATATACACACTGAAAACGCATTTGATTTACAACTGCAGGTGACTCAGTGGAAATGTAGGCTGGATATTGTTTCAGTGTACATACATATAATCACGCCTTTATCCCTAATGGGGTAGGCAGAACTTAAACGACCTAAACAAAGATCGTTCCGCCACGTCTGACAAAGTTTTGAGGGTTATTTAAGATAGTTTTGTAGGTACATTGCTGTAGTGACAGGTTATCAGCCCATCGCCTAAATTGCAATATACTGAAACCCTCGATTCCCTTATCTGTTTTTTACAGCATGACCGAAAGGAAATGCAGCTGGCACATTCTATGTTTTTCTGTCGCTTCCAAATTAGCATGGAAGCAGTACCGATCATACGTAAAATTAATATTTTGTAGAAATTGATCAAAATTTGAATGTGCCAGCTGCATTTCTTCCCGGGCATGCTGTAAAAACCAGTTAAGGGATCCAAGGGTTTCTGTATATTGCAATTTAGGCGATAGGCTGACAACCTGTCATTACAGCAATATACCTAGAAATGTATCTTAAACAACCCCTTAAAACTGTCAGATGTAGCGGAATGACCTTTGTTTAGGTCTTTTTCGCTTTGCCTACCCCATTAGGGATAAAGGCGTGATTATATGTATGTATGTATGTTAAAAAGTAAAGTTCACATGAGGTAACTTTATAATAATTTCAGATCAGTGTCCGATAAAAATAATGATACAATTTAATATTTAAAAAGCGTAAGTGTAAAAGTTTGATTCAAAACATATTATATT
Source organism: Scrobipalpa costella (assembly GCA_949820665.1). Lineage (NCBI taxonomy): Eukaryota > Metazoa > Arthropoda > Insecta > Lepidoptera > Gelechiidae > Scrobipalpa > Scrobipalpa costella. The sequence goes on along the minus strand of OX463296.1, from coordinate 16,815,488 downwards.
TTGTTTCACATAATATAATACAAACATACATAAAATCACGCCTTTATCCCTTACGGGGTAGGCAGAGCGTAAATGGCCTCGTAAAAGACGTTTTCGCCACGTCTAACAAAAATTGAGGGCAGTTTTAGAGTGTAATGTGTATCGCTGCAGTGACAGGTTGTCAGTCCATCACCTAAATTACAAGACAATGTAACCCTCTAAACCCTTTTGTTGACTTCGACAGCATGCCCGGGAGGAAGGGCAGCTGGAACATTCTAAGTTTTTCTATCTCTCCCAGTTCATGGAAGAAATAATATTCCTTTAATATTCCTATTTCCTTTTAATATTTAAAAAGTGTAGTTGGTATCATTCAAAAATTATGCGAAGTATTGTGTGACACAATACCAGCTCTACCATATTTACTTGATCTGAGTCAAGTCCGATTGAGACAAAAGTACTTACCTCCTGGATAAACAATAACCGGTACCATGATAAATGTAGCGAGATGGATTTATCGCTATTTTTGTAGTTTTTATTATGTTTTTATTGCGAACAAGATCGCGATGTCTTCATGGGTGATTTATCTTGGTGGAGGCGCGACGAAAATAATTATATTATAGACAATTATATATATGTGATATTATAATGACGCAACAAGATTTATGACACAAAATTATAAATGTCATATGTGTCTTGTTTGTCTTTCCAACTTAATAAAATTATTTACAATTTTTTCTCTTTTGAAAATGTCAGCATAATTAGTCAATTGATGATGATTTTACAAAAAGAATTAACTTTTTCTTATAAATTTTAGTTGAAAGACGAAAATCCAAAATGGCGGTTTATTGCTTACTTTATTCAGAACAAAAGAACTTCTTCCGTGGAATTTCTGCAATTATTATGGTGAGGCATCGAAGTATTCCTCAACTTGTAATATATCTGTGTACCTTATTCCGTACGAACTGAAAATAATCAAAACTTTTCTCATAAAAATCCAAAACAAAAATGCATTATTCATATTCGCTTCTCGCGTATCTTTGACCCAACATAATTTGACCCTCGACTCCCCTTTCTAGTTATGAGGAAATGGATCACTCCGGGGGATATTAAAGGGTGTTCACGGTTCTGGTTACGCTGGATGAGTGTAGTAGAACTCGCTTGGACATCGCGAGGAAAGTATGAAACTCTCGCAAATACATAAATATTGTATTTAGGGGACTCGTATTAGATGCGAACCATGTATTTGATTAATGGCTTTTCGACAGGTCCTCTGTAATAGTTACGCGAGTTTCAGATATTTATTTACTTAGGTATTTTCTTTATAGTTGTTTATACCATTCAGTATTGGTAAGAATTTTGAAATCGTCTTGCTTTACAAAAATAATGATATAAATTGAGTTCATTATCAAAATATTCAAGTGCATTTATAAAATATATATATATTTAAGTAACGTTTCTGATATTAAAATTAAGACATCCCTATTACTTATATAAATAAAAATATGTATTTCACAAAATTACGATCAAATTCTTCAAAACTATTCCAAAAATACGTAGGCAACATGTCAAAATGTTTCCGATGATATTGTAGTCACTGTCTCAATCATCATTTTTTTAAACTTATTCCTTGGCAAAAATATAACACTAAACAATGAACATAGAAGTGACCAGTTAAGAGGCATACAACTTTGATGAACATTTTTTTTTTCTGTGCCTAATTTTGCATATTTTTGTTATCAGTCATTTTGTGTAGAAACGGCAAATTTGTTACTGAGATAGCTGTTAGATCAAAAATCGTGTGCATCATTTCTCGCTAGAAATTACTTACGTTTTAGCTTTCTTACCCATTTAACCTTATTTTATCTAGATGGAGCTAAATTAACCTAAGATATGGTAAGTTAAACTAAGTTAGACTAGGTAACTTTGAAAGTCAGAAGGTATAAGCCATTTCTCGGCCGCAGTCCACCAGTGTTCCACAAATTATTACAGACATACATACATATAATCACGCCTTTATCCCTAATGGGGTAGGCAGAGCGTAAACGACCCAAACAAAGGTCGTTCCGCCACATCTGACAAAGTTTTGAGGGTTATTTAAGATAGATTTGTAAGTATATTGCTGTAGTGACAGGTTGTCAGCCCATCGCCTAAATTACAATATACTGAAACCCTCAGATCCCTTAGCTGGTTTTTACAGCATGCCTGGGAGGAAATGCAGCTGGCACATTCTATGTATTTCAAACACAAATTATTGAGTGTTTTTTTTAATGATTTTAACAAGACTTATGATCCAAAAACTGTCCATAACAAATTTTCCGTTTCTTAACAAAATACTTGACACCAAAAACCTTATAGCAAAATTTTATAGCAAGAAAGAAAGAAAAATATTTATGCAGTATAGAAAAGCATGAAAGTAAAATAATAAATAAAATATAAAATAACACATGCGAGATAACATTAAACTTACTTATAACTAGACAGTTCTTGTTTTAGGCGGAATCGAGGATCGAGGACAAAGGACTGGCGTTTACTTCATACTCCACCGAGAAGAGCAGCGCTTTATGATGATAGCTAGACAACTATGCTACCCATACTGAAACGGACCAAAATAAAGTTGTATACCTCTTAACTGGCCACCCTGTATATATACGTACTTAGTGCAGGTAGGTATAGGTAGTGAGTCTGCAACGCCGAATGCCGGTGCCGGTCTTGGCGCAGATTTATGCGAACTCTATCAAAGAAAAAGTTGTACTCGTAGCTGGCAACCCGCGAGGCGCCGTGATACACTACGATCGTTTTAAGACCCTTGCACTTCATTTCAAATGTTTTTTTTATGTTATGTTATATTTCAACCTGATGGTAAGCAGCTCAGTAACCTAACGACTAGATTCTTGTAGAGTGCGTTGCACACCAAGGGACTTACGGTAGATTGTCTCATGTGCCAGTATTTTTACTATCTTGTCCTTCAAACCGAAATACAGAATGTAAAACTGAAAGGTAATGCCTTGTCATTGTTATCAAATCAAAAGATATCCAATGACTATGTCCAGGAACATCCGTGAGTTTTTGTCTGCAATGTAAGGATTTTCTTTGTCCTTATTTTATCTTCTTCTGATATATTACATTTATTATTATCTAAAGGTGCTCTTTTTAAAAAGAAAATCTGTTTAGACCTGCAAAATAGCATTTCGTTCATTGCTATCGATCGCTTTACTTTTATTAACTATCAGAGATATATCACGTTATTAGCTCAGTACCTACTAGAAGAGGGGGCCTTCCTAGACATACAAATCCTAGTGTGGAAGCTCCTTAAGATAGCAGTTGCAGCTCTATTCTGGCATGCAGGCAGCTGTTTAATACGCTGTCAATTCCAAAGTTGCCATTTGTCTGCTTAAGTGCCCAGCCAGTATTCGCTTCCAAATAAATACTATTTCTTTCTACCAGCCATTATTATTCATCGGGATATGGTATTGACAATAGTAATGGTATTGATAATAGTACCTATACCTTGTGATACTCCTGTGAAGGCTAGGCTTTTGAATTTACACTTATTTCGAAAACATTAAATTAATTATGGGCGATGAGGTGGCAAAAGCATACGTCTGCAATGTCGATTCTAGATAATGTACATACATACATACATATAATCACGCCTTTATCCCTAATGGAGAAGGCAGAGCGTAAACTACCTAATCAAATGTCGTTACGTCACTTCTGACAAAGTTTCGTGAGTTATTTAAGATAGATTGGAGGTATATTGCTGTAGAGACAGGTTGTCAGCCCATCGCCTAAATTACAATATACTGAAACCCTCGGTTCCCTTAGCTGGTTTTTGCAACATGCCCGGGAGGAAAAGCAGCTGGCACATTTTATGTTTTTCTCTCGCTCCCAGACCAGCATAGAAGTAAGTGATAATGTTGTTGTGCAAATACCTAATTCGGAAGAGTAGCAGTTAAACCTTCCGGAAAATCCATCAAAATAAAAAAGCAAATACTTATTTGATGATGTCTTTGCTAAAATAGATTTTAGATTAGGTAGGTTAGTCGAAATCTAATATTTCAATGTTGTTCTGTTATGTGAAATCTGCTTGGTAAATATTTTGTAAGTTACAGGGAATCTGTAAACATGTTTACTCTTAGAACTGTAGCTATATTTTTATTTTCTCGTCGAGGTATTTTCGCAGCGATGCAACTTAGATCAAAGATATATGAATTTGACTAGAAGCTATATTCGAAGCAAAATGTTAAATAAATTTAGGAAATTAAAGTGCAGCAAACAATATTATTTTGCCATAATTTTCGTAACATATTTTCCTACTGAAAAACTATTTATAGATAGGTGTATCAATGTGCACATATAATTTCCTACATAGGTGTACAACACATTTTAATTTATACGGTGGCTTTGAGTATTTTCATATCAATACTTACGTAGTCTTATATTTAAATTAAATTTGTGCCTTTCACATTTACAATCAATAGATTTAGTATGTCCTGATTTTATTTTATTTTTCTTGGAAATAAATAATTCGTATATATATATATATAATAGAAATAAATCTATATTTCCAGCCAACGATGTATTTTGAGTCGTTTTTCTCTGGGCATATATTCGTTTTTGGTCGCTCTTTTCATGAGCCCGCCTGAATGCGGCCTGCTCCATTCATATGTTTATATTTCTTCTATATCAAATTATTGTTTTACCTTCAATTAATTTAATTCAATTCTGACTTTCTGTCGCTTCTAGACTGGCTTTATATATATGTTTTCAGCCAGCAATGTATTTCAGTCGTTTCTCTCTGGGAATATATTCGTTTTTGGTCGCTCTTTTCATGAGCCCGCCTGAATGTGGCCTGCTCTATTCATTCCGCAGCGCCATCCGACGGATTTTTATGGGGTTTTAACGCGGATTATATTTGCCTCAACTAAATTTTGGCTTGAATTTGGAAAAGGAATTTTTAAGGTCACAAATCGATACAGTAGCATATGTTTGATGTCGAATAATGAAAGCAATCATGACTTAACTAATATAAGATTATATCTATCATTTTCTATCATGATGGAACGGAAAGGGCCGGCAATAATATTAACATTTAGATAAGTCATGCCCTCAATGAATCGATAACATTATCTTTGATACATTAACTAATTACGACTTACTAAAGAACAAAATATGCTGGACTAACCATATAGATCGATTCAGCATATGCAATTTGTGGATATTTCTTCCATGCTGGCCTGGGAGCGAGAGAAAAACATAGAATGTGCCAGCTGCATATCCTTCCGAGCATGATGTAAAAACAAGCTGAGGGACCCGAGGGTTTCGGTATATTGTAATTTAAGCGATGGGCTGACAACCTGTCACTACAGCAATATACGTACAGATCAATTTTAAATAACCCTCAAAACATTGTCGGACGTGGCGAAACGACCTTTATTTGGGTTGTTTGCGCTCTGCCTACCCCGTTGGGGATAAAGTCGTGATTATATGTATGTGTGTATGTAATTTGAGGAATATGAGACTATCTATAAGAGAAATATTGCATTGTGTGGCCTGTAAAAACTATTACCACATAGAATGTGTGAGTGCAGAAAAAAGATATTTCATCATGGACAAAGAACGTAAGGCAAATTGGAACTGTCCGGCATGTTTGAGAAAACCTCCAAATTCAACTACAAAAAAGGTTAAAGATGATGTACCTGCCAAAAAGTTAAACAATTCCTTCTCAAATGTAACACTGCGTAGCAATGACTCATCAAAGAAAAATCCCATGTGTTCAGATGAAGATGATGAGTCCCCTAAAGATGATAGTATGTCAGCGAACAGTATCCAAGATATGTTCAATAATATGAAGGAAGAAGTGATCGCATCACTACAAAACAGCATGGAACTGCTGATCACTCAACAAATGGATCGCTGTACTGAACAGCTGGCAGCCCAGTTAGAAAAGCTGTCCAAATCCGTTGATAGCTTCAATTCCCGGATACTTTCTATTGAAGAACGAGTTGACTCTCTTGAAAAACATCGAGGGGCCCCCGAAAACGAACAATCTCTAGCTGCAACAGTTAAGTTTCTTAAATCAGAGCTAAATGCGCGGGATCAGGACCTGTTAATTAATGATGTCGAAATTACTGGAATACCGGAAACCAGCGGCGAGAACCCCGTACATATCGTCACCCTGGTTGACAAAAAGCTAGGTGTGCAGGTGGAGGACCGGGACGTGGTGAGTGCGGTGCGAGTAGGAGCGCCGCACGAAGGGGCGTCGGGCGGCAGCGGCGGCGGCGGTGGACCGGGCTCGACAGCGGGCCGCCCGCTCGCGGTGCGCCTGTTGCGGCGCGAGCAGCGCGATAGCCTACTACGAGCAGCGCGCGTACGCCGAGGTGCCGATACTTCTGGGTTCGAGCTGGCGACCGGACCGCGGCCTTTTTATGTCAATGAACGACTCACACGTCTTAATAGACAGCTGTTCCGTAGAGTTCGCGAAGAAAAGCAAAGACTTCACTGGCGTTTCGCTTGGACTAAAGACGGCGTTATATTTGTTCGCCAAGATCAAGGAAAGCCGGCACTAATAATTCGCAATGAAAATGACCTAAACCGTGTTTTTGGCATTGATCCTGTTGGCAACGGATGAACCCTTGTTTCCCACCTTTGGCCTCATGTCAAATGATTTCAATACTTTTTATATGGGTCTTGAATTTATGTTTTGTTTGTTTCTTTATCTTAAAAAAAATATTTTTGGCATAATAAGCCTAATTTGTTTATTACCAAATAATGTTAATTTATCTTTTTTAAAAGATGTTATGGCTTTTTCCTTTCTAAAAGATGTTACTTTTAATTACAGTAATGCATATAGTAGCAATAACATAGTTTCTGGTTTTTGGTTGATATTTTACGAAAATAATAGGCTACTTCTAATTTGTTACTATATTATTTGCACTCAATATTTATATATACTTCACTTAAAATACTATATTTATTACTATACATACATGCCTTACTTAAAATTTCATTTTTACCATCTGCATATATATTTTGTTACTTCCATGCTGGACTGGGAGCGAGGAAAAAACATAGAATGTGCCAGCTGCATTTAATCCCGGGCATGCTGTAAAAACCAGCTAAGGGAACCGAGGGTTTCTGTATATTGCAATTTAGGCGATAGGCTGACAACCTGTCACTACAGCAATATACCTACAAATCTAACTTTAATAACCTTCAAAACTTTGTCAATCGTGGCGGAACGATCTTTGTTTAGGTAGTTTACGCTCTGCCTACCCCATTAGGGATAAAGGCGTGATTATATGTATGTATGTATGTAGTTTTTATTTTTATAAACACTTAACACTCATATGCATAAAAATTGATAAGCGACATATAACTTACCTAAGATGTTTTTTGTTAAATTGTAAGTACTCTCAAATCATCTATTCTTATGTAATACAATTTATCATGTCAAGAAAACTAAGTCTCGGGCTCATAAACCCAAGATCGCTTGGAAATAAGCATGATGAGTTTTGTGCGGCTCTGCTGCGCCATGACGTAGATATTTTAGCAGTTAATGAGACATGGTTGTTTGAGGGAGAGGCGGCGAGAGCACCCAAACCTGCGGGTTTCCGCCTTCGTCATAACCCCCACCCCGCCGCCTGTAACCGGAAATGTGGTGGTGGTGTTGGCTTCTATTTAAAGTATGGTTTAAATGCGCGCTTACTCTCTCATCCAATAGCACCAACTGTCGAGCAGATGTGGCTGAGCGTTGGCGTAAATGGACAGAAAATCCTCATTGGTACTGCTTATCGGCCGCAATGGCAAAATATAGAAACTTTTATTGATGCTCTCACGGACTCGCTAACTTCATTTTCAAACTTTGACAAATATATTTTATTAGGAGATTTTAATATTAACATGTTAGATCCAACTGACTCTAAAACTAAGAAACTGACAGACTTTCTTCATTATATGAGTTCTACTCAATATGTTCAGCAACCTACCCATTTTACGGACTATGGTGAAACCCTTCTTGATGTTATTATTTCCAACATGCAAGTCCTTGATGTTCAAGACGACAATATCCGAGACTTGAGTAGGCATGCTTTTATGACATGTAAGCTTAACATTAAAAAGGAAAAACCATGTCCTAAATATATATTATATAGGCCCTTGAAAGATATAGACATAAGTATATTCCAGATGGACATTATTAAAATTGATTGGGAAGGTTTGTCATTTGATAACGTGAATGATTTATGGTACAATTACTTAACTTTTACATTATAAGCTTATATGATTTACATGCTCCCATTAAGTTTTCATATATTAAACATTACTCTTATCCGTGGATTACACATAATATTAAAAAAATGATGCAAATACGTGATAAAGCTCACACTCGTAGTCGAATTACAAACCTCGATGCACAAAAACAATATTATAAGGACCTTAAGGGGGCTATGAATACAGCCTTGCATTATGAGAAATGTGCATATTTTAAGCATCATATAAACTCAAATATCAACAACCCTCGCGCTTTGTTTCGAATCGAAAGAAAAATGTTGCAGATTTTAAAAATACTGACTCCGAAATTCCAAATCACCTTTCAGATCCTGAACGTATCAACTCACGTTTTCTTACTTTGCCTGGGAGCAATGATATCAGTCTATCCGATCTCACTTATTATGAATTTAATAGACACGGCCCTTCAGTTTTTGCTCTTAAACCGGTTGATGAATTAACTGTATCTAAGATAATTAAATTTATTAAAACAAATGCACAAGGCGTTGATGGCATAACTTTAGATATGATTTTACTTACACTTCCTCATACACTTAAAACAATCACAAAAATCGTAAATAAATCTATTGAGACTAGTACGTTTCCCTATGCATGGAAAACTGCCATAGTAAAACCCCTCCCGAAAACCACCCACCCAAATAATTTTAAAGATCTAAGACCAATCAGCATATTACCGTTTATATCCAAAATTTTAGAAAAATCCATATGCATGCAACTTACAGATTTCTTAGAAACAAATGACATTCTTCCTGACTGAAATGACAATCTGGTTTCAGAAAGAAGCATAGTACAGCGACCTGTTTATTAGATGTAGTCGATGATATTTTAGCAGCCCAGGATCTCGGTGAAGGTACTATTCTCACTTTATTAGATTTTACTCGCGCTTTTGATTCTTTAAATATAACTTTACTTTTATCCAAACTTGCTTTTTATGGTTTTGACCACAAAGCTATAAAATGGTTGTCAAGTTATTTGGAAGGTCGAAGCCAATATGTTGATGTGATCAAATCTGTTGGCTCTCGTGCTGTTTCCACTGCAGCCCCTGTGACTAGAGGTGTTCCTCAAGGGTCGATTCTTGGACCGGTCCTTTTTCTTCTTTACTCTTCAGATATTATTAAAAATATAAAACACTGCAAGTATCATATTTACGCAGATGATGTCCAACTTTATCTATCATTCAAACCTAAAGAAACTAGATCTGCAATTACCCGAATTAATGAAGATTTGGGCCGTATAGTTCATTGGTCTAACAAAAATTGTTTGTACTTAAGCCCGGATAAATCCAAATTTCTTGTTCTAGGATCCAAAATGCAAGTAAGTGATATTGTTCAAAATAACCTCATTATTTATATTTCTGGCCAACGATTGCAACAGGTCTCTGAAGCTCGAAACTTAGGCCTACTCATGGATAGTAATCTGCATTTTGAAAATCACGTACTTGCTACTGTCCGCAACTGCTTCTATAGACTAAAAGTTCTATACAAAATACGTTATTATTTATCTGTTGATCTACGATTAAAGCTATGTGATACGCTGATACTTTCCAAACTTAATTACACTGACACTGTGTACGGTAATTGTTTACTTAGTCGTTCCCAGAAACTAATTCAACGCATACAAAATGCATTTGCCCGTTTTGTTATCCCATTCCACGCCGTTCACATATTTCTCCTTATTTAAATTCTCACAATATCTTAAACATGAATGCTAGACAAAATCTTCACTTTGCCACTTTACTATTTGGAGTTATTAATACACAACGTCCCACATACATACGTACAGTAAACTTTCTTTTTCAGTTCGCCACATAAGACACGCTGTTCGTCTGATCTGTCCAAGGCATCGTACAACCGCTTTTCGTGGTAGTTTCCGCTATTCTGCCACGAAATGTTGGAACAATCTGCCTCCACCAATAAGAAACTCAAAGTCAATATACAGTTTCAAAATATTATTAAAAAAACATATTCTTTTTGTACAAAAGTCAATCCCATAAGTGGTAGTACTTTGCAAAAAACACTATCAATTTTAATAGAACAAAATACAGATCTACATAACATAGTTATCATTAATATAATATAATACCAACACATAAACTATCCATCATTAATAATTACTACATTATATTGATAAATATGTATTAATCTATCTAAATTCTATATAATTTTACATAATATATTATACATATATACCTATCTTTTAATATCTATATAAGTTTATATATATTAAGTTTCTATAATAATTATTTAGAAATAAATATAATTGTTTTGAGTTAGTTTATATACTCTTTATTGTTCTTTTTTTGTTATTTGTTGTATATTCTCGGTTACGCGGAAGATCAGCGCTGTGGCGGTGTTTTACATCTCCATAGCATTAATGCTGAGCGTGACCCATTTGTCGCTTAAGAACACATTTGTAACTTTTAAAATGTTAATATTTGTAATTTGGTGGCAAATAAATATATTCTATTTCTATTTCTTTAATTTGTATTCTTCTGTGGTGGCCTGGGAGCGAGAGAAAATCATAGAATGTGCCTGCTGCATATCCTCCCGGGTATACTGTAAAAACCAGCTAAAGGATCCGAGGGCTGTCAACCTGTCACAATAGGAAAATACCTACAAATCTATCTTAAATGACCCTCAAAACTTTGTTAGACGTGGCGGAACGACCTTTGTATCCCCCTTTTAAGCTGAAGGCGTGATAAAATGTATGTATGATCATTTGTAAGATGTAAAAGATTTAGAATACCTACGAGTATTTCTTTGGGTGTTCACAAATATAGTTCCATAGAGCCAAGTTTCTCATTGTTTAGCTAGCGATGGTCTTGGGATGGTTTGTTTACGAGAGTTTAATGTACTCGCAACTTTAGTTCTTGGGATTCCTAGTCGACCAATGTGGTTACATTTACTTAGAATCCGTTTGCAAATAGTTTTGTAGGCCGACCATCTTCTCACGGTAAACATTGACTTTCGAAATTGTGCTGTTTTACAAATTCATACTTCGTACAGAACATCCAACTACAAGTCAAATCTGCCTTGAGCTGACAGTACAAAGAGTTTTGTTTAGTATTCTGTCCCTACTTTTGTTTCGTCATTTATAACAAACACCAGCCGCTTTATTAACATTCTTAGTACCAACATAATAATTTATAGTGGTCCCTGTGGCTCAGATTAAATGTGGGATTCAAGATAATTGTCTTGAATTCGTACACTCAATCAGTTTCCAAGTCAGCTGCTGTAAGCCGCGATTGTTCTACAGAATTTTAAGTGCGGTTGAAAGTTCCGCGAGGTTTTTTTGAGGTCGCGTCTAAATATAGAACGTTTAAAACTCAATGTGATTGTACGTGATTCTAAACAAATGGCCCATAATATGTACTATGGTTGGTATGAACCGAAATACTGATATTTGGTTTAAAATATCCTCCTTTTGAATCATACTCCTCAGAAATTGACGTTGTATATTTTCTCTATCTTTTGATGTAAGTTTATAAGCGGGTGTAAACAATCCAATTTGATCAAAGTTGAACCCGATTGACTAATACCAGGTGTAAGCGACAGCGACAGAAAAACCAAACTTTTTTTTTCTTCCTGAAAGAATTTCCTGGTGGTAGTTGTTCAGTGTCATTGACTGAGCAACCCCTATCAGTTTGCAGGACGCTGTCCCTTACACCCCGTATGTATTTGACAGATAAGTTGATGATCATTTTCTAAAAGTCAAATATCTATCGTCATACCCATTTGAATAAAAAACAAATGAAATATTTGTTTTACTCAATTTATGCCATCTTGACGTGAGGTACTTACCTTAAGCTACTCGTAGCTGTACTATGACTATTAAGTAATTACTAACTTCCATGCTGGCCAGGAAGCGAGAGAAAAACTAAGAATGTGCCTGCTGCATTTCCTTCCGGGCATGCTGTAAAAAGCAGCTAAGAAATCCGAGGGTTACAGTATATTGTAATTTAGGCGATGGGCTTTAGGGGATGGGGATATTGCTGTTATGACAGGTGGTCTACCTACAAATCTATCTTAAATAACCCTCAAAACTTTGTCTGACGTGGCAGAACGACCTTTGTTTAGGTTTTTTGTGCTCTGCCTACTTCATTAGGGATAAAGGCGTGATTATATGTATATAATTAGAACAATAGCCTTGTTTAAATATAATATAAACAGAGCATCTGCGTTATCTATATCCCACACTCTCTCAGAAATTATCTTTCACCACCGAGGGAATTGCTCAAATTAAAAACAAAATTAATTCACTTAATTAACTTAAGCGCGGACTTCATAAATACGCTTTTTAGAAGCGTAATTCCAAAGTACATCATCTCTGGACCGGCACATGCAAATTTGGAGTAAAAAATAAAAGATGATAGCATTTTTATAAGCTTCCGACGGGCCATGAGCTGTCTGCAGGGACATTTAGATGATACGCTGTGTTGCTGTGGGAAATGTATGTGATGTTTATTATGAAAATGATAATGAGGTGAGACCTTTCTGTGTTGAAGATTTAGGACCATAATTATAAACACAACTTGAGACTGACAGCTAGTTTGTATCAGAAACGTAATTTCAGTACAATGTGGCCTGTCAAATCCATACTTAATTTTGCTCTCAATCTTGAGATGGCTTTATAAATACGAGCCTTAGTGATATTAGTTGGTTTGAAGTGGGTATGAGGAAGAGGAGAAATGAGGTTTCACAAGATATTTAGCAGCAAGATGTACATGTACCATATCAGATACATTTCCTAAAATTTGTTGAAAAATTTGCTACTAAAATCACAGTTTTTTTTCTTACCTAGTGTAATTACTACGTAGGTATTTTTCCTGAATATAAGATATAATATTATTCTGAATCAACGCATTTATTGTTTAAAGTGTAATCCAAATTTAAAATTTCATAGCGGATGTGAGAAGAGGCGGTGTTGAAAAGGGTTAACATTGTACAGTCGGACCATGATTAACAACGCGTTAAATATGTAGACGAGTGTACGTGGTCACACGTGACTTGAGGGTTGATACTGGGGCAAGCATAAGCCTCATATAAAGAAACCGAAGGATAATACTTATAGCGAAAAAGAAGATAATTATGAATTAAATAGATGTCATAGAAAATACCTACTAAAAACTTATGACATCTGACAATTAACACATTTTTAAATTGAGATTATTATATAAAAATCTTTTCATTATACCTTACTTATATCAGAATAATTATTTGTATATTCTCCCACCAGATATGAAATTAAAAAGGAACAGTGGCAATTTTTCTAACTGCCATCTTGTGTGGAACCCCAGAAATTTGAATGTCTCTCATATTGAGTGCAGGAAGCAGAAACGAAGATTAAACTACAAGAGAACATTGAACAAGACTAGATACAGTAAATTCAAAAATCATCCACGTTGTCGAAGTGCATAGAAAGAATGTTAGGCCACGCCTTTTTACGATTAATATTTAATTATGTAAGTCGTAACCGAACAACAATAGGACGGCCTTTGCTATTGTTTTATATAATGATGATAAATTTCAATCTTATGCGACGGGGCTCCTGGAAAATTTATGACGCTCACTGATAATTCTTAAAGATCAATCAATAGGACAACATTGTTTCCTGGACAATGAAGAACTCTACTGTGGTTTTCTAGAAAATTTTGAAGTCAGGTCATAATTATTCCACGGACGTAAAGAACAAAGCCACTAAATTACACTTTGATTCCCGACTAATGAGAAAAATAGCGAACGATTTGCCTAGTCGTAAAAAAAATTGGACGTTGGACTTAAGCCGGCAAGACGCATAGCCCTGAACGTGTCTGCCGAGGTAATTAGCAAAGATACTAATTTACATTTGTATTCAAAATTCGAGCCGCTCTCTCTCTCTGGCCATTCCCCGTCGTCTGTTTATTCTCATCTCTCTTTTTTAGTAAAAAAAAAAATGGCACCGCATTGCTGTGTTTTCGCGTAAAAAATTACGCGGTCCCCTAACAAATGTTTCATGGACACAGTCTACCAAATTTTCGTAAACAAATTAAGAATAATAAAATTGTTTACATTATTGCAGGCTACGTTTGTCTACATATTTCTGTTCCTCACTTTGACTTTATGAGTGGATATTATTTAAAACTTTACTTTGAAAATATTATGCTGTTACTCAAATTATTGATTTGGGTTGGCCCTTTCCTACAACGGAGAATCTTTATAGCTACCAAAAGTTAAATTGTTAGGTATGTTAATGTTTTCTTCCATGCAGGTCTGGGAGCGAGAGTAAAACATAGAAAGTGCCAGCTACATTTCCTTCCGGGCATGCTGTAAAAACCAGCTAAGGGATCCGAGGGTTACAGTACATTTTAATTTAAGTGATGGGCTGACAACCTGTCACTACATCAATCATCATTCGCTTGCCCCTATCCCATTTACTTGGGGTCGGCGCAGTACGTTTTCTTCTTCCATTCATCCCTGTCAGCCGTCAATTCAACACTCACACCTGTTTTAGACATATCATCTTTCACTACATCAATATATCTACAAATTTATCTTAAATAACCTTTAAAACTTTGTCAGATGTAGCGGAATGACCTTTATTAATGTCGTTTACGCTCTGCCTACCCCATTTGGGATAAAGGCGTGATTATATGTATGTATGTATGTTAATGTTGACTTGAAATTATGGTGCGATGGTATATTATTAAGAGCGTGTGACAATTTTTTATGCATAGTGTATCTTTCTCTATGCTGCAAACAAATTATTGTGTTATGAATTTAGGCGACAATCTTGCACACAAGTTTGCACGGACACAAGTCAAGCTGCAACTCGGTGAATGTTCGGCTTGAATTTTAAATACGTTGTAGCTGCATTAACAATTCCACACATTTGCTTATTTTTATATATTTATACGGCTCCTGCCTAGACGGAGCGTCTGTGTTTTTCCATTGCATTAAAATTAATGGCCATGCTTGTTTAGACACACTTTGTATTGTTACGTGACGTGTTGTTTACAAGTTAGTAAATGTTTGCTTAGTCCGCAAAGTAAGCAAATTTACTAAGATTTAAACTAATAAAATCATAACAACAAAAATGCATGCAGGAGTTGGTACAGGATTAATGTGGAAGAAAGAATGAATGAACATAAAAGATCTTTGATGATGACGATTAAAAGAACTTTGAAAAAGTCTAGTCAAATCTTCAACATAGAGAAAGGATGACATTTAGATATAGGATTTTAGATTGAAGGTGTTAAACATATTGGTATTATTATAGGCGATATGATAATGCAGTTAAGCGGTTATAATCACATACACACATATAATCACGCATTTATCCCTAATGGGGTAGGCAGAGCGTAAACGACCTAAACAAAGGTCGTTCCGCCACGTCTGACAAAGTTTTGAGGGGTATTTAAGACAGATTTGTAGATATATTGCGGTAGTGACAGGTTATCACACCTAAATAACATTTAGTTAATAAAACATAACACAAGTAAATCTTTACTGATATAAATTTTAATTTGATTGCATTTTGTATTAACTTGGCTTCTGGTCGTATATTTCCCTAAGTGACTCAGCTAATGTCTAGAACAAACGCCTGAGTACTATAAGCGTTGTACAGGAATATTCTTAGCTCAGTATAATTGTCTCATACCTACCGCCATTATTCATCCCACACATTCGTATGCAAAGAGCAATGCACTCTACTTTGCTGGACTTAACAATGGATTTTAATCATAAACTAACAAACCCAGTACAAAATAATATTAGGCGACCATTGCTCGTAATGAAAACATGTTGTTTTTAAAGCAGCTTATTAAACAGGACATGAATAACGATCGTACGCATTACACACATAATAATAAATGTTGGAAAATAATACGAACGAACCATTAATGAAAGCACGTAAAATCCATTTGTGCGTTTTCATTTCAATTTTATTTAATTAAGGCCTATGCGGTGAGTTTGCGCGTTATGCTGCGTTTGCGGATTGTTTATTGAGTAGTGATGGCTCGGATTTTCATATGATAAATACTCGTTGATCATAACTATACACATAATTTTCATAAATGGATTTGCACTTGGCACGTACTGAAGAATGCAAAGAAGGAGAAATTATTGAGCGATCTCATAGAGAAGATAAAAATACTGAAATTTTATGCAGCGTTTTGACCAAAAGCTTCTAGGCGCTGGAATCCAGCGTAAGTCGAAAGTCAAGCTGCTCCTAACTAAAGGAAGCAAAAACCTTCCAAAAGTCCTGAAGTATCAAATATCTACCAATACACTCCCCAATTTGTTTAAAATTTGGCAAGAATAACTTCCGCAATCCAACCCGAAACACAATGACAATGACGTCATCAAGGCGCTAAGATCATAAGACGATATCGCTTAATCTGATCGATTATTCGTAACGTGACGTTTGAAGGACGTGACTGATGGCTTATCAATGACGATCGCGATAATATATCTATGAAGCTCACCTACCGCAGGCTCGCCTAATGTCTGCTTCTGCTTCCTGGATCTCCTCGATAACGTCTGGGTTCAATGTATTGCATATTTTGAATTTTAGGGTCGCTGAATTTGGAAGAGCCGTTTTAAAAAAAGTAAATAATAAAAAAAATCTAAACACCTAGTTAATTTCAGATTCTTACTGCATAAGATAGCATACGAATTCTAAGAGATCAATCAGTTAGTTTTAAATAGTTTCGTAATCGAGAAAAACGTCATATTAAATTTGCGTTTTTTTTTATTGTTCTTAAACCATAAGCAAGACTCCACAGCTCCACATACTTAAAAGGACCTTAAAAGAAGAAAACATCTAACAAGGATTTGAAGAACAAGATTCGCTGGATAGTGCTTTTAATTTAGATACAAACAGCATACATACAATGAACCAAGACGTACGATGCATAGCCCCCGATTTGCCTAAATGAATACAAAAATGCTATGATGTAAGTGCCTTAACTTATTATTCATCCGGTACTAAGAATACTGATTGTAATTCCTCAGGACCGACTGGGGACTGATGGTCGGTCAGATAATTGACAGGACATTAGGCAGGTTTAAAGAACGGCCAGTTGGTCTTGCGCTGCCTTGACATGTCATGTTGGGCTCTTCGTTGGTGGAATATTGAACAAGATTTATTGAATTTGGAAACGGTTTTACAAGTATTAATATAGAAGAACAGAATAATAATGGTGTTATGATGAAGCATTATTGTTCTTCTTGTCGTATTGATTGTAAGGGCTGTTGGTAATGGTATAAATTAATTTTGACTAGTACTCTTCCAAGAGAGCCCGATGGTGTTGTGGATAGGGCCACTGCCTCCTGAGCGGGAGAGGTCGTGGGTCGAATCCCACTACATACCAATGTGTTTTTTGGTTATCGAATTTCATACTTTTATTCGGTGCCCTTTCTGTGCTTCGGAAGGCACGTTAAGCCGTTGGTCCCGGTTAATATCGTTTAAAACCGTAGATATTAGTCGTTAAGCCATGTCAGAGGTCAGTGCTAAGCATTGGCCGCTTGAAAACTATGACCTAATTTAGGATTGGGTCTGGTTTCCCTTCTGGGTTGCAGAGGTCAGATGGCAGTCACTCTGTGTGTACCAGTACCCTCATTCAATCACCTCGGTAGCCGCCCCGAGAGATACGGGATAAGGCTAGGGAGACGATAGGAAATTATGACTATGCCAAATGCACTGCAACGTCAGTGGCATTATTCGACTAGCGGTTATGCATTTCTTGAAAGAAACAACAGTTCATATATGATTTGTAAGAATCGTATCAGCATCATCATTGCCAAAGCCAATCTGAGAATCCTAGTAAATGCGAAGTCCAGTTGTTCCATAAAATGCGATAAATCAAATTCTATGCCTAAAATTAATACTTACTTACTTATAATTACGCCTTTATCCCTAATGGGGTAGGCAGAGCGTAAACGACCTAATAAAGGTCGTTCCACCACGCCTGACAAAGTTTTGAGGATTACTTAAGATAGCTTTGTATATTGCTGTAGTGACAGGTTGTCAGCCCATCGCCTAAATTGCAATATACATATACCCTCGGATCCCTTAGCTGGTTTTTACAGCATGCCCGGGAGGAAATGCACCTGGTACATTCTATGTTTTTCTCTCGCTCCCAGTCCAGCATGGAAGTTAATACCTAAAATTAATACGGGTGGTATTCTTTGTTATGCCATAACACTAACAATAGTAATGTAAATTGACCGGAAACTAGATAGGTTTAGTATTAGATATAGCGCCTTGGCCTAGACGCCTAGTCATGTCATGTTCAATTTGGCGTTGGTGGAATATTTTAACAAGCATTATTTTTGGAACAATAGCATCAACATACCTTTAAAGAAATTTCATATGAGCTGAATGGCGTGACTGTCGGGGACTTCACGTGACCATGATAATCACGGTACAGACATCCAGTCCAAGTTACCGTTTCATACCAGGATTCATTGAGCTTTTCTTAAACCCGAAAACAAACCAGTGAAAAAGAATAAAACATGATCCTGCGATTCAGTAATAGGTATTACTTTTTTATGGAAATGCTATCAGGATACTCAAAAACTTTTATGTCCATCTATCCATGGCCCTATTTATGTAGTTTTATTATACTTTTTACATACATACATAAATTCACGCCTTTATCCCTTACGGGGTAGGCAGAGAAAGCTTTTACGCCATGTCTGACAAATATTGAGAGAAATTTTAGATTGTAAGGTATATCGCTATTGTGACAGGTTGTCAGCCCACTGCCTAAATTACAATACACTGCGACCCTCGAATCCGTATTGCTGACTTCTACAGCATACCTGAAAGGTAGGGCAGCTAGAGCAAGCTATGTTTTTCTATCGCTCCCAGTCCAGCATGGAATATACTTTTTACCGCAGGAAAATCTTTAACAACGAATGAAACCTCAAGGCGGAAAGCTAGTGTATTATTTATGTGAGAGCCAGCATAGTTATTTGTTTTTTAATTTTACCTGAGTAATGTTTTTTGCAATAAATTATTGCATTGTCGATGTTTTTAAGACGTCAGAGAATATGAAGAATTTCTTTAGCGTCACCTCAAGTTAGCGGGTGGTAAGCCTTGTTACAATATCTGTGAATAATCAGGTCTTACACATTTGCAAAGTTATCATTCTGCTAATATTTCGTCATGTCTTTCTTCTGTTGCTCTATGAGGTTGTTCATTGAGTTCATAATTGGAGTCCGGAGTATTGAATAGCAGGTAAATTGTATGTTTGTGAAATGTATAGTGAGGTGAACAGTAATTTATCGTCTTTGCAAGGTAATTGCGTAAATCATGCATTTATGACAGGCGGGCGCAGCAGCTTTGTCTAGTAATCTCCGAGGTCCTGCGGTCAGCATTATTGTTATTTTCTACGTAAACAAGTGATTTGGCTTCGTTTATTGTATCAAGTGCTCTGAATGCAGCGTATTGTTTCTGTTCACCTGTTTTTGTTAATGCATAAACTGTTTTGTTATGGTTCTTTGTAAATAAACCAGTCCATAGTCCATCCATTCTTACAGTTTTGTTTGTTCCGATTACCTGATTATTGTCATTTTAAAAAGATGCACTTTGGTCTTCATTGCAAAATGGATGACTTTATTTCCAACAGCGGATATCTTTAATATTTGTATTTCAAACGGGATTTCACCAGGATAATGTACAATATGTTTCCTCGATATTTCAGAACAGCTGCATGTTCCATGCACTGGTGTAGATATCTTTTTTTTTTTACTTAGATCAAAATCATACTTATTCAGAATATTATGTCAACCTCTCTAACCCTGCCCTTTGCGAACTATTAACAAATAGCCCTATTAAGCGCATAAAGGTAAGGACTTAATTAGCGCACTCCACGGGGCAGAGCGCACGCGCCGCGCTATCTTATCGCGCGCACGATTCGCCATGCGCCTGCGTCTTGTCGCCGCTAGGGCTGCTGTAAACGGAAAAGTCTGAAACCACGATATTTTGTGTGAACCTGTGAACTTTTGGATCTGCTCTTTTGATTATTTTGTGCCTAAATTAGCTTGCGTCCCACTGCAGTTTCCAGACAAAATTTTGCTGTGTTCTGTTTGTGTACTGGAATCCAAAGTTTCTTTACGATTTTGAGTAATTATCGCTCTATCTTTGTCTCTACTTTGATCACTGTTGGTATGGCTGGTATAAACTATAACCCGTTCACCATAAGATGATAACTGATAACTGATACTAGTTGTACATACATAAAATCAATCAATCCTTTATCCCTAATGGGGTAGGCAGGGCAAAAACGACCTAAACAAAAGTCGTTCGGCCACGTCTGATTAATTTTGAGGGTTATACCAGATGATATAAGTATTATATTGTTATATGACGGGTTGACAACCCATCGCCTAAATTGTAATACACTGAAACCCTCGAATCCCTTAGCTGGTTTTTACAGCTTGCCCGTGAGGAACAGCAGGCACATTCTATGGTTTTTTTTAACTTCCAGTCCAGCATGGAAGAACTTGCTGTACCTATGCAGAAAATGACATTTTATTTGAGCTGTGAGTAATCATCTTATGAAGAAAGGGTTAAAGATATCAAGGGCTCTCCCATCCCATCGCAAGAACAGAATAAATTGTCGAGATTAATTTTTAATGGCAACCCTATGTTGGTTGTCGATGCGCCCGCGCTGGGAGGCTGCAAGGATTTATGTCCGACGCGCATGTTTGTGAATATTGCCGGTTATAAAGTTATAACTTAGAATTTCCTATGCCCATTTGAATTACTTTGTAAGTCTTAATACACTCGTTCATTTCTCACGGGGTAGGCAGACCATTAACGGCTTGATAAAAACCATTTTCACAACGACTGACAAAATTCAGAGACACATTTGAGAAAGGAGTACTTACTCATACTCATTTTACAGTATATTTTCAAGTTATCAATAAATACTTACTCCTTTCCTAAATAGGCAAGGTCATATCTTGGAATAGTAATCCAAGCACTAACATCTCCTCATAGCAAGCATCTATCAGACAATCCCAAGGGTTCTAGGTCCATCGCTAATTAACCTTTAGGCCCGTAATTATAAATAGTATTTGAGACTGACAGCTAGTTTGAGTTCGTATCAGAAACGTCATTTCAGTACAATGTGGCCTGGCAAATGCATACTTAATATTGCTCTCAATCTTGAGATTGTTCTATAAATACGAGCATTAGACAAATTTTCGAGCATTTAATGATGATGAAGTGACATATGCAAGTTGATTAGTCTATCCGTGATAATCATCTTAATTACTTTTACTAGAGCCAAAACTTCAAAACAAAATATATGTGTTTAGCAATGTGAACCTACCTACATTTTCATAACTTTTTCCTCTAACTTGTATGACAACTTTCGAACAAGCCACCACCGTTTGTCATACAACAATTTGCTACGGCGGAGTATCTGTCTTCCGTGCGCTTGCGCACCGACGTATTGAGTTATCTTAATTAGCCGTGGGCCAGCCACCCAGGAGATTGTCTGATAGGTGCTGGCTACGAGGAGAATATTCTAGTAGTACTATGTAAGATACGTTTTTTATCATTATTACGATCTATATTGATTGTTCTTCCATGCTAGACTGGGAGCGAGAGAAAAACATAGAATGTACCACCTGAATTTCCTGGGCATGCTGTAAAAACCAGCTAAGGGATCCTAGAGTTTCTGTATATTGCAATATAGGCGATGGGCTGACCACCTGTCACTACAGCAATATACCTACAAATCTTTTTTAAATAACCCTCAAAACTTTATCATACGTGGTGGAACGATCTTTGTTTAGATTTTTTATGCTCTGCCTACCCCATTAGGGATAAAGGCGTGACTATATGTATGTATGTTTGTAAGTATATTGATTGATACTAGACTGAGTTTTATGAATAGAATCTTAGATACGGGGTGTAAGGGACGACGTCTCACAAACTGATAGGGGTTGCTCAGTCAACGACACTGAACAACTTCCATCAGAAAATTCTTTCAGGAAGTGAAAAAAATATTGCTTTTCCATACAAATTGTCTGATCAAGGTGGACATTTTGTATGAAAAAGACATTTATTTCACTTCCTGAAAGAATTTCTTGGTGGAAGTTGTTCAGTATTGTTGACTGAGCAACCCTCACTTCCGGTAGAATAGAACACATTCTCTGAATATTTGCATTTATTTAAAATAAGCGTATCTACGATATTATTAAAGTAAGTTGTATAGCAGCTTAATAAATAAAATATTATATTTCAGGTCAAAAATTTACAACACCTTACATTACCAAAACCGTGTAACACGGCTCCTAATTAAAGTCACGCCAAAATCCGATCTCAGCGTCTCAGAGAGCACTTCATTTAATAAACCGGCAGTTTCAGATTGCTAATTAGACAGTTAATAATAAGCCTTACTTGCTTCCCTTAAGTTCTACATAAAGCACTGTCGGCGCTAAGAAGCTTAATTTTTGACCGGGTTCTGTTACCCAACGGGTAATTTTACAAGGTTTATGTGCTAAGAAAGATGACTTACTCAAGACGAAGCACTTAATGAAATTTCAAATAGAGTATATTTTTAACACTAATTACCAAATTATAGCTTTTGATAGGTAGGTATTTAAAAGGTTATAAATATAAAAAAATATTTTGTAATCTAGGTATATTGTTCGGAGTGTAAGGGACAGCGTCCCGCAAACTGATAGGGGTTGCTTAGTCAACAAAACTGAACAGCTATCATAGCTTTTTCATACAAATTGTCTGATCGCGATAGTCATTTTGTATGGGAAGGTCAATTTCTTTTTCGTCTCCTGAAAGAATTTCCTGGCGATAGTAGTTCAGTTTCTTTGACTGAGCAACTCCTATCAGTCTGCGGGACTCTGTCCCTTACACCCATTATATAAGTATCATAATATTAAGTCTAGTCTTGATATCTATATTTTAAAAATACCTCATTAGTTAAGTAGCTAAATCTTTTTTTTTCCTTCCATATGTGCTACAATTTCAATTCATCATCTCTTATTTCTTTGGATATAGGTAGAAGAAAAAGAGAAGAGGAAATGAAAAACCAAAAATCTAGATTTGCTGTGCCCTAACAGGGTTCATGTTGAAATCTTACCCTGTATTGCTAAAATCTTTTGAACAATATGAATGCAAAAAACATTTGAGTATTGAGTATTGAAAACGCATGTAATCTTTAATCTTATTTCGTATGTATAGACAATGTAATTTTTTTGCTTTAATTGAAATTGACTACAAGATATTTGATAACTATTTATTTTTCTTCCATGCTGGCCTGGGAGCGAGAAAAAAACATAGAATGTGACAGCTTCATTACCTCCCGGGCATGCTGTAAAAACCAGCTAAGGGATCCAAGGGTTTCAGTATACTGTAATTTAAGCGATAGGCCTGTCACTACAGCAATATACCTACAAAACTATCTTAAATAACCCTCAAAACTTTGTCAGACGTGGCGGAAAAACCTTTGTTTAGGTTGTTTACGGTCTGCCTACCCCAAAAGGGATAAAGGCGTGATTATATGTATGTATATTTCTCTTTCACAACATCACTTTTATTCAAACCAAAGGCGTCTTCCCAAACCTCCTACCAGCAAGAGGACGCTCGATAGAGAACGCTCCAGCAAATACCTAAATAATAGCAGTCCCTCACCAGGTGGACTCGAGTCATTACTCTTGCGGTAATCCGCCGAATACACCCAGATTTATGGGCACCCGCAGACGGACCACCGAATTTACGTGTTTTATAAAAAATGGAGCTTAGTTTCTTGGCCCATAAATAATGTTAGAAATCCCCCCGTCTAGAGGAATGGGGTTCGTAACTACGCATAGGTGCGAGAAGTTTAGGTTCGTATTGTGGTCATATAATATTTTTTTTTATGCTGGACTGGGAGCGAGAGAAAAAGATAGAATGTGCCAGCAGCATTTTCTCCCGGGCAGCTAATTGCTCCAAGGGTTTCTGTATATTGCAATTTAGGCGATGGGCTGACAACCTGTCAGTACAGCTATATACCTACAAACCTATATTAAATAACCCTCAACACTTTGTCAGACGTGGTGGAACGACCTATGTTTAGGTCGTTTACGCTCTGCCTACCCCATTAGGGATAATAGCGTGATTATATGTATGTATGTAATATTTTCTGATTGCGGCTAAATTCTGGGCTTTGTGTTTCATCGACGTGCTAAGAAGAACATAAGAGTATTTCAACCACTTTAAATACTATTTTTTTTATTTCATACATGTTGATTGTACTTCCATGCTAGACTAGAAGCGAGAGAAAAACATAGACATGTGCCAGCTGCATTACCTTCCGGGCATGCTGTAAAAACCAGCTAACGGATCTGAGGGTTTTAGTATATCGCAATGTAGGCGATGGGCTGACATACTGTCACTTCAGCAATATTCACAAACACATTTCAAAAATAAATTATACGTGTTGGCAAATAAAATCAAAATAAAATAAGTTAAATTACTGAAACTGCAATTTCAATGTGTTTTCATATCTAATAGCTAAAACTTATTTTAGAAACAAGGTCTTCTATTAAAACACATGAAACTTTGTTTACCTATATACTAAAACTGAGTTGGAAATACTTTAGGCAAGACATAGGTGCCCTAATCAGTTGGGCTTGGGGCAGACAAGAAAGATACTTGTTTTGTAGATTAATATTGTAGCTAAGTCGTCTTGGCCGAGTGAGCCCGATGGTGTAGTGGATAGGGCCGCTGCCTCCTGAGCGAGAGGTCGTGGTTTGAACCCCACCACGTACCAATGTGTTTTACGGTTTTCGAATTTCATATGTACGTTTATTTGGCGCTTTTTCCGTGCTTCGGAAGGCACGTTAAGCTGTTGGTCCCGGTTAATATCGTTTAATACCGTAGATATTAGTCGTTAATCCTTGTCAGAGGCCATTGCTAAGCATTGGCGGCTTGAAAACCTAATCTAGGATTGGGTCTGGTTTCCCTTCTGCGGAGGTCTGATGGCAGTCGCTCTGTGTAAAACCAGTACCCTCATTAAATCCCTAGATTAGGTAGCCACCCCATGAGATACGGTATAAGGCTAGGGAGATGAGTCGTCTTGGCCTGCATTTCTGATTTTCATGATAGCTCTAAGTGCATTGCTTCATTCAAAGCATCACCAAATAAACTTCTCCAGCTCTTACGTAACGCCACATCTAGGAGAACGCTCGAGCCGGGAATCGAACCCCACATCCCGCTGGCTTCCTGTTTGGCACGGCACCCGCTGCTCACAATACGCAGTCAGCAACATACTTACGGTACATATATCTGAATAACTTATGCGAGCGGAATTTGTTTTGTACGCTGAGGAACATGAGAAGAATCTGTGTGTGTG
Source organism: Scrobipalpa costella (assembly GCA_949820665.1). Classification (NCBI taxonomy): domain Eukaryota; kingdom Metazoa; phylum Arthropoda; class Insecta; order Lepidoptera; family Gelechiidae; genus Scrobipalpa; species Scrobipalpa costella. The sequence continues at coordinate 16,789,870 of OX463296.1, read as the reverse complement.
TGTGTTTATGTGCTGCCAAATATTTGTTTTGTGTGTAATTTTGTCAATACATATTTTATTTGATGTGTGAATAATTGAATATGTTACATGTCATGTGTCGTAAAATATTTTTACATACATACATATAATCACGCCTTTTTCCCTAATGGGATAGGCAGAGCGTAAACGACCTAAACAAAGGTCAGGGACAGTTTTGAGGGCTATTTAAGATAGGTTTGTAGGTATATTGCTGTCGTTACAAGTTGTCAGCCCATCGCCTATATTACAATATACTAAAACCCTCGGATCCCTTAGCTGGTTTTTACAGCATACCCGGGAGGAAATGCAGCTCGCACATTCTATGTTTTTTTTCTCGCTCCCACGCCAGCAAGTGTGTGTGTATGTGCTGCCCAATATTTTTTTGTAGATTCTGTGTGTAATGTATTCAATACATATTTTATTTGATGTGTTTAAAATTTAACACGTCAAATATTGTTTCGTAAAATATTTTTAAATGCAATCAATTTTAATTCGTATGTTTCTTTTTTCCATGCTGGACTGGGAGCAAGAGAAAAATATAGAATGTGCCAGCTGCATTTCCTCCCGGGCAAGCTGTATTAGCCAGCTAAGGGATCCGAAGGTATCAGTATATTGCAATTTAGGCGATGCGCTGACCTGTCACTACAGCAATATACCTACAAATATATCTTAAATAACCCTCAAAACTTTAAGACGTGGCGGAAAGATATTTGTTTGGGTCGTTTACGTTCCGCCTACCCTATTGGGGTTTAAACGTGATTATATGTTTGTATGTTAATGTTGACTGGAAATGATGGTACGTTTGTACATGAGTACGAGCGTTTATCAAATTTTGATAAATTGTGTGTGTTTCTATGCTGCAAAAAAAATATTGTATCATGAATTCGAGCGACAATATTGCACACACAATGCATCAAAATTTGCACGGACACAAGTCAAGTTGCAACTACCCAATAGGGATAAAGACTGATTATATATATGTGAAGAATTGAACATGTCATGTACTGTGACGTAAAATATTTTTGAATGCAATACATTTTAAGCCTTATGTTTCTTTCTATAAAATAAATTGGATATCAAGCATGCAATAGAATATAAATTAGACAATCTCGTACTAAAATACTGATACAAATTGTTATTATACTGAAAGTATTCAAATTAAAATAAAATTTTAATTAAGTGATTGAACGTTTTGATTATAATGTTTGAGTAGTGTTTTTGAACTTCATTTATTTATTTATTTAACTACAGGTGATTTTTACATTTATGAATGAAAAATAAAAATACTTTTACAGTAACAGAATTTTATTTATGCAGATCCATCTCGCACTATAGCCGATATTGTACAAAAATCATAATATCGCTCCCATTCACAAAAGATGACAGTAATATAATTAATTATTACACAACTTTTTTTGCACACAGTTACAATCATGAAACACAAACATTTAAATCATTTTCTACACTAGACTCCCTCGGGTTTAAGTATTTCTCTTCATATCTCTAATTATTTAGTATGATACATTATAGTAAATTGGGCCTACCTAGTTTACGTATGACAAAATGCTTTTTTAAAGGACAAATTTACGTATATCCGTGAGCACATTTCAAGTACTTGTATATAAATAAAAGACATATCATTAAAGTAAAAATTTACAAAAACCAAAACCACAGTGATTTTATAAAACAAGTGTTCAAAATTTTGTTTCCGAAAGAAGAATTTTAAGACCTATTTGTATGCGTTATAAATAGTAAGGTAAGTATATAATATTTACAATACAATATGTAACAAAAGACGTTAAGATTTAAACGACGATTCTTTCAAATTAAAAATATATAATATAAACCACTTTTTTAAGACTGCACTGATAAAAAAACAGTGTAAAAAAAGTTACAAGAGGAACTGTAAAAGTTTAAAGTGATGATTACAAAAATTAAATTTGGCACTTCAATAAACTCGAAATGAATGAAAGAATTTCGATCAAATCTTGCCGCCCACCTAAGATATACAGAAGAAAATTACGTATATGTTATAGGAATCCAAAAATATTACCACTACTGTATCTTAAAATAAATTACAATATTACTTAGTTTATAATAAAATTAGCTATTCGTATACTGGGCACAACTAGTTTTGATTGTTGTCATTTTACTGACTATAGGTAAACTATTTTTTCTAAGAATAAGTTAAGCTATCGACTAACGAATGGAATATTTTTTCATTCTAAAGCTTTTGTAGTTACGTATTTAGGATCACCGGCGTGACGATGTGTAACAGAAATATATATAATTTTATGTCATTGTCAGACAATTGATAATAGATATTTGACATCAAATTGTTGTAGTCATTCAATTGTCTTATATCAAACCAGCTGTATCTTGATTCTTTCATTTTCGTTACATCTAAGCTTCCTGATGTCAAAGAAATTTTAAATGTCAAAGAGGAGTTGACGTACGTAAACTTACCGACTACATTTTTTTAATAATTTAAGTAGGTACACAACTGTAGCTAATTACAAGTCGTCACGCCAGCGCTAAGTTAGCAAGTAGCTAGATTGTTACAAGTAGGTATCACTATCATGGTTCACATGAGACGTATACAAACGTTGTACATCAGATTCCTCATACAAATAGTTACCTACACTAGTCTTAATATTTACATTATACAGTAACAAGTTCGCTGTAGCTGTAAGATTCATTTTAGAACTGTATTTATTTTAGGTTGAGAGATTTGTGGTAAGATTTGGGCGGTCTAAAATATTATTTCGTAAAAAAAATTGATAGAAAACTCAAAAATACATCAATATTAATGAATGGCTACGTATGTAAACACGACCACAGCGAAACTGTTAGATTTATATAGATTGAGTATTTAAATTTGTAAAATTTCCCTTCACTACTCGACTCTGTTACAATGCCAACATATTTAATCTACACCTTCGAGGCAAGTTTTTTTCTTGTTGCGTAGAAAATATTTCTATCAGATTCTAAATAGCAGAAGCATTTTAAACAAACGCTGTATATGGACAAAGACCGGTCTTGAAAAGTAACTACATAGAGCTGTTAAGCCCGCGCCGATTCAGCGCCGCGTTTTGGCAGATAAAGTGCGATTTCTAGTGAGCGATAGTGGGGCACGATTCGCACGATAAATAAAAACACAATTCCATTTGAAGCTCGACGCTGCGGAGCGGCGGCCGTGTCTCGTGTACCTCAGCAGGCGTTCAAGATTTATACAGGGAGATGCGGAACAATATATCACGGGAACGCGGGAACCCGACCTATTCCTAGCGCGGAGCAGCCACTGTACCGATGGAGCCCGATAGCAGATCAGCCGACCGATAGCGACAATCTCGCAACTAACACCATGTTCCGAACATCGACAGCCCCGCGCTTTCAAACGACTCCATCTTTAGAACTGTTCTAAATTCAAACACGTCAATTTAGAAATTTACTCCACCCGATTCTCAGCTTACGCAACGAATTGACAGAAGCTGATTAATATTAATCGATAATTCTATTTAATATCGAATCAGATAATGTATTCATACATAAGTCAAGCTAAGCGATAAATAAGCGGACACGAAACCGCGTATTTTTCATCCGAGCTTCATAATAATTTATAGTCGACGATGATATCGCGACTGGTTCTTTTATTTGTGAAATAGTGATACGCGGAGTGTGCTCGGTAAGCGTTACTAACGGGAAATTTTGACAATAAATCTTCGGCAGTCGATTGCCTAAGCGCTCGTGTGGGCTGGCACAAAAATTTATTCAACAGTCCACTGATATCTTGATCTTTGTGCGTCAAACCGTTTTAGGGCAAGCGGGGTAATAAGCGAGAACTGTGCTTAATGCAGCATCACCGTCTAGCCTTTAGAGCGCGCTAAGTGGCGCTTAAAGCGCTGAAACCTACCAAAGCATCGGAACGTTTCGCGACGACCACCTGAAACAAAAGGAAAGCGAAATTAATAAAACGCCAATTATAAAAAAATAAAAAAATGTGCTTGTAAAAATAATTTGAAAGCTTTGTTCGTCATAGAATAAAAAATTTAGTAGAGTAATTTTTATGCGTGACTATAATATTACGAGCATGTTTCTAGAGCTTTTATTGTTCGTCCGAAATCTAATTTGAAATCGTATACAATTTTATTAGGGCAAATTGTGTTCCCATAAACAAGAGCGACTTAAAATGCAAATAATTTCGCGCGAGCCCCATGGGCATGTTAAAACAAACTCGGTATTCTAACAGCTTTTCATTATTTATCGCTTATGCTCACGAAAAGGAGATATTTGTTTATTTTTTGATAATGTCTTGCTATTAGCTTGAAATCATCAAAAAATAAATTAGTGGAGAAAGGCGTGATTCTATATCCGTCATACCTATATATGCAGAGCCTCAAAGACCTAAACGAATGACGTAGTACCGAGAGGGTTAATTCAAATACGTCTGTATATTGCTGTAGTGACAGATTGTCAATCCACCGCCTAAATTACAATACACTGTAATCCTCGAATCCCTTTGCTGGTTTATACAGCAACGGAGATGCAGTAGGCACATTCTATGTTATTTTAATTTCTAGTTTATTGGCGTATTTGTTAAAAGGCTGTATCCCACTTTCCGTCAGCTGGGCTGAATTTAACATGCCCGTGAGGAAAAGCAGCTGGCACATTCTATGTTTTGCCAGTCCAGAGTGAAATTTATTAAAGCCCGTATTCATAAGCGGCACTCAACTGAAATTCAGTCTCACGACTGACAGTGAGTTTGAGTTCGTATCAGAAATGTAATTTCAGTACAAACTGGCCCGTCAAATCCATACTTAATATTGCTCTCAATCTTGAGATCGTTTTATAATTACGGGCCTAAGAATAGATTTAGCCTAATGTGTATTTAATGAAAGGCTGCAGGCACATTCTATGTTTTTCTTTTACTTACAATGAATTTAGCTTAATGTATATTTGATAAAAGGCTGTATCTCCGGCTGCGTCGGCTGGGCTGAAATTAAGATGTAACATGATGCGAGAACGAGCAAGAGCTGCTAGATTTATTGCTATACCACTTTGCATATGCTGATTTACAAAGACTGGGGATTCGTATAGAGCTGCTGCTACTGTGACAGTGGAAATTTTGGTGTGACTATGTAACCTATATCAGTAATTTAATATTAGATTGGTTATTACTGACTCAGGTATACGTAGTTAATGATATCAATTAATATATTGCTTTTTCTTTTTACATACATACATGTCCCTAATGGGGTCGGCAGAGCGTAAACGACCGAAACAATGGTCGTTCCGCCACGTCTGACAAAGTTTTGAGGGTTATTTAAGATAGATTTGTAGGTATAGAGGCTCATTCTTTTTACAGGAATGATAAAGATTAAATTCATGGACAGATACGTTTTTAGGAAATGATGTTCACGAATCACTTAGAACTAAAAAGAGGCATCTTAAATGAAAGGATGGTCTACTGGAAGAAGCTACCTAACATTTAGCAACCACGTCTGACATTAAGAAAGAGGCAACTGTAGAAGTAGTTTTGAACAAGATAGATTTCAGGAGCATACTATTTTTTGTATAACATTGAAAATGCAGACTTAATTTCAGGTATATGCAACATCTCTGCGCATATTAAATGTGTGCTGTTGCATCAGCATCAGCGTCTGGCGGCCGGCAAAAATATTAAGCTTTAGCGGGCTCAGTATACGACTTAAGGTGTTTAGCAGCTATATGGATATATGTGTGTGCTGATACAGCACATTCGCGACGGCGCCCTGCTCGCCCGACTGGCGGCCGGCGATCTCAGCAGAAATGAACGCAACAAACTCGCTAGTTTTAGCTTTAGCTTAGCACGAGCTATACACACTCTATAAGACTAGAGGGGTGTTTATCAGCTTTATGGATATTTCTGTGTGCTGATGCAGCCCATTCGCCCGCCCGTCTGGCGGCCGGCGATCCCAGCAGAAACGAACGCAACAAACTTGCCAGCTTTAGCCTTAGCTCAGATCGAGCTATACACACTACTCTATAAAACTGTACTTCAGGGCTGTTCACAGCTCTATGGATATATCTGTGTGCTGATGCAGCCCATTCGCGACGGCGCGCGGCTCGCCCGTCTGGCAGCCGGCGATCTCAGCAGAAACGAACGTAACAAACTCGCCAGCTTTAGCTTAGCTCAAGCTATAGGAACACACTCTTTAAGACTTGAGGGGTATTTATCAGCTCTATGAATATATCTGTGTGCTGATGCAGACCATTCGCGACGCCGCGCGGCTCGCCCGTCTGGCGGCCGGCGATCTCAGCAGAAACGAACGTAACAAACTCGCCAGCTTTAACTTAGCTCAACTCGAGCTATACACACTCTATAAATCCAACTGCAGATGGAATGGAAAATATACCAATTCTATATTGACGATTTTGGTGATCGGCTAAGTTTAAAACATTGACTGACTTCAGCGAGCGGTAAAAGTATTGATTGATTTAAAAATTATCAGTTATAATATTTCCTAACCCTTTTTTCAGAACATTTTACAAGATTTTAGTGCTTTTTGATGAGTGTCACTTTTGTGTTGGGTCTTATTGATATTTTTAAAATGGTTCAGAAGCGCTATATTCAGGTTATTTTATTATATAATCAATTTTAGTTGTATTCATTTTTAAAATTTTGTTTTACCAGCTTCGCTTCGTAGCAAAACTCTACGAGAAATTCATCTGAATTTCCTGGTAAGACATTAGACAGATGACTTCAGTGGCGATATATCTCGGTGTCCGTGGTAGGTAGTATTTCTTGAAGTAAGAACGGCATAAAACGCCATCTCTTAGCCGGGGAACGTAATAAAGAAGAGGGACGCCAACCGAATAATTGATACGATTATGTGTTACTTCTACAGCATGGGTAGGTGTATGTGGGATGCGAACTACGGATGCGAAAGCTGTTTAACGAAGCTAAGGTCAGTAAAAAGAGTCAATCGGAAAGAAATATTATAGAAATATCATTAGGTATAGGTCAAGGAGAAGGCGGATTGCAGGGAGAGTTGGCGTTCACCTAATTGTACTCAACCGACAAGCTAGCTTTTAAATAAATGATGATTAGGTATAGGCGTATTTTTTTTAAAAAAAACATTACTATTATAACCATTTTACTATTTTAACGGTTGAGGTGAGTTCACCAGATGTGTTTCAATACATCATGACAACATGAGGACATGTTTTGTCGAAACGTCGACATAAAAGGTAATTCCTATCTTTTATCTAAATACGTATCGCAAATTGACCAGTTAAAATAGAAAAATGACTGAAAATAATGGCAAGTGCTTAAAAAAATATATTACTAATTTTCGTCGGAGTCATCTGTGCTGTTTTAGTTCTGAAAATTTGTGTTGTTCTAAAATTATTCCCAAATCTACACAACAACGGAAGGAGATTCATCAAGCGGGTGTATCCATTAATTTGGCCAAGACGTAGTTATTTGGAGTTGTTGTTCAGTTACATCACAGGATATCTACCTACATACTGGAATTAGTTTTGGAGACACAAACACTTAAATTTAATTGACTTTATATGTAGTTTAAAACCTTTAAATACAAAGCAAATAAATAACAAATAAATTGCCCCAAATGAAAGTGAACAAAAATCGTTTCTTAGGTACCTAAATGTTTTTGAAGCGATTGAACAGAAAATTGCAGACGGGACTAAAAGTATACAAGGTAAGTAGCGTGCGCCTTTGATTTTAGACGTATATGGTAATAAAAATATTGTTTGTCACATATTTAAGTACCTCGGTATTTCTTTCAGTGTCACCTGTAACCTTGCTACTACAACCACAAAAACTCCAGCTCCTGACGTCCTGACCACGGAACCCCAGCCGCCAAGAACAATGGAAGAAGCGTTCGCCCTCCGTCAAGTGCGCACGCCCATAAATCCAGTAGGACGAGCAATTTGTTGAATTACAGCATGCGCCAGCCACCGGCCTGGCTGAAATTAGCTCCCGCAGAGATAAATTGACGGCCGGCCGCTAAATAAATTATTTGGGAAAACCGAGAAAAAACGGGCGTCTTTCCTTGATAAGGGTTGCGCGCTCCGCCGTGGCAGAGTATAATGAATATCGACCGCTTGTTGCGATGTATTGTGTTGTACTCTCTTACTTATATGATGATGTACCTCTTATGAGGAAAAGTACATGAAAATATTAGCAGCTGTAAGTAAATTATAACAACTGTGTGAGACAACATAATTGGCACCTCTATAACAAAATAAGATAGACAACTTGAGATCAAATCTTTTAAAATTATCGGATTCTTACTGATCATATAAATGTGATTATAATCATATTCTGATAAAATAAATAAACAGGCTGTCAAAGACTAATTTTGCAATTGATATTAGATACGCCAACATCTGAGACCAGCCTATAAATAAAACAAAAGCAATTAAAAAATAAAACCAATCTTTCAACCGAACGAAAGGGTTCTATTTTCAAATATTACTTTTAATAATTCACACTTCTGAGACTTTTCAAAAGGGTTGCAACACCCTTTCTTTCAACGGGATTAATCTTAGTTGTATATTCGAGATTTAGCCGGCAATAAGGAAGACGCATAGGTGGGATTAGAGGGGAGAGCGGGGAGAATTGTCTCAGATTCGTTTTACCCCACTCTCCTCTACGACAAGGATTTTATTACATTCGTTAACGCATATACGATTAATGTAAACACTTTGTATTTGTATGCTAATTTGTGGGATTCGTTTAATTTAAAAGGTATTTTTTTTATTTACTATTTCAAAGATAATGACAAAAAAACTGGTCTACAAAAGCGTAGGTAAACTCCAAATTCAAAATTTAAGAACATTGTTCAAGACTTAAATAAATAACTCGTAGCGTTCTTCCATATTTAAAAAGCCATGGGCAAGTATACACTTTAAACGTTGACTCACTTCCAACCAAAATATTCTCTACATTGGATTGGTAACACGCAACTCCAAATTTAAATCCTGACCATATCGATGAAGAAACAAAAATTCCAGCCAGCACCATCACCAAAACAAAAAAAAACTTTTAATGCGCTTCCATATTTAAAAGATGCTTGGGCAGGGGTAGCTAGGGCCCACCCTACCTGCGTGGAGTGGCCATCTATCCACATCCCCTCCTGCATGCGTGACGGAGCCGCTACCGAACGTACGCCATTATTATTTTGCTTTGTTGGACGATTACCTGGGCTGAGCATGTGTGCTTGCGTTTGGGAATGATGGACTTTCTTGAAGAGATGGAATAGTTCGAAAAATTGGGTGCAGTTCCTTGGGTTTGAACTCGATCTAAGTGTGATTACGAATTAAACGTAGTAATGGGATTCAGGAAATATTTAAAATCTTAGATTCCGTAAAACATGAAAACCATATAAAATTCCATTACCCATTCTAACATTCTAATACAATTTGCTATGCAAACAATTTTAATATTAAAGGGTACAGAAGAGGTTTTTCAGTACGATTCGCCCCCGGCAGCGCAATATATCAGGATTTTGGATGGGCGAAGCTAAATTTTGGACGGTTTAAGCCGAGAATAAATTTCGCAAAACATGACACGATGGAAAAAATCCGGCCAAAAAGTTACTCCAAACATTTGCCCACGATATTAAATTAAAACATAATCAAACACTTTTGTGTGCGAAGGCTCAGAATGTGTTGACAATTTCAGTTTGGTTGTTTAGGACTAGGCAGCCAAGTCCCCAATTTAAGGTGATTTTCCATCCTTTCATATCGTAGGAGGTAATTCTTTACCAAAATATTAGGAACCTAAGATTTTGTAGAAGAAAAAAAACAGGTTTAAATATTCTTGTATCCCATAAATAAGTCATAAAACAATTAGCTTGTGAATTATCACGTAGAGTAAAACCCTTCACTAATCTGCGTAAGACACCACTCAATTAACTGTTAACATTTTTAAAAGCTTAGCTGGCGCTCGTTTGTCGCCATATTGAACTTTCACACCAAACGAATTAGCTCTATTTTTAGACGAAACTAATGTCTGCGACGTGCCCACAGTGGTCTTGCTTTTTCTTCCTATTTCTGTGACAATGTTATTTGCTACCATTAGGCTGGGCATGTCGGGGTCGAACTATATTTAGTATCAGAAGCGCTAAGTGTTGACAAGTGACTTGAGATTAATGACACGAAAGCTGTTCCTGATAAAAGCATCTACTGAAATTCATTCAAGCTAATATATTTTGTATTGAATGAAAATGCTACGATTACAGAAGCAAAATATAAATTTGTAGTAAACATAATAGAATTAGAATCAAAAACAAAAAAATTCCATGCTATAAACAAAATCAATCAACAAACAAGAACATTAACACGACGAATAACCTAACCGACGCTTCCAACGTTTTAATTAAAAATACAAACAGAAAATAAAAGCTAGAAGAAAAAATGTGTCGCTGCCAAATATTGGAACGAGAAAAACTATTTAATCTGAAAACTTTAGTAGGTTGGTATACTGGTATAAATCAGAGAGTCGTCGGCATCGATGCCAAGGAAATAAGATGAGATCGTGTTGGCAACATTGCAATTTATATAGACGACGCGGGTAAAGGCGCTGGCTCGTATGTGTTTGCATAATCTGTCAACGTTGCTGCGACACGGGTATGTATTGAAGGTAATCCTAAAGATAATGTTAAGAAGCTAACAGGTAATACGAATGAAGTAGGTACACAGGTACCTAACACAACTATTTTATTGTTTTGCAAACCGTGCTTAGGCACTTCCAATAGAGCAGATAAAGTACTACAAGGTGCACCAATTGACAAAGATAAACATAAAAGTAATGTCACGTCTATAGTGACATTAAATTAGATAGGTATGACATGTCGATAGATTCCACAATAGATAAAATATAGTTGTCATTTAATTAAATTGATTGGAACAAATTGTTTAATATTCGTAAATGGTGTGTTAGAATAGAATAGAATGTTTTGTTGTTTGTTACAATACTTTTAGTAATAATTTTGAAATTTGTTTGAATAACATTTCAATGCACATATTTAATTATAATTTGTCATATATATGTTTGTGTTTTGTGCTATATTTCTTTTCAGAAAAATTTGATTCATTGATAGTAATTTTGTTAGTCAATGTAATTTGTATGATGGAAATTATTGATCCAATTTCTTCGACAAAAGAAATGTCGTTTCACTGAAATCGGTAGGTAGGTGTGCTTAAAAAATATTAGCATAATATGCCCTTAAAATATACAAGGAATTCAAAACAGAATTTAGTATTTCACTGCTGTTACAAGTATATACGTACAAGTTCCCCGTGGTGGTGCGCAGACACCTCGTAAATCTCACTATGATTTGTAATAAAACCAAGCGCTGCAGTGCCAGCATCCAGCTGATTCAGACCTTTTACATATATTTGTATTTCCACCCTTTGTGTACTATATGTTTCGTAACTGTAAGTATCATACGTAAATACATCGTTGTTAAAAAGGACCTAACATTATGTTTGGCAAACGATCATGAAATTTGACCATATCTTTGAAGATTACTGTATGTGTTTCATTTTCTATATTATTATCTGCGTCATATAGAACTGCCTAGGTGGTCTCCCCATAATGCTGTCTTGTTTGTTGAACATCAGCAAATTACAATATCTCATCTGAGAAGAAACGCGAACAAACAATTTCCCGGGAGGGAAAAAATTACCGCGCACCCGGGATTCTTGTTTATGACTCCAAATCACGTGATCTCACGATAAACTATTTTTCATAGTGGTTATTAAGTGAGGCTCTGTGTTCACACTTTTTTATTTTCTCCCTCTCGACTTCGTTGGAAAATAACAATCGTGTCCATTGATCAACGTCACCGAGCTCGTTACCAAAATCACGTTTATCATAGATCACATTTGTCTAAGGCTTTAGCTTTTTCTTTTTTAAAAGAAGGTTTAAGTACATTATCTCCTGCGTTGGAATCAAGACTTACTCTTTCAGAGATACGTCACATATTTGGTCGTTCTAACAATTGATATTAAAGCGAAATTATAAGAAGGTGGTGTAGAGAAGAGTCGTAGCCACACACGACGAAATACGAGCGAGGTTGGGACGCGAGCTGAGTTATGTGACCGCGATATATAATAATTTCTGAAATATTCTTCTATCGCTGAATCTACTTGAAACTCCGAACTGTGCCACGAAGGTCGTTGTAACTCATGCCATAAAGAATGTGTCAGAATTTGAGAATTAAGTGCCTGTCGAGGCTTCATTATTTTCTATTAAGACTGGGCTTAATTCAACAATGTCTCGGTATGCGAAGTGGATGTATGTGGCGAAAACGCTCCCTGAAGGAACACATTAACTGAAACAGTGTTTTCTTGAATGGAATGCCGCAAGATGGCGCCGGCTCGAGACGCGATTTGTCAAAAGGAAAACAAACTGCACAGAAATAGTTTCGGTTGACAAGTTTATAGCGCACCGCTTTCGTCGTCGGCGAGCGCACTGTTACGAAATATACGAACTGCTATGGAATTTTATACTAGAAGGAAGGGCTAGTTTTAGATCTTCCTTATCTCTATTCCCTTTGATAACAAACACGACTTACTAAATTAATTTAAGAACCTAATTAATAATCCCAAAGACATTCCTTCACTATGATACCACATTTAACATCGAAATTGCGGTAAGTAAATTGATTATATTTGTCTCCAACACTTTGTCATTCAATCTCTACGATGCCCTACGGTAAAATATGGCTTCTCTTTCTCAATACGTCAGCTGATTAAACAAATAGAGCCCGCGTCACGCTGTCAAATCGAAAAATGGCCCTTGTATCTCCGAAGACATATCACAGAGCAGGTGATAAATATAAAAAAGAACACATACATCTGAGTCGGGGCACGTAACTAGTTTCTACAGATATTTGTCTAAGCAGAAACTGCTCGGAGCTAGGGACGTGTGCAAACCAGCGACAAAAGAGTAATTTTGTTACGCGATTACAATAGCCTTTGAAACTTAGGCATATTAGTGAAAGGCACTTACAGTGGTATTATATTTCAAATCACGGATCGAGACCGAGACCAGGTTAAGTCAAATATTGGTTTCTCTTAGCATAGATTTAAAACATAATTATTGGAACTTTATTTTGTCAAAGATCATCATCATCTACCTAGCCTTATCCCGTATCTCACGGGGTCGGCTACCTAATCTAGGTGATTGAACGATAGTACTGGTTTTTACACAGAGCGACTGCCATCTGACCTCCGCAACACGTTAGGGAAACCAGACCCAATTATAGATTAGGTCAGAGTTTTCAAGCCGCGAATGCTTAACACTGGCCTCTGATATGGCTTAACGACTAATATCTACGGTATTAAACGATATTAACCGGGACCAACGGCTTAATGTACCTTCCGAAGCACGGAAAAAGCGCCGAATAAACGTGAATATGAAATTCGAGAACCGAAAAACACATTGGTACGTGGTGGGATTCGAACCACGACTCCCGCTCAGGAGGCAGGCCCTATGCACTACACCATCGAGCTTTTTTTATTTTGTCAAAGATATCGGATCCATATTTTACTGTATTTTAGTCACGGATAGCTGATCAGATTATAATAATCTGCTTTCTACGACACTTTCCTGATATTTTGTGTCTAGGTTGGGTAAGATTTGTGTATAATTTCAGGCAATGATGAACCCAAAATGGACTCTACCTCTTGGAAATGTACATATTTGACAAAAAAAACTTCACTTTAATGATTTAGGTATACCGCTGATGACGTAGATATAAAACGTCGTCTGAACATCACAGGTGGAAAATCGCGCGTCTGCAGCGCCCCATCGAGGGTTGTAGAAGTTGCGCGCGTAAGAGCGCAACAAGAATAATACAAAATGTTTTTCATTTTCTTTATGTCACCCCCGACAGTCGTAAAGGCATTAAGCGTGACCAAACTTTTGTTTGATACCGCCGATGTAACCATGAACGCAATGCTGTAGTTCTTTATAAACTCAAAAACGCGCTGGAACTGCAATTTCGCGCTTCAGGTAATGGGTTAGTTCGTGATAAGAAAGTTTTGAGACGTTACTAAGGCCCGTATTTATAATCAGCACTTGAAACTGATAGCAAGTTTGAGTTCGTATTAGAAATGCATTTCAGTACATAATGACCTGTCAAATCCATACTTAATACTGCTCTCAAACTTGAGATCGCTTTATACGGACCTATGGCTCGTATTTTTGAAGCGATCTCAACAGATTTGACAGGCCAGTTTGTACTAAAATGTCATTTCTGATACGAACTCAAACTGGCAGTCAATCTCAAATGCGGATTATAGTTACGGGCCTAAACTTTTCAGCCAATCAAGGAGATATGAATACGCCCAGATTTCCGTACATCCACCTCATTTTGGGGAAAATAACATATGTATGGTGATGTTTCCAGTTTTGTCACGATTCGTGATGCTTAAGAAAAAGGGGAGCCAATATACTGGGGAAGTTAATTCACTGAGATAAAAGGATAGCCCATAAATTATGTGGCAAAAGAAAGTGTTCGTAATAACTTGTATGGATGTCGGAGTGTATGAATGCGGATGGTAAAAGCTTTCATGGATGGCAAATGGAAATAGAAATTTGTATGGGAAAAATATGGTGAAGTATATAACTACATAATAGGTATAGATGTTTTATCTCCCGAGAACGTTAATCATTTAAATCTTAGTAGTAAAACATTTATCGTGAATATTAAAGAACATTAAAGGTTACTAATGGGCTAGATTCTAGATTTGCCGGCTAAAACTAAAATGAAAAACTATTTTTCACTTTCAGACTAAAAACATTGGAAAAGGACAGGAGATCTATTCTCTCTGTTTTTTTATTTACAGTCGGTGGTTTTATGCGTTATCTCTCATTTTAACTGCCGTACTTCCATGCTGGACTGGGAGCGACAGAAACACATAGAATGTCCCAGCTGCATTTGATCCCGCGCATGCTGTAAAAACCAGCTGAGGGATCCGAGGGTTTCAGTATATTGCAATTTAGGCGATGGGCTGACAATCTGTCACTACAGTAATATACGTACAAATCCATCTTAAATAACCCTCACAACTTTGTCAGACGTAGCGGAACGTCCTTTGTTTTGGTCGTTTACGCTCTGCCTACCCCATTAGGGATAAAGGCGTGATTATATGTATGTACGTATATTTATCTGCCGTCATACGATATGGCGGATAAAATTGACATAAATACTGAGGAAACGTGCAAAACCGCTTCTACATCTATCGGACAAAGTTCAAAAGCATAGGTATGAATTGCCTGTCCTTTGTCAATTTTGTTATTTTGAAAGTGACAGATAGATTTAAGTTTTAGTTTTAGCCGGTGGTATCTAGAGGCGAGCCCAATATTCGCTAAATCAAGCAACAAGCTTAGAATTAAAAATACTAAAGGAAACACAACAGAATAAATAAGAAGTTAAGCAGGCTTCAGTTTCTTTAAGGCGGTATAAAAAGTTAATTCCCATATCATCATATTAAGGTGCAAAAATTCGTAACCATCGTATGGGTCATTGACCCCCAAATACGATAAAATATGTAGCGCACTCCGTCACCCGAAACTATGAATCTTGTAGAGCTAAGGGTCTTTTCACACTGAGAGAGAAATCCAATTAAAAAAGTACGCGTCTGCGCTTTTAGATAAGATACGTGATTTTCTCCTAATTGGAGGAAAATTTAATCACTAACATTTTTTTGTATATAATGAAATTATATGGATAAGATAGAATAAAATATTAATATAATTAATTCTGTTACTTCCATACGTTTTTAATTTATTTTATTTATCTTCTCCCAACTAAAGTTTTAATTAGCACAACCTACATTTTTGTGGCAGTAAATACATAGGTAAAGTACGTAAGTAATTTTAAAATAATAGTTTTTATTTATTATAATAGAACTTAGATTTTTTTTAAGTTTATTTGCCAACCGTACTCACAACGGGGGCCGCGAAAACAGCGAGTAATTACTTTATTAGACGACGCCGGAAGGTGCTCGGAAAATATGCCAGTGCCGTTACAATTACAAAGACATTAGAATATTTTTGTTACACTGAAGAAATTAGCCGACTGATTAAATGACTACGGTTAGGTACTTGAATAGGGGCAGTGGCCACTAAAATATCGATTTCATGAACTTTTATAGTATGAATATGATCATACAATTTAAATATCATTCTAAGGCTCGTATTTACAAAGCGATCTCAAGATTGAAAGCAATATTAAGTATGGTTTTTTATTTATGGCTTCACATCTCTATAAGTATGGATTTGCAAGGTTATGTTGTACTGAAATTACATTTCTGATACGAACTCAAACTAACTGTCAATCTCAACTGTTTACCAATACGGGTCTTAGTTTATTATTATTTGATGTCAATCAAAGGACTTAAAAAAACTGAAAATGTCTAACCCACTTACCTCGAATGACCATCATATTTAGTCACATAAACACTACTAAACACTAAACGCTGTAACAGTATCAATTACTTACTAAGCCACTACACTACAGCCTGAAGTACTACAGAGGCGGCAATGAACTAGCAACTGCGACCAAACCTACCTGTGGCTCCTAATAGCTCGGTAATAATATTTTATGGCTATTACCTTTGTAAACACGGATAAAACGCTCTTACGCGACTTTAACCGTAAAAAACGAGCGACAATTGCGTTAACGGAATCTCTTTCAAAAATAGAACAAAAGCGATATTGATGCTTTATATTTTTAAGACGGTTCCTTTTTTGAAATTCGTCACGGTTCGCAATTTCGTAAAAAGATGTAAGGGGCATTTTTCGTAAAAAAGTTGCTTTGTTAAAGATGTTTTAGATGTAGATTTTTGTTATTTTTGTGGAGAAAGCATGGTGAAGTATCGTTCTAGGAAGTCGCCGACGGGATGGGGATGTGCCAAAAAGAGATAAAGTAGTTTTATTGATCTATACGGACGTTCGGGCGGCGCGAGTGTGAGTTGAATGAAACGAAGATAACTTGCCGCCCCAAGATCTGCCATCTCTGTTGCTCTTAATATTTTTTATATGTGTGCATCCTTTTCAGGCCACGTGACCTAAGCAGGGTGTAACTCACCCTCCAACGGCCATAACTTACTCATAGCGATAGGCGGTACGGTCGCGAAAAACATGTCTAGTTTATTTTTATTTTTTGTGTTAATTTGTTTTTTATTAGGTAATCAATGGGCTTAATTCTAGATTGGGCTCGATTTTATCAAGCCCATTCACCGGCTAAACGTAAAATTTAAATCTATCTGTCACTTTCGGTTTAACATTGAAAAGGGACAGGAGATCTCTACGGTTTTTGATTTATAGCCGGTGGTTTTATGCATTATCTGTCATGTTTATCCGTCGTCATATGATAAGGCGGATAAAATTGACAGAAATACTGGGAAAACCTGCAAATTCGCGTCATAATATAACGGACAAAGTGTAAAACCATAGAGTATAAATCGCTCGTCCTTTTTCAATTTTATTATTCCGAAAGTGACAGATAGATTTAAATTTTAGTTTTAGCCGGTGGCATCTAGAATCCAGCCCAATTTGTACGTGAATAAAGTTTACGACTGTTGTGACAAGCGAAGACACCCATATTGACTTTTATGGTACAATAAAAGTGTTTTTGAATTATTTATAGTTTTACTAGCGACCCGCCCCGGCTTCGCAAGGAAATAATCAGTGTTTCTCTACTATATTATGCATGTATTATACATATAAACCACTCAGATGCATCACTCTATCCGTTAAAAGAAACCGCATCAAAATCCGTTGCGTAGTTTTAAAGATCTAAGCATACATAGGGATATAGGGACAGAGAAAGCGACTTTGTTTTATATTATATAGTGATGATGTCCCTGAATAGGCATTCAAATAAAATTATTTATATTATACTGTTCACTCGTTTTTATACATTTTATCTTTTTGTTGTTGTATTCAGCAAAGAGTAGATATTAGTTGATAAGCCATGTCAGAGGCCAGTGCTAAGCACTGGCTTGAAAACTGACCTAATCTAGTATTGGGTCTGGTTTCGCTTCTGGGTTGCGGAGGTCAGATGGCAGTCGGTCTGTATGAAAACCAGTACTCTCGTTCAATCACCTAGATTAGGTAGCCGCCCCGTTAGATACGGGGAAGGGTAAGAAGATGATGATTCAGCAAACAAGTGACTATTACACTTAACAAAGTAACTTGCTTTGAAACTCAGAAGAAGCGTATATACTATACACGATACAATGACCTAAATTTGAAATCTTAAAGAAATTACTAAAATAAAAATAAAATAAACATTAATTTCGTAACCATACCAGAGAATAACTTTTTATTTGGTGCTGTTCGGCCCAAATGTGCATCTCATAAATAATAGCTCTTCTTCATTATATCTTTCTCTGTCTTGTGATTTTTTGTTCCTCTCGCACTCTTTATTAACTGCCTAGTATCCACTGGGGTCCTCTTCTAAATTATTGCGTGTCAAAAAATTAAATTACAAATCTGTTGCTCTGATAGGATCGAGGCAAAGAAAAAATACTAAAGTAGGAATCCATTTCTTCTATAAGTATTGTTCTTTTTTTAAATACATAAGAAGTTTCAAGATAAAGTAAAATCTATGTAAATATACATACATACATATAATCACGCCTTTATCCTTAATGGGGTAGGCAAAGCGTAAACGACCTAAACAAAGGTCGTTCCGCCACGTCTGACAAAGTTTTGAGGGTTGTTTAAAATAGATTTGTAGGTATATTGCTGTAGTGACAGGTTGTCAGCCTATCGCCTAAATTGCTATATACAGAAACCCTTGGATCCCTTAGTTGCTTTTTACAGCATGCCCGGGAGTAAATGCAAATGGCACATTCTACGTTTTTCTCTCGCTCCCAGTCCAGCATGGAACAATTTATTGTAATTGATGTATTTGCTAAAAAAAAAAAGTTACTAGGAATTGATTATGATTTTAGCGTAATATAAATGTAAATTAACTGTGATATTTCGATAATAAAATTGTGTTTACATTATCAAAGTTCAAGTGGCCATAAAACCAAGTACAATGGGTGTCAAAGGTGCGAACGATCGTAAACGTCAAACCAACAATAAAGAGCGCATTAACGCGTCGTAAACTAAACAATTAGGAGCAGTAAAGATTGAGAACCGCTGTCAAAGTAGTAAACTTAATGAATCTAGAATATCATGTAAATCCGAATGTTCTTAAATAAAATTTAAGATTAACTTTATATCTGTAAAATATTTATTGAATTAAATAATTTGTTTACTGAAATGACAATAATCTGTATAAATTCTCCACCAGAGAAAAAATAATCAAAAATCGATACTGTTCTGATTGATTTGTTGAAAGCTCAGATTCCGATTGTAGCGCCATCTGTTTTTGAATAGCGGAACTAGAGCGATCGATAATCTTTAAGCTGACAAGTTAAATTATACAGTACTTTTTGAAAACGTACTAATTAATCATTCTTATGTATAGTCAAATATAGTATCTATGTACCTACCTAATTCTTGTCTTTGAAAAAAACTTAGTCTTGCTTTAGATTAAAAATATTTCTCGTACCATGAAATCCACATTACGTTGGTTGCAATTTGTAGTTGCAAAAATCACGCTTTAACTCTATACCAGCTGTAATTTTCTTTCATAAAGGATCAGAAAGAGAAGGCAACAAGTTTAGTGAAGATTGAAGTTATTTCAGTTAAGTTGCGTCCTCTAGGAATCGGTACCATTCCTAAACCTAATTATAATAATACGATATATACGACCATAGTGTATAAAAGACTAGTTGGATATAGAATTATTACTTCCCGAGATCGCAAAAGCAGAGTGACACCCGACAACTATTAGGATAAAGCTTTATAGCACCATAAACCCCTACTTGCTGTAATAAAGTGATTTATCCCATAAAATAACACAGTCGTGATTACGCACAATACGAGCAAACTCATAATTTTACAGCCAATTTACAAACAATAAAAGTCGGTCTCTTGTCTTACACGCCCATTCGCCCTCCGATATCTCCATATTCGACGGACGAAAGTCGTAACTCGCAACTTTTATATCCCAATAAAAGCATAACCTCAGCGGTTAAGTTACTAAAGGGATAACTCATGTTGTCGGCATTTACTTTGGCAATTTTCACGTCTCCTTGATATTCACTGCGGTTTCTAAATAACAGCTCTGTGATATGGCTACCTTAAGCCCGCAAGCGATATTAAAGTTGCATAAGGGTCGCCGTTTACACTGCAAGCTCTACAAACGCTTCCATAGATGGCGCGCGTAGCCCGGTACACGCAACGCCATCTGTGAGTGAGTTGGTGAAGCTTTTTATGAGCTATTTGAGGTCGTCACATCGTAAAGTTGATTGTTTACGAGCTCGGCCGATGCCGCTAGTGTAGCTCTGCGGTTGAAGCTCGTGGTTGTCGATGAAAAATGTATGACGGTAGAGATTTTATGACTGGCTAGAAATTATGCGTAGCAGATGATGAAGATGCCATTAATAAAGTCGACATGACAAACATCATCCTGTTAGATCAAATTATGTTGGATAATTTTGGTATTTTGTAATTGATTTATGATCAGAGTTAGATTAAATTTGAAAACTATTTCTGCAGTGTACATTATTGGAAAAGCTTTGACAAAATTTTAGGTGGTCACACATTTTTCTTAAATGTGACTTTATCTTCACCCTATTGACACATGTGTCATACAACTATATAAGTTTGAAATTGGTTACAAGATAATTATTTGTTTATTTAATTAATATGAAATAATTGTAAAGTACCTATCCAATACTAGAATTCAGCCATTTAATACATACATACATATAATCACGCCTTTATCCCTTTATAAAGTAGGCAACACCTACCTAAAGAGAACACAATAAATAAGTAATTTGAGCTGACCATAAAATAAGAAAAAAATACATATAATGCAATTTATAAAACGCTACCTTAGCTACTTGTGAAATAGTAAACACTACTCTGCATTGAAACAATACTCCTACAAATATTTGTAAATGAAAACATTTTTATAAAACACTGAAGCACAAGTTTAAAAGATGCCTCTCATCGCAGACAGCAACAAAGAAGTGTATTGTCGTGTTATATGAAGTGCCTTGCAATATACGAACTGAAAATTGCATCATAAACATTACCCGCCCGCCCCAGCGAGCTTTCCCTCGCTTTTAAGTTTAGTACCTCGATAAGCCGCAATCGCTCAAAGCGCTACCGTCGGCGATTGTACAGCGACATCTATCCAATATTTGCGGAAGCTTTACGAGGTCGAGCTTTATAGAGAACCATGAATGTGGTGGAGCTTTATGGTGAGTGAAACGAGCTTTCGTAGCATTTTTGTTTACATCACACGTTTCAAACTTATCAGAATAAAACATCTTTCAACTGTTCTGATGTCAATAATTGAACATTATAGGTACAAGTTATTTTGAGATTATTCAACTAGTCATTTTGAATAGATGTC
Organism: Scrobipalpa costella; assembly: GCA_949820665.1. Classification (NCBI taxonomy): domain Eukaryota; kingdom Metazoa; phylum Arthropoda; class Insecta; order Lepidoptera; family Gelechiidae; genus Scrobipalpa; species Scrobipalpa costella. The sequence continues at coordinate 16,768,340 of OX463296.1, read as the reverse complement.
ATGAAAATGTCAAATAGGAAGGCAGAATGCTTTATTGCCACTCTTTATCATAGATGGCGCTCTAAGCAGCTTTTATCACTTAATGGTTGTGAAGGCTTTACTCTGTTTGCTTTATTATAAACGTATGTTGTCTCAAAATACTTATAGGACATAATTTTACGAATCATTATCATGAAAATTAATGCAAGTAACAGTCTTCAGTGCAAATGTAAAATTTTGTATTTCTCCGTCTGGTTGGAGAGATGCCAATTGGTGGACAATCGTATTGTGCACGCTGATGCATATAGGAGTTTCCACAGTTAAAATCATGACTTTTTCTTTTTAACTAGTCTAGCTTGAACCTTAGTAGGCAAACTCTCAATAAGAGATTTTTATCAGGTTGCGGAATTAGATAATAAAATATTTATTTATAGCATGTTTTAAGTTTTAAAGCATCTTTGCTTTTAAACAAAACAATGGTTTTCATCCATTTCAAACTTGTAAATAAAAACAAATAAATTAACTCTTTTAAAACAAAAACACTCCTATAGAATATGCCAGTTGCATTTCCTCCCGGGCATGCTGTAAAAACCAGCTAATGGATCTGAGGGTTTCAGTATATTGAAATATAGTTGATTGCATGACAACCTGTCACTTCAGCAATATACCTAAAAATCTACCTTTAATAACCCTCGAAACTTTGTCAGACGTGGTGGAACGACCTTTGTTTAGGTCGTTTCCGCTCTGCTTACCCCATCAGGGATAGAGGCGTGATAGTATGTATATAAAACAAAAACTATTAATTACCTATATTCCTACAATTTTAGCACATATATAGCACTATAAGTGTTAGAAACTACCGAAAGTGGTAATGTATGTAACATTGCAGCAAAAACTTTGGCCATTCAGAACGTATATGAGCCCAATTGGAATCCGAGTAGGAAAGTTGGCATCATAAATCCGATGTTAAAAAGTTACCCGATATCTAGGGTAATTATAAAAGGGGCGGGAGGGGGTGAGTGACAAATCCCCGAATAAAACAACAAGGAAATAATACCGGGCATAAATCGCCCCTCAGTGTGAATAGAATAGCAATTATTTGGTTGAGTTGGTGCTCCAACAGTGGTACTATTGGAACCTCGTTATAAGTAAAATACTGTATTAGTCTTTATTCGATCTAGATAGTTTTTGTCTAAGTCCCTCTTTCCGTTGTTGTTTTTAAGAGTATTTAAGCATAATATCATAGATTCTTCCATGCTGCACTGGGAGCGAGAGAAAAAAATTGAATGTGCAGGTTGCATTTTATCCCGGCATGCTGTAAAAACCAGCAAAGGAATCGGAGGGTTACTGTATATTGCAATTTAAGCGATAGGCTCACAACCTGTTACTACAGCAATATACCTACAAATTTATCTTAAATAACCTTCAAAACTTTGTCAAACATAGTGGAACGACCTTTATTTAGGTGGTTTACGCTCTGCCTACCCCATTTGGGATAAAGGCGTGATTATATGTATGTATTCATGTACGTATAGCATAGATATCTCTCTTTGAAAAAATACCTTTCAATTTAAATTTAAATATTGACTTTAATACTTTGTTTTTGAGGTCTTTGAGTTAATTATGGATTTAATTCCGTAAAAATATGGGTATTTCTCACTAGATGTTGATGTTTTCTTCATTACAAACGCAAAAGTTATATAACTTTATAAAAAATAAGATTTTCCGTTGTAAAGAACTCCAATTAGAAAATTATCGACAAACCGAGTACGTTTCTGTTTAGCATAAAAATAAAATTCCTACACGTCAGAATCCAATAGTACCGCTTCAGCTCGCATTAAACAACCATTCTTATAAGACCTACGTCACACTTCTATCCCAACTAATCTCTAGTGGCTCTGGAGGGTGTTTCAAAATGAAATGGGTCTCATTTAATTGGTCGTTATTTTGGGACACACCCGTAGTGCCAAGGTACTGTTACTCTTGTTTAATTAATGTTGTCACGTCTTGAATTTTCTAAGGGATAATGTAGTTTTACACGTGGGCTTTGTTGCAATGATTTATAACAGGTACCTGGCATATATTAATTGTTTGACAAATTTCGAAGAAAATATTTTTCTTTACTATCACGTATTAGAAATTAAATTAAAATTAAAATATTTAATTCAGATAACAGTATTTCATTCATAGAGCCCGATGGTGTAGTGGATAGGGCCGCTGCCTCTTGAGCGGGAGGTCGTGGTTCGAATCCCACCACGTACCAATGTGTTTTTCGGTTTTCGAATTTCATATGTACGTATATTCGGCGCTTTTTCCGTGCTTCGGAAGGTACGTTAAGCCGTTGGTCCCGGTTAGTATCCTTTAATACCGTAGGTATAAGTTGTTAAGCCATGTCCGATACCAGTGCATTGGCGGCCAGACACAATCTAGGATTGGGTCTGGTTTCCCTTCTGGGTTGCGGAAGTCAGATGGCAGTCGCTCTGTGTAAAAACCAGTACCCTCGTTCAATCACCTAGATTAGGTAGCCGACCCTGAGAGATACGGGATAAGGTTAGGGAGATTATTTAATTCAGATGAGACTATGCTTTTTACAATATGCTTGCAAGCTTGCAACTAAAAGCAGCAGATATTTTTATCAGTCTAAAATGATAAGTGTTCCATTAAGGTACATAAGGCCTACTTAGCCACCTTTATCGTACCAGCGACAAATCAGAATTAAGATCATCAAATCGCATTTTTGCGATAAGAACGCCCCCTCTAATAAGACTTTTAAACAATACCGCGATATATATTGGGGGCTATAAAGAAAAGGGAATGAAGATAAATTAGCGTATCTCGCCCAAGACGAATGGGGGTTGGAGCGGCCCGAAAAGCCCTCCAGAAAAAGTTGAGGGCTCAACCCTTCCCGTTTATTTACTTGAACGCCCTCTGTCGCACTTTGATAGCTTTTGTTTATCCCCGGATACCTATTCGCGGGGTTTGGTGTAAGTGTAATTGGCATAATATTGTCTAAAGAAACTTACATACATATAATCACGCCTATATCCATAATGGGGTAGGCAGAGCGTAAACGACCTAAACAAGGCCGTTCCACCACGTCTGACTAAGTTTTGAGGGTTATTTAAGATATATTTGTAGGTATATCTATATTACTGAAGTAACAGGTTGTCAGCCCATCGCCTAAATTGCAATATACTGAAAGCCTCGGATCCTTTAGCTGGTTTGTACAGCATGCCCGGGAGGAAATGCAGCTGGCACATTCTTTGTTTTTCTTTTGCTCCCAGTCCAGCATGGAAGCAAAGAAACTTAAACTTTAGTTATTTATTGTTTTTGTGGGCTTTTCTACTTTTTATTAGAATTTATTTTATTTAGCAATATACCAACAAATCTATCTTAAATAACACTCAAAACTTTGTCAGACGTGGCGAAACGACCTTTGTTTAGGTTGTTTACGCTCTGCCTATCCCATTAGGGATAAAGGTGTGATTATATGTACCTATGTATTTTATTTAGCATAGCGGAGACAGAATAATCTGAATTGCCTATAAATTATGTAGATTGTCATGTAATTATTTTGTCGATACAGATACTTTAACATAGCTGACACATACATTAGAAGAAAGTTTTTTTTAAATATTTACTTACTTATTCTCGTATGGTACTCGTTTAATTAGTAATACGATTATTCCTGCTATTTAAGGCTTTTATGTACCATTAATTACCTATTTAAATTACAAGTATTCACCTAGTCTTTGCACATCTGTTGACACCTTAAGATCTTAATATGGAGCTGGTAGTTTTTGCATAAAAAATATACTTTATATGGACCCAACATGCAGCTTTAGGTACAATTGTAGCTCTTAAGATAAGCTTATATGACTTTGTTAGTTATATTTTTTATAACACAACAAAAGTATTCACCCATTGCTAAATTAACAACCCCAATTTGCATACTATAAATGCAGGTGTTAAAAACGTGCTTTGGCTGTATAAAGGCTATATAAAATATAAATAGGTACGATTGACATAAATCTCTTTATGCGCATGCGCTTCGCACACTGTGCGTAGTCAATTAACTACTGCGATTTCAATTAAAACGCCTCCAAGATTTATGCCTTTTCTAATTTATACACTTTTGCCGCCATGCCGTTTTAGCGCACTTGTGATACCAATTGTCTGCTTTATTGGGATTATTTAAGCATTAAAAGGGTGGCACTAACTCTAATTTCAAAATTATGTAGATACTTTTACAGATACATACATATAATCACGATTTTATCCCTTACTGGGTAGGCAATGCGTAATCGACCTAAACAAAAGTTCGTTCCGTAGTGACAGGTTGTCAGCCCATCGCCTAAATTGCAATAAACTGAAACCCTCGAATCTCTTAGCTGGTATTTATAGCATGCCCGGGAGGAAATGCAGCTGGCACATTCTGTGTTTTTCTTTTGCTTCTAATTCAGCATGGAAGCTTATATTTTTATAACTGTATTTTTTTAATAAAATACCTAAAATGGCCAATGATAAATTTAATCATACTGAAGTTCTGTAATAAATGTGTAGTAGATAAGTCTCTGCCTAATATTTTTTTAAGAAATCATCTTAAATCTAAAGTTTAAAGATAGATCCAATGTTGAAAGCCCTACCCTAGGAATAAACGCAAAATTATACCTATCCGAACATAATGCCTAATAGTCGAGCAACAGTCTCCGAGCGGTCGACCAATCATAATCATTAAAATGTTGGTGCAATTAGGTAAGTACTGGCCAGTTATCGGAAGCTACTGTCGGGCCAGTGCACTGCCCACTGCCCACTTACAGGCCAGTAAAGCTGACTGGAGCGAGCATGTCAACCAGTAGTTAGCATAAACGCTGCCCCGCCCATCAAATGTCACTCGGCGAGACAGTAAATAAACGTTTTCAGCGAGGTTTTAATAAACGGCAGTTTTTAAAATTATTGCCTCCGCTATTACTCACGAATGAGGCCCATTGATTTTTAATATTAATAGGATGCACTGAATAAAACATTACAAGGATGCTGCACTGGTTGTCCTGGTATCACGGGCAGTTATGTAATTATGATTCATTAAAATAATTATTTTATATAGAGATAATTCCATTTAATCGCACTCCTTTTCCAATTACAATTACAAGCGGCAATAACTTACGATCTTATATATCTAGTTTTATTTACCTACCAGACAGTTCATAACTTTGAGTTAATCATCCAGCATTCATAATGTAAACTAGTTTAGTTTATATGATCGTACTGAATTATCCATTCACTCGCGGCGATTTAACAGCTTCGCTCTACATTAAAATAGAGATCTCCCTATCAAAATTTGAATTATCATACAGCCATCACGAGAGCCAATAAAACTAGACTGACATATCATTCATACGCAATAATTGTGTAATTTGTTGAACACAGCCGTAACTCGACACTTCGGCTTTTACGACGGGTCGGCAACGTCGTAAACCAATAAAATAAAAGTTGGAAGCGCGAACAAACCGATAGATAATGAAGTTTTATTGGTCAGTTTTATAGAAGTCCCTGAGTGATTGTAAAGGAGGTCGTAAACAGAGTTGCCAGCTTATTGGTAGAGCTCTATTTAGTTGAGATTACACATTATCCGTAATCACGCCATACATATAATCACGCCTTTATCCCTAATTAGGTAGGCAGAGCGTTAACGACGTAAACAAAGTTCGTTCCGCCACATTTGACAAGGTTTTGGTTAAATTGCATTATACTGAAACCCTCAGATCCCTTAGCTGGTTTTTACAGCATGACTGGGAGGAAATGCAATGCTTTTCTCTCACTTCCAGTCCAGCATGGAAGCATAAAGCAAGCAGCAGTAAAGACGTAGAATTTTTATAAAAAGTATAGGTTTTATAGCTGCAAAGCTGCTGGGGCCAGAAATACTTATTAACTTTTGCAGCTCGTTACAAAATTGACAGAAATATAATTTAAGGACAATAACATCAGAAATTACCCCATTTTATAGGTATTTATCATTGATTGTTTCGACAAGCTTCTTTCTTTATTTCTAAGTCACAGCGTTCTCAAGCATGGCAACACTGATCGTAAAGAAGTTTATACCTGCACGCGACTGCCTCAGGCGTTATAGGCGTGCTATTGTTTGAAGAACAAAACTATGATTGGCAGATGACGACGACAAAATGGCGAACGTTGCAGTTTTTTTTTTTAGAAAGTGTGCAACGCCTTCTATTATTGGTCTTTGTTAGTGATGCAAGGTAGATAATTGTGTGTCACGTGAATTAACTTCCTAGAAACATGACGTTCGAAATTAATATAAGTAATTAATATTAGTTAGGGCTGAGCTGTAGGCTACTAACGGGGTCAACAGGCGGCGGATAGTGGAACGGCCATCAAAATATGGTGGTTAGCTGCGAATATATCGAATAAGCAGCCCCCGACCAAATAGCGGCAAGATCATCAGGATGTGGTGGAAAGTCCAGTGGGATGGTCTTCTTTAAAAAATGCCACAATTTTCGAAAACGATCTTGCCGTAGCGAGTCAATGCCGCCTCTAAATAAGCACTCCCCTGGTGTCAGGCCGCGGTAACACCAGTACTGGTTGGAGGCCGAAGAAATGGATTCTGGAAGGGCTCATGTCTAGAATATAAAACGCGGACTAGCTTAATTTCATATACCTACTGCGGTGTGGCAGGAAAGAGGGAAACCGTCACATTTAAAAACCCTAAAAATTAGTCTTATGATGAAAAACAACAGTGAAGACTGGCGTCTACTTCATACTCCACCGACAAGAGCTGCGCTCTTAAATTTATGATAATAATTAACATAGATTTTATGTCACAATGCTGTTTCATATTATGCTTTTAATGTATATGAAATCTAGGTACCAAACTCAATGGTACAAATAATGAATTCGAGAACACAATATATATTCCAAACACTTTTACCTACTTCCTATTTTATCGCTAAACATTTTGCTGAAACAGTACCGGGACCCTATCAGGGATCTGTATAAAACCCAGCCCATTCTAAGCCGTTATCGCGATAACCCCTTTAAAATTACGCGACCGATTCTCAATTTACGGCACATGCAAAATATCGCTTTACCAAACATATTAATTCAGTTATACAACTGTTATGCAGCTTATAGCGACAAAGGACACTTGGAGCTATAAACAAGACACTATCTCTACCCTAACTGTGGGTTAATAGCGAGTTTACTTTAATTGCCCCAATCGATAAACTTTACAAGTGGCAATCGGCTTATATACGAGCTCAAGTGGTATAAGAGTTATATAAAAGAGTAAATAGTATATAGCGCCCCTTATGTGTAACCAGGCACTTATTAGGAATTATCTCTTACACTCTATCGAATGTTTTTACTGGTAAGCTCTTGTAGATAGTATTTTCTCACGGTTTTTGTTTAAAATAACTATAAAAAGAAATCAAAAGCAATGCCGTTGGTAATAGTTTTATATTCTACAAGTTTTGCGGAACGTGGCGATGTCACCTTACGGTAGCCATTGTTAATTTTGGTAAAGGTAAATCCAGCAACGAAAGTTTATTTTTCTAAGATACCTAAACCAAAGAAAAGTTGAACAAATAATTTTCTTTTGCTCATGTACCTAGCCGGATACTGAATTGACAACTAGCCTACTTTAAATGCATTCTTCTCATCAGAAGTCCACGAAACCGCTAGCTCAACATTTGAGGCACAATGGAGTCTCCAGGAATTCGATCCCGATGACCCCAGCTAGTGCTGTATATCAGGTCTTTGGCAGTGACTACTTAACAGGAAGACTTTAATTGCATAGGAGAGTCTATTAAACTTTTTTGAGCTTTTTTAAAAATATCATTATTTGTTATTAATTGCTAAATAAGGATAATGAATTTCATTTGTCTCTTCTATTTTCGTAGCAATTGGTGGCAGTAAAGACGCTGATCCGACATTGGAATGGAAAAGGACCTTACGATTCTCTGGACAGATACTTGGTTCGCTGGCGCCTATGCTCAAGTGCCACAAAAACAGAAGTCACTTGTTTCCAGCTCTGCAACAAAATCGCAGATAGTAGAGGATAAAATAGCAAGGTGAGAGATGGTTTCTAGCATAGACAGGAATATTTCAGGGATCGAGGATTAGTGTAGCAGAATCTTGCTGTTATTCAGTCGGTGGCACTTAGGCGACATTCAGGCAAGTACAGTTAAAAGAGTCGTGTACGGGAAGGCAGGGCAAGCCGGGTGAGAGATGCTATCACGCACGAACGGGAATGTTCCCGGGATCGGGGCGTAGTGTAGCAAGTTTGGTGCATAATAAGGGCTTGGTATGGTTTAGTTTAGAGTTTAAATCTTTAAAAAATATGTCTTAATACTTAGAATATGGAAAAATTAAGTATCTCTAGAAAAATCTTTTACATAATACTTGTGCTTATACAATATATTTTATTGTGTAAAATGACAAACTAATTTCTATACATACCTAATTACCTAAGTCAAACTTATCCAGATATGAAACTTTACATGATACTTTGTGTCAATTTTTTTTTTAATAGATAGTAATATAAAATCAAAAGATAATAATATTTAAATCTATACATAGTAAACAAAACTATGCTTTTACGACTCTATTTGAAACTGCAATCGAAAATTCGCAATTCACTTGCCCACGCGCATCCACCTTTCGATACCAAAACATACTTATACAGCTAGCTATGTTTATGTATAAGTCACCCAAGAGATCTCTCATCTTGCAGCTGCCGACTGCAGCCTTCATCCTATACCTACATATACCTATATAGGTATTTACTCCACAGGCTATCTACCCACACTCACTTGTTTTTTATGAAACTGGTACGGTAGCCATATAAAATTGCAATATTTTAATAAGGAACAAGAGCTGAATATTAATTTGTGTACGAAGAAAAATCGGAGCCATTTTGATTAATCTTCGATGAATAATTCAGACTTTCTTACTAATTAAGTTGGGTTTTAATAATGAAGTTATTTATGAATTATTTATGGATAGTAAAATATAATAAAAATACTTATATAGAGATATTGCATATCTGTGTCTATCAGCTGCCTATGATGGTTCACATTTAGTTTACGAATTTAACGCAAATATAAAATCACGCCTTTCTTCTGTAGATAGTAAGCACTAGACACTCTTATTTTGCTCTTATTTAGGTCGTTTTATTGTAGTGTACTTTATTTGCTGTATCAGTCTATGTTCTGAATTTCAATACCCCGAGAAGCCTATATTGTTTTATGCGAGAAACTTATATTGTTCTCCTTACAACTTGCGAGTAAAACATAAAACATTTTATAACAATAAATGACAACAATATAAGTTTATTTGATAATAATAATATTAACCTTTGACTGAACTTATGGGTAAATTTAATAGATATATTTTCAGCATCCAACAGAGGCTGACCAAGTGATCAATTAAGCTAACTGGAAACTTAACCTACAATAAGTGATATTCCTGCGGTTTGGCGACAGAAAAAAGAACCCACGACATTCAGGATGATTAAATTAAATGTCGTACGCAATTGTTGACAAAAACTGACCAAAATGAAGTATGAGTTTAGAAAAAACCGGCCAAGCGCAAGTCGTACTTGTACACGAAAGGTTCTGTACCTTCCTATTTTAATACCTAATACTATGCTAATACTACTTATGAAGATGAAGAAAATTAAACTATATAAAAACATCCTTACTTTTATATATTTTTTTATTATTGACATTAAAGGTAGTTAGTGATACCTACTTTACATTCTAATTATTTTTAATGTCTACCTACGCACTTCGGCTTATGAGCTACAGCTTTCTAACAAACAGACGATGAGGAGACAGCGAAGGCACTCAACAGGGTTCTTTTTGGCACCCTTCGCTTACGGAGCTCTAAAAATATGAACAGCTTCGTTAAAAGTGCGCGGACGCGTCGGCGGTCAAAACGATCGAATTATCAGCGAATACATTGCGTTTTTATCCCCACATCTGCCATTTAACAACCATTATGTATCTAAAGGTATGTTTTAATTAAGTGAGAAACATAGTAAGCTTGCTATTATTCTTAATTGAAACTTCTGCTTCGTTAGTGGTAGACACTTGTCGCTAAAATGCCGATAGCAATTGCTGTTTCAATTTATGGCATTTAAATATCATACATACATAATCACGTCTTTATCCCAAGTGGGGTAGGCAGAGCGTATAAACCTTAACAAAGGCCGTTCCGCAACATCTGACAAAGTTTTGAGGGTTATTTAAGATGGATTTGTACGTATTTCGCTTTTGTGACAGGTTGTCAGCCCATCGCCTAAATTGCAATATACTGAAACCCGGATCCCTTAACTGTTTTTTACAGCTTGCTCGGGAGGAAATGCAGCTGGTACATTCTATGTTTTTCTCTCACTCAGAGTCCAGCATGGAAGTAAATATCATAGTAAATTATAACTACTTTAGGCATTGGTTAGGTAAAATTGCATTAGAATAGCATTGAAAAATGTAGGTTTAAGATTAAATTAAGAAAACTTAAGATACCACTAACATATAACTAACGTAAATAGATAACTATAATAAAATGAGCATTCAATAATACTTATAAAATCAATTCCAAATCAAGTTCTTTATTAGGTATTGTTGAATTACCTTGACAATAGCATTTAAATAAGAATATCATTTAAAAAATTAGAGTTTAGATTGAGTTAAACAAACTTGCATGTTCAGCCATGTTTTATTAAGTAACAAATATCCAGTTCCATTAATCGTTATTTCACATTTTCTTTGCCTGTATGATAAAGCATTTAAATAATCTAATATTGTTAAAAAATATTAGACTGGTTCAACCAACTGCTCACGTCCTTTTAAAATTAAGTCGTTCTTAACATGTAGAGTCAAAATAGAATAGTAAATAATTGTCTGACTTGAGTTTTCATTAACATACATACATACATAAAATCACGCCTTTATCCCTTACGGGGTAGGCAGAGCGTTAAACGCCTCGTAAAAGGCGCTTTTGCCACGTCTGACAAAAATTGAGGGCAATTTTAGATTGAAATGAGTATAGCTAGTTTTCATTAACTATTTTAAAAATACAAAGACCCAGTGCCGTATTATGTAAAATCAATCATTATTTCACATATTCTTTGCCTGTATAATAAAGCATTAAGATAATCTAATCGTGTGGAAAAAAAAATAAGACTGGACCAACCGAGCCGGTCGCTCGCAATCCTTCAAAATTGAGTCGTTCAAAATTCTCGGTACGGTAACAGGGCAACCAATAATTTTTCGTATCGGCTAAATAATTATCTGTTATCGGCGTATTGGCAGACCGCGGTCGTGGACCGAAAAGATGGCTGCCAGGTCCGTACGGACTGCAAAACAAGTGCATACCACTTTTTTTTTTTTTATCTACATACATACATAAATCACGCCTTTATCCCTTACGGGGTAGGCAGAGCGTTTGACGCGTCGTAAAAGGCGCTTTCACCACGTCAGACAAAATTGAGGGCAATTTTAGATAGTAATATGTATTGCTATAGTGTCAGGTTGTCAGCCCATCGCCTAGGTAAATTACAATACACTGTAACCCTCGAGTCTCTTTTATAAATCTAATCTATTTCAAATCGTGTTAAATTATTCAGACGCAAGCCTATGAATATTATATCATCTTTTTCTTAATTTCTTATGATGTTTAATTATTTTTTTAAATACGTTAAATCGGATGCTACTTAGTATTTGAGCTTGTCAACTTTGTTTGTCATCTCTTGTAACTTAATTTTTTTCCTATATCCAAACCATAAATCAGTCTTCTAAGCCATATAAAGTCAAAGCCAATTTTTGTCTTATGTTGCAAACGCTACTTGATAGAGGTATTTGGTTTTTAGATACTCTAGTCCCCTATACCATATTTAGTACCCAGATGAAACAGACCATAGACGATATAATTAATAGACGTTCCCATCGGGCGAACGTTACCTGATGAAGTCATTAAACATGCTTACGAAATAATAAAGGCGGCTACCGCGCATACTTCTCTTTTTTCAACACCTTATATTTTACGATTGCTCTTCGTTAATAGCTGTTAATGTCATAGCAAATTATGTTAACAGACAAACAAAGCTCGCCAACGTGAAGAATGCTACTTAAAGAATAAAGTTTTCATAAGTAATAGCACAATAAAATGCCCCATGCTATATTACTAAGGATTATGATAGCATTCTCCACGTTTCTATAACACGAGACAAAGACGGTCGGGAAAGATCAAAGGTGTGTTCAGACGGGCTTAGTAAATTAAAACATTGCAAAACTGCTACGCCGTAGAAGTCTCGCTCGGACGATTTCAAAAATGGCGAACGGGTGATGACGAGTCAGTTTTTCGCAACCGTCTCCGCTCGATAAATAATGCCGCTGGCTTTGACAAAAACTTACCTAGTCCTGTTCGGTGGCCGGCGGCGCGCGCTCCCCGCTCGCCCCGCTCACTCCCCGCGCTCGCCTCGCACTCTCCATATCTTTTTCTGCCCATTCCACTGCGCTCGCGCCGACGCATCGCCAACCGCTCACTTCCAAAGACATAACCCTAACTATTTACACGGCTACTCTCTAAATAATACCTACTTATATTTATGGCAATTTGTTTAACTTCACCGACTATTAAAACTGCAGGAACACGATCACGTTTACACTATAAACTTATGAACTTATGCGAGAGTATTGAAGGATTAAGATGGCGCGGAAGGTTATTCTGTTTCACACTGAGTCTGATGTTAGAAAGACAGGTATTAATTTAACTTACGACTCTTTCTTACTTAGACATTAAGGGTACGAGACCGGGTCTCTTTGGTAGGCATATTAAATTTGTACAATGTAATATAATGTTCGTCTCGCCGCGCACCGAACCTCCGAGCCGGCGTCTGGCGTCTACCGCACGCACACGCGCGTGACACGCACATCGCACGCACTACGATACACCTACACTATGTTACACGGAAGAGATTTCTACAAATTGCACTGGTTTCCGAACGCGAACATCTTCGACGATAGCGCGAATTAAAATATAAAATAATTCAATAAATCAACAAAAACAAAACACCCGAAACACAAAATAATACGACCCGTTTCTATTCTAGCATTCAACAGTTTATTGTTCGTTTCAATTAGAAAACATTGTGTCTAGTTAAAATTAATTTAAAAAATAATCACAACAACCGAACAACACTTAAATAACGAAAAATAATTACAAACAATTTACAAACACAATTCTAGGGACTGTTCGGCGGACTGCGATTTTTTATCACTGTGAATGATTATGGGCTCTAGTGTTCGGGATGCCCTTGCGCTGCTGCCGCGGCTGCCGCAGCAGCTGCCGCTTTCTGTGCTTGCGCTTGCTTCTCTTGCTCATTTAGCTCCTTTATAGCTTGTATTTCTTTCTTTAATTTCATCCTTCGATTCTGGAACCATATTTTGATCTGTCGCTCCGTGAGACAGAGTGCGTGCGCCATTTCGATGCGTCTCCTTCGCGTAAGGTAGTGATTCGTGTGGAACTCTTTCTCTAACTCTAGCGTTTGATATCTTGTGTACGTTTGTCTCCCCCGTCTTCTGAGGCCGTTCGCTCCTGAAACAAGTAAAAAAGAAATGTTATTGAGAGGTCATTGGCTTCGTTCGTGATAAAGGGGCATACGGCGGATGTTTTCAAGTGGCTTTTAAAGCATCTTCGTGCGGCGGCGTCTGCGCACGCTTCTGTAAGCGTTTGAATGTTGAATGGGATTGGTTGTCTTACACGGCTTAGTTCAAACGACGTTACAATTGCCGATGACGACAGCTTCATTTCGTTCAGCTGTCGATATTGATAAAGGGCCAAGAGAGCCTTTTAAGCGCCGCCACAGAATTAATACTGGTTGCAAACTTGATTAAGAAACATAAGCAAGTATGGAGTACAGTCGACAAGATATATAAACTTTTATGAGCGATCTTTTGGTTGAGTTATGACTTAACGTTGCGCAAGTTGTAGACGAAAATAAAACGACCTGGTTATGACTGTAAAACATTCCAAACATGGTGTAAGAATTTCAATTAACAAATTGGATATTATAGGTTACATTTTTGTCGACTGTACAAATCCTTATACGTGGAAGTAATACCTTCAATCATTTATGAGGCAGAATTTAATAACTCGACATACATGAAAAAATTACAGACTTGACATTTTTTAAATTTACGAGAATCGGGTTTTGGAGCCACCGACGTAGCCCGAAGATACGAGGTCAGTAAGCAGCACTTAGTCGAAAAAGTTCGGAAACATAATGAATCAATGCGCAGACGCATTCCCTTGGAATTGTATACCAAGAAGTGGATTGAGGCACGATAACTGAAATGAGGGGGCAAGAGCCGTGACTTGCGAAAATTCGAGCATCATCAGGGTTGCCAAACGTGGAAACTAATTAACAAAAGCTCTACCAAGGTTTACAAGACTAAAGTTACTTTTGTTTAAGTAAGAGTTAAGTATTCTTCCATGCTGGACTGGGAGCCAAAGAAAAACATAGAATGTGTCAGCTGCATTTCTTCCCAGGCATGCTGCAAAACCAACTAAAAATCATTCTTAAATAACCCTCAAAACTTTGTCAGACGTGGTGTGGTGGAACGACCTTTGTTCAGGTCGTTTACGCTCTGCGTATCCCATTAGGGATAAAGGCGAGATTATATGTATGTAGAGTTAAGTGTTATATAGGTTCGATAGATTATGACGTAATATTGTTATTTATATTTTAGCAATGTAAGAACAACACGATTTAAAGTGGGTAAAATTATAAGAGTATACCTAAATTAAAATATCTTATAAGTGCGTGATGCTTCACATAATTTGCTACGATTTGCTACGCCGTAGCAGATGACAATGTACTAGTTATATAGGTAATATATATATTTATTTTTCTGATCTGAAGTGCAGCAAACATAATCATCATCAGCTAGTGGGCTTGATTCTAGATTCTAGATTCCACCGCCCAAAACTAATATTAAAATCTGTGTCACTTTCAAAATAATAAAATTGAAAAAGGACAGGCGGTTTATAGTCTATGGTTTTACACTTTGTCCGCTAGATTTTGACGCGCTTATGCACGTTTCCCCAATATGTCTGTCAATTTTCGCCATATCACAATATGGCGGATAAAAATGACTGATAACGTATAAAATCACCGACTATAAACTAAAACTGTGGCGGAGCGACCTTTGTTTAGGTCCTTCACGTTCTGCCTACCCCATAAGGGATAAAGGCGTATATATGTATGTATAAATCGAAAACCGGTGAGAATAGATCTCCTGTCCTTTTCCAATGCTTTTAGTCTAAAATTCAGATAGATTTTAATTTTAGTTGTTGTCGGCATATCTAGAATCGAGCCCAGTATCATACCATATTCAAATTCGAATTTTGAATTCAGCAGCCCTATAGCAAGAACCCGCGGCGCTGCGGTTATGTACCCAAAGCGCTCGTTGCATGCCCCGCAAAGCGTTGCGTGCTCTCCGAAGTAATGTATAGTTTGATCACACGCTGCGCCTGCGCTCGTCTGATCCTTTTTTTTTATTAAATGCTCGTGTACGACCTTATTATACCTACTAGTAAGAACCAATGGCGAGCAAGTAAATATGCGGTAATTAAAATGTTAATGGTGATTTTACAGTGAAAGATGATTTTTGAGGTTGCGAATAAATTGGTTTGTTACTTTTTGCTACTGGATTTTTAAACTTTGAGGTATTTTTAAAATATCACAAGGTTTCGTAATGTTGTTTAAAATTGTTTTTTTTTTTGTGAGTTTGCAAGAATTTTATTAAATTTGCTACAGTGTTTTGTTGAGGCGTATGAATTTCTTTATTCTGATTTCCAGATGGTATGGTAAGTATTATTTAACGTGAAAAAAGTAAATGACTGTAACTAGTAATTGATACTCAAGGAAATGATTTTATCACCTTAAATTGGACACCTACAAACCAAATAGCTTAATTATCTCAAGAGCCGAGATCATGATTAAAGTGCCACAGCACAGGACTCAAACAGCGCTTATCTAACCTTTGAAGAGCACGGTTCAATGACAGTCGTGAGAAAATAGCGTCAAATAAAGTTTGTTAGTACTACGAGTGATGAACTGATCGACCGAGTTCGGAACTCAATGCTGCTTTCCCAAACATAAATAATACATATAGTGCAGAAAGCAGCCTACTTGAAGTGGGATTGGGCCGGCCACGTCACTCGAATGCCAGATGTTCTATGGGATAAAAGAACCACCTTTGGGGAACCTGCAAATGCTAGGAGACGACGTGGACGACCCCGAAAGAGGTGGCGAGACGAACTAGACGCATACGTGACCAAATGGCGAGAACTGGCACTAGATTGCGAAAAATGGAAGTAAGGGCGAGAGGCCTTTGCTCTGCAGTGGGACACTACGGGCCTTTAAATAAAATAAAGTACTACGAGTAACATGATTCAATAAGCCAACTAATTTCTAAACTTAGTAGAAGCCGATGGTATGGGAATTTAGGTCGCAGACCACCAGACTATGTCGGAAAAAGATGCTTTAACTCGACCTTACTGTCCAAGGCCCTGGATCACGCGGCAGAAAGAAACGCTGGCTAGACGTTGTAAAAGCGGATATGGGAGAGAATGATCTCACACCAGCGGATGCCGAAGACCGGGCAATTGGAGTAGAAAAAGCCGTTAAGCGGCCTCCAGCATCAGGCCCGGAAAACGCTAGGCAGAATAAGAGTAGAAGCCTAGGTGTCGTGTGGTGGTTTAACTTTAAAAATTCTTCAATAATAGTTTATCGGATCATTCTATGGTCCAACATCTTTCGCGAAAATAAGCAAAAGAATAGAAGAAAACACAATGAAGTCAACTTTTCTTACAATAAGAAAATCTTAACTACCACAAATGCTTCCTAGAACGCTTTGCGCCAGAATAGAGAGCAACTTTTCTTATACGGACCCCATAACTTGGAGCCCCCTAACGCGGCTAAGTGCAACCTTTTTAATAATTAACAAAAATTCCTTAGACCCGTACTGTATAGTGGTTAATTGAGTGACGCTAATTACCTAAGCCGTAAAAGCCTTTTTGAGGGTCGCAGTAAAGTTGCCAGAGGGTCCAATTGTTCTAAAGCTGCAGTTTTAGAAAATGTTGGGGAAAACGCTTTATCTATCTATCTATCTCTTGGTCTACAAAAATAATTGATGTGAAGAACTAAAGTAATTCATAAATAGGTATATACTAAACTGAATGATAACTGATTCTATTGTACCTACCTCAATTTTATAGAATAATCATAAAACGCCAAATATTTACATAGTAAGTATGTAATGGAATTAAATCTTCATTACATCAAAAATCTAATTATGTACCTACGATAGAATTGAATTGAATTGACTAAAATTAAAAATGTCTAATCTTATAGAACTATGACTCTTTTATTTTTCAAAATATTGTTTATTTAAAAGACTTTCTGGTTTATATATAAATTATAACCTAAGAGGCCACTACAGAAATATTATCCTTACTATGATATCACAAATTTTATTCACTTATATGGCAACATTATTGGCGACCTTTTCTTGCTTCTATATACTCTGTAGGCAGTTTAGGAGATTACGGCGAACAGTTATTTATGTTGATTAAGTATGGAACCGAATTTTGGGGGAATAATGGCATACCTATGTAAATGTTGGACTTATACCTTACCTACTTATCTTTATGCGTAACCACGTGCAGGTTATTTTAATTAATTATTTAATATTTATAGCTACAATAATTAATTGGAACTTATTATAAATTATATCTTGGGTAAAAGGAGTGCCTTATTATGTTTTAAACCTACTATAAATTATAAGGTAGATGTTTAGCTACATTTACCGTTGGAGCGGTGGCAAGCCAGTGCTTAAATAAAATAAATACTAAATATATAATTCATTCTCCAGACATGATTTCACATTAAACATATTTTGAACACTTAATTGGTGCCTACTTAAAACATTTATCGCCAAAAAAAACATGTAAACACAATAATCATTGCATCTGTTACTCGTAAAAGGCATAAAATGATAACGCATGTCGATTTAAGGAGCAGTTCCGATAAGCAAATGCAGTCATTATGTGAAATAAATTACGGAACAGACGGCGAGCCGAATACGGAGCTTTTCCTTTGCACATAAATCGCATTCGAGTCGTTTTGAATTTGAATACAGTTATAAGATATTCGGAGAAAATATCTGTGTTTTTTTTTGCTACAAACAAATCACTAAGGCATCAACATCAAAGATTTTACTATGAAACCAATGATTTTATTGTCATTTATCTCATACTTATTGGATACTTGCAAAGCGACACTCTATTAAGCTTGTAACATTATATGTATTTTTTTTATTTCAAAGATGATCAAATACATGAACGCCGTTGATATCAGATTTCTTATGTACCTTAGAGTTTGTCCTTAATAATTATTTTGAATTCGTTTTTGAAATGTATCGCAAAAAATCATGCTTTGGGAAAGGCATATTTTCAGTACAAAAACAGAATAAAAAGGGCAGCAACTCGGAACCGCCGCATGTGGCGAACTAATTAGAGTTCACGTCATTTCGGTGTCAATTTACTCCTTGTAAATTCACCTCAAAATCCGGCGTGCGTCGTAAAGGCAATAAAAGTGACAGAAATGACTTCATTAGCACTGTGGGCGGGGTTCGTGTGACTAGCAAAAAAATAAGCCACTTCTGTGTAAAATTATGTCGCTTCTGTGTCACTCAGAAAGGGCCTTAATAGGTATATAATGACGGCAAATGTTTCCGCGTCACACAAATCTGGAAATGTCATTTCAGTGTAACCGGTTCCGTTACGGTTTCGGGGTGTGGTGTGATGTGCTACATATTATTTGGGGCAGCTGCAGATTTTCTTTTTTCTGTCAAAAAAGAACAACTTATGAATTCACCACTGATTTATGGTTGCTACTGTGTAGTCATGTGATTTTCGATAAACTTGTTTGTGAAATAAATAAACGATTTCCATTTTTAAACTAATAAATTGATGCATCGTAAGAAATTCAGCATAATCTTATACGGTTTCTAATATAAATTTATTGCATTAAACGATTTTTCTAAACCCACAATTTATTACAATATTTATAAGCAAACAGAAATCGTTGAAAAAGGATAAAATGTCGTCAAAATAAAGCGTTGAAAATTGGAGCGGATATCGGTTCAGAAGAATGATTCTCTTGCACAAGTGTCAGCCCAACCCGTTTTGTAACACGTGTTGAAAACAAAAGAAACTTGCTCGAAGGGGTCCGAGGAGGAGAGGGTATCGTGGAGTTGCCAAATCAGGTACTTCGATCGAAACTCTTTGAAAAGGATTTTCGTAAAGTATCTTCACAAATTACGTTCTCCACATAAATGAACATCAAAGTCAGTTTTTTGTAGAGCCTCTTCATAAATTTAACATCTTCTCTACATAATATATAAGAAATTCGCCCCAAAACTCTGATAATACTTTGAATATTCAATACAAATAAGGACAGAGAATCTGAGTCACTTCTTTTCGCCGGTCTAGCCACTTTTTTATCGTATTCAGTTGGCAACATTATGCTGTTATCCCCTGCTGCGACAAAGGATTGCCCAAGTTATATTAGTCGTAAAGAATTTCGACTAAGATCTATAGGTTGTAAACGCAGTAACTTACAATCTTCCCGCAATTCGGGGAGACATTCGCAACAACTGCTGTTTGTTTAATTGTTCTAAATTCAAACTTTTCCACGTGATTTACAACTGTTATTTTAGGGAAGCCTTTGACTTGGAATCTTGTTCTTTTTTTAAAACATGTGGTTGGTTCGAAAGGAAGCGGTTGACACTCGTGGGATCGTTAACAGTTTTTGATGACAAAAACAAGGGCTTTTAACCTTTTTATGGAATATTAGTAAACCAGCTGGCTGGGGTGTATATTTAAAAGGGATTTGGAATGATGACACTTTTAAGATTCTTATGAGGCACGGATTTCTTGAAATATCTTGAATTATCATTTTTCTGTAAAGTATACAGAAATTAAGTACTTCCAGCATTTATAAACAAGGAAACGAATTGCAAAACTTCATTGTAACCAAACACAGACCCGCAGATACAAAATGCAGGCACAGAGAGAGCTTTGTAGTTGCATAGCAGGTTGCCGGGCTAGGTGCATACATAATGCCCAGATTCATCTAGCATAGATCAAGCGTAGGCAGACCTAGATGTCGCATGTTGCATGTCGCCAGCCCGCAATTGTCGTGTTTGCATATTTCAAAGGAAGGCCCACATTAAAGCGGATCACGTCGCCCCCTTGTGCCCACGCGCACAATTTTCTTCGATAAAATTATGTAAAGTAGATATTTGCGGGGCCGAGTCTAATGAGACGAATTAAGATAACATAGTGCGCGCTGAAAACATGTTTGACTAGTCAATAAATGCGTCTAGGACCTGTCCAGACGAGACTGCGACACTGCCTTAGATATATTATTAGACGTGCAGCTATGTATACAATTTTCTTTATATATAATTATGTAAAACGTTAGAGATTGCGTTTACATAATTAAGAGTATTTTTATGTGAGCAGTTTTGCTAAGTTTATGCAGAACATGTCATGTTCCAAAGGTTATTAACATCATTTAACATTCATGAAGCTAAAATTGCAACAGCAGCCATCAAAGATTCACCACGCCATGTGCCTGCCCCAATTCGTCTTTAATTTTCATAAACCGTGCCATTATCATCTCATTTCCTCCCGATTGGTGGGTACCGAAAAAAAGATCGAGGTAACGAAATTTGAAATTTCCCTTACTTATTACATATTCGCAGCCAACTCGATCCGCGGGCGTAATCACTCAAATTGGTAACGCGAATCGAAAATTACATAATTGGTACGTGAACATTCGAGACATTTGGCCGGTGAGAAATCCGGCCATACTTGTTGCAGCTACCTACACGTATGTGCGTTTAAGAGGTGGATCCTACGACCTGGGTGGTCCACGGAATCAAGCTGCGCCTTTATATATATAAACGCGGTGTATACTGACTGCCGCTGCGTTCCCATATCTATACATTGTGAGTTATTATTTAAAATAAAAGCTCACTTGAAATACGGTATCAATACGCTGTAATTAAAGCACGCCTTGTAGCGTTCGCAAAAAATGCCTATGATATTAATATTTAAATTTTGTTTTTTTCGAGCAAGTATAATCATTTTGTGAAAGTTTCACAGTATAAAACTTTTCATTACATAAAAATGTATTGTGACTGCGTTAACAAAAATACATTCAGAGTTTTGATAGCGCTGACTAAATACAAAATATAACTATGATTTTTTTAATACTTGGTCCGAGAAAGGAGAGTCAAGTTTCTCTTCCTATCTATAGCGACCTTCAGCTTCATCAGGCTGCTAGATGTGTATCGACTTAAGAGGCCGCTTGTTATCTCAAAAACAGAATATGAATAATACATTAGTAGCCTGCACTCGCGCACTCTTAAATTGGCAAAGCTTAATTGACTCAAAGCTTGAAAATGAAACACGGCTTCGCTCGACCAGCCACGGCTTTCTTCGGCAAAACTCGGTGGCCACTTTTTGTGCAATCTGTACCAGACGGACCGCATAACGGCATCGATTTAAATTGGTTAGGTTCGCTTATAAGGGCTGGTAGTGTCAGAAAAACAGTTAAGAATTAAATACAGTTTTTGTTACCGAAAAATTTCACAACTACCTAGATATATTAGTCTGTTGTATACGAGTATGAACTTGCCATATTTGTTTTAAGAATCTAAGATTGCTTTATCTGTTGTGGAATTTTCTCATGAGCCTAATATGTATTTACAAAGTGCGCACAAGAATTTAATTAAAGTCGGATATAAGCGTAGTTTACTTCCATGCTGGACTGGGAGCGAGAGAAAAACATAGAATGTGCCAGCTGCATTTCCTCCCGGGCATGCTGTAAAAACCAGCTAAGGGATCCGAGGGTTTCAGTATATTGTAATTTAGGCGATGGGCTGACAACCTGTCACTACAGCAATATACCTAGAATTCTATCTTAAATAACCCTCAAAACTTTGTCAGACGTGGCGGGACACCTTTGTTTAGGTCGTTTACGCTCTGCCTACCCCATTAGGGATACAGGCGTGAGTATATGTATGTATGTATGTATAAGCGTAGTTTTCAATAATGCCTAGTGGTAGCGTAACAAATTCAATGTGATTAAAGCGCGCCCACCTTACGTTGGGCGGGGCCGTTTTGCGTGTGCAACCCCCTTAATTAGTTTCAATTTCTTGCTAGACTTACTCTACCTATATTCTTTTATACTCTTTCATACATAAACCTCGCATTATTTAAGTAGAAATTGCATTATGCAGCGACGAAATGACCTAACCGCAGCCGGTAACGCAAGAGAGAAATTTTTCACGAAATTTTTAAATCAAAATAATAACACACGTTATACATCTCGTGGGGCTTGTTTAATTTTAAATTTTCGTAATTCGTTCGCGAAGCTTGACCCAACCCCAAGGCCTGTATGTATTTTGTATTATGTGAAGATAGCTATTAAAGTAATTGCGAAGCATTACACGACACGAAAAACAAGGGTCTCGCGGGCGTTTCACCAAGAAAATTATCATTTTTGCACGCCAAAATGGCGTCGCCAACCCGATTTTTTCTGGTTTTCGACCAAGCCCTAGACGTTAATTTCGCGGTGCTCTGTAAATGCAAATTGCTAAGTGATGGTTTGCAAGATCGACATTTCGATAGTCATGTCGAAAGCGTCTTCACTTGACCGAACTTGGTGGCTAATTATAACTTCTGCCCTTTTATTCTGCACAGCAAAATTCTGCTGTCCTTCATTTCGGTCCATTAACTCATTTAAATTCACTTCGTAAAACCTCATCGATCTCAAATAAGTGGACTTAATGTCTCCCAAAACAATATTTGAAACCCTTTAGATATCGGTTTTCGATTTATTGGTCCGATATTAGCTCGTAGATCAGGGTTGAAACGCAATAAAAATTGGACGTCCCTGTAGGATTAGCACAAACCCTGACGTATGTGACACGTGGAAGCCTCCGACTATCCTTCGGAAGGGGAAGCCCTTCTAAGTTATTTAAAAATCAATTTCAGGCCGCACTTGAAGCGTGCAAGTACTCGCATTATGTACGAAATGGGCGGACGATACTCATGAAATATGACGGATGCATCAGCTGCTGCCGAAGATAAATTGAACGATAAATCAATAATCTGTCTGATATTAAATACGAGATCATAGAAGCGTATAATTTGCACAATACTCTAAATAATAAAGATATCAGACAATTCTACGTATAGGGCGCGACACACACAAACCATTCACGCAAATAATTTTAACACAAAACAAGCCGCTGAAATCAACGCTAACAAGGTGCAGCTGTTGCAGTCTCTCATACGGAACAGTTTGAAAAACTCGTTGGAGTTTTCGAAAATAGAATATAAAATGTGTCACTCCTTCCCCGATAAATCAGGCGTGATTAATGTATCTAAGATAGGAACGAAACGCACCGCGTGACGGGGCAGTCTCTCATTGGGTGGCGTGGTCGCCATATTGCTTGGAGCTTGTAGCTGTCAAACTTTGAAATATGGCCGCTGGCTTTCTCTGCGCTCGAATTAGTGGGCGCCTTGTCTTAAAATACTCGACTAAATTAAGAAGCATGCGAACGTCTTGAAATTGCAAAGGAACGACCACTACATAATATATCTTTGAGTTATATCTTTACAGAATAATAGTTAAAAATGTGATAAAAAATCTTTTGTGTATAAAATTGACATTTTGTTTTCGAGGTGTAAAATTATGGCGCATCACGAGAAATAACGCAAAGCTTTTGATTTATATTTTGACATTTCCAGCCAAAATATTTTGTTTTATTGTGATCCTTAATTTATTGCTGCGATAAATGTCACGGATACAATTGATTTTCGTTAGGAAGATTACTGATTTCTATTTTTTTATTTAACACGGTATAACCATCTGACCCGACCGTTTACGTAAAAAAAAAGGAAAACCTGACAAAATTCAATATTTATTGTGGTTTTGTGGTAATATTCGATTTGGATGGAACAAGTGCAATTCGCTTATGAAATAGCCATACACAAGTTTATAATGCGGTAACAGCTTTGATACACCAAACCGCAAGTAGGCGTTTAAGCCTACCTTTTACCATGAATCATTTATGTCATACAATCTTCGCCCTTACTGTTATTAAGGTAAGGTCGACTGGATTTAATGGTGGGCAAAATATCAGCCCACTAAAGTGTCTGATGAACTGAACCGACAATTTGCGATTTATCGTACATAAAGGCGAATCATAGCATACCGATAGTAATCTCACCCGATGTTATTACTTATCGCAGACCATCGCGTACAGTCAGCAGAAACGTCCGGCGAATAAACACCGTGTTTTATTGGTCTCTATGTTCCACTAAAAGTACTCACGAAAATTGTGTACGGCATGGTAAATGGGTGTTTTCATTCTGATAAAAAAAAAAGTATGTATTTAAATTTTGTCAGTATTGTTTTTTTTTTTAAGTTTCGGGTAAATGGCGATTAAACTAAATAGAAAAAATAAATAGATACGTTTTTGCTTAGTAATATAATAATAAAATAAACAAAATATTTTTGTTTAGGTGTACAGTAATTAAATTAAATTGAATTCATCTTGCTTTCTAATAAGAAAATATCTCTATAAAAGAACAAATTGCTTTCGCTCCTTCATTTCTAGATGGCGCCACTCTTCCGTTTAATTCAATCGTGTCGCGTCTAATCCATCAATCAAATAAAACAGTTTTTGCTGTCGGTACAGCCATTCAATAAATATAATAAAGTACGAGTTGAAATAAAATCATTGAGTTGCAATACGTGTAATGGCTTATTAAATTGATAGTCCTTTATAATCCAATTCACAACGTACTATAACTGCAACACGACTGTTGAAATCATATCTCGGTGGAAATCTCTTGGTTCTATGAATAATATTAACAGCCAGTTTTCTAGTATTTTAGCAATCGTGTAAATAAGATCTTTGATCAATGTTTGATATACGTATATGTAATTGGAATTGAAAGTAGTTTACTGATCAAATTAATTAGATTTTTTCCAGTGAAAACATAACTACGCTATTAAAATAAATATCTCAGAAAAAATATTACTTATATCGTTTAAAACAAATGAACAAACAAATTTCTATAGACCAACATGGTATTGAAACTAATACCTATGTCACGGTGGTGGTTCAAAGAAAAATTTTACTTACAACATTTATACCAAATATTTATCTACCTTTATCATAGACCACCACGCAAAACTTCCAAACAATCTTGCAAAACTTTAAACATTTAAACAGACTACGAACCTACGTATTCACATTCAGCAGCCACAAATTACCGAAACAACTCAAACCTGCTAAGTACGTAAACCATATCTCGCATTCAAAATCTCCTAACTTTAAATCCTTGCTCAAGAATTCGAGTAAAATTTCAAATAGCACCTGCAAGTTGGTATTCAGAAGCTGAAGGTAACCCAAGTTAGGCGGAGCTGTGTAACTTAAGTAAAGAATAACTTAAGTATAACTTAAGTTAGACTAAGTAAAGAAACCGCAGCGCCGCGCAGTCTGACGACCGACTTAAATCTCTGCCAAGTTAGGGCTCGGATATACGCTGGATGATCTGCAAAGTGCTTACGACAACAGATTGAATTTTGGGGGCTTTTAAAAGTGAAGCTGGTAGTGTAGAAATGTTTGATTGTCACAATCAGTTGGAAAACTATGAATAAGATGTCAATAATAATAATGATGACGAAACTAGAATGTTTATAGAAATGTTTAAACTAACGGTCTTTCCAAAATATTTAAATAATAATTTAGATTTTTTTAAATAAATGTCTAAAGATGATAGCATATAACTATATCAAGAAGCTGTAGGTAGAGTTCTCTACCTATAATCAGAACATTGTTTAAATAAACACATTTAAACACTTACATACCTACATACACTCACGCCTCTATCTCTAATGGGGTAGGTAGAGCGTATACGACCTAAACAAAGGTCGTTCCGCCACGTCTGACAAAGGTTTGAGGGTTATTCGAGATAGATTTGTTGGTTTATTGCTGTAGTAAGAGGTTATCAGCCCATCGCCTAAATTGCAATATAAAGAAACCTCGGATCGCTTAGCTGAGTTTACAGCATTCCCGGAAATGAAACTGGCACATTCTATGTTTTTCTCTCGCTCCCAGTCCAGCATGAAAGATGGTACAAAAAACGTTGTCTTAAAATCCATTGCCAAAGCCGTTGTGCACTATGCATAAGATGCAAGTTTCGTCTCAAAGCCTCTGCAAGGATGCGCCGAGATTTCGCAGCATCCGAAATAAATACTAGAGATTTGCGAGCAGAATCCTATGTTGAGACATTACAGTTTCATTTGAAACTTACTTCTGGAAATAAAGCGCAGTCACTGAATGCTGCGCGTTATTTAGTGCTGCCTGCATTGTTGCTGACGGTAAAAGTAGAGCTTTATACTTCTTGGCAAGATAAAGGAATACAGTATGATCCACAATCGGCTTAATTCTAAATTCAACCGGCTTAACATCAAATTTAAATTCTATCTGTCACTTTCAGACTAAAATCATTGGAAAAGGACAGGAGATCTATTCTCGTCGGTTTTTGATTTATAGTCGGTGGTTATATGCGTTATCTGTCATTTTTATCCGCCGTCATATCAAATGGCGGATTAAATTGACAGACATACTGGGGAAACGTGCAAAATTGCGTCAAAATCTACCGAATAAATCGCTTGTCCTTTTTCTAATTTATTATTTAGAAAGTAACAGATATATTTTAATTGTTGTTTTACCCTTTGGATCTAGAATCGAGCCAAATATAAAATATTACAGGGTTATATTAAAATATTACTGAAGAATGAGAATCTAATAATTAAGAATTTAGTATAATAAAAAAAATCTGTAGGTCTGCTGTAAGAATTTATTATAAAAAATAAGTAGTGCCTGTTGTGTCTTTGTTTTTATGTCCTGTTTTTATGACGTTTTTGTGTACAGTAAATTGTTAAATAAATAAATTGATAAGTCATAGAAAGTTTATGTCAAATGAATTAAGTCAAAGTCGAATGAAGCAATTCTGTTGGATAAAATATTCATATCACAATGGTTGATGATATTTCAGTGTAGAGTAGCGCAAAAAACGGATTCGCACTCACTGAAATCAAAACACCTATAAATAAACCAGGCTACGCAGTGTCATGGCTCAACAACAGTCATAAAGCGTTCCCTTCCCAAACCTGTGTCAATAAAGATAAAGGGAAACTAATATCAAAACAGGAATAGGTACGTGATAAGAAAACATTTATTCCCTATGTTTAATGCATGATTTGTCATAATTTCCCAACCTCCCCCGCCTGCCCGTTGTTTTGTTACGTCGAGGAAATGGGCGTATATGATTTATATGTTATCTTATTTATCTCGGACGTTGAGAAAAATTGTACGGAGGGGAAGCATTTTCAGGTTTATTAACTAATACGATGAGATTGCGGGAACAGTTGCTATTTATGTAAATGCTTTTATCCCTCCTGATGAAACCATCAATCTTCAGAAATATAATCAAACCGTAGCAGCAAACTTCAATAAAAATAACACAACGAAAAATTCCGACGTTCCAAATCCTAACATATTCATTAAAGATCAAAACAGTATTCCGATTTTAACCGCACGGACCTTTTAAATTCGCCCCTCCGTCTAAGCCGAAGTGCAATAAAGCCGCGAATCAAAAGTTAGCATAAATCACAATATGGCGTCCGCCGTCCCGTGTTTGCTCTCGCCCACATAATCCGTTCATACGGCGGTAAATCCATCCGCCTGTGTCGCGTACAGCACTAAATCATCATAAGAGAATCCCGTTCTAAATATACAGGTAGGTAGGTATACTGCACGGTGGCTAAAGTTGGGCCTTATTTGGATCGTCAAAGAAACTTATATGAAAGAGCTAAATACCAGAAGGTTATATTAAGGCCTTATTATTTTCTTTTATGAAACCTCAATCTACTTAACCATGCATGATTCCCATGGCGTCAGACTGCAATTTACTAAAACAGCGATTCCACAATGCACAGTTTAAATTTGGAATCGTGATAAAACTCGGAAAACTAATGTAGTTAAAACTCTATCGAGATTCATTATCGGATCGTTCGAATGGTTCGATTTACTCTATTCTTTTTTCATTCGATTCGCAGAGGCAGTTAGTGAAAAAGTTTGCATCGTAATGCAATCGTGCGGCATTAGCTGGAGCGTTTATCAGTGCGTCCTCGCTCCAGCTTTGAGGGATTAATCTAGTGGTGCATAGTGGAATGGAATTGTAAATTTCATTTGTAGGAAGCGCTTTGTTGTAACCTAGTATCTAGGAGTTTCATGTTTACGAAATTAAACCTCTACTGAGGCTTATATTAATGCTACAAGCACAATCAGGTCTGTTATATTATGAGCTAGCACATTCGAATGTTTACATTATCCAATTCCGACGAAACGAAATGAAGCAATAAAACTATAAAGGCGTAACTAACTGTGCAATATTTTGTTTGTTGAACACAATTTTTAGTTGAGTGGTCCATCGCAATTTGCTTTTGCGTCGGATTTATGCGAATAACCACTTGCCGAGAGCAAACAACAGGATTTGTTGTTGAAACAAGGCAATTTTTCCGTCCCACTGTTTATATCAGTCAAAAGTCTACCGGTCGATTGCCTGACTGTCTGACTGACTGATGTGTGTACAAGCCGTGTTTATTGTAAAACAACGGGCTGATTTGTAAGCATCAGCTGCCTTCTTTCATTTCAACAACGGAATTAAATAAAAGATGCTTCTCACAAATTCAAAATTTTCCTTGCATCTGCTTCTGTTTTTACGTGGTTTTGTTTTCCATAAATTTAACGCCCGGCTTATTCTAGCTGATAAATAAAAATTGAAGATTCAAATATAATAATGTCTTCAAATTTGTAAATTTTGAACAGAATAGCTTGGTCAGTTTCTTCAATTAAATATATTTCACTTCGACGCAAGCAAGTGCACAAAACCAAACAACCATTCTATTGTACCAATGGCAGTTACCGATTAAAACCTATGTAACTTGAACTACGCCTAGGAAGATCCATCAATACTAACCACGAAGCGGAGTCAGTGAACCCAGGTCTCTCGTGATACTATACGTGTGTGGTTCTTGAACCTCTTGAACAATAGGGGCGCAGATCAGTTACGTTTGTTAAGCCTGTCTGTCGGTCCGTCAGCGCTTTATTGGACACACCGAGATTGAGCAGATAGCTCGGGAAGCCCGCCAACGTCGAGATCGAATTAGGAGCGAGTACTTTCTTGTATGTCGGGTAAATACTTCAATCTATGTCTGCATGTACGGGTGTAAAGCGGTGTGGCAACTAGCGAGCCCTGAGCGAAGGAAATAGGAGGCAAAGACTTTTACTCTCTGAAAGTTGGGAGTGAATTCGTTTAATTAGATTCACTGCTTCTGTTTCGAACTTTCTATGAAGAATTTCTTGAACTCTACCGTTCTGTAGCTTTAGAGCAACATTTTTCAGCTCAACTTCTTTCAAATCTCAGCCCTATATGAATAAAGTTGCGCATTTTATTGTATTAAAGTTATCAAGAGCCATAATTTACTGACTACCAGAGCCCATTTATCTTGAGTAAGGACAGCTAGGAACTCACAATAGGGGGCGTAGTATAACAACCGATTGCACGCACTGAGTACACAGAATAAGACAAGAATGTATAGGTATGGTTTATTTGCTAACTTTAAGGGAATTCAAAACTTGGAGTTACACAGAAGCATACTTTTAAAAGTTAGGGTGCACGATTTCACCAAGATACGTAAAGACCAACTTAAAGTTTTATTCTTTCAGAGACAATCCTTGCCTCGACAAACTATATATTAGCACTGAACAATTTATCGGTAAAATCACGTTGTTTTTTTCCCTTTTTTGAGAATGTATATTTACGTTATTCTTTCAGAGACAATCCTTACCGAAGCCTTGACAAATTATATATTAGGACTGAACAATTTATCGGTAAAATGACTTTTTTGCGGATATATATTTATAAAATAACATGGGCTTTTTGCACCACCCTGTAGTATACAACCAGCCGTCCCTCATACAATATCGTATGCAAGCTCAGCATGGTCGCGCGTGATTCAGCGGTCGGCCTGTAGACAACGCCGATATGAGATATGGGCTTCAAACGCATCATACATCAGTTGTGCTGACCAGATTATTTTCTATGTTTTCACATAAGTTAATGGTTTCAGACTTCTCATATTTTTTGTTGTTATGGTTCCCCTAATTGGGTACTCCAGTTAAGAAAAATAAAAACGATAATGTGTTTTACGTTGTTCAGTAGTAATACCATGTTCAGCTGTAGACAGAAAATCATCAGACTTCAGATCTTATTCTTCATCGAGTCTACCGATAACAGGTCATATCAAAATAACTTAGCCCACGCTTTCAGAAATTTCAGATACCTCTGGGTTTACAGGACGTTTCTTTTTTTCTGTAACGTATTATTTAAAGGTGTATTCTAACTATTCTGTACGTGAGACGTCCACAAACAACAATTTATATCGTTTGCAAGCTCACCATGGTCGCGCGTGATTCAGAGTTCGGTTGGTAGACAACGTGATGCATGGACTTCAAACGCGCCATTAATCTGAAATCTAGCTTATGAATGTACGGTTGATACATAGAAACAAAAACACTTAGTATTTAGAAAATCATATAAAAATGTTGGGGAAAATATGCTAAAATCAAGTTGAGTCCAATTCCTTGGAGGTCAAGACATGTTATTTGTAAAAGTAAAGTAGCCTAAGTATTTTTCCATGCTGGACTGGGAGCGACTGAAAAACATAGAATGTGCCTGCTATGTTTCCTCCTAAGCATGCTGTAAAAACCAGCTAAGGGATCCGAGATTTTCAGTTTATTGTCATTTAGGCGATGGGCTGACAACCTACAGCAATATACCTACAAATCTATCTCCAATAACCCTCAAAACTTTGTCAGAGGTGGCGGAACGACCTCTTTTATGTCGTTTACGCTCTGCCTACACTATTAGAGATAAAGGCGTAATTACATGTATATATGTAAAGTAGCCTAAGTACCAGGTAATAATTACCTAGTATTTCAGTCCTTCCTGCTATGCTTATAAAATTGATTCCTTCTGACTCTATTATTTCTCAATACGTATGAATAATGCTATTCTTCTCTACCAATACCTCAAAACGCCAGGGCTGGGAGAGTCAGCACACCACAATACATTCAGGTTCACATATCATTTATCTCGGATACACACTATCCAGTTTAGAATACAAAGAGCCTCTCTACATCTCCTAGTGTCGCCATATCGTCCTATTCCTGTCTGAGCCCTACAATACCTAGGTTTAGACCTATATCTGCATTTTGAGATCTATTTTTGAGCTGCACATGAAAGTTTACGACTGAAAATGGCATTAGAGATGATTTATTGAAGAAGTTGGTTTTATGGCTCTGTCTTTGCTTTATGCACATGAAAAGGTTATGTTCGAAAATTCTTTCAATGTTTTCAAATATAGTTATTTTCATAACCTTTATGAATGTTTAAATTTAAGTATGAAAGCATTTTTTTTTAATGCCTAGTTACAAATTCAGGACATATAAAATATTTAGGATAATAATTCAGAAAGCAGCAATAATTATATACATAAATAGGTATATATAACCACGCCTTTATCCCTAATGGGTTAGGCAGAGCGTAAACGACTTCAACAAAAGTTGTTCCGCCACGTCTGACTAAGTTTTGAGAGTTATTTAAGATAGATATTTTGTACGTATAGGTATTGCTGTAGTGTCAGCCCATCGCCTAAATTACAATGTACTGAAATCCTCAGATCCCCTAGCTGGTTTTACAGCATGCTCGGGAGGAAATGCAGCTGGCACACTATGTTTTTTCTCATTTCCATTCCAACATGGAAGAATTAAATACCTTGTGAAAAAATCACCCATGATTTTGTAGCAATATAAAGTCAGAGTCAGCTAGTGTGTTTTAAAAATGGTTCTTCTTCTAACAATGCACTGTTTTAGAATGCAGTATACAGAGTGCCCTTTCTATTATCCCTCGGTGGACTAAACGGGGCTATTTAAATACGTCACGATTTTGCCGATCACTGTGGTCTAAGACCTATTTGGTAATTTTGTACTTCAATAGCTTCGAATATTGTATTTTAAACAAATAGTTTTCGTTTGTAATTTTATCACTATTTGGTTTTCAAAAGCAATGTAGGAGGTGAAATTATCTGCATACCGGATTTAAGGGACAGCGTCCCGGAAACTGATAGGGGTTGCTCAGTCAACGAAACTTAAAAACATTTACAAGTAAATTATTTCAGGACATGTGAAAAAAATACTTTCCTATTCAAAATGTCCACCATGATCAGAGAGTTTGTATGGAAAAGCAATTCTTTTTTTAATTTCCTGATGGTAGTTGTTCAGTTTCGTTGACTGAGCAACCCCTATCAATTTGCGGGACGCTGTCCCTTACACCTCGAATATACCTTATGCACCTATGGATGTGCAAGTAGGTAAACACTACACTGTAAGGGTCTAAATTCAGCCGTTGTTAATTTGTCACAGTGAATTAGCAACGACGGGGGTAACTGATAGCGTTAGCATGTTGCACCCTGGGCCGCCAATATGCTCGTAAACGTCCAACGAGCCAATTTAATACCTAACTATGCATCTAGATCCCTATCTGCGAAATCTACGACGCTTAATCTATTGTTAAGTAGGTGTTTATCGTGTCATCCAAACTTTGTGGCCGAACGAACCACATGTTTCAAGTGGCTAGTGGTGTCAACATCATTGACACAGCCCAAATTATCATAACATGTGTCACAAAACTATTCAAAAAGTAATTTCATAACTGTAGACCATAAAAGCTCAAAAGAATCATAAAACAATTTTGTTGCAGCAAATTGCAAATCTAAACAAACTATTAAAAAAACTAAGAGAAAGTCTGACCATAAGGATGCATTTTTTAAACGTTACAATGGCAATTCACAAAAATTGTTGTGTTTGGTACAACGCAGATCATACTTGGGGTGAATACGATTATGAGCAATGTTGCGTTTGTCATAAAGCTGATGATCCCTTGGATGGTTCCACTTCATAGAATAAACTGCAGAGTGTATTCGAACAACACATTTCAACTTTTCTTTACCTTTGTGCTCGAGATAAAGGGCGAAAGTTGCACAACGGGGCTTTCTAAAATTCGATATACTGTAGCCTATTGTTTGGATGAAACTGTCTCTAACAAAGAAAGTTAACTGTTTTGAAATATGACTTTATTCTAAGTTTATGCTCACAACAGTTCTTGTAAATGTTATTGATTTTATTATTGGAAAACATGCGAATATGAAAGAGTCTGAAGATTTCGTGTTTTCTAGTTACGTTAGTAACATATCAGCTGATACGAAGTCTTCATATAAGTCAAAATTTGATGGTACCATTATTTCCACAACTTAATATACCAAAGCAAAATTCTAGGCATTTCCTTGCAATTTGAGTTCGCGTATAAGTTGTGCTATAGTTCGGTCGCCTGCATTGTTCACTAACAAGCCAGTCTAACCGCACCCTAGCACGACACGGCATGGATAATACTCGCTATGAAGAATAAATGGAACGAAGTTTTGGAGAATTAAAACTTAAAATTCTGAGTATAATTAGAAAAAAATAGGAGATGTACATAGTCATTTGCTTCCTATCGAATTACCTGCAAATATTGAAAGCAACAACAATGATGATGATGATTGATGACGATGATAAAAGGTAGCTGTTAGAGTTGTAACAAAAACATGTCTAAGTACCGTCATTAATCAATTATTACGGAATATAGGTAACGTAATTTGATAAAATTACCAACTAAGTACTAAACAAAAACACTGATGAAACAGATAGAAACGTGCCGACAAAGACAACAGGAGAAGTTATAGATATTCAAGAAATGAACATTGAAATTCTATTCCACAATCATAATGCCATCGACTGTTTATTCAATTATCATAATTTTGCTATTCCTCATACAATCCATCGGCGGAGTCAGACAGCGTAACGAATGTGCGAGTTAAGATGTGCTAAAAGGCAATAAACGTTAGTATTCCGTTTGTTTACGATTGTCTCCGTACATGACAATAACGTATACCAAGCCTCATTGAACTGAACACGGTTCGTAAATCATCAGATTAAGAAATCAATTGAATCGTATCGAATGAAAATATGGAGCAGGAAATGTTAAGTTTGGGAAGTTAAACATTAATTTAGGGCCTATATTTAATGATTTATAAATACTTCGAAACAATGAACATTTTATTTAATTAGTACGAACGCTTTAAGGCTAGGATATTTCGAAGACAACCATAAACACACTGGAACCCAGTTCATGTTACCACCCGATGCTTGAGAGTAGTGCCGTATACAGAATTTCCACCTAATAAAAGGCCGTGTTACGTGTAGGCAACGTTAGACACGCAATTACGGAGCACCCAGCCTAATGAGACCCACCCTTCCTCTAGAAATGTTGAATTTGACGACGGAAAAGGAGAAGAGAAGTGGACTGTCACAGGCCTCACATGACTGGTGAAGGTACAGACGAAGTTTCACGTTGAACGTTAATTAGTGCGTGCCTCACGTTCTGAAGTATGTATGGATGTGTGTGAGATTACTTGTCATGGCGTACTGAAATTAAGAAAAACTGACTCAATAAGTGGGTCTTAGATAATTGACGACAGCAAGACAAAGCTCGATCGTGTTCAAGATAAGACAGCGGATTGATGTGGACCAACGCGGAATCCAATAAGCCATTAATACAACAGGCAATTTGATGTAGAGATTAATGAGCGGAACAATTTATTGACAATTATCGTAACCAACGCCGATCTAGGATCAATTAACACAAAGGAGCTATTGCAAATTAGACTAACTAGCAATCGCATGGCTATCTAGATATCAGACGTATTGCATATTGGAGATTATGAGAAAAGTTAATTCTTGATTAAAATTGATGAGGCGGATAAGGCTTTTGATTGATTTTAAAAGAGCTGCATAGAGGATGTAGAAGAAATTCTACTTTGGACTTAAAGATCGCCACAATAAGATTCCTTGCCTTTTTAAAGCTGTAGCAAAACGCTGGGCGGTTCGTGTATTGTATTCCAATTAGAGGCGCTATCTCAAAGGCCTTATGCAACTTCGAAAGCCTATTCATATGCAAGAGCTTGCGAATACCAATCTATCTCCTGTCGCCAATCTGCATCGTGAATGCAATCTTTAATTACTTTATCAAATTGTTTAGTTCAAACAATTTAAATGCACAGGCAATAAAATTAAAAAATTGTGAACGCAAAACAAAACAAAAGTCGGAATAGTAACGAACAAACATCCCAGTTTTAAATTAAAAGCGCTACCCACAATGTAATTGGCTAACGCAAGCAATATTTTCAGTGCCAGCCTAAATAGAAGCAATCTATCTAAGTCCCTCCCTGGCGGCCCGTGGGTCGTAAACAGGCCTGTCAGGTTCTGAAGTCACCTCCGTGCTCCAGGGGGCATTTGCAAAGCTACCTTCAATATTATAAGGGGTATTTACTAAGCCTAATTTATTGATTCAGGAAATCAAAATTTCAAAGACTGTTCACCACGAAACTGAATATTTTTATTAACCTAAAATTGGGGATGGTGATAATGATGAAAAGTCCAATACATACAAGCATAAGATATTGTTCTGGTCTATGCAATTTAAATTATAATTAAACATCCCTTTAATCGATAAAAAGTTGATCCTCAAAGTATGGCCTAATACACCTTACAGGATTCTCTGAGAATAAAATTAGCCGAGCAGCTGGAAAACGGGTTTGCATGTGAAAAGCCATAAACATCGCCGTGTCTTCGCCTG
Source organism: Scrobipalpa costella (assembly GCA_949820665.1). NCBI lineage: Eukaryota > Metazoa > Arthropoda > Insecta > Lepidoptera > Gelechiidae > Scrobipalpa > Scrobipalpa costella. Next base: position 16,732,322 of record OX463296.1, on the reverse strand, counting down.
GGAACTGAACTTACTATCAATGGTGAGTAAATAATATTAAAAACAAGTACCGGCCGTGTCCAGATATCGAGTTAGTTACAGTCACTTCATTAAAGGGATCATTCCACACGAGCCTCTGTTGGCCATAGTTTATGGCGCCCAAGGCTATCGATCCCATTGTTAGCCGACAGGTGATTTTAATTGAGTTTTGTATTGCTAGTACTAGTACTGACTCTAAATGAACTACTAAACGTATTGCGTTGTACGATGAACCTTAAAACGACGACGACGAATTCAGTATCTTGATGACATTATAAATTACATTGATGATCTTGTAACATCAAGGTAGGTATAAACATCACACCTGTATAAGAGTTAAGAGTCTCAAATGTAGAATTTAACACAAAACATTAAAATTCAAGTTGAGAATTAATAAAGAGATAAATAAATTTAAGAGCAGCGGGAATGTGGGTTGCCGTTACGGGTCCGGTTCGCTTTATGTGCATATCGAAGATGGATGGCGCGGGTGTGTGGAGCGAAGGCGAGGGGGGAGGGGGGCCGGGACGCATACCGCCCCTCCACACCCGCCGTAATGGCCGCGACTCGAGCCCCGTCAGACGACAAAAATGCCATAATAATGGCCCCTGAATAGTTTTTGCTGCACCGCTCCAAATACTGGAGCCCCATACGTGACGACACGCCGAACATCTCCCTTTTATTGAGAAATTCGTCAGTTTTATTGGAAAAAAGTACATACATGTCGAAAGGGATGGAATCCGGTTGTGTCATTTCAAACACTTGATAAGTATCGCTCGGTAAGTTTTTCGGTGCAGAATTTCAGTGGAGCTGCCTTCGCTGAGTATTCGACGAATGCAAGGTTTTTACACTGACTCGGCGGACGGTCACCTTCGGACCGGCTTTAATTGTGAACCGATAAGAAACCTACTTTAGTCGTCTTGGCCAGTTTGACAATACCTTATTAATGGCGTCCATTTTGGAGCTACTTCTAAAAACTAGAGCTATACTGTGGGAAAATGAATCAATGATTCTTACCCTCTTTTTACAAGTTTCAAGTTGCATCTAAATACAAGGTACTTTACTTTTTAAATTATTGACTAGGTACATAGGTCATGGTAGATTATACTTATAATGTGAAAGCATAAACGCTCAAGAAGAATGTCCTAGAAATTATGATGATGAAAGCTTTTAGTTGAAGTTGACCCAAAAAGTAGATTTAGCGCTTTAGATGCGAGATCACGTCCCTTGAAGCGTATTCTCGAGCGCAAACCACAAAAGAACGAGCTCGTTCGTCAGAAAGCAAGAGCAAAACGCCTGAACCCATCCGACAGCTAATTAAAAACAACGATCTGCTAATAATTGGTAGTGTTATTATCGAGGCGGCGTTATTGAACGTCACAAAAGGTGGACCAATTAAGAGTTTCCCCGAATGTCCGCGCGGGGAAGCTCAGAATGATAGCACCGTCAATTATGCCTGCCTGGCCTGCAACCAGCCAATTACCAACCACCCAGCCGATTGATAAAAACAGTCTCGAAAAATTCGCCCAAACAAATTTGGGTTATCTTTCGAGAGACCGCGGGCGCTACGTGCAACTTGTACTTACCCGAATCCGGCCAACGCAGTTACCTTCGATAACGATAATTATAAGCAGCAGAAAATTGCATGACCACTATTTTTGCGTCATGAAATGGAAAACGTCCGAAAACCAACATTTTTACGAAATCGCCCTTTATTTACGAGCTGAGGACGTGGAGACGAAAAAACTAGTTCGCGCTTCATGTATGAACCATGACGCGGTCGCAAGAACAATCACCGAGAATAATTCATATTCCGAGCGCGCTGCAAATATCCAGAGCCGATTTACGACTCGCTTCTCTTGTTCTTTCCCGACCGGTATATTAGTTACTTTCAGAAATAATTGGATTTCGATTGTGCGAGAAAAAGCCCCTCGCTTCGTCATTACTGATGCCCTTTTGAAGACGGGATAAATCGTAATTGGGGATGTGTTGTGCGCTATCGTACGATCGGTCGTGTCTAACGCTTTCATATTGGAGCTTAAGGGCCTTTCCTATTTAGTTTCCGATCGGTGGCTATTTGAAGGGGCGCTGAGTCGACGACACCTGTATGCGTTATTGTGTCGCATAAATTGTGCGCTTGCGACTCTGCCGCGTCGCTTGGTTTATTGAACTCTGTATCGAGATAAGGCTCGTGCTCTGCTTCGGCGGGAGCGGTGGAAATATCCTATAATCTCGTAATTTTTCCCCACTCGTTTGCATTTCCTGGAGCAGTTCGTGAGTCCCCCATGCTCATAATTAATTCAATTCTAATCACATCGCCCACGAGCCTTCCAATTTACTTGGAGCTGGTGCATCGCCTTATATGGACTACTGCTGTTACCCGTTGGAGAAATTCTCACGTTATGAATTTAATATTCAGGTCTGGTAGACTTTCACAAGTCAGTTTAGGTATTTTTCAGATTATGATCAGAGACATTGTAGAAATACCCAAGAAACGTTGGTTTAATTTATAGCTTGAAATACCTAAGACTTTTAAGGAAGCGGCTGGTTAAATCGTAAATGGTCGACCAATACATTACCGCACACTTAAGTCCGCGTACACCATACATAACGAGTATGGCGGTATATTAGCACACAATAAAGTTTATCTAAAAGAATCTCTCGGTAGCCGGTCTCCTAAAATGTCTATTTTCCGCGCCGGCAATGGAAATGTCGTCGGGTCTGGATAAACGGGTGCGCGGGCGCAGGCAGGCGGCGGCGGGGGTGTGGGAGGGGGAGTAGGGCCGTGGGGGGGAGCTCGTTCTAATGAGGCGCGCCCAGCCTTCGCGGCCGCTGCCCTCGCGCATGCACTGCACGCTATATGCTTAGGTATAGGTTTAAATACCTACAGAGCTTTCATGCAACTACTGGCTTTGATTAATTAAACGCTGTTTCTGTTCTTTTTTTTCAATTTGATCTCTAGTTAGATCGCTGGTATCAAACTCGATCTATAGGCAATGATGAATTTACATAGCTAATTAAAAATGTTTATCTGCTCTATGTAGGTATTTAATCAGACACAATTTTGATCCGATATTTGGAATAATTTTTGTTTCAACTAAATAAATCTTAGTAATGCATCATCACATCAGAAAATATATAGTAAACAAGGCCTATTTTAAACTAGTCTGTTACGCAACATGTCGTTTCGTTTTGAAATAAATGAAACATAAATCAAGAGATTAACACATATTTTGACTAAGTCAACTTTAATTTATTGACCTAGAAGACAAAGTATTTTTGTTAAATGATAAACAAGTTTCTAAAGACTCTTAACTTACATACATATGAATCCTTTTTTTTGTTAAATTACTCTTTTCATATTAGAATATTGTAAGTAAGTACTTATTAAAATATCTTATGTAATCATTTCTGAAATAAAAAAGTGTATATAATAAGATTTAAATAAGTGAATCTTCAATCACGTTCAGAATGTCGACGTTATGTTATTTTAAAGTAAATGAAAAGATTGTATGATGATCATCTTACATACACATACATATAATCACGCCTTTATCCCTAATGGGGTAGGCAGAGCGTAAACGACCTAAACATAGGTCGTTCCGCCACGTCTGACAAAGTTTTGAGGGTTATTTAAGATAGATTTGTAAGTATATTGCTGTACTCTTAACTTACATAAAAATAAAATGAAAGTATTTTCGATAAAGTTAATACACCAAAAAGCATTAAAGGCATTGAAAACGTATAACTTCTTTTGGAAACCCCGTAAAAAAGGAGTAGGTATGTGCGGTTTTTACCCCAACCAAAAACCCAATATTCTTTAGCATAATAAATATTAGCAAAGCACTTGGAGAGCCGGCACTTGCTTTTAAACGAATTGCACGCATAACAATAAAAGGGCTATACGTCTATAGGCCCATACTTAAGGCCCGTTCACACGTGCTAATGTGCGTTGGAACTCCACAACTCAACATTCTAGCTCCTTCATTTGTCGGGGCCAGCACGGAGAGGAAATATTTTCCCAAATCCATACAGCCTTAAGGACGCCATAAACCAGCCGTTTTCCCCACGCGAAAGTATGGAAGTGAGATTTATATCAGGGACTTCGGTCTCAAGCCCGGGCTTTGCTATGATGAATTGACACTTTTTCAGCGCCGCCTACAAATTTCAACTCCAATATACGCACCCTGAATGAACAATGAGAGGTTAGAGTTGCCCCGTTATGGCTTGGAAAAGTTTTAATGTCTCCAATGAGGTAAGGCCCCCATAAATATTTCCATTCGTGAGATTAGTGGCCGTTTCAGGAAGTTGCGTTAGAGGTGCTCTTAATTAAGTTTTACTGTTTAATGTGGGGGTAATTAAGGCTGGAAAAATTGTAGTCGAGATATAATTTTATAAAATATTTTCCTCGACGCTGGCCTTTTATTCTAGTGCACAAACAAGGCACACAAAGCGAGTATAGATTAAAAGTTACATAAGTCTAATTCAAATACGGTAAATGCCTTTTAAGTCGGCTTCGCGGCCATAAATTTTCTAGAACAAGCGGGGAAAAAATGTTCCATGACTTATGTACCGCAGTCCGTAAAAGGACACGAACAAGACTTTTCCCCATTCCTTAGGTCTTTAAAAATGGCGGCCGCGTTAGTTTTTAATTTTCCCTTCAGTGTACACAAGCGCACATGTAGTAACTGGCCGGCAGCAAAAAGTATAAACACATTATAAACATGAAGCGGGCGGCATGGCCTGCCGTCACGGAATCTCTGCCTGCATTTTTGCATACCAAATACAGCTATGATTTGTGGTCCCTTGCTTATCATGCTGCCTTAACTAGACTTGATTATTTATGGAACGTTAAGAATAGAAGAATTTGGCCAAAACGTAAAAAGAACGAAAAATAAATCAGATAGAACCCTTACATAAAATAAACGTAACTTTGAAACAAAAAATATGACAGTAACAAAATTTTATAATTAATGAAGTAGTATTAGTATCTAATAGAACAACAAACAATAAAACAACTCGACAATATGTTACTAAAAACAACGAACTCGATTTTCAAGGTATATGATGACTTCATTCCCTGGAGCTTTAGGCAAACGTCTAAATTATAATAATAAGCGGGCGTGAGTCGAACCGATGGATCTTAATAAAGTCATTATAAATATCTTGATTCCTCAACGTGAGTCCACGCCAAATGCCAAGTTACCAGTTTTACATAACATTATTAAGAGATGAATTTAAATTACGTGTTTTCATACTTATTGAGTTATTGATAGAGGCTTACCGCTCGAATGAAGCTAATAAAATATGATGATTCGATGAATCGAGCCATTGTCTCGCTAGGACGTCTCCTTGAATATGATTGTCAATATCTTAATGTTTATGATTGTAAACGAATGCAATGAACGTGTATTGCAATGCAATAAACAGTTTTTGCTCATTAGCTGTCTCCTTGTAGGTGTTAACGACGACAGATGTTATACAAAATAAAAAACAGTCAAAAGCAAACTCAATAAAGAAACAGTCGCAAATATGTTCGATAAACCTTCCGGCTTCGCAACTAAAAACAAACGTGAACATACCGACGAAACGAAATACACAAGAGGCCGTAACCGGTGATTTAAATGGCCACCGGCCAACAATAGTGGCCTCGTATGAATAAAACGTATACAAATTTAATCAAAGAGAAATCTATTAGTAAAATGAGAAGTACGGAAGGGAGCGCACCTATACATATTCAACGAGGTACTGCATCACGAGCGAGCCAATTTATGCGGCAAGCCCTGAGAGTATCGTACTTTTACCTCTACCATATGTAAAACTGGAGTATTTCTTTGCCCGATCAGATCGTCACCCAGTAAAAGACCTTTCTATTTATTCCTAGCCCGTTTGAAATCCACCAATGCGGAATTTGAAATTCTAACATTCGCTGGTTTGATTATTTCCTTCGGCAACATATCGGTAAGGAGTTTTAAGCTTTGGAAGCTCAATCAATTAGTAGGTTCAGTATTTATGGCGTACTAAAAGCAGGTATGTTTATGATCAGATATTTTTTTATTCATTTGTTATATTGTTGTTTATAATTATTTGAACGTTGATCTCATCAGAATCATTATATGTTGCCAATACCTTACTAATACCTCCTTATTCGTTACTGAGGCTATCTTCAAATCGCCACGTGTATGCAGCTTCTATTTTAATATAAAAACCTCGTTAGAGCTGGCCATCTTGTTTATTATATTTTTATCTTATAAGTTCTGCGATGCCTATATCTGTGTAGTCGTCGACTTCCTCCGCTATGCCAGTTCCGACACAAGTTTCCTTTAAAGTATTAATCAGGAGCCGTGTCGCGTTTTGCCTTTCCCTTTTTTACTTGCAAGCGCATCTGCCGTATGTGCATTAATATAAATTAAAATTTACGCTACATATAGGCGTCTGCATAAGTAATTTGGTATTTTATTGAAGATTAAGTTAGCACATATGTAGATGATATGTTTTTCGTAAAGGTGTTTAATATAAGAACAATCAAATTTGCGATCCAAAAATAATAGCCGCTTTCTATATGTGGGATGTCTCAAAATAAAAAAAATATATGTAAACAAAGTACTTGATAGAAAATCTTGGAAGTAGCACTTTGTTACGTCACTACTAAAGGCCTGAGGAGATGGTATCAGTTACAAAACGACTCTATCTAGTCACGCTGTTAAGTACAGTTAGTTCGTGTTCGTGGAAGCTAAACCCGGCTGAAATTTCCTATTTTGTTGTTGTTTTCTGTTTTCCACCCGTGTGTGCTTCGAGGCAATTTTCGATCACGTAGGTATTATAACAGTAGTCACTAAATTGCTCTATTGTAAAAGTAATTGGTCAGTTTATATAGTTTGATGGAATTCGATTGGTGGATTTATAGTTATAGGTTTTTGTGCCAGAGTTATTTGTCCATGTATATGGCCACCTTTTATGTAGTTATTGGTTCTAAATCAGTTATTAGCTTGCAGTTAGGTTAGTATATATACATAATAATATACCCATAATATTATTATATATAGTTAATAATAAAAATATACCCCGTATTTTTTTATTTATCTAATCTAAAAATAAGTAATACTTTGGAGGCATGTGCCCTCAGTATAGCTAAATAGGGTTGAAATTATGTCTCTCTAGTATAAATTTATAAACTAATTAATTAGTTACAACAGAAATACTGCCTTCTCCGTTTTTTTTATTTCAATACAATAATAAAATAAATTAAGTACCACATTTTTTTACGGTAGTATTATTTTTTAACATATAAATATTTTAAGTTTAATATTCATGAAAGTTTATTAAATTGTTTTATATTTACTTAACAAGCTGGAGGGCTTAAAGCAATGTAGAAAACTTTCAGGATTTCCTTATATAAACAGACACATTGTTATTTTCATGTACCATAATATTCACATACTTTTATGCTGGACTGGGAGTGAGAGAAGAACATAGAATGTGCCAGCTGCATTTCCTCCCGAGCATGCTGTAAAAACCAGCTAATGGATCCGAGGGTTTCAGTACATTGCAATTTAGACGATGGGCTGACGACATGTCACTACAGAAATATACGTACAAATCCATCTTAGGTGACGGTCAAGGATTTGTCGGACGTGACGGAGTGACTTTTGATTGAGTTGTGTGCGCTCTGTCTACCCCTTTAGAGATGGGTGCGTGTATTTATAATATTCACAAATTTATTGGCCAAAAGCATTAAACGTCCAATTTCCCAATCAACACCAAACCGCTTATAACCAGTTGAAACCGGGAGCAACCCGATAAATGCAGTATAATAGAAGCATAGACATATTTGAATATCTTGGCGCGCATCGGGGTATTGTTGTCCAGCCCGGTATCACCCAGTATGGACTTAATTAAACTGTGGAAAGATGTGGAGGAATTTAGATGGTGCCCGGAGTCCGGACCCAGGGGTTAGGGGATTATTATCCACGTTTGGAGGTGTTGGAAGCCGCAATTGGTGGTGCATTTCGATCAAGATTGTGGGGTTTATGTTATTTACCTAGAGGGTTGTTCTTATTTACATATTGTTTAAATATATCATGAGATGGAATTACTAGAGTCATATTTGTAATCAGCACTCAAGAGTGACAGCGAGTTTGAGTTCAGATCAGAAATGTCATTCAAGTACAAACTGGCCTGTCACACCCATACTTAATGCAGCTCTCATGTTTAAGATCGCTTCAAAAATACAAGCCATAGTCCGTTATCAAAACGTGCTTATAAAGATTGTTATTTATTTCCTTACACATTATTTAATATTTTTTTGGTCTCTGTATTTCAGGTCAAATCACACAACTAATTTAATACAAATTTAACGAACGAAGACGTTACCAATACAGGGTGTAACAGAAAGCACTCGAAAGGAAGTAAATCTGCCCATGAAACTGAACTATATTAGCGTTGATAATATAAGATATGAAGGACTGTAGGTATCAGGTATCGTTTGAACTTTGGCGATCCCTTGGGCATTAATTTGAACTCCAGCAAATACTGAATAGGTGCAAACCACACCTATCCCGTTAAACACCAACAGTCCAACACGCCTCGAAAATTGAATATGCAAACAATTGTGCGATCCTATACCATCCGAGCAATATTACTGGTGGCGTTTCTCACTAAGTCGACTATGAAATTCGGCTGCAGGGAAATCAAGATGGTAAACTTGTACAGTTGTACCTATTCATAGTGGTCACTGGGCACGCAGGGGGATAATAACTAAGTCCATTGCTAACTTTGAGAAATTTCTTGCTGGAGAGGCGGGTAATAGATGCAGTAGGGCAGTAAGTAAATTTGCTGGAGTCGGAATTGCGGTTTGGGATTATGTTGAGAAGTTTGGTGATATAACTCCAAGCAGAGCAAAAACAGATGACAAAAAAGATATAACTTCAAATATAGTTGAGAAAAAAATAATGCGAAGATCTTAGGGAGAGTGAACAAATCCAAAATTAAATTTAAAATCGCCAAAGCTTACAGACGATGAAAACATGAAAGAGAAGCTATTGAAAAAAGGCAAAAATAACCTGCATGAACTACATTCATTTCTGTAACAGTTTTTATTTTCTAACCTAAAAATGTTCACGGGTAACGGATGCGAAATCTCGTTTCTCATAGCTCGCTGACAGTTAACACGATTTTTCAAAAACATACATACAGCAACGTTAATGCTGGAAAAGTTGATTTAAAACTTTATATACAGCAACTCTCCTTTGATAGTTTGATTAATGGTAAAACAAACAAGTGAAAAAAGTAAAAAGACCTTGAAGAGATAAATAATTCAAAGATTAAATGAACCAGATACTAGGCGCGTCCTTTTATGCAATCAATTAAACACACACATAAATGTATAATCACCATTGCGGCTTCAATAGTAGGAGTCGCAATTAAAATAGTTTATTCTAGTCAGTGTAAAGCTAAGGCGCGTTTTTCCAACAGCAAACAACGAGAATTGAGTGGTTCAATTTATAAGGAAAAAGCTGAGGAGCTAATGAAAACTACTAACCAAATATACCTACGTAGAAAATGCGAAACCATAGCGTACCTATCAAATTTGGAGTAAATTTTTTAATGATTTTATTGATAGGTTTCACAAATTTGGATATTTATTGAGAATATTGAGTTACATGGAATTCGTATACTTTCATACATACATATAATCACCCCTTTATCCCTAATGTGGTAGACAGAGCGTAAAGTACCCAAGCAAATGTCGTCCTGTCACGTCTGACAAACAGTTTTGAGGTTTATTTAAGATTAACTTGTAGGTATATTGCTATAGTGATAGGTTGTTAGCCCATCGTCTAAATTGCAATATACTGAAACACTGGGATCCCTTAGCTGGTTTTTACAGCATGCCTGGGAAGAGATGCAGCTGGCACATTCTATGTTTTTCTCTTGCTCCCAGTCTAGCATGGAAGAAAGGTATTTTCATTAATTAAAATAATGAACATTTTTGTTATACCTACGCATTTATTTGAAGCCCTATATTATTTTACCAGTTAGTTACGAACTCGTAGCTTTTAAAATGATCAGTTATATCAACATATAGATATTTTATATTTTCTTTTTATACTTCAGTCATAACTAAATCTGCAGGTATTGAAAATTTTATTGGGATGAAATCCGCTCTACTCGTGCACTTACACCGCTTGGGAAGAGCCCGCGGAGTTTACTGCAGGGATATAAATTAAATGCTTACGTTTCGCTTGCCTTCTCTCCTAGTTTAATTAAGCGTTCTCCTTTGTCTGCATGTGCGTAAAGACATTCAACACGGTCTTCTGTTGTTCTGAGAGGACCACTTACAGGACTTTTGAGTAGGTGGTCATGGATATTATTATTGGGTACATACATACATACATATAATCACGCCTTTATCCCTAATGGGGTAGGCAGAGCATAAACGACCTAAACAAAGGTTGTTCCGCCACGTCTGACAATGTTTTGAGGGTTATTTAGATAGATCTGTAGGTATATTGCGGTATTATTGGTTGTTTCAGAAAATTCAAGTTTCATGTTTATTTTTTCAGCTGATCAACCTAAAATTGCTTTAAAGGATTTAAGTATGTGTTACGAATATTATGCACTGCCACTGTTTTGGACCATTCTCCTCCATCCTACTCCCGCAAATTTATGAAATAATTTTAAAATCGGTCCAGTAGATTTAATGTCTTTGTAACATATTTATAAAATATTCGGCAATTTACTTGTGAGTTTGATAGAGGTATACGTCGAAGTATGGACCTTATACGAGGATCTTCTTCAGGAGAGAAGAAAATAACACTTCGACATTCGACTTTTTGGTGAAAAGCGAAAAAAGAAACTTTATTATACAAGTGTAGAATTTGCTACTTACAACTGAAATACCCAGTATTTGATTCAAATCGTTTTATGTGACTGGAAACAGCACGTAGGCAAATCACGACCAATCCCGCTATTGTCAACAGCCATTTATATTGCTATTATTTTAGTGTTGCTACCTTATTTACTACCAGTTTGTACCCGCCCATAAATATCTAGACTGCACAATAGTCTAGAAAATTGTATTGGGAGATTGCATTGTACCGATTGGTGCAAAACAGTATAAGTCACAAATGTTGTGTCGTTATGGACACGCCATGCTTTTTCATAAATTGTAGCAACGTCATCCTCGTTGACAACTTTTTCATGTCCATTGCTGTTTTCTTTTGCAAACATTGTATGGTCGACTAAAATTACTAGATATGGATGTCCACCTCCTCGCACGTCACTAACTCTGATGAAACATAGACCCAGTTAGAATTTATTAACCTCTACATACTTTTTTGCGCCGACATGGAATGTTTGTATTGCGATACATAAATTGACTAACACAGTTTGCGTCAAACAAAAAACTGCAAACACGACGTTAATTTGTTCAGAAAAAAAATGTACACAGAGTATGGACATGTCCACGGGATTAAATTCACAAACATGTCGCACTCGATTAAATTTTTTCCGGAGAAAATTTGCAGCGTCGCCCATTCGTTGACGTTTATAATCTGCGAAATATATTTATGGGATTGGACCCTTTGAAACACCTACCTGTACTTTCATGCTTGACCACGTGGTTTGCTCTTTGATTTGTTAGGTTCTTTCAAAGCAACACTAAACTTCACTAAAAAACTTTATCACTGGCTATACACAAGCGGTCTACAAGCTCGCTATTTTAAAACTAAAAAACTCTAAGCCGTTATGTTTCTTTTGCAGGTACCCGAGAGTTTTTTACCCTTCGCGACTTTCTCTCGAACAATAGCTCAAAAAGCTTCATCGTTTTGTTCGTTCAGCACAAACCCCGACTTTCTCTTCTATTGAGTAATGAACCGTTGCGTCACTATACAAATAGACTCTATTTTGCCTAAAATATTTAAAAACTCAGTAGTTATGCACCATCGATCGAGCTATCCGATCGCTTGGACAATCGTGACTATACTGAAAAACGGTATTCTTTTATCCTGGAATCTCTTAACGAGGTTAGTTTAGGCAAACTTTTGTGATGTGATTTTTTTGTTCGATTTTACTCCGGTCCCATATGAGTTCGTTTGTTATATTACCCTTTCAATGTCGAGGATTCCATCTTCAGAAGGGTTGCGCTGTTCGCTCTTACACAAGCTGCGCAGGAGTGAGTGTGATGCAAACATTTTGTTAGTGTTTCTACAGTTAGAACTGAGAACACGTTTTGAAAATAATTTGAATACCCAAATGCAGATGGCTTCTTTTATCCAAGGAGCTTTGGGAACGCCGCCGAACTACAAGTTAATTAAGGTTTGCCCATCAATTAAATATTGGTTTAGATTGTTTCCATTTGCAAATTAAGCCGTGTTCTTGATTTATGTTTCAAATTGTGGTTCTGTTTATTAAGTAGTCCCATTATGTATATTACGCTAAATAGTTTCCTACTCAAAATTTATTTTGCAAATCAAATAGACATGTAAAGCAAGTTAGGATCTCTATAAATTCCTCAAATTTATTCAAAGCCTTCCATGTGGCGGGACAGTAAAAGCAACAATACGGCAGTAAGCAGACAAATTCAGTGCCTAGTAAGTCATAAACCCCATACAGATAAATCGATTCAGTCAAATCCCGAACATTCGTATCTGGGGCGATGCATTCGTTCAGCGAGCGGATTCACTGAGCGAAACACCAAAATTTATTGGGTTAGTAGTTGCCGTAGGTCGATAAAACACCACACCGACACCAGAACGGCGTAACTCTATAAATTTGAAAGAGAAAAATACGACCATGCACTGAAAGAAACAGAGCGAACTTTCCCGCGGTCCCACTCGAAGGTTGTATGACTGAAAAGAGAAATGCGCAGTGCAATTTTGTGATATCTTTTTCGCTCTTTCAATGGCGGAACGGCTAGGCGACATACGGACGTTATAGTGTTGAATTAGCATATTTATTGCTAGTTACACGACAAAATAAATTTATCTTAGCCCATTGGGCTTGAGCCATATTCGCCTTTTTTTGTTTGTCACACATATTCTCACTTCCGGCTGGATGCTAGTGTGGGTGTGGTTGGGAGAGAAATACTAGACGTTGATGCATTTTGCGCTCGTTATTTAGACTGCATTCTGCTTTATAATGCAAGGATTTATCCTCTCTATCCTAAACTTTATCTCGACTAAACTGCATTACAGCATTTCTGTGTTGTTCCTTGCGTAAAGTAAGGAACATTCTTAACTCTCGCCTTATTTATCTTACATACATTTAATCACGCCTTTATACCTAATGGGGTATGCAGAGCGTAAACGACCTAAACAAATGTCGTTCCGCCACGTCTGACAAAGATGTGAGGGTTATTTAAGATATATTTGTAGGTATATTGCTGTAGTGAAAGGTTGCCAGCCTATCGCCTAAAATGCAATATACTGAAAGTATCAGATCCCTTAGCTGGTTCTTACAGTATGCCCGGTAGGAAATGCAGCTGGCACATTCTATGTTTTTATTCGGTCCCAGTCCAGCATCAGCAGGATCCATGAGTCCTCTCTAACCTGAACTTTATCTCGACTAAAGTGCATTACAGCATTTCTGTGTTGTTCTTTGCGTAAAGTAGAAACACTTTAAACTCTCGCCTTAATATCTTACAAATCACGATTTTCAGTATAACTGCATTGTGCACAGTAATCTGCGGCGCGGTTGTTATTAATCTCAGCTATCAATCACAAAAATCCCTCTAAGTACTCAAAGGCAGACAAACACCGACTCTACTTCCTTCCCCTCAAGTTCAAATTACAATGGCAATAAACTTTATCGCAGCGCCGACTCGGGTTCATTTAGTTTTATTGGTAGTGGCCTTAATTTCTTTATTATTGAACTGAAGTGTCTTGAGTCGAGATTCGGTAGTTCCATTTAATTATGCGGTTACGTTTTATCGCTTTTGAAACGGTCATTTACAATTTGATTTAATTTACTCGCTTATGTTTCTTAGTTTATCGTCGACCGCAGCGTGTTACCTGAACTGACTGTACTCGTTGCAGAAACTCCTTACCTGTAAAGAGAAAATAAGCATTAAGAATTTAATTATAATTCGTCCGCGCGCAGCGGTTCGCGTTCGCTACAATCCATCATTATAAATAGGTAGCGCGAGCTCTACCTGCCCTCGGCACATAGCCGAGCGCGCACATACACACACTTCGTAAACGCCTCTGACAAAACCGGTCCGGAACGCCGCCGGCATACAAATGTATTCCCTCCAACACATTCTCCGTCTTTCATCGGCGCCAAAACATCACATAAATCCCCCTCGCTCGCTCTTCCGAGCCAACTTCACGACGGTGCGTGCTCAGACCAATCGGCGCGCGCCGAGCCATCGCCATATTGAAGCGTGTCGACGCTGCTGCCCTCTAGCTCAACTTATGCGTACGACGCAGCTCTATGTTTTCCACACTGTTTTTGTGCGTTTTCCTTGCTTTTCTATTGTAATTCTAGGTAAAATCAGTGGTTTAATTGGTGTTTTGCGTTTTATGTTACTTTGCGTATTGGTTTCATTCAAAATTGGAAGTAAATCTACAAAATTGGAGGGACGCCGCGCGCTGGTAACCCATAGCTAAGTTCAGTGCGTGTTTTGTTTTGTTTTTGGAATATTTTCAGGCGCATGCTTCAGTTTTTATCAGTTTTTGTTAGTTTTCATTTGAATTATCCATAGTACTGTGTGTTTATGAAGTTTTTCATAGCAATCAGTCAGATACATCTGTAATATTTACACACAAATTTCTTGTAGATAATTTGACCCTTTAAGTTATTATTATTAGACTAAAATAAAATTACTTGCATTGAAAATACTGATCAATTTATACTTATAAATTTTAAGTAGAAATATGATCAAATATTCAATCAATCTGCATCCAAATTTTACCATCAACAAATCAAATGGTAGAGTCAATTTACCACCAATTTTGTGTCCAAAACCTAACTTAATCTCAATAATTTACTTAGCCTTTCTTTTACTATTATTTTAGAATATCTATTGATAAAATTTTCTGCTGCAATAAAGATATTTATAATGTTTTATGGTGTACAATTAAAATCGATGCCGTCGGACAACAATATGTACTTATCTGTGCCGACGGAAAGCGCATGCGTGAAGATTTGCTGATTGGATTATGGACAATAAACAAGACTCATCTCGATAGTATTGCATTTATAGATTTATAAAATATTTTGTTCCAAGCTTTTGATACCATTTATTTTATACTATGGTTGTCATTTGAGTAGGAAAGGAGTAAAATTAAAACTATACATTCTAAAGTAGGACACACATTAAAATTAAGCAAATTAGGATTTTTGTTTGGACTCTTGAGTTATTTAACGTTTTATTTGTATACCAATAAGGACCATAATCTTATGGTTTCACTAGAGTCAAAATATTATTGTAGGTATTAATTGGATCATAAAAATATGATATAATATTTTTGCAATGAGAAGTATTTGATGCTATTTATTGAAAACAAGCAGAGCAAGAACAAAAAGTGTAAATTAAAAAAGCGCCACAGACAATAAAAACAATTTTATCCGCCGCGACGGCTGAATGTCTCTTGAATTCCGCTCAAGTCAAAGATGCAGATAAAACTTGGAACACTCGGTGCGATATTGTGAAAGTTGCGCTTTTGCGCTGAATGCCGCTGAATCCTAAATAGGGCAGTGATCTACGGCCGCATCTGCATAGAAAAAAGCGCGGAAAGCGCTGAAAATCAACCGGCTTTATTTTCAGCCAGTTTTATGCGTTGCAATGGATTAACCGGAGGCGAACTTTAGATTAGATACTGGGGTTTCTCTAATTTATTTTGCTATAAAAAACAATTAATTCTTAATCTCCTGTATACTCTAATATTGTATAGGTACCTGCTATCTGCAACTTCAACAAATTACATTAAGTATAGGTACTTCCCAGTGGAGATTTTAAGCGGCGGAGATAAATCAATCTCAGTAGATTTCAGTTGAGCAAATCAATCTCAGTAGATTGATTTGCTCAACTGAAAATCTCATCAAGAATACATAAATCTATAGTGTTAAAAAAAATGTGTAGACATGTTACATGAATTATTTCACTTTTCACAAACAAATCAGCTTTAAAATCCATTCTCATTCACTTGACATTGCCAAATTTTATCTCCGCCGCTTAAAATCTCGAACTTGCGTTTTAAGAATAACAGTCCGCTAACTATTTACCTACTGCGTTGCTTGCATTGCACAGATAAAGTACGTTGCCAAGTCTCCGTGCAAAAGAACGAATGGAAAAGGAAGATTTAGAGTGCAAATTTTGGAAGTAAGCCGGGGAGCTGTGGCTTACATTAATCACTAGTGAAAAATTGGAGTTCCGGAGTGGACGTCTCTTATAGTATTGAAATCTAGCTGGTATGGCTATGTGGTAGTTGGAGAAATATAAAAGATATTAGTATTAAAGACAACTGGGAATATTTCAATCAACTTTGAAAAGAGTTGTACTAAAATCAATTTTAGAGATTCTAATTTAGAGCTAGCACAGTTTTTAGTTAAGAGTATTTATCATTTTTATTTTAATAAAAACATATTTATTATACGAAAAAAAAACACATATTTACTAATATAATAAAAAATATGGTTTGTAAATTAGCCGGGCCCTAACAATGTAATTTAAACAAACGGTCCGGAGCTAAGCCTACTTAAACAAATTTACAACGATCGTACCTCTTGAAGGTGACCCAAATTACCATGAAAAAAGTTTAGCAGCCCTTTATTTCAGGACAAACAGAGGCTGTTGGTGGGAATCCCGTGTAATCCTGCCCACTTATCACGCGTGCAAAATGCAAATAGGACGGACCCGTGGTACCCCTGCGAGTGGAACGTTCTAGAATCACCTATAGCTGATTCTGTACGGCAGAAATTGTCAAAGTTCACTAAGTACGGATAAGCGAGAAGGTAGGCTTGAGCTAAATAATGTGGAAGTGTTTGTGGATCTTAAAACTCAAATTTGAACCCTATTAGTATTCTTTGATTTCTTATGAAATCTTCAAGTATTGCAACAATTTAATAGAGATTATAATGCGCAAGATTTAAAAGTTCTTTTAATTGAAAAGAACAGCGCTTTTATAATGAGCTTTGTAGGCCATTAAATACCTGAGAGTAAGACATATTTCACAGAGTTAAGCAAACATTGTTGCCTAGGCAAGTAGAATTACTGAAAGCGCCATACTTTTTTACTGAACTCCTAGCGATTAAGCGGCAAAAGTGGCTTATAATTTACTATTCCATTACTATTTATAAACCCATGATATTTTCCTTCTATTTCCTATAAAAGAGATTACCCACCTATCCGGTTATGATAAAAAACCTTCCATTATTCTGGCAGTTAACTAAGCATGGCGTGCGTAAACGAAGTTAGCACTTTTCAATGCTCTCCGCGTTATTGATTAAGTTCTAGGAAAAACTTGGCACGCTTGCAGCCAACCGCACACGTATATATGTTGACGACTGCGTAGTTTTGTTGTGCACTTGAAAAGACGGACGTTCTTCCACCATGTTGTTTTATATTTTGGATCGTAAAATAAATCTAGGTACTGGTTTATATTTTTCTGTTTCAATACAGTTTTTTTTTTTAAAACGAAGATATTTTTAACTTTTCTATGAACGCATATTTTAGGTAAGGTTAGTCTTAAAGTGGATTCTACACTGTATTTAAAAAAGGCTTGGTATATATTTTCTCAAATCTGAAACTCTTTACTGCATCTGTCAATTTAGTAAGAATATATTTTCTTCAACCTAGGCTTTCTGACTCTCCATTGATTTCTAAAGCAATAGCTTCTTCCAAGTAATCGTGTAGCGATTCATATTATTTTACTACTTTATTACCGCAATCCTGTATGTGTACTAAAAATAATTGTGTGTTGCCCCACCAATCCCATCAATCCTACCATTTTCCGATAAGAGTTGTCACGAAACTTTCTAAAGTAGCGACATAAATTATGAAAGTACTTGGTACGTTTGCACGGGACGGTTAGCGTTTTGGTAGGAAAAACTATAGTTATTTGTTTTTGTAATGAAATCGATTAGAAAAGTGGTTGGAATACTTACGGTTTGAAAATTCTTTGAACAGTCTAGATATTTTTTTTTGTTGGTAATGTTAATTGGGTAGATATAAATAATATTCTATAGGTAGTACTTTTCCAGGCTTAAATATAAAGGAATACATCCTTTTTTTTTGTGCAGACGAAGAAAAATACACACAATAAATTGTAGGTTTCAGGGATTATGTCCAATTGTAGAATTCTTCAAATTTTGCTATGCAACCACCATAGGTCCAAGTTTCTGTAAGTTATTCTAAGTGATAAGTCATAGCTTCTAACTGTCATTGTACACAAAATAAAATCACCCGAATGTTCCCATTGTATCACAAGGAAACATAGACTTAATACTAAAGAAAACACTATTAAACCACGATTACGTTCTAAGCCTTGACGGTATAACCCGCATTAATTTGGGAGTACGGACTAATCTTCGACCATTTACCGACGGTATGGTATACCGAATCCCGCAGCTTAACGCCTGTTTGTTACCCTTAATACGCTTTTAACACCTGAGTTTGGAGTTATGCAACCTGTGAATGAGATAATGGAGGTTTTTGAGCGTACTGCCGAGTGAAATGTAGGGTTAGGTTGAAAAAACATCAGGTCTGCTCTAGACGGTCAATGTCATCAAGTATCGTCTAAGTATCTAAGTAATGTCATCTGTTAATTGTTCCATTTATAATGTCTTATCTGTGAAACAAAGTAATTAATCATTGCTTGGCAATCACTCTTTAGAAACTCATCAATCCGCCTGCACCAAATTATTACTTACCTACGTGATATATTTTTTTCTATTTGTTTGTGCGTGTGTGTATGTGTATATTTGTAACGATTAAACACAAAAACTACTGGACCGATTTCAAATTGCTACTGGAAAACTTATTTAGCAGCGGTTGACACCGCTGATAGAAAGCTAGTCATCACTACATAGTATAAAACAAAGTAGCTTTTTCTGTCCCTATATCCCTCCCTATGTATGCATAAATCTTTAAAACTACGCAACGGATTTTGACGCGGTTTATTTTAATGGATAGAGTGATTCAAGAGCAAGGTTTATATGTATAATACATGCATAATATTGTAGAGAAACAGTGATAAATTCCGTGCGAAGCCGGGGCGGGTCGCTAGTTATTTATAAATGCCAAGTTAACCATAAAAGCTTACGCTCAAAGTATCAGTGACATCAACATCAACATCTCTAGAAATAATTTTAAACTGTAGGTAGTATAATTTTGTGGTTATTATTTCAAGAAACTATTTTATCAACTATCTTACCAACCCAACAATGTAGTGAATGCATGACAATCATCACTGACCGTCTAGTCAACGGCGAGCAATACATTGGAGTAAAATCCAACGTACTCTAGTATAGCGTGTGTAGAGTTGACGAAAGATTGATGGTATAGTTTGTTATTATTGGATCTCCCGGGTTTAATGTAGAATAAAATATGAGCTAGATGAAACCATGCGTACGTAGATTTGAGTTAGATTTAGTTTTCATAGATGCGTCCTTGGGAGAAAATTTATTATTGAAGTGCCACATTCTGTTTAAATATTTTTGACATTTTAAAAGCTTTTTATATTAATACTTATACTTTAATACCAGAAAGCCCTCATCAATGTTTATTTTATAATATATTTTTATCAATGTAAATATGTCATACTATGACGTTTGAAATATTACCTACCTTCTAAGCATGTAGGTATTATCTTTTCTATTTATTTACTCCGTTTTGTATTAGGTACATAAATAACAAATCGAGTTACTTGTTAAATCAAATGAATAAATGCAAGCAGTTAGAAAACCATACAGGTCTATTTAGCTCCAGCCAGTTCATATCAGATGTACATAACTTATAACCTTCCATGCTGACCGGGGAGCGAGAGAAAAACATAGAATGTGCCAGCTGCATTTCCTCCCGGGCATGCTGTAAAATCCAGCTAAGGGATCCGAGGGTTTCAGTATTTTGTAATTTAGGCGATGGGCTGACAACCTGTCACTACAGCAATATACCTAGAATTCTATCTTAAATAACCCTCAAAACTTTGTCAGACGTGGCGGGACGACCTTCGTTTAGGTCGTTTACGCTCTGCCTACCCCATTAGGGATAAAGGCGTGATTGTATGTATGTATGTATGTATGCATAACTTATAACTCAGTTGAATACCTAACAGATTGTACAAACACATTATAGGTATGTCAGCAAGATACAAAGCAGAGATAAGAGTATATCGCTCACTGTATGCAGGAAGCAACAAATTGTAGAGTGTATTGCAGTTATACTTTTGAAAAATAAGTTATACTGAATTAAAAAAGATAACATGGCATGTTGTATTAAATAAAACGGCATTAATTTACTAAAAAAAGAGAAAAAAATATATAATAATTATTATGTCCATTATATTATCTTGTAAATTAGGTAAATCCTCTTTAAAATTAAGTACAATAAAGTCCTGCTATTTTATATTAGGGATTTATTACCTAAAGATTGATTGATGTTTCTTCATACATACGGAAATCTCTATTTAACAGTATTCAGTATTAGCCATAAATCACTATGTAGTTATAACTTTGTTCCACTACGTTTAAACGGTAATGGAAGTAAAACTCAGGAAACTTTGTTGTTGCGTTTTAATGAGAACAGGGCGTGAGATACACACAAAGATATGACAAACATGTGTGGACATATCTCTCACTTGAGTAATTAATGACTAATGAGATAATTGCATAACGAGCTTTGATTCTAATGGCAGCCTGCTTATATTTAATTTATATAGTTTGTGTTGTGTATTATCGGTTTCTTCCATGCTGGACTGGGAGAGATAGAAAAACATAGAATGTTCCAGCTGCCCTTCCTCCCGGGCATGCTGTAGAAGACAGCAAAAGGGACTCGAGGGTTACAGTGTATTGTAATTTAGGCAATGGGCTGACAACCTGTCACTACACATTAGCAATACACAATACAATCTAAAATTGCCCTAAATTTTTGTCAGACGCGGCAAAAGCGTCTTTTACGAGGCGTTTAACGCTCTGCCTACCCCGTAAGGGATAAAGGCGTGATTTTATGTATGTATGTATGTATGTATTATCGGTAAAACATAGTTGTAGGTATACCTCATCCAACTGCAAACATAACATGATGGAATAATTAGATGGAAGTAAACATTTTGCCCAAAAGACAGGATTATCAGTTTGGTCGTTGTTGCACCAGTACAATATTCAAATCAGTAAGTGTTTATTATTATGACTGCTTTCAATTATGATCAATAAATCAGCTTTATCTGTTAATATTCGTAGGTAGCAAATGTCAATAAACTGACCATTCATCATCGCGTTTGCCGCAGGTACATAGGCACGACTGACATTACAGACTTATCACTGCGGGGATTATGAAAATAATACATAATAGCGCCGATAAATTATTGTAAACGGAACTGTTTTATGGGAACAAAGTCATTATCTGATAATAACAAATTGTTTAAAGGGCCCTATGTACACTACGAAAATGAACGCGGTGTACCTACTTATGCAGAAACACGCCAGCACACAAATCTACTTAAGCACGCGGGATGTAACCGTATTTACAATATTTCTATTACGATAAATTACCCAGCTAAATTTGGTCGGTTTAGCCAGGTGAATATCTGCATATTTATGAAACCGCGGAAGCCTCCTTAAGGGGGGCGCATCGCGTTTAAAAACGACGGAAAATGCTCGCTTTTTCTTCGGTAAGTTTTAACAAGATCCTCCTTATTTATATTGAGCAGGGGAGTTGGAGATTTATAGCGGGGAAGCGTGACGGATCGGAGGAGTTACCGAACGATACGTTTTTGGTTGAATTTAAATTGCCTTTTACATGCCCTACCCAAGATCTGCTCATATAAATAGGAATACATTTTGCGAATTCTTTATTCCACTGCGCTTACAACTTTGAGTCACTTAACAATTCTTTATTTGAATTACCTGTATCTATTAGCTTTGATCATAGACATTCATTAATTATCATGCTGGACTGGGAGCGAGAGAAAAACATACAATGTGCCAGATGCATTTGCTCCCGGGCATGCTGTAAAAATCAGCTAAAGGACCCGAGGGTTTTAGTATATTGCAATTTAGGCGATGGGCTGAAAACTAATGGGCTGAATAAAGGCGTGACTATATGTATGTATGTATTATGAAACCCTCGAATCCCTTAGCTGGTTTTTACAGCATGCTCGGGAGGATATGCAGCTGGCACATTCTATGTGTTTCTCTCGCTCCCAGGCCAGCATGGAAAAAAATAAATTATTATTGCCAATAAACAATATTAATTAATACTATCAGTATCAACAGTCCCCGGTGTTTATACACTTTGAATATAAACGCAAAACGCTGATCTTTGACCTAAGAGATGTCTATTACAGTAGTAAATATAATATGTATATATAATAGGTATAATGCCTACTGCCTAACAGCCGCCGTGAGGCATATCATGTTGCAAAATTACATGCAATTTCTCATAAAATTAAGTTATTAATTTGTTCGTAATCAACTAACCTTGCCGCAGTCATAGAGAAATATGGTATAATTACATATCTTACAAGTTTACTAACCTGATTTGTTACTTAGTTCAAGTTAAAATTAGTATTATGAAAATTGGTTAAATGTGAGTCATGTTTCAAATTGTTGGCCATCTGGCCTAAGGCTGATATCTAATGAATAATGTGTTTTATAAAACCTATAGGGATAAATTGTCAATAGGTATCAGATTAGTGTTAAGATTATTAAACTATTCCATTCTAGATTATTTGTTATAATCATAAGTACCTATTATACTATTAGATGCTACTATGTATCTTTTTAATATTTTTTTTATGAATCTTAAAAACTTTCATTATTATTTTTCATAGTTTTCTGAATAGATTGAAATCTCCTTTACTTTCATGCTGGACTGGGAGTGAGAAAAAATCATAGAACGTGCCAGCTGCATTCCTTCCCGGGCAAATGTAAAAACACGGTTTCAGTATATTGCAACTTAGGCGATGGGCTTACAACCTGTCACTACAGCAATATACGCACAAATCTATTTTAAATAATCCTCAAAACTTTGACAAATTTTGTTTAGGTCGTTTACGCTCTGCCTACCTTATTAGTCATTAGGGATAAAGGCTTATTTGTATGTATATATGTAAGTTGCCCGATGGTGTAGTGGATAGGGCCGCTGCCTCCTGAGCGGGGGGCCGTGGTTCGAATCCCACCACGTACCAATGTGTTTTTCGGTTTTCGAATTTCATATGTACGTTTATTCGGCGCTTTTTCCGTGCTTCGGAAGGCACGTTAAGCCGTTGGTCCCGGTTAATATCGTTTAATACTGTAGATATTAGTCGTTAAGCCATGACAGAGGCCAGTGCTAAGCATTGGCGGCTTGAAAACTCTGACCTGATCTAGGATTGGGTCTGGTTTCCCTAATGGGTTGCAGAGGTCAGATGGCAGTCGCTCTGTGTAAAAACCAGTACCCTCGTTCAATCACCTAGATTAGGTAGCCGACCCCGTGAGATACGGGATAAGGCTAGGGAGATGATGATATGTAAGTTGAAATCTCTTTCAGTTCAAAATATCTCTTTGAGCAACAAATTCACAAAAATTTTTTTTTGCTTATCGCACAAGTTGACTCTGTGCCCTAGGACAACTTTATTGTACCTCTACGTGTCCTCTTCACTACATAGTATACAACAAAGTCGCTTTCTCTGTCCCTATATCCCTATGTATGCATAAATCTTTAAAACTACGCAACGGATTTTGATGCAGTTTCTTTTAATGGATAGAGTGATTCAAGAGGAAGGTTTAAATGTATAATACATGCATAATATAGTAGAGAAACACTGATAATTTCCGTGCGAAGCTGGGGCGGGTCATAATTATATAAGTCATAATATAAAAGGTCAATACACTTTCCCAACAAATTAGAACCCAAAAAGGAAGTCTCACAGAAATTCACGTGACAACTAGTAACTAGCAATAAATAACTTTATGTTGATTCGACGCCTACGTGATAATGACACCTAATTTAAAATCATGGGATCAATTATTGGCAGTCATTGTGCTCGATTCTAGATTCCACCGGCTAAAACTAAAATTAAAATCTATCTGACACTTAACACTACATAGTATAAAACAAAGTCGTTTTCTCTGTTCCTATATCCTTATGTATGCTAAGATCTTTAAAACTACGCAACGGATTTTGATGCGGTTTCTTTTAATGAATAGAGTGATTCAAGAGGAAGGTTTATATGTATAATACATGCATAATATAGTAGAGAAACACTTATGATTTCCGTGCGCAGCCGCGGCGGGTCGCTAGTTAAATAATAAAATTGAAAAAGGACAGGCAATTTATACTCCATGGTTTTACATTTTGTCCGCTAGATTGAGACGCACTTTTGCACGTTTCATCAGTATTTCTGCCAATTTTATCCGCTATAACATATGACGGCGGATAAAAAGGACAGATAACGCATTAAACTACTGGAGAGGATAGATCTCATGTCCTTCTCCAACGTTTTTCCAAAAAGATTTTAATTTTAGTATTAGCCGGCAAATCTAGAATCGAGACCATTCTATTCAGTACAGTAAAATCAATGTCAATTTGATAATTACATCTTCTAATATAAATTAAAAATGCACAATAAGACTAACAAATAAAACATATACTTAACGTGATTTGTCTTTCCATATTTTCATCACATCACCGAGTGACTTTCAAAAATTGGTGTCCTGGATATGTTTGGGACTAGCATGACACTACATATTTAGTATAATAAGTCATATTGTAACTAGTTTTATAGGTTGGCGTGAGTATTTTGAGTGTGCAAGGTTTATTAACTCTAACTAAATAATATAATATCTAGAAACGTTTGAATACTACACTGAATATAGACTAAGTACCTACCTTTATTACTCGTCTTCTTCTTACTGGTCTTCATCTTAGCGAGTGGATTCTCGAGTCAAACGACCCGATGAACCCTGGTGTCAGAGTTTTCAAACCGCCTAGTGCACAGCTATTAGGTCTCTGACATGGTTTGAGTAACGACAACTATCAAAGACAGCGACTGGGACCGACAGCTTAACGTGCCCTTCGAAGCACGGAATCATTTATTCTTTTCAGACGATCAGGTGATTCAGCCTGCATTGTCCTAATCAAACTTGGGAAAATCTCACAAACATAAACTCTATCCACCCCCCTGGCGACTGAACCCAGGACAACCAAATCGTAAGCCCATGGCTCTGACCACTAAGCCACCGAGGCAGAAATGTAAGTACTTTAAACACAATATACTTATAGTTAATAAGTACATTGTTTTATTTTTCACATTACTGATTCTACTACCTACATTAATAACTTTATTTTCAAAATTGGGCCCCTAAAACATATACAAACTTTTTAATAATAGAATGAGGTCTCTTCAATAACTAGGTAATGTTGTTTCCTATCAAACCAGACGTAGTTAAGACCTTTATCTACATGACAATTCATAAAGTTTTAATTAAGTTAATAAAATATTTAGCAAACACAGAAATACATACTTATATCATAAATCACTAACCTTTAACCTTTGAGCAGATTTTTGCTCATAAAATTACATCATTTATGTATATACTTCCCGAATAGGTAAACATTACCAAAAAGTTAATAACCTCAATTTAATTTGATAAATAAATTTTATCAGATCAGACTTTATTCATATAAAAATTTATTGTACATATTTGAAGTTATATTATATAGGTACTATTTATTATACTATGGTTATAGGTAGTAGTGGTGTCTACACATCTTATCATACCTACTCTTTGACCTCTCTTTAACTTTATCTGATTTGCACCAAGACCAGCCTCGGCTGACCAGTCGCTCTCTCCTCGTTTGCTTTAAAACTAAAGTTTTGTTTGAGAAATCTTATGTTGTGAGGGTCAAGTTTAAGTGGTTATTGTGTTAGGCAGCTGTGTGACAGATTTCTTGCTTTGTCGCTATAATCAGTGTCTGAATTTGTATTGACAACAGGAGTAATTGCTATGATTTGTAGTTAACGCACTTTAGTCACATTACACTACACTATTAAATACAACAATATTGGATACAAAACATCTTCTATATCATCTCCCCAGCCTACAAACGCAAAGCAGAGCTGCAAAGAAAAAGCTGTTTATGGCCCGCAAAACACGTTGGTATCGATAACTCAACGTTAAAAAAACGAACTATACATACAATTATAACTCCTGTTTGCATTTCTGACATATATTTTTAAGCTTTTATGTAGTTTATAACCGTATTTAGGAGATACAAAAAAACGTTATTAAACCCTAGGTAACTAATAAACAAACGAATTATTAAAGTTTAGTCAACAATTAGTTTTTGCACAAAGAAAATCTCTAATTAAACCACGCCAGCAGATAACTAATTATGAAAGTAACTAACTGAAAACTTAAACTTTTGCACTATGTATAGAACAGGAAAAACTTTTTGTTCCTTTCCAAGGGAATTCTCTTTTTGTCTAGATAAGAAAATAGAAAAATGGAAATAAGCAATGAACAATATGTACCTAAATAAACAGGCCTTGACTAGGTAGGTATATTTAAAAGATAAACCTAGGCTACTAATTAAACCGAACGACTTACACCAAGGAGGTCGAAATGTGAAAAAAGAAAATGGCCGGCACGTAAATGACTCTCCTCATCTTATCATCATCTCCCTAGCCTTATCCCGTATCTCACGGGGCGGTTACCTCATCTAGGTGACTGAACGAGGGTACTGGTTTTTACACAGAGCGTTTCCTATCTGACTTCCGAATCCCAGAAGGGAAACCAGAGCCAATCCTAGAAAAGATCAGAGTTTTCAAGTCGCCAATGCTTAGCACTGGCCTGTGACATGGCTGAACGACTAATATCTACGATTTTAAACTACCTATATTAACCGGGACCAACGGCTTAACGTGCCTTGCAAAGCACGGAAAAAGTGCCAAATAAACGTATATATGAAATTCGAAAACCGAAAAACACATTGGTACGTGGTGGGATTCGAACCACGACCTCCCGCTCTGAGCCTTATCCACTACACCATCGGGCTCTCTCCATCTCTCTCATCAATAAGTGGATGACCCTCTCATACAAAATTATTTGAGCACGGTTGACACCATTTACGATTATTTTAAGAGTTAGCAATTTTTCAAAATTTGCTTCAAACGTAATGAATCTAGTTACTTTAGTTTAGTGCTAACCCACTCAACAGAAGAAGAATTGCTAACAATAAAACTAAGAAAATAAACATTGAAGAAAGAAGTTAAGGGGAAGACATCCGAAAAACTTAGCCAAGTTAATGAGCAGTTCGTAAATAGTTCCATGCATAATTTATCAGGATGCAGCTTGCAGTTTTTTGGCCAAGTTGCAGTCTTTAGGGATTCTAGTTAAGCAGTTTTTTAACTACTTTACTATTATTTGATTATATTTATGATATAAGTAGGACAACAATATCACTACATAGTATAAAATAAAGTTACTTTCTCTGTCCCTATATCCCTATGTATGCATAAATCTTTAAAACTACGCAACAGATTTTGATGCGGTTTCTTTTAATGGATAGAGTGATTCAAGAGGAAGG
This sequence comes from Scrobipalpa costella, assembly GCA_949820665.1. Taxonomy (NCBI): domain Eukaryota; kingdom Metazoa; phylum Arthropoda; class Insecta; order Lepidoptera; family Gelechiidae; genus Scrobipalpa; species Scrobipalpa costella. The sequence goes on along the minus strand of OX463296.1, from coordinate 16,704,577 downwards.
TTTATATGTAAGACATGCATAATATAGTAGAGAAACATTGATGATTTGTGTGCGAAGCCGGGGCGGGTTGCTAGTAATATTATAATTATAATACGGGGTGTAAGGGGCAGCGTCCCGTAAACTGATAGGGGTCGCTCAGTCAACGGAACTGACCAACTATATTTTTTTTCAAGAAGAAAAAAAAGAAAAGATTTTCCATCCAAATTGTTCGACCGAGGTGGTCATTTTGTATGGGAAGTTCAATTATTTTTTTCGTTTTCTGAAAGAAATTTCTGGTGACTGTTTCGTTGACTGAGCAACCCCTATTAGTTTGCGGGACGCTGTCCCTTACACCCGGCATACCTACATGAAATCAGTTTGATTAGGACTCAAGAAACATGATAATATGCACTTTTACTTTTACTTTACCAATATTTAATTTAAAAATATGCATCGAATATTTTACTTTGACTTCACAAATGTATTTCTTTTTTAACAATGCCCAAAATACTTGTCTTTAATCCAAAATGAATAAATTAACTACTTTTTGTAAAGATAAAGTAAATACAGAGTTATTTTTAAACATGAGTTAAAATATGCTATCAGCAAGCCAAAACAAGACACAATAAAGCATCTATTTTACACATACGATATAAATTGAATCCAACTTACAAGACGCGTATTTTATTTTCAAATTGCACACAAAACACGTGTCACTTAGGCCGATATGCGTAAACGGCGGTATGAATTATGTAGAGATTCCCGGCGTGCTGCAGAAACAATACGTACACGCACTTACACAGGCATCCAGACAGTTGGAAACACAGGTATTTTAGCGAAAATTGTCTTTACATCTGCAGACATTCTGGCCGGAACAAAGAAAAAAAATCAAGAGAAAAGTTAATCAAGGCGATTTAAATTTAACGTAAAAGTAGCCGCTGATTTATCTAGTAAATCGATATTTTGCTGATAAAGCAACTTGATATCAAGACCAGTAGCATTATCATGCCAAAATAGCCTCAAAGCACTAGCAAATCAAAATCATACCATACTACGGGAACAACATAATTTTGATAAGTTGCAAATAGAAAATGACTCAACACTTTGTGGGCGTAGCGCTTACAGGCTGCAGACATGTACAAATTACAAATTGCCTTATTCCAAATTTGAACACATTTCACAGGCCGTTAGAAACTCCGTTCGAAATTTGAATTTTAATAAAACATAACATGTTCCTGTATTCATACGTCACATCAATGCTTGTTTCCATTGCGCTCGCAATTTACGTCCCTCCAGAGAGACGAAGAGTAATGTCGGTGGAGGGATAAAAAAAAAGAAAAAGCAACGAACGGTCGACAAGTTCAGCCAATTATAACTGACAAGCCGAGCAGCCGCCGCCCTCTCAATTTCAAGCCAGCCTTCAGTACTTGGCCACATGTTTTAAGTCGTTTCAAATTAGCACACTAACGAAATTGGAGGTTATAAATGTTTCATTACCTATTTACCGGTTAAACGAATGTAGGTCTCCATTAATAAATGTTACATGCTACCATAAACAGTTTCTTAGTCCATTAATTTATAATTACATATTTTACCAAAGAACCGGTACGTACATAAAAAAAGCATCTAAAATACGAACCGACATTCCTCGTTCGAAATACAAATACGTCTTCAAATAAATCTGCTTATCAAAAATACTTAATCAGCGAAACGAAATTAAATTCCATATTTAAAATTTCAAATTCTATTACCTGCCTGCCTTCATTACGGGTACGTTCGAAATTTAAAAAGTGGCGGGGAATGAATCATGGCGTGCGATCCTCATGAAATATTACACCAGAGCTGGCACCATAAAGCAAAGGCTGGCATGCCCGATACATAGATAGCGACACTGCGAGCCGACAGACGAAGAACTGGCTGCGAGACCATGCATAGGGTGTTGGCAAACGAGCAAGGCATTATTGCATTTGAGAAACGATTATTTGGAAATCTTAATGTGAGCTTCAGACTCTAATAACATAAAGAACTTAATACGCTTACAATTTTACTTAACTCCATCAATAAATTAGTGTGGATTAACCAGCTTTCATGAATGAATAGAATGAATAGAACGAAAAGAACAAAATGAATAGAAAATTAGCCGTTGATTTTATGTCAAGTAGATTTTTTTATTTTATTTAGTAAGATTATAGGTAGTACCTATAGGAGTAACTTTAAATTAATTTACTAACAACTTGGTCTTAATAATAGAATCGACACGTCAATTTAAACGATTTGAACGTAAATAAATAGGTACATTCAAACTCTAAATATAGTTCTTTGAACGTTTAGCTCATAGATCTTTAAACCCATGTTCTTGTCTGTCAAACAAGACGGTATCATTCAGTTTGACATTAAATTCGCGCAAGTAATTGACTGCGCTGCAGTTTAAACATTATTACAAGTAATCTCTAACGTCAATGCAGGCACTAATCAAGTCCCAATTAACTCGATAAAATAAATCGAGACTTTAAAGTTTAAAATCGTGTTTAAAACGGAGCCACCTGTGTGCGACTCCCACATATTTTACTCACCAACACAACGACGTAATGAAGCAATTATATATCGATATTTTTATGCATAAAATACTTGGCGGATATCTGGCCGGGCGAGAACGTTCGGAAATAAAACAAAGAGTGAGGTTATTGTTGGCGCGGGTAGGTGTGTGTCGGTTATCGAGCCTTTTAACCCGACGTGCGACGCCAGAGACATCGACACGATTTATCGCCTCACTAGCCCACTACTCATTCGTATTTCCCCAACGGAATAAATTTCAAATAAACAACCGAAATGATTGAATACGAAATCGATATTTTTGTTCCTTAATTTTTTTCTTTATTACCTATACATCTCGCTTGTTAGCCGAACAAAAAGATTGTAATGGATGTTGTCTCGTTATTAACGTTTTTGTTATTGGTTTAACGCCTCAGATATGCGGACGTCGGTGAGGATAAGCAGATACCTCAGTGTATAATTACTTGGGCCGTTCTTGTCGCTCGTGCGGCGTGCGGGATAGGTGCGATAAGGATGGCGTGGTGTCGCGGATGGAGACATTCCGAGTGGTTTATGCGCGACTTGAAGACATGATGTCGTGTGGAAAGATCGCAAGAGTCCATCATCGCGTATCGCAACATTTTCTGAATAAAACCGCAGCTGTTTTGAATTTATTATCGGAAACGGGCTCCGCGTCATGTGAAGGGTTTAGGAATTTTGAGTTGAAGACGCTCTACGGTTTCTGTGGGCCCGTATCTCAGCGATGTAGACACGAGAAAAAAACGTTTTTTTTGTGTGAAATAAAATCGTGTGGTGTGTGCGTTTCGTTGGTTTCTTGGCCGAGTTTGTTCAACTCGCTAGACTTGAGTTAACTCGTTCGCCGCGATTTATGTCGCCAACTTTAGCTCGCAGTTCCTTGTGACACCGACTTCCCCTTTGTCCGATGTGCAATTGTTTCTTTAATTTTTCAACAAAGTAGTCGCGAGATAATTTTGAAACTTTTTCCTTTTTAATTTTTAATGTTGCTTCTTTGATGGTAAAGTATGAATAGAGGATTTAACTAAGTGTAAATGTAAAGGTTGTAAAAGTTAGGCAATTCTGTTTTATCCTGCAAACCTACAGTACAAAATAAATGAAAATTGTAGTATTTACTTTCAGGCTCTACAATTTTAAGAATCTTATTTTTTATCTCATCTCTATCGAATTACAAGCACATGGATTCATATCACACATCCCATAAAATACATGTGATGTTGCAAATAGGTACTACCAGTAACTGCATTTAAGCAGCTTAGTTTATGTCGGAGTGTCTGTGTGTTGGACACCGGTGTCGGGATGTCAGCAGTGTCAGCATGTTGGGCTGACAATTAGCAACGCGACTGCGGGCAGTTCGTGCTACACGACCTAACCCAACGAGTACTTAGCAGATAGTAGGAACTAGTTATATATGTACTTATATTACCTAAGAGTTGCTAGATTTGGTGAGGTTAAGAACAATCTAAAGACAACTTACTTCTGTTTTTCTTAGAAATAAAAGCAACATTACATATCGATTAAGTATACGCATTTTTGACCGATTATGTTTTAGCTCTTTTTAGGTAGAACATTACTGATCTTTCTTATATTTTTATGTAGGTAACATCGTTAGGACCTTGCGAATACTAGTAACACATTGCAGTTTATGTCGGAGTGTCTGTAAGTCGGACACCGGTGTCAGGATGTCAGCAGTGCCAGCATGTCGGACTGATAATTGGCAACAAGACTTTACCAAGCGACTAGTAGATAGTAGGCATAGACGCTAAATATGTATATACTTAGTTATTCATTAGGTAAAATCTAAAGGTATCTACAATATTCAAAAATATTATCTGATTTGTAGTTTTTCACTAACTAAACAATAATAATTTAAGCTTAAGTGAGACATTCTAAATTATTCTATTCGCTGTGAGCTCTAACCCGCAGTGCGAGGCGGGACGCCGGCAGATACACTTCCCCGCAGCCGACACAGTCAACCTGATGAAGGGACTCCGAATGTCCCGAAACATGTCGTGAAGTACGCGACTTATTTTCCAAAGTGAGTGCCCGTTATTAAAATCTTTATTTAACTAAACAATAGGCTACTTCGCTTATCTTGACTGTTCTAAAATAGTACCTATACGTATATACATACATACATATAATCACGCCTTTATCCCTAATGAGGTAGGCAGAGCGTAAACAACCTAAACAAAGGTCGTTCCGCCACATCTGACAAACTATTGAGGGTTATATAAGATAGATTTATAAGTATACTGCTGTAGTGACAGGTTGTCAGCCCATCGCCTAAATTACAATATACTGAAACTCCTCGGATAACTTAGCTGTTTTTACAGCATGCCTGGAAGGAAATGCAGCTGGCACATTCTATGTTTTTCTCTGTCTTCTTTACTAGTGGCAATCGATGCAGCGTATTTTATTCGTGTGTGTCGGACACAGGTGTCGGGATGACATGTCAACCGTGTCAGCTGACATGTCGGGCTGACAATTACTGAAGGCAGTTCGTGCTACACGACCTTGTTAAACAACTGCATAGCTTGTAATGTGTACTGAGTAGATAGTACTTGATATATAATGTATTTATTTTATTTTATTTATTTAACTTTATGCACAATAATTATACAAGGGCAGACTTAACGCTAAAGGCATTATCTACCAGTCTATCTTAGGGCATGTGGAAATGACAAGGCAGGTGCTAAAAAATGATATCCTAATAACTAACAAAGAACAAAACAAAAAAAAAAACAAAATTTAATTTTGAGTATAATTATAGGTATATAATTATAACCCAGAGCACATATATATACATAAGGTATAAATCAAAACAACATAAATACCAATATCTATCTATAAACTATTATAATGTATATATTAATATAATGTAATGAATGTATGTTTATAATAAATAAATACATATATCTAATAATACTAGGTATATAAACAGAAAAAAGAAACTGGACATAATTTTGTATGTTACTGGTCTTCCGAATGGTAGTTTCACCTGCTGTGCCTCAACGAGTTTTCTAGTAGATGACAGTAAAATACCTAAAACTGAATATAGGCATTATCATCTACTTAAATAAATAAATAATTTATTTTAAACTAATAAAGCCATAAGGAAGTTTATAAGATTACAAACGGAATTTTTAATAAGGTAGATAATGAAGTTGTATAGGCATAGGCAGGCATAAATTTGGAATTTTATATTATTCAAATATTTAACTAAACTAGTAATGTTTATTTTAGTTTCAACTCTTTTGATACTAAAATTATTCGCATCCTATAATTTAGATGAAATTTAAAAAAAATAGTACCTTTATTTTTCTAACTCTACATACATAAAGCTAGAAGGAGTTTCTCTAAAAACACGCAAATGCCGAAAATTATTTATTGGGCCAGTAGACCCGCGTTACGGTGATAAAGGAGTAGGTACCCACACTTCCATTCATTCTGTCTGATAAGATGGGCCGAATACTGCCTGGACATTTATCTTTTAGATTAATGAGCCAATTTTCTTTAGTTGGCCATAAAAAGAATCGCTAGGCTTGCCGAGTTGCCCCACTAGCCGCGCGCCACCATATCCACTTGCGGTTTGACTTTTTGGCCTCAAATGGCCGACGTCCTTTGCAAATGTACTTTTATAGCATTTATCGTCCAAATTATAACTTTCATGATAATAGCACTGAATTATCAGATCAATTATTTTTATGAATCGTTTAATTTTGGTATAGTCTTGAAGTTAATAATTAACGCTACTTCAAATTGACCTAACGACAGTTAATTATGAGTTTTAAATGTAAAAGTCAAATTAAAAGATGGCCGCTGCTATGGTGCTTAAGTTTATATCGCTATCGTAATAAAAACAATACAATGTAATGTATCAGGTACTTACCTACTTAAATTAAATGCAGTTAATATTTACGACAAAATGGCCGAACAGGGACGCAAAATAAATAAGAAAGAAATTTTTTAAATTCAAAATAACAATTATAAAGGACAAAATTCTTCCCCTATCCCAGGGGTGGGATACAAGAAACAAATTGGATTAAAGTGTCAAAGGTGAAATAAAAAACGCGCGTAATATACTTTATCTTTTGGGATGTCTGTGCAACATCAGCCAGTTCTTCAAAAAGAGCAAAAGAGCTCAACTGACATAGCGTCCGAATTTAGCACAAAGTCGCAAGGTCTAAAATGCCGTAAAATATTTTTTTTCGGCCGCAAAAAGTCACATGTCCGCTTGGTATAATCGTATTTGCATTTAAAACGGTAAGTAAACAGAGAACCGAGTGTTCTGTGAATGGACCGGCCCATGTTTATGAGTCGTTTTATGACCTGTTAAGCGTAAGGATCGCTCGTAAAATGAATTGTTTGATGGTTAGTCGCCTTGACCTTCTTTGTTAGTTTTCTGAATCACTGCTTAAGAATTTTCATTCATAAAAGCTTGCGCGTTTGCGTAATTTACTCGTTTGTTTTTAAATTGCGTTTTTATGATCTCATTTTTAAGAGGTAGAGATCCAATTTTCGGCTGAAAAAGCAGCCGTCGATGCTATCGTATGTTCAATATACCATAATAAAATATTGACAAGAAACGTGCAAAATATACGAGCATACAAAACTTTGTATCCAATACAGGCACCGCTTTGTTTTCGCCCACATAAATCGGGCGGCGCGTACGGGCGCGCTAACTTATTTTTGTTCGTAGGTACGCAGGATAGATGGATCCAATTCCAAATTATGTCTATCTTGGGAATTAACGGTGGGACGGGGATTCCAGTTTACCCAAAAAAGTGCGGGAAGAGGGGAGGGCGGGGAGAAGTGAAGCGGGGTGAGCAGCGGATGGAAGTTATTTTGGAATTATGATTCCGGATGCGTCGCACCACCACCGTGTGTTTCACGCCTCGTTTTGAGCAATATCGGACGGGTGCAATCGTTTAGTGCACCGGGACGCTTTATAACACCTACTTCATGTCCAAATGTTTACAAACATGTTAATAGAACACTCGCATTTACACTACTATTTAAAGCGTCACATCAAGTGACAAACCGCGCCAGTTGAAATTTATTCATAGTGTGTTTGAAACCAAAAACTTTATCATGTCTTGCGGATAGATAAAGCTCCAGCTTTCAAGGATGTTATTTATGAGTCTAGTCTATACGGTCACGTCTTAAGAAATAAGTAAGTCCCATATATCAATACAAACTATCTTAGTACGTTTACTAATAAATGTACCTACAATTTGTCAAAAGTTGTATTTTAATCCTAACATTAAAAAATGCCACTAAAGACTTTGGATGCTGTATAACCATTCTCAGCAGTTTTACTTGTCTCTATCGCCCGAAAAGTTATACCATCTGTTATTCTTCCAACAGATTTTTCTAATCCAGCTTCCCTTTCCGGTCCAATTACCCTCAAAATTAAATCGTCCTCCCAAAAACTGGACGTGTGTTTTAATGGGGTGTCACTGGGTTCTTAAGTATTCCGGCCCTCCCCATAATACCCCGGTCTCCTCAGTCTGGCACGTCCTACCCCTGATATATTAGTCCCAGTTCGTCGTACATAATTTTGTAGAGGGTGGCATCCCCCCAACCTCCCCGATCTACAATGCGAAGGTTTTGTTTATTGCTGTATAATAAGCTGCGAGTTTACACCGGCCTGATCAGGTGTTAAATTGTGTTGTAGCTGAATAATGTTTGTACGTGTGAACGGTAATGCAGTTAACCCGCTGTATTGTTCCCTGAAATTCTGAACAATTTTAAAATATTTTAATTCTGTTTTTAAATGGCTCGATATTTTAATCCTGATTTACTTTTAATTTCGTGTCTTGTTTATTTTGATTTACGTAATGTTGTTATTCTCAAAATCATTAAATTTTGATATTATATATAAACAAACGTACATACAAAGTAGTATTTCTAAGTACATATTATATGCCATTTCTTATGATTTATGATTTTCATAACCACATGTATACGCATGACTTCAATCATTCCATTCCTTCTACGCGTTTAACCTACATATCTAGACACATACCTTAAATACCTATTATAGTACACAATTGCCAATACTAGTAACAATGGAAAATAGCTATTAAAGTACATACCATTGTGATCGCGTTCAGTAAATATCACGGACCAAAAGCGGTAAAGTTAATTACTAATGCACAGGAGAGCCGTTCATCTTGTGTGGTCACGTGGCTATGTTGGATGGAAAATTGGGTGATATTGGAAAAGCACAATGTAATTTACAAATTTAGATGGTATCAAATTGGATGAAATTTAGTTATTTACCAATATTTTACTTTGCTATCTAATATTTTTTTATCTCCATTACCTACGATTACACTCAGCTCAAATTTTACCATCGATTTCTTGCTTATTTTATATTAAAATGTATGTACCTATTAGTTATATGGGTAAATACATAATATTGGTATAAAAAGCAATTAGGTAATGTCAATTTTCTAATGTAATGCAGATGGGAGTCGTTCATATTGGATTTGTAGGTGTTGTAAAATGGATAAAATTTGAAGGGTTTAATCAAATTTATGAAATTTTGATAGTACATTTTGTAAATTTGTATTGAAATTTACAAATTGTATTTGACTGTAAGTCATAATGCTACAAAAAAAATCTATCAAACTAATAATAAAATTACCGAATTATTGACTTTAAAAGATTCTATTATTTGCATCAAAGCGGTGTCGTTAATTCCTAAGTAGACCACGGAAGATGCTCGATCACATATTAGAGTTTATTACTGCATTAGTTAAATTAGCCAAGATTTCTCTCCCTCAGGTTGTTTGTCATGGTAGGGACGCGTATTTACTTACTCCCATACATTGTGGTTAAGACATTTAATTGTGTTAGACTGAGCACATTTGTCTTGATTTTGTTATTATGCGTCTTCTAGAGGCCGTGATACTGATAAATTTATCTTGACATGATTTAATTTTGAATGTACATCAACAACACGGTATCAATTCCATTACAAATATTGCCACAAATGAAAATTTGGTATATAATGTGTACGTGATTGGTATATAAATAATCATAATTATACTAATTTGTTAGCAATAAGTATCCTTTTTTCTAAATAACTAAAATAAACCATTTTGCCTTCAATCATGATTTAAACTTTAAAATGCTCGACATTAAACAGTCTACAACTTGACCTAAGCAACTATAACCTAGTTGGTTCTATAAAGCCCTTAGGGTGTCACCATATACTAAGCAAGGCCATCGGTGATTCTGTAGGACTTTTAAAATGCATCATATACAATGCAAATTACAAAAACAGTAATCATATGCAACACATTTTTCAAACTTTAAGATGATCTATATTAAATAAACTACAAACTTGACCCAAGTATACCTAACCTAGGTGGTACTATAGAACCCTTAGGGTCGCCATAAACTAAGCCAGGTTTGCGGTGATTCTGTACGACTTAAAATGCAACATTTACAATGCAGATTTCAGAAAAAAGTATCCTACTTTTAAAATAAAACGTACAATAACTGAAATCATATACAAAATAATTATGATTCAAACTTTAAAATGATCTACATTAAACAAACAACAAACTTGACCCAAGTATACTAACCTAACCTAACCTAACCTAGGTGGTACTATAGAGCCCTTAGGGTCGCCATAAACTAAGCCAGGCTTGCGGTGATTCTGTAGGACTTAAAATGCAACATTTACAATGCAAATTACAGAAAAAGTATCCTATTTTTAAAGTAAAACGTACAAAAACTGAAATCATAAACAAAACATGATTCAAAGTTTAAGATGATCTACATTAAACAAACTACAAACTTAGCCCAAGTATACCTAACCTAGTTGGTACTATGGAGCCCTTAGGGTCGCCATAAACTAAGCCAGGCTTGCGGTGACGGCGCGTGGGCCTGATCTACGACTAGCAAGCCATATTGTTTTCTAATGACTCAATGTTACACTTTATACGGGGTGTAAGGGACAGCGTCCCGCAAATTGATAGGGGTTGCTTAGTCAACGACACTGAACAACTTCCACTAGGATTTTTTTTGAGGAAATAAAGAAGAAAATTGGCTCTTCCATACAAAATGTCCACCTCGATCAGACAATTTGTTTGGAAATACATACATACATAAAATCACGCCTTTATCCCTTACGGGATAGGCAGAGCGTTAAACGCCTCGTAAAAGGCGCTTTCGCCGCGTCTGACAAAAATTGAGGGCAATTTTAGATTGTAATGTGTCTTGCTAATGTGTAGTGACAGGTTGTCAGCCCATCGCCTAAATAACAATACACTGTAACCCTCGAGTCCATTTTGCTGTCTTCTACAGCATGCCCGGGAGGAAGGGCAGCTGGAACATTCTATGTTTTTCTATCTCTCCCAGTCCAGCATGGAAGAATCTCTTCCAGTCCAGCATGGAAGAAATTTTTATGGAAAAGCCTTTTTTTTTCTTCTTGAAAGAATTTCTTGGTCGAAATTGTTGAGTGTCGTTGACTGAGCAATCCGACTGAACAATATCTCATTTACACTCGGCATAGTGTAATGCGATCATATTTTAAGATATTGCGTGAGTTTTATGTAGGTATTATAGTTTTACGTTTAAATCAATTTCTGTAATTATTATTTTTACCAAATGTCTTGTGCTAATTTTATAAAATTGCGCAGGTTATTGTCATAACAAAAATATCCCTGTCTCTCTATACTAAGTCATACCTAGTTACTTTTTGAATCTTGGAAAGAAAGCAGAGCTCCGAAATGGTGAACGTCAAATTTCTTTTTAATCACATTCCATTCAACTCACCCATTCTCTCTGTACACAAATACATAAACCCATCCCGTTCGCAACTGTGAAGCTTCTATTACGGCGAAGGAACAAGTTCGCACATTCCGCACTGGTGCATGTTCGCATAAACCATCCAGACATCCGATTAAATTATTTAACGTCTTCATTCCCCGTGGTGCAGGTTGCATGCGGCATGCTACCATGAGATACATGGGGTTACGCAGGTACTGAATGTATATCGGTCTGTGCTTGATATATGAAGTTGGAACGTGTAATGATTCGAGCGTTCTGCCTTTGCATTTCAAAAGCATAATTGAACCTTGATAGTTTGAAAGTCTACTTTGCGCGCGGTCTATAAAGACCATATACTTATTTGTGTTTGATGAGCGTCTACAAAACAGAAAGGAAAGGAAGCAAAACGCAAATGTTTTGTCTGCAGATTGCAGCGCAAATCGATAAAAGCAAGAGCCGCGATGTCACGACCATAAAGCATGGCCCAGACAGTCCGTTTAAGGCGGCTTTAACTGTACTATATTATTTAATATTAAAGATCTTAAGGTAAACGGGTGGAGTGCCTGCAGTTCCGCGATAAGGCTACCCCCCTCCCCCTCCCGCCTACGCTTTTTGGGGGGTGCCTTAAGAGGCCGCCATACTTCAAATTGCGTTTAACTCAGATAGCTAGTTTGATACATTGCTACCATTATTGCATATCAAAGGGCTTTGATAAAATTGTTGGCTGATAAAGTGAGGGTCTTCTACAGCGTTTTCTACTTACAGCAGGTCCGTTGGGGGAGAATGTAAGGTGCGTGAATCAAGATAAATTGAGTATGTTACCTGAAACAAATAAAGATTATTATTATTAATCGCAGCAAAAGTATAAATGTATAGGTTTTGAGTAGAGGCATTTATTGACTTGGGCTTAGATACCGCAACAATACAAAAGTAGGTCGACAAAACGGAATCAAATAATGAAAAACGGGACTATATTACACCCAAATTTATAGATAATTTGATAACGTAACCACACGAAATGAAACACAGGCACATTGAGATATATAAACCCAGCACACAGATATAAACAACGTCCCGAACGAATTGCAAACGTAGCTCTACATCACGGACACGTAGGCACAAACAGTGGCGGCGCGATACAGCAGCAGAGAATCGACATATCGATACATGCTCGATTGTATCGATATATGCTATTGTCACAACTTAATTTGCATACGCAAGAGACATAGCGGAATTATGATCTCTGACAAGACTTTAGAATAGTAGGTCTTTGAAAATTATGGGAATTCTTGCATGACTCAGTTTTCCCCATCATAGAACACATTACAGATACCGGCAATTCAGTTGATAAATGCGGTCGTGAGAGTGTGAATCGCGCCTGCCGAATTAGCTAGACGTCTATTTCAGTGCGCTGTAGGTGTGTCTGTAACAAACGATCCTCTCGATTCCAAACTGAAAATAGCCGCGAGCGATACAGTATCGGTACAGACAGATTAAACATCCAAGCCCAAATGAACGCGTGATAATTTATCGCGCGAACCCCCTGTGTATTAGCTGTATCCGACTAATGCCGGCTTTCGATATTCGGCGCTCGGTCGCGATTCGATATTTACGAGCAAACCAGTCGCATTAGACTGTCCGCCCGTAGGTAAATTAGCACAGATGCTCGCCACTGTTACAGTGATTCATTCCAAATTGGCTTTTCAGCGGGAAAAAACGGAGCCAGGGCGTTGCGGTAGACGTTATCTAGGGATTGGAGCTAAATAGCTTTTAAAAGAGTTTGTTGCTTTCCTTTTTGAGGGCTTCGAATAGAGCTCGCTGTTTATCCGATTGGGGAGTGCAAGTGCTTTTAAATTTTACTTTACAAATCATGAATGTACTCATTTTAATTTGTCATTATAAAATGTTGCTACTGATTATGATTCACCCTTTAACGGTTTTGTAGACTTTAACGTTCGTTCCACAACAAAGTAAGAAACTTTTCAAGACTCAAGCCGTGCCAGTATCGCTAACAACAGCACTTTTAAGTTCCAACCCCTACAATCAAAACGCGATAAATTGTTCAGAATTTGCAATTAGACAGCAAACAGCGGTTGAGGCGGCGAGATCGGTGGTAGCATCGCCTTAACGCCTCGATGGCTATCTGGCAGGAAACCTTTACGCGTGCTAGCCTACCAGTATGATGATAGGTATGCTTCAGGCATAGATGCGCCATGCACCGAGTCTTGGAGTTCTTCCAACAAATCTATCATTATTAAATGAATTTTGAAATATTGGATTCGATAATAGAAGATATTTGGGATCAATTTAGCTTTAGTACTTAGCTTTAGTACTTACTACAGGTAGCTGTTTGTCTTCAATTTCAGCTGTTATTTTCTCTAAATTACTAATAGTAAGCAAACCATCTTCTTTTTAGTTTTTGCTTTCCTAATATTTGCCGTTAAATTTATCTTCCAGTTGAGACTTGTTGAAAATGGTGTTGGTAGCAATAGGTTGATGGCAATCTCCAAGACTTTAAAGCGTAGTAAGCTACTATGATGCAAGCGATGGAGTGTTTATTATACCCTAAGGAAAAGATTGTTACCTTTTTCACAGCTTTCTCGATTTCCAATGAACTGTTCGTTGAAGTGGCGATAAAATAACTTTGCCGCGAAATAATCTAAGGATTTGTTAAAAGACTTTCAGCTTTTGCCCTATGTGTAATTATGTTCCTTTGGTATTTTTTTACAATTTATAGTACAGCAGGGTGTATTCTCCACTTTTTCGTAATTCAGCAAATATTTTACCCCAGCATTTAAAATGACTAACATTTTTGTACCCATAACATGTTTACTATCATCAGCATCATCTGCATAATTTACCACCACAATTTCACATTCTCAAAACTACTCTATTATTCTACTAGCAACACTCAGGTCAAAATACTGGGGCAAAGCATTTCATAATTCAGTTATATTTCTCTACAACCGTTTTATTTTTGTTTACAGATTGCTGTAACGAGAAATATATGAGCTCAAAAATGTTGAAGCTATCGATCGAGCCGGAAGACTCGCCCAGGGCGTACTACGCTACAAAATAAAGTAACTGAGAAAATGTATGAGTTATACAGTGTTAAAACGCTTTTTAAATTGATCGGGTAATTTGATTGCGGTCGTAATAGCAGTGTTTTTTGTTCGCAGGTCGTGATTTGATGCTCTAAGGATGCTCGCGAAGATGAAAGTGTGATGACGATGTTTTGGAAAATGAAAGTATAGAGTAGATATGACGGCAAGGAAAATTGTATGGGAAAATAGAGCGGTAAGCTTTAAGTAACAAGCCAATTTTACCACTCAATTTTGTTATAGACGAGACTGAAGGGTCTCTAGAGGTGATAATAAAATTCATAATTGACGGGATGATTGCCACCAAACGCATCGTAGCATAATGTGGCACTATTTAACTTTTAATGAACTGCAAATGATATCACATGAAATACACAAATGTTGCATTTCCCAATAATGAACCGGGGAAATTACCTTTAGTATAAATAATCCGTGCCAAAGGGTGGCATCGATGCTCCGCTACTGCAAATCAAGCCGCCCACTATCCCCCCCTCCCGGGTCACCCCCACCCCCCCGCGGCTGTCGACGATAAATAAAATTCACGTTTTAACAATAAAATGCATTTTCCGCAAATGCTCCCGGTGAATTATTGTTCGGGCTTTACGAGCTTAAAATTATATGGCCACGTGAAATTTCCGATCTCGATAATGCGCGAGTTGTATACCACCTCTATTTTTCGATGATATTGCTGTTTTAAATTCCTGTACAGCAATTACAATTATTGCCAAACAAACCTTTATAAAGCAATCAAATCTTCACGTAACCTTATCACGTCTTGCATCCCCTTCTTTATCAGAAACGAAAATAAATGTAACAGTAATGGAAAGGGCGACACCTAATGCAATGAGGGTTGCATTTTTTATACATTTTCCTATTTACTAAACCGCAGCGCTCCCTAAAATAACACGTCACGTAGGGCCCCTAAAAATAGTGGTGCTTATAAAACATTTCCCGGAGGATAAAAAAAATTAAACAAAAATAGATCATGTGGGCTTGATGGAGAACCAATGGCGGGCAGCGGCACAGATGGCGACACTACGCGGAGATAGCAAAAATATGAATTGTGGCTTTCGATATTTGTCACTTGAATTACAGCCCCCGACGGGCGCCGGGATGGCCGAATTGCGACTCGCACCTCGTTTGCTGGATGATCTATTTTATGCTCGCAAATTTTGGACACAGCGACGTTTTTTTCGGCACAAACATCGACTATATTAGCCTCAGAAGGGATTAATGTTCATTCGTTTCAAATCCAACAAAAATTTAAAAAGGAATCAAATTATTACGCGTCTCTAGATTTAAAGCTTAAACAAAGTATACCAATCGCATTTTACTTTCCACACCAAGAGATATAATGTCCCACGCATTATATCTATCTATTACTTCAACAGCATCAATGACCAGTTTTCTATTTATAAGCAACCCATTTATTCGATGGTCACGGCTATGTTCTGGCGCAAGCGCAAGTGATTATTTTTTTTAATGCGTCCATGAATGAACTGACGGAACAAGACGCTTTATGGGATGACCTCTGACTTTAATCTCAGTATGTTTTATATCTTTGTTAAGAATGATTTTAAAGTATTCTTCTCGAAGACGATAAAAATATGTACTTTTTTGGAATAGGCTTACTTCTTATTGTTAAACTTACTTTAATATTAATGTCGCTTGCATTCAGATATCTAGCTGCTACGATATTGCCTGTGATGAGCATTCTGCAAATGATATATTTACTTTGTCGATTTCTTACCTACCTATCATAAAGCCATAAGTATCAAGTGTTACATCTACAATATTGGTCACAAATTATCCCCAAGACATTATTGCGTCATAATCGACAAACGCATCATCCAAAACCTCCGGGACTACCTCAGGGGCAATAAGCAAACAAACTGGTAATAACGGCCAGTCACGCCAAGGAAACCAATTTGGGAGGTATTTGTAAATGTCAAATATGTTTGTGCGCACCTATTTATTACTAGCATCCCTCACGTGAGAGTAAATAACGGAGACACCGTGATAAAGTGAAAAGAGATACCGGATCTGCGACCTACGCATCGCCTTAAATACAACTTCCGCCTTTTAGAAAATAAACTTTATCAGAAAGCAGTAAAGTTCATTCTCCTTTGCGAAATTTATTAGCTAAGCCGTTTCGTGTTAAGGGAATGTTATATGAGTGGAAAACTGCGCCACGTGCAAATGATTTATCGTATGCCCTTAATTAAAGAAGATTTTAATTGTATCGGATGTCTGTGAAAGCGAAAATAATGCACTCCTAAATTGGGGTCCGATTTCAGGAATTTATTTTCGTTGCCCAATCGAAATATTGCTTTGCGTGTTTTATCATCCCCAATCTGCAGATGGAATATTACGGGCCGGGGGAAAATATTTTCTCTATTTTGTTTGGAAATATTATTCAAAATTAAATTTTCCATGCTGGACTGGGAGCGAGTGAAAACATAGAATGTGCCAGCTGCATTTCCTTTCGGGCATGCTGTATAAACCAGTTAAGGGATCCGAGGGTGTCCATATATTGCAATTTAGGCGATGTGCTGACAACCTGGTCGTTTACGATCTGCCCACCCCATTAGGGATAAAGGCGTGATTATATGTCAGTATTATTTTTATTGTATTGTTTCTATCGTCCCAAAATAAGACTACAATTATTCTTAAGAGCTAAACCAGTTTAATTGCATCTTACGCGACTTAAACAAATCTGAAAACACCCCAATCCAGTAAATTCATTTCGGCTACATAAAGTCAAGCTGCCACCAACTTAAAATATCTTTCTTAATTGCAAAATCCTTTGTTGTACGTATCTGATCTATGTAAACAGACGGGTGAATGCTTTAAATAGCGGACAAATAAGTACGTTTCGGTTAAGGAAAATCGGCGAAATGACTTAATGAAAGAATACGAAGGTAATCAACCTTCTTATTATAATTTTTTTTAAAACTACATTCACCATTATTAAAAAGTATATTCATTGAGAGTCACGGAGCTGACACATTTTCTGACTGAAACTAAAGTGTTTTTTTTTTAAATCGGTTAAATATGCCCTATTCGCGGCCTAGAGAAAATTATAATGGGCTTAATTCTAAATTTGCCGGCTAAAACTAAAATTAAAATATGTATTTGTCACTTTCAGACTAAAAATATTGGAAAAGGACAGGAGATTTATTCTCTCCGGTTTTAGATTTATAATTGGTGGTTTTTATGCGTTATCTGACATTTTTTTCCGCCGTCATATGATATGGCGGATAAAGTTGACAGAAAAACCGAGAAAACGTGCAAAAGCGCGTCAAAATCAAGCGGACAAAGTGTAAAACCATAGAGTATAAATCGTCTGGCCTTTTTCAATTTTATTATTTTGAAAGTGACTTTAATTTTAGTTTTAGCCGGTGGTATCTAGAATCGAGCCTATTCTATAGGTTAATATTACGTAGTGCACATAATCAGATAAGTGACTAATGTTCGAAATTCAAATTATCAGCGGCGGTAGCAGTGTAACGATCCTGTAAAGCTTGGCGCGTACTTCATTTGGCGAACAATAGCCGAGCGGCCCGCCAGCGACACAGGATAAATTGAGTCGGGCCTCCGCGGAAAATTGGGGAAATCGATTTAAATATCTTGAATGTGATGGCTTATCTCGATGGAGGTATGGAGGCAACCCGTATCCATTGCCGATAGTACTTGCGAGCGTGTTCTTACGTTTATTTTGCAAATATCCACCCGCAACGTGGGCAGAGCTTTTCGAAATTTCTCTATGAATTTGTCATCGATAAAATATTATCAGAATCTGTGTGTATTTTAAAATAATTGGCAAAAAGGGAAGCAGCCAATTAAAAGTACAGGATTTGCTTAGCTTTCATTGGAGAAATCTAGATAGAGAATGTCCCCAGGGGGAAGGTGGCTGGAGATGCATCTTGAGTTGCACGCAAGCTCACACCTTGGGAAATTTAAATTGGAGAGAGAGAATTCGCCTTAATTGAATCGCATTACCTTTTCATATATTTATTCACAAACATTATTTAACATAGAGGTAAATAAAGAAAATTTGAGGGAAATTTCTTGAAGAGAACCGTAGCGAGTAGCAAATGAATAAATCGGTACTTACGAGTTAAAAGTCAAAATGTATTCTTTCTTCGGGATTTCAAAACAAAAACGTTGTCCTCCCAATATCGGTAGCAAATCTATTAGCCCTCCGACCTCAGAGTAAAGTAAAGCCTGCTTAACTCAATCTAATAGAATCACCTCCGATTGCTTTCCGATATTTACCGTTTGATTTTTTCCCCTCTCGTCGAGATTTGGGACGTTTATCCGAAATAGGCGTGTACCGGTAGATGGTAATGGCCGGTAGGGTCGGCAACATAACCTTCCTAATTAACAATTTGCCCTACAGTCTATGAGGTGAGACTTGATTATTTTATGAGTTCCGTACCTTTTCGCTGTTTTCTTTTTCGCTGTTGTGTTTCGTTGACATAAATTTATTGTTGAATTTCACTCGACTGTTTTTAATACCATAAAATTTCACACACAAAACACGTCCATAATTTTTAAACTAAAAAAAATAGAGCATAAAAAAATTATCAAGCTACGCCCCTTTCAATCCATTAAACATTCGTAAATAAATAAAATAATAATTCAACTGAACAGTAGCTTTATTGGATTGATCATGCGCAAATATTTATTGATGGGGACGCAACACGGGAGGGACATTCTATGTTTCACTGAGCCTAGGTAGTAGATAAGTTTGGTTAAATAGATTGACATTGGTATTGGCAAATGTAGCAATCAGACAAATTGGCTCCGACCCCTAACCGGATTAATCCGGTAGGTTTTCTTAGCGAGACCACTTCGAAGAAATATGAGGAAGTTGGGGATAGGGGACACGCATGCATTGTTTATTGAGTTACGCAAATGAAAGCGATTTCTGATTTGGTTGGGAAATTGCGTCGCCATTTTTGGTACCGATTTTATAGTGTGTTTTATTGTTCTGTTAGTACATACATAAAACATTTTACGGGTTTCTTACCGCGATTTAAATTATTTTATGAGTTCCCGATATTTAAAATGTCTTATAGTTATAGTGAAAACAACCGCGAAAGTTTAAAATTAAGTGTTACTTACATAAAATTACGCCTTTATCCCTAACGGGGTTGGCAAAGCGTTAACGACCTAAACAAAACTAAAGTCGTTCCGCCACGTCTGACAAAGTTTTGAGGGTTATTTAAGATACATTTTAGGTATATTGCTGTAGTAACAGGTTGTCAGCCCATCGCCTAAATAGCAATATACTGAAGCCCTCGGATCCCTTAGCTGGTTTTTACAGCATGCCCGGAAGGAAATGCAGATGGCACATTCTATGTTTATCTGTCGCCCCCAGTCCAGCATGGAAGTTCTGTTAGTTGCTCTAGATAATTTATATTAATTTAAACTCCTAATCATATTTTTAAAGACACAAATTTTGTGAATGTCTCTTAATCATATTTTTAAAGACACAAATTTTGTGAATGTCTCTCTCTATCTATTCGGGATCCAAAATAAATTCAATCTTATGTTGCAGTATTTGTATCAACACAAGATACAACCATTTCCATAGACATGTGTGTCTTGGAAATAAATATTCAACAAATCCACCTTTAAATAAACAGTATGGGGGACATAACGTTTTGCCTCGTTCCGAGTAAACGACGCTTAAGATATTTATTATGGGATGAATACTGTTTTTAGATATTGGACTTCTTTTCTGTCTCACTTATTTACAAGAAATTGGATGTAGAGAAGCGTGTTAATTGCTTACATTTTGTACGACAAGCACATGGTATCAATCATTCTAACCGATGAATTAGAATTGTAATCGGACTAAATAAACAATAATAATGTAATTTTATAAATTTGGAGGTTTTGCAAATTTATGGCACAAAAATGCATTTTGATATTGATTTATCCTGGAAAATATATCGTGTCTGCAAAGTTTAAAATATCCCGAACCTCCCCAACCGTATCTTCCCAAATCTTTTAAACCCGCCTCCGGAAAAACTGATTATCTAATTAGAAGGCTCCACAAGAGTGTCTGTTGTCTAACTGCGGGCTAATCACAAATTAATGGGAGCTTGTTGCTGAGCGTCGTGGATGATAACTCCTCGCCGCCCTGCTGCGCTAAGAACCTCATCAATTATGGAAAGCCTCCCCTAGACTCCCCTTTGGTACTGTAGCCACTTCTGAGTCCAAGTGGCATGCGTTGCAGGACAATTTGGGAAGATATTTCTAGCCTTCTCTGGACCGGTCTGGTTGGAGATGGAGACCCTAGGAACTAACTGCCTTACTAAGAAATTCATAATTGTCTAGGTACCTATTTAGTTAGTGGAGGTCGTGGAATCAAACAGAAAGTTGTTGATTATCTGTCAATTTTTGGATAACATGTCATAAGAAAGGTTTACTTCGTTATCCTTTCGTTACCCAGGTCCCTGTTAAAAGTGTTCAAATTTAATCTTGTAAAATAAATGGCATCAGATAATACATCCTGATGATTAGAAAATGGCCTCATCCTTCCCGCGCATGAATTGGAGACATAACTCTAAGACCCAACCCTTATAACTAATGTCTCTTTAACCAGTTGTTGTGCCGAAGCGACACCGAGCGTTTCCGTTCAGAAACCACAGTTGATTTGTCGTTCCGTCCGCGGCAACACCACGGTTCAAACACTTGGACGCACCATATGGCAACCCTAACTTGTAAATGCCTACATTATAATTTTAGGCGGACAGGATTTATTCAGTGACAGTGAGAGTTTTAGAAGTCAACAACCGAAAAATATACTTTCAAGAATCTGATTTATTTTTAACCACGACGCAATCGAGTTTACTCAGCTAGGAAGCGTGATGTGAATTAAAATCACCCAAATGCTTAATCAAGCTTGAACCTCGGTCTTTGAGGTGAGCATTCGTCAGAAGTATCTAACAAAACAGGTTTTATTTAGCAGCCTACAATTTGAACGGGATCACCCCAAACGCGGCTCGAGTTGTTATGCTATGAATATAAATCGTGATAAATTCTACCGGCTGCGGGGGGAGGGAGGGGCGGACCGGCCTCAAGGGCTTTTTTCTTAAAAATAACTTTTGTCAGAGCAATTCGGAGGAGGCCCACGATTTATGGAAAGGTGGTGTCACCCCGGTAATTAGTTTTTAACTAGTTGTGATAAGGGTCCGCTTGTTTTATGCGCGCAGATAATAACTTAGCGTAATACCCCGCTTCAGGGATAGGGTGGATTTGCAACATCTGCAAATTTGGAGACAAAATACAGAACTATCGCTACGTAAAAAACAAACAATGCTATTCTGAATGTTTTGCTAGTAAAACTTTCTCCTAAACCAAGACACTCAAGCAATTGTTTCCGACAAGTCACAATATTTTTATGGTTTCCATATTCCGCGCGTTTGCGGCCCGTCATACCCCATGATTTATGTCTTCAAAAAGAAAAGAAAAAAAAACCTGGAAAGTTTCTACCGAGAAACTTCTTTTATTCCCGGAGAAAGTTGCGTAAAAAACTGGAGGCGCTTAGAAAAAAGCAATTTTCTAGCTCAGGTGTGTGAGATGTTCTTTATCTAACTTTGCATCCGAACCGCTTTGTTTATGACGGCATCTTTTTTCAAAGTTTTGAACATTTTATTACATTGTACCGTGAACTTGCGCTTTGTACCTTTTTTAAAGGCCGACAATGGTAGAACAATGCTGTTGTCCAAACTACCGTTTTACACAAAACAGATAAAGCAGCTACCTGTGCTTAACATTCATCATAAAAGACATAAAGATTGCATAGCATTGCGTAACGGTCAGCGGAATTATTTAAAAAATTTAGTGCTACAAAGGTAACAAAAGTTGTTTCATTAATAAGGCCAAGAGAAAGCCGCATCTCCTTTTTTAATGGACACGGAAAATATAATTTGAAATACTCTTTACGGGCCCCATAATGTAACCAAGTGGGCCAAAAAATGGTTGTCACCGTCTGGCGTAGTACATTAGCATGGAGGGTGTGAGGCAAGGAGGCTTTATCAGGAGGGCCTTTCCTGAGGGAGGACCAAATAATGCGATATTGCTCGTTTGTGCGAGGGCCTATTTATCTATTAAAAAACGCAAGATTTACGGCCGAGTATAGGAAACTTCAGGAAGTTTTTATGTTGTTCCTTAGAGCCCGGAGCTAATATAAGAGATTGATGCGTGTTATTTTAGCCGCGGTTGTGTGTGCGTACTTTTTACTGGGAAAGTTTGCTTTTACTTTGGTGAAAATGGGATGCTACATATTTTACTATTACCTACTGGCATTCAAATAAAATAGGATCAAACACAATTTCTAGGTAAAAAATTGACAACAGTAAAATATTTTGAATCTGATCTTAAATGGCATAAACGTAGGTATAAGTATTCCATTGAAAACGTTCCAGTTTACCATCGAATAATGAAGAATTATTCAAGTGAATTTGTCAGATCGATGCGGAGTCACGAGAAGCACGATTCACTACTTGCCGTGCCAGCAAAGTATATAGCGTCAAGGATTTAAATGAATGTGGCAAAAAAAGGAACTAACACCACCAATATGGCTGCCAACGCCGTTTACGACAGTTTCTCAACATGCAGCGCCCTCGCCTACGTTCACTTAAAGCCTTGACGTACATGTAATAGTACGGTAAAACTAAAACGCTCAAACTTTGCAATCGTTACTCAGTTTTAGTGTAAATTCCTTGTTAACTTCCATTTCAAATGTCGGTGCAGGATTTAGAGTTGTGGAGAATCAACTTTTAGCGTAAATTGGACTGTAGTTTAGTTATGAAGCGGAAATAGCTTATGAAGCTAATAATAATAACGAGTAGGCTGCTTTAATGTACTTTGTATTCAAGGAAGTGAACTAGAAATATGGAACATTACAAAACAAACAGAGTACAATTAGGCGGCCTTATTGCAAGGGTAGCAGTTTCTGTCAGGCAACCTTTGGGTAAAGGAGTAGTTTTCTAATATTATGCGGGATAGTTTTTTCTGCTTTTTTTCCCTTTACTTTAGCTTAATCTTTGATAGAGACAAAGATTAAGCTAAAGTAAAGGGACAAGATTGCCACAAATGGAAGAGGTCTACGGTCTGAACTTTTAAGAACGATAATAATCAAACTAAAATAACTATACATATCAAAGTGTCAATCTATACCGTTTTAAGATTTCTCGTTTATTTACAAAACACAGGTGACAATATAAATGATAAAGAGATGGTACATACTATTTAAATTGGTATTCTATTTAAATTTATAACAATAGTAACTGCACTATCCCGCATAATATTAGAAAACTACTCCTTTACCCAAAGGTTGCCTGGCAGAAACTGCTACCCTAGCAATAAGGCCGCCTAATTGTACTCTGTTTGTTTTGTAATGTTTGTTCCTGTTCTTCCACGCTGGACTGGGAGCGAGAGAAAAACATAGAATGTGCCAGCTGCATTTCCTCCCGGGCATGCTGTAAAAACCAGCTAAGGGATCTGAGGCTTTCAGTATATTGCTAATAATGGATATTGTAACTGCCTCCGTGGTCTAGTGGCTAGTGCCATGGACTCCCGATCCGGAGGTCCTGGGTTCGATTCCCAGGGGGGAAACACAAAGTTGATATTTGAGAATTTATCACTTTGTGTATTTTTCCCCAGTTTGGTTAGGACATTGCAGGCTGAATCACCTGATTGTCCGAAAAGAAAAAAAAGATTTCGTGCTTCGGAGGGCACGTTAAGCCGTCGGTCCCGGTCGCTGTCTTTGATAGTGGTCGTTACTCAAACCATGTCAGAGGCCTGATAGTTGTGCTACTAGGCGGTTTAAAAACTCTGACACCAGGGTTCATCGGGTCGATAGACTCGATACCCACTCGAAAGAAGAAGAAGTATATTGCAATTTGGGCGATGGGCTGACAACCTGTCACTACAGCAATATACGTACAAAACCATCTTGAATAACCCTCAAAACTTTGTCAGACGTGGCGGAACGACCTTTGTTTAGGTCGTTTACGCTCTGCCTACCCCATTAGGGATAAAGGCGTGATTATATGTATGTATGTATGTTCCTGTACAATGTGTTGTTTATGTGCAATAAAGAATATTTTTATTATATTGTACATACTACGGTACTACATATACCAGGTGTAAGGGACAGCGTCCCGCAAACTGATAGGGGTTGCTCAGTCAACGAAACTGAACAACAAGTATTAGATACGTACCTATGTATTGTTTGAATTAATCTTATTGATTTATTATTTTTAAGTTTAATAGTTCTACTTCATGTAATTTTGAGTAATTTTTAGTTTACATTGCATTGTATTTATCTTTGTCAGACGTGGCGAAAGCGCCTTTTACGAGGCGTTAAACGCTCTGCCTACCCCGTAAGGGATAAAGGCGTGATTTATGTATGTATGTATGTATGTATGTATGTATTTATCTTGCCCTTAAAAAATGTTTCTCATTCTAACTGCCAGTGGGTTAGCTGGAAGAGATCTCTTCATAGAGATAAGTTCGCCCTTACATACCTTTCTGTAAACTTCATTTCTTGTATTTTAATGCAATAAAGAATATATATAACAACGTTCACCAGGAAATTCTTCCACGAGATGAAAATAAAATTACATTGCCATACAAAATGACCACAATTCAATCAGACAATTTGTATGAAAAGCAAAATTAATTTTAAACTTCCTGAAAATTAATTCCTACTGATAGTTGTTCAGTTTCGTTGACTGAGCAACCCCTATCAGTTAGCGGGACGCTGTCCCTTACACCTGGTATGCAAATTTAAATGTTATCATATAGATTCCTTCCATGCTGGACTGGGAGAGATAGAAAAACATAGCATGTTCCAGCTGCCCTTCCTCCCGGGCATGCTGTAGAAGTCAGCAAAAGGGACTCGAGGGTTACAGTGTATTGTAATTTGGCGTTTGACGTGGCGAAAGCGCCTTTTACGAGGCGTTTACCGCTCTGCCTACTCCGTAAGGGATAAAGGCGTGATTTTATGTATGTATGTATGTATGTATCATATAGATTGGAATATGATTGAACTAGCAAACATAGTTTAAGATAGATGATTGATGTTAATCAGATATCACAAGACATTGTATTTGCAGTCCTAATTATAACATATATTAATCAAATACTGATTTGAACTAACATTACATAGAGAACTGGCAATATATCAGACAAATTATAATACTTGATTATTGTGTTGACTTAAAATATAATTCTCTGCGATATGCTAGATAATGGGTCTATCTATACATGAATATTATTCAATAAATGATTGTGAGAGTTTATTAAAAAAATGCACGGCCAGTGCTAAGCATTGGCGGCTTGAAAACTCTGACTTAATATAGGATTGAGTCTGGTTTCCCTTTGCGGTGGTCAGATGGCAGTCGCTCTGTGTAAAGACCAGTACCCTCGTTCAGTCCCCTAGATTAGGTATCTGACCCCGTGAGATACCGGATAAGGCTAGGGAGATGATGGCAAAAAAAAATGCACTATGTATATAAAGACATATCGATTTTCATGTATTTATTTTGTAGCAAAATTAATGTATCATTCAAATTAAGCATACAACAAAATCTTGTTTCGGCAGGAAGACTATTATATTCCCGATCTACTTAAAAGTCAAGTCTATGTACACATTACGGGCTACGTATAATGTACGTACATATATGAAGCATGTTTATTATCAACTGGGAATTGGCTCGAAACATAGTGCTAAATTCAGTTCGGACACCCGATACTGTGGCATTATCTGCCATTATTTGTCATGTGTGAACAATGCCTGCCCTCATAGCACACCTACTATCTTACTCAATTTGTCTGCAATTATAATAATGGTTTATTCAAAAATTATTACAGATAAATAGGTAGTTAGTTGCCTGTTAGAAGGATTTTGATTTAATTTTTAGGTCACAGTTTATATATTCCAAGTAAGTTTGTTGAAGAAAAAAAGAATATTCTCCAAGCACTGTGATCAAAATATAATTGAGACAC
Source organism: Scrobipalpa costella (assembly GCA_949820665.1). Lineage (NCBI taxonomy): Eukaryota > Metazoa > Arthropoda > Insecta > Lepidoptera > Gelechiidae > Scrobipalpa > Scrobipalpa costella. Next base: position 16,678,106 of record OX463296.1, on the reverse strand, counting down.
TTAGGTACATGATCTATCAAAGATTAAAGAGCAGACAGTTCAGAAGGAAATAAAAATACTACCAATAAAATAGACGCCGAGCCCATAAAGAAAAAAATATTCGGCAGCGCGGAAGGAACAAGGAACAATAACCGTCTAATTCAAATAACCCGACAGCTGTTACAGTTTCAGATGTTCGTGAGAGCTACTGTACTCCACCGGGTTACCTAATAAATAATACCAGAGTGAGTTAGGACCACCTAGCGAGGAAGCAAGAGCTTGTTTACGAGGGTACCCCGCCATATTGTGGCCACCTACGCTATATATTTTGCTTAGCAAATTGCTCAGTTCGCAGTGTCTAATAACCCCTTAATGAAGGCAGATCGGGTAATAATGTTCATGTTTTAAAATAAAGGGGAGGTTTATGGGAATAGGTTGAGTTTTATAGATGATAAAGTTGTCTTGTTAGAGGCTGCGGTTGAAATTTTTGGTGCTGTTGGTACTGGTAAAGATAATTATTTTTAAGAAATAAATCATCAAACTGTAGACAAATTATTGTCTTTAAACAAAAACAATATATAAATTTGGTGAAAGTTGATATGTTATCGCAAGGAAAACTCTTATTTTGAAATATTAATGCAGATAAAGGTAAAGTTTAAGAGCGATCAAGTTTACCGATGTGTACAATCTGTTGGAAAAAAAAAAGTATTATGTTAGTAAAATCTTACCAATTTAAAAAGTAACTAATGGCGATTCGATATAGTATACCTGACATCATACCTGCAACAAAATACACACATTTGTTAATACAAGACACAATACAATCGTAAAAAAAGAAACAAATAGACTATCACTTTCAACCTCCAATTGCAAGACATGATTAAATCAAATCTGACTTTCAAATCAGTTCGATTCTAATATAACCACGCCCATTTAATAATATAATAGTAGTTAATTATCACAATTTAAATAATGAAACGTAAATTAATTCACTGTAGAAGCACGCGACCGCGATTTCATTCACAAAAGTTAAAGATTGTCCTCATTAGATTAGTTAAAAGATAGAATAAATAGATAGTAAATGTTTACTAATTAGATGGGACTTAAGGGAGTTTGCCAACAAGTTGTTTAAAAGAAAGATAGCTCCAACCCAAATGCAGGTATTTTATTTAAGACCAGGATTCTGGTGTAGTGTCTCTACTTTGCTACCAAGTTAAATATGCAATAAGGTCCTATTTATATGAGTCATATTTATGGGGAGATATAATATATCATACGTCTTATTATACCAAATATATTATAATTATTTCTTCCATGCTGGACGGGGAACAAGGGAAAAACATAGAATGTGCCAGCTGCATTTCCTCCCGAGCATGCTGTAGAAACCAGCTAAGGGATCTGAGGGTTTCAGTATATTGTAATTTAGGCGATGGGCTGACAACCTGTCACTACAGCAATATACGTACAAATCTTATCTTAAATAACCCTCAAAACTTGGTCAGACGAGGCGGAACGACCTTTGTTCACGTCGTTTACGCTCTGCCTACCCCATTAGGGATAAAGGCGTGATTATATGTATGGTTTTTCTTACTTCTCGACCTTTTCGGTCGGTTTTTACCCAATCTCCCGCCTCGAGACCCTCAAGGAAGGGGAGGATCAGGTTCCCTATCTAGAAAAATGGTGTTCCCCAAAACTTTACTTAGTATAGTAGATGTGTGTATGGCTGCCTGTTTCTGCATGATGTATGTATTTATGTGTGCGTCTAACTGTGTGCAATATTTGTGCAAATTTTTTGCAATGACTCCAGTTGATCCTACTACTATTGGTATTACGTGGGTGGTGGTTTTCCATTATATGTATGTATTATAATGATTCCTAATGTAAAGTATGATATTTTTTTAATTAGCTAAGATTTCAGATAAGGTTTCATCTTAACATCTTCCTCCTTAATCAACCAGAAGATTTTGTTTTAAATTTCTCCCTACTACTCGTATATGCATGTCTTGAGATGTTAAATCTTTTATTCACTTGTGCAATATTCATCGTTGTAACATTAATGCTCATGATTTCAGCCTAACCCCTAACACTAAATACTAAAGTGTCAATGGTTATGACAGTCTGAATGAGCACATGACATGCGGTTGGGTCTACTATTTCGCATCGACTTAATTTAATGTGAGCATAAGGGGTCAAGGAGCTTATAATTTGATTTCTTCTATTTTCGGATGGTGATGTCGTTCCAGTTGTTACGGAAAATTATGACATATTACTAATTTGTAGCTTGTAGTGAGTGTTTGAATAATAAAATTAGATAAGCAGTGCTGTACATCTTTAATAGATCATCTGGATAATTTAGAAAGCTATAAACGTTAAATAATAAAAAAAAACTCTAAATTCAAAATATTATCAAAAATTTGAATTGATGTTTGATTTTCTAATTCTAAAATGGAATCTCTTCGTAACGACAAAAGCGATACATGTGAGCGTGACGCACACATAAAGTTCGAACTTTGGCACACTACCATAAATCAAGGGGCGTTATACGCCATGTTTCACGAGCCCTCTCCGTCTCTGTCGCTCTAATATACATTGTTATACATCTATCTCTGCCTAACGTTAAGCTGGAGCTTTAAGGGGCTAGGGGGGAGGGGGAGCTGTCTAGTCGTGACGTATTACTAGGCTGGCGGTCGGTCAGGTCAGTACGTTTGCTTTGTAGTATTTTGATGCTGTTCTCGTAACAAACAACTCAGATTATGACTCTTAATACGAAGGATTAGGACTGAATTTTAAACAACAATTTTGAGAAAGCAAAAATTTGTAGCCAACAAATGTTGCGGAATCGGCACTAATGAAGCCCCTGATCCGAATATCGATATCGATACTATTCGACATGGGTGCTAATTACTTACCCACTGCGCCACCGTTATAATGTATGCCGAGTAGGTTCTCAATGCAAATCGCAAGTTCGATCCTGGAATAGACAATGCGAGCACAAGTTTATGGGACCACCCACACGTCTCCATTGCTCGTTTTATATGGTCAAGGAAGTTGATATCATTTTCATAGATAGATAAATAATTGAAATAATTTATTCGGTAATCTTGTAATTTCCTGCCTTTTATATGCCTACTCTTTAAATAAGACATAAATTCATTTGTAAATTATTCAAAGCCTAAAAAAATGTTTTATCGATTTGATTAGTAACAGCAAACAGGTGATATTTGCAAATTTAAGCAACTTTATTGGCTAACAGGTGATTTATATATTTTATTAATTTCATTATTAAAGTATAAATTACTACCTAATCGAAAAACAACAAACCAGTCACTCAAAACTTGACCTCGATTTCACGAGAGTAGAAAACATGTTGATGAAATATTTATTACATAGATATTACAGGTCAATATTCAAATAGAATAAACATTCTTTTTAAATAATTATAATCATACTTTTAATTTTTGTACCGATGCTCCTCTTATTATTATTTTTACTTCTAGAACAAAATATATGAATTTGAATCACGTTGGACTCTATCAGTTTCAAATAAGTTCTGATTTAAATCTGAGTGTGAAACAGTAATGGCTACTCTTATTTGTTTCTACTAATTCCCGAGTTGTTAAATAAAACCATAGCAACCTTGTCAGACATCTCATTGGCCTGCAATAAATCCGCGTTATCTCTCGATATCGACTGAGCGCCGCACTTCGCCCCTCCCTACCCCCGCTCTAATGAATTACACAATGAACTCTCATCTAAATACAGAAAAAAGCTTTTAAAGGCACATATCAAAAATGCCCACAAAAGCCTACTAAGACAGGACTCACAGGATTTATAGCACTCCCTTTGTTAAACCACGTAATCTCCACGTGTAGCCCCAGTATAAATGGAGGTAAATGAAAATAAATGTAGTTCCTCATTCTGTTGCTTGCCTATATACATTGTGCCCGCTCGTAAATCTGGCTCTGTTTAAATGTAATCTATTTTGAAAATTACCTGTTAAATCACATTACGACAGATAACACGTTGTTTGGGATATGTGGTTAACAAAAAAACTTTGTCGGTGGACACGCTTAGATTTGTTGCCTTCAGGGTGGCATTTACTTCATTCGACCCTCAATATATTATGTGACCGTATACATTAGCAGGTATCAAAATATTTGTCCCGTAAAAAGTTGTGCCGTTAGGTTCTTATAAATATGCGGAAATTTTCGATGTGTGACAAATAACATTTCCTTCTTAAATCACCGGACTATCGCTAACGCGTAGGCAGTATCGAATTTAAATTAATCGTAATTTATTGGCCATGTTTCGGACGCGGATACGTGCGTTGTCGCGCTAGGCTGGGAGAGCCATTTTCGGCAGTTTCCGGATATATTCGGAGGTATCAGCTACTCTATGATACAGCTACATTTATCTATACCATGTTGCGTTCCTAATTTAAATTCGTAGCGAGTTCTGATCGCTGTGAAAATTTATATTTTTTCTTGTTAGGCCTAATTAACTTGTTAAATTTCCATATAAAAATCGTTAAATCAGAATGCCAGGGACCTACTTACAAACCAATAACCAAGTTTTCATACTAGTTCAAGTTAAGACTCGTATTCGATACTATTATCAGAAAACCAAATACAAAAATAAGGGCATAACCTAACCACACTAGTCCTTTTGTTTTACGAAACTCGTAAGGCAGAAATAACAAAAATAATTAGTGATGCGACGTCCCGCAGACTCGATGTGGCATCGTATATCTCGCCTACATACGCACGAGGCGTCATGCTAACGCAATAAGAAATATAAGGTGAATAAAAAAGATGCGGCCCACGGTGATATTTTATCTGCAGATCTGCCCGGAAGATGCTGATGCGTAGAAATGTGACAGGACAGCGCTGGGAACATTCCTTTAAGAGATGTTAGCAAATATTTTTCCGTCCGTCTCTTCTTCACTTCTTATTTTCTCTTTTAAATTATGTTATTCCGGTTATATAGCGCCTTTAATAAATTCAATTTAGCAGTAACATACACACGATCAAGTTTCGTCATACTTTATGTGGCATTCAAATTGGAATCACTTTCACATAAGTAATGACTCAATTTGTATTGGCGTAAATAACTTGGTAATAAAAGACGGAACAGCACGTGCAGTGGTAATCCTACTGTAATGATCGGTTATCGACTTTTATCGATACGTGACATGGCAATTAGCGCATCACTAGTGCGCTCTCGGGTGCGAGCCTACAAATCATACCGATAGCATCTTCTACAAATTTGAATCGGATCTTATTTATGATTTGCCTTTTTCACGGCTGATTTTGGGGAAAACTCGAATACTAAATCACTGATAAATGGTTATTGGGTTTTGTACCTAATTCTAAATTTATTGCCGCCTACTTGCGGAAAAATAACCGGAAATTATTAACTCATATTCCGTAAAATTACCATTAATAATCTAATTACGTCAAATAAGAGCGTCACTAAAAATCTAAATGCGTGGAATTTGGTCGCAAACCGGAATTTTCCCACGATAAATTGTTCATTAATACGCAACAACATAATAATCATAACAAAAGCATGTACAAACACCGTACTTGGTTAAACAGCAATCGCATAAACAAACCCCAACAATAAAGCCAAATAAACGCTCGAGCACGCCATCCAATCGCACCTTGAATCGCACATAAAAGCCCATGAACACCGGTTGAATTGAATACAACAGTCCTCGACAGGAGCATCCAAATATTGCATTCCCTCCCGTACTCGGCCGGGTAATATCGAGCACGAGAGTAGAGTTCGTTAGTGCCCATAAAATCGTTTACGAGGTGCCGAAGAGCCCTCTTCAATAAACGTGCCGTAAAAGTTCGGTTATTCGAAGCTAGATGGCGACAGTAGTGGCCGCTTGAAGCCGTTGCTGTGATTTTAGGGCCATCTATGGAGCTTTTTAAGCGCTTAAGGTTCTGTGCGAGCGAGATAGAGCGGCGAGCTTTCTCGTTTTGGTGCGATCGTACTGAAGTTCGGTAGTCCGGGTCGGGTCAAGCGTGACTCGGGTTTTCGTGAAATAATATTTTAAAATTTTGTTCCGTGACTAGATTTGAATTTGGAATTGCACTGGAGTTATAGAGATTACGAAATGGATTCTGAGTGGTTGAGTTTAGAATTTCCATTCGCTTTTAGAGTTAGTTCATCATTGTTTACAATTTATTTCTCAAGGAGGCTTTCGCGAAAAATTCGTCGCGTGATGAACGGTTTCATGCACATTACGCCGGCGGCCGCACCTCGGTGGTCTCATTAGATGACGCCCTTATATGATATTATGGTTCTTTTTCTACTTTTTTCGTTCATAAATAAATTATAACTCATGTGCATCGGAGCGCGGTCAAAACGCTTGCTTCACCGCTAAACGCTGTAAACTATGGAGTGGCGATGTGTGGAGAGATGAGCTCTAAAATGTCGCTCCGTTGTAAATGTCGATTGTATCACAGAATATACATACCAGGTGTAAGGGATAGCGTCCCGCAAATTGATAAGGGTTGCTCAGTCAACGACACTGAACAACTAGCAGTAGGATATTTTTTCAGGATGTGAAAATAAAAATGGGCTTTTCCATACAAAATGTTCACGTCGATCCAACAATTTGTAAGGAAAAGCCATTTTTTTTCACTTTCTGAAAATAATCCTGCTGATAGCTGTTCAGATACGTTGACTGAGCAACCCCTATCAGTTTGCGGGACGCTGTCCCTTACACCTGGTAATAGTACTAGGGCGTAAGGGGGCCTAAGATGTGACGTATTTTTATAACAATATTGATAAAAAATCTTATAAAAGTAAATCAAAATAATTTGATAGGCTGATAAAAATATACCTAGAAACTACAAAAAATATTATTTAGAGCATGCAATATTTGAAAAAAAGGGCACAAAATTTTAAGAGTAACGTTTCTGATAATGTAAAAAGAAACAAAGAAAAATATAAAACAAACTTATATGATTCCAGTTTCATTTTTAATGTAATTGACATTTATACAGCTAAGCCGTTACAACTTTAATTATAATTTAAAATAACTGTAAAATATAAGAAGATCATAAATCACAGTTGCTCAAACTGAATTTGAAATTCGATAATTTATAGACAATGAAAAGAGTCGGTCGGGAGTGTGTTCACGGAATAAATCTCAATAAAATTGATCTCATCTTAAATAACATAATCTTGGAGGTTTGTAGACGCGATATAAAGTAGGTACAGACAGCAGAATCAAGAACAGCTAATTGTATAAGATATTCAATACTATTTAAAAATCCATGCTGGACTGGGAACGAGGGAAAAACATAGAATGTGCCAGCTGCATTTCCTCCCGGGCATACTGTATAAACCAGCTAAGAGATCCGAGGGTTTCAGTATGTTACAATTTAGGAGATGGGCTGAAAACCTGTCACTACAGCAAAATACCTACATACATAACCCACTTAAATAACATACTTAAATAACCCTCAAAACTTTGTCAGACGTGGTGGAACGATATTGTGTTTCGGTCGTTTACGCTCTGCCTACCCCATTAGGTATAAAGGCGTGATTATATCTATACATGTATGTATGTAATTAAAATTAGGTTTTGAAGCAAGTGGTTAGGTTAGTTATGAATTTTATTATAATACTTATCGCGTACCTAATGCACCTCGTATTTTATAAGATTTACAGGGACCAATAAATATTAGACCATCTAAGTATGATGGTAGTGTTATGTAGTGTTTAATTGTTAAATTGAGATATATACATTGTACAGTACAGATTATATTTAAAGGTAAAAAATATTTTAAAATGTTGGAAGAAATTATAGGTTCATGTCTTATATTTTATCATTTATGTGGGAGGTCGTGGTTCGAACCCCACCACGTACCAATGTGTTTTTCGGTTTTCGAATTTCATATGTACGTTTATTCGGTGCTTTTTCCGTGCTTCGGAAGGCACGTTAAGCCGTTGGTCCCGGTTAATATCGTTTAATACCGTAGATATTAGTCGTTAAGCCCTTACAGAGGCCAGTGCTAAGCATTGGCGGCTTGAAAACTCTGACCTAGGATTGGGTCTGGTTTCCCTTCTGGGTTGCGGAGGTCAGATGGCAGTCGCTCTGTGTAAAAACCAGTACCCTCGTTCAATCCCCTAGATTAGGAAGCCGACCCCGTGAGATACGGGACAAGGCTAGGGAGATGATATGATGGTCTTATATTTTATCAGTATCTTATGTTATTGATTAATTGACCAAAATGTTTTATCGATATATGTTGTTTGGTTTCAATATATTTTTAGAAACTGTCAAATATATTTTCCTAAACAATAACTTGTATTCTTCTTGTCGTGTCGATCGTTTTGGCGTTTTTATATTAATATCGACGAGTACTCTGCCAAACGCACTGCGAGATATTGTATTGAAAAATTGTATCAAGAATCAGCTGTTTTGCTGACGCTACTATCCAAAACTGGTTTCATCGATATGCATACTTTTGGTTCACCTACTGCTTACACAAATTTTATTGTTATTCCATTGCGACATCGATACTGCTCCAATTTATTAATATCACATAGGTACATTGTTTTAGATTAGATAAGTGTGGAATATTTCTTCTGGGAGCAAGAGGAAAACATAGAATGTGCCAGATGCATTTCCTCCCTGGCAAGCAGGAAAAACCAGCTAAGAGATCCGAGGGTTTCTGTATATTGCAATAAAAGCGATGGGCTAACAACCTGTCACTACAGCAATAACCTTAAATGACCCTGCAAACTTTGTCAGACGTGGCGGGATGAGCTTTGTTTAAGTCGTTTATAAGTACATTGCTGTAGTGACAGGTTTTCAGCCCATCGCCTAAATTACAAACTTTCTTAAGCCCTCGGATCCCTAAGTTAGTTTTTACAGCATGTCTGGGTGGAAATACAGCTGGCTCATTCTATCTTTTTCTCTCGTTCCCCCAGTCGAAAAAGGAATCTTTTAAGGAGGTAACTTTATAATATTAGAGTTAACTTTATAATAGTCAGTCCGTTGTATGAAGGATTTACGAACTGACAAGATGTTCGTAACTCAAAATTATTATTCTCCCCCGGCGATGTTTGGCAAATTATTAATTTTACAATTTTAATGAGTGGTCTGGTTTTTTTAACGGAGGTTTTATTTTTAAAGTCAATATTTGGTTTGAAATCTTCCATGCTGGACTGGGAGAGATAGAAAAACATAGAATGTTCCAGCTGCCTTTCCTCCCGGGCATGCTGTAGAAGTCAGCAAAACGGACTCGAGGGTTGCAGTGTATTGTAATTTAGGCGATGGGCTGACAACCTGTCACTATAGCAAGACACATTACAATCTAAAATTGCCCTAAATTTTTGTCAGACGTGGCGTAAGCGCCTTTTACGAGGCGTTTGACGCTCTGCCTACCCCGTAAGGGATAAAGGCGTGATTCTATGTATGTATGTATATTTGGTTTGTTGCAATTCAAAAGAAGTCAATACCGCATGGAGATACATTAGAGGGTCTTTTTTATTTGTAGTTATATTTTTTAGAAATGAAGGTAGTTTGAGATTTTATGAATTGTATGATAATTTAGATTTTTTCTGATAAGAAAAGGATTTTTAGTGACTAAAAAAATAATTCAATCTTAGTAATCTTAAAATATTTGACATAATTTTAAATTAAATGTCTTTTTAAATGATAATGAAATATCTTTTCTACAACTTCTTCCATGCTGGACTGGGAGCGAGAGAACACATAGAATGTACCAGCTGCATTTCCTCTCGGGTATGCTGGAAAAATCAGCTAAGGGAGCGACAGTCACTACAGCAATATACTTAGAAATCTATCTTAAATAACCCTGAAACTTTATCAGTCGTGGCGGAATGAAAGTTTAGTTCGTTTATGCTCTGCCTACCCCATTATGTAGTACATACATACATTTAATCACGCCTTTATGCCATACATATGTTTTTGTAAAATTTCATATAAATATCTTCTCAAATGCCAAAAAAACATTTCTTGGTAGAGTTTATTTGATCCTATTTCATTATTTTGATTGTTTGACATTTACTTCTAGAACTTTTGTCTTATAATACATAGGCTTAAAATACATTAGCAGTTTGTGTAAATGTTGAACACATAAATACGACCGCAACAAATGTACATTTAAAATGGATGGGTGACCGCAGATTTCATTCACATGCTGACTACGGGCTTAATCACACCTGCGCACAACAACTGTGGTACTGGTTGCGGTATAGCTGATTGATATAGAAAGTAAACTGACATGGAATTAGTGGGTAGATGTAAGTATAGTTATCGCAAAGGTATGTTTACTATTGTGGTTAACTCAAGAAATTTAGGCTCGTATTTATAAAGCGATCTCAAAATTGAGAGCAATATTAGGTAAGTTTGCATTTGACAGGTTGTTTTGCACTGAAATTACATTACTTGAGAGCAGATTATAAATACGGCCCTTAGGGTCCATCAGGTCCATCGACTCGATACCCATACGAAAGATGAAGAAGAAGAAATATGTATTACGAATAGAAATTCGGTAAAAAAAAACAGACCATCATAATTTTATGTCCCTTATCTTATTAACCAAAAAAGACAGACTGACTGCTTTCAGTATCTTCAAGAGCAGGGGAAATGATGAAGTTGATAATAAATACTAATATTTCCATTATGTACTGAACTACATACTTCACTTCCATACTGGACTGGGAGAGAAAGAAAAACATAGAATGTTCCAGTTGCCCTTCCTCCTGGGCATGCTGTAGAAGTCAGCAAAAGGGAATCGAGGGTTACAGTGCATTGTAATTTAGGCGATGGGCTGACAACCTGTCACTACAGCAATACACATTACAATCTAAAATTGCCCTCCATTTATGTCAGACGTGGCGAAAGCGACTTTTTAGGAGGCGTTTTACGCTCTGCCTACCCCGTAAGGGATAAAGGCGTGATTTTATGTATGCATGTATGTATGTACTGAACTAGCTATGGCTAATACAGCTATCTTCATTGATTTATCATATTAGGTACTACTGCTAATAGGTCTTCAAAATTGATGACTCCATTATCTTTATAATATTGCATTACATTTAATTTATGTCTTACAGTAATTTTCGATTTTATTAAGATTTTTTCCTCACGTAGACTCACTTGTCTGTTACTTTTAAAATAAATTGCCAGTAAATTATAGCAATTCTTTCGATCCTTTTGCGTTGGATATGAGCAACGTAATGAGTCAAATTATCCATAATTTTTATACAACTCAACTTCTGCTTTTTCCTTTTTACAGGCAATAAATATAGTGAAATATATCGTTTTAAAAAGTCGTTAGCAATTTAGCATATAAAAATACTGCTATTAAATGATTTCCTATCACATCACGCGATTTAATTTATGGATGTCTTCAATTTCAATTTTCCTGGATAGTAGAATTTTTTTAACAAAGAAAACCATAACAAAGGGTTAGTTATCTCCCATATCTACACGAAAGCAGACAGACGGACGGACAGCAATATTTTGCACAATTATGTAGATAACAATCGCTGCGTTACAGATATGAGGTTTGCATGCTTCGCTGTTGTTGCTCGTTATGTATTTATGATTATACAACTAATAATATGGCGGTTCATTTAATTTATTTCATACTCCTGTTATTGTTAATGAGATTGGATTTAATTACTTTATTAGAGTTGACTTGTGTTACCTTACAAGTATATTTATCTTGATCACCCATAACAGCTTTGACTGTAACAATGTTCCGTTTTTGGGCCGCTGTGTCATCAACGTCCTACTTACTTGTCATCCTATTTATAGAAGCAGATTTCACAAAACCAATAATAAAAGAGCAGTATCAATATCCATTTGTTCCAAATTTAAGTTCTTTTTAATTTTACAAGCTGCAGAGCTGTCAAAGCGGCGATCCAAGGCGGTGGGTCCGATCAGTGCGCAGCGCGCGCGCACCTCACGGGGCGTTCGGGTACTTATAACTCATTTTATATCGTTATTTATTGAAAATTAATTGTGCGAAAACACCACGCGAGCTATCTGTTATCAGCAACTGTAAATACCAGCCGGGGCTCTAAAGTGGCGCTATTCAATATGAACGAGCAATAATTCTGCAATGTAATGGAAGTTTAATAGAGATCGATCTTTTTATTGAATTTATATTTTATAGACTCTTTGAAAGGTTCGTTTGTAATGAACCATGCTCATTGAGATCGTGTTTTGGATACGGATACCGTACCTCCCCTGAAGCCAAAATTTGTAGTTTTATTTCGTTCAACATTTCTCAAAACATTATCTCTCAAGATCGATATTTTTTTATTTCTACACTATGTTGCAAAAATATCGTAAGCAAGATGAGGGTCCGATAATTCCGTAGATTACGAATCTAAGAAGTCTTAACACTACAAATCCTTTAAAACTAAAATAAACCGCTAGGCAACACCTTAAAGTCTATACTCCAATAAATAACATCTGATTTATGAAAATTTATCATACTCTTGAGGCTTAATTTTGAAATGATCTTCGCGTATTTAGATAAGGTATTAAGTTCGTGTTCATTGACATTGAAAATGGAGCCTTGTGTTGGTTTGTTGCAGAGTGGTATTTTGTTTATTGAAGGTCGCAAGGAAGACATTTTTCGATATGCAGTTGGAAGTGTGTCTGCGTATTGTTTTGATAAGCTGCGGAACGGGTTTGCGAGATTTATGAGTGGTATGATTTAATGCGAATAAACTACTCTTTGCGCTGGTTGCATTGATGAATGCTCCACTTTTGGGATTGCTCATATCCTAAGCTATTCATAAACCAATATCGCCCGAGGTGCTTGGCTGTTCCGCCTGGTCGAGACCATCTTTGTTACGCTCTCAATTTCTACTACAGAAATCGATCAAGTTTATTTTCATGCTCAACCGTTTTTCTGGTCCATAATATATCGTTTTAACATGTTAACGGCTTTATACCATATCAGTCGACGGTTTATAAAGCAATATTTTCACCGTCAACATAATTTTCGTTTCTTTTCAATACCAACTTAACGCGGAGAACTTAATCGCCGCGCTGCATCCGCTCTTAAGCATCACTTAGCAATTATTGTGAGTCCTCAATTAAATTATAATAGCGGGCTGTGTTGGTCGTTATTTGTAGATTGGCAGCCCTGTCGCTTGGGGGCCAATGGGAACGTTGTAACGCGGCGCCTGCGCCGGATCGCCCGCTGAGCTTGCAGGTCAGGCAACATAAGAAATATTACGATTCTAAGCGCATATTAGTTCGATTATGTAAATAGCCTGCGCTATATCCTGTTTGTTAAGTTATTCTACAATATCGGTTGCGTTATTGGTAACCAACCAATTTTCGAGACAATGACCTTCGCCTTGCAACAGCCCACCATTTCCTACTCAATTACTTCCAGCCAGATCAAAGTGCAAATTGGTTTTAGCAATGACGTCATCTTCCAAATCGTTGTCTTCAAAAAACAAGTCGATTCGTTTCTCAATACAAATTCCATTACCAAAAACAGCCTAAACAATTTGGGTTACCATTGAATCTATTACGAAATGGCCGATCCAGACGGAGTCACGACCGCAAGTAAATTGTTCGCCCCGTATTCGTTCGTCTAACAATATAAATCATATGCAGTTAGTAGAGATTTGCATGTCATAACTGCTGGATTTATGGCTTTGGCAAGGTCGGACATAGAACGAACGTTGGTTTTTAATTTGGGGATTTCATTGTTGTAGGTCAAAGTTGGAAGTTGGATTAAAATGTTTTTTTTTGTATAGGGTCTTGCTAGAAGGCCTTTATATACCATCGTCAATTTACAAACAAAATAAATTTTTATTAGATATTAAATAAAATATGTACAAAGTTTTACAAATTGCATCAAATTTTGGGCATCTCTCCAGTTTGAAGGAATTTTATAGTACAGCCGTGCCGTAAAGAGACGGATATACATGCTCAATTGACTGTTCAACAAGGTATTATTACAGTCTAAACGGATCTAAAGAGCAGATACGGCTCCAATTGTGTAATTAATATCTCATATTTACAAACTGCGAACAACCTTGCGATTGTTTATTACTGGCTGTCCAAATGTCATCCTAGTGCATATCAAACTGGCTTCTAGGCACCGCGTCAAACTGTAGATTACCATCAAGTTTCTGTTTACAATTACACAGCAAGATCGGCCGCACATGTCACGAATAATAATTCAACACACGTGACTCTGGTTACAGTGAAAAAAGGCTGGCAAGCGGGTAAGGTATCAATTATAGTCGGCCTGTAAATCAACATTACCCTACGGGAAATGCCAGGACAATTACTGATCGATTACCCTACAGCGCGGCGAACTCACGATACTAGCGTCAAAGCGGATCTACTATAGTTGAACCACTGAGGAAAAGCTGTTTTGACGGCTGTCAAATCCATAGCAGGATGATGGGAAATCAGTATGATAGGAAAATGATCCCAATTAATTTACCAATTTGAATGATTAAAGCTAAATCAGCGAGCGCTAAAGGAGTGACAGTCTCTCTCGACATCAAATCTGCGGATGGTACTCGTGGATTACAGAACGTCATTCCTGCAAGTACAGGAGAGAGAGACACATGTAGCAAGTATACAGGGTGTTAATTTAATTGCGTGCCATAGCTTAGGGGGTGTTTCAGTAACGTAAAAGGTGCCTATCACTACATAGTATAAAACAAAGTCGCTTTCTCTGTCCCTACGGTTTCTTTTAATGGGTAGAGTTATTCAAGAGGAAGGTTTATATGTATAATACATGCACAATATAGTAGAGACACACTGATAATTTCCGTGCGAAGCCGGGGTGGAATGCTAGTAAAAAATTAAATAAAAAATTAAACTCTAAAATTTTAAAAATCAATTTTGGTATGTATTTGTTTATCATTATAATGCCCAAAGCTGCGTCAGGTCGCTCAGCTATAACCGACCCCGCGCGACGCGAGAGTCGCTCTCTACCAGTTATAGTGACTTGTGCGGGCTCGGTTATAGCTGTGGGGCCAGATGCAGCTCTTGATATCATAATAGGTAAATATCGACTATTGCTTTCTTAATTTTTTAAGTGGTTTCTTTTATGGGCTTCTTTTACGTTACTGTAACACCCCCTAAGGCACGCAATTAAATTAACACCCTGTATAGAGTTACAAATCTCGCATGGATCCGTATTCCGGTACTCTAGTATCGAGTGTCGGAGGTGCTGTAGACCAAGAAGAATTTAAACAAATTCACAGAAGCTGTTCAGTTTCGCTCGATCTGAAGCATTCAAGTGCATTCAAGTATTTCTCGTTCGTCGATAAAGCATTTTTTGCGTTTGCAATTTACACGTCTGCTATTAAACAATTACCTACCACGTAGTTATTTTTCCCACCAGACCGTAGTTTTCCTTGATTTAATTGTGTCTGCGTCGGTAATAAATTACATGTGTCTCGTTGTGCCGGCTCTCTCATTCCTCGCAGGTTTGTCATAGCGGTAGTTGAGATAGAAAATGCGATGGATTCTTCTGTTTACATTGTGAAATGACGATTGCCTTGAGATCTCTTGTGCAGTATCGAAACCGGAACAAATGCTAGCTAAGTGTTTAGTATACCAATTGCTAAACTGAAGAAGGAAGCCTGCAAAATCAGTTATGACGCCTCTTTCAAAATGCGAAGTTATGTTCAAAGTAGGAAGTTATTGAAAAATACATTTATGTATTCACGCCTTTTACCCTAATGGGGTAGGCAGAGCGCAAACGACCTAAACAAAGGTCTTTCTGCTACTTTTGACAATGTTTTGAGGGTTATTTAGATAGATTTGTAGGTATATTGCTGTGGTGACAAGTTGTCAGCCCATCGCCTAAATTGCAATGTACAGAAACCCTCGGATCCCTTAGCTGGATTTTACAGCATGCCGGGAAGAAAACGTAGCTGGCACATTCTATGTTTTTCTATCGGTCCCAGGCCAGCATGGAATTGAAAAATGGTCAGTATAATTTTTTATTCTTTATCAATAATCGCAATTTTAATCAGACTTGTCTCTCAAATAACCACAACCTTTTTGCAGGCACTTAAGGGTAAAAATATAATAATTCACGTGAATAACCCTTAAGTTGCGAGGTGGTTAGCAAATTGTGCTGCGCCTCTTCCCAGGATATTACTATGATACACGCCACATGAGCGATATGATCCCACGAAATATGAGAGGTGTACTGGATACTTCTGGGGACTAGTTGGTAAGGCGCTTAGATTGTAATTTTTCGACAGGTTGATAGATTTCAAATCCATTCATACATACATATAATCACGCCTTTATCCCTAATGGGGTAGGCAGAGCGTAAACAACCCTAACAAAGGTCGTTCCGCCACGTCTGACAAAGTTTTGAGGGTTATGTTAGATAGATTTGTATATTTCTGTAGTGACAGGTTGCCAGCCCATCGCCTAAATTACAATATACTGAAACCCTCGGATCCCTTAGCTGGTTTTCACAGCATGCCCGGGAGGGAATGCAGCTGGCACATTCTATGTTTTTCTCTAGCTCCCAGGCCAGCATGGAAGAACATGCATGAACAAATCCATACATGCACAATATATACATTATACGTAGAAAGATATTGGGATACTAGATGTTTTACTGAAAAATTACTTTATATGTTACTAGCGACCCGCCCCAGCTTCGCACGGAAATTATCAGTGTTTCTCTACTATATTATGCATGTATTATACATATAAACCTTCCTCTTGAATCACTCTATTCATTAAAAGAAACCGCATCAAAATCCGTTGCGTAGGTTTAAAGATTTATGCATACATAGGGATATAGAGACAGAGAAAGCGACTTTGTTTTATACTATGTAGTGACAAGTAAACTGACCTTAACAACATATTTTTAAAATATTCTATTATTGGTATTTTTGATTTTTAAATATTATGACAAATTTATTACTTAGTATGGTTTCACTATTCAATTTTAACTAATAGGAGAAGTTAGAACTTTTTTATAAAACTAAGCTTTTTAATATGTGATGCTAGTCTAAGGGCCGTATTTAAAATCAGCTCTCATGAGTGACAGACAGTTTGAATTCGTATCAGAAATGTCATTTCAGTACATTATGACCTGTCAAATCCATACTTAATATTGCTCTCAATTTTGAGATCGTTTCATAAATACGGCCCTAAGTCTACTAATGTCAAAGCCCAAGTAATACCTTTTGCTCACGAAACATGATAGATAGTGTCAAATGTGCTTACATGTCGCAAGTTAATACGACAGAGTTGAGATGTCGATTTTGATAAATTACTCGAATATATCGCCGGAGAATAAGGTTTGCGTGACGAAGCCATCCTCTTGAGTAAGTTTAGAACGTATGTCGCTACGAGTAACTCTATTTGAGCATGTTTTGCGAAATACTTCTATGATCGTTAACTTCCATGCTGGACTAGGAGCGAAGGAAAAACATAGAATGTGCTAGCTGAATTTCCTTCCAGGCATGCTGTAATAACCAGTTAAAGGCTCCGAGGGTTTCAGTATATTGCAATTTAGGCGAGGGCAGAAAACCTGTCACTACAGCAATATACCTACAAATATATCTTAAATAATCCTCAAAACTTTGTCAGACGTAGCGGAACGAATTGTTTAGGTCGTTTACGCTCTGCCTACCTCATTAGGGGTAAAGGCGTGATTATATGTGTGTATGTATATATCGTTCAATTTATCGACCAATGACATACATTTGTATTGTATGTCAAATGGTTCACATGCAATGATATGCTGAGCACTAAATTATCGACTATTAATACCAGGTGTAAGGGACAGAGTCCCTAAAACTGATAGGGATTGCTCAGTCAACGATACTGAACAACTATCAGCAGGAATCTTTTTCAGGAAATGAAATCATAGCTTTTCCATACAAATAGTCTCATCGAGTTGAACATTTTGTATGGAAATGTCTTTTTTTATTCACTTCCTTAAAAATATCCTGCTGATAGTTGTTTAGTGTCGTTGACTGAGCATATCAACTTGCGTGACGCTGTCCCTTATAAGATTTTTAAATATCTGTATCCATCAAAATACTAATACTAAATCTAATGAATCTATTTCTCACTTGTTGTGATGTTTGAATATTTTTTGCCTGTTGTCAAAATCACCAAGCTAGAATGGTTAGTTTCGATTTAGACGTCAAAATTTTGCTTTGTCTATCTATGTCAAATTTATATACTTAAAAGATATTTTGCTACATTTATTTTACGAAAATGTTGTAGCTAAAAGTATTTTATAAGCCATGACAAGATTTTAAAAATCAATATAAAGTCTGTCTTAAAAACTAGTCAGTAGTGAACTAGTGACGTATGATGCGTGGCCCCATACTGCCAATTCTCACGCAACCTCCTTATAAAGACGTATAAACGCGTAACTGCCAGTTGCGTCCAAAAGCACATAAAATTGGGTAATAGCAACATTACGACCGCCTGCTTTGTTGGAGTGAAAGATATGGGTCAGTGAGGCTTCGTATGGGAAATCGATATCTGATTATCTGTGAACTCGTTTTAAGAATAAAATAATATTTTGGCCCGTAACAAGTTAGCAGTATAACATTATAGCGAAGAATATAAGTATACCTATTGTTCATTTTAGTCAGGGATTACGGTGCGTAGCGAATTTCAAATCATTTATTGTATTTAATACATTCGCGGCAAATTTTGTTGACTCCATATCTTTTTTACCGAGTGCTTACTTACATATAATTTATTTTTTCTAGATTTCCGTGACATTATTAAAATAAAATACCACACAAATAAACATAAAATTTATTTATTCAGTCTTCATAAATCGGCAACAAACATAAAATTTGACAGAACATGAGAAAAATGAAACACGAAATGTACACAATATTTTGTGGCTAATAAATTGCGAGCTCGAGAACTTTGTCGTGAGGTCTGGTGGGAAACAGGACAAGTGTTTAATTTTCTTCAGACTACACATTTTATAACAAGTCTAGACTACTGACATAAAAGGTGTTAGGAGGTTTTTACAATTACAGATACAATTGTAAATTTATTTTATGATCTTGTGTAAGCTATAAAAACTTGCAAGATTAACACATACATCCATGTAGCTTGTCAGTTACATCATCAGATAAAATTGCCACATAATACAAAACAAGTCAATTTACATTAAAGCTGACACTAATACCTTGTACAGGCACATCCTCAACAAATAATGAATCAAGAAACAATTAGACTTAAATCTACATAAACATAGGAACAAAAACATAAAATCAATTGCAAGAAGCGATAACAATTTGCTGTACATCGATCATGCTCTCAGCATTCACAATAAACAATAGATGAAACGGATAAACGCTAGTACACACCAGACAATGAGAAGTGTAAACTCGGGCCCTTTGCGAGCTATAACTCATAACGGGTGTGAATTATTACAAAGAATTAGAGCAACTAGATAGGAAATAGATTAGAAAATTTAATATGAAAAAATATATTATTATGCTTCAGTTGTATTAAGAACTGATCTAACCACTGAGCACAAGTAACTAAAACATACAAAAAATGTAAAAAAATATAAAATATAATACATAAAAGTGTATGATGTGAGATTATCAGGACAAAAAACAATCATTAAGATAATTAAAACGCAGTAAAAACCTTGTTTAACTCCTGATTTTTAATCCAAACGGAATTTTTGTTCATTGTAAAACACACACTTACATTTAATGATATGTGAGAAAAATGTTCCGTTTCAGTATTCTTTACATTTTGGTGGAAAATTAAAATGAAATATTACATTAATATTACTTAATTAAGGCTGTTTATCGTTATTTAACCTGTGATAGCGATTGTGCTTAATTTAACGATATACGAGGGAAAACTGTGGCAACACAATAGATGTGCTAGTAGACATCAACCGCATTGTAAAGGTCAATGCTTACATAACGGACCCCACGAACGTGCTTAGTAAATTTAATATATTTCCATATTTAAATAGAATATCGAAGTATATAAATAATACTTAGGTATGACTTCGCGTGATACAAAAAAAAAACTTGTTACATGTTAATAGGAGCAATTCAATATACTTACCTATTGCAATAATATAAAATGGCTTCCCATTTCAGTAACAAACTTCAGTGACAACAAACTATTTTTTTCTTTTATATTTTTGCGATACACAGGCAAAGAGCTAGAAAAAGCCAAAAAACTATTTATCATCTGTTGCTACGTGTTATAAACCCACTAAACAAAGTTTACCAACATAATTTAGGCAGCGCCACGAAAACCCAGTACTCTCAAAATAGCGACATAATAATGGGTCTGTAAGAAAAGTGAGCGTTCACACTACGACTTGATTTTAGTGGGCTTTTTTTTAACTTTATATTTGTTGCATTTTATCTTTGCACCGCCAAATTATTACTGCATTGCATGACACGAATGTATTTTTTTACAAGTTCTTGTACTGTAAGTCCTAAAAGAAAACGAAAATTTGTGAAAAACAATTTTCTCCTATTTATAAGCAGTAAGTACCTCAGTGTATGTGTAGTCGTAGTACCATAAAATATTTATCGCGCAATAATACGTCACGTCCCGTGGTTTGAGCGCGGCCCACGTGGGAAAGGGTCGACCATGAACCATGTTTCTTTTTTAAGATAAAAAACAGTGATTATTAAAATATTACTTACATACATATAATCACGCCTCTATCCCTAATGGGACTTATTATTTAGAAATCACAGTGCAATATAGTTTACGTATGTTAGTAAAATAACATTATATTAATTTATAACCTATTTTAATTAAAACTATCCAGAAATTTACTGCCGGCGTTATCAATTTTAAATCTATAAAATAACTTTATTCTAGTAATAAATATCGTTTTTGGATTAATATTTCCGGTTCAATTTTTAATAATAAAAGTGGATAAAATGCTCTAATGAACCTTTTATTACTGCCGCTTGCGTGCAAGCATCTGCATTGCATTCAGAGTTATTTTGACATCTCCTTCCTCAATCACCTTTTTATTGTTATACTAGCGATTCCACACGACACCTTTCGCGTGGATTTCCATAATCTAAGAATTTGTTTACTAAATATTCAAAGTGATCGATAATATTAATTTTATAGAGTATTTAATTAGCTTATTTAAAACTTTATGCTACAAAAATAAATAACAATTAAAAATTGTATCACAGACTATAAAATAAATAAAGAACTCCACATTAACTCAGAACCCTTTCGTTTTGCATTTTGTCGTAAAAATACCCAGCTGTTTATGACAAAAACATTATTAAAATTAAATATCAAAATTTGGAATATTGTACCGGGAGTAGATCCTAATATGTGCCACTTATTCTTTATTACGTAGCTTACGTGCAGCCCAGCAATTTTTATAGCCTTGAACTTGTCCACACAATTTAGTCGGTCGATAATTCAGAGCGAGCTTGATGACTGGGGCTATAGTGATATCATTCATGCTAGCTTTACAATAGCGATGGGAGTACCTATAGCAGTAAAATGACGTAACTATATAAAACATATCTAATAGGCTGTTCATCACAGATCGAGTAGATTCATAACTTAACCACAAGATAAGGTATAGCTTAGGTGAAAATACAGTAAATATTCATGTAGAGAAAATGTAAAAAAATATATATTTAAATTCAATGTAAATGAATATAAATAAATGTATATTAAAGCATCGTGTCAGTATATATTTCACACTGTAGGTGTGAAAACTAACACAAAAGAAAAAAATAGAGGTTTAATGAGTACTATTAATTTGCATAGATAGCACCGAATTTAAATAAAATGCTGTATATTTTTTTAAACTAAAACGTTTTTGATACGATCTTTCACAAGCTGAACGTATTTATTGTGTAGAGAAAACTGATTATTTATTTTTTCCGAACTACGATTTAAAAACAAACAACAAAATTTCAATCAATGAAATTCCTTGTAAAGTCAGCGTTTCGAATCCAAAGGAGTGTAATCAATTCTTGTTCAAGGTTAGTGTAGTGTGTGAAACCCAGCCAGATTCTCCTTCTCGCACATGCTCGCACGAGGTTCGTGTGCCTTAGACATTTTGTGTTACTGATTTGTAGTTTAACATACATACATACATATAGTCACGCCTTTATCCCTAATTGGGTAGGCAGAGCGTAAACGACCTAAACAAAGGTCGTTCCGCCACGTCTGACAAAAAATTGAGGGTTATTTAAGATAGATTTGTAGGTATATTGCTGTAGTGACCGCCCATCGCCTAAATTTCAATATACTGAAACCCTCGGATCCCTTAGTTAATTTTTACAGCATGCCCGGGAGAATAAGCAACAGGCACATTCTATGTTTTTTTGTCGCTCCCAGGCCATACGACTAACATACAACATATATATATATATTTCGTATGTTAGTGAAATCTATGGTTACTTATTATGTTTAACGCAAACGAAGAATTAGGTCACTGCGATAAGAAAGACAACAAAACTTCACGCATTGCTCATTGGAAACCTGAAATTTCGTACAGGGGGCTTGAAACCGATGGCTTAGTTGGTTAGAGCTGCGGCAGGAATTATCGTGATTGTATAATTGAGACTTGCTTATGCAAACATTATATGCATAATTTTAGATTCAATATTTTTATGTTTTACAGTTGTATCGATTTCATTATTTTAAGGTTAAAAAAACTAACGCATATTCAAAAAAAATCGCCTGCTTCGTGCGTCTCTTTCCCATCAGAGCAGCGTACGGTAAAACCCTTCGGCATTACAATGGCAAATTGCTGATCTTTGACATCGGGAACAATGGCGTCCCGCGATTTATGACGTGCTGCGACTGTCGCGGATTCAATAATCTCGGGCGAGCATTCTGATATCGGTGTGAGGGATGCACATTTTTTTAACAGGTGAGGGATGTATTTGAGGCAAAATAATGTGCAGTTAAAGAGTAACTTATTTGATGGTATTAAATTAATAATTTAATTATCTCATAGTTAGCTTCAATTTGTGATCTGAATCTGAATAATAAAACCTTATCTGAATTAACAGTTCTTCTTCTTCGTGTCAATTATCCAAATGATTCTAAATTAGAATTAACAGTTAAATAAATAATTATGCAAAGTGGTAAGCACTTCAAATACCCAAAAAAGTATATACTACTTATCAGTTGTAAACTTTTGTAACCATTTCTTATTTAAATGCGAGTTTAATGTGAATTTGGTATTTGCCAAGACCGTTACATTTAGTTATAGTAAACACATAAACAAAACAATACAAAATGAAAGTTTAAAGAAAACACATAAAATTTATTTTAAATTTATGTGACATAAAATTCCTTAAACGATTCTATACACTTACGTTTATTTACATTCGACCTAATATGGAGTTAAGATCCTTTGCGTGCGAAGCTACATTCGTTACAGTAGCACAAACACGGGAAAAAACTTGAGAAAACGGTACTTAGAGAAAATTATGTAAAAATGCAGTACTGTCATAATTATGTAAAAATGCAGTACTGTCATACAGGATGTTGAAATGATAATATATTCTTGTTCATTTCAAGAGTTCAAGCTAGGCTCGTTTTATTATGATGATTTTTCAATAGTTCAAAAATAAATCACAAATTGTCAATACGTCAGATAGTTGAAATTATTTTATCGATTTTTTAAATATTATTATTTAAAATTGAGAACACTAAGTGAACGACAGCAGAATTGCAAACCTGCGCAGACGCAGCCCACGTCATTTTGAAATTGTGACGTTTGCATACAAGGTGTAAGAAACTGTTTGAATTGTTGTGCAATTTACTATGGACCACATGGTTTTAGACCTCAAAATTGTGTATTGTTTGTAATTAGTAACTACTTAAGAGCAAAAGTAATTGAACCAAAATATACGTATAAACATTTTGTAATAATTAAGACAAACATTATGTATTTTTTTTTGTAAGTTTTTCTTTTACATTATTCTATTATTCTACTTAGGATGAATTAGAGTAAAGTAGAATAATTAGTTTTTGCACGTGCCACATCTTGTTACGAGATAGTTCAATGTCAAGCATAAACATTGCATTACGATGCAGAACTAGAATTACAGTGAAACAATTTGCACACTTACCTACATACAGTATGATCTAAATTTGTAATGATTTTTCCGGGTAGGTTTTACAATTTCCGTCACAAATATTAAAAACAGTAATTTAATGGTTGTACCTCGGTAGACCAGTTAAATAAATGTTTAATTGGCATGTTGCACCAAGCACACTATTAACATTGCCGTGACATGGTTAACTTGGTGGAAAATCATAGACAAAACCTGCTGTTTAAGTTCCGTTTAACTTGGGGTTAGCGTTTAACGTCAATTTGAAGGCAAGTGGGGTGTGGGTATGAAACTATCAATTTCGCGTTCGAGACGTAACTAATAGAAAATCGTGGAGGTACCGCGGCTACGGACTTGTGGGGAGTATCGAGTAAGTTTGCAAAATGGATAAGGTGGGTAAATTCTTAAGTAGAGAGAGCAACATACCTACCTAAAAAAGCTGAAAATTATACTTTGAAAGATTTTTTATAAAAAAAAACTAAATCTCGCTGAAATTTCTTTCACTTTGACCAATTTGTCGATTACATTGGTTTTACTTATAAAAGTTTGTTGCTAACGTCTGTTAGGTATTTTAAAAAGATTTTTAGAAACAATCAAAAAATATAATTCTGAAAAGGCTATCATTTATTTATTTAATTAAGTAACATCGCCTTTTCTAGATATTTCCTAGTTTCTTGCCTGCCTTTCTAGCATAAATATCAACCTGCAAAGCCAGTATCCAACGTACGTACGGTTTCCGGTGACATCCGCTACTCTTACTCATTTCTATGTAGTTTAATTTAGACGGATTTTCATTTTTAATAAAAAAATATTGATTTACTGGAATTCGTGTTTTTGGTGGAAATTAATGTATTATTTTCTCAATTTAGCCAAAATACATATGAATAAGTATTTATTATTACTTTATACTAAGTGAACAACATGATTGAAATAGACTCATTCTCGTACACACAACAACATAATGTAAAGGACAGCAAATACAAGGTCTCAAGTTTTGTTCCGGAAGTATAACGGAAACTCTCTTGAAGGGGGAATACGAAATCACCCTGTATGATACTCCTTGGACTGTAGTTTACGAGATGTTAATTGATGTTCTATTATGCAGAAAGAGGCGGAGTTAATGAATCAAATTGATTTTCCGATTCAATGCGTCCCCGAGAGTTATTGTAAGATTATGATTAATTTATAGCTTGCAACACTGGCAAAGGTTAATACAAAACCGACTTATTACGCTTAGGCAGAAAAAAGGTTCTACGTGAGCAGTAAAAACAGCTAACTGTAAAAGGACGCTTACGCAAAAATTGCAATTTTTGCAAACCATTGTTTTGGTCATCCTTTATTTTTTTTAAATGTCATTGACAAACAACAATCACCTGTGACCATAAAGATTGCACAATTTTTTGGACAATAAAACAGTTAAGTTTTCAACGGTAACGAGACAATGAGTTTGTACCTGACAAGCTAAAATCTTTATTGGCTTTAACCGCACGACTTGCAAAGAACAATCAGTTATTTACAGCTTTTGTAACGTTTTACTTGGATTTAGAAAAAACGAGTCTTCAGTAAGCATTTTAACCTTTTGATAAGAAATACAGATACCATTCAGAAATATCACCCTTCGGTGAATAATCAAGTCCTAATAAATTTCGCAATTTTATTAGAAGCAGATGCTTTAGGTAGTGCAAGCAAACCCTCTCCCCCGACGCTAGATTCTAATAGCCAATTTACGTAATGAATTAGGCGAGAAAATTGCCTAAAACCTGAATTTTAGTAGGTAGAGACGTAACTGTATCTGTACTTGTGATAAAATAATGCGTAAAGAGAATGTTTTATGGGGCTACAGTTGATTCAAATTGCAAAATAGACTCGGAACCAGCACATAAGTAATTATCATTGTGTTTCACGATATCTAAAATACACATTTCGAAGTTGAAGTTATTATTATTTACAAACATCATAAATAATACAATTTAAAACTTGGTGTTAGCGTTTTCGACCTCATAAAACCGCGTAAAATATGCAAACGTAAATGCATGCGTTAGCGTGGTTATAATCATATATTTTTTTATGGAAAAGAAACTCTACGTAGACAGTTAAAATTATAAAAATAAAAAGATTACTTTACAGTTATTATAATGTTAAGTTTTTTATATCGTGACAGTTGAATTAAAACCCCCAGAAAACTTAAGCATAACCGTGCAAACCGAAACGCGAGCGTAAACGTTAGGCATCGCTTCGGTCGCCGCGGAATCGTAAACTGGCCGTCGTAACTGCGTTCGGCTCACAATGTGACGTTTATACACAGTCGGCAGGTGTGAACATTATCTTAATTCAAGTGCTACCGATCGAGCGAGCAGGCTTTAACGTTTAAACGCGCCAAATTGAAAACACCTTTTGAAATCTGCCGGATTGTCAATATTGGTTTTATACGACAAGTTTACTTAGTCGTAAAAAGGGGTAACTGCATATTTTAGATGTTTAATTTATTTATCTGTAACAAAGCTACGTAACTGGTGTTCTTCTTCTTCTGTCGAGTGAGTATCGAGTCTATGGACTCGATGAACCCTGGTGTCAGAGTTTTTAAACCGCCTAGTAGCACAACTATCAGGCCTCTGACATGGTTTTTTGTGTAACGACCACTATCAAAGACAGCGACCGGGACCGACGGCTTAACGTGCCCTCCGAAGCACTGGTGTTAAATGTCCACGTATTAAAGGTATTATATTCAATATTTTTTACCGCAATGATTCATGATTTCTTTAGACCATAAATCCTGATAATAGCAGTCTAGGTTATTTATTGAACCTATTTCTATAATGAACGAGCAACAAACCGACTGTGTTTTTGCATTCTAATGAGATGTTTCTTTGGACAAGAAACACTATTTTCCATCTAATAAGTAGCGACTTGGTGATAATATGGTCTTTAATAAAGAACATTGCGGACGACTAGCATAATGAGTAAAATAATGTTGAGTCTCTTATCACATAACCTTTTTGCTGTAACTATAAAAATAGTTGCATGATGATATACAATTTTCAAAATAAGTGACAATCAATAAATGTTTAAAACAATTTTCTCATTATGTAGTAAACTGATAGGTGACTATTTTCTTAGGAAGATTCATAAGCCTCCTTTTTTTAATTCATACTAAATTAAAGAATCAATTTACTATTTAGGATCCAAACCAATTTAGAGTGTTTGTGGTTTAGTATTTTAACCTTTGAAGTGCTTCGGAGGGCACGTTAAGCCGTCGGTCCCGGTCGCTGTCTTTGATAGTGGTTGTTAATTAAAACCATGTCAGAGGCCTGATAGTTGTGCTACTAGGCGGTTTAAAAACTCTGACACCAGGGTTCATCGGGCCCATAGACTCGATACCCACTCGACAGAAGAAGAAGACCTTTGAAGTGTTGGGATAAAAATGTAAATTTAATATCCTAATGACGTCATTATGAAGTAACAATTAAAATAAAAGTGAAGTAGGTTCAATTTTATTAAATACAAGAAATTAAACAGTAAAACTAAATTTTCTTTATAGAAAACTAAATTGACAAGTTTTCCAAAATTAATTTCAGACCTATGTCTTACACTATTAATTTCTGACTTGTGTTTAAATCCTTTGAAAACTGCTGGTGTATTAGTCGGCTAAATGGCCGGAGTTTCAGTAGTGGGGGTCAGCGAGTTCGCCGGTCGGGGGGGCAAAACCCCCCACGCTAGTAATGTGGGTATAACCCGGTCAGATACAAAACCTATATTGAGTTATAAATGTGTATTTTATCGGTTGCATCAGTCCATGATTGGCTGGATCACATTTTGATAAGCTAAAAGATTTTTTACAATTTTAGTTGGTCCTAAATTAGTTTAGTTCAAATTGCCTTAATGCATAGTGACACTGGTCTATTTTCAGTCAATTAACTGTTTCTATTTCAACTTCAATTCATACTGAAGTAATCACAGAGTATGATTTTTCCAATTTCTTTACAATTTAATTTCATTAGCTGCTTTAATAAATCGAACATTATCTTAACTGGTCTTGTTAAATACGATACTAAAAGTCAACAGAAATGTAAACTACAGGTTCTGAACTCCAGATATCCAATTACTGACTAGTCAATAGTTATTTGAGTTGCAAAATTGTCACCAGTTACAAAATTAATGCTGTCCTATTAACTGCAATTCTCAAAATTCTGTCGTTTTCGTTTAAAAAGCTCTTAAACTATTACCGTTTTTAAACGCTTAGTTCAGTTTTCTTAATTAAATGGCAATTATGATACTGCACCATGCAAAATAGCTAAAAATATTAGAATTATACGGTTTACCGTGTATGAAAATATGCTCTATATAAATTAAATGCAAATTCATAACTTAACTTAGCACATAATAATTATTCATAGAACGAAATTACCGTCCCTGTAATTGAATACGACTACCTTCGTACCCAGTTAATGAACGGTGCTTAGTTTGTTTTTTTTTTAATGTTTTTTTTTGCTACGCCGGTCTCTTTGTTTCCTAGTACTAAAGACTACAGACTACAGTCCACTTGTTTGAGACATATTTCGTTGGCGCACAGACTTCGTGTGCTTGCATAAAACCGTCTTTGTCCTCTAAAAATAACGTGCACAAATTTAGGAAAAAAATGGGCTTAATTTTAGATGCAACCAGCTAAACCTAAAATTAAAATGTATCTGTCACTTTCAGACTAAAACATTGGAAACGGACAGAATCTATTCTCTCCGGTTTTTGTTTTTTTTTATTTACGTGTTTTTATGCGTTATCTGTAATTTTTAGCCGCCATCGTGTGATATGGCGGATAAAATTGTCATAAATACTGGGGAAACGTGCAAATGTGCGTCAAAATCTAGCGGACAAAGTGTAAAACCATAGAGTATAAACCGCCTGTAATTTTTCAATTTTAATATTTCGAAATTGACTGATAAATTTTAATTTTAGTTTTTGCCTGTGGATCTAGAATCGAGCCCATTAACTGTCCACTCACGTAAATTTTATAAATGTAGCATCGCACTTTAATTTTCATTGTCAATTTAAAACGCATCACATGAGTCGTTTTACACCCACACGGCGAATACATTTTCCTTTGTAAACATGACAGCGGGCCGCATAATGTTTATGGATTGCAAGTGCAGAAGGAAATTCTCATTTAAATTCTGCGCGAGCGCCGATGATTCTAACAATCGTGCGATGTGACAGACGAACGCACAGTCATCTTGAGAAAAGTAAAAGCAGACGTCTGTTAGACTCAGAGTAAAAAAAGTACGTCGACGCTTGCGTAGAAAGCGCCATCCGTTATAGTTGGTACTCTTTGCGTTCCAAGTTTGAAATCATCCAAATGAGGGTCTAAGGGGTCTACGCCAATCACGATTGCGGCACGTTCGTAGTCGTTCTTCGGTTAACGATGACACCTGCCATCGCTGATTACGACGCGTAAATTGGCGATACGTGTGTCGCATCGCATCGCATGCGCAGCGCTTTGAACCGACGCCGACACCAAATCGAACTGTGGTAGGTCACGACTCTTCACTGGCTCTTACAAAAGCTTATGGCATGTAGAAATCGGTAAACGGAAAATTGCTCAACTAGCTCTTCACTACAATTTTACACTTGGATTTTTCCGACGTCCGGAACGTTTGAATATCGAACGAAAACTAACGACTATTCCAATCAAAAGGATACCGCCTGATACGGAAAGGTGGATATCTTAATTTCGTAGTCCTGTGGGTTCATAAATTATAATTTACGGCCGTGTTCCTGGACGGTGGTTAAAAAAAGCGGCCTCTATAATAGAACCATCGTTTTTTCGACCCGCATGTAACGTTTACCGGAGGTTAGTCTTTCGACGGTTTATCAGTCCTTGACCAATTCGACATTTGAAACTGTAGAATTATAGTCATCTCTTTCTATGAAACAACTAGAGCCACAATAACATGTTTAAATAATAATTGTGAAGTAAAAATAGTCTTTAAATGGAAAATGTTGCATTGCGACTAGACTCTTAATAAGTGTGTGAACTGCCAATTAAGAGATTCTTAAGACAAATTTAATTAAGCAGTAATGAATGTAATGCAGCAAGAATGAGTTCTGCAGAACTTGAATTCTGCAGATAGCTGTCGAACATTTTTGTACATTATAAATATTGTTTTGCTCATTATTTACATGGTTGATTAAAGACCAGTTGTTTTAAAACGGGAAACAGAGCGGGACAGGTATACGTAACGCATTCTGACCTTAAATAGGAAGGGTTTATTAGTTAAGTATGTGGTGGGGCCCATACGTCATGGGGATCGGCGCCGGCGCACATTTCTGTCCGATTCCTACCGCAAGTATTTTAAGTTTTATCTCTTTTCTAAATACTTTTAAAACGGTAAAAACTTCTAGTTTCCGTAACCTTTTCGCCAAATAGGTAGTAGTTAATTATATTGAAAGATCGCAACTTTCACCAACACTTGAAGTCGACATAAAACTGGCATTTGATGCGTTCATAAACTTTTTATAGTTGTATAATTGCGAGAATTCCTACCGGAATGGTGCGGTAAAGTGTTAGTGGTCGTTACTTTTAGTGGCGAGTCAAATCTAGTGCCGTGTCCGATTCCAAATTTGAATCGAACCGTAGTGATTGACCAGGGATAATTAAGAAGTAGCGAGAGTATCGTAAAATTGAGGTAAGAGACACTGTTGTGGTCCAGTTCCATATTGAATATCTGATAGGTATGTATTATTGATCTTATCTTACGTTTTCTTCTTAGCGAGTGGATTCTCGAGTCAATAAAGAATATCTTACTGATTGTGGTAGTGATATGAAATAAATGTCAAAAATACAATCACAAATATCGAAAATAAAAAATAACAATGTAAAAATACAAACTAAAAAGTAAATAGTAAACTATACCACCCAGAGTCGTACCTGTTAGTAAATTGTCCAACACGCTGGTCAAATAAATTAATATTTAAATTATAAAATTAAATACAGAGTTCAGAAAAATACTCATAATTATTTCAATCGTAGAACACGAGACAATAATTCATTGCGTGTCTATTAACTGTCTATTAACGTCTTATCACGGTATTTGAAAAATAATTAACGCTGACCGCTTAGGCAATAATCTTATTGACACCGAGCTTCATTAAGAGAACAAAAACAATTGTTGTACGCAAGAATTAAACACGAATTTTAACTGCCTCCGTGGTGTAGTGGTCCGAGCCATGGGCTCCCGATCCGGAGGTCCTGGGTTCGATTCCCAAGGAGGAAGGGAAAACAATTTGATATTAGTCTATATATCACTTTGTGTGATTTTTCCCTAGTTTGGTTAGGACATTGCAGGCTGATTCACATGATTGTCTTGAAAAAATATTTCGTGCTTCGGAGGGCACGTTAAACCGCCGGTCCCAGTCACTATTTTTGATAGTATAGCTGTGCTATTAGGCGGTTTAAAAACTCTGGCATGAGGGTTCATCGGGTTAAACTCAAAACCACACGACAACAAAAAGCATCGACCAAGTTTAAAAAGAGGCATTGTCCTGCAAAACGCTAGTTTCGGCACGAAGCCCCGTACATCACGGCCATAACTAAAGAATATCCCCAATGCATAAAAACTTCTTCAATGCAAACCTTAATGTCTTATACACAAGGTCTACCGAAACCCACTACCAACAAATATGATAAAGGATGCTAAAGTAAATTAACCTCTTTGTTTACGCTTTAGAATTTAAACTCGCCTGCTGTTGGAAGATTTTAGTAAAGGCTAGCACAACGGCAGTTATTTCAGAGCATTTATACCTAGTGGTGGCGCCCACATTCGTTAAAAAATATTACTAGCAACATGTAGTTTTTCAAAACTTTGTTCTACTAATTACGTCGTTAAAATTAAATCTAATGATTATTTTATAAGTAATTAATTGAGAAGCAAATAGAACCCCGCAGTTAGTAGTAATAATATGATTAATTAGTTTCATAACTTTAGTCAGACGTGGCGGAACGACCATTGTTTGGGTCGTTTACGCTCTGCCTACCCCGAGGGATAAAGGCGTGATTATATGTATGTATGTATGTATAACTTTACTTTTTGCTCATCAATACGTTAACTGCCTCCGTGGTCTAACACGAGGTCTGAGCGATGGTATCTCGACCCGAAGGTCCCGGTTTCGAATCCCGGCGGGGGACAATAACTGTGTTATTTTTTCTAGTTTGGTTAGGACATTGCAGGCTGATCATTTGACCGTCCGAAAAGTAAGATGATCCATGCTGTCGGATGGGCATGTAAATAGTCGGTCCTGCGCCTGATTCCTCTGTAATTGTGTCAGTCAATCTGTCCCATCAGAATATGAGATTGAAGGTATAGAGAGTGCACCTGTGTGTAGCGCAAACACTTGGGCACTAAAAATCAATCCTGCGCATATGGCCAATTTCTGGGAGATTCGATGGGTGCACTATTATTATTAGTTTATTACATGATTTCTTAAAATCATATGGTCTTATTCTAAGGAAGTGTCAGAACAAAGTTTTGAAAAAAGAAAATATATTTCGCGGATTATGATTTTGTTACGAATGGGGGCGCCACCGCTCGCTATAAAGGCTCTTAAGAAGTGTGTGTTACCGTGCACTGTTTATGTGGAATTAAATATGGTTTAATAGTTTACTAAGAATGGGTTAGCGCTCGCAAAAATTAGTTTGCAATTTCGCTTTTAAAGGATGCGGTTATACGCCTTTTTATTGACTTTTTTCATTTTTGTGTAAGTAAAGTTCAGATATTAAATTATTTTATTTTAAACTGATTTACCTACCTGTCTTCTTATTATCCAAATCCATACTAATATTATAAAATCTCTGCCTGTCTGTTTGATTGTTTCTCTTATAAGTTACGCCTATACGGCTGAACAGATTTTAATGAAATTTGGCATGATGATAGCTGATGGTAACCTGAAGATGGACATATGTTACTTTTTACCAAGGAGTGAATTCATTTCACCGCGGGTGAAGCCGCGGGTGTATAATATAAATTATCAGTTGATACAGTATCTTAAGGATGTCGATTAGTATTGAAATTGTGTTTGATGGGTGATTTAGTAAGTCGGTGAGTATTTTATTCAAATACCTGATCGCCTCTAGTGTGGGGTATCGTGCAAGATTAATTGCCCAGCAGACTTCAAACGGCTTGTAGGAATATATCCACTACACGCTAAGCTATATACTACGTGTAACAGAAAAAGTTAATGATCCTGAAGTATGTGAATCTGCAAATGAAACTAAACAACTTTCCGTAAGGAAATTATGTCGACATTCAAAACTAAAATTGACGTCCTGTCGTAAATAAATCGGCTAATAAATACCAACTTAGTTTAAAAAAAAAAATTGTGAAAGGAATGGACTATAATTATTATCTTGGATTATCTAAATATTCATGAAAGTCTCTCGCTAACTCAATTATTAAATAAAATAAAATTTATTTGTTTTCAAATTTAATGACAAATTTAGCCCATGAACGTAAATTTTCTGATACATTAGAATGTACATAAACATTTTATTTATTTAAATATTCAAGTGCGATAAAGGTATAGCATCCATAAAGCGATGGAGGTTCAGCTTTATGTAACGTTCCCAGCGACCGACAGACCGACTTATAATATGCATTTTTGTATACCGCTACAGACTACGTATAAAAACAAACTTTAGCTGTTTTTGATCATGAAAATATTTGTTGTATTTTTGGAAAGTAATAAATTAAAAAGATTAATTCATTGTCTCACTGATGTAAACAAGAAGAATACGATAATAATTTTCTGCAATAATATTCAAGGAAAAACTAATATAAGACACAGAGCAAACCTGTGAATGTAAACAAACAAGTCTAAAAGGAGTAAGCGATCAATCGTTAAGATGGACAAGCAAACCACTAGATGGGCCACAACAGGGGCCGTTACCCGATGATTTTCAATGCAACGCATAATAACCTAGCCGAGGTCACGGCTCCGTATTATAGTCCCTGGTTCTCTCCGGGATAGCGCTTGCCTTGGATGGCACTATGTACTATACCTTAAGTACCAAGGAAATTGTATCATTGTGGATCATTGCGACTGTGGATCTGCCAATGAAGTGATACTGGTTTGAAACGGTTAGACTTTGATTGGCAAGTAGGTCTTGAATTAGCGAGGTGGTTGGTTCTCTTTTGAATAATGCCGTCCGTTTAAGCTAGGAGTTCTATGTAAAGAATAATATGATTTTCAATTTACTAATATCTAATTAAATAACTAATTAAAATTTATATATAATTTAGTTTTGTAACATTTGCCAATATAATAGAATTAAACTATAATGTAGTTATTAAAACACTTGTACTTGTAAATTAAACTATTTTTGACTCATTCAAAGGCTCAAATTACATTTTGTTTGGCTTAAAATAACGATATGCAGAAATTTACAAAATTTTCTTGAATTTAAAAGCATAAAACACACGATATAAATAAATTGTGCGTTTCATTTAAGTCACTTAAAGAGATGAGTGGGTTTATAACACTAATTAACAGTTTCCATCATTCGTTTTGCAGATTCGCCTTTGAAGATCGGCCACAAAAAGGAAGCACAGAAAGTAGTCGGGGATATTATTTATCACTTCACAGCTGCACACCTATGATCGATCCTTATCCAAGATGGCTGCCGGCGCGCCGCGGACGGGCGGGAAACGAGCGCAAGCGCACCTCCTACAACACACCCGTCAATCTTCTAAAACGGTTCGAATACGGAATTTGAAATTAGAATTCCGATTTGCGCGAAACGTGCTGGCACACAGACGGCTTATGGTGTACTAAACGTTAAAAAATAAAGTGTATTCAAAAGAGGTCGTAAAGCATATTCTCCCCCATTATTAGTTTATAGGCTGCGACTGTTACGGGGCCATTATTATTTTTGTGTGTCCGTGTTTGTTTTGATTGTGTGCGGTGGACGGACGGGCCAATTTGGGGAACCAACATAATGCCTCTATTGAGTCACACTTTGTTCATTTCGCTTTTTATTGGAGCTATTTTAAAAGATGTCTTATAGTTTTATTGCATTCTTGTAATTTCGAAACTGTCTTTAAATTGTTTTTGTGTATAAAAAACTATTTGGAAGTTGAAAAATATAATGAAATATCAAATATTATAACTGAATACTAAATGTGTCCTTAAAACTGTATCAAATGTATCATACCTAGTTAACAAAATTTTAGATACAGTATAAAATTTATTGATTTTCACTCAGTATAGCCAAGAATATTTTAATTGTAACAAAGTTAAATATTCTTGATAAATTTAACTGATTTCTATCAGATTACCAAACCTTTTGCACCTATATGAACTATATGAAATTTATTTAATTAAATAAAGCTGAAATGAATATATCAAATGCACCTTAAAAATTAAAGAGATTTCTACGAAGTGTGAACTAGAGCAAAACAAGTCAAAATCACAACCACCTAGTATTATATTTTTATTTAGGTTTCCTAATCTTATGCAATCAAAATGTTACATACAGTTATAAAATTTACATACATACTTACATAAATCACACCTTAATCCCTTACGGGGTAGAGCGGTTAACGCCTCGTAAAAGGCGCTTTCGCCACGTCTGACAAAAATTGAGGGCAATTTTAGATTGTAATATGTATTGCTATAGTGACAGGTTGTCAGCCCATCGCCTAAATTACAATACACTGTAACCCTCGAGTCCCTTTTGCTGACTTCAACAGCATGCCCGGGAGGAACGGCAGCTGGAACATTCTATGTTTTTCTGTCTCTCCCAGTCCAGCATGGAAGTAAAATTTGTTGAGTCATATAAAATATATTAAGTGAAGTAGAGCTACCTTCATGGCGTACCCACCGTGAGGATATTCACTCACGGCCCGGCCGCGCCCGTATTGTTGTTGATACGAATTTATCGTTGTTTTCCACTTGTAATTATTATTCAATATTACCCAACTTTGCGCACGGTTTGTGTTCTTTTTTGAAAATAAAATTTCAATTTTTACGGATGCTTTTTGTCAGGTAATATTTTTTTTGTTTTTTGCGCACGTACCTATGTAATAGGCATTCTAATTTTTGTGATTTGCTATCTAATAACGTATATTTTGATTACTTCAAGGATTAGCCACATCGGCAAATTTCGCAACTTTAGAAACAAAATACATACATATAATCACGCCTTTATCCCTAATGGGGTAGGAAGAGCGTAAACGACCTAAACAAAGGTCGTTTCGCCACGTCTGACAAAGATTTGAGGGTTATTTAAGTTCAATATGCAAATCCAAGGGTTTGCAGTTTATTTCATTCCCTTTGAAACAAAATATATTTTGTTATTTTTATGAAAATATCTGCCACCTACAGTGTTTGTTTAAAGTCCAGTTTTATGAATAATTGCATACTTTTGCACCGAATACCGAAAAGATGTCTTATCAAACGTTTACCAGAGTGCAACTAGGTAGTGATTACAATATCTCATTTCCCTTTAATAAAAGAGCATTTAAAAACCTTTTGGCCCTCCAGCGAAATCAGTCGCCAATTTCGGAACAGGTTTAGAAATTATAGGGTCAGCCCTGGACGCGGAGTTAGACTTTTTGAAATTGAAGATCAAAATGTGGAGGCAAAAGAAAAACTGGTTAAGACTGTACTTATTGAAGCAACATTGTAACTTGCTAATTCTCTAAGAAATGTTTGTCGAAGAATGAAGGTATTTGATTCTATTATTAACGTTCTGTGTATTTTTTGTTGGTTCTTTATTGCATGAAAATATTTGGCTGTAATTGGCTTCATATCTGTGTATAATGTATGATTTATGTATTTTGTAGTTTTAGTTAAGTTATATATCATATTTATGTCTGTAAAAAATCAAGCAGTTACTAATTAGTTCCATGTTTTTTCTAGAGTAATAATTTTAATTTATATACTTCCTTTAGGTATAAAATGTCTTCCTTATTTGGCAACATTATTTTTGTCTACTATAGCCAACGGTAGAGATTTAAAGTCTCTCTCAATTTAGAACGTTTTATTTTTAAATTTCGAAGTCTGCTATTTTGCGCCAGTGATTCTTCGTTCGAGTTGACGTCGAGTTCGCGAGATGTCCCTAACTTTTCATACTGCCCACGTCCGCCGCGGCCTTGTATTGTTTCGACGGCCGTGTTGCGTGAACCCCGAGTGAAATATAGCCGACAGTTCGACTACTTATTTTGTTTTATTTTTTAGGCCGTGTTACTTAATTTTATCAAGTCGCATGAATTATGAGCAATGGGACCACACGCGTCGTTAATTACGAGTTAGTAACGTGAGGTGAGGCGGAGGTAGGGCTGCTAGATAGGAATCTGATTGGCCCAATTTTAAATTCCGATGTGATTTTGTCTCGCGTTCGATGTTTGAATTTTTTGCGCCAGAAATCTCTGATAAGAAACTTGCAATCAGTTCCAATTAGATACGTTATCGGGTTGATTATCATCGGGAAGTTTTACAAGAATCTCTGTCTTACTGGAAATATTTACGCAGGAAATGTTGCGGTTTATGTAAAGAATTCATTGGACATTTCCTCTTAGAATTTAGTTGCAAGGTATTTTCTTAAGAAACTGATTTAGATAATAAATAAAAACATAAATAATGAAAACATATTTTTTAATATCGTAACTAAAGCGAATTTTGTAGAGCTCTCTTTTCAAATTCAAAATCGGTAGTTTCCCTTTTTAGTTGTCAATTGATTTTATTTTTTTACTGCCACTTGCCACCTACTTTCCTCTGAAACGGTTGATGACCACATGACTCGTATGATGGTCAGTGGCACTAGAGCTCCTCAAGTTAATAATAATGCGCCCAAACTAGATCGGGTCATCGACCCGGGCGGGCGGCGCGGGCGCGCGTTCCCGCCACAAACTGCGGAGCGCTAAAATGCTGCTACGGATGTCAGCTGAGCTGAGATAAAGCTGTTTAGCTGATATGTTTTTTTAACTGTTTTACCTAATTTATGTGTAAAATAATAAATAATACTATATGGTTAAAAATCTTTCCATGAAAAAACAATTTAAAAAAAATGTAATTGAGTAACATGAAAAATAATGTTACCCT
The DNA here is from genome assembly GCA_949820665.1 of Scrobipalpa costella. Taxonomy (NCBI): domain Eukaryota; kingdom Metazoa; phylum Arthropoda; class Insecta; order Lepidoptera; family Gelechiidae; genus Scrobipalpa; species Scrobipalpa costella. Next base: position 16,639,934 of record OX463296.1, on the reverse strand, counting down.
AAAGTTATTTTTTTATATTAACTATGTTAAAAAATGTTATGACTTGTGCAATAATTCTGAACATTGTATAAATATATTTTTACTAAAATAACAATAACGTGCAATGAAATGACCTCATAACTCACATTTTAAACCACAATTTTCTGCTATAGGTATTTAATAATATAGATAAAAAAAAGGTTTTTATGAAGAAATTTATAAATAAAATAATCAAATACATACATACATATAATCACGCCTTTATCCCTACTGGGGTAGGCAGAGCGTAAACAACCCAAACAAAGGTCGTTCCGCCACGTCTGACAAAGTTTTGAGGGTTATTTAAGATAGATTTGTAAGTATATTGTATAATAATCAAATATTTGTGTAAAAAATGGTTTTGCTGTAAAAACAGTATTACAGGAAGGAGTTTATTATATCATCGTTGATACCTAACTTAAACGTTATTTACTTAGCATTGATTAAATATCGAATTAAGAATAAATATGTAGTTATTCGATTTAATGTATTAATCAAAGCAGTAGATCAAGTATCGATAAAATGAAACTATTGGATAATGATCGCTAATATAATGTGAGCGGCCACTCCCACCGATGATGGTAAAAATTTACGAGATTAATGAGATTTACGAGATTCGTAGAGTCGTAATACACTCATTAATTTGAAATTAGTTCAGAACTCGTTCTTTATGTTTGTATAGAGAATAATAAAATTATAATTTACCATGTTTGCTTATAAAATTAAGTGGTCATTTTAATTAATTTAATTGCCGTTAAATTATTTCAGTTATTTTTATTTTTTGAAAATGTAAATTTGATTTAGGTGTTCTTATTTTTTAACAAGTTATTATACTCGATGTATCGATATTATAATAAAGTTTATAGTTTTATTAGCCATTATTAGTGATAATTTAGTACTAATATGATGTAGCTAGGTAATATAATGGATTTTTATTATTACCAGTTTTACCTGCAATAAAATAATAATTTATATTTATTGCTTCAATCAGAAACATATATACCTAATGCTTCAGGTAAGGCTTTTTAAGAATCATAAGTTTAAAAATGACACTTAGATTAGAATACATAATAAAATCTTTTATAGCATATTAAGTGTGACTTATCAGTTTTAGTTACATTAATTTGATGGACCATAAATTTATAAATGGCAGTCAAATATGTCGCACTAATAAGGTGTTAACGAGGGTCGTTGGTTTTATGTGATTTTTATTGACACTTGAGTTTGTAGCTACTACCTGCCACCGCGCTGTTCGTATTGGAGTCCTACGAGATTTTAATGGGCATTCTGGGAGCGCCCGAAACGTGTGGCGACATTTTAGTGCCGTTCCATATGAGGAGGAACTATTCAGTAATGCTAGTTATTTTTTTCTTATGATTGAAGTAATTAATTATTGACCGTCTCTACGCTTCCAGATAACATAGAGATTTCTTGTAAATTATTGTGTAGAGTCGTAATTATTATTTTGCTTTTAAAAAATGTTCTTGATGATTTAACCTGTGGAATGATGTAATTTAAAGATCACTGACCTGCTATGGCCATCCAGGGGTAGAAGGTGTGGTTGGTGGGTTGGTGCTGGACGGGCTGCGCTGCGGCTGCTGCGGACCCTGGGAGCGCGCACTGGTTCCCCCAGGGGAGGGCTCTGCCTGGACTTGATGATTCGCTGTATCGTGCTTCAGGCGTGCAGGCTGCTGGCCTTACTAAGGCTCCGAGACCGGCTCCCCAGCCTTCCTTGCCTCCATATCCGTTCTGTTGCTCGCCACCAGTCTTAGAACAATCCGCCTTGGCATACTGTTGCTCTCCGGCGTATAGTTTACAGGCCGCCGCGACCGATGCATCGTACGGCGAGTCCTGCGGGCGAGGCTGGTGCAATGCATGTGGTTGGGCGTACGTCAGCCCCAGAGGAAAACCTCTGTACTGGTCTCCTCCGCCGCTCCCCTGGTGCACCCCGTGGGCGCCGTAAAAACCACCCTGCTCGAAATAGGAGTTCATCATGAACAGTCACCGTCACAAACGTCACTTCAGAAGAAGAGCACTTATGTCATCGCGGTCCCACGCGCCGTGATAACGCGACCTCCGCCAATGTCACTCCAAATACAGACAGTGAATATTACCCTTTATTAATTTTATTGCCTCTTAAACGTCACTCGAGCGTCATAATGGGCTTCGTTGGCGATAAAGGCCAGTTGACGTGTGTTTACTTTTTACGATTATTTTACGACTCGGAGCGCGTGCCGCGGGTTTTACGAGTTTTTAAGCGGTTTCGTCTGCCGAGTCGTCTCACGGCTGTCGGTGGGTGTTATTTTGAGTCTGCGATGTGTGAGACGGCGGCGTCGCGAGCGAAGTTTGCGATCGCGTGTGGCGGGAGCGCGCGAGCATATGCCGTGTGCGACCAGCGCGCCTCGACTCACGCAGTCTACTAAGAGAGCCTCGAGAACCACGCGCGCCGCCCCGCGCGCCGCCTAGCGCCCGCCAACAGCAACAAGCCCGTGCGTTCCGTCCCCTTTTCGCTAATGACTATAAATATTATCAGTTACGTTCTCTTTTCCCTTTCTTATCACTGCTCATGGAACACGTGGTTCGTGCCTAATATGTATTGACATAAACTATCAATCAAGTATCTTGATTTATTTTTTTGTTTAAAGCTATTAAATACTAATCCTGAAGAAAATATCATCAAAGATCACAAGACTACATAATCTGAAAACTATGAGCCATAAAACCCTCTTCGTGTAATTCAATTCTTTATGCCGATACCCACGCACTTTGAATACGTAAGTATAAAAAAAACATCAACAAAAGCCGATGATGACTTCACTACTGAAAAGTTAAGCCGCAGAAGTCGTAAACTCATAAACGTACAATTAGTGAAACGGTCCAGTAAAGAAAAGATTTTACAACCACTTCTCGGCCGGGCCACAATGAGCGCGCAGTATCGTAACAAGGTGCTGAATAGAGTGAGAAGTCGTAAAGATGATTATTATTTCTTCTACTACCTGTTTTTACGAGTAATGTCGCTATCACGCTCATGCAAACGGCGAATAAAAGCGCGCGAGCGTGAGGGAGCACGATCCGCGGTGCGTGTGCTGCACAGTCGGTGCAGCGAGATGTATAGCTATCTCTGTCTAGCGCAGTGTGGCGCGTGCAGTGGAAGGCGCACTATCGAAGGGTAAACAATAGCGCATTATCGCAAGAGCACTCAGTTCGCGCGTCCAAATGAAGTCATCAAACGAATGAATGGCTCTTGTGGTAGTGCGGCCTACCCAGAGACACGTTCGCATTTTTATTGCAGTCACCTCTTTAAACAAATATTTGCCGATAAAAGGACGGGATGCGGCGCGATTTTTTTTATGGGATCGTAATTGGTCGATTAAGGGTTGTAGAGATACCTACACGTCTAAGAAAAGAGGGCTTTATAGGTCTATTGATTGGATGCCAAGGGGGTGTTTAATTTGCCACATAAGGAGACTGGAACACACTTTATTTATTTAATTGCAAAAAATCTGTGGAAGCACTGTTGATAATTAAAGACTCTACGACTCAAATTAACGATCATTTAAGACATAAAGCATCATTGTAGAGTTTCTTACCTATCTCAGTTTGTATTATTTCTTATTAGGGCCCCCATCCGTAGCTTTTCTTATCTTCTTCTATTTTTCATTTTCCTTACTCAAACCTGGAAAGGAGAATAAAAATCGGTAAGTATATAATTTTAGGTAAGCAATAATTTTAATATCATTTTACTATCTACTTCAGGAAATAATACGTAGTAATAATTCGTATAGTTAGCTCAGAATCCGCTCGAATTTATATTTTTTTATACTATCCCACAAAAAACTAAAGATAAGAATAAATAGGTGAATAAGAAAATAGGTTCTGAAAATAAGAAAAAAAATACTACTTTGCTGAAATATAAAACCATTAATAAAAACTAACAAATGTAAAAAGAAAATGTAGAGTCACACTATTTTATAAAATAAATTTGACTTTACCTGAAAAAAGGAAACAAGAATACTACTTTACTTAAGTGTGCAACCAGCAATAAACAATCAAACAGAAAATGTAGAGTAGAGTCACACTTTATAAAAGTAACTAATTAATAAATTTGACTCTACATTTTAGAAACTTCTTTAGATATTAATTTTGTTAGTTTGGTATGTACGAGTATTTGGTAGTTTGGTACGGGGAGATTCTTTCATGCTAGCCTGGGAGCGAAAGAAAACATAGAGTGTGCCAGCTGAATTTCCTCCCGGGCATGCTGTAAAAATCAGCTAAGGGATCCGAGAGTTTCAGTATATTGTAATTTAGGCGATGGGCTGACAACCTGTAGGTATACTGCTATACCTACAATTCTATCTTAAATAACCCTCAAGACTTTTTCAGACGTGGCATAACGACCTTTGTTTAGGTCGTTTACGCTCTGCCTACCCCATTAGGGAAAAAGTCGTGATTATTTGTATGTAGTATATTCAAACACTTATACTAACAGTTAGGCATTAAAGTATATTCTATATTGGTAAAAATAACAGGCTGAAATTGAAGTCCATTTTTCAGTAAAACGCAATTACGTAGATTAGAGAACGTAATATCTCTTGTCGGTGGAAAAATCGCCATCTTTCTCGGGATTAGCCTTCATATTACTCCATTTTTAGGAAAATTTTGTGTGGTGGTTGGTGGAATGTAAGAGTAGAGTTTCCAAAAAAACAATGGTCGCAAAAAAACTGCGATCAAATGTCATGCAGATTTTCAAGTTTTATTTGCACCTTAATATCTATTGAATTATTGATATGGCACTAAATTAATACGATGTATGATGATAGTACGAGTAGGTACGAAAATTTTAGATTTTAAAGTGACTGACTATATTCAAGAAAATTCGCATTCGACTCGCTCTTGACCAGTTTTTCACATTGTATAGTAAGTAGAAACAAATCCAAAATACCTGGAATATTATGACTTTTATTCCAATTAGATAGCCTGCTAATTTCTAACTGGACTGCTACGGGTGGCTACGACCATTATTGTATCGACTGCTCATAGATGGCGCTACAGTACCTATGCAATATAGCTATAGGGCTTGAATTTCTTTGACATACATTAAAATTTATGATGAATACCTTATTGTTATTTTAAGCTTTGTTGTCTACTATATATTTGTGGGCCATAATAAAGAAATAAAAGAATTGTTTTTGAAAGTTAAAATAAGTTTTTTATTTACTTCTGATTAAATTAATAGGTAATATTTATTTTACAAAAGAACAAACATAAATCACGACTTTATCCCTAATGGGGTAGGCAGAGCGTAAACGGACGCAACAAAGGCCGTTCCGCCACGTCTGACAAAGTATTGAGGGTTATTTATGATAGTTTTGTACAAAAGAACAGAACTGTTTAATAAGGTTTTACTTAGCAGAATTTTAGGAATCAAACTAATTAAACTACCAAAACCACCAACTTCTCCATAAAAGGTCTTCCGATCTAACCTCTCAAGCCTTATCACCGCAGCTAAACAAACTCAAAACCGCCTCATTTCCATTGAGGCGACAGATGGGCCGATTTCGCGACTCCTGCGCCGGCACGCGCGGCCCGTGCGCACCGTAAACACGATTTTTACTACCCGAATGCTCGTAAACGTCACTTGGATTGCGCCGTTTGTAGAACTCTCTGTAAACACCGCTCAGATTATTTCGTATACGCCTCCGGGGCTAAACCTCGATATAAATTCGAAACTTTATGGACGTAGGCAGCTGACGCACGTGGATTGTTATTATGCCGTTCTTTAGACGTTTATTGAACCATTATTGGCTTGTTTAAAGTATCACCCGCTTAATAGAGATAAAGGAGATGGTCAGGGCCGGTTCAAGGATTTGCATTACTCGGACGGGTCGTAAGTGTAAGAGGCGATCTCTATCAGCGCAGGCATGGAATAGGGTGGAGAAAGCATGGCGTAACACAAAACAGAGTCTTTTATTTGAGTCTTCAGACTTCAGTCTTTCTATTTGATAAATAGTTTAACCTATTGTTGATTAGAAAAAAATTAAAACTAAAACAATATTTAGAATTTAAACAATGGATCTGAATTTATCCAACAGATAAAGATATTGTAAGAAACCAACGTAAATCATTACAATGCAGGTGCTACGCAAAGCAGATCAAAAAATCAACTCAAATTATGATGTATTTGATGTGAATAAAATTAAAAACAGATCAATCAATCCCTAATCATTATACCAATGTAAAGAAAATAAGTTAATCAGGGTCAAATAAGGCCTTACTAATGCTCGATCCATCTCTGCTCTCGATAGTTTATATCTTCATCGACCGGGAATGTGAATGTGTGGCCGATCTTCTAGATGTCTTACTGCTCTGTACGACTATAATTTTCCATTTTATTGGACAGCATCTCTTTATTGCATAGTACATGATTGACGACAACTCAACGAGATCATAACGACATTGTAAATTGGTTAGGATGGTGCAAATCGTAAACTCTGATGTGATGTTATGTTTCTATGAAATTACATGATCGTGTGCAGGGATCGTGAGTTATGAAAGGGTTTTGTGAAAGTTTGTATCTAAAAGGGTATAAAACTATTACGTACTTTGTACATGTCGTCAAAATAAAACAGTATTCTATATTTGCGATCTCAGTGTCATCTGTGTTCAATTTGAATAAGCACGGTGCAGCGAATGCAACCTTTTTTTGCAGGTAGAGCCTTTTCTGAATTCTTCATCTTGCCCTGTGATGTGATCTTGCCAGAAAATATTAGGATACTATTTCTCTTCTTGTTAAGTTATAGTTACTCCTATTCTTGCATCGTATTCGTAATATTATGATGTTTATTAAAAATCTACTTTATCTTTTAACTCTTTAACTCTACGAATTCGTAACTTCGCATGTTCTTGAAGTCTACATTTTAGCCCTAAAACATTTTCTATAACAACGCCATCTATCCAAAATATGTAGCACTTGGAAAGCGTCCGCTGCTGTAGCGTCCCGCTTATGGGCCCTTCAAGTTGCAGCAAAAGATCAACCAGTTCATCTCAAAACTTTTATCATCAAACTTAGAAATTATACATGTTTCGTTAGGTAATAATACAACAAGATATTAACAGACCAACCAGTTGATATTTTATATCCTAAACAAAACATTAAATTACTTAATTGGTCATTTCAGACTTTATTAAACATAATGAGACTATTCAACCGACAGATCATATTTACATTTGTAATGATTCAGTTTTACGAGCGCAATAATAATATCATATAACATCTTTGTATCAAAAAGAACCATAAATGCCAATAGAAGTGCGATAAAATGCGCATAAAAGTGAATGTTATAGCTTTATTCATCATTCGGCGGTATAAATTCATCAAGACACTTGTTAATCGTAAAATAAATCTTATTACACAGTAAAATGATGTTTAAATTGACGACAAGCGTTTTATTTTCGTCATAACAATAAAATTTATTTTTACGAGGCAGTTCTAGTGGTTGCCGTGAATTGCGCCATCTAACGGTAGCGGCGCAAACCGCTACGTCTGGGTGGTGATGTCACAAGTTGGTACAGACGTGGGTTCCACCGGGCGCTGAATGGATGTGTCGTAAAGTCGTAAACGACGATTTTGATGCTCATTTTTATGGACTGTAGTAGTCTTGTTCCGTGTACTTTGATTCTTTCTTTATTTTGTTTTATGGGACGCGATTGTAGGTTTGGTTTTGTTTTGTACGAATTGATTCAAACTTATATTTTTTTTTAAATAGACTCTACTTCAGATAAATATCAAAACTAATAATTTTAGATAAATATACCTACTGAAAATCAATAACATGTATTTCGAACAATCAAAAGTAATATTTTTATGTTGGTTGTTCTAGGCAAGGTAGAGTCGAGAGCAAAATAAAAATTCCTTCGCAAAAATAATATGTTTTGTATGTAATTTAATTGTTATTAGTTTTATAGAAATATGAAATAGGTCAAAAATTTACTGAAAAGTTGTTTCAAAATGATGTAAATCAGAACTAAAATTATTATACAATGTATTTTTTTTTACTTTTAATGGAAACGGAAATTATTATTTTTAGATCTAAAGATTTAACAAAATTAGCTTACTTTTATTTCAAGGCTTATGCATGTTTGTAGATCGTATATATTTTTTCAGACTCTACAAACAGCCCGATTTTTAATGATCCAAAAAAACATAACACAAATAAGACAAAACCCGGAAAAGTGTCAAGTTAAAAAACAATTTTCAGCGATCCCCGTATTTATTTAAATTATTTTAATTCCGTCGGATCTAAAATTGTCCTAGTTGCTGCACCCGGCTCGCTCAAACTCTGCACACATACAAAGTATCCACGCTTTTACACGACCGAGATATCCGATATAACATTAAAAGTAAACTAAGTTTGCATAATGGTCTCATTCACGCACGCACGGTCGTTACGAAGTGCGGTAATGCGCTATCTCTCTCGCACTCGATCGTCAAAATGGCCTCCAAATGAGATGTTTTGAAGGAGCGCGGCCAACTTTTGTAGCCCGTAATGGGCGGAGCGTGCATGCACAGGGACGGATTTGGTTAAATTGAATTGTTCTTGCAAAACATTTGAATGAATTAATTTAAATTAAAACTGTTTTCCTTTTAAATTGAAAGTTTTAATTATTGTTGAAGGTGATAGAACTTTTAATTATTAATTTTAATTTAATTCTGTAAAATGTAAAAGGTGCTAGAGTAAAATTTATACAGTTTATATTTTTTTCAGTTTTACTATTATTCACAGTCTCTTTCACTATGAACTTGTTATTGTTTTCAAAAATAATAATCAGCAGGTCATGCAGAGTTGACCAACAATAATTAATTTTTGTTACAGTTTGTCATCTTGTACATTTAAAAACGTCAATTAAAGCTTGGTTTGTTGCTAAAAAATATTTTTTGTGATAAATTGATTTACTAAAATTTTAAATTAATTAAATGTTATTTTAAAATATATTTTATTTTTAATACTTTACAATGTTTATTTTTCTTTGTGGTAATTATTTGGGTATTCAATGAAATATTTAACAGAATGTGTGATTGAAAATAAAAAAAATACTTAATCTTAGCGTGATTTGTATTTTCATGTGTTCAGCTGTTAATACATTCAATTTGTTAAATTAGATAGAGAAACAAATATTAAACTAGCTGTGCACGCGACTACGTTTGCCCGGTTTGTATGGAAAACACGCAGTATCGAACATACTGAAAACGCTTCTCCGCGCGTAGGAGTGGGATGTGATAACCCACGTGCGGAAGCGAGTTTCGTATTGTCTCTTTCGTATTGGATCTTTGTTTTTGTATGGAAAACACGCTTCCACGTGCGAGCTAGCAGATCTCGCTCCTACGCGCGGAGTAATGTTTTCAGTATATTCGACATTGCGTGTCTTCCATACAAACTGGGGTACTTACTCAATATTAGAATCACATAAAAAGTCCCTTTAAGATCGATTAAAAACGATGAAAGTTCAATTTCCTGCCTACCCCCTAAGTCAGGTAGCATGATTATTTGTATCATTAATTTGAATTTAAGTAAGTAAGCTCAGTCGAACAAAAAAAGTTCCATCAAAATCGGTTAAAAACGACCAAAGTTCAATTTCCCACCTACCTCCTAAGTCATGAGGCGTGATTATTTGTATCGTAACTTTGATTTCAAATAATGCTCAGTCGGATATAATAAGATGCATAAAATCGGTTAAGAAACAGCCAAATTTCAATTTCCTGCCTTCCCCCTAAGTCAGGTAGCGTGATTTTATGTATCCTTCGTTGCAACCCGGGTAACACACATTTGAATAAAAAAAGTCTCATCGAAATCGGTTCAGTAGGTTTGGCGTGATTTGGTAACATACAGACAGACAAACAGACAAAAATTGTAAAAAAAATCGTTTTGATCTTTATATCGTTAATAATGTTTGCTGCAATATTTTTTTTAATGAAAATATTCAATGTACAGACACGACCCTTCTAGAGATTTGTTATATGTATAGATTGGCGTCGAATCTCGTAACATAATCCTAATTCTTAGCTCTAGCGCTGTCTTTTGCTTAACTTTGACGTAAGAACAGGATAGCAAATAAACATATGACTTGGACATTCCAAGTCTGATATAAGACTGACGTTAAATAAGGGAGCATGCTCTATGTATGCTCAGTTCTCTAATCGTATTTAAAGCGTCTTACGTCAAATTAGGAATGTCAAAGTCATGTGTTTATTTGCTATCCTGTTCTTATGTCAAAGTTAAGAAAGTGACAGTGCTAGCTAAGAATTAGTTAAGAAATAATTCGTCCATTATATGCAGCTGCACAGTTTTTCTTGTATTTATATATATATATATTCAATAAAAATTGGTCATTTTCATCAGTCGTTATTTACAACCCACTCACTTCTAGTTATTAAATAGGAAAATACCTAAAAACAACTTAATGTCTCAAGCCGGCCCTGCCTTGTCGGATTTAGGATATGGCGACCGATGCGCTGCGAGAGGAACTTCAAATGTGTTTGTGTCAATTTAAACGCTTATATTTACTAGTTTCTGTCTCAAATATCAAATAATAGTGTAAGGACTTTATTATGTGATAGTAAAACTGTGTTTTTGTAAAGTGTTTCATTGGAAAATACCAATTAAATGATTGCTCAGTGTTTGTTATGTCCACCATTACGATTCACATCGTTCTGCCGCGAGTCTGTGGGTATCAGTGCGAGAGAGACGGGTATAGTGCATCTCTTTCCCACTTGTAGAGTAAGTGAAATTGATTTGGATTTTAGGAAATTATTTAACAGGTCACTGTAAAATGTACATTTTCTATGTTTTGTAATCTAAGATGGTGAGTTTAAGAATAATTAGTTTTGTGATGATAAGTTTCTACCTACGGAAGTAATAATTATGTTGAACGTTGCAATTTATAACAATAAAAAATTTAAAACCCAGTTTTATTTTTATTTATACCTACTTACTTATAGGTACTAACTTAATAAAATATTTATAACATACTTATGAGAAAGCTATTTTTATAACTTCTAGTAGGTAAACTCACAAAATGTAGGCCCAAGAATTTCCATTTTGTTTATTGCAAGATCTGCAAGTAAATATGTAGAGTTTGAAAAAAAAAAACATGCTGAACTGGGAGCGAGAGGGAAACATAGAATGTGCGAGCTTCATTTCCTCCCGGGCATACTGTAAAAACCGGCTAATGTATCCGAGTGTTTCGGTATATTGTAATTAAGACGATGGGCTGACAACCTGTCACTACAGCAATTTACCTTCAAATCTATCTGAAATAAACCTCAAAGCATTGTCAGACGTGGCGGAGCGACCTTTGTTTGGGTCGTTTACACTCTGCGCTTACGCCCATTGGGGATGAAGGCGTGATTATATGTATGTATGTGAAAAAAAATCTATACGTAAATACGCACCTAGGTCCCACAGTTTCATATTATATCTACTTAGCAAAATAATAAATGTAAAAATAAACTCAACAAAAATTCTCAGGTACATAATAAAGGTTTAGTTATTGAAATTACCGAAATTTGCCATTGGCGCCGTCGAGAGGCAAAATTAAAAATTGATTGGGCAATTTAAATTCGGAATCACGTTCGCCACTTCCCGCCGGCTAACGCTAATTTTAACCTCTTCGACCAATAGAATTTGAGCTCTACATGTACCCTTATTCGTATACAGTTTGGAAAGAAAAATATTTCATGATGGTTCTAATAGAATGGTCAATTTTCTAAAGTAGTTTTCTGACAAATAGAACAGATTATGTCCAAATTAATAATGTAAGTAAGATTTTTAACTTTTGATAAGATTGTAGTTCGAAAACATATCGGATAAAGTAAAACTTTGACTCTTTAAAACTCTTTTATACGAACTGACAAATATATTTTTCATTAATTTAGGATCTAAATTAAAGATGTTATTTTTATTTGATAATGTTTTTACATAATACGTAGCACATACATTCAAATTTCCCAGTTATGTTTCTTAAGCTCATTAAAACCTTTTCAGGAATAAAACTTAATTAGTTACCAATATTATAGAGTTCATTTAATAAACTGTTTTATGTAACCCATAAACAATAGTAACATAACAACATCATTTGCAATCTTATCTACAACTATAACAAGCAATTAAATGGCTAATCACATAACCAGCCCTGATATTAAACAGGTAATTAATAATTGCCTATATTTACCTTAAGTAATGCAATTATTGCTAACCTACCAGATCAATACCGGGTCTATGATTAAAAGATCTGGACAGTATGCAGTGGCACCTATTATTAGTTGTCAAAATCACGACTTAACTAATATACAATACAATACAAAATTCGTTATTGCACAAAGAAACACATACAACAGAAATAAAAAGGAACAAACGTGACAGTACAATATAGGCGGCCTTATTGCTAAAGCAGCAATTTCTACCAGGCAACCTTTGGGTATAGAAATTGTACAAGCAGAAAGCGGGATAGTGCATATTACTATTACATATAATACTTAGACAATATTTACACACTATTAAATAAATATTTCAATAAAATAAACTGATACATATCTTATGATAAACTAATACATTATATATGCTACATAAGATAGGATACTCTATGTTAATATACGTAAGTTTTTATACCTGTCATTTTCTGTCATGAGAGAATAGAAAGGGACGCCAATAATTTTAGCCTAGATTAAGTTAAGTTGTGCTCTCTACGAATCGATAGCAATGTGCACCTTAGTTTTTTTTTTTTCATGTGAGGTAGAGGATAGACATATATAAATCACTACATAGTATACTACAAAGTCGCTTTCTCTGTCCCTATATCCCTATGTATGCTTAGATCTTTAAAACTACGCAACTAATTTTAATGCGGTTTCTTATAATGGATAGAATGATTCAAGAGGAAGGTTTATATGTATAATACATCCATAATATAGTAGAGAAAGACTGATGATTTCCGTGCGAAGCCGGGCTAGTACCTCTATATAATTTATAAACCAAATTTATCTAGTTATTTTTGTACAAATGTAAATTACCTGATAAAATCTCATTGGTAAGTAATATCGATTAGTTGACTGTAACTTTGTAAGGAAAATAGAAGCTCTTACTAAATGAACAAATAACCAATGTTAGCTACAAAATTTCTTCCTAAAACAGACTTATTTACCGGTAATCAAAATTACTATTAATTATTTCTTCCATGCTGGCCTGGGAGCGAGAGAAAAATATATAATGTGCATTTCCTGCTAAGGGAACCGAGGGTTTCAGTATATTGTAAATTAGGCGATGGGCTGACAACCTGTCACTACAGCAATTTACAAATCTACCTTAAATAACCTTCAAAACTTTGTCAGACGTGGCGGAACGACCTTTGTGTAGGTCGTTTAAGCTCTGACTACCCCATTAGGGATAAAGGCGTGATTGTATGTATGTATGTATGCAAAAATACTAGCTTGTCACCAAACATAAAAACCCAGTAAACTTGCCATATCAAAAACAATAGCTTGTCACCGAAATTAAAAACCCAGTAAAATTGCCATCCAAATAAAAGATAGTGGAACTGGAACTGCCACTAATAACACAGTAAGACCCTGTATTCTGTGTCGTATCACTTTGCCCTGTGGCATTGCGTTTGCGCAGCTCAGTAATTATCATCATGGCGCTTGCCTTCTAAATCATAAGGGAATTGTTGTTTTATTCTGATTTTTTGATGGGTTCTCCTTGTTTCAGAGTAAAAATGAATAACACCGTGGATTTTTTTAAGGTATAATAAGGCTCATATTTAAAAAGCGATATCAGGTCAGGACTAAGAGCAATATGTATTTGGCAGGTCGTTTTGTACTGAAACGACATTTCCGATACGAACTCAAACACGCTGTCATTATTGAGAGCTGATTATAAATACGGGCCTAAACATTGTATTGAGTATTGAAATATAAATATATTCTTCATTAGTCCTTCATTGTTCACAAACTTTTTGAATATGAGTTGAGGAATTACTGAAGTCTGTAACACAATGTTGTTAACTACCACAGACTTCTGCTATACTATTGATTCTAAGACTTTGTGCATGTTAAAAATAAAGTAAAACATTATATTATTATTATCATTGCCCAGTGCCTTTCATGCTGAACTGGGAGTGAGACAAAAACATAGAATGTGCCAGCTGCATTTCTTCCCGAGCATGCTGTAAAAACCAGCTAAGGGATCCGAGGGTTTCAGTATATTGCAATTTAAACGATGGGCTGACAACCTGTCACTACAGCAATATACAATACAATACAAAATTCTTTATTGCACAAAGAAACACATACAACAGAAATAAAACGGAACAAACGTGACAGTACAATATAGGCCTACAAATCTATCTTAAATAACCCTCAAAACTTTGTCAGACGTGGCGGAACAACCTTTGTTTAGGTCGTTTACTCTCTGCCAACCCTATCAGGGAAAAAGGCGTGATTATATGTATGTATGTATTGCCCAGTGGGCTGAGCACTCTCGGTGGAGGACATAACTATAGTCCATTTATAGTTGTAGGCGGTATAGTATTTGACATAATAATACAGATTTTAGTCAGGTAGGACCAAGGTAGAAGATCAAAATCATAAATTTTAACTACTACATTGAAACTTATTTTTTTATGAAAATGTGGTCTTTGTATAGGGAATATAGGCAGTCTTTTGTTTCTAATAAAATTATTCACTTCACTCGAATCAATAATCGTTAAATTTTACTTTTAACGACGATTTTACATACAAATCACTACAAATTCGAACTGAGAATTCAGCGTAATAATCATAAAAGTCCTACAAAGGCTATTGTTAGGGAAAGATAAAGAATAATAAATCACTCGGTGTAATATAATAATAAATTATTTTGCGTAATAAATAATAACTATTGAATGCAATTAAACGCACGATATGTTAATTTATAATTTGAGACAAACACTCAGATTGTAGCGTTTATGATTTATTAGTTATTTGATAAGAGAATATTATATCGGAATAATTAAAGTAGGTAGGTACATTTTGTACGTGAGTATGTGGGTATGGGTAAGTTCCAGTTAGCCTTCCTCCCGGGCATGCTGTAGAAGTCAGCAAAAGGGACTCGAGGGTTACAGTGTATTGTAATTTAGCCAAGGGCTGACAACCTGTCACTATAGCTATACACATTACAATCTAAAATTGCCCTCAATTTTTGTCAGACGTGGCGAAAGCGCCTTTTACGAGGCGTTTAACGCTCTGCCTACCCCGTAAGAGATAAAGGCGTGATTGTATGTTTGTATAATACTTTGCAGTCGGTAAATAAAATGGAAACAGTTCTAGTATCACTTGAGTAATATAAATAATGACCAATTCGTATTGCAAAATCACGACTTAACTAATATAAGTCTATACCTGTCGTCGTCTGTCATGAGAGAACAGAAAGGGATGCCAATAGTTTTAGTCATGATTTAGTTAAGTTGTGCGGTTTACGAATAGATAGCATTATCGCCTGTCCAGTATAATTATTTCTGATAGGTCATATAAATTGTACATAAACGTATAATCACGCCTTTATCCCTAACGGGGTAGGCAGAGCGTAAACGAGCAAAGGTCGTTCCGCCATGTCTGACAAAGTTTTTAGGGTTATTTATGATGGATTTGTAAGTATATTGCAGTAGTGACAGGTTGTAAGCCCATCGCCTAAATTACTGAAACCCTCGGATCCCTTAGCTGGTTTTTACAGCATGCTCGGGAGGAAATGCAGCTGACACATTCTATGTTTTTGTCTCGCTCCCAGTCCAGCATGGAAGTATTAATTGTACCTATGCAAAAAAATACATTTTATATTAAGGTATGAACTGTCAGATTTCGAAATAATTATAGTGGAAAGACATAAAAAGTCATTATTTTTCCATATCTAATGTAGGTCAGAGCTTTAGAATCCTAAAAATAATTTACCTATGTAAATATTTTTATTTTATTTGTCTAATTATAAATTTAAGACAAATAGTAATTTAATTATCATCCTTTTTGTGATGTCATTGGATCTCCTATTTATACTTTTACTTTTATTTCAAAGCTGCTTCCAATTAGTAAGAAGGTATCTACCGAACTCATCTCCCTAGCCTTATCCCGTATCTTACGGGGTCGGCTACCTAATCTAGGGGATTGAACGAGAGTGCTGTTTTTTACACAGAGTGACTGCCATCTGACCTCTGCAACCCAGAAGGGAAACCAGACCCAATCCTAGATCAGGTCAGAGTTTTCAAGCCCCCAATGGCCTCTGAAATGGCTTAACGACTAATATCTACGGTATTAAACGATATTAACCGGGACCAACGGCTTAACGTGCCTTCCAAAGCACGGAAAAAGCGCCGAACAAACGTACCTATGAAATTCGAAAACCGAAAAACACAGTCGTACGTGGTGGGATTCGAACCACGACCTCCCGCTCAGGAGGCAGCGGCCCTATCCACTACACCATCGGGCTCATCATCAAGGTATCTACCGAACTAATTATAGAAAATTAAACTAATAATAGAAATATTGTATGAAAAATAGTTCCACAAATTTTTCATCGAATCCCACCTTGGTTTGTAAGCAACTAATGAAAAGTCTGTCCAATCACTCAGAGCACCATCTCTTACCGAATCATTAGTCCTTCATCACGCAGTGGGCCGAACGCTCCTGAAGGAGGACGTAAATAAAAATGAATAGAAATAAATGTATCGTCGGACGACTGCCATATTACTATACTTGTGTGTGTAAATGTACCTACTGGTATTCTCTTAGTGTGCGTGATTTAGGCATAGTAAAGTAGTAGTCACGCACACAAATACGCGTGTCTGTACGCACCATTACAAGTATGGACGAGCGGTAGTCGTGAGATAAATGTTTATAGAAATAAATGTTTCGTCGGACGACCGCGGCACGTGCGCCGGCGCCGCTCTGTTTCAGCATTCAACTCATGCGCAGCTTTGTTTGTTTTCCCACTAGAACGTTTTGGTTCGAGCGTGATTGTTTTATTGAGTACCTATCATGGCGTGTCGGTTATTAGCAAACTGAGATTTACGCGCGATCGAAATCGCCTCTACACTATCTATTTTCGCTTATCTGCAAAGGTTTATCTACGTTCTATAATTAAGTGGCGGTATCACATAATGATCATTTAGTGTAAATAAATTCGTTTTAGGTAATTGTACTTACGCAAACATGATTTTTTTTTTTTTTGGAACATTAGTTTTTCATGTTTTCCAGTTAGTGAATTATCGAGTGCTTTACAGATATTTCAATTATTTGTTATTCTACTGCCTATAAGTAAAAAAGATTGAAGGATATTAAGGCACTTTCCGATGTTCGCTTACAGCAATATCCCAACTCTTCAAGTACCCGTAGAAAGCCACAGTCGATTTCTCTCACCTATCGATTTACACTGCGCCATCCCACTCTTATTTGAATGTGTTTTACATACACTAGGAACGCTATCTTCCCAGCCAATGGAGTGGAAATAAAGTACCTATAGATATGCGTCGGTACAGGTACAAGATATAATACAATGGCCTCGTATGTGATAAGTTTGAGACCACCGGGTAGACCAGTTTGTATGCCGGCAACACCTTTGTATTGAATGAAAATTAATGGATGCCCATTGCGTAATTTCGTAATGTGTTTCCTCGTTCTACTTCAAGGTTTTGTATTAGATTAGATAGGAGGTGGATGTTGTTTATATTATGAATATGGGATGATAGCATCGTAATTTAAAAAGATGATTATTATACATACATATAATAACGCCTTTATCCCTAATGGGGTAGGCAGAGCGTAAAGTACCTAAACAAAGCTCGTTCCGCCACGTCTGACAAAGTTTTGATGGTTATTTAGGATAGATTTTTAGGTATATTGCTGAAGTGACAGGTTTTTAGCCCATCGCCTAAATTGCAATATACTGAATCGGACCTTTAGCTGGTTTTGAGAGAAAATGCAGCTAGCATATTCTATGTTTTTCTTTCGCTCCCAGTCCAGCATGGAAGAATTATGAATGATTATTATAAACTCGATGATTTGGTTTATTAGTTTGCAATAGGTACCTGCTGAAATGTATTTACTAAATTGTACCTATAGGTAACTACTTTTAAATATTGTGTGACTATCGCATACGACATAAGATGTAAGAAAATGAGAAAAAAAAATACTTATTCAAATTTTATTATGAAAAATTACATATCATAATTTTTTTACAGCAATTCAGCTGATGTTAATAATGCTAATCGTACATTTATGCCAAAATAAACAAGTAGAGCGACTATCCAGCTAAAAGTACGTAAGTATAAACCAAGCTAGAGGGATAGAAAAAGGAAAGCTGCCGACGGCGCCGACGGGAAGCGACGGTTGAGAATATCCACCCCCGCAAGTGGGTCTACTCACGGAATGTTTTATTTATACCAAAAGTTTTATAAAGCTAATAACTAATAAGATTGTAGTTATTCGGTAAGCAAATTATTCAAAAGATATAGGCTGGCTGCTTATGGAATTTCTACCTAGTTAAAACTATTAGGTTCCATGGCAAATATTTAAGTCAATAGCAACATAACATAAAAAAATTATTACTTTTTATTAAAATCTAACCCGTAAAAAGGAATCATAAAGAAACGTAGAATTTGGTAATGATAAAAATCCCAAGAGTCCAATTGAAACCCGCACACTGCGCACACGTAACAAACCTTTTTATCGTAGCATTTTTGGGAGAAATTCGTCAGCTTGCCAGAATTTGACACACTGTGCATTCCCGTCCCGCGACGCGACAAAAAGTCGGCCATTTTGATTACGTGTGAGTCTCCGCACGGCCCCTCCCGCCGCCGACGGTAGGGGGGCAGCTATACGGGTTATCCAGCGTTATATGATCCGCGACATGAGCGATTTTAACCCTTCGGAGTTAACGAAACCGGTTAGACAGGGATCAGATAACAATGGTTAATGTAGTATACGGGCTGTTTATGTAGCCAAAACTGCCGCTTCATACACCGACGGCGTCACCGCCATCACTTTCATTATTATTGGGCGATTCACGACGTTTACCCAGCACTGAGACGAGAATCTCTGTTCCGTTGTTCAATTAAAATGTGGTGATTGTTATTTTGTGGCTGTTTCCTTTGGAGTTTGAACTTTTGGTAGTGAAGAATTAGATATTTTTTAATGTTTTGGTGCCATTAGTTTTATAGCAGCGTTTTGGATCATAAAATTGTACAAAATGCGCAATTATACGTACATTTCAATATTGATGTCTTTGTTGCGGTTTGCCTTTTTTTCTGTCAGAAAGTAATCTGAGACCGCAATCAATTAATTTTATGACCTATCTGTTGTTTGTAACCTGGTTCTTTATTTTATAGGTACCTGTTACGAATATAGGTTTCTATTTAAGTATCATTCTTAATCTTCATACTAAGCTATTTTGTAATAATTGAACAAATTATTATAAAGAAATTATATTTAAGGCCTGTTCAAAAAAGTTTCCTTAGATTAATTATTAAAAATTCTAAAGGAATCCATGTAATTGAGCATTCAGACGCATTACCTATGCAAACACTTGATTTAGTACAAAATTAGCATTATCCGTGTATAAATAGTCCTTTTCAAATACAAAACTACTCATTTTAATACGCAAGTACTTTTGTATTCCTATCGAATCCAAACCTCTTTAGTTTTCTTTGTCGGTATGACACATCTTTATTGCTCAGCATTTAGCCTTTGTTTATAGGATTGCACTGTGGAATAATTTAAAGTCTATGTCCTGTTTCTCACCGCATTATTACCGGACTTTACGTACCCAGGCCCATTTTGGGTTTTGACCAAACCCAAACGTTCGGACCATTTACGCTCTTAATAGCCCATCCTTATTAAATTTACTAGATACAGTTAAAATTTCAGTTGTTTAATTACTCGGAATTCGGGCCCAGGGATACCACGTAATGACCACTGTGCGAGCGGCCGACAGCGAAATTAGGTGGTTAGACAAGGTATATCATTCTGTAGTAATATGTACTGTTATATACCTTGTTAAAGGGATATTAGAGAACTTAGAATAGGTTGTGTTAGGTAACACAGTACGATTTTGAATTAAACATTGCAAAAAAATCAGGAAAATAGTAAACTGATTGGACTCCACCAAAGACCGAAGACGACGAGCACGAAAAAGCGCGTCCTCACTAAAATAATTCCGTCCCTTTCTCTCTAATGGGCTCGTAACCGTTGTTGAGACGTTCCGCGTTTTATGTTACGAGTGCGTCGTAAAATAAAAGTGCATCAAACGGGCCTCACGTTTGCATTGTCCGCGATTAAAAAACCGGCTGATTTCAAAAGTGAAGCGACTTCAACAAAATTCAAGACAGCAATGATCTCTGCAACACGGTCGCGTAGCCGGGTTCGTTTACGATTATTTAGTCGTAAAAATCAAAGTTATAGCCTATTTACACCCGTAACTGTATGTTAATCTTTGTTTTACGAGTGTGCGGTGGCTTATTATTTAATCGTTAATCATTTAACACTTTACGGTCGTGTGTGGCCGGTTTTATGACCTCGTATTCTTGATTCTTGGTCGTGATTGCCTACTTCACTTTGTAGTCTGTAGTAGTCATAAAGTTAAGCAGTAAGTCGTGAGTGTTTTCACTAGGGACGCTTTTCGAGTAAAACTTCTAAAAGGTTATGACGGAAATGAGGAGCTTTAAGCGCAATAGTTTTAATTAATTTGACTACAGAATTTGGGAATTCCACACGCAATGTTGTAATTATGGCAATAAATGGTTCTTTCCTACACTTCATGCTTAACCTGTATACCTGCCTGAGTAGGATTACTTTGTGAAGGATGTTGAGTTTTGTCCACTATGAAAATAGTGGACTTAGTACCTAAATATTACTCATTTGTTTATATTTTCTGAAGAATTAAAATAAGTTAATATCAATTAGGTAGGTTCAATAACAGAAACTTAAAAGCACTTAAAACATCACTTCAAACAAAGACATTACACACACAAATGTAAGACTGAAAAACAGTACTCAACACATTAGTCAGAATCTTATAAATCTATTGATTATTTTAGTTCGAAACATCTTATTACTCTATTCCATTCAAATCAATTTGGACGTTTCAGCGTTACAATAGAGTTTATTTTAGTTTGGTTAGTAAATCTTTGTCTTGATGCAAGTGAAGTGATTTTAAATGTGTACGACAGAGTGCATCACATTTGTGATGTCTGTTTAAATGTCTTAAGAGGGCACGGGAGGAATGAGAGATACTATACCTACTTGTTTATTTATATCTATGGTACATAGGTACTACTTTATTAGTTCTGTGTCTATGGTTCAAGTATCAATTGATTTGTTCAATTATGCACACTATTCTAATATCATGATTGTTTAATATTCTTAATATTTGTAAGTAGGCGACGCGTCCATTGTTTCGGAGTAAAGATTGTACAGCTAGTGTAGTTCAAGCAATCCAAGAATCCAACAGAAACTATGCATAGAGTTCCGACTCTACAACACAAACGTTCGGCTCTATCTACGCATTTTGCTAATACGTTTGTACTGGTTTTTCCACTGTGATCTAACATACTGTACAATACTGGATCCCTCCATGCTGGACTGGGAGTGATAGAAAAACATAGAATGTGAAAGATGCATTTCCTCTTGCTATAAAAAGCAGCTAAGGGATTCAAGGGTTTCAGTGTATTATCTAAAATTGCCCTTAAACTTGTCAGACGTGGCGAAACGTCTTTTTTTTTGGTCGTTTACGCTCTGCCTACCCCATTCGCTTCCCAATGGGGTACACACGTACGAGTATAATCTAACATACACTAGGTGTTTTAAAAACAGTACTCCATACATTGATTGAATTCAATTAAAAATCATGTTATTCTAACAAACAGCGACAAAGGTGACGTTTCCTTCCGAGAAAGCTTAGGTGTAGAATATAATAACATCCTCTAGAGTTTTTAAATTAAAAAATAAGAACTATAATAAAATATTGTTCGAGAAGGGCGTAAGTTAAAAGTATGTGCAAGGTCTAGTATTATTGCAGGAGTGCATAGGCTACCCGCTACGCCGTAGCCGCTACGGTGAAGATTTTCCATCGTATGCTTGAACTACCAAATTTAGCGTATAATATACAGTGCTACAATATTGAAAAATATAACACAAAGAAATGGTACTCGCAGTGGAAACTAGTCTGTCCGTACAAAGCCCAGAGGAGTCTTCGGGAGTTATGGCGCCCGTAAAAGGATGTTCTTCGCCTGCGACAGGGGACGGTAAAATTACACGCCAACAAGATTTTCACAGGTTTTTCCAAAAAAAACAAATTAATATAAGGTGAAGGCTTGAAGTGATTCTACAGCAAAAACTATATTTAAAAAACCTTAACAAATTTCTTAACAGAGGAAAGAAATTTGAACGCAGTGGAACCACCTGTCTGGTCGTACACAGCCCAGAGGAGTCGTCGGGAGTTATGGCGCCCGTAAAAGGATGTTCTGCGCCTGCGACAGGGGACGATAAAGTTACACGCCGGCTACAAACACGGAAACTAGATTTTCACAAACAGATTCTCGCATTTACAGGGATAGTTGCGCTGTTTTGGTTGGACTTGGAAAGGTTGAAAGTTCATCTGGTACCTATAGATAGCAGAGGCTTAGCATAGGCCTATATCTAGCTCGTTTTAATCCTGTCTATGGACTTCAAATTATGGCTATGTTTGTGCTTTATAAAAATCGTCAATATGGTCCTTCCTTAATTGTTTGTAGGTTATTGTTTGAAACATTCTAAATAAAATACCTTTCGCCTTATGTAAAATTATCCTTGCATACCAATATCGCAGGCAGTTCAGCATGCTTTTGACCTTTACCAACTAGTCCCAACATTTTAACCTCCAAACCGTGGCTGGAAATAAATCGTCTGGCATTACCGACACGTCCACGGAATCGTGACGGAGTATCAAGTCGTCGAGATAAAACCTCAGTGTCTGTAGCCCACTCACGCTTTTGGTAAAAAGAAAAAAAACCCTCAGCCTCTTTAGCACTTAGCTGCGCGTGAGATTGAGTGCTATATCGGTGCTTTATGTACCCACTGAGTAGCTTATTTATAGAAAGGGTTAAATGGTTTTAATCTATTTGGGTGTTGCTCGTGATTGGTTTGGATTGGCGGTGATTCATTGTTTGGGTTTTTAATGGACACTGTAAAATCAATAGGATACTAGTATTCACAAAGCATCCTATTTACTTTATTAAGTACAATTTATACATACACATACATAACATCATGCCTTTATCCCTAATGGGGTAGGTAGAGCGAAAAGAGGATACTATAATTTATAGTTATGTATTAAGTTTTAAACATATATTTGTCCTAGGCTCCGACACGTTATGTTAATAATATATTCTGTGTTTTAGATTAAATCTAGTTGTTCTTCTACCTACCATACTTCTCTTACCACTTATGTAATCTTGCAGTGGATAGCTGTAATCAGCATTCAGTATAATCATATATTGTAATATTATAATTTAGTAAGATGCTGTTGTTATCCTGAATAAATAAATATAAAATAGTATATCTACATTTAAAACAAGCCAAAAAGTGTCACTTGTGGATTATATTGTATTATTCCTGTATTTTGATTTCTATAAAATTATCCCTTATTAAAACAAATTTCTCAATACTACCTACCAACTTAATTCTTTGTGTGAGAGCGCTGATAAAGAGTTGTAAAATATTTGGATGCATGATAGACAAGAAAGGAATAAAAGGTAGCTTGAAGTTTTTAATTTTAGAATCTAAGGCTCGTAATTATGAAGCGATCTCAAACTTGAGAGCAATATTAAGTATAGATTTTACAGGCCAGTTTGTACTGAAATGACATTACTTATTTGAACTCTAAGTCGCTGTCACTCATGAGCGCTGATTATAAATACGGTCCTAAATTATTCGTTTTAGTAATACAAAATTCCAATCCGAGCATCCCAGACAAGCGTCAGAGGCGAGAACCAACATAAACCAGCTCCGGTCACTCCAATCCCTTCAGTTAGACCAACAAAGCTTTATAAATATCTCTCGCACTAGACTCAAAAAGGAGCTAAGCGAGCCGTAAGCCTCCATAACTTATGCAAGTTGAATTATGTGGTATTAAGTTTATGTAGGTGTCTGAAGGGTGGGCGAGGGGGGAACGTTATCTTCGGCCACGCAGCCCTGAGTTATAGCACCGAAGATATCGCCCGGGCTAGGGTTGCCAGACGCCATTTTCTAGGCGTGCTATGGATAAAATTTGGTAGAGTTTTGAGACTTGGGTGTTCTTAGCAGGCACTTTTAGTCGTAGTAAATTTTAATTTGA
The DNA here is from genome assembly GCA_949820665.1 of Scrobipalpa costella. NCBI lineage: Eukaryota > Metazoa > Arthropoda > Insecta > Lepidoptera > Gelechiidae > Scrobipalpa > Scrobipalpa costella. The sequence goes on along the minus strand of OX463296.1, from coordinate 16,615,530 downwards.
ACTGAATTTCTGTCAACCCTACAACACAATTTTATAAAATAAATATGACAAAATGAATTTAAGTCAATACGACCATTTCATTTCATTAGGGATCAGGGGCATTATTTTTTTGGCATAGTTAAATAAAAAAAGAATTTAAGCAATTTCTGTGATTAAAAAGTAAAGACAATATTTAAAAAAATAAGATTTTAGGCAATCTCGTAAAACTTTTTGAATAATTAATGTATGTATGTATGTAAGCTCTTTATTGTACCTTAAAAATCTTAAAACTAAAATACAAGAAGATTAAAACAAGAGTGGCACAAAGGCGGACTTATCCGTTAAGTTTAAATAACATTTTCAAAGACTTTTCTCTACATCTACACGGTAACCCTGACATGGGTGATTCTCAAACTTGTACGAAAGCGGATTCGCTAGGTAGGTATTCGGGTATGCATGTATGTCGAGTAATTTATGTCGATGTTTTTGTGATTGCAGAAGTTAGGTAGAGAAAATTTCAATCTATCTACAAAACGTTTGCTCTAATCTTCATGTGGGTAGTAGTTGGGACTTGAGTTTATTATGTTACCACTCGTAAATTACCAACGTGTAAGTCTAATAGGTAATTAACTGAGTTCAATAAACACTTAATGTGGAAAATATTTATAAGAAATGATAATGGTCTACAAAGTTGCAATCGCACTTACCTTATTTGGTCTTACTAAGCAAATAAACAGCACATTGAAAAACTTGCACTATTAATAATCAATTCAACAAACTGCCTGCATATAATTATTAATATCATGATAAACTTGTTTTTCTCTTACATGACTAAAACCAAGCGTACACTAGAAGGATTTTTTCAAGACTAAATTTTAACAACGAGTTGGCTCTAACACAATAGCCCCCAAACGTATATTTAGAGTTCGATAAAACAAAACAAAAACTACGAAAACAAAACCGTTTAAGATTTTGTATCAGGCCGCTTCGCAGAAGATTGTCTAAGATGCCATAAAAAAGTTAAAAAACTTACAAAAGACGTAACCCTTACCGGCCAGTACCTTCAAAAGAATAGTTTTAAAAATAAAAAGTTCTTTAAATGGGTTAAAACTTGACGCTATTGCGCAAAGGCATTCTCTTTTCAAAAATATAATTATGAAAAGAAATTTTTATTTCCTAAAAAAGGAATTTCAATGTCGTTGTTCTGTTGCGAATAAATCGCAAGGATCCCGCAATGTTTGGCCTTGTCTGAACATTTTTATTGCCTCGTAAACCACTAAAAAGTACCTTGTTAGAGTGTACCAACATAGAAAGGTGTTCCGGCCCATTAGACGAGTTAAGAAACAAAGGCGAAATCATTACACCTGAGCTGTTTTTTGAAAGAAAGTCTTTCTCCCATTGTTTGCGCATGTTTTGTGCAAATATCAATAATTGTTATGAATGTTTTGTCATCATATTTTTGGCAGGTGAATTATTAGAAAGATGGACAATGCCGGTTTCTTTTTAAAATTTTGCACAGTTCGCTATTTTTTAAACCAAAATCATTTGGTTTTATACTTTGGTCAGTTTACGATTCATAGTGGCCATGCGCAGTACTAACAAGTTCCTTTTTTTTATTGTGTGGGAAAGTGAACAATCCCAAATGTACTTAATGAATATTCTACCAAACGTTTTCGAAAAAAAAATATATTCCACGATGTAACAAGAAGAGTCTTCAACCGCACATACAACACAAGAAGACAAACCCATACTTCAACAAACGTACGTATCCCGCGAGCTATATAGTTCCACAGACATAGATACATTTGCATATCTAGAGCTGGCACATAGCGGCCGAGCCACAAAGCCGCCTAATGGACCGACAATCGGCGCCACATTTCATAATTATCGCCTATTTTGACTGGACTATATCGGTAGCTTACTGGAGCACTCGATGTAAGGTCCGGGTGGTTTGACACTAGATAATATTAAACTGGGAAAGTGTCTTGACATGACAACCAGCCAAGCGATCATAGCCGTAATTTCTGCGGTCACTTTTGATTTTAAAAAGTCACAATTATACCTATAATTATTATGATATTTTACGTACAAAATATGTTTCGTGGAATAATAATCACAAATTAATATAACCGAAAAGTACATGTACCTGAATATATTTCTCACTTACTTAAGTATTCTTGAATCCTATTTTATCAATCTTTTCCTAAAATAATTACTATCTAAGTATGCAAAAAATGAACTACTCATTCCAAATAATCAAGAGGACCACACACAGTACGTCGGTATCAAAAGTATGAAGTGACTAATGAATAATAAGTAGGCAAAATTACAACCAAGGCTAAACTGGCGACCATAATAGGAGTACATCTTAACATCATTACGTCGCGTTTGTTCGACATATCGGGATCACAATGTTGCCAAATGCGATCGCGCTACGTGTCACTTTTGACGCCCCCTCTATATGGCTACTATACAGCTACTCTACCACCATTATACGACTCTATGGCCGCTCTAATAGAGTCTAATGGCTGCTCGGCTGAAATATAGCTTTTGAAAGGCTTCCTTGTTTGAACTGGAACTTTGACATCATACAGAAGTTTACTATCATTTTCAACCGAATTTAATTTTAATATTATTGGCTTGGTTAAAATTATTTGTCAGTTTTCTGTTTAACATAGAAAACCTACAAGACAAGTTTTACACATAATTGATATCCGCGTTATTCCCAAAGTTTTAATCTATGAATACATTTTAGTTACTAATTTAAAAAATATATTTGATTGGGTTTGCATTTACTTATTAGTGATATCTAAATTCCTATAGTCTAAATTAACCAATTTAACTTTATATAAACCAGAAAGTACTTCTGGACAAAATCGAAAGTACCATATTATTCATCAAACCAAAGTAGGTTTAGGTGTGATAAATAAGCGGTAGAAATACAACAATTTCGGCACCAGATCAAAAACTTCCAAAACATAGTCATACATAGCCAACTATAGCTATGTAAATATAGGTTCGTAGCCTGGCTCATTACATTAAAATTCTACGGTCATTCGCGGACCCTGGTAAACCCTGAACTCCACAATAATGAAGCAAAAACTTGGTACCGAGGTGGTTTTCTAACCTAGGTAGGTTCTCTTACCTAAAAAGAAAATACAACAATTTTAGAACCAGACCAAAAACATCCAAAACTGAAGCTACTATAGCCAACTTTAGCTATATAAATATAGGTTCGTAGTCCGGCTCATTACACTTAATTGTACGGTCGTTCGCGGACTCTGGAAAACCCTGGCCCCTACTCATATGAAGAAAATTCTAGGTACTGAGATGATTTTCTAACCTAGATAGGATCTTACCTCTTAATACTAAAATACAACAATTTCGGCACCAGACCAAAAACGTCCAAATCATACATAACCAACTATGTAAATATAGGTTCGTAGCCTGGCTCATTACACTTAATTGAACGGTCCTTCGCGGACCCTGGCCCCCACACTAATGAAGCATAAACTTGGTACCAAGGTGGTTTTCTTACCTATATATGTTCTTCCCTCATACACCCTAAAATACTACTATTTTAGAACCAGACCAAAAACATCCAAAACCGAAGCTAATATAGCCACCTATAGCTATGTAAATATAGGATCGTAGCCTGGCTCATTACACTTAATTGTACGGTCGTTCGCGGACTCTGGTATACCCTGGCCCCTACACTAATGAAGCAAAAAGTTGGTACCGAGGTGGTTTTGGGCGGTGAATTTGATGTAAAATGATAGGCCAAATTAGGCCTTGAGGACCCGTTCGTTGTGGCGAACAAGTTTGAACTGTAAGTGCTATTAGAATACAGGGTATAACTGCCTAGTAAAATAACTTTGATGATTTTATAAAGGACATGATCAAATATTACAAAAATAAAATAAAAAATGGAGTTGCCCTAAATTTGACGCCCTAAAAATAAAATTTTATCAATGTTACATACAAGAAAACTATCCCAACCAAATACACAAAGTAGTTACCTACTGCATTTTCCCACTTGTCCATAAAAATAGTTAAGTGGAAGAAAGTAGGACCAGCTCCGTTCCACTAAAAAATAAATAACTTGAGGACAATAAACGTATGAATACTTCAACTCTTATATCCTTTGTATGGAAAGCAATTTCTCGCCTGCTTTGCGTTCGAGCGACCAGGGAAATATTGCAGGCATAATAGATAAGCCGGTACAGGAAGTCGCCTTAACCGCTTTTGTTTCCGAGAAAATATACATTTTTCATATTAAACTCGAGGGAAAATTGCCTGTAATACGTACGATACAGCGGTCATAATTGTGTGAATTATAATATTAAAGGTGAGGCGAACACCGCTCGGAAATTGATCCCTTTTAGCGCAATTTACGACAATTTATAAGACATTGGTGCCCTCCAGATGGGGCCTTTGTTGTCCCTACTTAGTTGTGAAGATATGTGGCCTCAAGCACCTGCATGGACCCTTTCTACTCTTCTAGTTTATTGAAATTTGCATACATGTATTCAAAGACGTTTATAGTTATGCAATTTCAGATACATAGTAAAATGAACCTGATTCTACACGGTAGCATGCCGTGGCTGAGTCTATCAGTGAAAAAATCAGTGGACGCAACATTGCAAGCAATTGGCAATAAAGCCAATCAGGAGTTTATTTACAAACGGACAGTCGCAGCGCACAGCGAAATTAAAAGCTGCCTCGCTATCACAATTGGCAATAAGCAATCTCTTATCCGAACACATCTATATAGGCCTTTTAACATAAACGGAGTGCGCGCGGCCGCGGGCGGCGAACTAATCTCCATAACTTTAATCCTTTAACCCTCGCAGTACCAGGAATCCAATCAAACAGTACAAGCTTCCCCCCACACCCCGCGTTTGCATCCCCCACCCCCCTCCGCCTACGCAGCCTGTCCCGAGTAATTATCAAAGCTTTAATGACGTCATAAATCGAGTGTATAATCTAATCTGGAAAAGCCCCGGGCTCCAGCGCGCGGCTTAATGGTGTGAAAGCAGCCTTATCTCCCGCCATGTGTGAATAGAGCTTTATACGCGGCTGCCTGAAAGCTCGCGCCGGGAAACTTTGGAAAAATATGTCGTAGAACATTCGAGATAAGAATGTGGGACGTGGAACGCTTTCAAGTTTAATAGAAAATCGAACATTATCGTAAAAGAGATGTCTTTGCTAACAAATTCTTTGTAAGAGCACGAAGGTGGGTACCGGTGTTAGAAAGTATACCTAAGTAGTTTTTAAAAGGAATCGTAGGTTTATATGTCTCTAAAGCCAACTGTTCTAAGAGTTCTATTTAACGACACGATAATCGTTTTATAGCTCTACGTAAATGTAAAAATTTTACCAAAACTGAAAATTAGAAAGTTCAAAACAATCATTTAGAATCTAAATTAAATTTTGAAAGTCCCATCTTGGTTGACTTACTATCACCTCCTAACAGCGTCGTATTGCCAGAACGGACTTGCAATTTCTCAGTAAGAGGCCAATCTCGGTGTATCCAATCGCAGATTATAGATAATAGTCGGGGCTAGACGTTAGTGCCGCCGGTCTTCCGACGTTATTATTGAATTACACGCCAAATTCTCTCTAACGCCTTTCAGAGAATAGCCCAATAAACTGCCTACACTTTTATAGACGACAATTCGTCATAGAGCCACAGAGTAATAAACATCATCCACTCCAGCTGTTTTTACTGTGGCTTGAAGCGAAGAGCCAGTATCAATTTGATTAGTCTGTGGTCAAAGTAGGAATGAACTTTAACTCGATATGTTTTATATCGTTTACGAGCCGAGTCGATTTTAACTAGATACCCATTGCACTGAATCGAATCATCTTCTGTTTCTCACGTTTTTGTTTCGTTAACCTTTCGTATACGTTTCGGTTAATCGATTTGGCTTGGTCAGTTCTTTTTATTGCATTCGAAATCGATGTCTTGGTTAGTACTATCTAGACTGCCACACACTGTTATATTATATCGGTACTGGTTGTGAGAAAATTTTGCGAAATTAATTGATTTTGGTGTTGATGAAGCTTTTGTTACGCAAAATGATGTCCGGGTCATTAACTTGAGGTTTCAATCTAAAGAATCTGGCAATGACCTAATAGAGTTTAGTAGCGAAAATGTTTTTCATATGATGATGTCGTCCACATAGGCGTTTTGAACCCCCACGCTTAAATTAACCCCAAAAACAAGTACACAGAGAGGCCATTATCCTAAAATTCATCTCTTGCTGTGATCCCTCGCCCGCTTAATGAACGAATAAATAAATTTGGCCCTTCTTGTAAACAGCTAATGCGATATCACCCTTTACCTGTTACAGCGACAAATTTGTAAACCATTGCTCTCTTTTTAAGAAACCTTGAAACAACTGTAAATAAAAAGATTCTATGGACGCTAAAATGGTGCTCTTTGCAGTTGTTATAGCGCCAAATACAGCAGAATATACTCTTATAGGCCCCTCTGTAAGGGGTAAGTGGATTTTGGTGTTGTACCGGATCTGCCGAGTATAGTGTTTGTTGTGTCTATATACGTACTTGTATACTGTTCGCCATGTAGGTGTCATGTAGAGCTATAAATCTGTGTGGCATTCGGTATTGTTCTGAGATAAGTAAATAGCTTTAAATCCTATATCGGTCGCCATATTGGTTCCTTATTTAAAAACATTCGCAAGTTTTACAGTTCCTGTGATTTTTTGTGATTCCTTATTTAAAAACCTTCGCAATCTTACAGTTCCTGTAAATTTATAATCAGGAACTAAAGTGCGTGTTATAAAGTCATATATTTCCAAGATCAAGATAGCTAGGGTGTAATATACCATACTCGAATGATTACCTCCTGCTTCACTTCTACAATAATTGTCCGCAAGCGTTTTAACCATAAACTTAAGGAACAAACAACCAATTAATAAAGAAACTTGCGAACTAGTTACCACATTAATGATTTGTAAATTAACTAGAAACTATAGTACCTACAAATACGTAAGGTAAAACCGCTGGAGCAAATTTGCTGATCATGTTTTGAATAAATTGGCCGTAAACTCGATACTAAACGTGATTTCAACAGATAATTTGAATTCCGATGAATATCATAATAAATTGTAAATGTAAATTAATTGAATTTTCAATTTTCTTACCCAGTTTGTTATTAATAAGAGACAAACAGTTTTTATAGTGGAAACAGCAAAAAAGTAACCTAACTGCGTACAAATTTTTTTGCTGGGTAGGTACACTGTAAAAAAATAATTGAGACTTAATTCAGTACTTGAAGCTCATAAAAGTTGGTGAGAAGTGGCTGGAATGGTTTTTTAATAATCCAGATAAACATTTGAATAACTCATCATCTCTCTATCTCTAGCCTTATCCCGTATATCACGGGGTCGGCTACCTAATCTAGGGGATTGAATGAGGGTACTGGTTTTTACACAGAGTGACTGCCGTCTGACCTCCGCAACCCAGAAGGGAAACCAGACCCAATCCTAGATTAGGTCAGAGTTTTCAAGCCGCCAATGCTTAGCACTGAAGATATGAAATTCGAAAACCAAAAAACACATTGGTACGTGGTGGGATTCGAACCATGACCAGCTCAGGAGGTAGCGGCCCTATCCACTACACCATCAGGCTTAACCTTTGATTAACTGCAAACACGAAAAGTGATCAAGCCAGATCATAATGTGTCAGTTCCAAAAAAGATTTTCTTAAATCATCAGCAATAACTGATATATGAGAAGTAAGCAATCTCTCCACAATCCGTATGTCAAGCCTTTGCAGTCTTCAAAATTGTTTAACGAGAGAATTTTCGATCTCAGTCGACGGGCTTATTTTTGTAAATTCAGAAATAGCTTTCGTGCATCGTACGTTGTACCTTGTAAGTACTACGTTGATTGGTTCACCTTACTACTCACTTTGTAAGAGATTCCCAAGGCTATTTAAATTTATGTACCTACTGAAAAACACATTCGTTTACCTGAATTTACAGCTATACTGCAGAAAGCAGTGTTTTGTATCTTGCTTGGTAGATTAAGTTTTAAAAGGGAAGCACTTGCCATCTGAAGATTTGTTAAATAATAGGTATAAAGTACAAATTAAAGTAATTTTTAAGGAAGTAGAAATCAAGATCATAAAAAATAATCAAAATGTAAATTGAAAATAGTATCACAGATAAGAATTCCTGAAAGATTCAATCAACTATTACTAGCACTTTTGTTAGGAGCTTGATAATAACTTCACTTAAAAATATAATCTATAATCAAGCTAATGTTTATGAATACCAACCTGAAATAATCGTATATTTCAGCTATCAATCTCAAATAAATCAGATTCAGTCTCAAATAGACGCATCTGCCTTAGAAGCAAAAGCTCAGATTACGCAACTCGTCCAACATAAACAAACGGTAACTGAGATCCCGTGAGCCCCGGTATTTAGTCATCTATTTAAAGGTTGCTGGCCACTTTGAAAATTAGAAAAGAAAAAAATGTCTAGAAGAAATTGAAAGCTAGAAGTTTCCTTCATTGGCATTCAAAAATTGAACATAGTTTAGTTTGGAAGGTACTGGCCACTATGAAAATGATTGAAGAAAATCTTGTGAAAAACTTAGTTTTTTTGTTGAGATATACTTTTTTACGAGAAACATTAGGTATCAGCATGGATAAGTAGAGTCTGTGCATTCTTTTATTATCAAATTACGCAACTCGTCCAACATAAATAAACGGTAACTGAGATCCCGTGAGCCCCGGTATTTAGTCATCTATTTAAAGAAAGAGAACGCCATTCATTTCGGTATGGCGTTATTTACCGAGCTAAGTAGGCACGGAACGGGTTCCTTTAGGATCATAAATCCCACCTCGAAAGCCGACTATAAATCTCTCCGATACACGATAAGAATCGATGTCTCACGCGAAGTATTTATTTATCTGTATATAAAACCCGGAAGAGTGGGAGTCGACGACCCGTATATTTTTGATGCTTTCTCTCCTTTTAAAAAGTCGAAAATAACTCTCGTGTGATATGATTCCGTATCATTCCGATTTCGAATCGAAATGCCACAGAGTAAATTGGCAGGGAAAGAAATTAAAGGTACTGCAATTTATTTGTTGCGAGAATAATCACTAAAGTTTTACATGTGCGTAAATCCAATTTATCATGAGTTATCTTAACAACGGTCGCGTACAATTTACAGCGGCAGGCAAAGTATTAAATTTAAAGCCCTGTGAGACCTCCCTCGATATTTCATATATGTAAATAGGTATGTAAATGCTGGCTTCCGAAGGTGTGAAATTAATGTATAAGTTTTTAATTACAAACGATCTCCAATTAAGAAATAACTAAACGTTTAGTGTTATAGTCTTGCAAAGAGGAGATGCGATTTGCACCATAAGAAATTATTATTACCTAGTTTATTTCTGGTTTCAATGCAAATTAGCATTTCGCACTGTTTTTCATTAGCAAATTAGCTTTGTACATAACTACCTACTTGCCCTTACCTTCAACCAAACAACATAAATCAATTAAAGCAAATTTTCTTCATAGTAAAATTTTCTGTGTAAAGAATTTTATGAACGTTAATTTTTCCGCCTATTTAGTCACGAAAATATGACTAGTCGTGTCATTTTAGTGTCGATATTCAAAAATTGAATTCCGAAATCCTATGAAACCAACCCTACAAGACCGCACGTACAGCCGTATCAGCTGTTTCATAAGCATAGCCGAAATGGGGGTCAACGACCTCGCCCACTGTGTCGGTTGGTCGAGGCCGGTGGACCGATTTATCATCTGCATAACGTGTGCCTCGTGATTTTAGGTTGCTGGCCACTTTAAAAATTAGAAAAGAAAAAATGTCTAGAAGAAATTGAAAGCTAGAAGTTTCATTCATTGGCATTCAAAAATAGAACAAAGTTATTTTGTAGTTTGGAGGGAACTGGCCACTAGGAAAATGAATGAAGAAAATTTTGTGACAAAACTTTGTTTGAAAAACTGTAAGATGGCCAACAACAGTTATTAAATTTTGCAAGGCAGCCGCAAAACCAAATTTCGTAGAGTCACTTCTTAATAGTTTATGGTTCTTTGACTGTAGATTTTATTGGTGTTTTTATAATAAATGTTTTACTCTGTAGCAGGTCTATAAAACAATGTAAAAAGACTATAAACGTTTTTTATTTCAATTACGATTTAAAGTAAATAAAAATAGAACATTTTCACAATCATTTCATGAACCGAACACCGAAAAGTCATTAAACTCTTACAAAAATGACTTGCGCGATGATCACAAAAAGGCATTTTGGCCTTCTGCCATTTTAATGCGTAAGGGGTGGCGGGAGGGGCGTTACGAATGGAAATCAATACTAACTGCACACTACTGCATTGCTCCAGTATAAATCAGTCCCCAGTTGCCCGCACCCCGTTTGCTTGCCAAACTACCCGCCATTTGAAATTCAATTCTACCGCCCGCAGATAGGGCTGGAATTGTATTGCTGCGAACGAAAAAATGGTCGCGAATCTATTAACAATAATATACGTATAGTTATTTTTGCTGGACTGGGAGCGAAGAAAAAACATAGAATGTGCCAGCTGCATTTCCTCCCGGGCATACTGGAAAAATCAGCTAAGGGATCCGAAGGTTTCAGTATATTGCAAATTTGGGCGATGGGCTGACAACCTGTCACTACAGCAATATACCTACAAAACTATCTTAAATAACCCTCAAAATTTTTTCAGACGTGGCGGAACGACCTTTTTTAGGCCAATTACCCTCTGCCTACCCCGTTAGGCATAAAGGCGTGAATGTATGTATGTATGTATGTATTTTTTAATGGCCAATGCTCTTGAGGTTGGTTTACTTCTTCATTCGTATTTCGTAATTTCCGAAACAGTCCATGTTATCAATAACCTTTATACGAAATTTATGTAAAGATAGCGTATCCGATTTTTTTACATGGGAACAGGCCTTAACGGATCAGCGGGAGGTTCAAAGAATTTCCGAACTTGATTGGGCTTAAAATTCATTTATTCACTTCGATTGATAACGCTTCCTCTTTAGGCTGAGCAATGTCAGAGAATTCCGTAGGAGGCACAGCAGGGTTCAAAAGAACCATTTCTTATTTAACATCACGATCCACATAATAATAGAATTTCGTATAAAACAAAATATAATAGAAAGATTTTCCTGATTGAAAAACACAACCAAACAAAATAATACTGATAAGGTACTTACTAATGGCGGCTTTGTGTTACTAAATGTAGATCTCCACTGCTAACCAAAAACTAAAACACCATAGAATTTTACGAATGGGCGTTTTTCGACTAGACGGCACGGCGACGGCAACGGCATTGATACCCACCGGTACCGTAGCTGCCGAACTACATGTGTTTTGTATTTGTACGAAGAATACAAAACACTTGGACGTTATCTTGTCGTCACCGTGCCGTCTAGTGGAAAAGCAGAGCCAAGGCATCGTGACGGCACCGTCACCGTGCCATCGCCTTGCCGTCTAGTGGAAAAACACCCATTGGCCAGTGTTCTTAGTTTAATCACAGTGGACTCTGCTGATAGATAGGTTCTTTGGTCGCCTTATACAACACCTACACTACAGGAACATATTTCGCCATCAGGGTCTAGACTACGACCGATCTATTAATACAATAACCTTAACTGCTTCCGAGGTCTAGCGGTTTGAGCCTTGGGCTCTCGACCCGGAGATCTCGGGTTCGATTCCTGGCGAGGGGACAATGACTTTGTGTTTTTGTTTCCAGTTTGGTTAGGACATTGCAGGCTCACCTGATTGTTCGAAAAGTAAGATGATACATGCTGTCGGATAGGTGTGTAAATAGTCAGTCCTGCACCTGATTTATAGATTGAAGGAATAAAAAGTGCACCTGGTGTGTAGCGCAAACACTTGAACATTAAAAATTAGTTCTGCGCAGTTGGCCCCTCTCTAGGAGATTGGCCGCCATCACCGAAAATCGGTGGGAGGATTATTATTATCAAAACAATAATGGCGCCGATTCTCGCGACATATGCCTCATTTTAATTCTTAGCTAGCGCTGTCACTTTCTTGACTTTGACATAAGAACGATAATAAGAAGGATAGCAAATAAACACATGACTTTAACATTCCTAATCTGACATAAGATTGCTTATTTGACGTCAGTTCTTATTTAAAGCGTCTTATGTCAGATTAGGAATGTTAAACTCATGCGTTTATTTGCTGTCCTGTTCTTATGTCAAAGTTAAGAAAGTGACAGCGCTAGCTAAGAATTAGTTAAGAAATAGTGCGTCCAGATTTGCCGCCATTGCCGGGTTTCTAGAAAGACCTATTAATACACCAAGATTTAGTTTAATCCAGCTAGGAATAGGCAGGGAAATCAGAAATTTCTCACGGGTGGGTGGTGTAGCGGTAAAATAGAACCTATTCAGAAATGCAGCAGCCGATTAAGGCGTGTTCACATAAACGCCATTTCTTGGACATGAAATATTATGGTTTACATTTATTCAATTTCTGCTTTACTTTATCGTAGACTTTGTCTCTTGTTGTCAAATCTAGCTGTTGTTTTTATTTATATCCTGTTTCTTTCACATTTAAACAACAATTAATTTGAATAGCATTCTATTCGGCCTCATATTTCTCTTATCCTAACCTGCACCTTCAAATATTTTAAGGGCATGTCTGGTGCTCAATGTTTTGTTGGAAAGAACCGTCAGGTCAAAACTTCACAACAAACCTTTGGATAGCTTACTTCGTGAAGCAAGTGAAGTAACTAAGTACCTAACCCACTGTCAGGCGTCAGGTAAGGAACAGGCTCATATCCTCTTACCTACCTACAACTTCAAATATTATAATCGCATGGAGCTCAACGATGTTCTGTATAAAAGAGTCCTCCGGGAAAAACTTCACACTAAACCTTCGGCTGACTTTCTTCGTGAAGTAAGTGAAGTAACTAAGTACCTCACCCCGGTGTAAGGTTACTCGGCATAGTATACACTGTCGGGCGTTAGATAAGAAACAGGCCCATGTCCTCTTACCAACCTAAATTTTCAAATATTTTAAGGATATGGAGCTCAACGATTTTCCGTAAGTTCTTTACGTCCAATCAAAACTTCACACAAAACCTTCGGCTAACTTTCTTCTTGAAACAAGTGAAGTAATGAAGTACCTAACCCTGGTGTAAGGTTACTCGGCCTAGTATACACTGTCGGGAGTCAGATAAGGGACAGGCTCATGTCCTCTTACCAACCTAAATTTTCAAATATTTTAAGGATATGGAGCTCAACGATTTTCCGTAAGTTCTTTACGTCCAATCAAAACTTCACACAAAACCTTCGGCTAACTTTCTTCTTGAAACAAGTGAAGTAATGAAGTACCTAACCCTGGTGTAAGGTTACTCGGCCTAGTATACACTGTCGGGAGTCAGATAAGGGACAGGCTCATGTCCTCTTACCAACCTACACCTTCAAATATTTTAAGGGCATGGAGCTCAACGATGTTCTGTAAAAATCCGTCCTCCGGTCAAAACTGTACACAAAACCTTCGGCTGACTTTCTTCGTGAAGCAAGTGAAGGCTCGTAGTTATGAAGCGATATCAAACTTGAGAGCTATATTAAGTATGGATTTGATAGGCCAGTTTATACTGAAATGACATTTCTGATACGAACTCAACTCGCTGTCACTCATGAGAGCTTTAACAAATTTTAAATACGACATAAGTACCTAACCCCGTTGTAAGGTTACTCGGCCTAGTATACACTCTCAGTCGTCAGATAATGAACGGGCTGATATCTTCTTACCAACTTACACCTTCAAATATTTTAAGGGTATGGAGCCCAACGATGTTCTGTAAAAAACCGTCCAATCAAAAACTTCACACAAAACCTTCGGCCAACTTTCTTCGTGAAGCAAGTGAAGTAACTAAGTACCTCACCCCGGTGTAAGGTTACTCGGCCTAGTATACACTGTCGGGCGTCAGATAAGGAACAGGCTCTGCTCACGGCGCACACTAACTCTCTGCCTTTATTTATTACGTTCTACGTGCCCCAAGCGAGCAATCCTTCCACCAACTTACTTTTACCACTGTTGGAAACTATCCCAGCTGATATTCAACTCTATGTCAGCCGCTTAGGGGTGAAGAAAGTAGTCTTGTGGTGGTAAAAGTACCGTGGTTAGGTAGTACTAATTGATAACGCGTACTGTATCTGGTACTGTCATGATTTAAAGCGTCTTTGGGTTCCGATGGAGGATTTATGTGGAGCCGTGGTCTGTACTAAGCTCTGCTTTATTGAGCTAGGCTCTGTTTGTTGTTTTTTGTTAGTTTGTTTTGAATTAGTTTTTAATATTTTTCTCTTACCTACTAAAAAAAAAAAATATTTTCTACAATTGTGTAAGATTATCATTGGATAAGATCGTACCTTCCATGCTGGACTGGGAGAGATAGAAAAACATAGCATGTTCCAGCTGCCCTTCCTCCCGGGCATGCTGTAGAAGTCAGCAAAAGGGACTCGAGGGTTGTATTGTAATTTAGGCGATGGGCTGACAACCTGTCACTATAGCAACACACTTTTCAAGCTGAAATTGCCCTCAATTTTTGTCAGACGTGGCAAAAGCGCCTTTTACGAGTCGTTTAACGCTCTACCTACCCCGTAAGGGATAAAGGCGTGATTTTATGTATGTATGTATGTATAAGATCCTGTCTTGTGCATAGTTGACCCAGCTAATTGATTCTGTAATATACTACGGGTTGTAAGAGACTGCGTCCCGCAAACTAATAGGGGTTATTCAGTCAACAAAACTGAACAACTGGCAGAAGTATATTTTTTCAGGAAGAGAAAAAAAAAAAACTTGCTTTTCCATACAAAATTTTCTGATCGAGGTGGTCATTTTATATGGGAAGGTCAAATTTATTTTTCATCTCCTAAAAGAATTTCCTGATGAAAGTTGTTCAGTTTCGTGACTGAGCAACGCCTATCAGTTTGCGGAACGCTGTCCCTTACATCCGGTATAGCATCTCAAATTTGTGAATTTTCTGTAGCCGTTTATTTTGATGATGCTGATAATTGATAAACAGTAAATTTTTCGAAAGTGCATTGCTTAATGCTTGAACAATTTGTACTTTTTTTCGCGATCATTAAAGACAGGCAGCGATACAAATAATTTATTTATACGTCGTTCGAAACGGAGGCCAGAACGCGGCCATACTTAAAATTCATGCCATGCAAATTAGTCAAGAGCGAAGGCAAAACGATTATCACAGGTTTTAGTCTGCATTATAAATCGAAAAATGCTTTATGTGCCCGCAACAAGTTAAGAAATAAATAAAAGTTGCTTTGCCGGTTTTCGGGGTCTCTACATTTTCCCTCCTCTTCTAACAACTAGGTGTCTATACGAGTGCAAGTGAGAGGGAAAATAAGATGGATGGCCCGTCCGCAAACCAGTTTATCATCAAGCCCAAAGTTGTCGTTTTTTGCGATGCGGTAGGCGTCGATGGTAACCTTTTATTCCTCGAATTTTAAGGACAAAATGGTTAGGTATTTTTTTTTCATACTTGATACCTGAGGAGACTCTATGGGAAAGATAAATTCTTGATCTTTATAAAGTAAACTATTCACGTACGAGATTGTTCTGTATGTGCAGTAGGCAACGGAGATTAGTTGTATCAGTTTGGATCACGTCATACATATTTTACAGAAAATTATGTTTCTGAGAACAAGAAGTAGGCAGGTACGTCACTTAAGTATAACTAGGATCCTAAACAGAGTATGGAGTATAATGTTTAAAAATAAAGTTTTCTATCCTATTTTATTTTTGCTTTTTCTAACATCTGATAGATCTTTTCATAGGACCTTGACTGGTTCTTTTAAAATGTTTTGAACATTTAAAATTAATGAAGTTAAAATTCCGAATTCTTTGAAACACCACCAAACGAGGCCTTATCAGAGTGCATTAAAAACACTGCAAAAGACTACCCGCGCAGTAAATCGGGGAAGTTTTAAAAAACGGGGCTTGGCATGCTTTTTTTAAATATTATTTTAGAATGGACCTATTTCCACCATACTACAAAGTGTGTATATAATGCGTCACAAACTTGGCGTGCCGTCGAGCCCGTCTGCCATAAAGCAAGCTCTCTACAATCTTTGAATATAACGTTTCCTAAGCACCTATCATATTATTAAAAAATATTAGACCCTGTCATAGATTCTTGACTATATTTGTGATTTTTTCAAGTATTTGTAAATAAAAAAAATCGCATTCTTTGAAACGAAAGCCAACGAGGCGCGCGGCTTTATCAAAATGCATATAAAACACTGCAATAGACTACCCGCGTAGTAATGCAGGGAAGTTTTAAAGAACGGGGCTTGGCGTGCCGTCGAGAACGTCTGCCATAAAGCAAGCTCTCTGAATACTGTAAATAAATGAAACATTTCCTCGGCACATTTTATTTAATAAAAAAAATAAGACACTGTCATAGATTTTTGATCACATTTGTTTTTTTTTAAGTGCTTGTGAATAAAAAAGTTACTCCGCAGTCTTCAAAACACAAGCCAACGAGGCCTTATCAAAGTGCATTAAAAACACTGCAAAAGACTACCCGCGCAATAAATCGGGGAAGTTTTAAAGAACGGGGCTTGGCGTGCCGTCGAGCCCGTCCGCCATAAAGCAAGCTCTCTACAATTTACTGGCGGTCAAAACTTGCGCGGCGGAACAGTTTAAAACTAGAAGTAGGTACTGGCTGAATAGAGTTTTCGAAAACAGTATTTAGAACATTACCTAAACTCAACCTACACACAATTTTATTCTGTGATATGTTTATCTAGGTAAGTATAATAAAGACGTCGGTAAAATATTAAAATCATTCACATAGGTACCTAATTAGGACATCACTACATGGTATAAAACAAAGTCGCTTTCTCTATCCCTATATCCCCTTGTATGCTTAGATCTTTAAAATTACGCAACGGATTTTGATGCGGTTCCTTTTAATAGAGTAATTCAAGAGGAAGGTTTAGGTATATATATAATACATGCATAATATAGTAGAAAAACACTGTTGTATTCCGTGCGAAGCCGGGGCGGGTCGCTAGTTAAAACTAAAATACAAACACAGTTTTCAAAGTATATTTCAAAAATTAATATGAAACCTCAAATATATGACCTAGTATGACACTATAAAAATATCTTGTATTCCGACTTCAGTCAGGCGTCCGGCAGGAACTTACACATAGTTTGATATGAAAAAAAACTGCCTCCGTGGTCTAGTGGTCCGACCCGGAGGTACCCGGTTCGATTCCCGGCGGGGGACAGTGACTTAGTGTTAATGTGTTGTTTCTTGTTTGGTTAAGATATTGCAGGCTGATCACCTGATTATCCGAAGAGTAAGATTATCCATGTTGATGGATGGGCATATAAATAGTCGGTCCTGCGCCTGATTTCTCTCTGGTCGTTTCAGTTAATTTGTCCTATCAGAATAAGAGATTGAAGGAATATTGATGCACATGTGTATTGTTCGAACACTTGGGCACTAAAATCTAGTCCCGCGCAGTTCGCTGAATTCTGGGAGATGGGCCGCCATCACCAAAACTCGGTTGGGAGGACTATTATCAATATATGTATAAGTTAAAATGAACGTAGACGTAGAAGTACATACATACATACATAAAATCACGTATTTATCCCTTACGGGGTAGGCAGAGCGTTAAACGCCTCGTAAAAGGCGCTTTCGCCACGTCTGACAAAAATTGAGGGCAATTTTATATTTTAATGTGTATTGCTAATGTGTAGTGACAGGTTGTCAGCCCATCGCCTAAATTACAATACACTGTAACCCTCGAGTCCCTTTTGCTGTCTTCTACAGCATGCCCGGGAGGAAGGGCAGCTGGAACATTCTATGTTTTTCTATCTCTCCCAGTCCAGCATGGCGTAGAAGTACAAGTATAGTATGTACCTACAGAAGGTTTCAGTGATAAAATCTAGTCTATAAATTGGTGCATGATTACAGGTTGAGTTCACAAAACTGTTGACTGAAATTTGAAGTAAATTGCTTCGATAGTTAATTTCCGGGAAAACTGTGTACATTTAATGGAAAAGCTTAAAAGTGCAGCTTTTTTAGTTTCAGAGATTTTTATCCGGTTCGGAATGAAATGGACTTTTTATTTATGACATTGTTTTTCGAACAAACGTATTTTAAGTGTAAATTTAAATTTTGCTTCATAAGTGTGTAATGTATATGCATGTATTTTTTTGTCAAAATTTACGTGTGGATATTTGAAGGTGTATTTCCTTCCGGGCATGTTGTAAAAACCAGCTAAGGGATCCGAGGTTTTCAGTATATTGTTATTTAAGCGATGGGCTGACAACCTGTCCCTATAGCAATATATCTACATTGCGGAACGCACAAACGTGGCGGAACGACTTTTGTTTAGGTCGTTGACGCCCTGGCTACCCCACTAGGGATAAAGGCGTGATTATATGTATGTATATTTGAAGAATGCAACCGATGTTGGCTATGTAAACTTTTACATTGTTGCGTACTTACAATGGAATAGCTTACGAACTATAGGACAGGACCTACCTATAAGGTTGATGGGTATTTATGGTCTGATCAATGGGATTCCTACACGTTGAAGCGCCTCCTTGTACGGCAAGATAATTATAAACTGTAAAGCCAGTTTTTACTCTGCAATTAAAAGGATATTGGAAAACATTTTTGTGCGCAATAATAAATATTCCCTTAAGTACGTGACTGCATTGTATTTTACAATTAAGGTGGGGTGAGAAAATGACATACAACTTCCTCCAACGTAGTAATTTTCAAGTATATAAATTATTTTTTTAAAAAGCTCTTTCGACATGACGTGCATATCTTCACTTTTATATCACTTTGACCATATGTCGTTTTGCCAGTCCACAATTTATCTTCAACGACATGTCAGCAAGTTTTTTTTTTAAAGTTACGTTACTCAATGTTCGACGTTTCTCGGATTGTTGCTTTCAAAAAAGCCGCTGCGAAAAAATCCAGTGACGTAACGGGAAACGGGTTTACAGATTTATTGTTTCGAAAGTCTGGAACCGGATAAGGGCAAGCTGGGGCTGACAACACGGACTGACTTGATCAGATTGATTTGGTAGTTGGATTGAAAATATTTATTTCAATATTATTTCGGACAAAATTGTTGCCGAGCAGACATTTACTGCTATTATTTAAAAAATTGCCCGGATAATACGGGGTGTAAGGGTTTGCTCAGTTAACGAAACTGAACAAATATCAACAGTATTTTTTTCATAAAGTGAAAAAAAATATCTGCTTTTCCATACAAATTATCTGATATAGATTGTCATTTTGTATGGGAAGGTAACAATTTTTTATCTCCTGAAAGAATTTCCTGGTGCAAGTAGTTCAGTTTCGTTGACTTAGCAACCCCTATCAGTTTGCGGGACGCTGTTCCTTACACCTAGTATTGTCCCAGGTTCAAATTTAAGTCGTTAAACTATTGAACGGACTCGGAAAATTGTTTTTAGATTCATGATTATAAAGCACTCTGTCGTAGCGCTACATTTCAATTCTGTTTTTTTTTAATGGACCTGTTTGCACCATCCTACAAAGTGTATATAATGCGTCACCGGACTATTTCAATTCTGCATCAAAGGGAGTCGCGCTTTATACATAGAATTCAATTCAAGACAAATACAAGTACTCAAGTATTATTATACTTTCATATTATTATTCTTATACTTGCTTGTAGAAGAATTGACAAATTATTGGGCTCGATTCTAGATTCCACCGGCTAAAAGTAAAATAAAAATATATCTGTCTCTTTAAAAATAATAAGTCGAAAAAGGTACGGCGATTTATACTCTATGGTTTTACACTTTGCCTGCTAGATTTTGACGCGCTTTTGCACGTTTCCACAGTATTTCTGTAAATTTTATCCGCCATATCATATAACCACCTACTATAAATCAAAAACCGGAGAGAATTAGATCTCCTGTCCTTTTCCAAAGCTTTTAGTCTGAAAGTGACAAGCAAATCTAAGACTAAATCAGGTAATGTGTAAGACCGTAAGGTAGGCCTTGTTGACTTCTGTAGGTCATCGCTGATATCGAAAAAAGTTGATTCTTTAATTTACGATGTTGTTATGCTTATTAGTGTAATTGGCACTTATGAATTATTCACTGAGTAATTTTTATGTCTTTAAAATGTGCCGGTGGCTGTGCTATATTTAGCAAAGGAATTTTATAATTCGACCTTTAAGTTTAAATAGGAAAATTGCTTATTAATAATTTATGTTCTCTCCACCCACATACATACCACAGGTCTCTACAATTATTACCTACAGCAATAAAGGATTGTTCTTTGGGCTGATCAAAGTTGTCAAAAACCTATCTCATTAGTAGTAAGTTCTTCGAAAACATCCCTCCCTAACCATACTTAATATTGCTCTTAATGTTCAGAGCGCTTTATAAATACGAGCCTTAGTAAATTATAAAAAAAGTGTTAAAGTTTCAAGTTCTTTATTGCATTTATCAATGTAGAATACAATACAATATACAATACTGTATGAAACACAGAGACACCCTAAAGGTTAGCTATCCGTAGGTAGTTTAGGTACTGCAAAGAAATGTTTTTACGTGTACTTTCCTCACCGAATAATAATACAATACTTCCATCGAGGTATATTTTTGAGGATCTATCATACTGGACTGGGAGAGAAATAAAAACATAGAATGTTCCAGTTGCCCTTACTCCCGGGCATGCTGTAGAAGTCAGCAAAATGGATTCGAGGGTTACAGTGTATTGTAATTTAGGCGATGGGCTGACAACCTGTCACTACAGCAATACACACTACAATCTAAAATTGCCCTCAATTTTTGTCAGACGTGGCGAAAGCGCCTTTTACGAGGCGTTTAACGCTCTGCCTACCCCGTAAGGGATAAAGGCGTGATTTTATATGTATGTATGTATGTATCTATCACAAGCTACGCACATATCTCACATCAGGCTTCAAACGGATGGGTTATATGAAAATTATTCATACATGTCTCGCCGCGAAAGGCTCTCGCTGCATGACGTCGGATAACCACCGATGAATACATTTAAATAGTAAACACAACACTACCGGAGATTTAGTGTGGCGTAATGGCCGATTTACATTGATACAGTACTGGCATGCTAGTCAGAATTTTAGAATAGATCACACTGTGAGAGTTTTGACCCCAGGTTGCTGAATAGACCGTTCCTTACGCGACGAATTCTGATGAAATACGAATACCATGAAAGGATTATGACGCTAGAAACTGCCGATACTGTGATGTAAAAATTTTGATGCCAGTTTGACGGGCAAACCATAATTTGTCGCCAATTTTGAAGCTGTTGCTGTTGAAAATCTCCATGTTGTTACATTTAATTTATTTTGTATTAATTGTCAGAATAGAATGTAATCCAACATGATATACAAATCATGTCTTGGGGTGGCTGATTAGATGTCTATTTCCCTTACGACCGCACTGTCTCGTTTTTATTGCATTAATTTGAATAGTAAGCAAGCATCATTTTCAAATTCAGAACAAAAACATCAGAATTTCGTATTCATTCATACCTACCTATCGATGCTAGCCTCCGCTGTCTCACATTTTTAAATTCAGAAAAAAAAACATCAGAAACGCACATTCCAGTGGCCAGTACGCGAGCTAGGCTCTACTGTCCCAGTGTAAACCAAGCTTAATGCATCTGGATACATAAGTCCCATTACTCACGCACATAACTCGTTCCGTTATAAATATAGTGTGTACAGACATGGTTTAGAGTCGTGGTGGCCATAACTTGGTCTGTACAAAGGGGTTTGTTAGTAGGACTTATGAAGGACTACCTTTGGTGTTTGCCCACGCCTACGATAGAGCTAGTTTCAACCTTATTTCATTTTATATGTGTATTGTGGTAGGAGAAATGTTTTAAGGTGGGGAAAAGGTTGGATCCGGTATGAGTAAATTGAAAAGTATCTGTTTATTTAAAAAAAAAAAATATTGGGTTAATAAGTACTATTTCATTATCATCCTTCTCTCACAATATCATTGATTATCATCGTTCACTTGACACTATTGTAATTATTTATTTATTACTATATGTATATATGTAGATTGTAAGTATATGTATTATTATGCATATTGATTGTTTTTCATTACCTTATCAGGCTTTGAATCTTATTTAATGTAATTTTACCTATATTTTAATTGTTCACCCCTTATCTGTCTCACTTATGCACTCTCACTACCGTAGGTCAGCTGGAGGAAATTTATTTTTAGAGAGAAGCTATAAAAGTTGTGCATTTTTTTATGTTTGTGTCTTCTGTATGATCATATGTGCAACAAACTGTTAAATAAATATTGTAGCTATTATAATCTCAAATTCACACAATTGATTTTTTGTAGAAATAGTCTGGTTTGGTCATAAATCTGGTCTCGTAGCAATATAAGATATCTATTCCAGGAACAATTTGCTACTTATTCGTACTAATCCTTTCTGCAACACTATCTATAATGAAATGAACCAAGTCCAATTTCCTGATATGAATATTCCATTTAATCCTGTGTATTAATTCCGTGTACATTTCCGTTACATACCATGTATCAAATCAAAGAGATCGAAAGTTACCGCCACAATCTTGTCCTGTATCTAAATCGTGAGATCAAAACATGTTGACCTCATTGCCTTATCCAGGCTCTGGTCTAATAGCAATGTTATCTTCACTTCCTTTATAAGCTAGTTCAATTTATAAGGGTTTAATCTAATAACAATCTTGGAAAACTGTTTTCTTTGTTGTTATTGGTCCTAGACCATTACTCACTATTGAGAAGTTTCCTTTTAAGAGTGACGACTGGAGTCCTCCATTTTAGGTAGTAATTGCTTTTCTATCTTAACTGCTATTTTGGTGACTATTGATAGCTACTTTGATAATAGAATGAGGAATCAAAAATTAACTTGATTCCCTTTTACTTAGTTGTTTCAACACCGTCTTCTGCTTTCTTTTTATTTTAATGTTTATCGATAGAGGAAGTTTCAGTGACTGATTTTGCTTTGATGCATAACTGCAACGACCTCTTAAATGTTTTAACGATTTTCCTTATTACATACACCTTGCAAGGATGCAAGCGCATACGAAACTACACTTTCCATCTCTTTAATTGTCAATTATTGGCGCACTTCGAAATTCAAACTGTCACATCTTATTTACAAGAAAGGAACATTAAAGGATTTTACCAGTAAGCTTTTCGGCGGGTTATTCTGTTTCCATCAGCAGGCTGGTGGCTGGGAGACAATTCTGGAGAATGTATGGCAATTAGTGTCAGAGAAGCACTTTGATCCGGCACCTTAAATGTTCTTGGATGTATGACGTTCGTGCGTTAAACACGCCCTTGTGAGATACATTTGTGAGGTGCAAGTGAGAAGCGAATGTTATTTAACAATTTAATTTGAGTTTATTTTATTGTCTGTTGAGATTGGAAATGATAAACGTTAATAAGTATAAGAATTTGCTATTTTGGAACGTGCCTGTTTGTTTACTTTCCTTCCTCATTGATCTGTATCTTAAAGAATATCCACTCGTACTTCTTCTCAGTGGGACTTTTACTTGACTTGTTACTTTTAAGCATCCATGTGAAGCTCCACTACTATCATGTTTCTTTTGTTGTCATCAATCTAGGTAAAGCCTTATGAAAACTACTCACAATCCTGAGTGTAAAATTATTACTTGTAGTAGATCTGTATTGTTTGAACCAACTTGAAACATTTTGCTTAAAAACGGGAAATTTACAGTGGTTTTCCATTTTTGTATGAGTGTCCGATATGTCTGCCTTTAGCCACGACACCGTTCGCAAGTTCCTCAGTCACTCCGTGATCATAACGCATGAAACTGCGTTGAAATATTGGACACTCATACAAAAATGGAAAACTACGGTGAATTTCCTGTTTTTAATCATTATAATGTTGATAACCGTGAGAGTTTAAAAAAGACTGAGTGAGTTTGATCTTGTTGAGTAGTCTTATTTACAAATATGCTATACCTACATAATTCCTGTTTTTAGTGCTGAAGGTCGCCTTTGTTCCCCCTCGTCGCTTATGCCTCACACCACATACGTGTAGTGCAAATGAAACTTGCGGAATTTATATGAGCTCGGTAGGGGCACGTGTTTCGCGTATATCTCCTTGCTTGCAGCGGATGTATGAGACTGCAAAGCAAAACTATTTTAATATTAAGATATTAGAAAACCTCTTAGTCTAGTCGCCTTAGCATGTTGAGGAAATTGGCTTGTCGTCTGAATTTACAATAAGTTTCGTGCGTCTTTTATCTTTCACTTGGTAAAATTACATTTTTGGCACTTTTCGCATTGTGCTCTTTTTACTTCTTCAAGTTTCCTTTAGTGCAGTAAGTCTTTAAGGCCCGTATATGTAAAGCGATCTCCAGAGAGAGAGCGATCTCATTATGTACTATAAATATTTAGTAAATAATAATAATAAATACGGGCCTTAGTACAGAGCAATGTGAGCCCTGTAAAGTTGCCAGAAACCCATTACTTTATTTTTATAAAACATGCGTAAACCTATAAGCAAGGATAAATAAAAATATACGCTTTTCATTTGGGACATCATAATATTAATTGTCTTAATACAACTCTATATTAAAAACGTCGTTATTCGTTGATCTATCAACTATTTTACACTTAGCTTTATCAACAAAAGTAACAAGGCTCAAGTACTAACAATGAATAGTACCAACTACTTGTAATGAAGCGAAATTGCCCTTGTTGTGCTGTGTTGTACCTAGTACCCACACCGCGTGATTAGAAATTATTACAGCCTTTGTAATGGTTACAGACTGCTGCAGAATTACCCAGGAGCTTTACTGAGGGAAAGATTTACAGGTAATTGAAAAATATTTTATGTTTCACAGGAATTTTTCTTAAGTCATAAAAATAAATGGGTTTTCTTTCCTTTAAATTTGAAATACGCGGTTATATTAAGCCGATGATGACACTCTTCTAAACAAAGAACTGCAAGATTAAAATGGTTGTTTCGTTATGTTTGATAAAATGTATTCTCAAGAACGTCATGGAAATTTGAAGAGCAAATAACAACAAAATAATTTGTACCTTCCATGCTGGACTGGGAGTGAGAGAAAAACTTAGAATGTGCCAGCTGCATTTCCTCCCGAGCATGCTGTAAAAACCAGCTAAGGGATCTGAGGGTTTCAGTATATTGTAATTTAGGCGATGGGCTGACAACCTGTCACTGCAGCAATATACGTACAAATATTTCTTGAATAGCCCTCAAGACTTTGTCAGACGTGGCGGAACGGCCTTTGTTTAGGTCGTTTACGCTCTGCCTACCCCATTAGGGATAAAGGCGTGATTATATGATTGTATGTATGTATGATTTGTACCCAAAAAACAGAAGTTGAAAAAAGTAAGTCGTGACTTCACATTTCCATTAAGCAACGCAATGTTCATATTAACCTGTGATATTAACACATACATACATACATAAAATCACGCCTTTATCCCTTACGGGGTAGGCAGAGCGTAAAACGCCTCCTAAAAGGCGCTTTCGCGACGTCTGACATAAATTGAGGGCAATTTTAGATTGTAATGTGTATTGCTGTAGTGACAGGTTGTCAGCCCATCGCCTAAATTACAATATACTGTAACCCTCGAATCCCTTTTGCTGACTTCTACAGCATGCCCGGGAGGAAGGGCAACTGGAACATTCTATGTTTTTCTTTCTCTCCCAGTCCAGTATGGGAGGATATTAACACAGTTCTACAATAAAGTACAAGACGACTTCAACAACAAAAATTTTGACATTGGAATTTTCTCACGTCCCTAAATGTTTTACTACGAAGGTTAGATGGAGATAAGGGCCTCGTGTGTAGCTCAGTAGAAGCTTCGGCCATACCTACATTACGTCAAGTTTTTAAATGAATGTGGAGAAAACAGAAACTAACGACGCCAACGCCATTTTCGACAGGCCTCCATACTTCTTTCTTGCTATACTGGGAGTTATAGAAGAACAGAATGTGTCAGCTGCATTTCCACAAAACCAGCTAAAGGATTCGAAGGTTTCACTGTTTTGCAATTTAGGCAATGGGCTGACAACCTGTTACTACAATATACAGATTCATCTGAAATAACCCTCAAAACATGTCAGACGTGGCGGAACATCTTTTGTCGTTGACACTCTGCCAACCCCATTAGGATTAAGAGCTTGTATGTTTTTTGATGTGTATGTGATGCTTCATACAATACAGCGCCCTCACCCGTGTTCATTTAAAGCTTTGTCGTATCGTAACTCAGTTTGACCACGGGTCATGACTCCGGGACGTGGTTTCCATTTTAACAAGCCTCGTTGGGCAATCCAGTTCTACTTGGAACTGCCATGTAAATTTAGATGTCACGTGTACAGACCTACGAGTAGGTCTACAGATTTGCGATGAGGTGAATTAAGTAAAATGGTTGTCTATTTTTCTTAGAGATTTAAAAAAAAAAAAAATCCTACACTACATAGTTTTTCGTTTCTCCCATAATTTAGGTATAGAAAGACAAGCAAATAAGGTATTAGCCAATGCAGGATAGACTTCACTATAGCATTTAGCCTAGTCTTTTACTGAGCATAATATTTTGTATATTAACATTGTTTCCAGTGGCAAGAAGTTGGTATTTTTATTTTGGTTGATCAATGTCCAAATGCACTGAAACCTTCTTTTACTAACGAAGTAAGCTAGATCCTAGTGGATCTGCTAAAGATTTGCTACACCAAAAGCTGGCGAATTCCTTTTATTTACCTTCTTTCACTAACTAAGCTAGATCCGTGCTACAAATCACGGCTAGCTAAGTAATGTGCTCGTTACAGGCAAGCCGTCAAATCGTAACTTTCAATTTGTGTCCAGCGCCACGGACTACGGACGCAGCGCCATACGTCACCGGCGGACTATGAGTCAGATGTTACTAATCCCGTGAAATGTTGGTGCGAAATGTTAGTTATGTAGAGTGTGAAATGTTTATGTAGTCGGATTTTGCATAGAAATCTCGATGTTGTATAAAAATATAATCTCTGTCGTTTTTTAGTTATAAGATATATTATATCCGATCCAGTATTACATACCTATAGTAGATAGAAGGTACATAATAAAATTATGTTTATGTTGTGTTCTGAATTACATACATACATATAATTACTTCTTTATTCTTAATGGGATAGGCAAGGTGTAACGACCTAAGCAAAGGTCGTTTTGCCACGTCTGACAAAGTTTTAAGGGTTATTTAAGATTGATTTGTAGTGACAGATTGTCAGCCCATCGCCTAAATTGCAATATACACAAACCCTCGGATCACTTGGTTTTTACAGTATACCCGGGAGGAAATGCAGCTGGCACATTCTATGTTTTTCTCACCATCCCAGGCCAGCATGGAAGAAATTACAGATACCTACATCGACACGCCTTTGGAACTGAATGTAACTCATCGTTTTTTACTTGTCAAATAAAATGTTGGTTAGTACGTAAATTTATGTTTTTATTTTTTTCGTTTGTAGCGTAGAGCCTACGCTGTACCATCAACATCATGTACTGACTTATATGTAGAGAGCATATACGGGGTGTAAGGGACAGCGTCGAGAAAACTGATAGGGGTTGCTCAGTTAACGAAACTGAACAACCTACCAAAAAAATCTCTCAGGAGATGAAAAAAAAATTAACTTCCCATACAAAATTACCACCCCGATCAGACAATTTTTATGGAAAATCATTGTTTTTTTCACTTCCTGAAATAAAAATACTGCTGATAGTTGTTCAGTTCCGTCACTGTCCCTTACACCTTGTATGAAGTGAACCTTCCGTACCAAGTACGACAACTTAGTAAACTCACATAAGTAACAAGAGTCCGAAATTCCTGAAACTCATACTGTGGTGCTGAAACTTCAAGTTGTAAGTTGTGTGCTGCGGCTAAACTTACGGGACGACCACAATGATAAGCTTGCAGGCAACTTGGCAAATGCCTTAAGTTTCTACTTGTACTGTAACTTAGAAATTTAGTCTGAAAGTTGAAATGGAATACAGGATTTCATTGTCAGGTAAAAGTCTCTTTGTAAAATATCCTTAATTATAATATTTTGTAATCTACACCATGTTTGTTTCTGCTTCTGTACCTACTCAGTAATTTAATGAAAGTTATTCAGTTAAAAAATAAAAAATCCCAGCATAGTTTAAGTAAGCAATGACAGTGTCACGTTCAGAAGTTTTTTTTATTACCTAGTTGAGCTATGATAGTCTACTTAGAGGAGCCAGTAAAACTTAAAAAAACACTGAATATATATTCTTTAAATGTCTATTTGGTAGAAAACAGCCATTGCACTATTATCTCCTTAGTAAACTAGTTGTGCTAAATTACCAAACTGCTTCAATACTATGGCATCTGCAAAGTACAGTAGAAGTCAGTGAAATGTTCTGAAGTTTTTTTTATCAGCTATTTGAGGTATGATCGTCTACTTAGAGGAGCCAACAAAGCTTAAAAAATCTCTGAAAATATACTCTTTAATCATCTATTTGGTAGAAAACAGCCATTGCACTAAAATTTCCTTAGTAAAGCAGTTGCGCTAAATTACCAAACTGCTTCAAAATGATGGCGTCTGCAAAGTTCAGTGGATGACAGTGACACGTTAAGAAGTTTTTTTATCAGCTCGTTGCGTAACTATCGTATTTTTAGAGGAGCCAGTAAAGCTTAAAAAAACTGAAAATACACTGTTAAAGTATCTTTGTTATCAAAATCATCCATTGTGCTATAATCTCCTTAGTAAAGCAGTTGCGCTAAATTACCAAACTGCTTCAAAATGATGGCGTCTGCAAAGTGCAGTGGATGGCAGTGATACGTTCAGAAGTTTTCTTATTAGCTAGTTGCGCTACTATCGTCTACTTAGAGGAGCCAGTTAAGTTTAATTAAAGCTCTCCCAGTAGCGCCGTGCAATTACGCGGCCCGTATTAATGCAAATAACTTGACTCTGTAGTACTGTTTATGTGGGGTGGAATGGTTTCCAAATTCTAGGATGGATGCTTTGTTTTAATAAAATATTGTAATATTCAGTTTTCAAACAAGATTGTGGCCAAAAAACAGGTCACGTAGTTCCAAAATACCTAGTGCATGTTATCTGTTTATATAGCTACTTACCTATCATATGATGCGTGTTAAGTATATTACTTAAAACTATACAATCAAACATTCCTACCACATTTTTAAAATGCCATGATATCACGAGAAGATTTGGGAATTAAAAAAAAACAATTCTGAATTTAAATAGACAAGGCATCCGCTAATTAAACTTACTTCTAGGGCCCGTAATTATAAACAGCACTTGAGACTAACAGCTAGTTTGAGTCCGTATCAGAAATGTCATTGCAGTACAAAAGGACCTGTGAAATCCACTCTTAATATTACTCTCAATCTTGAGATTGAATTCGCTTTATAAATATGAGTCTAGAAGAGCCTGGCTTGAATAATTTATTACATACATTCATAACATCACGCCT
Source organism: Scrobipalpa costella (assembly GCA_949820665.1). Classification (NCBI taxonomy): domain Eukaryota; kingdom Metazoa; phylum Arthropoda; class Insecta; order Lepidoptera; family Gelechiidae; genus Scrobipalpa; species Scrobipalpa costella. The sequence continues at coordinate 16,585,966 of OX463296.1, read as the reverse complement.
TTATCCCTTACGGGGTAGGCAGAGCGTTAAACGCCTCGTAAAAGGCGCTTTCGCCGCGTCTGACAATAATTGAGGCTAATTTTAGATTGTAATGTGTATTGCCATAGTGAGAGGTTGTCAGCCCATCGCCTAAATTACAATACACTGTAACCCTCGAGTCCCTTTTGCTGTCTTCTACAGCATGCCCAGGAGGAAGGGCAGCTGGAACATTCTATGTTTTTCTATCTATCCCAGTCCAGCATGGAATAATTTATTACAGTTATCTAATTATAACAGAAACATGCACTTACGTAATACTTACCTACTCACTTTAAATATTACTATACTTCACTACATAGTATGAAACAAAGTCGCTTTCTCTGTCCCTATATCATAGGGATATATAAATCAATCGTTGGGATGTATGCATAAATCTTTAAAACTACGCAACGGATTTTGATGCGGTTTCTTTTAATGGATAGAGTAATTCAAGAGGAAGGTTTATATGTATATACATGCATAATATAGTAGAGAAACACTGGCAATTTCCGTGCGAAGCCGCAGCACGCAATAAAGGTGCTTCAAACAGAACGTAGCACAATTTCAACATATCTCCACATGACCAAATAAAAAACTTAAAAGCCCATGTTTAAGCATTTTAAGTAATAATTATTAATAATGAACAGTATAATGCGTGGTGGGTTGGCAATGATTATTAATGGGCATTTAGCACGTAGTACAACGGTTTCTGTTGTAGCTGTTTTAATTAATAATTAATCATAATTACAGTAGTGGTTGCAACACCAGCTCTGCGTAGGAGTGTAGGACTGTTCGTGAGAATGATTAAGAATAATTACTGCTTATCGTTTCATCTTCCATGCTGGACTGGGAGCGAGAGAAAAACATATAATGTACCAGCTGCATTTCCTCCCGGGCATGCCGTAAAAACCAGTTAAGGGATCCGAGGGTTCCTGTAGGTAGTATATTGCAATTAAAAGGATGGGCTGACAACCAGCCATTACAGCAATATAGGTACCTATAAATCTATCTCAAAACTTGTGGAATGTCCTTTGTTTAGGTCATTTACGCTCTGCCTACCCTATTAGGGATGAAGGCGTGATTATACGTACGTAATGGAGGATGAAAGATAGATGATGCTTTAAATACCTACAAGATATTTTTTCATGAAGTAAATTTTACAAAAACAATTTTAATTATCTTGGTTAGAACACTCTATATAACATGTACTTCACTAGTAATTTTTATTGTATGTGTATCAATTATGTATCAAACAAACATGGCCTACGAATAAGGTTATTCGTAGAACATGGCAGCTTATTTTACATCATACCTTCGTTTCGTATCTGCACAACTTTAAATAAGTACCTACTTTGTTATGTATTCCAACCTGCCTATATTCATCATGTAAAATCCATAAACTCCATCTAAACAAATTTAGACGAATAATTTCCTCGAGGCTCGTTCACATACGTCGTAATTTACTTTCCTGCGTAGCGAGTATTATTTATTGTTAGTATTTATTTGTTTCGCACTTGTACGGTCGGACAAAGCGCCGGGGTTGCCAACTGCGTGATTAATGCTGAGTTCAAAGCCCTGGAGCTGAGTCTGGGCGCTGATCAAAAAGCCGTACTTTACAAACACGACTCTGCAATCCATAACACTTGAGATAGCGCCTCGATGCCTCGTTTACAGTAAATTTTCAAAACAGCGAGATTTTTTTAGTAATTGTTTTAAACTTTAATAGTCTTAATACCAAAGTTATTTCTTCTTCTATTCGTAAAAGTGACAATGGATTTTCATTTTTTTATTTAAATCCCTGTTTTCATACATACATATAATCACGCTTTTATCCCGAATGGGGTAGGCAGAGCGTAAACGATCAAAGAAAAGGTCGTTCCTCCACGTCTGACAAATGTTGAGGGCAATTTTAGCCTAAAATTTTTACGCTAAAGTGACAGGTTGTCAGCCCATCGCCTAAATTGCAATACAATGAAACCCTCGAATCCCTTAGCTGGTTTTTACAGCACGCCCGGGAAGAAATGCAGCTGGGACATTCTATGTTTTTCTTTCGCTCCCACTCCAGCATGGAAGTCTTCAAGTAGGTGTAATATTAATTTGTGCATCACAAATCAATGCGTTAAACCGCACTGCGGAATGTATGTATTATCAGTTTATGCATCCACGTTCTATCTGTGTATCCGCATCCACTATTAGTAGTCGATGCTTGTTTTGGTTGGTGGTTGGTAGAATTTGGACTTTTAGTAAAACTTGTTAGTGTAAGTTAATTTGCTATCAATTTTCACATAACGTGATTTACAGAAATAATATGCGACATAATATGCGCCCTGGAGAAAGTTGTTCAGTTTCATGGGTAAAGGTTTACGTTTAGTCAGTATTTTTTTACAAACTTTTATTTTTTTCTGCTAGCTACTTGCCCAGTGCAAATACTCCACCGCAGACATTCGCCGTATTTCAAGTCGCGCATCACACATTAATGCCTTCAGGAAAAATATAGAATGCACCGGTCGTAAATACATCGTACTGCACTGCGGAACGCATCAGTTTTACTGCGCCACTGTCCACTATTCATAGTGGATGTCCAAAATATGTCCAACTAGTGGGATAGCTATGTCACGGAAAATATCTGGATTTCATTGGTCATATCATAAGCCTGTGAAATTATAGTCAAGTAATTTTGAGAGCTATTCTTAATTTTCAATAATCAAACGCCTTTCTTATAATCATTTTGTTGCTGTGCTACACTCACAATATTATTCATAATTAATGTTTTTTCAAAGGTTTTGCAGCTTTAAATAATTATTGTGTTTCATAAGACTTCCAACGATGTAATATCATGTCCAGGTTTTGTGGTAACGCAATATTTTAAGATAATTGTATTTAAAGTAAGTAAAGTAGGTATCTTCTATCATCATCTCCCTACCCTTATCTCGTATTTCACCGGATTGGCTACCTATTCTAGGGGATTGAACAAGGGTACTGGTTTTTTTAACAGAGCGACTGCTATCGGAACTCCGCAACCCAGAAAATCAAACCCAATCCTAGATTAGGTCAGAGTTTTCAAGCCGCCAATGCTTAGCACTGGCCTCTGACATGGCTTAACGACTAATATCTACGGTATTAAACGATATTAACCGGAACCAACGGCTTAAAGTACATATGAAATTCGGAAACCGAAAAACATATAAGTACGTGATGGGATTCGAACTACAACCTCCCGCTCAGGAGGCAGCAGCCCTATCCACTACACCATCGCTCTCCATCCAGTAAGTACCTTCTATACATATGTACTCAGTATTCGATATACACACGCACATATTCTATTAGCAGTTCTTTATCGAGTACCGTTTACCTAATGCCTGATAGAAAAAGACGCTAAATACTGCTGTCTCTACATTAGTATTCCAACTATTACCAGTGCCACATGCAAATGTGTATCCTATTTCACATGACACCACTGCTGACTACGGGTGTTTATTAAAAATCACGAGCCAGATGTAAATTCCAGAACAGAATACATTACCTATATCCAATACAATACATATCGGCTTCAATACATATCGGCTGGCCCTTTTCGTTTCATTCTAGTCCAGTAAATTAAAGAAATAATCTATCGAGAAAGGTTACTATAAATATTTGAGATAAAAAAGAAATATCGAAGTCATACATATCAGTAATATTTCTCATATTTTTATAGCGATTATTGCTATCAAGCAGTAGATATAGGTCTAAGAAACTAGAAAAAAAACTGTTCTTATTTACACATCTACTGCTTGATAGAAATAATCGCTATAAAAATATGAGAAATATTACTGATGCGTATTACTTTGATATTTCTTTTTTATCTCAAATCTAAACGCTGCTATTTCTACGTGAATATTTCAGCTAATACCAGTGCCACATGCAAATGTGTATCCAATTTCACATGACAGGCCACAGCTGACCACGGGTGTTTATTAAAGATCACGAGCCGGCTGTAAATTCCTGAATACAATACAATACATATCGGCTACAATACCATAATATTGGTTGTCCTGTTTCGTTTCACTGTAGTCCAGTAAATAAACGTATGTTTGTTTGTAAAGAGGCACATTAATTGCTCTTTGAGAGATAATTGCCTAGATTCTGACAAACGGATTTTAAGCAAGTCAATTTCTTTATGTCTACGTTTTTATTAAGTCAATAATACTTCCTAAAAGATTGTTACATTATCCTGAATGAACAATAAAATGTTAGGAACACATTTTATTGTTCTTCTTCTTCTGTCGAGTGGGTATCGAGGATAATGTAAAGCTTTCATTTGTTTTTTTTTAACCTTGGTGTTTTAAATATTACACCTTATCTTTTATATACCGGACTATTTCGGTTCACTCTGCCATTCTGCAAATTGAATGCGTGGAGTCCACAATTTACTACACCAACGCCATCTCCCGGCTGGCATTTTTAATTATTTGATCAGGCAACACTGATAAATCAGGAGCGGTAATTGGCCGGCCAGTGTTGCCCTTTAATTAGTTTATTTCATTTCGCGCACGCCTTACAGTAATTATTTCATGAATTTTAATACAAACGCGCGTAGGCGTTAATTGATTCAAAGGGTTTGCTTGCAAAGTTTTCTTGCTTTTCTTGTTTTATTAGTTTTTGTTTTAGATTTACCGCTTTAGTAGTGAAGGAATGAGTTTTTATCGATAGCGTAGCGTTTCATAAAAATCTGTAGATACTCGTCACAGTCTTTTAGTTTTACGTAGAACACCTTTTATATCAGTCTGTTTAGGTATTATTTCGTAGGAAATATACCTTATATTTGTTGTTACGTTATTAGGTAGTTAATCTTTTGTGTTGTATATGTTTTGTTTTATCTTGTAAATATTAGTAGGATGTTTTTATTTGATTCAAAATTACCTTACAACGCCAAGATCTAATCAAATCTATTTTTGTTCTATAATAAATTTTATTAGGGTTTATAGTAGATACAAGAGCATATGCAAGCTGAAAGCGAAGCGGTGTGGCGAACGATGACGTTTTTATCACTTTTTAAATTAAACCAAAAATTGACTTACAAACGCCAACACCTAATCAATTCTATCTGCAGCCTACAACAAAGTCCTATAACAAATCGTATTAGGTCCTATATATAGTACCTAAGTACATAATATTACAGAAGCATAAGCAAGCGCCAAGCGGCGTGGTGTGGCGAATGTTAACATTTTTACTGCGCAAAATATCACTTTTTAAAATAAACCAAAAATTGCCTTACAACGCCAACACCTAATCAATTCTATCTGCAGCCTACAACAAAGTCCTATAACAAATCGTATTAGGTCCTATAGTACAGGAGCATAGGCAAGCGGCAAGCGGCGCGGTGTGGCGAACGTTGACATTTTTACTGCGCTAGATATCGTGTCCATAAATTACTGGGAATTCGCTTCGCTGAGCGCTTTGTTACTCCGCTGGGGCGGTAGTGGCGGTGCGATTCGTTTTCTACCAGAAACTGAATTTCCGACTGTTTTCGACATTTTCATTTGGCCGAAAAGGGGAGGATGGAACCCTAGACAAAAAATGGGATAAGTTAAGTTATTTGATCAAGTAAAAATTTAACGTCAGTGTAATACTCGTAACGATACGATGATGGTCAACCTAAATAAAACAAGGCATGACACTTGTTAATGTCAAGTGCCTTCGATTCGCAATTCGCCGCAGAAAAGAAAACATCGTCAACATAAGTTTACACCTGACAAGTACCAGGGCCACAGCGACGACAGGAGAACATCCTGAACATCTGTTCAGATCGTCCTGATCCCATTTTGTCGGGTCATTGACATCCGATGCGCATTGCAAACGGATGCAAAGATTTATTGTATTGATCTTCTTCTTCTTCTTATCGTGTCGATCGTTTAGGCGTTTTTATATTAATTTTGACCAGTACTCTGCCATTGATCTTCTGTTACACAAAGATAATAGTTTTTTAAAATCTAAGATGTGTGGTTTGTTATTTCATCATTCAAGGCCTTAATTATTTTATATGAAATACTCGCTTTTACTCTTACATGATTTACAGGCCAATGTCACGGAAATATACGGTACATTTAGGCTTAGTTACTTCTACATCATTAAAGCTTTTAAAAGTATGTTCTCTCTTGAATTTACGCAGCCTCTCTCGGTATTTAAGGTATTCAGTTTCCCCAAACAGTGCTTGCTTCTTTATAAATGCCGGATACAAACTGAATCTATAATTAGTAATTATTTATTAGTAGGTAATTATTAATTACCTATTAATTATTAATTACCTACGAGTAGCTCCTAGCGCCTCGCTTGGGTATCAAAAAGCGGCAAATAACGCACGTGTACTCAGCCTCTAGGTTTCTTTATTTCTAGATTTTGTTTTAATCTTACCAGTCAGTATTGAGTTCTGTACCTATAAACTTAACCTACAGCTTTCAATACTTTGTTCCTTGTTCCCAACTGAATGTCTCAATGTCAACAATGCGGCAAATGGCGCAAAAGTGTCCTCTTTGCTAGCCACACTTATTATCTGACATTCGGAGCGATTCTTTCTAGGGTATAGTTATTTCTTAGGCATTTCAATGATTTAAATTGTACCTAAAAATGTCTAACACATACAAACTTAACCTACAGCTTTCAAAAGTGTGTTCCCCCTCTAGGGTATCAACAAAGCGGCAAATGGCGCGGAAGTATCGCAGCCTCTCCCGTTCCGTTCCTCTTCGCTAGCCACGCTCATTATCTGACATTCGGAGCGATTCTTTCTTGGCTTAGTTGCTTTATTTACTTTGCGGCGTATTAAGACAGAGGGTGGAGTGTTTCAATCGATATGTTTAAGCGTCTTACGGCGGATTGTATTGATAGTTTTATTTCAAAGCCAGAAGATATGAAATCATGGCATACCTAATTGTCAAAGAAAATAATTTAGAATTTCCTCCTTATTTTGAATACCACAAAAAAAGGAAAATTTAGAGTAAGTATTTAATTCTTCAAGCATTTTTTTATGCAGTTAATATCAATGCATTATTTATTAACAATGTTGTAAAATTAAATGTTTGACACTACTGTTAACACCAGCATACTGACCACATTACACGATTCTGAATATTCAATAAGTTCTTTACGTAGAGTTCATACTAAATGTCATCATTATTCATAATTATTTATCTCCATAATCAACATTATGTGGGTAGGTGTGTATTCATTTAGCAGCCCACATTATTATTTTCACACGCGCCCGATGAGAAAAAAAATACGTTTTACACAATATTTTCCTATTTTTATGAACTTTTTTATTGCGATAGGAGTTGGTCATTCAACAATCACTCAGAACATTAGCATGTCGTTCAGAAATAAAATAAATAATGCGTCGCGTCATAAATATCATAAATAAAATAAATAAATTCCATTTTCGCTTCCGATGCTTTGTATCCGGAGGGGAGACACCCTAGCCGACGACGCCATCTTGAATTTTAATGGCGGCATTGTTGTTGAGTTATGAAAACAAAATCTAATGGCGCATCCAGTTTTGGAGTGTGTTATTGGGTTAGAATTGGAAATTGATTCATTACATTGTTTGGTGATTATTACGATTAGTATGCTATTGATGTATGAACGGATCTTTTATTTTTGCTTTCTTTAATGATTTCATATTGAATAAAATATTAATTACTTTATCCTTAGGTGTAATATCTAAAAATATTAAAAATAAATTAAGATACTATATTAGGTACCAATGCTACAAAAAAATGCTTAAACATTACACCTAATTTTGATACTGACGGAAAAAAAATGAAGTTGAAACAAAGTTCATAAATTATCAAGCTCTATTTGGTTTTCCTGAAGATTTTTTAAACCATTGCTAGTCACATTTAATTTTCAAGTTTGTATCAGCAACTGCGACTTTATAGCGTGGGTACATACATAATTGGATATTATGGACAACTTCGCAACCAATTTAAATTGACACTCCTCGCTCTTTCCTTCTTTAGTTTTTGTTATACACTGACGCAAATGTATGACGAATGAAGGATCATAAAAGATTGGTCGGAGGAAAGAATTACTCTGGTGTTGATTAAATTAAAGAGTAGAATTTATGTGTCTACCAATTTAGCAATCCTGTGAAATGGCAAGTGCATAGGGGCGTTGGTTTACACTTTAAGTGGATGAATATGACCATTATATTTTTGTTTTGATGAGCTTTTATTGGTCGTACATGGGATGTTTTTTGTTTAATTAAAATAAATAATGTGGATGTTGGTGGTAATTACATAGCTCGTTAAATGACAGTTAAATTGGATTTATGTTCAGTGCATTTTTTTTTAGTTAATCACATTAATATTACTTTCTCACATGGCGTGAGAAATACATTTTGTAGTCGTAGGTGGCCTAATTATACATACATACATATAATCACGCCTTTATCCCTAATGGGGTAGGCAGAGCGTAAACGACCTAAACAAAGGTCTTAACCGCCACATCTGACAAAGTTTTGATTGATATTTAAATTTGTAGTCATATTGCTGTAGTGACAGGTTGTCAGCCCATCGCCTAAATTGCAATATACTGATACCCTCGGATCCCTTAACTGGTTTTTACAGCATGCCCGGGAGGAAAAGCAGCTGGCACATTCTATGTTTTTCTCTCGCTCCCAGGCCAGCATGGAAGTACTTTGCATGGAAGTATTACCTTTATAACTAAAATTAACATTCAAGCGGACTTTTAAAGAGGTAGGTTCTGCTGATTAAATTTGTGTAATTTTTTGTGATGAAGTGTTCTCGACTGCATTATAAAACACCAAAAACAATATTTTTTAATACAACATAATCTGTTTTGCTACAGGTGGTTCCCTCTTGCGGTAATCGGCTGAACTACGTAACCGCAAAGGCTTCTACGCTCCAAAGAGGTACCGGATACGAACCCTCCTCGGACCGAACCGAAGCCCTCGAAGCCTCTGACTTTAGCTTGCCGTGTAGCAACTCATGTAGCAAACGAGTTTTTGTATGAATATGTATGATTCTTTTAAATTAGTTATTATTACAGATTTGATAATTTAGCCACTTAACCTTGACTTAATTAGACAGTAGATAATTTATTGCAGTGTAGTTTTATCATACTCAGCCTTTTATTTTTTCTCAAATCTCTTGTTCCTTTGAATATTCAATAACCAGAATTTATAACTACCATACCATCTGGAATTACACGAAAATTGTACCCAAAATATAACTACCAAGTCTAGTTACGTATGGAGGCCTCGTAGGGCCGTATTTCGGGGGCCATAAGGAATGGGAACGGCCCCCATTAGGGGCACCTTTTAACGTATTAAATCGAGACTTATCGCCCGACCTGTCGACGGCCTAACCCTGCCCTGTGTTATCATGGATACCACTCACTTAGACCGTGTCTGGTAGTTTATACGGTGCTTACATGGGTATGGGATAGGTGACATAGATTTAACTTATCTATAAATACTTATGAGTGTAAAACTCGCATGCTGGACTGGGAGCGAGAGAAAAACATAGAATGAGCCAGCTGCATTTCCTCCCGGGCATGCTGTAAAAACCAGCTAAGGGATCGGAGGGTTTCAGTATATTGCAATTTAGGCGATGGGCTGACAACCTGTCACTACAGAAATATACGTACCAATCTATCTTAAATATCACTATATAAATATATCTCAAAACTTGTTGACCTTTGTTTAGGTTGTTTACGCTCTACCTACTCCATTAGGGATAAAGACGTGATTATATGTATGTATGTTTGTAAAACTGGCAGAAAAATCTTAAAATAAGTATACCGGGTATAAGGGACAGCGTCCCGTAAATTGATAGGAGTTGCTCATTGAACGAAACTGAACAACTATCCTGACCTTCCCATACAAAATGACCACCTCAATCGGACAATTTTTATGGAAAACTAAACTTTTTATTTCATTTCCTGAAAAAAACATCCTGCTGATAGTTGTTAAGTTCCGTTGACTGAGCAACCCCTATCAGTTTGCGAGACGCTGTCCCTAACACCCAGTATGTATCCAATAGCATCCAATGCAGGATATGTCATACGATACGATGATAAGTGTAAAACTACAAAGAGGTCAAAATTGCCAAATACTGGTCCAACAATATATATATACATACATACATACATACATACATAAATCACGCCTTTATCCCTTACAGGGTAGGCAGAGCGTTTAACGCCTCGTAAAAGGCGCTTTCGGCACGTCTGACAAAAATTGAGAGCAATTTTAGATTGTGATATGTATTGCTTTAGTGACAGGTTGTCAGCCCATCGCCTAAATTACAATACACTGTATCCCTAGAGTCCCTTTTGCTGACTTCAACAGCATGCCCGGGAGGAAGGGCAGCTGGAACATTCTATGTTTTTCTATCTCTCCCAGTCCAGCATGGAAGTAATATATATATCACTTTAAAAACTGCTATACGCTTACTAACAAACAAATTTTTCATAGGTCCTCTCTCTCTGTCCATACTCAATCTAAACTTAAAGTCTCCTACCATGAAATAATTGATTATAATTATAATATTACCCATGAAAACATAATTTTGAAATATTATTTTTTGTAATAATTAAGACATGGTCAAAATAAATCTCAAGATTTTTAAATTTACCAAACATAATCACCATATAAAGTGCTATCATTACTCAGCTACGGTGAGACAGCCTCTTAATAACATGTGAATAACAAAATATTACTTTTGTATACGATTAACTCTGATTTAATGTGACACATATTTATTGTATGGATTTATCTATGTGTACTTGCTTTATTTAAATAAAACATTCGTATCGGAATTTAACAGATACTTCTTATAATGTATCGGAATTTTATTTACAGTGTCGATTCTACATACGTGGGACACTCAGAAAGATTTGCGACACTAAAAAAAATTGTTCTTCAAAACACTTTTTCCAGTCCGCCGTAGATACCTCGTTTACAGCCTGCTCGAACGCAGCCAGCGCATCTTCCGGCGACGAAAATTGTATCCCCTTGAGCTGATTTTTTATTTTTGGAAATAAAAAGAAGTCACACGGTGCTAGATCAGGGCTGTAAGGAGGGTGACCCAGGAGTTTGACTGGTGTGCTGTCCAGGAAGTCCCTCGTTTTGAGCGCGGTGTGTGCAGGCGCATTGTCGTGGTGGAGCAGTAGTCCGCGGAGCCCTGTGTTTGGTCGCTTGTTGCTCACAACAGAAAAAACTTCTGGTAAACATTTGGTAGTATACCATTCGGCGTTAATGCTTCTTTGATCTCGTAAGGGAATTGAGGCCAAGTGGCCAGTCAAATTAAAAAAGCTAGCGATCAAAATCTTCCCTCCGCTTCGAGATCGCTTCACTTTGGTAGGCGTTGGTTCATTTTGAAACACCCAAACTGTCGACTGGCGCTTGGTTTCTGGATCGTATTGATAAATCTAGGATTCATCACCTGTTACGATGTTGTTAACACGCCGAGACGAGCCTGCTTCAAATTTGTTCAGCATATCACGGCACCATTCCACCCGGGCCTGCTTCTGAGCGTCGGTGAGGTAGTGCGGCACCCAGCGCAATACTATCCTCCTCACGCGAAGATGCCCTTGTAGAATCTCGTGAACGCTTCCCGATCCAATCTTTAATATGTGCTGAATCTCCTGATATGTAATTCGCCTATTATCTTGGATAAAATTTTTCACTGCTAGCACGTTTTCTTCCGTAATAGCCGTCAAAGGGCGACCGCTTCTTTCTTCATTCCCCAAGGTTGGTCGACCGCGCCTAAATTCGTTATACCAACGATACACGGTTGACTTGGAGGGGCTTTCATCCATAAATGCCATTTGAAGTCTATCGAACGATTCATCCGGTTTCAGGCGACACTTGAAATCGTAAAAAATCATAGCTCTAAAATGTTCCCGGCGCAGATCCATTTTTCAGTAAGACACGATACTTTGAATTGGCTCGCAAAAAATGTGGAGGGAAATTTTGAAAATGGAACACACTTATTTTTACCTACAAGTCATCATATTTTCAAAAAAGATTCTAACCGGCCAGTCTGCCATATATAAAAACTATTTATCGCAATACTTTCTGAGTGGCCTGGTACATACATATAATATGATTATGGTAGAAGACAAAATAGTTATCTCGTTCCTAGAATGTACAATGAAACACCGTGGCTCTTAGACGATAACAAAGTCACTAAGACCATCTTAAAAAACAAACTTAAATTATTGTTACTATTAGAGAAACTATAAACAGAAAAATATTAAATATATATTTGAAAAAGTTGTAATTTTACGCGTGTATGTGTGCGTGGTGTTTGCATGTGTGTGTGCGTGCGTGTGTGAGTGTGTGTGTGTGTGTGTGTGTGTGTGGTACTACCAGTATAGGCATACTTAAAAATTGTTAATAATAGGTGCATGATTAGTACTTAAGAGAGCGCTCTCCTCGCCAACAAACTGTTTCAGTTTGGCGAGATATTTGTGTATGTTTATGTTCAAATAAAAAAAAAAAATCACGCTTCTTTCCCGGAGGTGTAGGCAGAGACCACATCTTTCCACTTTCTACGATCCTTACATACTTCTTTCTCTTCATTCATTAATCTTTTCATACACGCTCGTCGGTTGAGGTTAGGTACGTTTGACCTGACCTTACATTAGGACGTCCCCGATTTGATCCTAGTACGTGCGTCGAGGTTTTCCCCTTCCAACATTTCCATCCACGCTCGCCATATACGAGTAACCTACTTTCACTCATTCTCTCAACATTTCCAAACCATCTAAGCATTCCCTTCTCAATACCTGCCACTATATCGTCTTTCACACAACAACGTTCCCTAATCGCACTATTTCGTATCATGTCACTCAATTCGACTCCAATCACACTTCTTAGCGCTCTCATTTCTATTGAATTTATTCTGCTTTCACGTTCCTTCTGTCATACTCAACTTTCACTCCCATACATCTTTTTGGAAATAACACCCCTCTATGCACAGCCAGACGGGCCTTAGCGAACACCTTCAATTCTACACTAATGTTAAAAAATGAAAAAAAAAACGAAGTACTTTAACATTGATAATCAAGTAACACCTAAAAGAAGTTAGTCAAAGATATTTGATAGAATCACTTACTGGACTAATCAAGGCTAAGAATGTAGAGACAGGGTTAAGCCCATTTTAAATAAAAAGATGGTAAAGTTAACAAAGAAACGTTGAAAATTTGTTGAAAACAATTTTCCGTTAACAAGTAATTTACAAATTTCAAAATACCCAACTGCGTAGGAAATGAGCTTCAAAACTTTAAATCGTTATTGATCCTAAACGGTCATACAAAACGTAAAATGATGTAAGAAACTAAAAACTTATTTGCAACTACCTTTTCAATGATACCCTACTCGGCATAGTTTTTCGAATTTTATTTTTTAGATTTTCTCAAAATGGCGTCTGTTTGTCGACATATTTAATTTTGATCAAAATCATGGCTTTAGTGACTCTCGAATGATTGAGTCAAATCTATTGACGTAAGAATCGTTAAAATCAGCTCACGCGTTTGGTCTCCAGAGCTCCACACAGGTTCAAACATACATACATACTTAGGCTGATAAACACATTACCCTTCTTTGCGTTGAAAATAAACTTTTTGTTCTCTCAATCACAACCTCAACAAGAGCGCTAAACGGTCATAAACAGCTTATAACCTCATGAAGTCGTTCGCCACTAATCTTTAGTGCGCTTGTGTCAATTTTACGACCGAACGGTGGGCTAATGGCAAATAAAGACTGAGTTGCCACGAAGCTGTTAACGTTTTTAAAATTGATACTAAACATCCAAGTTTTGGTCGTAAAGTTCGTGATATTGAAACTGATTCGGTATTTTTTGAAGTAAGTCATCATCCTAGCCTTATCCCGTATTTCTCGGGGTCGGCTACCTAATCTAGGTGATTGAACGAGGGTACTGGTTTTTACACAGAGCGACTGCCATCTGACCTCCGCAACCCAGAAGGGAAACCAGACCCAATCCTAGATTAGGTCAGAGTTTTTCAAGCCGCCAAAGCTTAGCACTGGCCTCTGATATAGCTTAACGACTAATATCTACGGTATTAAACGATATTAACCGGGACCAACGGCTTAACGTGCCTTCCGAAGCACGGAAAAAGCGCCGAATAAACGTACATATGAAATTCGAAAATCGAAAAACACATTGGTACGTGGTGGGGTTCGAACCACGACCTCCCGCTCAGGAGGCAGCGGCCCTATCCACTACACCATCGGGCTCCTTCTACACCATCGGGCTCCTTATTTTATTTCCGTATTTTTTGAAGTAAGTACTAAGTTGAAATGAAACTTCACCGCCGGCGGCTTTTTAGTCCCTGAGTAAATTAGTAATATTAGAGATAAGTACATTTATATCAGACGAAAATAAAATTAAAAAAGATCATGTAATTTGACATCAATTACCTATCTTCTCAAGATTTTAAAATTAGAATGTGTTCAATATTTTATTTTATTTTATTACAAATAGAAACACCATCATAAGGTATGAAATTAAATATGTAATATCATGAATGATTTATCTGAACATTAAAATATTATTGAAGGTTTTTATTAAAGCCATGCAAAGTAACAAGCTTAGATTATTCATAGAACTACATACTTACTAAATATTAAAACCGGCAACACGTCCTTACCTGAAACCAAGAATTTTACATGAACATTAAAACCCGCTGACTATCTCTAAAATTAGTTTTTAAAATACCCTCGGCAAATTTAAATATTCATTAGGTAGAGAAAATGATTTCGGTGTTGCCAACCCTTATGCGGTGGTGACAGCGTATTTTAATTAGCCATACATGAAAATGCTTTGAGTTCACAGGTTGTGCTCTTACATTTAACACGGAATAATTATATTGAAGTCCCTTACTGAAAATTTGCATTGACTGCAGATTTGGCAATACAACGGTTGTTAGTGGAAGAGAATTTCAGGCCGAATGCTTGGGTAGAAAGCAATGCATATGAAAAATTGTAAAAGTAATAAAACGTAGCCCTGTTGTAAAAGAGCCTAAAGACAACAATGAAATTCATGTATTCGTGGTGGTTGCTAATGTAATTTAACAAATTCAACCTTATGATATTGGAAATTAAAACTTTAAAAGCTTGTTCGTGTTACGTTGATTCGAAACGAGAAAGGAAGCGAAATTGAGAAGTTTCTTGTTGTTGTTGTCTTTATAACTGGAAAACAATCTGGTTCGAGTAGAATGGAAGTAAAAATACAATCTTTGCCCAGCAGGGGCGCAATATCATCTAAATCTAAAATTCTTCCATGCCGGATTGGAATTGAAAGAAAAACATAGAAGCTGCCAGCTGCATTTCCGGGAGGAATCCCGAGCATGCAGTATAATCCAGCTATAGGTTCCGAGTGTTTCAGTATATTGCAATTTAGGCTATGAGCTGACAACCTGTCACTACAGCAGTATGCGTACAAATCTATTTTAAATAACCCTCATAACTTTGACGTGGTGGAATGACCTTTGTTTAGGTCGTTTACGCTCTGCCTGCCCTATTAGGGATATAGGCATGATTATGCGTATGTATGTATAAAAAATCGTTCGTAAAATTATCACACAATTATAGAAGTTCCACCGCATATTTTTGACTATGTATTTTCAAGAATAATGAAACGCCAAATGCAATACAAGTAAGCATTTGAGAATTTCATTCCGGCACATTTAACAGCCCTAATTAGGACCTCTAAAATCTAATAAAAGATAACTCCAAACTGAGACAGAAAGCGGCATTCATAAGGGAAACTTTGCCCATAAAAATTCCTCTAACGAGTACGAACCATCTCCTTTAATAAATACAAGGCCCCTTCTAATTTTCCGCGGAGAGATTTAAGCGGCATAAATTTTGCACACTGAAAAGAAACTCTGAAAGAAGAGCTTGTACATTTTTACGACAGCGAATCTCATTCGCCCCTCGGAAGGCGAGTTGTCTCTCTTTTAAATTAAATTTTCACTCCTAATTTGAAAGTATAATGTCATTTCACTAGGATTCCGTTATTAAAACTTTTAAATCATTCCGAAGTTTCCTTTTGTTCGAGTTGAGGGTGCGTTCGCGTGATTTTTTAATCAAAATGGGATCATTTCTAGTGATTTTTTATGACTGCGCCACTTGCTCCGGCATCAAATTGTCATTAGCCACTTGCGTATCCGATATTACTTTTCTTTGAGAAGTGCCGCGATTTTATGGAATATTTAATTTTCGAAACCCACACCCTCCGTCTTGGGGCAGTTTTTATGGTTTATGTAGAAGATACTCTATTGTTTTATGTGCCTGTACCTAATAGTTTTGTGATTAAAGTCAAAATTTGATTTTTCCTTCCTGACACCCAACAATTTACGAAGAAAAGAAAATGTAAGTTTATTCGACATTAGGGTAATTAATGTATAAGTCAACTGTTTTTAAAGCTGACCTACTGCCACAAACAACTCATTAAAGCCAAAAACCATTTCAGAACTCCGACATCTGCGCGACATTCTATTGCCAACGCCACCATTCTCCGTGCTCTTATTTACAGATGTTCCAAAATAGGTCTGTAAGGATTCAAAAACCCGAAACATCTGTTTCCAAAGGGTTGTAATTTTTAAAGCGAACAATATATTGTCTCGTCAACGTCAATAAAATTTGTCTGGAGTCCTTGACACAGAAACCTTGTAGACGGTGGTTTTATAGTCCATAAACATTTTACTAGGCCGACCTTGTGGGGTCTGCAGCGGTCGTTGCACCCGGGTTTACGGTTTCGTCTAAGATATTGGGGATGATGGTTACGATTATGATAAATGGTTGAAGTGGCTCTTCCATGGCTGGAATTGGTGCTTATCTGCTCGCGCTTCGATCCCAGGGTAATCAAATTGGTTTAAATGGTGGAGTCGTTGCGGACTGGTCGTGTAATGAGAGTTTCATTATTTGCCTTCTTTTTATTCATTTCGTACTTTTGGTTTGTCCGTTTTTTTTTCTGACCATTAAATGCTTTTATTGGGCTTAAAATGGTCTGTACGCTTTTTATACCCACTCGTAGTTAACGCTTGGCTATCGATTCGTAGGCTCGTTTAAATTTCGTGACATGTTTAAAAAGTCGCATTTTATTTTATCATTCAGGTAAAATTACGGTACAAAAATTTACCTGAACTTGCGCAAACTTGCGAATACATTGTTTGCATTCTTTACTACTTTCTTAGAAATTGTTGGAGGAATCGCGTCAAAATAACGACTCTAAAACAGACAAAAGTTCTTTGTTTTCTGAATAGAAAGGGTTGTTTTTCTTTCGAAAGCAATAAAAGGGTTTGAAGCGATTGCTTTGTCACCCTTTCTTTGTCTGTCTCTAAAGGCAAGATTGCACAAAGTGTAGTTTTTTTGTGATTTGGGCAAGATATTGTTTAGAATAACGGATATTGGAAAGAGTTTTTTTTATAAATTGTAAATGACCGAGTCTTTTTAAGTGACCAAAAGGGTGACATATGTTTTGACTGTAGCGATTTAGTTTGCGTTGGACTTGTGTTAGGAGAAGTTTGTAATTGAACTCGGAAGATAAGAAGCCTGATTGATATTCCGTGAGTAAATCGTTAATACATTACATTCCAAATTCAAACAAAAATAAAAGAGCAGCGAACAATATCACATCTAAATTTAAAAACCCAATCTCAGCGTGGAATCAGACTCGAGACGGCATTCTTTCTTTTTATCCAAGTTCTTATCCTACGCAGCATAAATCGAGACGACCCGTATAACTCTCGGCGGCCATTAAAAAGATAAACAACTTAATATACGTATAATAATAAACAAGCCAGACTTAGTTAGGAGCATATCCCTGTATACGCTCATAATTTTATTTATTCACGAAACCGTAAATATCTAAGAATAATTCCAAAGGCTTTTTGCGGGGATTAAGGGGGCGCTCTGGGGTTGAGAAAATTATATTCGGCTATAACAGTTATCATGCATCACCTGAGGAAGCTTAATGCGCCTTTTCGCAATCTCGCGGGGCGGTGGGGCGAAGACGGAGGGGGGGAGGGCGCAAATTACTTTTTCAAAGTATTTACATGTAAATAGAGTCGCGTGTTAGAAGTTTGCGGTGTTGTATGGTGCTTCCGGGTGCTTTGTGGCTGTTTTAAGTTAATTTTTAATTCAAGCTGAACGAAAATTCATGGAATCGTGCCTACTTGTTAATGTTTTAGGTTACGGAGACAAGTTTTTTCATTTACAAAAATATTTTACATTCTTCTAATATCCAAATTTTGTTCTATATTCTGATGTGCAGGCAACTGGTGAGTTTCCATAATTCACCTAAGTTTTCTGTGATTATGTCGCCTAATTCCTAAAACGCTATAAAATTATTCACAACTAAATCTCAAAACGTTCACCCTTTCAAATTTGCAATTCAGAGCTCAAGCTCAAGCAGGTGATATCGTTTAAAAAGCACGCCTTATACATAAAGCCTTATAATTATCATCCATTCTACTTATAAACTTTCATAACGGCCTATACGTCGACTTAACCCCCAAGGGGGTGGAAAGGGGAGTCTGGGCTTATAATGGGCGTCTAAGAAAAACGGGTGCACGGTTCGGAATAGAAAACGCCCGTTTGGAAATGGGTTCGGTGGAAAGCTGTCGATTTATGCGCGCTACGGGATCCGCTCGGGAAATATCCGAGCGCGTGGATTTTTAATGGCGCCATTGTTTCTATTTTAAACGTGGCGTGCGAATGGAATACTCAAGTCGGTCGCTGGTTGGTTGAGAGTCTCATTGGAGACTCTAGTTTGAGTTTCGTTTTGAACATTGTTAATGAGTGATATGCAGCCTTATTTGTTGATGCTGCGTAATAAGATACTTTTTGTTTTTCTTCTTTGATATAATTTGGAATGCTACCCTGCTGTAAAAAACGATCTTCCTCCGCTTTTCTTTATCTCACGCCATAGACTTTTGTTATTCTCACAAATACGCAATATTCTTTTAGCTTATCAAACTTAACAATTATACAAACAAAATAGGCTTTCACGAAACTCCAAACCCATACCAATAAAATAGATAGGGCTTCGAAAAGAAACTTAATTTTCCCTACATAGATATTCCCTTTCATAAACACACGTAGCATTCTACTTACGCAGGCATATGCCAACCCACATAATTACCAATTGCCACTAAATCAACACTTGACTATACACAGCTGCTGTAGTACGTAGCTATGCCGATAGAGGGCGCTCAATGGGCGCAATGAATACCAATTTATATGCGTTAAATGTGCCAAGTAATTAAACTGGTGTTGCCAGAGCGATATTATCGCTTCTGTGCTCAAAATTATATTCTAGTTATTCTACTTTTAGTTGAAGTTTAGAGAGTTAAAGGTGCTTAAAATGTAGTTGTCTGAAAATAATTGTGGTTGGCTTAATCTTAGAATTCTAGTGTTTCACTACTGTATCTTTTTAAATTGTTAAAAAAGATTTTCTCCATTTTTGTAATTTTAGATCCATTTACTTCAAAGAGTTTTTGTAACTTCTCTAGGTTGTTATTATGTTTCAAATTATTTCTAATATATAATGTAACATACTTATATATTGTGTGTTCATCAGTCATACATTTTAACCGCTTACCTTGAAACGAATAATCAAAATTGTTTCCAGTATCATAGTGCCATGATCATAATAATAGTGACCAGAACACCTACTTCATAAAATAAAAACGATCATATTTTTTAATATTGGAAGAGATATTGGGTTCAAAAGTCAAATAACATTTCTTTTTCAATTTGAAAAGTGTATTCCCATCGAATAAACAATTAAAATCAAAACCATGAAAATTAACGAACATTCGCTATTTTATTTGAACCAGTGCAAACAATGAAAAAGCGTTCCGATGAAACAACATCGAAATTACGTTAAAAATAAAGGTAAAGGTGAAATTGATTGGAAATAGCCTTTTTCAACTCAACTTTGTAGAAAAAAGTACCCATACTTTTTTTACCAGTAATGTTTTGGTCGTTCCTTTTTCTGATGATTTGTAAAACAGCACAACCCAAAATATCTAGGTATAAGAGAATTTTAAACCATGTAATAAAAACCATTACCTATCAAAAACCGGAACCGAAAGCTTATACATACATACATACATACAATCACGCCTTTATCCCTTACGGGGTAGGCAGAGCGTAAAACGCCTCGTAAAAGGCGCTTTCGCCACGTCTGACATAAATTGAGGGCAATTTTAGATTGTAATGTGTATTGCTGTAGTGACAGGTTGTCAGCCCATCGCCTAAATTACAATACACTGTAACCCTCGAATCCCTTTTGCTGACTTCTACAGCATGCCCGGGAGGAAGGACAACTGGAACATTCTATGTTTTTCTTTCTCTCCCAGTCCAGTATGGAAGATAAGAAGTCCGAAAGCTTATGTTCTAGGGAATAATCAGCCAAGTCAAAATTTCCTAATTAAATTGATACATACATACACACATATAATCTCTAAAGGGATCGCTAGAGTAAAAGGTCGTTCCGCCACCCCTGACAAAGTTTTGAGGGTTATTTATGATAGTTTTGTAGGTATACCTTTAGTGACAGGTTGTCAGCCTATCGCCTAAATTGCAATAAACTGAAACCCTCAAATCCCTCAGCTGTTTTTTACAGCGTGCCCGGGAGGAAATCCAGCTGACACATTCTATGTTTTTCAGTCCAGCATGGAAGAAACTAAATTGATAACAGGATAAAGTGTCAAAGCCAAGAACCCCGGGTAGGATAACCCATAGCTCAGAGCACAAGATTACAGGAGCAGAAAACCCTACCAAAGTAATTCTTGTCTTTCTAAAACTCACAGTAAACGCGTCCTTTAAGTCTTCGCTCTAAGCAACGGTGGTACGGGAATTCTCATATAGAGTTGTCAAGGGCGGGGTCTCGTGATGAATTGGAAACATTATGGCGGGGAGAGGGGGGTTTTTTGAAGGGCCCTGAGCGGGGGGAGGGGTGATTGATGGTGGTGAAGGGAGCCATGTTCATTATACGACGGGACGACGTGTTGCTTGTTTAATATATTTTGCTTTCAGTATGGCCGCTCTCCGGTTCATTATTTTAGGCATTTTTATCTCTTCCGTGGATAAAAAATTACGTTCAGATAATTAGAAGCCGTATTCTTTTGGATCAATAATTTAGGCGGTGTTGTTCGATACTTGAATAGATCGTTCATTATTTTTATGAGGGAATAAAAATATTAATGAAGTCATAATTGCAGTGTTTACAACTCATTTTCTCCTAATCTTAATAAAGAAGAGCAGTAAATTTTATTGATTCATTGTTTTATAACTGTTATAATATATATTTTTTTGGATTATAGGTATATTTTTACTATTTTCCTGTAATTTTTACAAGTTATTTTAAATTGAGATTTCGTTCAACTTCCAGAGTGGAGCCAATTATGACCCAGTTTTGGAGTGGCATTATCGTTTTGTTTTAAATTACATCCATCCTAAAAAAATATTTTACAGGGAACCTTATAACTGAGATATTGTGTTAATAAACGAGACAATCCGCAGTAAAAACGCGCGGCGGCGTGGCGGCGGCAGATAGGGATTCGTAATAATGTGTGCTTAGCGCCTACACGCTTATATGGCACAATTTGTACACAGCTAGTCATAATAATGTGGGCAATAATATTAGTAAAGAATGTTGTGTAATTGACGCAATATTTTTCGGAAAAAGAAACATTTTACAAGGAACATTATAAGTTATAACTAAGATATTATGTTAATAAACGCTGTAATCCACAATAAAAACGCGCGGTTTGGCGGCGGCAGATAGGGATTCATAATAATGTGTATTAAGCGCCTACATGCTTATACAGCAGGATTTGTACACAGCTAGTCATAATAATGTGTCAATAAATATAAGTAAAGAATATTGTGTAATTGAAGCAAAATTTTTGGAAAAAAAAAAACATTTTACAAGGAACATTATAACTAAAATATTATGTTAATAAACGCCGCAATCCACAATCAAACCGCGCGGTTTGGCGGCTGAAGATAGGGATTCATAATAATGTGTGTTAAGCGCATATATGCTTATACAGCAGGATTTGTACGCTCCTAGTCATAATAATGTGTCCAAGAATATTGGTAAATCATGTTTTCTAATTGACGCAATATTTTCCGAAAAAAAAACATGTTACAAAATATTATGTTAATAAACGCCGACATCCATAATAATAACGTGGCGGCGCAGATAGGGATTCATAATAATGTGTGTCAAGCGCCTACATGATTATACAGCAGGATTTGTACACAGCTAACCATAATAGTGTGGCTAAGAATATTATTAAAGCATGTTGTGTAAATGACGCAAAACTTTAAAAAAAATGAAATAAATTTTACAAGGAACATAATAACTGAGTTATTGTGTTAATAATCGCCGCGATCCGCAGTAAAAACGCGCGGTGTGGCGGCAGATAGGGATTCATTATAATGTGTGCCTAGCGCCTACACGCTTATACAGCAGGATTTCTATAATTTGTATAAAGCTAGTCATAATAATGTGGTAAAGAATGTTAGTGAAGCATGTTGTCTAATTGACGCAACTTTCCGAAAAAGAAAAACATTTTACAAGGAACATTATAACTGACATATTGTGTTAATAAACGCCGCGATCCGCAGTAAAAACGCGCGGCGGCGTGGCGGCGGCAGATAGGCGGATTTGTTAGAATGTGTGCTTAGCGCCTACTCGCTTATATGGTAGAATTTGTACACACTTATAGTCATAATAATGTGGCTAAGATTATTATTAAAGCATGTTGTGAAAAAATACAGAAGCTAAGATTAGCAGCTTCTTCCTTTTCATGAGCTAAAATTGATTGTTCTGTCAATAGGGTAGTGTGCCTTATAGGAATACGGGTTCAACTTTAAAAAAATACTTAATCCATAACACAAAATAAACGTTGAAAACGACAGTAAAATATAACTTATGATAGGATACAATACAGGAATATTTTGTTGACAGCTGAAATTAAATAATATAAATCTTACCTCTTTTCCAGTAATTATTTGGGCAACAAATTTAAAAGATCACCTTAAAAATAAGAACAAAGAAACACAAAAAAGAAAATAAAAGAATGAGTACTTAGGAATAAAGCAAATACACACTATTACTCAGTCTGGCCGCCGTCGGCAGATGCAAACATTTCATCTCAGTTGTGGTATGGAATGTAGAAAATATCGCACTTGCATAAAATGCAGAATATTCTAGAGCACTTCTATGCTGGACTGGGAGCGAGATAAAAACAAAGAATGTGCCAGCTGCATTTCCTCTCTCGTGCTTGGAAAACCAGCTAACGGATCCGAGGGTTTTAGTATATTGCAATTTAAACGCCTGTCACAACAGTAATATACCTACAAATCTATCTTGAATAACCCTCAAAACTTTGTCAGATGTGGCGGAACGACCTTTCTTTAGGTCGTTAACGCTCTGCCTACCCCATTAGTTACAAAGGCGTGATTATATGTATTTTAGACCCTAATGTAAGTGAAAACAATACTGCCATGCCGGTCCTGCTGCTGACGGACACATTTCTTAACAATTTTTAAGAAAAAAATATTATATTCATTTCAAATGAAGAAATAAAAGGGATTTTTTTTTAATAAATAAAAACAATTTCCTGTTACCTATTGATAATGATTTAGAATAAATAGTTTATAATAATGTATACGACTTAACTATATTACACCAGATACTTATAATAATAGGAACCGAACTAGTTTCAGTTTGTGATATCACAAGTTCAAACTAGTAAATTTCATAAAGCAATCTCCAAATAATAACGCCAAGACACAAGCTGTAGCGATAAAAGATTTCTTGGATGTTTAGGAGTGTATTATTAATAGTTCTTTTATTATTTTGTATCACAATAAAAATATAATACAAGATTTTATCATACATCAATGTAGTTTTCTCCAATTTAAACATTTTGTTTTGTCATATATTTTTTTATACATACTTTATCCCTAATGGGATATTTTTTATAGGACACTATTTTTACTATTAGACATATTTTTCTACGACGTTCCTATCAACTAGCAACCATAATCGTGGGCTCGCTTCAATTACCGAGATATACGCCGTTATCTGCCAGTTATAATTTAAATTAGTAATAATCAATGATCAAACGTGATCAAATATATCTGATTCAAATAAATTGATTTCTCAAAACTTATACATTTTAAATAGGGAAAAATCTGATCCTATCATTTCCATTTAGAATCCATCTTTTCGCTTATGCCCGATACCACTACACAAAAACAGCACCAGTGCGGGACTAGTTTATTCGCAATAAAGAAAGTGGAATCCCGGGTTTGCTCCAATTACCAGGATATACACCGCCATACCGGTGTCGTGGTGCCTAGTCCCGGGAAATTATCCGTCTTGAGGTAATTAATATTATTGTATTTATACATTTTGCAAAAACTGTCATTTCACTTGAATAAGTTATATTTAAATGTCATTTTCGGGAGGAAATTGCACTTACGAGTACATATATTGAACTTTGAATTGAGTGTCAATTGCAATACACTCTTGCTTCTCCCTAGCCCAATTTTTAGCGACGCTTACTGCTTTTTCAGTGTCTTGCATTAGCTGCTCCCGCGTGCTTAAGGTTTTTGAAATCACCTATTCGCTTATGCCCGATACCACTACACAAAAACAGCACCAGTGCGGGACTAGTTTATTCGCAATAAAGAAAGTGGAATCCCGGGTTCGCTCCAATTACCGGGATATACGCCGCCATCCCGGTGACGTGGTGCCTAGTCCCGGGAAATGGCAATTATACATATTGCGAGAATTGCCCTCCCTATTGGAACGTACTGCTATTGGATGAACTATTCCTTTGTTTTTGTTCGTTAACGTTTTGATTGGATTATGTGGATGTAAGAGGTCTTTATTAGAAGTGAGGTGAGTTTGTGAGGTGTGGTATTTGTTGGTCTCATAATGAAACTTTAGGAGCAATGCTTGGGTAGGTACATTACTAATTTGTGAACTTAGTTTAGACACAGAATTTATAAACATTCTCGTACCTACTGTTGATTTAGCAATATACAGACAGCGTGGTCTAAGATTGTCAATTCAAGCATTTTCCACTAACCTTACAAAAATATTCGCAATCATGATGAATTTCGTACTTCTTCCTCCGTATCGACGACTTTGATAAAAAACTTAAAATTACTAACGATACGGCAATTATCATTATCCATCACCAAAATTTAAAATCAATCCCCATCTTCTCCCGAAAGCTCTATGTGACCGTTCTCCTAATTCCGATCGTCATTCGTTTCTTCCGCAAGTCCCGAAATCCCAGAAGCGTCCCGCTTTCCCGCCCCCGGATCCCGGAACGGCCGTATTCCCGGGACTTTCCCCCGGGAGGGATACACTAGTTTTTCCAAGCATATCTTATTGCTCTTTTGTTGATACCAGGGGTCGTTAGTTTCATCGCCCGGGGTCATGCCCAAAGGAATGCTGCTGATAGCGTGTTGCAGAAGTAAGTTGGTCTATTTTTGGGTTTTCGGGCGTTGTGTTTGATAATCTGTTTAAATGGTTGTCTTTATTCATATTTTTGAAGAGACTTCGAAATTTTAAAATGAAAAATATATTGGAATTTATGATTTTTTTTCGTAAATACAAATCTCATAATTTTAATCAAACATAAAGAATACGTATATTTATAAGCTTATTACGTATTTCTGTTACAGTAATATTATAATTTTAAATAAAACTGACTATAGTCGCTTCGGTACTAAAAAAAGAACTTCTAGGAAGTCAAAATGTACAAGAAACTAAAAGACACAAAACTCATCTGATCGCGTCCCAAATTGAATGAAACAGCGGTGCTTATTACAGCATCTACAAGGTACGTAAGTACAATATGCCGGTACCGTGCCGCAGACGGTTCGATGATTTCGGTACATTTTGGTACATTTCGGTACATTTCCCGGGACCGTAACGATCGCCGGAATCGCCTTGATGGACGCTATGAATGAGCTCTCACAACATAAAGAAATCCCCTTAAAAAGGATACCGCTGGGGTGGAATAACAAAAGATAGCGGTTCTCAAAGTTTCCAAGTGATAGTGAGAAACAAAGAATCAAATTCTTTTTATGACTATTTCACAGATACGTTTGATTTTTATAAAGAAAATAAGTTGTTTGAATCACACTTAAAACTTTATTGCATAGATTATAATATAATCGCTCCTTTATTCCTAATGGGGTAGACAGAGCGTCAACGACCTAAATGAAGGTCGTTTCGCCTCGTCTGACAAGCATTGAGGGTAATTTCAGATAGTTAAGTGTATTGCTGTAGTGACAGGTTGTCAGCCCATAACCGAAATTACAATACACTGAGCCCTAGAATCCCTTACCTTTTTCGTTTTTACAGCATGTCATGGGAGGAGATGCAACTGGTATGAAAAAATCAAAGTTTTTCTTTTGCTCCCAGTTTGACATGGAAGCTTTATTACCTAGTAGTGTTTAAAAGTATACTTATCTAGGACTTTTAACAGATCAATGATCAAAATAATAACATTCATTTCGACAATCAGACGACAGTTGAATAAAGTATCAGCGCTTTTAATTGAAGATCTAAAAAATACAATAAGCTAACACCGTGAAGAGTATGAATATTTAGATTTTAAGTTCACCAAAGAAAAGTAAAGTTTGAGTACCGCTGGTAAGTAAGATAGCACTTGGTCTAGGCGAGACAAGCCGGAGACTGGCTAAGCCGAGAGCTCAACCAAGCTCGAAACTGAATTCACTACATACATATAGTCACGCCTTTATCCCTAATGGGGTAGGCAGAGCATAAACGACCAAAACAATGGTTGTCCCGCCACGTCTGACAAAGTTTTGAGGGTTATTAAGTTAGAATTGTAGGTATATTTCTGTAGTGACAGGTTGTCAGCCCATCGCCTAAATTACAGTATACTGAAAGCCTCGGATTCCTTAACTTATACAGCATGCCCAGGAGGAAATGCAGCTGTCGCATTCTATGTTTTTGTTTCGCTCCCAGTCCAGCATTCACTACATACTATGAATATGTAGAAATAGAGACATAAAAGATGATAAAACAGTAATTTTGTTTGTCTATTCATACTTCTAGGGATTATATAGATAGGGATCATATTTATCGATCGATCGCTTTGATCTCAAGATTGAGAGCAATCTTAAGTGTGGATTTGACAGTTCGCTTTGTAATGAAATGACATTTCTGATACAAACTCAAACTTGCTGTCACTCTCAAGAGTGCATTATAAATACGAGGCTTAATGAGCATTTATTTTAAGACCAGTAATATGAAAAAGAATGTAAAATAAATTCAAAGTTAAAAACAAAAACTTTTTTGTATCTACGTAGAGATCATCTAGTTAAAAGGTAATTTCTTGGACTAAGACAGCTTTTTGAAACTAATTTGTATTCTTGAATAATCTATAACTTTTTCCTTCTACCAAAAACAAAAGCTACAATATCAACAATAACTCAGTAAATCTAAAGTTGCTGGCTCAGCCCCTACAAGCAAAGGGGAGTAAGTAAACAAAACAAGTTTTTCTCCAACTCAGATGAATAAATAAGACAACGAAGGGTCGCACTTCGTAAGGGACCATCCCCATTCCAAAATGGTGTTTGTTTGATTTGCATGTTTTAATCCTTTCGAGATTTTGGGACTCAGCTGTGATGCTGCAGAGTTTCCAAGCTTAAATTGGATTTGCCGTTTTGGGAACTAACTAAGAGGGAATTAACAGATTACTTAGTAAATTACTAAGGCGCTGTACAGAGGTATTTGCAAATGAGATTGCTTTTGTTGGTTTTAGTATGTACCTACTATGTGCCAATTTAAATTTAGTTTTATTATTCTCTGCTGCGGGGGACATGTTAAGCCGTGGGTATTTTTCGACCTTAAAACGTATCTAGACGAATTTAGGTAGTATTAGGTAAGTATATTAAAAAACTCACTTAGTATTGTTTGAATGGTTGTGCAATACATTAAATATTTAATACACGTTACGAATGGCCTCTAAAACTAAAATATGTTTATGTTTCATGTTCTTAGAATAAAATGATGAGATGTGAATTTATGAAAAGAAAATTCGTATAAACACACATTTATCATTCAAAAATTTCCTATTCCCCTGTAACACCCAAAAATGCTTTATTCCAAGGAATGAATATGAAAACCGCCGCAAGAACGGTCTGTCTTACATTCATTATTAATACAATTTCTGTGGTGCTCTCAGAGGCGCGGCAAGACAGAGATTGTCAACGCTAAGCACATAATAATGCTTCGGCGTAATATGAAAAGAGAACATTTGGTGACGTTAGTGGGTGTTCTTGGTTCTTGGGTGTAAGATGAGGGGAAATTGTAGATGGAGCTCGGAAAGCTGCTGAGTGAAGTAAAGTAATATATTTTTTGTAAAGAAATTCATTTTTTCTAGTCAAGAACAAGAACTTTAGCCTGAGACATAGAAGAGATTACCTACATAGAGTGATTAGGCTCGATTTTAGATACCACAGGCTAAACCTAAAATAAAATTCTATTTGTCGCTTTCAGAATAATAAAATTAAAAAAGGACAGGCAACTGTACTCTATGGTTTTACACTTTTTCCGCTAGATTTTGACGCGCATTTGCACGTTTCCCAGTATTTCTGTAAATTTTATCCGCCATAAAATATGACAGCGGATAAAAATTACAGATAACGCATAAAACCACCGACTAAAAATTAAACACCGGAGAGAATAGATCTCCTGTCCTTTTCCAATGTTTTTAGTCTGAAAGTGCCAGATAGATTTTAATTTCAGGTTTAGCCGGTTAAATCTAGAATTAAGCCCATTATCTTGTTGTCATGCAATTTTGAACATAGAAAGCTATATATGTTATAAATCTGGCATTTTATGTGTATTATAAAAAATAAAAATACGTTTTTATTTTATTTACTTAACAAATAACTACAGGCACAAAAGTTTTACCGAAATAAATGAATAATAAATGCTTATGCGAGATGGAAATAGAGACACTTTCGTTAACATCCAAGTAAGTATTTTGTTTTAACCGTTCTGGTGCCAGCTGACATGTTGATTTCATTTGTATAGTTTCTCCTCGCAAGTTTCATCTTTAGTTTTCTGTAGTTTAAGCCTAGGGTCTGTAATATCGAAGCGACTGCTGCCGCGGTCGCAGCATGGCGTTTATTAAAACAAAATTTCTACCCGCAAAATGTCCACAAACGGTGGTGAAAGTTGGGACGTTTCGGTATCGGAATTGTGCTTTAGAATATTAAAAGCTGGGCAGTGCTTTTTGATCATTTGAAGTACGGTAGAAGCAAATTCAAAGTCCAGAAGTTTAGATTGAAATCTAATTTGATTAAATCGTAATTTCATTTCGATGGACAGACTGACTTTGAGCACCAAATTTTACTAATAAGTAGTAATAAGTATATAATTAATTACCTAACATATAATTTTTAACCCCCATGATGATTAATTTACATAGATTACTCTATTGGAATATTGAAACAAAGTTCTAATCTAATCCTTGAAGTTCCTTAGTCTAGTATTTTCATTCATGCTGAACCGAAAGCAAAAAAAAACATAGAATGTGCCAGCTGTATTTCCTCCCGGGCATGCAGTAAAACCAGCTAAAGCATCCAAGGGTTCCAGTAAATTGTAATTTAGGCGATAAGCTGACTACCTGTCGTTACAGCAATATACCTACAAATCTATCTTAAATAACCTTTAAAACTTCGTCCGACGTGGCGGAACGAACTTTATTTAGGTCGTTTACGCTCTGCCCACCCTATTAGATATAAAGGCGTGATTATATGTATGTGTGTAGTATTTGCCTTCAGTAAAAAAAACTACACATGGGCGATACACTAGCACGCACCCCGCAAATGACCCCTGAAACGTCCACGGTCAGCAATTAGATCAGACTCCCTCAGCAGTCGAGCAGTTAATCCGGGAATACGTGCTTCGGGTGTTTATGGAGTTTATGGCGTTTATTGACCAGTAGGCGGACGGGGGGATGAAGTTTTCTTAAGGGGATGTTTGTTGGTTTAGATTAGGGAATGGGGTAGTTTGTTTGCAAATAAGTAAAATATAATGCTACTGTATGGAAATAGTTCAGGTATTTTTTTATACTATTCATACATACATTCACATAATCACGCCTTTATCCCTTATGGGGTAGGCAGAGCGTGAACGACCAAAACAAAGGTCGTTCCGCCACGACTGTCAAAGTTTTGATGGTTATTTAAGATAGATTTGTACATATATTGCTGTAGTGTTGCTACAGGTTGTCAGCCCATCGCCTAAATTGTAATATATACGTACAGAAACCATCGGATCCCTTAGCTGGTTTTTACAGCATGCCCGGGAGGAAATGCAGCAGGCACATATTATGTTTTACCCTCGCCCTCCCAGTCCAGCATGGAGGCAAATACTAGGCTAAGGAACATGCCTAAGAAACAATCTGTTTTTCTCTAAAATAAATTTGATTGTCATCATCTAACTTTTGACTGGATCTACTGGTAAAGAAACATTTGACTTCCCAGCTCTAAACCAGCTAAAAGCATCTCTATCGAAAAAGTGACCCAAAAAAGATAACAAATTTTATTGCCATCATCTAACATTTGACTGAATCTACGAGAAAAAAACATTTGGCTTCCCAGCTCTAAACCAGCTGAAAGGATCTCTAACGAAAAAGTGACCCAAAAAACCCGACTAAAAAGTTAACAAGCAGCAGAAACATCCATGTATCTAATAAGGCCCGTCGAGTGGCGCTTTCAGTCCGGCACGTCGGCTTTATCGCCCGTTAGTGCTACTGAAATCAATAAAAGTGCCGGAATGTACCGCACATGCGCAGAAACAGTCCTGACTCAGCTACACTCGTTTTATAGCCACTTGTATTTGTGTCTATGGCCACTTTGCTCTTTACTGGTGACTGGGTAAAAAAGAGGGAATTAATTTGAGCAATTCTTTTTTTTAACGAGGGATTGGTCAAAATTGTTATTGTAGATCTAAGTTTTTATGCTCTTTTATTAAAAATGCATTAATATTTTCAACAGGGCATACTTAAAAGTCCTTTTTTTAAATGACTCTATTTTTTTTTCTATTCACTAGTTTACATAACATAATAATGAATACATGCATAATAATGAATGGACAGTGGAAGAAAATAATCTGTAAACAAACAGTTGTAACATGATGTTTCAAAATACCAATTGGGAAAGATTCACCAAAACTAGCTTAGACAAGATAAACAACTCAATATTAACAAAACAGTCGATGCAACAAACATGAACACGCCAATGCAAGAAATTTATATCAACAGTCCGACAAGCACACTCGAATACAAAAACATTATTAAAAATATCATAAAGAAGCCGTCTCTATCTGAATTCATATTCTACATACACCTGATAAATGTACAAACTTATATTTTCGTGCCACAAAAGGAAAATGGCTTTATTTTGTGTAGAGACGACCGTGTTCCGACGGTAAATTGTTTTGGTTTGGTATTGTGGAATGATTTGGAGAATCTTCTTATTTATTATTTGAATAGAATGAGAAATAAATAAGAATAGACGGGGCACCATGCTGTGAGTAATGCTCGCTCCTCCATAGAACTTGTGTAAGCCAAACATTATTTTTAATTTATTATAGGCTGAAGACATTTTTGACTCCGCCTCCAAAGAACCGGCTTAATTGGGTGTTCTAATAGAAACGTCGGTGTTCTTAGTTAGTGATTAAGTAATTTATATCGCCCATTTAAATTGCTCGTGTCCTTTATCCCAAAATCGTTATTTAGATTGGAATTCCATATAATCAGAGCAGGTTTTCCCCACCGTATCTAATATAGATATCTCAAATAGATAATATGTATACGTATCGACATGTAGAAATATTACTTTAGATTCAAATGTGTTAACTATTTATTTACAATTATAAAGTCAAAACCAGTTTAATTTCACCATTACGAACATAATTTGTAGCGTTACATCAACAGAAACACCATAAAAATCTCGACGAAGATTTACTATAACGACATTTACGACTGTTTTATGGAGTGGGCAGCCATCAAACAACTTTTTTTATGAAATCACTACTCTTTAAACAATTTCCTGGTCGTGAGTATCGGCGACAAAGCCTGATATGGCGTTTAACGACAAGACAATTAATTAAAAAGGCATAAAAGTGAGTTTTATATACCAAGGGCTATAAAGACTAACTTTACGCGCAGTAAACGCGATTGTCTGACCCGACCGCTCGAGGACGGGAGGGAAACTCTACACAAAAGGAGATGGGAATTTCTAAGGGAAATTATGGTAGGCAAGTTTACTTTGGGCCCTGATGAAGAAAGGTAACGCTTTTATCATATTTTGTACAGATAAATAAAACAACACCTCTTCTTTTTTTTAATAGACTAGCATTTTTCCGCAAAATTTTTCTTATGATGGTTTACCTATTGTGCATCAATTGAATTTTCATTCAATACCATTAGCTTCTACGAATTAAGGTAAAATAAACATTTTAGAATGATTGAGGACGAAATGATTGTTCACAAAAGTTACAAACGTAAACACATCCATTGCCACACAAGGCCGTCCAAGTTAGTGAAAAAACCTTCTCATTGTCATACATACATCCAGCCAGAGAATAACACGGCGATTGTCCAAAACATAACACTAAATCACCGAACACAGCGAAAGAGCGCAAACAGCTCATAAAAGACATTTCTGATCAAAGGCTAGATGTCCCCAGAGGTGAATAAAGGGGATTTATCGTACCACCCTCAATGGAAACTTCGGAATGAAAACCATGGATGAAAACTGGGATTTTTAAATGTACAGTCACCGTCGCCAGCGTTCTCAATGAACGTGGGCGGAGGCGCTTCAATACAGTGCGACCGTCAAATCTGTTCAGGCGGCGCTATTAGGAACTGAAATTTGGCTATGGTTACACTGACAGCGATTGACGCAATGACAGCTATTAGTAGCCACTTGACAGGTGAACAAAATCCTGGTTGATTTGTATACGCAGAACTGTCAAATTTCAAGATGGTGGCGTTAGTTTATTTTCTTGCCGCGTTCATTTAAAACGTGGTCGTATACCATTAGAGAAAAAGTTCCGGGCCATTTGAGGTCGTGGATCGGTGATGTCGTCCCGACGCCATTGTTGACTGCGATCAGAAGTTGCAAGCTATGTAGATAATAGGTTATGCCTTTATGATTGTAGATTAAAAAGAAAATGGAGTTTTGAAAGAAACCCCTAACTCCCTTGTATATTAATATTTTAAAATTTGACTTGATAAATTAAATGCATGATAGAAAAAAATAGTACCTAAGTACATAATTATATTATTTAGTAACTAGATTTATTGATTCTAACTTGTCATAATTATATGATAAAATCAGATTTTAAATGCAAAAATTAGGTAGTTAAAATGACAATAGGTCCTTCATCGTTTAATTTTTTAACAATCTGATAGAGGAATACAAAAAATATTATTTATTAAAGCAAGGTATGGAAATCATATTGTATTTCAGAGAAACATGCAAATGTACCCATATTTACATCAAACTTTTATTTCCTTTATTTTGAAGTCAGATATTTTTTAAAATAACAATTTGGTTATCTTTTTGAATGAAAAATTCACCGCATTTTTTCGTATAAGTACCTACGTCACAGCGTTTTAGTGCGGACAAAAATATGCCTTATCAGATGATTTAGTCTTCATCTTAGCGAGTCGATTCTCAAATCAAACGACCCGATGAACCCTGATGTCAGAGTTTTTCAAACATGATTTAGTGAAGTACCTACACTCTGTAGAAAATACGTAACAGTAATGTGTTCGACATAGATATTGGATACAATAAATAAAAAATGAAAAAGAAATTTAAGTAACTAACTTTTATCTTTGTCACTCAGTCAATTTGGCTGTCCATAAATAAATAGTCATAGAGTAACAACAATAAAGTGGCGTATAGATACGACGCGGGACTCCGAGCCGGATTTATGCTTATCTCGGTCCCATAAACCGGTATTAATGCATATAAATATATCAGGAGGACGAGGGTAACCAGATTTCCGGGAAAACGTGAGAAAATAAAACTTTAAAAAATAGTTTTAATAAAAAGTCATCTGAGCAAACTCAAAAAATATTTCGTACTGTGCCTCTGGGCCGTCGAAATTAATCCGTTATAATATAATCAGCACCAAGAGGACATATTTTGTAATTAAGTAATTACTTGATCAACACCATCTGTAAATTACAATTACATGTAAATTATTTTTAAAAATTTATCAATTAAAATCTGAATCTGAATCTGTTTCATAACCGCGAAGATTTTGTTCATTAAAAGTGGTTTGCAGTTATTATTACAATATTATTGAAGTCAAAGTCAAATCATTTATTTCCAAATAGATTCCTAAGAACACTTTTAGAAACTCACAAGCGATTCTATTACAAAGAAAATTATAAAATAAAACTATAGCACAATGAAGAAGAAGCATGAGAAACTCGCACTTTGCGCCCCTCCCTTCGTTTTATCTTATTCTTACTTTTGGACTTCCTATTGTTCAAAATAAGGTTTGTGACCGCAATGTGTGCCAATTTCTTGGGCTTCACTGAAATATCAGAGCTCCATACATCTTTGTCATTAGTATAGTCATCTAATCTTCTAATAGTCGGCTTTCTGGCATAATGTGTTTTTAATAGTATCTTTAAATACATTTTCTGACTTAGGTATTTTGTTAAGGTATTGTATACTTAGACCTAAAAAAAAATGTTATCTTTAACTAACCTAAACTAAGTTTGGTCAATTTTATTTTTCAAGAACTTTTTTGAACGCCAAGATTACTTTTTCATTTTATATTTCACAACAAAGCACATAATATCGTCTACTGAAAATGAATTTGCTTGAATTTAAAAGAACTTTTCTAACAAAACTTTGTATATTTTTGGTCACCGTCTCCGCCGGATACCCGGCCCTGCTCTGCCCGGCGGGAAAGATCCCGGATCCGTTTCCTGTGTTTGCCATTTTCCCCTCCCCTCCCCTTTTACCCCGGGAAACTACCCCTGACGTACTGCCGCTTCTACAAATAAATACGTGCGACAACCCTCGACGAATAAATCTGGTTGATTCGAAAAAGAACGTTTATTTGGTGACGCGGGGTTACTACTACATTAGTAGTTACGAGTATGGTAGTATGACCCTCGTTCAATACCCTAGATTAGGTAGCCAACCCCGTGAGATACGGGATAAGGCTAGGGAGATGATGATGATGATGGGTCTACATATAATCACGCCTTTATCTTTAATTTGGCAGGCAGAGCGTAAACGACCTAACAAAGGTCGTTCCGCTATGTCTGACAAATTTTGTTGGCTATTTAAGATAGATTTTAATATACTGAAACCCTTGGATCCCTTAGCTGGTTTTTATAGCATGCCCGAGAGGAGATGCAGCTGGCACATTCTATGTTTTTCTCTCGCTCCCAGGCCAGCATAGAAGTATGATGATGGTTGTATGAAAGTATACTTTTCCGCGTTTTACTATTTTATTTAGTGCTATTCTTCGTAATGCCCATAAAAAAATAGTATAGGTACCTATGTGCACTTTATCCATTAACGTTGGCAAAATAAATAAAAATAATCATGGTATCTAAGTAAGCATTTTTCTGAAGACGCCATTCGGGTTTCTGTTTCAATAAAAAACAAGGCAATGTTGCATCAGGAAAATCATAAAGAACATTACAGAAAGTCATAAAAAAAGTAAATAACACAGGTGGATCCCTCCCCCAAAAACCACGTGATCAATAAATTTAAAAACCCGCGGAATTAATATAACAAGCCCTTAAACCTATAAAACACATGCTTGCAGGAATGTTTTAAACATTTATTGAAGTTGAAGATATAAGGAAAGCAATTTTGTAGGTGAAACGTACAACCGGAGCGTTTTTGGTACATTACGTCGCGCTCGCTGATCCGGCTTGGAATGTGCTCTACTTGTTTGTATTTATTTTAAAGTAAAGTTAGACTTCAAAGAGAAGATTATTTCACATTACCTTGTATGATATTAATATGACATGATACAACTCGTATGATTTATATTGAATATTACAATACGCTTACCGAAATGTTATTTACCATGCCAGAGGAGGTCATATTATGGGCTCGATTCCCAAGAGCGGGCCACACGAGTTTGATGTAACCGCGTGCTGTATTTGTTTCCGTTTCAAGATACTAAACAAGTAAGATTAAAACTTATATTAAATACACTACTATTTATGTTGTGATTTAAACGACCCATTCGAAATCTAAAATTAGCCTTCATAGACGTGGCGAAAACGCCTTTATTATGAAGATCAAATTTTCAGCTATGTAGCAGGTAGAGCAACTAATCGTACATTCCTACTTTTCTTTCTCGAATCGCGCAAAAGGGAAGCAATGTAAAATATGAATTCGGCGTGTCTCGGTACTTCCGCGCACACGTTACTGGCACTTGTTTATCCTTCCAGGGAGCCCTCTCATTTCAGACAACTGCTATGATTGCTATATAATCGCCAAATCCTCAAGACCCTTCAGTCTCAAGACAAGTCTAAGAAATAAGGGTCGATGTAATTTGGAAGCATTTTCGTAATAACGTCTTGAAAATGAACGCAGATTTTCGGCTACTGATTATGAACTCGTTTATGTGGTAGTTTTGTTGCGTTACATTGCGGTGTGCTGCGGTAAATTTTAACATTATCACAATATTTTGAAACTAACTGCAAAGATTTTGCAACTAAATAAAATAGAAAACTAGATAGTTACTTAGGTCAAAAGTGTCGATGAACAACCCGATGAACCCTAATTATGATATAGCTGACAGAGTTTTCAAACCACCTAATAGCGCAGCTAATAGGCCGTTGACATGGTTTTGTGTAACGGCCATTATCAAAGACAGCGACTGGGACCGACGGCGTAACGTGCCCTCTGATAAAAAAAACCTAAAAAAAAAATCATAACAGTGAAGTTTTCACCCCTTATTATTTCCCATATTAAAGCTGGCTCCGAAATGGGACTAAAGGTACGACTAAAACAAATCATTGTAATCCTCCAAAAATAATAACCCTTTTTAAAAATTCAAAACCATAATAAAATTAAAAACGTGTCATACATAATACAGGTCATGTGTTTTATTCGGATGTTTCGCATGTTTTGGCACGAGATCAAAGTATTTTTGGCTCCACTCCTGTATGCAGATGCGCCTGTATGTTAAATTATGCTACGATTATTATTGGCCCCCATAATGCAGTATTATCAGCAATATCATGTTTATATTTAAACTTCATTCATACATGTATGAAATTGCGTCTTAGTAGGTAATCTTTGACGGGGAAGACATACCCTTAACGGTTATATGCAAACGTCACAAAATATTAAACATTTTAACACAATTGTAAGATTTTCAGTTTTTGCCAATCGCCATTATCTTATACGTTGTTTTTGTTTTTTCAGATTTTGGATTTTGCAATGCTTTTGCATCAACAATCATCAATGGAAACAGAAAAACTAAAAATTGCAAAAAATCTTCATCTGGGACAGTCAATTCTTGAAATAACAGAGGCACAAGGCTAAGAAGAATGATAAACCCTCATCGAGTGTGTCAATTGCACACTTTTTCACTTTCAAAATTTTAACAAAGGATCTAGACTTCGAGATGTCTTCCTTTAAAAAGCTTTTGTTTGTGAAGACAGCTATTTTTTTAATTAAAACATGAAGAATAAAATAAATCATCCAGCTAGTGAAAGTCTCTGCGTTCTTCTTTTGAAAAAATATGAACAAATAATAAATAAAGCAAACAGTATGAAGGGTCTGAGTTTTCATTACGCCTCGTTCTAATCATCTACAAGACACTGGCCACAAACAAAACGAAGAAAAAGAAATAGCACAAAACAAAATTGAAAACAAGCCATTGTTATGTTATACGGAGGACCCAGAAAAGGCAATCTACATTGAGGGTTCGCACCGGACGCCCCGAGATGAGGAAATAAGAATTCATCCTTTCTCACCCCAGGGGGTGTAGGGGGTCGGGGGGGGCAAGATGGACGACGCCATTCCAAAAACCCATTATACGAGCTCCAGAGCTGTTTTCTATCTTGGAAAGGAACGAAAGGAACGAAGGGGGAAGGGGGAGCCTCCTATCTTCGGGGATTCTCAACTTTGTTTATGAAAATTACCCATTAAAGTGGCTATGAAAGTAACGCTTTTGCCACTCCTGAAATTAATAAGGAAATTGATATAGATTATTTTCGCGGCGGGTTTTGGTGTCGCGTTATTATTATATTTAATGAAAATTAGACCCGTTATGAACATGAAATAATTATTACTGATATTTCCTAATTATTACTGATAGTATATTTTTATCAAGCTTTTTAAGAGACGAGGTCGGTAGATGTATAATAAAGTCTATTAAATTTTCAGTTTATTAACTAGGATGTGATCAAATAAGAATTATCAAATAAGTTGTATTAATTCTGTCTAGATAGTAATCAATATTATAATTACAGTAAATCAAATCTGTACCAACACTATTCAAAATAATATAAAATTAGAAGATATATATGAGTTCTTCCATGCTGGCCTGGGAGCGAGAGAAAAACATAGAATGTGCCAGCTACATTTCCTCCCGGGCATGCTGTTTAAACCAGCTAAGGGATCCGAGGGTTTCAGTATATTGTAATTTAGGAGATGGGCGGACAACCTGTCACTACAGCAACATACCTACAAATCTATCTTAAAATAACCCTCAAAACGTTATCAGACCTTTGTTTAGGTCGTTTACGCTCTGCCTACCCCATTAGGGATAAAGGCGTGATTATATGTATGTATGTATATACGAGTCAAGACTGCTCTATTTTGCAACTTCAAAATTTTCTTGAAACAACGAAAACAGTCTCTAACGTTTGTTGTGATTTAATTTTATCGCCACATCCCACTCCTGCGCTCTCAAGATTACTCCAACAAGATTTATACACCCTCGAGATTTACAACGTCATTACAAATTAAATTAAAAAACGAAATTATTGCACTCGAGCCAAAATTTAAATTCGCATTACGCTCTCCCTTTATTGAGAAGCGCTTTCTTTCACCCATCCTTTTCCCTCTTTAATACAGTCTACACCGAAGAAAGAGAAGGAAAATAGTCGCGGTTGCTACGAAGCTCGATATAAAGAAAGATTATCCAAAGCCCCCAAGGAAGTTAGAAATTGCTATTGTAGCGAAAAGGATTATATGTTAGTGCTACGGCGTAGCGGGTCTACGGGAGGTCGATTCTGGTGTCTGCGAAAATGTTTTTTATTATCGTGTTCTTTGGTTGTGGGTATGTTTATTTGGTTTATCTGCAGTTTCATTTCTACTAAAGCGTATGAATACGTATGTAGCTTGGTACATAAATACATACATATAATCACACCTTTATCCGTAATGGGGTAGGCAGAGCGTAAACGACATAAACAAAGATCGTTCCGCCACGTCTGACAAAGTTTTGAGGGTTATTTAAGGTAGAATTATAGTTATATTACGGTAGTGATAGGTTGTCAGCCCATCGCCTAATTTGCAATATACAGCAACCCTCGGATCCCTTAGCTGGTTTTTACAGCATACACGGGAGGAAATTCAGCTGGCACATTCTAAGTTTTTATATAGCTCCCAGTCCAGCATGGAAGACAGCTTGGTATGCATTTGGATAAGAGAATTTACATCCAAATTTAAAATGTAGAAACGTACTCGTAAATAAGCGAACGTCCAAATTAAACAATTTCTCTGTATATTTTACCCTAAAAAAATTAAATTATCTAACTACATTTTTATTCCGCAGTGCAATAAACGTAGTTTCAAAGAGTTTTCTCGTAAGAGTAACATGTTTTCCCGCGGTAAAGTTATGAGTTTTTACTATACATTTAGTTATATGGTATCGATATCAAATTAAACACCAGAAGTACGAACCAAAAACTAGTTATAAATAACCTTATATCGCTGGAACCGGGTACCGTAGAACCGGATTACGGCCGCAGTCGGTTCAAAGCCGGTGAAATGCGGACCCGGGTGTATGCTGCGATACCGGCCCGGTGGCGAGAGTGTTAAGCCGGGTTTAAAACGGGTAAGCCCCACCTGTGTTAATATGGGGATTGAGTGGGTGGCGTGATTGATTGGTACATGGGTTTTATTTCGGTTTTGAATAGAGGAGAAAAAAAGACTGATTGTGAAAAATAATTCAGATACAGATACTCGTATATAATAATCCAGGTAACGTTAATGTTAAGGACAAACATAGGTACTTATTTTAAATGTGTTATTTCATCACATATTGTGTAGTTTACTACATTTGGTATAAAGAAATAAATAAGACTGCACTATGGAATCAGGAAATCACCCCAAACATTCCATATAGTAC
Organism: Scrobipalpa costella; assembly: GCA_949820665.1. Classification (NCBI taxonomy): domain Eukaryota; kingdom Metazoa; phylum Arthropoda; class Insecta; order Lepidoptera; family Gelechiidae; genus Scrobipalpa; species Scrobipalpa costella. The sequence goes on along the minus strand of OX463296.1, from coordinate 16,545,461 downwards.
TTTAATCCTTGTGTAAATTATACATGATTCCAAAACACCATAACTTTACATATCTCCATCAGCATTACACATTCAAAATTTTGGGGGGTGCGTATAATCCGCCATGGATAACGGGATCGAAAATGAAACATAAATTGCCAAGACGGACAGTCCGGACGATTAAACCCATTAACAGGCACGGGTCACCACCGACAGTGTCCCTGTCCAATCAACAAACCCTTTCACACCCACCAGTTTACCAAAACCCCTTTGGCCCACCAAAGGGGTATCTTTTAGTTCCGATCGCGCGGGTCTGAACTAACTGGTTGGTGTGTATCAGGATTCATGATAGGGCACCCTACACGCCCCCGCTCTCAAATATACGGTAACGATCGCACCACAATACCCATAGACTATAAATACGCAGCTACATATGCCGGAGGCGCGTACAACAGAGCAACAGTATTTGTATTGTTTATGCTGCATTAAATTGTTAGAATGTTGCCCGGTTATTGCCGAAAGCGTATTTGGTTCGCGTATCGTTATTGTTACGTATTGTGGGCGTATATTTGTTTCTTGCTAGTTTCGCGACGAATAAAATTTGATTGGTAACCAGTAAAGTTACCGGACAAATGGGCGGTGGCCAATAGCCTTTGTTTTACGCTTCGACGCGTGATATGAATATTTTGATTGGACAATACAACTATCAACCTTTATTATATTTTTCAAACGAGTTTGCAGTCAGACACTATTATATTTAATTGCTATTGTTTTGAAACAAAAATTATCACAGAAACCTGAAACTATAATGGGTAGGTTTTTTAACCGAGTCGAACCGACAACCCACAATACAGAAGAAGAAGTAGCCAGAATAGAATAGAATAGTAGCCACCAACGAATAAGTATTACGTTACTATTTTAGCGGCTTTGAACTTTTCTTATTTTCTTTAAAGAAAAGAGTTTTTAAAGACAGGCTGATAAAACTAGCGACACGGGGTACCTACCTTGCAATAGAAAATACAATAACGAGAGTTTTTTGTTACTTTCTATTCTTTCTACTGACAATTAGATTGCAGAAAAAAAAACATAGGTATACTACACTGCTGGCACAAAATAAAACTTATTCAAATAAGAACTCACTCATTAAAAGCTAAAAGCATCAAGTCATTAGCAGATTACACTTGCGTGACCACCGAGTGTAAATCTAAGAGCGAGCGTGCGTCACACAAAAATGTTTTCATTAAAATATTTCCAAGATTTATTGCTTCATTTCTGTTTTCCTGTGTCGGAATTCCGAGTAAATTGTAATTTAGAAATAAATATAGTATTTTTTATAATCTTTTTATTTTTTTCCAAAGTGAAGTTTTGTAGAATGAAACAATTTCAAATAGGTTTCATACATTTTTTCCGATTTAAGCAGTAAGTTTAGAACTCTACCTTAGTTTTAACGAATGGTTTGAGAAAAATATGCGAGATGAAACCAAAAATAGTAAAAATATGGAATACAAAAAAAACAGCTCTGCACACTTTCACGTGTATAAAACCTACTACCTAGATTTTTCTCTTACTTTATTTTTCGCCATGACCTTGTTAAGGAAACAAGCAATACAGGAAGCCGTGACTAAAGCCGATATCGATGAAGTCGTATCGATAAACACGAAGGGATGCGATCTTTACAGCCTTATTTCAATAACAATGCCTCCTCGTAAAGGGAACGTGTAAGGGAGTATATTTATTTTTCGGAGAATCGTCATTTTTTTTACCTGAAGCTCAGAAAATAGGTGTTTAATTTTTCAAGAATAACTTCTTTGATAATTATTTAATTTATTTAAAATCTTAAACTTTAAATCACAATTAAATGAAACTTGAAGTAGGTACACAAAAAAAATCTTTGTCAAATTGATCATGACACTTGTTCACATACGACCACATCTATCTATACATATAATAAATCTCTAGAAGGGTCGTGTCTGTACATTGAATATTTTTACAAAAGAATAATTGCAGCAGGTATTATCAACGATATAAAGACCAAAACGATTTTTTTTTGTATTTTTGTCTGTCTGTCTGTATGTTACCACATCACGCCGAAACTACTAAACCGATTTTGATGGGACTTTTTTATTCAACTGTGTGTTGCAACTTAGGATACCTAAAATCACGCTACCTAACTTAGGGGGTAAGCAGGAAAATCAAATTTGGTTGTTTCTAAACCGATTTTTATGGAACTTTTTTATTCGACTGAGCATTATTTTAAAATCAAAGTTACGACACAAATAATCTAAATAATCACGCCTCATGACTTAGGAGGTAGGTAGGAAAATGAATTTCGGTCGATTTTAACCGATTTTGATGGAACTTTTTTTGTTTGACTGAGCATTACTTAAACTCAAAGTAACGATACAAATAATCACGCCACCTCACTTAAGGGGTAGGCAGGAAATTGAACTCTGATCGTTTTTAACCGATCATAAAGGGACTTTTCATTTGTCTGAGTTTCTTCAATTACCTGGTGTCCAGCCTAGGTTAGAAATAATCACGCAAACCATTCTAATATTGAGTAAGTAAGTTACGATACAAATAATCACGCCTCATGGCTTAGGGGGTAGATAGGAAATTGAATTCCGGTCGTTTTTAACCGATTTTATGGAATTTTTTTGTTTGACTAAGCATTACTTTAATTCAAAGTTACGATACAAACAATAACGCCACCTAAATTAGGGGGTAGGCAGGAAATTGAACTCTGATAGTTTTTAACCGATTTTAAAGGGTCTTTTTATTTGAATGTATTTTGTTTATTACCTGGTGTCCAGCCTAGGTTAGAAATAATCACGCAAACCATTCTATATTGAGTAAGTACCCCAGCAAAACACGCAGTGTCGAACATACTGAAAAGGCTTCTCGCGGGGAAGCGTTTTCAGTATGTTCGACACTGCGTGTTTCCCATACAAACCGAGCGTACGAAGTCACGGGCACAGCTATACATCATACATAAGTTAACTTTTTGACTATTAAAAAAGTAAGGTGTAAATAATCTTATTAATGACCAATTTAACGAAAATATTGCGTCATGATTTGTATATAATTAATTGATCCCAAAACAAAAAGAAATGGAAACAAAGAAACAACCGTTAGGTAACACAACTCCTTCCGTATTTAAGTAGACAGGTACATAGAATACCTACTATATTGTACTATGCTCGCAATGGTGTAATGTAAGACTGTATTCTATCCCAATTATGTAAAATTGAGAACACAAAAATACATCGCTGTTTAAAATCATCACCACCACGCGTACGGAGTCGCGGGCACAGCTAGTCAAGTAATATAATTGAGACTCTAACAATTATTCTGTTTATTTAAAATGATTAGAAACTTGGTAGTGGTTATCAAGTAACTTGATTCATTTATTTTTTAACATTATTGTCATAAACACATTACTTTATGTCCTCGTATTTAAACAAGTATTTTTTCAGTGTACCTAATACTTATTACATTTTTTTATTTTTTAATACTTATCAACTTTAATCGAGCAATATTCAGGTAGGTAGAGAACATCTATAAATAACTACTTTAATTTATATCAAAAGTAATTTGTTTTAAATATTTTTAATAAAATATGCAGCAAGTCTCTGCAAAGAGATTTTTTTACTATTCGCAGCCACATCTAAAACTTCCGCCGATCCCGTCGGTGTTGCAAACCTCATAAAAATAAAGCATTATTCAACAAGGCGTATGAACGTCAAGAAAGGCCTACTTGGAATAATTTCCACACCTAAAAGGCATTTACATGAATTATACTGGAATACCAAATTTACGTCGAGTCCAAGGGTTGCTGGGTTTAGTATAATAGAAAAAAAAAATAGCTAGAATTCAATGGAAGCCAAAAATATAGCTAGGTAAGTAGGTGAACAGATTTTCAACTCCTAAATTTACTATTAGTAGGAACTAGTATACCATAGTAAGTAATCTCAATCGGTAAGATCTCTATTTATTTCACCTTTTTATCAAAGCTTTTTATCTTAAAAAAATCATAAAAAATGTCTATGCTTTTTTGAAACATGTAGCGCCATCTCTGGGGTGGCGTATGTAACTATTCGCGAGATTCAATGACGATGATTTTGAGAAACACGCCTCATAAAACAGCAATATTTATGTAAGCAATAGCATTTTTTATACGAGTAAAACAAATAGAGACCCCAGTGGAAAACCAACCGAATGTCATTATTTCGGTATCGGCAGGCGGTCAGCCATGAAACAGTTCTCGCTACGTTAAACACGAATATCTTCATACATTTCGGCCATTTTGTATGGTTATGAGAAATATTCATAGGTCCTTGCACTGTTTAAGGTTGTTCTTGCAGAAGAAATGCTGTGTAAAATGGGACCTTTTCAACCTTCCTTAAAATAAATAATAATTAAAATACATACATAAAATCACGCCTCTATCCCTAATGGGATAAGCAGAGCGTAAAAGACCTAAAACAAAGGTCATTTCGCCACGTCTGACAAAGTTTTGAGGGTTATTTAAGATAGATTTGTAGGCCTATGTTGTACTTGTTTTTTGTTGTTATCTGTTGTGTTGTATGATTTGTATTCTTACGTGCAATAAAGTATTTTTATGTTTATGTTTATATATATTGCTGTAGTGACAGGTTATTAGCCTATCGCCTAAATTGCAATATAAAGAAACCCTCGGATCCCTTAACAGGTTTTTACAGCATACTCGGGAGGAAATGCTGGAATGTTCTATGTTCTACTCTCAATCCAGCATGGAAGACATATATAAGAGAAATAAATATAACAATTAAAAACCTCTTAAAATTTCAGAGATCCTACATTGCTGTCAAATCAAATTGAAATCAAACATGGCCGAATTAAAGATAATACGTATCTTTTATTCCGGAGACTTAAAACAAAATTTCAAATCAATTTAAATTAATCTTATTTTTTTTAAAACTCCTGTTTCAGCGTGTACTCTACAATGTAATAATAATAAAGCACCTAAACAGAATTTAATGACTCCTTGGCATTACGTAGTACATGACCAGTGGTCACTAGGGAAATCTAACAAACATTATAATATTTGCATGGATGCTGACCCTTCTATAGACTTTAATATACCCCCATTGGAATGGTATTTGCATCTAATTGTCATCTATTGTTGTGCCATGGGAATGGGCAGAGCGAATGGTTATGTAAATAGAGATATTGTATATTATATTATACGCCTTTGAAAGAGATAACAGATGATGGCTTTATTATGTATCTGAATTCTGATCATAGTATTGTCGAGGCAAGGTATACTTTGTAAGTATCTAGACGGTTCTAAACAATTTGTGACATGTATTGGTGTCAATTTTGCTATAGACACAACTTAACTTAACACTATTCAGGTTCGTCAGGTCACTTTCTAGATTAGAAAAGGAGACAGAAATACAATAGCTAATAATAATAAATCCAGTTAAAGTGACGTTACTCGCATTAAATTATGCAAAATAAGACGGCATGCTATAAGGTGATGTGATGTCTTTTAGTGATTCCTACCCGCAAATGGTTGTTTTTAAGAGTTTGTTTTTCCTACACGAATCATTGGAAAATTCTACAAAAATATACACCTAAGAAATTTGTTCATGGCCTGTAATTGCAATATTTAAAAATATAAGTATGCTAAAAAAAAAACTGGAAGTAAAGCTGTTTTTATCAGTAAATTTGGTTCTAAACTATTAAGAACGCTTTCACGGTTCCTTCGGGAAATTATCCGTATTTTGATTATCTGAAATCGCAAAACAGCTTTTTTTATCAAATTAGTAGTTTTTAAGGAATTAGCTTTATTGTGCGTTTTTCGCACATTTTCGACGCGGCCATGAAAGTAACCGCAATGCCGTAGCGCGCGCTGATTTGAACGAAATTCTTAGGTATTACGGGCGATGGTTGCATATCTTGAAATCTACCTGCTCATCTGCCGACAGGATACACCTTAAGCACTGATACGTCACTTTGACAGGATTAAAGTCAGAAGTTGTATTTCTGTCTGTTTTTAAAATTTAAATTATATTTGTCTGATTTCTGATTTTTAGCACTGATGAAGGTGTAAGTATTTTAAAACGTGTTGATAACTTGAAGATACTGTAGTATGATTTATGTTTATGTATACTCAGTCCCTAATTTACAGAACCATCATCATCGATGGGAAAATGATTCACACATTTCCCACACAAAGCGATCTTACCCCAATATTCAATATTTGCCATAGCTAGTTACATTGCAGACCGACGTCCAGAGGAAAGAGGGGCAAAATGCGTAACTTCCGTTTTCCGCGGCATTGGGCACAATTTGAAATATTTTAGTGCTGTTGTAACGACTTGATGGCACTGCCGAGGGCCACTTATATATCTCTTTTATCTTTTCAAGCCCCTCTCCCCTTTTGCCCTCTGTGTCGGATAAAAGTTTTCGGAGCCGGGACTTTTTTACCGTCGAATTATAGTGGAGTGGATTATGGGCAAGTTTATTTTACTGGAGTTGCGAATTCCCAAATATTTTGTTAACTGCTGAGATATTGGTAGTTGCTGAAGCGTCTGTAGAAATTCATGAAGTTTCAGAAGAAAAATATGTATCAGATGATATTCAGTGAACAAAAGCTGTGTCCTTTTACATAATAGTATTGGACTACGATTTTCTTATCATTTTTGACCACTACGAATTCATTCTAAAATTTTGTACTTTATCTAGGAATATTTATTATTTAACGTACTTATCTACTAGCAATACAGCGTAGGCAGTTCCTACCGAACGAAATTCCGCCTCCTGCGCCGGCACAAAATTATGTTGTTCCACAAAAGGTAGCGAACTCAATCGTAAATAGGTATCTACCTTCATAAACCTATCTGGCCGTTACATAAATCGCACAGCCGAGATGGCTAAATCAACCCACTATCTGACTCGAGATCTGCTTGTAGTATTTCTTCTGTACGCCAGCCAATGTTTTACTTGTTTTCTATATGTACTGCGGACAGGATTATTTTGTCCTTGTGTTGTATTTTGTTTATTGTCCTTTGCATAAATCTAATGTTGAAACAAAGGCATGATTAAGTAATATTAGTAACCAAAATCATAGGTTCTGGTTATGTTTCGACTAAATGACTAAAGTAAGGATCCTTAATTATTATACTATGGTAAGTAGGTTATTAAATAAATTGAATTAAAAGCTATATTTAACAACATAAGCAACTACATAAAACTAAGTTGTAATTAATAGTTTTTTTGATTTACAGTTATTAATGACACTCTGTAAATGGCAAGTAAAGTCCTCTTCTCAATGCATGTACCTAAATCGAAAACTAACTTATAAAGATACTTATTTAAAAATCTTGAATCTAAAATTTTTTATCAAATTAGTAACATCAATAAAATATGACACATACAAACTAGGCGTCACTTACTTTCCCACTGGTAATCACTACAAAGTTTAAAACAAAGTCGCTTTTTCTGTCCCTATATCCCTATGTATGCATAAATCTTTAAAACTACGCAACGGATTTTAATTCGGTTTCTTTTAATGGATAGAGTATTTCAAGAGGAAGGTTTATTTGTATAATACATGCATAATATAGTAGAGAAACACTGATAATTTCCGTGCAAAGCCGGGGTGGGTCGCTAGTAGAGCTATAAAAAGAACACAAAAAGAACTAAGAAATGTATTTGTCTGTCCTTCAATCTCCATTTACAGACAACCGGTGCACTTTGCCTATTAAATTTGTATTTTGTCCGAGCTATTAACATGTCGTAATACCACTTTATATCTCCAACGGGTTTCATGTGGATATCTCATACTTTATTGCTAATATATTCATTATGCGATACGTCTTTCCCATCGTATTAAAATGCCTTATATAAATATAAGAGCCGGGTCTAGTCGGACATAACTTACGACGAACAAAACTATAATTCAGGCAAAAAAGAAAATATGGCTGCACGTTTTTTTATTTCGGTAACATCTTGATTAAGTAGGGACCACCTGCCTGAGGTTGGTCCTTAGGAACTCAATAAATAAGTCATGAAAAAAATTGAATGGTCGTATAAAGAATATGGCGACGTTAGACTATGGTCGTTTTAGTTGTAATAAATCGGAAGGGTTGTATGGAAACGCTTTGTTTTTACCGAAAATTGTCCTGTTGAGATATGATTTTCGAGATTTGTGCTTTTTACAATAAATACCACGAATTTTCTATGACGGGCGTTATTTTCTTGGAATAATTTTGTTTTTTGCTTAGTTTGTTTGCCATTTTTTTTTTATTATTACTTAGGTAATATTACCTTACATTTTGTTAGGACTTCATTTCCTTCACATACATACCATAAATACAAAGTTGTTTGTAGGCATACTGTGTAGGTATATGTAAAAATAGGATAGAATAAAATAACTTTGATAAAGAAGCTGAGAAACGAAAAATACTAAGACATTCCTATCTACCTTGTCGGTGTTAACAAAGGAGAATGCACATTAATAAATGATCGTGCAAAATCGCATTTCACACACAAAAAATATTCACCTTTTTGCAACACATTGTGGTCGACTTTAAATTACCCCCAAACTCTTTTACAATACGCGCTCAGGTAAATAGTTCAAACAAAATGGCTTCCATCCCCTTAGAAATATAAATCAAGGAAGACACTTTTTCTCTGTTGCATCTAATCGCAAATTTATTGTTCATAGGCTCGCAATGGTACGAATTAACAATAGACAAAGTATTATTACTATTGAGATATATTCGGATATTAAATCAGCTGTTATTGTTGCATGTGACGTCATTGTACGGTTTTATAGCGTCATGAGTGGTGTACGCGATAATGAAGCGGTTTCTGACGTCATACATAATGCGAGTGAATGCCGCTGTGAATTGATTTTTATATTTTGTTTGACGTAAATGATTGACATGAGAGTGTTGCTCACTTTTAGGGTAAACGCGACGCTTTTACGGCCTGAACGACATTTCGGGCGATAAATTTATCTGTTGTGGGATATTTGGGCAATTTTATGAGTCATTTGGTGGTAGTAAACGTTCATGTAGATGGTTTGGGAGTATCAAGTTGCACCTTTTGATTGTTATTGCCGTGGCTCCCGTAATGATTGCCTTCAAATCGTTCGAGGTGTCTCTTTATTTTTATAGCTTAGGAAGTGTAAAGGAGTTTATCTACTTCCTGTTTATGTTTTTTACTGTTCTCAATATGATATCCTTATCTTTGTTTATTTTATAGATCACGTTATGTTTTCCATTTTTGTCTTCTGAAACGTATTGTAAAAAATTACACAACAGTAAGGATTTCTTCTGTTCTTAGATTTATTTATGAGATCTCAAAATGGTCCACCTTTTTTAGAGTCGTAGACAAATAATCATATATATCGTAAACTCATCCTTATCAGTCGCTAATATTATTCTTAATATTTTTCATGCCAAGTAATTTCCTAAAACCTACGTAAAATTGATTCCAGACGCAACAGTATCAACGTAGCTTCCTCTCGGAGGCTTCGCAGGAACAACATTAGTCTCCCGTTTGGCGCCGCCCTAGCAGCTCCCGGCTCTCCCATTGGCTGGCTGGATCCGAAGGCTCTATAGCGATCCCGCCCCGGCCCACCTACAATCATATTTATAATGCACACGACAAAATAATTTACATTTCAGCTGAATTCGCTACACTGGGGGTAATTGAAAATTTGTTGTATTGACCCCCGACGGCCTAGGGATTGGAATTGTGAGCGATTAAAATTTGATGTTCCAGTCTGGAGTTAATGGAGGTTTATTGTTTTCTGTTATTAATTGAATTAAATAAAATTAAATAAAATTCACCTCAATTGTATTAAAATAATTACGATATATTTATAAAACTTATCTGCCCCACACAAGCTCTATGCCGTTTGTAAGGGACAGCAGCGTACCAGAAACTGAAAGGAGTTGCTCAGCCAACGAAACTGAACAATTTTCAGTAATATTTTTTTTCAGGAATTAAAAAGGTACCAATGACTTTCCCATAAAAATACCATATCGATTAAACAATTTATATGGAAAAGCAAAATATATATTTATTTTCCTGAATGAATTTCCTGGCGAAAGTTATAGTTATGGCTGGTTCACCTACAATCATAATGTTAAATTTTGAACCTGGCTTGTCATTTCCACATGCCCTAAGGTAGACTGCTAGATCAGACCTAATGCCTTTGGCGTTAAGTCCGCCCATGTAACATAAAGTTAAATAAATAAAATAAGAATAAAATAAATACACACGACCAAATAATTGAAAATAGTGGTAATTGAAAATTGGTTGTATTGACCCCCGACGGCCTAGGGATTCGGATTGTAAACGATTAAAATTTGAAGTTCCAGTCTTGAGTTAATGGAGGTTTATTGCTTTGTGATGAATAAAAAAATGTGTACTTAATATATGTATGTATTTCAAAATAAACATTACAAAAGTGTAAGTACGTATCATTACACTTAGACACTTGTTATGTGCTTTGAATTGATGCCTCACAGTTAAAGTTTATTCCTTACTTTACTAATACCATGTCCCATTCGTAGGGTAACTCTGAGAGTTTTTTTTTAAATACATTTGTGTATCCTTTTTCCTTTTTCCCGTCTTTATCCTTTGTGAAAGTCCTTTTAAAAATGTATTATGCCTGTAAAACACGTCTTATTCGTCTTAATTTTTCATCCTAATTAGATAATTAATAGATATACAAGACTTTCATACTTTTATTCAAAAAGTCCTACTTCTTTGGCTAGGAATAATTATATTAAAAGGTAGATAATTTTTTACCCTTAATGGAATGTCAAAGTACAAGATACATTACGAATGACACATGGACACAATATTTTAGAAGTCCTACTTGTTTGATTTCGATGTCAAAATAATATTTATTTACTTCTTAATTACTACAAGACCAAAGTTTCTAAGAATCAGTTTTATTTATGTTTTTATTGTTTATTAAGAAACTGAAACAATGAAAAAAAGACAAAACGTTCCCTACAAAATATGTTTATGGCCTTAACATCTGTGTTTTAGCTTGTGCCGATAAACTCTAAAGTGGATACTAATAAACCAAGCCCGCCTTTAATTGGCCCTGTATAGATTTTAATTAATCGTAAATCCACGGCCCTATTCCCTTAATGCCCTCACGAACCAACTCTTAACTCGCGATCAACTGGGTTGCCAGATTGGATAATACTAATATTATGACGAAAGCTTATATAGGACCATTTTAAGATAGCGGTGAAAAACCTGTAAATAGTTTTATGTAATTGTGTATCTCACTCAATTCAATATTAGTTTCATTCCTAAGGAAAATCTTATTAGACTTAGTCCAAAAAATTATGAAAAATTACATTTACATTTTTATAACTAGATAGGTAATATGTGAATATTATTTTTAAAATCGAATCGAATATGACGAAGAGGAAAAGAAGCTAACACATTTTTACCGTCTAGTCCAAAAAAGAAAAAAGTGAGTAAAAAAAATACATTACAATAGGTAATTATAACAGATCAGAATTTAGAGCATTAGAAAATCAAGATTATACTCAATGCGCTGTGTATGCTTTAAACAATGATTGGTAAGTATAGATATTTATTTTGGTATTTTCCTGCTTTTTCTAATTATTTATATTATAATATGACGGAAAAAGTACTATGCTCGAACTCTGGCAACATGAATCTGGATTAAGATTTTTCCCCGCACTGATAAAGTGAGGCGCCTGGTCTGCCCTAATGGAAATGTCAGGTAGGTCTAGAGAGTAATTAATAATGACGTAAGTTGCTCATTAACGAGGCACCAACGAGAACTTTATGAGCCAATTTAATCCTGAGTAATGAATAAAATGTTTGTTAGGGAAATAAGTGAAGTATAAGTGAAAGTATCCATAGTAAGTGGATTTTCCAATGAGAGTTTTAGATATATTTGATAGCGTGGCAATTATATAGTAGGCCGATTTCAATATCGCATACAGTCAAATGATTCATCCACCGTTGCCTTTAAAATATACTAACATACCCCAGCTTCTACCTCTGGCAACATGAATCTGGATTAAGATTTTTCCCCGCACTGATAAAGAGAGGCGCCTGGTCTGCCCTAATGGAAATGTCAGGTAGGTCTGGAGAGTAATTAATAATGATGTAAGTTGCTCATTAACGAGGCACCAACGAGAACTTTATGAGCCAATTTAATATAGAGTAATGAATAAAATGTTTGTTAGGGAAATAAGTGAAGCATAAGTGAAAGTATCCATAGTAAGTGGGTTTTATACATATTTGATAGCCTAGCAATTATATAGTAGGCCGATTTCAATATCGCATACAGTCAAATGATTCACCCACTGTTGCATTTAAAATATACTAAAATACCACAGCTTCTACCTCTGGCAACATGAATCTGGATTAAGATTTTTCCCCGCACTGATAAAGTGAGGCGCCTGGTCTGCCCTAATGGAAATGTCAGGTAGGTCTGGAGAGTAATTAATAATGATGTAAGTTGCTCATTAACGAAGCTCCAACGAGAGTTTTACGAGCCAATTTAATCTGGAGTAGGTAGGTGCTGTATTAATTAAATGTGTTTTAGGAAAGTGTGTTTAAGTAGCTTTCTAAAATATTAATGAGGTCTAAGAAAATAATTATCTGTTTTGAGAAATCTTATTAGAAAATCTGGCATTATTTTTAGTAAAATTTCAGGCATTCATTGAGTAGCTCTAAAACTGACAGTTATTTCAAGAATGAAAATATAGTCCTTTCTTTTTATAGTTCTTCCAGGTTTAGGTCATTTCCGCTCTGCTTACCCCATTAGGGATAAAGGCGTGACTATATGTATGTATGTATGGAAAATATAGTCATCTAGCTGTAGCAAATAAATTTATGCAAACTCTGAAGTTAGATACATACATATAATCATGCCTTTATCCTTAATGGGGTATGCAGAATGTAAACGACCTAAGCAAAGGTCGTTCCGCCACGTCTGACAAAGTTTTGAGGTTATTTTAGATAGATTTGTGTATATTACTGTAGTGACAGGTTGTCAGCCTCTCGCTTAAATTGCAATATACAAAACCCTAGCTTGTTTTTACAGCATGACCAGGAGAAAATTCAGCTGGCACATTCAATGTTTTTCTACCACTCCCAGTCCAGCACGGAACACTGAAGTTCACGAGTTTATTAGTTATTTTTTATATAATTTTAAGTGATATTTAACAAAGAGCACCTTTAAAAAAAATGTATTAAATAATCTTGTAACTTTTGTCTTTCAATCTACCAACCATTTCCTTTCCCAGCAAACATATTGATATCTCAGAAATACACGAAACTCAAAACTAAGATCTATATCAGTTACTTTATGGAGTTAAACAAACCATAAGCTGCATAGCTACCTCATACATAAGCACTTCTAGATGATTATCTCCCCATTTGGAAACAAACAAGGAAATATCAGAGGACCTATAAAGGGGTAGAGAGACGATTTAATCAACCGATAAAATTGTAGACACCCCCGCTAGATGGCGCGAGTAGATAGGAGCTGAAGCTATAGTTTTTTGGAGTTTAAATGCTAAGGAATGTATTGTATGGATCTTTCGAGAAAATAATGAGTATTGAATCGGTAAATTGGTATTAAAGCACGATAACCCTTAAATATTACCAGAATAGAATTGTAGAGCTATGGATATTAATTAGAAAGTAGGTCCCTTTATATTAATCACTACATAGTATAAAACAAAGTCGCTTTCTCTGTCCCTATATCCCTATGTATGCTTATATATCTTTAAAACTACGCAACGGATTTTGATGCTTTTAATGGATAGAGTGATTCAAGAGGAAGGTTTATATATATAATACATGCAGAATTTAGTAGATAAATACTGATGATTTCCGTGCGAAGCCGGGGCGGGTCGATAGTTTCCAATAAGACTTACCATTCCTATTTTACCTCTGCTCTAGAGTATTAATAGGGTCTTTAAATCTAGTTGGTTTTAGTTTTGAAGTGCAATGTTATCAAATTGTATAAAAGAAAAATGACAGTTAATACTTCTGAAAATTGTATCCAACATAAAACCAATATAATAGCTTGGATCCAATATACCAAGTTATGCTCATGAAAATTATAATTAATATTAGTTATTTTTTTCTTACCTATATAGTAGTTAGGTAATAAAAATATTGTCATAATAATATCCCATGCCCTGCAGTGGAACACCACAGGCTCATAAATAAATAAATAATATTCAAACATATTCATATTTTTCGGTAAAAATTACACATTAAAAATGATTGGCATTGATCAGATTGAAAATAAACTATCCCATTCAAATGAATACGTAGGAATGCAAATTGTATGAAGCAAACAAACAGGGATTAGCAAAATAGCCATTGATATGATAAACCATCAAAGTCCAGGTTAGAAGCAATTGTAAAAATTTGGGAAACTATTGAATAAGGGAATTGATTAATTAAACAAAAATCCGGTAGATCAGATTGAATTAAAGGTACTAAAGTTTACTTCTTATTCTTCTTCTTCTTATTTAGCCCACATCATCCCACTGCTGGGCAAAGGCCTCCCTCTTCTCCTTCCACTTATCCCTATTTTGAGTCATTTTACTTCAAGCATTATAAATTTATAGTTCAGTTTTAACTGCAGCGTTTTCAGTGAATTATATTTTTTTGACTGATGAGAGCGCCACTTAGCCCAGGAGAGCCCCTTTAAACATGTTTTTTTTTTATTAACGCTGCTATTCTAATCTTGCAGCGAAGAATCAAGAATCGAAGAGCCCGATGGTATAGTGGTGGGCCGCTGCCTCCTGAGCGGCTGGTCGTGGTTCGAATCCGTACGTATCAATGTGTTTTTCAGTTTTCGAATTTCATATAAATTTTTATTCGGGGCTTTTACCTTGCTTCGGAAGGCACGATAAGCTGTTGGTCCCGGTTAATATCGTTTGATTCTTCTTCTTCTGTCGAGTGGGTATCGAGTCTATCAACACGATGAACCCTGGTGTCAGAGTTTTTAAACCGCCTACTAGCACAACTATCAGGCCTGTGACATGGTTAGAGTAACGACCACTATCAAAGACAGCGACCGGGACCAACGTGCCCTCCGAAGCACGAAATCGTTTTCTTTTCGGACAATCAGGTGATTCAGCCTGCAATGTCTTAACCAAACTGGGGAAAAACTGACAAAGTGATAAATTCTCAAATATCAACTTTGTTTTCCCCCCTGGGAATTGAACTCAGGACCTCCGGATCGGGAGTCCATGGCACTAACCACTAGACCACGGAGGCAGTTTACTAGACCACGAAGGCAGTTTACTAGACCACGGAGGCAGTTTACTAGACCACGGGGGCAGTTTACATGATCACGGAGGCAGTTTACAAGACCACGGAGGCAGTTTACAAGACCACGGAGGCAGTTTACTAGACCACGGAGGTAGTTTACTAGACCACGGAGGCAGTTTAGAAGACCACGGAGGCAGTTTACAAGACCACGGAGGCAGTTTACAAGACCACGGAGGCAGTTTACAAGACCACGGAGACAGTTTATTACACCACGGAGGCAGTTTACAAGACCATGGAGGCAGTTTACTAGACCACGGAGGCAGTTTACTAGACCGCGGAGGCAGTTTACAAGACCACGGAGTCAGTTTATAAAACCACGGAGGCAGTTTACAAGAGGACGGAGGCAGTTTACTAGACCAAGGAGGCAGTTTACTAGACCACGGAGGCAGTTTAGAAGACCACGGAGGCAGTTTTCAAGACCACGGAAGCAGTTTAGAAGACCACGGAGGCAGTTCTCAAGACCACGCAGGCAGTTTACAAGACCACGGAGGCAGTTTTCAAGACCACGGAGGCAGTTTACAAGACCACGGAGGCAGTTTACAAGACCACGGAGGCAGTTTATTACACCACGGAGGCAGTTTACAAGACCACGGAGGCAGTTTACTAGACCACGGAGGCAGTTTACTAGACCGCGGAGGCAGTTTACAAGACCACGGAGTCAGTTTATAAAACCACGGAGGCAGTTTACAAGAGCACGGAGGCAGTTTACAAGACCACGGAGGCAGTTTACAAGACCACGGAGGCAGTTTACAAGATCACGGAGGCAGTTTACTAGACCACGAAGGCAGTTTAGAAGACTACGAAGACAGTTTAATAGACCACGGAGGCAGTTTAGAAGACCACGGAGGCAGTTTAGAAGACCACGGAGGCATTTTACTAGACCACGGAGGCAGTTTACAAGACCACGGAGACAGTTTACTAGACCACGGAGGCAGTTTACAAGACCACGGACACAGTTTACTAGACCACGGAGGCAGTTTACTAGACCACGGAGGCAGTTTACAAGACCACGGAAGCAGTTTACAAGACCACGGAGGCGGTTTTCAAGACCACGGAGGCAGTTTACTAGACCACGGAGGCAGTTTACAAGACCACGGAGGCACTTTACAAGATCACGGAGGCAGTTTACAAGACCACGGAGGCAGTTAACAAGACCACGGAGGCAGTTTAGACGACCACGGAGGCAGTTTACAAGACCACGGAGGCAGTTTAGACGACCACGGAGGCAGTTTTCAAGACCACGGAAGCAGTTTAGAAGACCACGGACGCAGTTCTCAAGACCACGTAGGCAGTTTAAAAGACCACGGAGGCAGTTTTCAAGACCACGGAGGCAGTTTTCAAGACCACGGAGGCAGTTTACAAGACCACGGAGGCAGTTTAGAAGACCACGGAGGCAGTTAAGAAGACCGCGGAGGCAGTTTAGAAGACCACGGAGGCAGTATTCAAGACCACGAAACCAGTTTAGAAGACCACTGAGGCAGTTTTCAAGACCACGGAGGCAGTTTAGAAGACCACGGAAGCAGTTTAGAAGACCACGGAGGCAGTTTACAACACCACGGAGGCAGTTTAGAAGACCACGGAGGCAGTTTACAAGACCACGGAGGCGGTTTTTAAGACCACGGAGGCAGTTTACTAGACCAAGGAGGCAGTTTACTAGACCACGGAGGCAGTTTAGAAGACCACGGAGGCAGTTTTCAAGACCACGGAAGCAGTTTAGAAGACCACGGAGGCAGTTCTCAAGACCACGCAGGCAGTTTACAAGACCACGGAGGCAGTTTTCAAGACCACGGAGGCAGTTTTCAAGACGCACGGAGGCAGTTTAGAAGACCACGGAGGCAGTTTACACGACCACGGAGGCAGTTAAGAAGACCGCGGAGGCAGTTTAGAAGACCACGGAGGCAGTATTCAGGACCACGAAAGCAGTTTAGAAGACCACTGAGGCAGTTTTCAAGACCACGGAGGCAGTTTAGAAGACCACGAAGGCAGTTTTCAAGACCACGGAGGCAGTTTAGATGACCACGGAGGCAGTTTAGAAGACCACGGAGGCAGTTTACAAGACCACGGAGGCAGTTTACAAGACCACGGAGGCTGTTTACAAGACCACGGAGGCGGTTTTTAAGACCACGGAGGCAGTTTACTAGACCACAGAGGCAGTTTACAAGACCACGGAGGCAGTTTAGAAGACCGCGGAGGCAGTTTTCAAGACCACGGAAGCAGTTTAGAAGACCACGGAGGCAGTTTACAAGACCACGGAGGCAGTTTTCAAGACCACGGAGGCAGTTTACAAGACGCACGGAGGCAGTTTAGGAGACCACGGAGGCAGTTTACACGCCCACGGAGGCAGTTTACTAGACCACGGAGGCAGTTTAGAAGACCACGGAGGCAGTATTCAAGACCACGAAAGCAGTTTAGAAGATCACTGAGGCAGTTTTCAAGACCACGGAGGCAGTTTAGAAGACCACGGAGGCAGTTTACAAGACCACGGAGGCAGTTTTCAAGACCACGGAGGCAGTTTACTAGACCACGGAGGCAGTTTACAAGACCACGGAGTTAGTTTTCAAGACCACGAAGGCAGTTTACAAGACCACGGAGGCAGTTTTCAAGACCACGGATGCAGTTTAGAAGACAAGAAGGCAGTTTACATGTTGGTTGTAATTTTTTATCTCAAACTCCAGTACAATTTGTTTTAAATATAGAGTCGAATCGAAAATAAAATGTCTATTATCTCTTTCTAGGACTTCACATTCACTGTAAGATATATTTTAATTCATTGAGGGTTTCAGTATACTATAATTTAGGCGATGGGCTGACAACCTATCACTTCAGCAATATACCTACTTACAAGTATATCTAAAATAACCCTCAAAACTTTTTCAGACGTGGCGGAACAACCTTTGTTAAGCTCGTTTACGCTCTGCCTACGCTATTAGGTATAAAGGCGAGATTATATGTATTTATGTATGTATATAAGTCGTTAAGCCATGTCAGAGGCCAGTGCTAAGTATTAGCGACTTAAAAACTCTGACCTAATATAGGATTGGGTCTGATTTACCTTCTGGGTTGTGGAGGTCAGATGGCAATGGCTGTGTAAATACCAGTACTCTCGTTCAACCCCCTATATTAGGTAGCCGACCCGTGAGGTACGGGATAAGGCTAGGGAGATGATGCTTTATGATTTGAACCATCATTATCTCCCGTCGCCTTATCCCGTATCTGTCGGTGTCGGTTACCTAATCTAGGTGATTGACCGAGGGTACTGGTTTTTAGACAGAGCGACTGCCATCTAACCACCGCAATTAGATAATAGATAAAAAAAGTCATACGTATTGTATTTTTTATGAAATAAATTACTTAAAAATAAAACAGTTGCTGTCCTACCCGTGCTTTAAAGCTTTCACCAGCTGAGCTGCAATCTGAAACAAAAGACGGTTTATGTTTAACACTTTGTTAATATTTTTACAGCAGCCAATAAAAGTTACCATAATAGCGGCATTTAACTGCAAAGCGGCATCTTCAAAGAGCTTTAAAATTATTGCGTAATAAAGTAAACCCTTGTAGATTAACCGTTAGAGTAGTTAAAATTAAAATTTTATTTAGTTAGCTTGGTGATTTAAGGAGAGAAAGGTGTAAGGAAGTGAATTAAAAATACTGTACTTATTATGTATATAAAGTATAAAAAGAAAGAGGCAGTGGATTTTGTTATAAAAGCTGATTTAATTAATGTGTCCTAAAACATAAATGAGAACAAAGAGACCCTTCCACCTACCAGCGATAAGTTCTGCTCAGTAGTTCTAATGCTCAAAAGTTCTACATTAAGGTTGATTCTGCATTGAAAATACGGAGGGTAAGTTAACTTTATTAACTTTAGTTTGTTATTTGATTCCGTTAGATAAATTCAATTCTTCCATGCTGGCCTGGGAGCAAGAGAAAAATATAGAATGTGCCAGCTCCATTTCCTCGTGGGCATGCTGTAAAAACCAGCTAAGGTATCCGAGAATTTCAGTATATTGTACTTCAGGCGATGGTTTGACAACCTGTCACTACAGCAATATACCTACAAATCTATCTTAAGTAAACCACAAAACTTTGTCTGACGTGGCTGAACGACCTTTATTTAGGTTGATTACGCTCTGCCTACCCCATTAGGAATAAAAGCGTGATTATATGTATGAATGTATGTAGATAAAGAAGAAGAAGTTTGAATACCAACTATAATAATTAATAACTCAGGAGGTGTTTAGGAACGTATTTGTAATCAGCTCTCATGAGTGACAGCGAGTTTGAGTTAGTATCAGAAATGTCATTTCAGTACAAACTGGCCTGTCAAATCCATACTTAGTATTCCTCTCAAGTTTGATATCGCATCATACATACGACCCTTAGTATCGACAAAGAATCATATGAAAAATACTTATGGGAAATCGTACGTGAAAAAATAACTGCCCCCTAAAAATTATTTGATTGAAGATCGCCGTGATAATTTTGCATGGTAATAAAAATTTCTATTTTTGAAGGGTTTTTTTAAATATTCTGTGATCTTTCGTTATTTAACCACCCCATACGCTATGGCATACAATTAAATTAACACTCTGTAAAGTAAGTAAAACATTGTTTTCTTAAGAAACAAATTAATATCGCAAATTTTACCACAGATTTATTGAAGTAAAGAAAGACTACAAATCAAAGAACATTTTTAAAAATTGCAAACAGCACCATCTATCGATAACATGCTAATTTACTAAGACAACTATTTAGTTGGATGGAAACCGACGGAGCACCAAATCTCAAAGCGCACCATATGACACCACTGGATGCATTGCACTGCCATCTGTGAGCCGACGCGCGTAGCACGACGAGACTGCGAGCAGACGCGAGGGCCGCGAGCCTCGCCAAGCGCGCGATGCACTCTCCGGCTTAGTAGTTTGAAGGGCTAACGAGAGATGTTGTTAGTGATGCATGCAAGGGAGAGAATGTAGAGTCGATTAGGAAATTTAGTTTACTGAAGAATTCGAGCAAAAATTCTACTGCTACAGTTCATGACTTTGATTAAATTTAAATAAGCTCTACATTTTTAAAGTAATTTGTGAAGTTAACTCAAATCTTTCAATTAATTTAGGTCAAAGGGACATAATTTCTTTTTATAGTTTGTCTACATTTTTCAAGAAAAGATAGATTTTAAGTTTTAAAATTTGTTGGAATTGGCATGAAATTGGTAGCAAGGCATACAGATGTGATAAGATGACGGACTAAAGTAAATGACAAAATTAAAAAACGGACACTTAAAGTTTAACACCAAAAAACAACGAAGTTGCACCAAGACTTAACATTTCAGGATTAAGTCAAATTCTACTACACGACCACAAAATACTATACGACCATCCAAAAACATGAAATCAATAAACTCGCCTGCATTTCCGCAAACATGAGTATCCGATATCGTAGTGTTTTAGATCCGAGCGTTTACAACCCCAAATAAGAGACGAACAACCCAATAGATGTCCAAATTGATGCTTTGTTTACATTGGACCAATAAAATTGTTACGACGTGTTGAATAATCGTTCCCTGTTTGAGTGACCGTAAATTTTGTATATTTTTAAAGTCGCGCGTTCTGAGTCAATAAAAATTTTAACGATTGCGAGGGTGCTACGATAAAAGTGTTACGTATTTTATGTTGAGCTTGCTTCGTGGTGTTCTGGACTAGGATTTGATTGATTTATGCCATTTAAGGATGAAAGACGACTGATATCTTTGATAAACTCAGCTTTGTTAAAAAAATAGAGTAGCGAAATTAAAAATTTTATTAATTTGAGCAAGGTCCTAAAATAATTGGCATTATTATTTATCTCACAGAGGATATTATTAATGTAAGTCAATAGGTGGTAATATTTTTTTTTATTTGAAGTTGTAATTAACGACCAGCAAAATTGTAAATCTTGTAAGAACGTAAGTGATGGCATAAATCTACAGGTTTCAGAAATTCATAAACGAAACTTGTTATGAAGGATGACGTAAATTTTAATCATAATAACATTCAAAAATAGAGTTAAGAAGATAGAAGAATAATATGAAAATGTTATTACAAAAAAATACTCGGAACTTTGTGTCACTTAAACTTCTTGTTCATAATTATAAGAAGAGTTAGAAAAGGAAATTAATTGTATTTTTATTGTATTTATTTACTATTATTTTACAATAAACTTATATCCAATCCTTTTCGTTGGGTGTAGGTGTAGTCAATGCAAAGTATGTTAGGGTTTTATTTATATGCATACTTCTTTGTAATACTATATTTTTTCCCTTATTTTTGATTAGTCGTGTCAAAATGTATAAGAAAAGAAGATAAAGTTTTTCACAACATAAATATAGTTTTTATCAGAAAATCTTCCTAAAATTGAGTAGCCAAATGTGAGTAGCCATAGGTGCTGCAGCAGAAGCCGTATCGTAAGAAAGAACCTTAATTTTATTCTAATATTTGTGGCGTGGGTTGCGGCAACTCCTAAATCCAATCTAAATCCAATATATACAATGTTTGATGTTCCCTAAGTAAAAATAAATCAGAAAGTATAATTGAAAGAACTCCTTAGTACCTCCTAGAATGGACCGTATGTTGGAAACATCCCATTCTCTGCGGTAGGTAAACCCAGCCGTTAGGTATAAAACGCGCAGTTTGGCTCGCGGCCATAAATAGACAAACGCCAAGAAGTTATTCCTTTACGTTCCTAAAAGTAATCTATCTCGAGGCCTCACCGCAATATCGGTTTCTGAACGATTAACAGAGGGCGTGCGTGCCCTTCGGTTTTACGGCATACTTTTACGACCCCATAAACTTGCCCATATAAAGGCTATAATCTTTTTCTCCGCGAGTTCTTTCCCGCGCTCATAGATGGCGCTTAACAGAAAACTCAGAATCACTGTCACTGGCATGTTGAAGTTTTATTGTGTGTTTCGCTAATGTGGTGTGAAATTAATAGGTAATAATACTTTTATGGGTACTTGTGACGTTTTATAGAGGCATAAAGCTAGCAGGTGAATGTGGAACTACCATATTTGTTTTAAGTTGACCGCTATGGCTTAGCGTAGTTTACCAAAAGACTATTCTAGTGAAAATGATAGCCTTCTAAATAAATTAATTCGTCATTAACAGATAGATTAGGAATTTATTGCTCTAATAAATTGCCGGTTAATAGGTACCTTTTCGTATCTATTTGGTTTTAGCGACTGTAAAATTTCCATTCTTTACTTTTACACAAAGCTATGTAGAGCTTCGGAGTTCAATTATTACTTGCATTCTATTGATGCAAGATAGTTTTGAAACTATATCTATGCAAACTGGCGTACGAATAGAGTCCTACACATCCTCGGGATGGGTGTAACATGGACGATCTACCCAAAACTATCTAAGAGCACCACATTAATTTAAGTAAGCGTAAGCTTAAGAGCCATTACAATATATTTAGGACTGTCATGCCTGTAATTTGCAAGTGACAACTTTCCCCGTCTAGACTGAAACTATTCTGTATTACCCTCAATTACCGTTATCTTCCCTCCCTTTTTACCTACAGAGAAGGTGTATGAGAGTGACAGAGAAGGAAATGTGGAAGGGTGGGCCGCTGAAATCCCGCCGATTTTCCATGCAATTGAATAAAGGCGTTATGGTGTGTCGGCGTCATAGTTAGGATTTTTATCGTGCCTGGGCTCGCATGCAGCCGAATATACTCGTAGCAGCTTCGTTTATTGGGATTCTTGTTTGATGAGTCTGGTCTATAGAGTAGGACCTAATAGATAGAGTAGTAGAAACAGATTGGTTGAAACCTGGAAATCGACAGTTCAAAAGGAATGTCAGGTAGCAACGAGTTTTCTTGAACACGTCTTTCTAATGTAGGGGTTCCATCTAGCACATTCAATTAGTCATTTTAACTTTTAGTAGTAATTAATGGAGGCTTTCTTCCTAAAATTTCGAACTAATTATCATTAGCAGAGTAAAATATCGAAATTAAAACAAAAATCCACTGGAGTCAGCGAAACCCCGAAACAGCAAGTAAAGGCTGGCAGCGTAACGCTCTCGAATTTTCCATAATGGCGGCTGAAACGACGCCGGAGTGAAAATGGCGGGAATTTGCATTATCTCGATATTAATACTCGTTACACAAAAAGTCTACACCGCGGAAACAGGTATAATCATGTAGGAGGTACAGGGGAAATCAGCCATATGATAAAAAAAACACTTACAAGTTTTCGGAAAATTAATTTCAATGTTATTAGAAAATTGATGTAAATTAGAAAATTGCTATAATATAAAATAACAAGTAGGTACATTATCATTGAAATAGTGTTTATTTAACGTTGTTGGAGAAAAGGTTACGGGGAAGAAAAGCTTTTCTCTGCTTCCGAAACATTGCAAGGAAGTTTTCAGGCGAAAATACTCCATTCTATGCCATAGCAGTGAAGGAAAGTAAGATGGGGCACCTTTCGTGTACCTACTACGTGCTTTGAGCTTAAATGGACCTCTTCGATAAGAAACATTTTCTAGTTTTTCGCAAAAATGCTGAGAGTAAAAACTTCATTGGTTCTTTTTTCGCAAACTTTCGCGTTAAATTTCATTAACAGCATCGAATTTGCATCCAAAATGAGCGCTCACGTTCTCGTAGTGACAGTAAATAGCTATACAAACATACAGATATGTACACAGCAACCCCAGTTCACAGAAAGCAAAGAACCGTCCGAATATAACCTTTATTTTAATATCCTTATCAAAAAACAAGGCACATTACAAAATGGCGGACATTTTCATGAGTTTGCGCGCGAAAACGCTCGTGAGGCAGCCTGGAAAATTATAACAAAAGGCATCTACCGCTATCTTTCTAATTATAGTAAATCACCTTGCTACAGACGAGATAAGACTGTACACAAGTTGGTTTAGAACGCCGTAAGTATAGACAATAGCAAGTCAGTTACGACATTTTGATTTTGCGCTAACGAATTTTGTATAAGTTTAAATACGAAATGGCGTAAGTCGAAAAGCAGTAAAAGAGAGTTGAAACCTTTGTGTGTGAAAGGAAATGGACGCATTTTGTAGAGTGAAATGGCGGTAGTTCGCTTGCAGTTTGGATGTTTTATAACGTTTTGTTGTTGAGTTTCAAACTCATTCAGACGGACCCTCTCGCAGTACAATTGCGGTGAGAAGTATTTTAGGCACTTCCTTGCGTCAGCCTGAAGTATCTGTGTTATTTCTAATGTCTTCCTTTTCACAAACATTTTGCATTGTATTTTGAATTAAACGTTTTATAGATAGGTAAGTTAAGATTATATGTTTTGTTTTAGAAGTCCATTAAAAAAGGTGTTTATTTGTTTTATAGTAAAGTGATATTAGTTTGAAATGCCTTATAAATTACTGTCAATTTAATTTTGACAGCTAGTGGCCAAATTTTTACAATCTCTATTAACAAGAGTCGTGTAAACGAGATTATATAATGCGTTTTTGACTGAGACTAGTATAGACCTTTCTCTCATTTTGCGAGGAAACAACAACAATACACTTTACTAAATACAATTTTGTATTTTAACTTTGACACACCTTCCCTTCATTCATTATTTTTTTTTATTCGCATTCTGCATTTAAAAATAATAATATTGTGTACTTAACAACACCTAATCCATACTAGTGTATACTTTAAAGACTTCGCGTAGCGGGCGGTAACGATTTTTTTAAAATAATGAAGCTTTTTCCGAGCAAGTGGGAGTAAAATATATTCTATTATATCTCTTTTCCTATCACCTGCCCTCTGTGCTGTAGTTGTTCAGATATTCGACGGTGCAGCGACGCACACATAGACAACCAACCTGTATTCTCACACCCCATCCACACAAGTATTAGCAACCAGGATACAAAGAGCTCCCTTTCCCTTCTCATGTTCAACAATTCAGGCAAAAGCGGAGGGAAGGTATATTTTATCAGGGATCAATTTAATTTGGATGAAAATGAGGAACGCTTAGATGGAGCATCAGAAGTAGGAAAAGGATTTTGGTTTTATGAGTACCTATGCACTTACCTAAAGACTTTATTTTCCTATAAAGATGCTTTCATGATGGAAAGTTTTATTGAATTTATTTCAAATTTATAGTACCTCTCTTATCAAATTATTCAATAACTTTCAAAGTTGACTTATTTATTATATTGATATTTGTTAACCGTATCTAATCGTACTACAATACAATGTAATAGTAAACTTCGATGTCTTGGATAGCTGCCACACGCAGTAACACACTTTTCTGCCCGAGTTGTAACCTTCTTCTCGTGGGTCGTAAGTGTCGTAACTTGCCCCAGGATAGTTACTCGGGGCAACACGAAATGCCCGATATTGCGCTCGACTACGATCTGTTACCTTACACGGCCCAATTAAAGAGGTTCTTATTTACGACGTTACACCACCCCGGGGAGGTGTCTTTAATTTCGGTTGTTTTAAAGAACGACCACTTGTAATGGGGGTGGAATCGATATTTCAAGTGCCATGTCACGGACAAGTTTTGTACGGATAACGTATCTTCAAGATGGCTGCGTAGATTTGACTTTTTCTGTTTCCTTGAGACGCAAAAGATAAAATAAAAATTCTGTTGAATTCCGAAATCAAAACAATTATTTACATTATTCGCTCAGTTGCAGTAAGAAATCACTCGGAAAAAATTCTTATAACAAATTGAAAGAGATTTCCATTGAAACAGGCCTAAAGCGAAAGTAAACGTAAAGGACAAGACCACTTTTAGATTTAGAACCCAATTCTCTTATTCTCTTTGCGAAACGCAATCGGGCAAGCAGTAATATCTATTACATTGTTAGGTATAATAACGATTTTCCTTTCCAATAGCAATTTGTCGTCATAAAGCGCAAAGTACCAAGCTCCAGTTGAAACGTAGGTACGTAATAATATTATAGTTATTGTTATACTTATACTTACCCGCAACCTAAACTCTGTACTAGCATAATCGATTTTCTCACGCAGACGTCGATTCTACCACAAACTTCTCTCTACATTGCGGGCCTGCGCTTCGTACCTTGCTTTAATTTAGGGGTCAAGCGATCAATGAAAAGCAGTAGCATGAAAGCAGTCTTTCGTGAGGTGATTCTGTAAGCTGGAGGTAGGTTTGCACGCTCCGACCTGGCTTCTATCTGCAAAATCAATGTGACTATTAGCAAGTTTTCGCGCAGTCGCAAAGCGTTCATGAAACGCTACCGGTCAGAAGTTACTGATACTCGGACTGCCGTTTTCTATGCAGATCTGGTATACGGTCAGTTTTACTAACGTTGGCTTGCATTAATATAGGTATTTTAAATTGTAACAAGGATTCTATTTATTAGAAATATTAACTTAAAAATGTTTTTAAACAAAAATAAGACAAATCAATTTATGTGTTTTATTTTTAGTATATTATCTACACAACTAAATATTCTCAATTCATTGGAGTTTTGGTAAGAAATTTTTAGAAACGTTTAGGGCCATCAGAAATTATTCATTAACACTTAATTTAAATATTTTCAAGGAAAATTTAAATAAAATTTCTATTATATAACTTGATTCATCTACTAGGTACGATAGCAATCAATAATGAATACGCACGTGTGTTAACATTAAAATTGTAAATGAATGTTCATAATAAATTAAAGTAATTGCCTATAAATTCTTGTTAATCGTTATAATGAATTGTTTTTAATATTTTATTATATTAGGATTTTAAAAACAAAAAATGAATTAATTATCTGTGATTGGCATAAACAAAATGTTTACTCACTTTATTCGTTGAAGATTTTTGCAAATAAATGCGAACAGTATTTGAAATATGAGTGAAAAGATCCAAAAATAAATTCGTATATTATGTGATTTTATTGAGAGTGGAAACATAGATCTGAACAAAGGTATTTCCAAATTCAATGATGCACAAATAGTTAAAAAAATATTTGACACTTAGACAAACTCCTTTATTTTCATAAATAAATTCCTTGACAGTCAAACATTTTTGATAAATTGCTACCACTTGAGTTGAGAGTCGTACAGTAAAACGGATATAAAATCCTGGTTTTAGAAGCACAAAAAGTTTCATGCTACAAAGACCTATTACAGAATGCGGCTAGAAAATATTTATAACTAACAGACCAATCTAAGGATATAACAGCCCTGCTCGAGAAGATTTAATACCAACTCGATATCTGTTTTACGGATTACTATTATTATATTCTGTGTTTACGGTGCTAAATGACTAGGCTATAGCACTAAAGGCTGGCATGTTTCATATTACGTTCCATAAAGCAAAGCCTAATTTCAGAGTTAGCTTGTATTTAGAGGCCGTAAAATGCTATAGTTCGTTGCTGCAATAGTTTTAGTTTTCTTGAGAAAAATACCATAACTAACTTTAGATTTTTTGAATTTAGAATAGTTGAGGTAGATTTGTAGGTGAATACTATTGGCATAATTAACTTTATTAAATAAAAAGTAATTTTGATAATACCTTACACAGAGCTTGTTTTATTCCATTTCAACATCTACGCACCCTTAATGAAAAACCCTATATCTACATATATATTTTTTAATTATTTTAGGGAAAACTACATACGCCATTCCCATTATGTCGTTAAATATTTTGATTAGCATTTATTTTCATTTTTATTCATATATACATAGATACATATATATCATATTTTAAATTATAGGTAACTATGATCATAAAACTATAACGCAAGCAAGACTATTTTATACAACTACTAAAACCATTTGTTATGATTAAAATAACCTAACAATTTGAACATTAACTTTTCCCCATGACTTGATTGTGTCTCTTGACACAATTATAAATCACAAAATATTACCTATTTAAGTAGTAGGTATAAAATGAGAATGAGACATAGGGTCGTATTTATGAAGCGATATCAAACTTGAGAGGAATACTAAGTATGGATTTGACAGGCCAATTTGTACTGAAATTACATTTCTGATACGAACTCAAACTCGCTGTCACTCATGACAGCTGATTACAAATACGGTCCTAATTATACTTAACTGCTTTCCAACGATGCATAAATTTCATTGATGTTAAACGTTTTCCATACGGAGTGAATGGGACAGCGTCCCGCAAACTGATAGGGGTTGTTCAGTCAACGAATAAAGAAAATTGACTTCCCTATACAAAATGACCACCACGATCAGAGAATTTGTATGGAAAAGCAAAAAAAAAACATTTCCTGAAAAAGAAAAGTAACGTTATGATAGTTGTTCAGTTTAGTTGACTGAGCAACCCCTATCAGTTTGCGGGACACTGTCCCTAACATCCAGAACATCAAACTGTTTTCAGTACTATACATTTCAGAAAGAGAAGTCTCAATTTTTCCGATCAATGTATTTTATAATCATCCAATCAAAACTTTGAGCGGGGAACCGAAACAATTTCCTCGATAGAAATAAAAACAAAACTGAAATAAAATAAAAGAATTGAGTTTTCTATCGTATCCGGAATAGTAAGAGGATCGCAGTCGCTCTGTTCGATTTGGTGAAGGCTTCTATTACGAACCACGATCTCGATTGGTTTCATGAAATCTGCAAAACTGAACATTCTATACATACATACATATAATCACGCCTTTATCCCTAATGGGGTAGGCAGAGCGTCAACGACCCAAACAAAGGTCATTGTGCCACGTCTGACAAGTACTGAGGGCCATTTCTGATAGATCTGTGTATTGCTGTAGTGACAGGTTGTCAGCCCATCGCCTAAATCACTATACACTAAAACCCTCGAATCCCTTAGCTGGTTTTACAGCATGCCCGGAAGGAGATGTAGCTGGCACATGCTATGTTTTTCTATCGCTCCCAGTCCAGCATGGAAGAACATTCGATAAATTATTATATATTGTGCCTGTATACTAATCGATTGAAATATAGTCTCTGAAATTAAAAATATAACGATTGTTCAATAACAACAGTAATATTGTTGATAATAGATTCAAAACTTTTCAGTGTCATATTTTTTTGTAAAAAAAAAACATTTCCACAAGATACTTTTTAATACATCGATGATACGACAGCTTGTTAAAAATAAATATATTATTATTATTGAGTGGGCCATTTTCTTCATACATACATATAATCACGCCTTTATCCCTAATGGGGTAGGCAGAGCGTAATCCACCTAAACAAAGGTCGTTCCGCCACGTCTGACAAAGTTTTGAGGGTTATTTAAGATTGATCTGCAGGTACATTGCTGTAGTGACAGGTTGTCAGCCCATCGCCTAAATTGCAACATACAGAAACCTTCGGGTCCCTTAGTTATTTTTACAGGATGCCCTGGAGGAAATGCAGCTGGCACATTCTAAGTTTTTCTCTCGCTCCCAGTCTAGCATGGAAGATTTCTATTTTCTTCACCTTATGATAAATTTAAATGAGGCAGCACAACGTTGTAGTAATTATCAAAATCAGTTGATCTGGCTATCAACTTTACACATTTTTTAAATTATACACACATATATATAATCACGCCATTATCCCTACTGGGGTAGGCAGAACGTAAGCGACCTCAACAAAGGTCTGACAAAGTTTTGAGTGTTATTTAAGACAGATTTGTAGGTATATTGCTGTAGTGACAGGTTGTCAGCCCATCGCCTAAATTGCAACATACTGAAACCGTCGGATCCCTTAGCTGGTTTTTACAGCATTCCCGGGAGGAAATGCAGCTGGCACATTTTATGTTTTTCTCTCGCTGCTCATGGTCATCAATTTTTAAATTATTTTATTTAATTTTGAGTATTTTGTGAAGATATTCGATATCAATAGACAATGGAGATCAGTTATTGCGTACACGTATTGCACACCAATGCAGGGAGGGAGCGTTAGACCATGAAATTGGCCCGGTCTATGTCGCCAGGACAACGCACCGTCGCTTAATAGTCGCCGGCAAACGAGATTTCAGCGATATTCGCAAATAAGCCGCCTCCATTACTGCTTCCCATACAGACGCAAATAAATACCCTCTAATTGGCAGTGTATGTATGTATTTGTATCTATTTTGTTTTGGCTATCGACTCGTATGAGCCTGAAGCACGACTATGTTATAGGAACTTAAAATAATATATCGAATTGAGATTTGAGGCATTGGCATTTGATTCTGCGATTTTATATATTTACCCATTGCCGCTCAACTAACAAGCTAAGCCAGATTTTTAAAAAAAATTACTGACGGATTGCAGCAAAAGATGTCGCCAGGACAACGCACCGTCGCTTAATAGTCGCCGGCAAACGAGATTTCAGCGATATTCGCAAATAAACCGGCTCCATTACTGCTTCCCATACAGACGCATATAAATACCCGCTAATTGGCAGTGTATGTATTTGTATCTATTTTGTTTTGGCTATCGACTCGTATGAGCCTGAAGCACGACTATGTTATAGGAACTTAAAATAATATATCGAATTGAGGTTCGAGGCATTGGCATTTGATTCTGCGATTTTTATATTTACCCATTGCCGCTCAACTAACAAACTAAGCCAGATTTTTTAAAAAATGTACTGACGGATTGCAGCAAAAGATGTCGTCATGACAACGCACCGTCGCTTAATCGCTTAATAGTCGCTGGCAAACGAGATTTCAGCGATATTCGCAAATAAGCCGGCTCCATTACTGCTTCCCATACAGACGCATATAAATACTCGCTAATTGGCAGTGTATGTATTTGCATCTATTTTGTTTTGTCAATCATATCGCGTGGTGTGGAGAGAATCCAATACTATTGTAGTGACTCTAAAGAGATAGTGTTGCATATGATTTAGATCCAGCAATTCTCTATTAAACCGTTGATGCTCTTCCAGCACCAATGGCTTAATGACCATTTTTATGAGGCGTTTAGGAAATGAATGTGTACTTAGGGGTCGTATTTATAAATCGATCTGAAGATTGAGAGCAATCTTAAGTATGGATTTGACAGATCGTTTTTAAAGTCATTTCTGATACGAACTCAAACTTGCTGTCAGTGTAAAAACTGATTATAAATACGGGCCTAGTATTTTTGTAGGTAAATATTAGGGTTTGGATGAGAGAGTGCGTCTGTGTTTGCGCGTACACTTGTGCACTGAAATATATCCTGCGCATCTGACTGCTTATATATATATATATATAGTCAAATATAGAATAGTTTTCGTTTAAATCTTAAAAGGAAACGCTTCTTACATAATACCTATCTGCAATCAAACAAAAAAAAAAGATACTTCCACTGCTAATCTATTTTGAATAGATGAACTTTCATTTTATGAAATACCTTTCCCCCATCAGATCAGAGCTACAAAAGTTCCCATAACAGTTAATCGAATAGCAACTGAATTTGTTTTGGTCGTAACGATCAACTTTAGCAACTTTTAATAGCCATTAGAATTTGCCATGATCGTTCCAAAGATAGCAGGCGCCATAAAGGTAATGTCAGAAGATAGGGGTACTCGAAAAAACTATCAACAAAAACTATAAGACGAAAGGTCGGGGTGAAAAAATTGGCCATCGATTTGAGTTCAGAATCGCTTGAATCGAAGAGAGCTTTCGCGTGCTTTTTGCAGGGAAGTCAGGGTGGATTGCTGAGCGATTTTGGATTTAGCGTGGAGCGAGTCCCACCTATTGTGAATTCTGTAGGTCTGAAATTTATTGGACAGCCCCAGTGTCTGTGGAGAATGGAAAATGTTGGTATGGCAGAATACATTACCTTATGGACATAATTCATGGTTTGTTTTAGGCGGGGACCCGACAAACGTTGCTATTGGTATTTAGGGACATTTTATCTATTAGTTTTTTTTTGTTTTTTTTTTTATTTATGACATATGAGACACTAAGTGGCATAAGAATAACTTGCCGACAGAGTGATCGTTAGTCTCGGTGGGAATTGATTGTGTTTAATAATATCGAAAATACTTCTACATAAGCTGGGCTTTTGAGAAGACAATTTTCACTTGTCATGCTCTGAAAGTGCTATATTGTGCAGCGTGTAGGCTGTAAGGGCAAAAACGTATCTACTCATAATTACATCTCTTGTAAGGCAAACAAAATGAGGTTATACAACCTAACACAATAAGAAGTTCATACATAGAACTTGTTATTTAAAAATATTTATTTCAAATTATTTTCCTTTTGTGTTTTATTATAACATAAAACGATATGAAATTTAAAATTGAAGTACGATATATTTTTTTATTTTATATTTAATTTATTATTATTACTAAGATAATTTAATACTAGGCTGCATAGGTCTCCACTCCAAACTTAATATTTCATGTCGAAAGATTTAAATAGTTAAATGGCGCATGGCGGTAATAAATTGTTTAGTTTACAATATTTTTGTGATATTTCACAATTTTTTATCGCAATCGAAGTGAAAAGCAGAAAGTTTATAAGTCGTGCACAAAACCATTATTTTGTGTACTAGCCGTAACATCTACTATTAGATATTATTTTGGACATATTTACCATGTAGTTCATATAGGTACATAATATTATACTTTACCTGCATAAGTACCTCTTTTGTTAAGGTGAAAATAAAATTTACTATATTATTAACTAACGACCCGCCCCGGCTTCGAAAGGAAATCATCAGTGTTTTTCTACTATATTATGCATGTATTATACATATAAACCATTCTCTTGAATCATTCTATCCATTAAAAGAAACCGCATCAAAATCCGTTGCGTAGTTTTAAAGATCTTAGCATACATAGGGATAAAGGGACAGAGAAAGCGACTTTGTTTTATACCATGTAGTGATATTGATTTGGGCTTATTTAGCATGTATTATAATATAAAGTTATTTATATTTTACAACACATTGAATTAATAGTAATTCTTCTTCTTCTTAGCGGGTGGTTTCTCCAGTCGAACGACTACTATTGAGCATGGCATATCAGGCTAAGCAGGCATAGCAGTCTAGGCTACTGAAACCCCACACAGGCCCTTGACGCTCCGTTAATCCAGAAGGAATACAGGCGTAAGATTCTAGTGCACATATAGTGTGAATTATATAGCTAGAGTATATGACCACAGTTTACATTATACGTAAACTGAATTGCAGTTGTTTTTCGTGAAAAGCAATAATGTACAGACTTCATTTTCGTATTTTTCAGTACTTTTGTAGTCACGTACTTACTTTTTGCCTATTATCGAGATATTTTGATGAAAATATATTCAATAAAATGATTTGTTGAATCTTCGGAAATGATAAAATATTATTTCAGAGGTGTTTTCAACAATCTTTGAATGAGAATTTTAAGTGATTGACATGAAACTCTAGCTTGCGGAGGTCAGATGGCAGTCGCTCTGTGTTAAAACCAGTGCCCGCGTTCAATCCTCTAGATTGGGTAGCAAGCCCGTTGAGATACGGGATAAGGCTAGGGAGATGATAAAGGAATAAATTTAATAGAAATCAAATAGCCATAGTTTTATTAACTCTTTATTCTCTTGAATTTTTGAAATTAATATTACAATATTGAATGCGGGCTTCATATACAATCACCCAACTATTTGCTTATATACCACGACACAGTCAAGTAAAATCGTATTTTCA
The DNA here is from genome assembly GCA_949820665.1 of Scrobipalpa costella. Lineage (NCBI taxonomy): Eukaryota > Metazoa > Arthropoda > Insecta > Lepidoptera > Gelechiidae > Scrobipalpa > Scrobipalpa costella. The sequence continues at coordinate 16,511,547 of OX463296.1, read as the reverse complement.
CATCTCGTTCGACCAATATACCATTAGACTTCATTATTAGTACCATAAAATTGACATATTCTTTTACTTTATAAAAATGGCCATTTCCATTTCTTTCGTTTGAAAATGTGACAAGTTCTCATATGATAAGAAGGTTCAAGTCCAATGTTATCTTGGCCTAACGCGACGAACACGATACATACCATCACATAAATACATAACATAAAACAAAAAATATAAACAAAAAATAATGCGCCACATAAAACTTTCACAACTATGTACAGTTACTTAACTATAAGATGATTTAATTACTATTTTCAAAAATATAGATATAGGTACATACATACATAGCTAGTAGCTACATTTTAAGACAAATAATGATCGAAATATTACCTTTCAACAAATAGAAAAAGAAAGTCTTGTTATTGATAAATTGTTAAACAACGATACCTAAAATGATCATAAATCAACTATGAATGATGCATTAAAAACTTAATATAAAATCTAATCCGTAGTAGAAAATCGAATGATAGATAGATTTGAAAAGGACGAATGAATAATTGAATAATGTCAATTAAAAAATAAATATTGAAGTCTATGTATTAGGTATGTAATACCTAGATTCTAAGAAACACTAGCAATATGGCAAGACAGCATTATGGATGGAGGACGTAGTAATCTATTTAGCAAATAGCTCATTGTGTCTAGTGAATTACAACTCTTTACGATGCAAAAACAATAGTACAACCTGACGTAAATCATTGGACGCACATATATCCACAAGTAACTTACAAAATGTGAAATCTATTGTTTTCAATAAAACTGAAAAAAATAACAATAGTAAAAAGTTTCAAGTACCTTCAAAGGGACATTTTGCACAGCCCTATGAAAACTTCATGAAACAACCAGCAAAAGCATTGAACAAAAAAACAATCAATAATAGAGTTCCAGCAGAAATAACAATTACAATCTCGTATACAAAAATTGTGTTTCAAGCTCAAACCATTTTCAATATGTACGTCCTATTATAACAAAGCAGTTAATTTCAAAACGTCCATTTCCTTTTCAGGGTTGACAGCGAATACGAACAAGTCTAGACAATTTTTAAGCGTTTTTAATGAAATACTAACCAGATTCAAGGTACGCTTATTTATATAACGTCTACGATATTATCAACTATGCATTATAATTTATAAAGCCTACTTAAACCGAAGTTACTTAAGTACATTTTGTTCGATTTTCATTCTCGATTTTATAGTTTTAAAATAAGATGGATTTTAATTCTATAACTAACGACAACCTTAATTTGTAGGATAGTTCCTACGTAGAGACTATCTTTAATGAAATTTGTTTATTTTTTTCATTATTATTGCACATACGAGGCGTACGCCATCAAATTTAATGCAATATAAAAAAATAAAAGAAGTGATTATATATCTGCTTGATGTAAGATTGAAAAAAGATTTAAAAAAGTAAACAATGGTACAACATTGAACATCAATGAGGGGATGAATGATGACCTTAAATCTATTTACGACTTAAAACTTCCAGCTAATGATATCACGACAATAATATTCCGTAACTCTCATACAGCTACAGATAGACATACATCTGAATAATACAGTGGACAAATATTGCAAGATGATTTATCAAAATTAAGCGAAGACTCCAATTCGATACAGATATCTATTTTATCCATTAATTTTTAAATCTACCCTGACATTAATTTACGTATAATGGTGACTATCAATGCTAATATTAAATTTTCTAAATTTTGTTCTGTATTTACGTATTCAGGAATATTTTTATTTGATCGCCTTTACTGCATAAGCGGTAAACTAAAACAATTAGAAATTGGTTAATGCTAAAATTATTTTGATAAGTTTTGGCACAATCAGTTTTAAAAGCAAAATTTGGTGTAGCTACTGAAATACGCCTAGAAAATGTACAGTGTGTGCTTGACGCAAAGTAAATGTGTGTATAAATTTGTTCAAAAGCTAAGGATTGCTATAAAATATGAAGAAAAAACTACGCGCGATCATAACACTTTACCCTTAGCAAAGACTTTTTTATACACAAAAACTCTTATTGCCTTAGGAATGTATTCTCGCTTCTGTGTAGGTATGTTAAACTTCTGATATAGATATAGGTGTATAAGGAATACGTGTGTAGAATATGAAGTCTTTAGATTACGTGTCTATGTTATATATTAGTACTATTGTGTTCTAATCCCGTATATGAAAGAGGAATACATTGGAACATTGTTCCTCAAGGATCTTCAGGAGAACACCTTTATCTTGTACTTGGATTACATGTAGAGGTTTGTTCGAGTGGAATAAATAGCGAGTTGCCACTGCCTATTCTACCATACACAATTTATGTACCTATACTTAGCAATACTTCATACAAAGTCGAACCTATATTATCTATGTATGATACACTTACACTACTCAACTTTATATTAAGTGTAAAATTTATATTTAGTCACATTATTGTAATTTTATTATATGTATCATCGTTACGTATATAATTTTGAACATCAGATGACTCGGGAGTTTCAATGGACGACGCGTATGCAATTCTTATCCATTTTGTTCATATCGATCGATGTCTATTTCCGAAATCTGGACATGGTATTTTTTACTAGAATTATCAAAAAATACCGCTTAATTTTAATATTAACTTTAAGTCCTGACGGAAAGTATAAATCAACATCCGCAATGACAAAGACCTATTTGAAATTGTACTTCCATACGTATTTTGTTATAAATATACATATAATCAGTAATATAGGTAATAATTATATTGGTAGAGAATAACACTATCCAAATTAAAGTTTCAAATCAAAACAACTATTTTGTGGACTTAACTACCAAACTGAATCACATACTGGTCAAATAAAAGCAACTCTTTTGAAACGAACTGATAGAACAACAAATTTTATAATCATAAAAAAATGTGACCATTATAACATAACCAGCCCGCTAAAAACGAACAAATAATAAAATATACATCAAAATGTACATAATATAATATCTATTAATAAAAAAATATAACATAATGGATTAGAGTAAGTGGTAGCAATAAATACTATGAGATTCACAGATTTTAAATCTTAACTAACAATACCGAAATTCACTCAGGTTTTAATGTAAAATCTTATAGCGAATCTACCGCTTTTGTAAATTTTAGTAAAATATTATTGCAATACATGGTGTGGTTATGGCAACAAAATAAATGCTTAAAGCACATCACCAGCTGTCCACGGAGCGAACGACACTAGGCAAGTCCTTCGCACTAAAGGAACATTGTTACAAAAAGTCACTGAACGCCTCCACAACAAGACGACGCAAACCAGCCGCAAAACATAAGAACTAGTGGATACGAAACGACTAACGCTGCCCGCAGGTCCTCATGGACGCAACACCATTCATGTATTCACACTATATGATACAGAATCAGTCAGGTTCTTCTACGGCCCGCGACGCTTACGTCGGGACCTTATTCACTTTAAGTAGGTCATTGGAGCCCTTGTCGATCGGCATCTTCATGGGATCGTGGTGGTGGGTCACGTGGTGGCCGTGGTGCTGGCTCTCTAACTTGGCCTGCTTCTCCTGCTGCTGCTGCTTCATTCTGTCTTGCTCTTCCCTCTCCCTGCGGGCCTGTTCGTTTATCTCTTTCACGGCGCGCAGTTCCTTCTTTAATTTCATGCGCCGGTTCTGGAACCAGATTTTGATCTGTCTCTCTGTGAGGCAGAGCGCGTGTGCGATCTCTATCCTGCGTCGGCGCGTCAGGTAGTGGTTGAAGTGGAATTCCTTCTCTAGCTCTAGTGTCTGGAACCTCGTGTAGGTCTGCCTGCCTCGCCGTCGTGGACATCCATTGGGCCCTGGAAAGAAAGAAAGTCAAGATCAAAACCAAATCTAAAATTCAAATTAGAAGGGACAAGTTCTGTCAGAAGTGTAAAACATGTATAAAATCAGAATGTTTTCCTATAAAACATTGATGTCAAAACACATAACTGTATTGTAACAATAATTGGGTATTAAAATCGATTTATTGCACCATAAATCACGAGCTTGCAACTCGCACTTTGGATTCGCAGCGAAAAGGCATCGAGAAGCGGCATTAAATTTCACTTTTATACCGTCTTAGATTTTAATGGCTCATTAATATTTTATTACAAACATAAAGTTAATTTTAGAGTCATCCGCTACTGAGACCAGCATCAATGCAGATTAATGGCGAGAAAAAGTGGATTCGGAATAAATTGAAGTCCGTATGTAGCCGAATGCCGACTGGGACCGGTCGATGCCATGGAACGGTGGAATTAAGTAAAAACAATCTCGCCGGCAAAAAGTAACGGAAAGGGTTGAAGGCAAACGGTCCGCGAACTAACAATAGTGCTTTTATTCTAAAAAGGAATCGCCACAAAAGCCGGGGATGCGTAAAGAAGGGTTGCGCAACTTTCTAATTCATTGAAAGGTGTATCCTACAGCCTTTCTTAGAATACGTGAAAGTTTCTATAAAAAGTATCCTGACTGTTCAAACATTTTGACGCTTTATTTAACTCTTATTAATATATTTCGATTCTCACGTATCCGATTTATAAAGCTGAGTGTACATGGTCAGGTATATATATGGTCACAAAGAGATCGGGTCTCGGAACGGGTTTCGGAGTCAGCCAATAAATAAGGCAAGATAAATGTGTTTCCCATCGCGTATAAAATTGATAGCAGACCAACGCCGCGGCGGAATGCCCGCTCGTGTAGGCAGGACTTAAGTTATACGAAAAAAAAACCAGATAAAGCTAATGGATTTTTTAAGCACTAAGATTATTGAGCGATTGAATTATTGGTTTATTTACACTTCTTTGAATAGCGGTAAATCGATTTATTCATAGGTACTGTTAGAGTTAAAAGTTACAAATTTTTAATAAAATATTTATTTTGTACATACATACATAAAATCACGCCTTTATTCCTTACGGGGTAGGCAGAGCGTTAAACGCCTCGTAAAAGGCGCTTTCGCCACGTCTGACAAAAATTGAGGGCAATTTTAGATTGTAACGTGTATTGCTATAGTGACAGGTTGTCGCCTTAATTACAATACACTGTAACCCTCGAGTCCCTTTTGCTGTCTTCTACAGCATGCCCGGGAGGAAAGGCAGCTGGAACATTCTATGTTTTTCTATCTCTCCCAATCCAGCATGGAAGTATTATTTTGTAAAGTATTTAGAAAAGTCTATACTTCATCTATCAAGCGGATAGATGAGTCGTCAAAGGACCCAAAAAATCTACTAATTTTAAACATCAGTAATAATTTACATTAATTTATGGGATTAAATTTTAATTTTAAACATGTGTGCCTTCATAATCATAACTTTTACGACAACGTAGCCCCATAGGTAACGCGCTTAGTTTAAATCAACTCAAATATTCGCTTTTCCCATAAAAAATGCAAGAGTGAATAAATCACTGACTCGCCCAAAAAGTCGGATACTACATTTTATATGAACAATAAATTACCGAAACTGCTTTTTTACTGCCGCAATAACATTTACGGCCCATGCTTATTTCAACAAAAACTTAAAAACTGTTTAAAATGTCATAAATAGACAATGGAATAATTATACAAGTGCGGTTAGAGCGGATCGCATGGATGAGCCCCTAAGTGCAAGAGAGATAGAGATACTAGGCTAATTTTAAAAAGCAAAGATGGAACCCAAAACACAATGCACGCATCCCGATAATGCCATTAAAAAAGAAAGGTCAGAAGTGGGATGCATTGATGCGTGAAAGAGATCCTTATGCTTTATGGGGTAGAGTCCAAACAAGTTTGTTACGACTAACTCGATGGGTCGTTTTCCGTTGGGGTCGGTGATATGTTAGCAAGGCAGGTTGGCCACCCTTCGTATGGTTACCATGACAACGGGCGTTAAGGCACCTCCCGTCAGCTGGCTTCCATTATTCTCCACAGCATTGTTGTCACGGGGAGGTTTGTCTGCCATCGCATTGTGTACCTGAGTTCCTCTTTTAATGGGAACGCCCGAGTATTTCCCATGGGCTGATAAAGATCAGATTGGATTCTACAGGATACAAAACATTAACGCCATTTGCATTGTTTTTCGACGATCTGATAACATTTTTTCGCGTGAATTATCGTTCAGTTCTTCTCAGCTAATTAAATAACCTGGTATGGCGGTAGAGCAGAGCAAAACGGTTCGGATCAAAACACCCAAAAAATAAAAGAGGAATGTAAACATATCTGGGAGAGATACGTTATTAATTAGACCCCTACATTGTGAACAGGGACAGGGGAGCCTATAAACATACGGCGACAAGACCTCGCTCTTACCGCCTCGCTTTTTCTCCGAAATAAATCTCACGGGCTTATTTATTATTTTATTTTAAGTTTGTATGCAGCCAACCCGCTTTTGTACAAACCTGTTCCACTGTGCGTTTGATTAATACTCGCTCGCCAGGATCGGGATAAAGGTCTGATTGTGAATTATATGATTTTTTTGTCCGGTAAGAAGGTTATTTATGCGACATGTAAGCTCACGGGTCAGTGGAGATTTGTGGTCAGCTGAGCTAGCTGGGAAAATATGTTGAGAAAAGTCGTCTTATTTTGTTACAAGTAGGCCGCCATGCTTGTTAGTCTCACGGTACGCAGGACGTAATTCAACTAAATTAAAGCGCTGATAGCACAGATAGATACACATACAACCATCAGGGCGATGCGTACACGACCAATTGTTCCAATCAACAGTGTGACATTGATTTAAGTTTATAATGGGACTGCGTAATAAAGTAATGAAACAGCCTATAAAAGAAATCGATTGTATTATCTATTAGGCTTATACCAATTAAATGGGCATTAAGGGTTTAAGGGCCGAATAAACGCTTGTCAGCGACACCACGCTTTATGGCGTCGTAACTCGCGAATCGTCGTAAATAGTCGGGTGCACTCGGGACGCCATCTTGGATAGTTCGAGTTCGAACTTCGAATACTTGTCAAAGGAGCTGTTGTTTTCGTGAACTGTTCGGTCAAAATGCTTTTCTTGCTACGGAATTTCTCAGATATACGGTGATAAGCGATTTATATTGGATGTGCAATTACGTACACGTAATGTATTTTTGCACACGCAAAACGACCATTATGTTACGCTTTGCACTACCTGAGCTTAACGACGTTAGATGAAGATATTATCAGAAAAAAAGCCTACACATTTTTTCTTGTTTCAAAAATCGAATACATTATAAAATATAGTCCAATCAAAGAAGTAGTATCCAATTTTTGGATGTCCATCAAAATTCCAATTAATTTGAAACGCGAACAGTGCGTGATATTATAAATTGTGGTAGAGCACGCACATTTTGATATAAAATTCCAATCTTTTTACGCATTGAAAAATGCTTTTATGTACCTACTTAATCGTAAAACAAGGTTATAATAATGGGCTACGGCTATTTACAAAGGTAGATATTAAAATAAAGGTATTTTCTTATGTAGCTGTAGCAAAAGCGTGGATGTCAATATCCGAAAATTTTGTTTTGTTCATTACTTTGACTGGCATTTTTGGTCTCTTTTGGTCACTTTGTGTTTTCGTCAGATGTTGACATCCACTCTTTTGCTTCTGGGCTGTAGGACAAGTAACTAGTATTTCTGTACAGTGTAGGAAGGGCCTATTTTCGTTCGTCGCCAATGAGAGTTATATCGTCTCATTTTGTACTCAGCACATGACTGGCTTGCGCGATAGGGCTGACGTTTTGAAAAATATATTGAGTTTTAATAAAACTCAAAGCAATACAACAAAAACTTCGAGTATTTATCCAATTTTTTTACTTTTTCATAATCTGACAAGATTTTACATAGTTTGTTTTGACGTACCTAAACTCTCTATAATTTATTTGGTGAAATTAGCTATGTTTCGGGATACATTAATGTACTACATACATGCAGAAAAGAATTAAGATGAATAAAACTACTCAGATGTTAGTAACTAGTTTTAATGTTCTTCACATTTACAGTCATAAACTGAAATTATGTAGCGTCCCTACTCGCACTGTTTAGCAAGCACAGAGCAGAATTGAGGCAACCATCTTTATTCCGCCATGAACGCCATGATGCATTTTCAAATTGTGACTTGTTTCGATGAGATACAAGTACATTTTTCTGGTAAAACATATCAAACTTTCATCTTAGGTGATGACGTATTTATTATTCGATACAATTTATTTCATAGCATATTATTTTAAACAGGCTCTATGAAGGTGATAATTCATGATTTAATTAATTATGTGCTTATTATTTTGGATATGTACCAAAAACTGCATTAACATCAAACCCTATCCAAGAAAGAACTCTTTCAATAGTCTTAAATCAAAGATATAACTCTTTCAATAGTCTTAAATCGATATAAATCCTTGCTTCAACGCATAAAGGCGCAGTCACACACACATCGACTGCAGCTGCGTTAGCGCACGCAGGCCGGACGCACGCGCAATAAGTGCCTAACAACCGCAGACAACCTGATTTAAAGCACTTAGGGTCAACGCCTTATTTGCTCACTGGACTTTCTCACTTGCTTAATCAATAAATAAACAGTGTCTTTTTACTTCCATGCTGGCCTGGGAGCGAGAGAAAAACATAGAATTTGCCAGCTGCTTTTCCTCTCAGGCATGCTGTAAAAACCAGCTAAGAGATCCGAGGGTTTCAGTATATTGTAATTTAGGCGATGGACTGACAACCTGTCACTACAGCAATGTACCTACAAGTTATCTTAAATAACCCTCAAAACTTTGTCAGACGTGGCGGAACGGCCTTTGTTTAGGTCGTTTACGCTCTGCCTACCCCATTAGGGATAAAGACGTGATTATATGTATGTATATATGTATATATGTCTTTTTCTTTTGTTATTTGTAGAGTCTAAGGATCACATGATTTTATTCTAAAGCAGGAGGAATAAGAAATAAAATATCCAGGATTTTAACCAACCTTCTTGGAATACTGACCCATTAGCTCAACTAATATACTAAACTACCGCAGTCCTAACCTCCTAATTCACCCGGTAAATTTTTTGATCTCTCATACATCTATTTAGAGAGGAAAGTCCGTGTTACGAAACTTTAATTCTTGAGTGAAAACTAAAATATTACGGAAAGTAATATTTCTAAATCCTGAACATAAATATCTTCTACACCGCGTATCCAATTTAGCTGTATCCATAGAATTTATTATAGCTTAATGAACATCTATATTGCACTCTCACTGATATAGGATCTTCCTAAATGAGCTTACATTGCGATCTACAACGAAATATTGCTTTAATTTTGCTCAGCTTTCCCGGATTTACTACTAATTTAGTATATATTTAGTAAAATAACGCAAATCCTAGTTCTGCAGCTAAACTTGTGAAACAAAATAATTTATCTCTGCAATTTGTTAAAAATATCTCATTTTTTGCAATTTTGTTCTTTAAAAAAATTCTAGTTTGACACTTTAATAATATCTAAGAGAAAAACATTAATCTAACAATTTTAATTTTGAAAAGATTTGGTAAGAATTTTAACAATAATAGAGTTTTAAAATAGATTTGAGTTCGCAACAAAATAACAAGCAAAGTCCATTTTAAATAATTTAAAACAAACTAATTAATGCATTGATAATTAAATTAAATTGCTAACATTAATCACACTGCGGGGGACTTTAGACTGGTCTATTGCAATGTTTACAGATTTATTCGATTACTATTTAAATTTATGAGATACAAATTCAACAGATATAAAAGCCAGTCAAATAGGTGTGTCAAAAAACTATTTAGTTACATATGTCACAAAAACGACCTCCAAGAATTCCTTGGGAGAGATTCGTATCTCATGGTTCAATCTTTCTATTCCCTCACTCATACACTTAATAACCGAAACAGCAATAGCGAATGCAGCAAGCTTTCTCGGGGCTGCATACTTGAACATGAGTAACTTCGGACGAAACTTTTAAGAGGATGTTACTCTTCGAAACATGTCTGTCTCGCGTCTGCCGTATCTCTGAAATGCGGAGTAGGTGTGAGAAAATGATACGTAAAGCTTTCGACACAAGGTATAATGACTCCATCAACCACGATTATCGAATGCCCCAAGAGAATTATAGATACGCCAACTGAATTATACACACGTAGGCAGGTTCAATGGGTTGAATAGGCTATATTGGCGATAATAGACGCAAACGAGCAGTTTTTTCATTAATAATGACATAATATTTGAATATTTAGTGCCATATGCGACTGTGTAGGTACTCGAAGCATATCTTAAGTGTAGGTAATAAAAAGACTTGTAACAAGACATGAACGGCATAATTATTGTGCATAATAATCAAGTATTTATCCCGGGAACAGAGGAGCTCAGAATTGCAGATCACTGCACGTATATGACGGTAATAAAACGCTATATGTTGATGATATTATACATATATTGTACACAGCAATACATTGTGCACATCACGACAACAATTATTGAAATTGATGGCTTTATTTCAGATAAATAGGTCAGGAGATATCGCGAATGACACATAATGATCGATTTAATTAGCCTGAATGTTTCCATTATCGTTTACGAATGTAAATATGTACGTGCGTAAGTAATGGGTGATGTATTTTTCATTATTTGTAGCTAAAGATCACAATACTTTATCCATTTCGATAGCCAAGTTTTATTCAGTCAAGGGTCTTGCCTAACCGCATGCAGTTCAAATACAAACATGAACGTACCCAAACTTAGACAACTAAACTTAATTCCATTCTTGGAGTCTATCCAAGCCAATGCACTAGCATAGAAATGACTGTTTATCAAAGATTTATTTCGAACTACCTAGCATTACCCACAATCACTAAATATAACAACTTTGTGCGCCAATTACTGTAAGTGCTTTTGATGCCATATTTTCTTAACAAAAAAGAAGGTTAAAAGAACCGGTTAGCGAAGGAAGCTGGTTAATGCTCAAGGCATTTTTTATCTGGTCATCGTAGATCATGCTGAACATTAAAGCGTTCTCGGTAGCCACGGACAAGCCATACTGGTTTGTATGCACATTATGCACCAGGTAGAATCGTATGCGGAATGGGCAACGAGAATGTAGATGCAAAGATATGTGGACGCATGAATTTCTTAGGAAGAGATTTGGCGAAGACTATATTTAAAGTTTCGAGAGCAAGCGTGCACTTCTTTCACTAAGGCTCGTATTTATGAAACGATTTCAAACGTGAGATCAATATTAAGTATGGATTTGACAAGCTAGTTTGTACTGAAATTACATTTCTGATACGAAGTCAGACTCGCTCTCACTCATGAAAGCTGATTATAAACACGGCCCTTAGGACCTAAACTACTTTTGGATCGGGTTTAGTAAATCATTGGATCTTGTTTAAAAGATAGCAAATACACTATTCTCAATCTTAATTTAAAAGTACAGTTTTAACGTTGGGTTGACTAGCAAACCATACTATAGCTACAATAATTAGTTTCCTCCAAATTGCACAGAAAGTAATTATACAAAGTCTGCCACTGGATGCACTAGCCTCACTGCGACTCAATTCCACAAGTTCAGGCAACAGTCAACTTTAACTGAACTACACGAAGGTGGTTTTTGGATTAGAGTGGGTTTTCAGCGTAGTGCTTCCTTTAGAGCTTACCCTGAAATATGTAAAGCGGCCCGAATAAAACAAGTGCATGCGGTCTGGTGGACTTTCAGGCTTAATTCGCTATGCATCTTTGATGTTTAACTGCCTCCGCGGTCTAATAGTCAGAGCCATGGGCTTACGATCCGGAGGTCCTGGGTTCGATTCCCAGGGGGGAAGTTGATATTTGTCAATTGATCACTTTATGACGTTTTCCCTAGTTTGGTTAGGACATTACAGGTAGAATCACCTGATTGTCTAAAAAGAAAAAAAAAGAAAAAAAACAGTTGTGACTAGACTTCGGCATAAATGGTAATCGATTTTCTTTCACGCTGGCCTGGGAGAGAAAGGAAAACATAGAATATGCCAGCTGCATTTCCTCTCGGACATTCTGTAAAACCAGCTAACGGATCTGAGGGTTTCAGTATGTTGTAATTTAGGCGATGGGCGGACAACCTGTCACTACAGCAATATACCTACAAATCTATCTTAAATAAAACTCAAAAGTTTTTCATACGTGACGGAACAACCTTTGTTTAGTTCGTTTACGCTCTGCCTACTCCATTAGGTATATGTATGTATGTATATATATTACAAGTATGTATGTATGTTTTAATGTAATTAACTTCATATTTATTACAAGTAAATAAAGAAACCAAAAATTTAGCATAAGAGGAATTTCGGTAAAGTGAATCGTGCCATTGCCGTAACCAACATAGCTACCGTGCCTTCAAATACTTCAGAAAAAAGATACATTTCTTTGACATAAATAAATCCTGTACCTAGGTAGACATAGAGGTTCTTTTGTTTACTAAGTAGATATTTACATGATCATATTCACGATGTTGTTTAACATTCCTATGATAGAGCCCGAACTTTTTTCTAAGAAGCCAACATCAAAGGGATATTATCAGCCGAGTACAAACAGGAAACAATCAACTAGCTTGCTTTTTTCAATAACAGTTATTATAACGTTTACATTCGTATGCCACGTGTTTAGTGCTACAGGATGTTTGGAATCTCCCAATTGCTTGCTAAGTACGTACTTCATTCCCTATTATGTATTATTTGAGAGCGTTCCTTTTCGAGATAAGCTCGGGCGGGGCGGCGATCTAAAGAAAGCGTTATTTTGATAGTATATTAATGTGAAGTGCTCGTATATTTCTATGGCGAGAGGAGAGGGCCGTTTTATTTTTGAAAATGACTCCATCAGTCACAGATAACGTTCTTCGAGTGTAAGAAAAAAAATGTTATGGACGGTGTTATGTGTCACGTTACGTGCGCCAGTAACTAAATATTGTTCAGCTGACTTTGTGGGATATTTCATTGACGTTATTGCCTGTTAGCTGCGCCAGAGTAGGGGATTAGTTTATTTATTAGACTTTAGGAAATCTTCTTAAAGCTTTGATAATATACGCTTTTTAATTCAGGTAGACGATCCCAATTTTACTTAGTTTAGTAGCCAAATAAACAACGGTTTTAGTCGCATTCAGTTAATTCAAAGCTAGATAGAGTTCGTTCAACCGTTTCACTCAAATTAAAAAGAAAATGAAAAATAACGGAAGGCAATGCAATAAATAGCAAACAGTTCGTTATGATATAAAAATAAAATAGTAAAACAATAATCCGTGTCACGATAAACTTGAGAAGTCAGCAGCTGTTCTCTTTAATTATCTCTAAAATATTGTTATTGCAAAATTAAAAATATTGGCCGTTGCAGAGATATGTAAGAAATCGTGAATCACGTTCACTAGCCGAGGCGGTTGATGAAAAATAAGTTCATAAACATAGGCAGTAAAGTTGAGAATACAATAGACAGTCATTCTTCGCGTGCCAGTATATCGGTCACACAATAAAAGAGCTTTTAAAAACATGGCGGTATCTTAGCGCGCATTCAGCCGCTCAGACGGTCGTATGACGGCTTGTTTTGAAAGCACATAGACTGATCACGGTTACGTTTTCCAACGAAGTGTCGACTTCGTATTACGTTTTATACCGTCATTCGAATCTTGACTCGGATGTTTGGTCCGCAACGGTCGTTCATTAGCATTTTATGACTGATACGACCGATAAAAGTGTAATAAGACGCATTCAGCGGGTCATATGGTGTGATAGACGCGAGGCCTGCTGGCACACACTAGAGGAAGTTGGCACTCAGTTATTGGGCTATGTACTCACTATAGAGGCTATATTCATTCACTTCAACGTTCTGATTCGGTGAATGGGTATTATTGTATGTTTAAGATGGTGCGATATCGGTTTTGTTTGTTTTGTGCGTCCGAAGAGCAATATTTGAGTCCAGAATCGAATGTAATTCAGGCGTTATGAGTCATAACTTGCTCGGAGATTTGCGGTTCACTTTGTGTGAGTGTCTGTCTGGGTTAAAGCGTTGAGTTTGATAAGGGTCACTTTAAGTCTCTGGAAGGAGCAAACTGAAATTCACATTTCAAAGAGCTTTTTTCTTTCTGAGTTTAGACCGTAAAGCATCTAAACTCTCACTATGGTATCATGATTCGGTCATGATGTCCACTGATTCTTCTATTAACAATACACGTGTATTCCTTGTCTTAAATAAAATTGCCAACATCAAATCTATCTTTAGTTCGTTTTGTACGCTCTATCGATTTAGCTCTACCTTTAGCTATTGTATTGTCCTAGACTATACCGACTCTGTGAAATCCTCCATGATTCGGATTATCAGTATAATCCTGCCAGGTGATCGACTGATTGAAGCAACATCTGTCATCTACGCTTCATTCTCTACTAAAAGGCCGGAGCCAAACCCTCAGCAAACAGGCGAGTCAGGGGCTTGAGCCATAAAAGTTTTTTAGCTGGCCTGCCAACAAAACGCGAATCATAAAAATAATTGGAACCCATTCATATTAATAGACATTTACGAGTGCTCGATCATAAAACAGAGATTGTCACCGCCTTACGTAATACTAGATACTATAGATCGGATACTGTTAATTCGTTTTGTGTATCTTGAATAGTTTTTATTGGTAGTAAAATCCTTGTTACCGGATGTGTATCGATGGATGTTCATGGAGCATCTCTTTGAAGTTGGCACGCTTCCTCTCTACTATGCGGGATCATCTGGTCTCAGTAACGTGCGAATTCTGATGTTTTTAAACGGTTACGCTTGTGAAACTTTCTTGCATAGATACAATCTTGAAGTCACTAATAATAATCACCATTTCTACCAACTTTGAAACGTTACAAAATATAAAAGAAGCAATCAAAATATGAAAACTATAAAAGCAAAATTTTCCTGCAAGACTGGCCATTAATAATCCATTTGTCCAATGGCGCATCTGCCAACGCTTCAGCTTATTGGATATGTGATTATGACACACGGCTTCTATCTCCGTTTTCCCGATCGCAGATAAATAGGAAGGGTCTTAGGAGCCCAGCTGTCGCAGCCCACGGGAGCTCCTCGGGGACTCCTGCAATTTTCCTACCCTCACTTTAATTCAGAAAGGTTCCTATATTTATTACTATATCTTTATTAACGTTCTTCGTTTCGGCTCGTTTATTGCGAACAAGATTTGTGTTTCGAATCTTACTGAGTGATAGTTTTTATCGATTTTATTTGTTGTTTTATGTTAAGCTAATAAAATATGCACCTGACTTATAAAATATCAGCGCGAACATGTCGCGATAACAGGGTCTTTCTCGCAGTTGTAAATTAACCTCGTGGGTGTAAAAAGATTTTTAAGTCTATAATTCTAACAATATTCGGATTTAACAAATTTTATGACTAATAAACGCTGTTGGATGCGAGGAATTGGCTTTAGTAATGAAATATCAGATCAAATAGATAAACTAAATAAGAAAGCAATACTAAAAGTTGTTACTCAAGGGTAATCTCGTGAGAATTCAATCTGGTTTAGAATTTATCTTTTTTATTAACTCGCATGACGTTTACATGCATTTTCACTCAATAAGTTTGACGTAGTAGTATAGCTTTTACACTGTAGATTAGATCATACATCTGGCACGGTATATTCAATATCATAACTCGTTGCGAATAGAGAAACACTGGCGCATATCAAATAGATACTCGTAATCCAATTACTGAAGCTCCTAATATATTACGCCAACCCTCTCCTGTTTATATCAGCAATATTTTAACGAAGGCAATATCCAAAACGTAATTTAAAACGAATTAGTTCCCCAGCGAGTTCAAAGCCCAATTTGAATACCGTATAGGATGCTCGCGCCCTAAGGTAAGCAGTACCTTTTTAAAAAACAAAGGGAGGAACGAACCGTTATATTTTATAATTTCACCCCGCCCCTTCCACTAAGGCGATGTTTCTCTCGAAAATGTTTTCAAGAATAGACCCCCTAATGTACGAAAATGTCTAGGTAGAGAGCTTTCGCACCAAAATGGCTGCTCTTAACTCGAGAGGTTTTTTCATCTGATAGTGTTATTATGAAATGGGAGAACTTGTTTTTAGTTAATAACTCTTTTTTTCCTGAGTTTTTATATCTTTCTGGTGTAGCTCTCTAGTTACTTTATCATAAATCTTTTACACTCCACTTTTTCAAATATTAAAAAAAAAATTTTTTTTGCTACGCCGTAGCAGCATCGTAGCAAACGAATATTTGAGCTTAACTTAATATGAACCGGAATAGAAAACGTAGTAGAAAATGTATTTGCTTAATTCCGTGAAAATATTATGTCCCCTAGATAAACCTACCTTCTATAAAATTATAACAATATCCTCATAATTAAACTATGCAAGTTAAAATTTTGCACATCACACTCCGGTACAATACAATTTTAATCCGTCATATGCATAAAACTTCATGAAGTTGAACGAGAGACTAATTGCATAGAAACCACAGCCCCCCACGGTGCACCCCAACGGTCAAGTGGACGAAAATGGCCGCTGCAACATGGCTGCAAGTAATTACCCCAGTGTTGCCAGAGGGAGGGTCAAAGGGGTGCCATGGGGTTGCCAACATGCAAATTTAATTTGCTCTCCATCCAGCCAGCCAGCGTCCATTGTAAACTTATTAATTCAACTATGTAATTTATGGGCAACGATCGGACCACTACGGCGGACGCATAAATTGTATTAATTGAAAGTTAATGCGGGCTGAATATGGATGGAGGTCCGGAATTTGGGGGCTGATAAAAGATGATCAGTACGAGATTTGAAATTAAGGTTAAATAACGGGTTCAGTCAAATAAAGGTATACATGAAATATACAAATGCTCTTATATAATTCAATGTTTTGACTGTTTTGTATTAGATAACACTCAAAAAAATAAAGCAACGAAATGTTTTTAGTTTTCTGGCTAGGTACAGTCGAATTTCCCATGGAAATAAGTCCTTTCTGTGAGTCAGATCTTTATAGTAATAATAAAGTAAATTATAAACTTAAAACTACACTAAATTATTAATTCCACTAAACTCTACAATATTTAATGAACCTAAATTATTTAACTACTTCGGCACTATTAATACATACAAACATAAAATCACGCCTTTATCCCTAATGGGGTAGGCAGAGCAAAAACGAAGGTCGTTCCGCCAAGTCTGACAAGTTTTGAGGCTATTATTGTATATATTGCTATAGTGACGGGTTTTCAGCCCAAATCCTAAATCGCAATACACTCCCTCGAATCCCTTAGCTGGTTTTTACAGCATGAACGGGAGGAGATGCAGCTGGCACATTCTATGTTTTTCTATAACTCCCAGTCCAGCAAGGGATTAATTACTATTAATCCAGTGCATTAATGTATACCTACCATACCTGACGCTATCAAGGGTTCCTTTAGAGCCCTAGCGCGGTGTCAGACATCATAACTGTCAGTTTAGAGTGTTTTAATTACGAAAACCCTATTTAGAGGGTGTAATACGCCCTTAAGTGACGAAGGCCTAAGGGCCAATGGGCTCATACTGGCTCATACAATGTGAATATGAAACGGCGACTGGCTTTAAAGTTCATTGCTGTTTTGCTACTAAGCCCGCAGTAATGTTCTCATAAACAGGCGGCAATGTAAAACATTTGTGGTGAATTGGGCAGTTGTATCGTGTGTTTAAAACGTCGTAAGGCTGCCCTTACGTTCCGTTTGACGCGTGTACGTTTTATTTTAAAGAGCAGTATAACATTCCACTGTTAACGGACAGTTACTTTATTATAACAGCCCTTATACCTGTTTTGTTAATTGGTGGTAAGATTAGGATAAACTATTTGGTTTTCGGTGAAGTAAGCTACTTAGAAGTAATGTATGGCAGTTTTTATTTTCAGTTCAGAAAGAGAATTGAAATAAAAATCTAGTATTCTCATCACGTTTATCTCAATAGCGGAGCTTCATACGAATTGTGATTAAATAAAGCAGAAAATATCTAGGAGCAATTAAGGATCTTATAACTGAAGAATGCGTTTAATATTCCCTGGCCTCCCCTCGTTATAAGTCTTGTGATTAAATCGACACGCTTGTACAGTCATTTTCATTCTGACGCGTACTTTTGACTCTTGTTTCTATAGCGATAAAGCTCTATTTTCCTTTTGAAATTATCATTTTGAAGGGTGACAGACTGTACCATTGTACATTCTGTACGCTTCCAAGCTCGCTATTCGCTGGAACAATTATAATTAAAAATTAATCCAGCCCAAAGAAAGTTTTATTACAATGGCTCGTGGTTAATTCTGAATACTAAATCACTGAGTTATATTATGAATGGGTTTTGAAAAGATGAGTTCACTACGATGTTAAAATTTTGCCCAAATATCATTTCAGTACGGAAAGTATTTTTGTAGGGGAGAATGTTATTTAGAGAGTAGGTAGGTATCGATCCCCTAAAAAATAAATTATCAATTTGTACATGCTTCTGGCTTTTGGGGTGCGAGTTACCCCACCTGTATTCATAAAGCTTCACGTAGATTACCCAACATACAGTTATGTTAATGTCGAACCTCCCTCACCAGGCAAAAAGATAGGATTGCAAATTTGCGGCCAAAAATTTATGATGGCCATAGCCATGTAGATCCCTATTGGCGTGGGGAATGGCCCATCGGTGTTTGCGAGAGCTAGCCACGCTCGTTGTCGGCCAGAATGACCCTAAACATTTTATTTGGTAGCACCGCTACGTCGAATTGCGTCGACTAATCTTGAGCTACCATTTTTGGGGTGTTTTCGCGCCTCTTTCGTATAAATATAGGAGATTACACGTTTGCATGGGGTTGGGACTTGGCCATTTAACAAGGGCGTAAGGCGTTACGTAAGTCCCTTCCCTAAGCCCTATGTTTGAGGTGTAGGGTGCATTGTATTATGCAGTATTTTGCAATTTGGCGGAATCCGAATTTATCGTCGATCGATTAGCACCCGTACCGGTCTGTTTAATTGGAGTGGTTCTGTAATTGGATTAGCCCGTATTAACTGGAATGTTGGACCTTTACGGATGTAGCCGTCCGTGAAAGTTTCACTTAATCAAATAAGGTGAGAGTAGAGAAGTTTACCGAGACTATAGTACCAATAATGCTAAGGACTGAGTGTGCTTACGTTTGATAGAATTTTCGTGTGTTTTCGCCGCCTAGATATTGGCGTTTCAGAATATCAAATTAAGCGCTGCTAAGAAAAGATAAGCTCAGAGTCAAAACAAATAGAAAAGAAACATATTGTACCTAAATGGTCACTAAAACAGCGTTATCTGGATTCCCACGTAGATACGTCCCCGAATGTAAATATGACACCCCATAAACTGAATGTTTTATCGGCTGCCAGTCTCATTCCAATTTATTCTGGTCATTTTTGTCTACTTCGTTCGAGGGTGTCCAATTTTTAGGGAGAAAATTTATCGCTTTAACTATAACTTATTTGGTGATTTTCGGTGCGTTATCTTTGAACTAGAAATTGTTGGTTGGCTTGTCAAATATTTTCATTTCTATACTAAATGTCAAGTATTGAATTTTAATATCGTGTACATTTACTGCGTGTAGACAACAAAGATAATTTTAATTGCAGATTCCAGTGTAAAGTTGCGGACATGTAAAATAATGCTTCCTTAACGCATGTTTCCTCTAGATAACAATCGGTTGTAGACGCACTAGCCCTTTACTTAGTTAACGTGTGTACTAACACGGAGTTAATTAACTGTCGCACACGAAAACGCCATAAATTCCTGTCGAGTTTACAATATATCAAGAACGTGGTATAGAAGACGTTGTGCGCATTGTAATCCGTTGTTTAGGATCGCTGAACAAAATATTCCGATCTCGTACGGAGGGACTCCCTACCAACCTTACTACCCCTATTTATGCCTCCCTTATTGGCACTTCTTCAATGTCAGACGCACCCTGTGTTATCCCTCCACCTCACCCTCAAACATTACAACACACCGCGCATGCTAAGGGCCAGAATGGCTATATAAAATTATATCAATTGCATGGCTTTTATTGTAGAATTACAATTTCAGATTTGGCACCTCCTTTGTTATCTGTTTGATGCAGAAGGGTTACTGCACTTCCCGTCAGAGACAGAAACATGCACTTAAATTTTAAAAAAACGTAAGGGAGAATTTCCTGTTACACTGGGACAGATTTTAGTTACATAAGTATTTTTGTCTATGTGTTTTTGATTAGACGACAAGATTCCTAAGTCAGAAAATGTATTTTACCAATGTATGCAATTAAATTTGGTTTTGTAGAGTTTGATGACTAATATGACTCATAGTTCATATATAAAGATGGCTTATAGATAACTCCACCGTTGCATAAAATAATAAAGCTTCTATACGACAGTATCTTAAAGCGTCATCGCAGAAATGTCATGCCAATACATCTGTCCCTTTAAGCACTTAATGATACCTGTAAAGCTGTCCGCAAAGCCCTTCTAACAATTCTGTTAACGGTCTGAATTTCTCCCGATGACATAGCAGCGGAATTATTTATGTTAATATGTCCCTATCCGGTTATTTGTAGTAAGAAACCAAGGATCAGTTACACCGGAAAGCGACGCGACATGGCGTGATATATAACACGATGTAGCTTCAAGTAGCTGAAGCTACATCGTGTTATATACTAACAAGTAAGAGGGTGCAACGCGCGGCGGCGTAGCGCGACCCAGCGATATTTTTGCATAGTAAATAAAGTTCTATATAATTTGTATCGCGCTTATGAAAAGTGCGCGCCGCATCGCATCTCGTCGCTTCTCGGTGTAAATTGACCCTAAGAAATATGCAAATGTATTATTAAAGTAGTTGGCTAGTCTGTGGTTTTAATTGCAGAAACCCTTGTCGGTGAACTGAAAGCGTAGGCAGAGCCTATTGATGTGTTAAAACGTTTATTTTATCGTATATCGCGATATTTACAAATAAGGCTAAGTATCTCAATCCGCGACGATAAACAAAGATTTCTTGAATGGAGTCGTATTTTCCATATTTGAATTCCAAAAGACGCACCTTCCTATGATGCGGTTCAAAATTGTCTTGAAAACAAAGAGCTTATGGTCGCTCAGGTCGAAATAAACTATACTAAGGTGCTACGCTGTTCGCTCGATCAACTTTAGGTGCTTCTCAAAGAGGTCTTAAAAATAAATACCCGAACTAATTAACAAAATTATAATGACTTATTCACACTGTTTAATAGCGCTCAAAAACGCTCGTTATATAGCAGAACGATGGCATAATCGCATTTTCGTGTGACTCAAGTATTTACGCACACCAGCGTACAAGTGATTTAAACGTACATTAAAAAAGAAAACGCCTTTTATTTTGCCCCCGCGTTTTAAAAAGAAAAAGTTCGCCTCGTCCAATTAAGGCGACGTTCAGGCAATTTCATTACCACTAATAAGAAATTAAATCTTGATTTTATTGTAGATAAAGTTAATTGTTGCGATCCGAGAATTTTTGACGCGTTTACCTTTGAGATCGGCCGACTGGATCACGCCACAGCCTAAGGACATTCAACTCGAATTTATTTGCCACTGTTCCAATAATTAAGACAATTTAATGACTTTATCTACTCTGTGGTTTTTCTCTATGCGTTGATATTCCTGCAGCCCATAGTTGTATGATTTAGCCGAACACTGCGCTCATATCGCTTATGTTTTATGGAAATGAATAGAGGGAAATGGAATTTAATTTGAATTCCAAAGAGCGAGGATTGTTAATTACTCAGGCTTATACCACCCACGAAGCATGTACATATGTAGAATGCAATGTAACTGGCGGAATCATAATTTTGCTTGCCTTTTTGCATCGTGTGCCCACTTTGAAATGGGTTAATTTGAATATATTTTAGCAACCTCATTGTTTTATTTTTGATGCAAATGAAGTGCTGCAAGTTAAATGAAATATTGTACAAATATTCCATTTGCAATGGGCACATTACTTTTGGCCTTAACACATATTAAGACTTTAATAATAGCTCTATTCACCTAATGATCTTAAAACTCAACAAAAAAATACCACCTAATCATCTATGTACAAAACAATAAACATTAATCACAAAGACAAACTAAACTTATACTATCATTACAATCTCCAAGACATAAAGGTCTCGCCCCACCATAGCGGCAGACGTCGCGACAAAACGCAACGACAACGCGAAGGTGAAAATGTCGCATGTCCCCAGTCGTATGTCAAGATACGTATCTGATTTAAACCGCTCCTACCTGAGATCGTATCTCTCAGATTAATGCGCCAGTTGTACACGGATGACGAAATAAAAAAATGGTAGATACTTGGGTACATAATTTATGTAAGACCTTAAATTGCTGTCTGGGTGAAAAGTCAAGTGTGATTACCAGAGGTCGGAAATTCGGGTGCAAAAAAAATAAAAACCCACTGTTGGAGCTACTAAGAGTTGCTACAACCACCTTTTTCAAGATTTTTAGGGCCCCAGTTTATTTTTCTTTATTAAATTGTTTTAGTAATGCCAATGTGTTCTTTGCGTCAATATAAGTCGAAACTGTTTGCATTTTTTTTAAATATTTGTTTTAATTTGAAAGATAAAAGTAGAAATGAGCTTTCAATGTACTGAAAAATATTAAAAATATAAAAATATCGTTTGATTGTTTGATATTTTTATTGAATACCGTTTATAAATGATTTCTACAATGCTTTTATTATTATTACACAAAAATTTCAATGTTGCCCTCGGGGGCCCAAAAGCGTTTTATTTCTTTAAAAAAAAATTGCGGAGAAAATTAAAATTAAAATTCGTATTTGGCAAGGTTAAGACAAGATAAACGCTTTTTACTCTTGTAATTTTTTCTATACGGTTGATAGTTTCAGGATAAATTGATGTTGAAGTTAGCAGGACACAATCGTTCCAAACTAACCAAAGTAGTGGTTTTTATGGTGAAATCGTCTAGGTATAGGCAAGGCACTTCTCTTTCTTGTTATTTTTTCTCTACGGTTGACAGTTTCACAGTGAATTGATGTTAAAGTTGTTAGGACAATTTTTGGGCCTGGGGGCCCAAATTATTTTACTTCTTAAACAAAGAAATTACGGAAAAAAATAAAATAAAAATTCTTATTTGGCTAGGTTAGGACAAGATAAACGTTTTTGCTCCTGTATTTTTTTCTCTACGGTTGATAGTTTCAAATTAACAATTAAATGCTTGTTACTAAGTTACATGAAATACTTTTGGCTTTCTTTATAAAATTTGACCATAATATTGTGTACTTTCAACATTTCACAAATTGAAACAGATGCAGCTCTATACGCTGACCTTGTCGCATATACTGAGACAGAGAGAGTATATTGGACCAGCATGTATGTGTCTTTCAAATAAATATTTCTAGGAAATTTATCACTTCGACTGTTTATCCCAGTATGTGCAAAAGACTACTCAACCATAGTGGAAGAGGCAGGCGGCACCTGCAGCTATACCAAAAAATACTTAAAAGTAACTTTGGATTCAAATTGAGTCAATATTGTCAATACAGGTGTTTGAATGCTATTTTTGTTGAATGAATCGATGTCCAGAATACAAAAGCCGAGGTCAAAAAATATGAATAGATCTGTCTTTCACAATCAACAATCACTCCCGAACACCAACCAACTCAAGCGCACTCTTCGAGCCGAAGCAAGAAAGTGGTGAAATTATTATTTTGAACGTTTTGCGTGTGACAAAAAACTACCTGTTAAAAAAGGTTGGAGCTATCAACTTCCTAGAAATATGCATTTTAAGGACCAAATGGCCAAATATCCCTGTCTCTCTCTATCCTTGTCCCTGTCTATCTCTCTATTTGAGTATGTGCGACAAGGTCAGCATATTGACTGTATCTGTCTAAGTGCGTTTAGGATGTATTGTCTTAATTTTTGGTTTGTAAAATATGGCAAGTACACAAAATCAAAAGTGTATTACATGTAACCTAGTATCAAGTATTTTCTCTGATATACTTATTGGAAACCAGCTAACCCAGGGAGGGTTTCAGTATTGTATTTTAAACGATGGGCTGACAACCTGTTACTATAGCAATATACAGATCCACCTGGAATGACCCTCAAAATTTGTCGGACGTGGCGGAACGACCTTTGTTTAGGTCGTTTACGCTCTGCCTACCCCATTAGAGATAAAGGCGTGATTATATGTATGTATGTACTTATTTGTAAAATATAAAATAAAGACGAATCCGGTAAAACTCTTTATATATATATATATATGCGAGTGCTTGACTGGTCTTATTTTAAGGATTTAGATGCTTACAATGAACCTTAATAGTTTCACAACGAAAGAAAAAAGTATAGTAATGTTTAAGCAGTAAAACGCTTTGGGGTCTCCAGGCCCAAAAATTGTGTCCAGGGAATTTTAACATCAATTCACTGTGAAACTGTCAACCGTAGAGAAAAAAATCTTTCTTGAAAGAGAAGTGCCTATCTCTTCTTGACCTAGCTGATTTCACCATAAAAACAACTACTTGGCTTGGTCTTGAACAATTGTGTCCTACTAACTTCAAAATCAATTTACCCTGAAACTATCAATCGTAGAGAAAAAATGACAAGAGTAAAAAGCGTTTATCTTGTCTTAACCTTGCCAATTATGAATTTTAATTTTAATTTACTCCGCAATTTTTTTTAAAGAAATAAAACGCTTTTGGGCCCCCGAGGGCCCCATTCAAATTTTTGTGTAAAAATAATAAAAGCATCGTAGAAATCATTTCTAAATGGTATTCAATAAAAATATCAAACAATCAAATGATATTTTTATATTTTTAATATTTTTCAGTACATTGAAAACACATTTCTACTTATATCTTTCAAATTAAAACAAATATAAAAAAAAATTGCAAACACTTTCGACTTATATTGACGCAAAGAACACATTGGCATTACTAAAACAATTTAATAAAGAAAAATAAACTGGGGCCCTAAACATCTTGAAAAAGGTGGTTGTAGCAACTCTCAGTAGCTCCAACAGTGGGTTTTTACTTTTTTTGCACCCGAATTTCCGACCTCTGGTGATTACAGAAAAAAGTATTTTTCCTTAAAACATAGTACATATATAAAACTACGCCTTTATCCCTAATTGTGTAAGCCGAACAAAAACGAGCTAAGCAAAGGTCGTTCCGCCACGTCTGACACGTTTTAAGGGTTAGTACAGATGATATAAGTATTGCTATAGTGGCGGGTTGTCAGCCCATCGCCTAAATTGCAATACTCTGAAACCCTCGAACCCTTAGCTGGTTTTTACAGCATGCCTGGGAGGATATGCTTCTGGCATATACTATGTTTTTCTATCACACCCAGTCCAGCATGGTAGTGTTCCTTTAAAAAAATCCTTAAAACATAACTTTAATTTTTTGGAAAAATTTACATTATAATGATTCTGTATCGAATAGGAATTATAAGGACCTTGAATACAGTAGTTGTCCCCTATTGTAACACGATACCATCACAGAAGCTATTTATTTTCCATAGATTTATTAGACAATCCTACATATTTACGACATGACATGCTTTTAATTTATGGTTAGTCAACGGAACGGTTTTACAATCATTCAATTATTGTGTCAGTCATTAAAATAGTTAACTGACTTGGGATTGAGATCGATAGAACAAATATACCGGGTGTAAGTGACAGTGTACCAGGAACTGATATTGCGAACGAACCTCACCAAGAAATTCTAACACGAAATGAAAAAGAAATACATACATACATATAATCACGCCTGTATCCCTAATGGGGTAGGAAGAGCGTAAACGACCTAAACAAAGGTCGTTACGCCACGTCTGACAAAGTTTTGAGGGTTATTTACCATAGATTTCTAGGTATATTGTTGTAGTGACAGGTTGTCAGCCCATCGCCTAAATTGCAATATACAGAAACCGTCGGATCCCTTAGCTGGGTTTACAGCATGCCCGGGAGGAAATGCTGTAAATGTAATGGCACATTCTATGTTTTTCTCTCACTCCTAGTCTAGCATTGAAGAAAAATAATAATATTGACCTTTCTATACAAAATGACCAGTTCGATCAGAATATATGGGAATTATTTTTGGGAAAGCAAAAATATGTTTTATTTCCTGAAAGAATTTTCTTGTGAAAGTCGTTCAGTTCTGAACCACGTCTATCAGTTTCTGGTACATTGTCCCTTACAACCTGTATTTCTATAGATGATTGTTTGAATGTTCTAACTAAGTTGAACAATATTGTACGCGCGAAATATGAGTAAATCACCTCAGGGCATGTCGCCTGTTTCCTCGTACGTGTGTAATGGCGACTCTGGTCAGCGAGCCAATTTGTTTTTATTGAGACTACCCTCGAGTTATGCAAACCTGCAGGAAAGCGCTGAGACCGCTGTAAACAAACTTAAAACTCCACCAGTGTAAAAAGACCTCCTAAAATCAGGCGCAGTAGAGAATCCGCTCCAAATTGCAAAGGTCGTGTTTCTCTGGCGTAGGTGGGCAGGTCTACCCTTAATCTGGTAGCGAATGTTTTCACAAGCTCGCGTTTGGCCTCCAGTCCGAGACGTGTGTAAACAATGCTCAACGTTAATAGAGATATAAATTGCATGCGTTTCATTTAATCCCTTTGAGCGCAATCGACACCTATAAGATATTATGCGATTGCCTGTTATCGCCTTGCGCAGGCTCCCGTAATATACAAGACTTTCGGGACTAATGTTTACGTCAGAAACGTCAGATCAACTTCGACTCGGATCCTATACAAACATCTTTTGTTCTAACCGGCTATAAAGTAGTCGATTTATTTGGCCAAAGCTAACCTAACTTTCGTGTAATGTTCTTGTCAATATTTACAGCGATAAACTGTCTGGAAAGTGGCATTAGCATTAGTGCTGCAGTCTGCAATTTGGAGTCATAAGACGAATAAAATAAATTTCGCGAGAACAGACAGCATTGAGCGCATTATCATATAGAAACCGGCGAGGCAGAGTTTCTCGTTAGACTTTAGAGACTTAAGACTGACTCGAAAGTTCGTCGGCTCCTGAACAATGCCTCCAGTGTACGGAGGTTGAGTCATACCGCTCATTCACAAACTTGCGGCTCGATTAATAAATTCAAAAGGCATTGGCATGTTTTGAACGTGGTGTTATGACGAAATTTTGAATTTGACAAGCAATGGAACCGGAACAGACTGTAAGTTAAGACCTGGGTCTGCATGCATGGATGCCTGGGCATGACACGATTTATAAAGCTGTATCAAGTTTGAGTAATCTAAAACAGAGCATCTTGGGAAAGCCGCTATCCAAGATTGTCATCAATAATATTTTTTCTCAAAATGTTATTAGTATCATATTTATTTCTATGTACATAAAATGAACTGTAATTATATACACCAGTCATAATTTCTCACTATTATTTATACTTTAGCTGCAGCTATTATTCCTACTACGCTTTAATAAACAATAGAAAATGTTAAACTCTTATAACTAGAGGCGTCTACGCAATGATAATTTAAATGAAAATTATTGATTTATGCATACATCCAAGGCGACTGCAGCTGCATTTAAATAGACGACATAGATCTATTTGGTATTTGTAGAGAAACGTAGCGTCAGCAAGCAAGCTTATGAATAGATCGATACCTACCTAGCTATTAAACTCAATAATACCTCCCTTGATGCGTTCGAAACTTGAAAATTCTAATATGTTTGTGACATTCGCAAATCAAAACCTGCGGGTAAGGAAATGAATCTGGCCAGTAAAACATTTTCTTCACAAGTTGTCGACAAGCAAGTTTTGATTGTATGACCAAACCTGCCAAGTTTATTGTTAACGGCCAGTACCTTGGCTACTGGGATTACTCAACCGTTATGCAAAAGGCCACCGTGGACTGAACTTTAGACATTCAAGTTGACGGATTCAGTTCAGGTCTGGGCAGCGAAAATGGGAAAGTGGCTACAAACAAGTTATACCTGCTGCAAGTAATGTATGTAGGTATAGCAGAATCATCAGATATAGCAGAGGATATTTTATATTATGGAGATGGCTGATTTTTAACGCATTTTGAAAGCAAAAGTTAGAAAACTGAAAAGACTGCAATATATTTTAGCGAAGATAGTTTTTAAATTACTCCAAAACAAAGGAGTAGGTTTTCAAATTCGTAGTATGTAAATTATTTATTTTTCTTTTGTATTAAAACAAGGTTAAATAATTTAACGTGAAACTAGTTAACCTATCTTAAGAGACTTTTTTAAAAATATGCGAACTTATTATGTTTTATGTTTATTTTTTCTATTTTTTTGCTTACTCTACTTAGTAGAGACAATCGCTTACAATGCACCAGTCACAGTTGCAACGCGTTTTGAGTGAAAATGTGGCATTAACTATTATGGCGTCGTGGCGATCGATAGGCAATAAAATTTAGCTTTTATGTCAACAGGATACGAATTAAAATTGCAAAATTACTACGTGTTTCCCCTACCAGCTCATGTCACTCATGTTCCCACACCTCAATAGTTATTTTAGTGACAAGATTGTGAACGAAATTCTTAGAAATCTACATTGGTAATGTCTATTTTGCGGTCACTTGGTCAGTTATGGTTGAAAAAATATCTACTCATGCCTGCTTAATAAGATAGTCAATAACAAAGAGTTAAGCTACAATATATTTTTGTTCAAATACAAGTATAATAATTGTTTATCACTTCTACGATTTGGTCTTCCATTCTTGTCACAAATTCTCGCGATTTTTCAACACTCTACAATTTGACATAGACTAGAGTTTTCAGGTCAAAATAGTCTCTGATGTTGTAAATACAGTTATCTGCGTTTCTGTTTACTCGACTTACTCTACCTACTATTCCATATTCTTTATCTAGTACCTGTTGTCTAATTTATAGTTTCAAAACAACTCTGTTATGAGTATCTGTTGTGTCTATAAAATATTTACATATCTACCAAATTAATCAGTATCATTATGGATTTGTACCTGATGCTAATTTGATTCTACTCAAGGTTATTTAAGTTTATTATTCGTCTATGCATGTTTTATTAAACACAAACTTTAAGCAGTTTTGAAAGTTACAAAAGATTTGTAACTTTAAAACCTGGCAAATGAGAGTCGTAAAAATCGTCATTAGTTCACTTTTCCTTATGAAATTTCCACTTAAGCCTAACCTACTATAATGCAAGAATACTAAAGTAGGCAAAATTTCACGAGTACTCAGTTCAACAGACTCACGTCCACGATTTAGCAGAAGAGGTCGACAAACCATGCATTTTTTACTGCCTAAAAATAACTCCTTACGTAACCATTCATGTACTCAATCCATTGCAGCCTTGAATGACAACAGGCGCGTACGCTGAATCATAGCTCAAATTATAACAGACTGACAAGGCTTTAGTTGAATGTGGCGAAAAAAGGAACTAGCGCTGGAAACATGCCGCCGACGCCATTTTTGACAGTTCTCCATGCAATGCAGCGTTCATTGAAACCCTCGTCGTACTGTACAAGGAGAATATTTATTGTTGCAAACAATATGACATTGACATTTAATTCATGCAGCCAAAGGAACTAGTTGAATCGGCTGTTTTTATCTTATGTACTCGGCCGGCGTAAAAACAAGAAAATAGTAGTGCTAGCGCGATAAGCTGTGTAAGGGCAGGATATCTTTATTTTGCATGTTAGGCCAGACTTATGCCGCGACACGAATGTACCTATAGCTATGTCTGCCTGGTTATAGGTAGACTTTTGTACTTCTACAGTTTCTTTACAGAACGTTTCTTGATTATGTCACGCGAATGCCCCATACGATGGGATGAATTGACCAACAAATAATTTCCTGTTAATTTTAGACGTTTTCCTTATGTCTTTTTGGTTTCATTGGAAGTTCTCGGAAATAATTATACCTACCTTCTAAGGTAGTGTTACTGAGAAATATGTGTGTTTATACATGACGAGACAAATGTGTCACGAATATGTACCGTTAAGAGTTAAAAGTAATACACTCATAAAATAATGTTGAAAAGTAAGAAAACAGCAAACTAGACATTTTAAATTTAGCCTTTAATAAATCATCTGACTGAACTCTTTTTTCTTTAGTGGCTCTAAAGTCGGTCGTTGTTCGAGCTTCAGTATATGAGCATGAGCAGATGTGGGGCCAGCTGTTTCTATGACTGTCACGTTTACGAATCTCAGTGTTGCCATACTAACACAACCCGAGCTCGTTAAACTTTTATGGCCGCAAGGTCGCCACTTTATGGTCAATTCTCAACTGTTATTGTTCGCTGACAATCTTTTTTAAACGATTTTTTTTCACTAGCACATGCTCAATCAAATAACGGTAGAATTACGATTGACAGTGATTAGGTCCAAATTGTTATGGCGCTATAAAAGATCTTATAAACTCTGAAGTGTTTAATGTGTTATGTTTGGAGTAAGACGTGTTTCTGTTATTAAGTGGTGATAAAAACTGTAGGTTGATATAAACATTGGGTAGGAGAAATACTTTTTTTATCTATTGTTGTTAATATGCCGCATTTTTGTTTTAATGCGCTACATATTTACTCAGTTATCTTGTATGCAAAATGTGTATTATGAAGTTATAACTACACTGAGCATTGCGATTAATTTATCATTAAAGTTATTGTTACAAACGTTTTAAGTGTGAGGTTCATAACAAAAACCATACAATGCAAGCGCGATAATACTCATCAGTAAAAAACAAACCTCCATAATGATTCGCAAAGCCAACTCACACGTTTCTCTCCCGTTCAAAAGCCAGTTCGTCAACAAAACGTTGTTTTGACTGCGATTTCGGCGATATCGACTTTCGAGAACGCGGTAATAAAGCAATTTGCGATCGGCCAAAACAAAGAACCCTTTTCTAAGCTTGTTTTAAAAGCTTTCGACACTGTGATTTAAAACCCTTTGACTTACACCTTATTTGTAAACAGTACGGGCACAAAGGCTGGCTATTTCGAACAAAAAACAGGAATTTGCGCAAGTTGCCGCGAACCCTTTGTTTAATGCGATTTTAGTTTTTTCAATGCCTGGTGAAAGTTTAGTTGGGACTAAAGATTGTGTGTTAGGATACCGCAAAATATTTATTGTGTTGTAAGTACATTTACATGCATTTTTATTAATAGATATTAGATAATTTATAAACTATAGAAAAGAACAAATTTATTTTAAAATACCTTTTATATTAAAAAAATATTTAAAATCAGAACTGGCAAAAAAAAAACTTGGTACCTACTTTACGAAAGGTAGGTCATTGAAAGAAAAACACTGTAGTGAATATTCTGAAAAATTATTATTTATGCGTTACAAGTTGCAGTTTAAAAGTAACGTACAATTTAGTTAGACAATGTAAGGAACCCCATAAAAATAATAAACCTTTTACCTTAATGGTGTTTGTTATTTTATGGGCCAGTGACCCACTAAACTCTTTTGTTTGAGGAGAAAGTTCGAATCCTTTTTTAGCCTTTTTGCAATTTTCTAAACCCTTTCTTGCAGTTTTTGGTTTGCAAAATAAATACTACTTTTGCGAACCGAAAAAAATGTAACAATAAGTCAATGGATTGTTTGTTGCTATTGTACAAATCGTTCAAATTGACTTTGAAGATTTAGAGGATAAAAAAAACTACAAAACAGAGGACTGTTGCTGAATATCCTGCTACAACAAGGTTGTGAATCATGTTGTGTAAAAAACAATTATATACCTATCAATATGTATGGAAGGGAGGTAGAGAGGCTTTTGCCCTGCAGGCTCATAATAATAATACTTATAAAAATTATATTTAAATTGATGATGACCGTTATCAAGAATTCATAGCATCAGATGTGTTTGGAAATTATGAATAGGTAAGTAACAATAATTAAAAAATATATGTAGGTAATATAATAGAAGCAAAAACTGCTGCAAGAATGCTTATTTTTAAAATAAATAAGTTTAGTTCCATAAATATGTGAGTCTTTCAAATCTAAAACGGTAATTTGACAAAATAATGTAGACTCGCATTAAAGATTCACCGAATCAAATGTTTTGCTAGAAAAAATGCCGACGAAAGTTTACAAAGAAGAATGTTACAAATAGTAAACACACATTGTAGCCTATTGTATATTCGGCCTTGTGTGAGATAAGGAAATATACTGCCGCCTCGATGCCCAGCTAGTAATTGGATATACACAACTAAGTTATGTGGTTCATGGAGGAAATTGGTGGCCAATTCTGTATACACTTTAATTAGTTTTTGATTGTACATTTTCTATGCATTATTTATAAATAAAGAATAATTAATATCATACAAACACAACGAATAATGATTAAAATTGTTTCTTTATTATGAACAAAGTAAATTTTATTTGAGAAAAGTGCTCTACAGTTCAAAAATACTTACCAGAAGAAATATAAAATATGCAGGATGATTGGTTTGTCTTAGGTAAATCTTTTAATGACCCATCAGAAATAAATGTAATTTTCATATTTCTACTGTTTCTTTTCGGTCGCCTTTTTTGTTTATCATTAGAATTGGACAAATATCTTTTATCCAATTGATTTAGAATTGTTTACAGAATTAGCCACCAGTATTTATGTGCTTGCGATGATTCACGAAGCCATGACAAATGAAAATTGCAACTTAAATTCTAGAAGGCCATGTAATTGATGTTTGAGGGTTTGTGCACGTGCGAATTAATATTATATTTTAAGTTTTTACAAAATTCAATTATAATGCATTGATCGAATAATGTGAAACAACGCCAGAGAAGTGTAGGAACTGTAACTTTTTACACAGAATTTTGGTTGTTTATTTTTATTCAGTAGGTGGTAACACCAGCTTCCTACTTGTCTTTCACTTTCGTATTTTTGACTTTTTCTATACCACCTTTTAGAACGCTTTCAATAGAATCTGCACCATAGGCTCCAACAAGGTCAGAGTCAACCAATTCAATGGTTATGACGTCACACCACACGGAAGTGACATCTGCAACGCCGCTCCGCCTATGCTCGCCTAGTAGGAGGCATGGCACCCACGTGTTTTTTTAACAGTATAAATTAGTTGAACAGTTATTTTAGAAAGACACGGTATTTAGACTCTAGCGTGGCATAAATTGTGTTTAGGAGGAATTAATTTGACAGCTTCGAACTTAATGTCGCAAGAATTTATAGGTCAACGTTATTTTTGAAACAAGAAAAAGTAAATGCCAGTGGCATTATTTTTTACCATTTCATATGATAAAATAATTAATAGAAAAAACATAATTAATATTTGTCTCGAAAATCAGGAGTATTTTTTAAAATAGCATTTCTATCCGTGCCTTCTTATAAATTTCATACCTTACTTGATACTGGTATTGTAGTAGTCAATAATATTGTATCGACTGGAATTACAAATTGTATGAAGCTGGTAACCCTTAAGAACTGTCGTTTTCCTATCTCTTCGATCCCATGGCATTGTTTCACAGTAATTATTTATTTAAATTTCCTTACAATGTTGCAAACTGATGATAACTTCATAAAGTTATTAAGATTGTTACGTAGGTGGTACCTTACATATTTACATGATAAATAATGCAAATTTTCCATTACTACCTTACAAGGTTTGCGTCTTTATTTCTTTGTATAAGACGAATCAATTATCTTCATTGAATTAAAAAGAATACATCTTATATTTTTTTCTTTGTGCGAATTACAACAATTTGATATGTACAAAATTTTGCAAGTACTATTTTAATAGAGTTAAGTCATTATTTTGAGTGGAATAGCTAGCAAATAAAGTAAAATGGTTTTTATATTTCCACAAAACTATCCAGCCCATGTTACTTTGTGAAATTTTCTCTTTATTACACAAAAACCCGCACGTCCACAACCGCTCCTAGTCTAAGAGACTTAAAACTAAAAGAAAATAAATTTGAAACGATAAATACCATTGAACTCACCGCACACCACCCGGTCGAAGGGGCTCATCCAATCTGGAAATGGAAAATCTATTATCAATCGTATTGCTAGTTCTTTGTTCCGGCAAAGCCACATGCACAACGTTCAGACTACAATAAAATGGATATAATCTAAGAGCTTGCGCATTATAAACTGTATTAATAATAGGAGCTTTTTAATGTTACAATGTAACAAAATATTAAGGACAAGCAAAATCATTTAAACAACACTTTAGCAAATTATAGAATAAGATGCTTTACTAAAATAATCTTATTTTAAAAAATCACAAAAGGATTTGCTAAAATATTTAATTATCCTAGAAATGAACTACTCAAATTATTTAAAAACCAGTATGTAAAATGGCTTTTAAGTAACAAATGTTATCATGTTTTATTTTAATAAAGTTAAGTATAAGTATACTAGAAACTTAAAATGAAAATCATTGTAGAAGTGATTACCCAAATTTAAATCTTAATTATAGAAAAAACATTTTTATCTACCGTGACGCAATAAAAACTAAATAATTACGTAAAATATATAAGAAATCTAAAACGACAAAAAACATAATACACAAAAAATCTCAAGTTAATTAAAAGACACATGTTTGAGAATGGCTATTGTCAACGAACAGAAAGATAATAAAATTGCAATAAAACTTCTATATACGTGCAACCAAATAAAAAGTTATTTTTCCACGTAATGAATAGTTTGCAATGAAGATGAGTCGATGTTATGTGGGTAATTACCATTAGACAATGGGTAATCAAGCAATCAGTTTTTGTGAGGAATTCTTACGGTGGTCTTATTTATCAGAGCATTGCGGGGTAATTTATCAATTAAAATCCTATTCTTTGCCAATAATGTATGGGAATCATGCAAAAACAATCCGCGTTTTATGTTGATGATGTTCATGTGGTTGCCTATGATTTAAGAGCTAATAACATTTCGATATTTTTGTTTAAGGGATGTAGCATAACATTTTATTATAATATTTTTCTAATTTTATAGAAATGTCCTTAGCAAAAAGGATCATGAGAGCGTTACGTAAATTTTTAATGATAAATTAATTTACCATTCTTTGTTTCTCGAGGTGTTAAAAAATGTGTTATAATCTTTATTTAAGCTTATTTAATCGACAGGAAGTCGCCTTTATTTCAAGTTTGAGTAACATTTTACAAGTGACTTATCACTAACAGAATCGAATAATTAATGTCTCATGTAAATTTAATGTCCAATTAAGAACAAATTCAGGTACTCCCGGTTTTTTAATCCATTAAGGGTTAACGAGTTTCACCGATCGGAAACGTGGATGGAAACTTGTTTAGGTGAAATCATTAATTAAACAAAAAGTGCATATTCGAGTAAGAATTCAAGTCGAACGTTTTGTGATAATAAATCGACACTTGAGACTGCACAACTCATCGACGATAACAGTTTCAAGGGCTTAAACTAAAAAAATAAAAAAAACCATAGAGCTTTCGAAAAGACCCTTGGGTCACGAGTATCAGTATCGCATTTTCATATTTTACATCATCATCATTTACAAGAAAGATATTTTATTTATTTAACTTTATGCGCAAAAAATTACATGTGTGGACTTAACGTCAAAGGCATTATCTATCAGTCTACCTTAGGGCATGTGAAAATGACAAGGCAGGTGCAAACATTATCTACGAAAACTAATTTAGAGTATATAAATAATGAAAACCATTTACTTAATATGAATACGTTAATTAAAAAACATAAAAAAATTTCAATATATATCTATATAAATACATAAAATATAATAGGTATATTATATAATTATACCTTACAATAGGGCACTTAGAAAATTCAAACTAATGATGAGAAAGATATATTTCTTACGAAACTGTTAACAGTTTTTGTGATGAGTAGCAATGTATATTGTGCATTTAATTGCAACAAAGGCCTGATGAAGATCATGCAAAAATAATAAAAATACCATAGTAGCATTTAACGAAAATAGAATTTAACATTATTATTTCAAAAATGTGTGTTGCTGTATCAAATAAGACCTATCATTTCAATATATATTTATTTACTATTTATCATTGAACATGGCATAATGATATATTTTATATAAATTACCTACTTGTATTTAATAGCTGTATTGTATACGTATATTTGATAAAATATAATTAATAATTATTATATAAACTGGCATAAATAATGAATACACACACAATCAGTTGCGCATGTTCTCAGTTTCTCACCATAAAATCTAGTAAAATAGTGTTTTCATTGGTAAAGCACATAATTCTATCAATTTTCTAGAGATAACGAATCAGCAGAGATGCATGTAGACAATTTGCTATGCGTTCGAATTATCTTTTATTGAATCAAATGATGATAGAGTCAAGAGTTGAGATCATAAATATAATTTATTATTTCTTTTAGATTTAGACCAATATAATACTACGCATAAGTTTCTTTTTGTTCATAATCTGGTTGTTATTTTCTGCTTGAATATTATGTTTTAATAAAATATAGGTAATAGAAAAAAATATTATATTCAACAAATAAAAAAATATATATTTTAAGGTAAACCTAGACAACCTAGGTATTTTATTTTGTGTAAAAAAATAATACTTAGATATATACATTATAATCATGCTTTTATCCCTAATGGGGTAGGCAGAGCGTAAACGACCTGAACAAAGGACGTTCCGCCTCGTCTGACAAAGTTTGAAGTATATTTATGATAGATTTGTAGGTATATTGCTGTAGTGACAGGTTGTCAGCCCGTCGCCTAAATTGCAATACACTGAAACCCTCGAATCCCTTAGCTGGTTTTTACAGCATGCCCGGAAAGAAATGCAGCTGGCACATTCTAAGTTTTTCTTTCGCTCTCAGTCCAGCATGGAAGCAGGAAAATAATCATTCTTGGTAAAGAAGTGACGTCGTTACTTATTCATTGATGGATAACTCATATTTTTTTATAATATTTTAACCAATGATATCACTTAAATTATTTGATTGGATGGCAAGTAGTAAACATTAATACCTGTCAGGTAATTAATTTTCAAACCACTCTCATTCGACAACAACATTGAAGGGTTTTAATGACATGTTAGCGCGGTATATCCCTCACGCTCTCTGATTGGTCAGGCCCGCCGCCATGTTTGTTTGGCGCTTGCGTCGTACGCGCACACATATGTCGAGAGTGATCCATCTTTCCTATTGCTTTGGTACAAAGTTCACCTGTCAATTTTGTTCTATATTTGAATATAGTTTTGTGAAGTATTATTATCACGTACTTTGGAATTCAGTCATGTTTTAGACTGTGACGATTTATTGTAGTAAGAAAATTCCCTATCATTTGGTCTAGCTGCTATACCA
Organism: Scrobipalpa costella; assembly: GCA_949820665.1. NCBI lineage: Eukaryota > Metazoa > Arthropoda > Insecta > Lepidoptera > Gelechiidae > Scrobipalpa > Scrobipalpa costella. Next base: position 16,474,228 of record OX463296.1, on the reverse strand, counting down.
AATAATAGGACTATACTATAGCACGTTAATTAGTCTATTAATAACTAAATTGCAAAAGTAAAAAATAAAATAAAAATATTATGGTAATGCAAACTACAATCAATATGAGTAAATTGTAGTGCATAAGGTATATTATAGATTTTAGAATGAATGCAACTGATTCATAATGTGCTATTCGTATTAACAATATTTTGGATACCATAATTATCAGCAGTATATAAGCTACTTTAAATTGTAAAATGTGCACACTATTTTCATTTAAATAACTTTATGAGTTTAAAATCCAATTGAACGCATAATTATATTGTCAAAATTCTGTAGAAGATACGCGTTACGACGAATAACTGTCTGCGTACTGACACGCCGCCATTTTAAACTCGAGCGCGTGCGCCGACGCGAGTGACGCCACCTGCCGGGTATTTTCGTCTTTGAGACAGATTTTTGCTTCCATTGCCCCGGACGTTTTAATAACCTAACATTAGCTACAAATCACGCAAATAGTCTCTTTCTAAACAAATACAAGCCGATTATAGGCCATTTCATATAATTTCACTGAGCTACGACGCTACATTGGCTTTGATTATGTGGTTCTTTAACATGTCTGGTTTATTGATGGCGCGCATGTGCCAGGAAGGTCGGTCGCTTCTGGACACGAGATTTTTATTTTGATTCACACATTTCTGTAATGCGGCGAAAGTTATTTTTACAAACAAACCATACGTCTACTAATTTAGGGTTCCGTTCATAAACATAGCTTCACTATACCCACTACGTTTGTATAAAACGTGTTTTTTTGCTGGTAAAGTTTAACTAAATTACTAATTATTTATTTATTTAAAATAATTAAGATCTTAACCAACAAAACATGAAAATAAACATTACTGCAATTTGTTCGGCAGTTTCCTTTCAAACCTTGTATAATTAAAAACGAATAGGTAATATCGACAAATTAAACAAAAAAAAATCGATCAAAGGAATACATTTGAATAAAACTAACATCGAATGGATAATGATGAAATTAATTACCATCCAATCGAATTTGGTAAAGGAAGCAATCGAAAATCTAAATTATATTATTTATTTGGGCGTTATTTTCCAATTTCAATGTGACATTCATTAGTGAAATATCCTTCAAACTGCAGTAGGTCAAATTTACAAAATTTAAGCAAGAATCTGACCATAAATTATCATCAAAAATTATTTAGGTAGGTACATACATGTAAATATCGATCTGATTTGTACCTTCTAAAAATTGCCAATATAATATTATTATTAAAAATATTTTTATATGTACAACCGAAATGATTTTACAATTTAACGGGGTCTTGTTAAATCTAACTAGAATGCATTAATATTCTTTATTATTTTCATTCAATAGAATCATTACAATGGCCAATAGTAATTATTGATTTTTAAATATTAGAGGAATATAACTGAATGGTAGAAGGAAATGTAGTAATGAGAACGAAATTAATACACACGGAACCTTAATTACAAAGAATGTTGAAAATAAATCGGACATTCAACAAATATTAAAATAATTCATGTATTATTTTCAGATCCTGTCTCCTTAATGTTTTATCGACTACATAAGTTGGCGATTCGCGACTAAAATAAAAGAAATAATCGTTAATAGACTAAAATTTACTCATATATTTTATTCTGCGTAAATTAAAGCCAACTTTTCCCATTTAATATTGGTTTGATGACATTTTATAATATCACTTTCTGAATAAATAAAATTAAATAATATTTTTTTATTTCTAAGTGTATTAACGAGACAAATAACAAGCTACCTAAGCAGAATTTATATTGTTTATTTATTTCTCCTATTAAAATATGTTTAATGTTCATATATATCATTTGGTCAAGTTTAATCAAAGTAAAACTTTATAGATTTATATCATTAGAGGCCTTGTACATAATTAGTTACTTCCTAAATATAATAATGAATACCTAATGTGTAATTTGTTTTGAAAGCCATTTGCAAAAATAAGCCATTATATATTATGATAAACTATACCGCAATGCAATATAAGTGCGAATAAAAATAATCGTGCTATTGTATGCTAAGTATACAGGCACTTAAATCCAGTAATGGACAACCATTTTTGGGTACTAAGTGGACCTCACAGAAAGCCATAAAATTAGACCACAAACATTGCACCTAGTGTCGTAAATTTATGGCCCAGCTAGTTTAAATTTAACCTAGGTTAGTTTTACGAGTCCAACGCACTGTTTTGTAAGTTATAATTTTACATATTTTATACCTAGGGTATTTAAATGGCTATATAAAGCGGCAGACTGTTATACAACAATTATAATTATTTAATTGGACGTTTATGAATATCATAAGTATTAATTTTATATTATAATTTTATTTTAAATATCAATATTGGATATATAGTTATATTTTACAAAGTTATTCAATGTTCTTCTTCTTCTTTCGATTGGGTATCGAGTCTATCGACCCGATGAACCCTGGGTCAGCTGCATTTCCTCCCGGGCATGCTGTATAAACCAGCTAAGGGATCTGAGGGTTTCAGTATATTGTAATTTAGGCGATGGGCTGACAACCTGTCACTACAGCAATATACCTACAAATCTATCTTAAATAACCCTCAAAACTTTGTCAGACGTGGCGGAACAACCTTTGTTAAGGTTGTACGCTCTGCCTACCCCATTAGGGATAATGGCGCGATTATATGTATGTATATATATATATATATGTTATGAATATTATTTATAATTTTAGCAATGTAAAAAAGTGTACCAAATTGTATAAAATGTGTTTGTATAGGTATATATAACAATTATATATTTTATATTTGTAACTATGTACGCGTATATAAATTTGTATAAAACGCATGGTTGCATCGGGTTTCCGTCGGCGGGCGCGGGCGCGGGCGCGGAGGTTGCCCGCCGGACATTATCTAGCTTTATGGCCCTCCTTATTGTTTTACAACATTTTTACTGTGGGAATCGCAACCTATTTACATAGGCTCTTGTTCTATTTCTGATCGTTCGTTTTGAAGGCGTTTAATTTGAAAACGCATGTATAAACTAACATCTATTATTTGTAGACATAAATAAATGAATACAAGTGTAATAAAAGTAAGTATTACTAATATTCATTGAAAATAGATATCGTAATATGTATTAAGTGATAAAAATAATATTAATGGCAAAGGTATTTCATATAAGTACAGAGATGGTACCTACAAATATTTAAAGGCCTATAAAAGGTATAATGGTCAATTTTATTGCGTTTATATTGCTTAGGCTGAAATATTTTACTGTATTGTTAATGATATACGATCATTAGCTAGGTTTAATTATCAGTAAATGGGAATAGTTTGCAATAAACGTATTTTCTAATTGGATCCGGTAGGACCTTTTATAAGTGCGCGAATAGGACAATTTTAGAGTAATTTTCATAGATAATTACAAATGCATTTGGTTTTAATGTAGATTAATAATTTAATCGTGGAAAATATGTGTCAAATTTTATACCAAGCGGTTTTGTCTATCTCGAGTTTGAAAAAAAGCAAATATTTACACAAACTACCAAAACAACAAAACAAAATTATATTTGGGAAATATTTGACTCGAAAAAATAAACAACTAAGTACTTTATGGTACCAATAACAATTGGATATAACTAATAACAAAAAACAAAAACAAAACTCGTCTCTACTCTACGAGTAAATCAAAATCTCTATCTATTGTTTGCAGAAAAGACATCAACGAGAACAACACAAGCATGCAAGTAAGGCGGTAAACATTTACCAGTGATGGACATCCAGGGATATCGCGGGATGTCAGGAAGCGGCTGGGCGGAGGGCTGGTTGCAGGCGGCGCCCATGGCATCCACCGTGGCTTGAGAGGCTGCAGATGCTGCTGATGCTGCTGCTTGGTGGTAGAACTGTGCTGCGGCCGCCATGCTCGCAGAGGCTGCCGACACCGCGGCTCCGCCATTGTGCTGTCCCAGGGCGTACATTGGATCAGCTCCCACAGATGTCGGGTAGCGGCAGCTCTTATCATCCGCCGACAAACCTCCACCGGCCGAAAACGGCACCGATCCTCCGAACTGTTGGTGGTGTCCCACGTATGGATACATCCTCGACGGCGCTCCCGGAGAGGCCGACGATGACGACGAGGATCTTTGCGGGCTGCCCGCTCCTGGCGAGCCAGCTCCTAGTGCCGCCGCGCCCAGCCCGCCTGACAGCGACGACGACAGCGAGGTGGACAACGATGACGATAAGGAAGATGATAGCGACGCCTCTATAGGCGACGCCCCAGCACCCGCGAACAAATTCTGGTGGTGGAACTGCTGGTGGTACTTGGGGAGCATGCTATCGATGATGAACTTGGAACTCATCGCTCGGCGGCGACGCGGCGCGCGACGATCGCCTCGCGGGAGATGCGTTTATCGCCGGCGATTCGGATCGATTCTCGCGCGTGCACCTCTACTATGGCCGCGGATCGTTTATGACCCGCGTATGAGGCTCTACGACTCCGAATTCCCCGTCGTGGCGAGCGTTACCGCTGCCGCGCGCCGCACCCGAGACGGCGAGACGAGGCACGTGCGTGTGAGCGAGACAAAATACTGTGAGGAGCGACGCGCCGGAACCCTCTCCGTCTCATTAATTCGTACCTGCGTGGCTTATATTAGAAAGAGATAAAAGCTATTCGCTAACGACCATTCTGCCGGCCATTGTTCGTAATGGCGCCGGGCCCCGCGCACCCCGCGCCCGTCTCGTCTACGCCAATAGTGATCCGGTGCAGAACATTCACCGCCAATCACAAACCATTCCGGCACTTCTAGCTGTCAAAGAGAATGGCTTTAAACGAAACTGTAACATTAACAAATTAATAATTTTAATTTCTTTATAATATTAATTTCGATGTTATATTTTATTTAATTGTATGAAACTCGTATTGATACCTCAACAACACTTCAACATCTCAGTAGTTCCACTAATGCTATTTTAAATTATGGGGCCATCCGAAAGAACATAATATCTTCATATAGGAAAACTTAAAGAAAAAATAAATAGTATTTTATTGTAACTGTATCTAACTGGAATCGTATATTATTATGTGACTGTATCAAAAGCCCATAAATGTTGTTACTAATACTAACTTAAGTAATTATATAAGTATAATAAAATAACATCAATCTCAACTATTTTCTAATAAGTTTCGCAATAAAATGTACCTATGCTAACAGTTGAAACTTTACATGTTAAAAAAATAAATAAAATTAAATTAAACTTAAAAGAAGATGTAGCTTTAATACTTTTATGAAAAAAATAAGAAAACTAATAATATTTTTGAAATTAAAGTTTATCACACTCATAGATAAAATCATATTTTCATTTTTTTTACCTCCTATAGAAAACCTATAAAATTCCAATAAAATACATAATAAGAATTGCACTACGTTGCGTTACGCCGGCCACGTGGTCGAACGGGTTCCTTCATCCTCTTCCGGCGAGTATTACCGTCTCCCTCGCACGTTTCATTCATACAGACAAGTCGTAACCACAACCGCCACGTGTGCAATAACAAACTTTACGACTATAAAAATAAAATCGTTTATTGCGTGAGAAGTTTATTTATTTATTACCGTTTTGATTGTAACACACGTTTAGTGCATGGTTTTTATAGGCTTAAGTTGCCTTTTCAGCTTTATCAGGTCGGTGGTACGGCTGTGTGGCAGTAGAACATTGCATAAGTATAGATTTTATGTTGTTATTGTGATGTTTTTGCCGTAAACGTATGGTATGCATGATACGGACAGTTATGGTCATTTCTTTTACGATAGAGCCGTTTTCTTATTGATTTGCGTTCGTTTTTTTCAAATAAAGGTCAGGCATGATGGAAATTGCCTTCTTCTATGAGGTGTTAGGAGGTAAACGAATGCAAAAATAGGCAATTAATATAGAAATGATCAATTAACCTCTATAAACAAAGAAATTATTACTTATAATATCATCTTTAATGTTATTCTTTGTTTGCTTTTAGAAAGTTATTTAATTTTCTAATACAAGGAAACACATATTGGTAGGTAAAGATAATTAATTACATAGGTATACTAGTTATTGTAAGGCAATGTAGATGCTCATGAACCTATAATTAACTTATTTTATTTGTACTGTATGAGTTTATTTTTAAAACTTTAACCACAGACTTATTTTTCATTAAAATGTAGGTAGAGTTTTTATAAAATTATATAGTAAACCCTGTACAATTTTCTGAATTAATGTTAAATAAATATAGTTCAAATAAAATAAAGTATTATTTATCATGACACTGAATAATATTAAATTATATATAAAAACTGTCATATTTAAGATTAAAATCTTACACATAACTATAATAATAAAAAAAAACAAATGGGAATAAAAATATTTATGCGTACCCTATTTTTCACATTTGTATATGGTTACAAATACAACAATCATTTACTTTAAATTTAATTCTTTCAGAGTTTCTTAAATATTATATATTTTAATAGATATTAAATAAATTAACCCTTAGTGAAATTATTTACAAATACAGCACTTCTTTCCTTCACGTAAAATAGGTCTTGAAAAAATGTTGTAAAAACAATGTAGAGATAATCAATAAAAATATATAAGAAAAAAGGTAATAAAGTTTCAAAAAATATATATTACAAATGTTAGCAAATACTCCTCTACAATCTCAAGAAGATGAGAATCTACCACAGCTCTTTAAAGACAGTTCCTTAGGTACCTACATCTCATAAAACATTTCTCACGCAACAATTGTACAGATCTCTTTAAAAAGTAAAAGCAAAACGCGTTCTTGACTGCGGGGATCGATTTTTAGGGCCACTATCAGTCACTCGGCCGCTGTTCAGGTGGGCGGGGCATCGTAAACCAGTACCGGAGAATTTACAACTATCGCAAGAGATTTAACGACCAGTTTATAGATCGGCCGCTTTCAAATTCTGGTGGGACTGACTGTTTGTATCTATATGTGGTATTGTTGGGGCACATTAAATTTGTTCGTGTCGAAGAATAGGGTGTTTTGGTGAAAATGTGTGAAACATTAGAAATTAGCGTACTTTGTTAGTTGACAAATAGGCGTCAAAGTTGTTGTAGTTATTTCTTTGTAAATGTTTATACTGTTATTGAAAGTTCAAATTTTACGTAGATTTTTAATTTATACTAGTAGTATTAAGTACTGTTTAAAAACTATTTTAAATAAACTTACCTTAATGCTGCATCTTTCACCTGAAACAAAAGAACATAATAAGTCAGTGAATAACTTAGATTTGTCCATGATTAAAACTCTAGATAAACTCTTTATTGCGCATAAATCGTACAGTTTGGAAAAACTTAAAAATAACAGTGTGCGCAAAGGCGGCCTTATCGCTTCAAGCGATCTCTTCCACACAACCCTGCATTTAATAAATATCGTAATCAATAAGTCTAATGGATAAAAGAAAATTAGTTATTCATTTTTGTATTATATAATTCTAGGAAGTAGTAATAATTGATACCAAAAAAATGCCATAAAAATATCCATTATAGTCTAAGAGTTTTTTCTTTGTACACAGATAATTTCTGGCTATTTGGTAATTCATAGAAAGCCCAGTAAGTATTTTACAAGATCCCCTCAAGACCCACCCTTTACCGATAAAGAAGTGTTAGGGCTGTAGTTTAGTAAGCACGAATATTTATTTAGCTATCCTGTACAAAAGGGGGGGGTAGAAAATTTTAATTTCACGTCTAAGGCCGAGCTGGGTGCGGAAATTTGTGTGGCATAATAAGTGAGATTGTTGCTAAATTTGCTACAAGAAAAAGAAAGAGGGCTCGCACCGCGCAAACGTTGATCTTAACAAAGATAAGACACGAATAAAGGTGACAAAGCTGTGATTGTTAGGTTTTAACTAATTAGTTCAGAAAATTTAAGATTTATGCAGTATTTGAAGACAACATACATACATATAATCACGCCTTTTCCCCTAATGGGGTAGGCAGAACGTAAACGACCGAAACTAAGGTCTTGTTTTGAAACTAACGTTTGATAAAGTGTTGAGATTATTTAAGATAGATTTGTAGGTATATTGCTGTAATTATAGGATGCCATCGCTTAAATTGCAATATACTGAAACATAGCTGGTTTTTACAGCATGCCTGGGAGGAAATGCAGCTGGCACATGTTATGTTTTTCTCTCGCTCCCAGTCCAGAATGGAAGAATATAGTATATACCTAATTGTCAAATTAATAGACTACGAAATAAAACCTGTTTTGATTTTCCAAAGCTTATAGTTCTTAAGAAGAAGACTGTGGCTATAATTTGTGAAATTCAGATATTCCTACTCTAGGAGTCAAATCTTTTTACTTATGGTTATGCATTAACGTTAAAGGGTCAAACTCATAATTCATTACATAAAGCGATCTTTAATTTTATGAAGCTGCTGTAGCAGTTGTAAAATGGTGAAAAGTACTTCAATGCGATACGGTGCTCTTACACTGCCAGGGTTACACTGTCACCAACTAGTTCTGACTTGTGAATTACAAGTCTATGACTTACAAGAAACCCCCAGTACTATAAAAGTTTGTCTTATTTATTTAAGACAATTATTATCACCAACTACGAAATAAACCATACATTTTGTAGATTTATAGAATCATCTCGTAAGAAAATTAGATTTCCTCTTACAAAATTATAGTATAGGTAGAACGAAATCTGTTTTTACCTGACTGTCAAGAAAGGGTTATGTTTGTCTTAATTGTATATTTATTAATCACGTGTATGTTGAGTTGTGCTTCGGAAGGCACGTTAAGCCGTTGGTCCCGGTTAATATCGTTTAAAACCGCAGATATTAGAAGTTTAGCCATATCAGAGGCCAGTGCTAAGCATTGGCGGTTTGAAACTCTGACCTAATCTAAGATTTGGTCTGGTTTCCCTTCTGGGTTGCGGAGGTCAGATGACAGTCGCTCTGTGTAAAAACCAGTACTCTCGTTCAATCACCTAGATTAGGTAGCCGACCTCGTGAGATACGGGAAAAGGCTAGGGGGATGATGTTGTGTAAAATAAAAATAAACCTTCAGGCCAATCCACCCTAATCCAACGCCGCTCGGCGGGCGCACGTGTAAGTGGCAGCTTCAATATTTATGTGCAATTTTTCCAACGCCCCCCAGCCTCCCCCCAACCCCCCGATAAAGGATGCAGCGCGCGTCCCCCCCTCCCCCCACGGCAAACTCGGTAGAATTGTGTAACAATGACGCGTGTTTATGAATAACGTGATGTCGTTTCATTAATAGGTATGTACCTTGACTATCTAAATGGTTCAAATTAATGGAGGTTCCGATAGCTGTAAGCTCTAGGTAAATTACATTAAGTTCTTTGGTATAACAACAAAAAGTTGAATTTGAAACATTCGTAAAACAGAGATGCTGCAATTACTTAAGTACGCTTGATAGGAACACGATATTACTTCATTCACGTGAGCTCTCGAATTATATATATTGGGTTATGTACAACGGTGAAATCTTGGTTTTTTCCATGCTGGACTGGGAGCGAGAGAAAAACATAGAATGTGCCAGCTGCATTTCCTCCCGGGCATGCTGTAAAAACCAGCTAAGGGATCCGAGGGTTTCTGTATATTGCAATTTAGGCGATGGGCTGACAACCTGCTACTACAGCAGTATACGCACAAATCTATCTTAAATAACCCTCAAAACTTTGTCAGACGTAGCGTAACCGTAACCGTAATTTGTTACCTACAAATTATTGCTGTAGTGACAGGTTTTCAGCACATCGCCTTAATTACAATATACTGAACCCCTCGGATCCCTTAGCTATTCTCATTTCCTACCTTTATGGTTACGAATTGACTTACCTACAACATGTGACTACCCTATGCCTACCTAAATATTTTTCTAAAGAGCCAACATGCAATACCGGATGTAAGAGACAGGGTCTCGTAAACTGATTGGGGTTCCTCAGTCGACAACACTGAACAACTTCCACCAACTTCTTTCAGGACGTGAAGAAAAGAAATGGCTTCTCCATACAAAATGTCCACTTCGATCTAACAATTTGTATGGATCAGCCATTTTATTATGTCTTCCTAAAGAATTTCCTGGTGGAAGTTGATCAGTAACTTCCATACTGGACTGGGAGAGAAAGAAAAACATAGAATGTTCCAGTTGCCCTTCCTCCCGGGCATGCTGTATAAGTCAGCAAAAGGGATTCGAGGGTTACAGTGTATTTAATTTAGGCGATGGGCTGACAACCTGTCACTACAGCAATACACATTACAATCTAAAATTGCCCCCAATTTATGTCAGACGTGGCGAAAGCGCCTTTTAGGAGGCGTTTTACGCTCTGCCTACCCCGTAAGGGATAAAGGCGTGATTTTATGTAAGTTGATCAGTGCCGTTGGCTGAACAACCTCTATCAGTTTGCGGGACGCTGTCCCTTACACCCTGTATGTTATAAAATACTGACTGGCTCTTAGCTCACTGAACAGTTATTAAACTAACGGAATAGCAAATAGAACCACCTAATAAGTCATGTTAATATTTCTCCGATACGATAAGAGCTAATGGAAATTAAAATTAGCGACTAACTAGTTTGACGAGCAGAATTTTGTAGTATTTTAACGTTTAAAAGGTGTTTTTGCTTTTAATATTTAAGAAGGTGTTAATTGGTTCGCTGTTTAGATCTAATTTTAGTCAGATACAATTTAACAAATGACTACACCGTAAAATGTATTATTAAAAGAGAGATAGTCTGTATAATTACATTTTATCCGCAATATTATTAATTCTTAAGAAATAAGAGTGCTTTTAGAATATTAATATTAAAAAAAGAACTTAAGAAATCTGATTGGATAGCCTGTCAGACGAAACACCTGACCGCTAGTTAGAACTCCATCTGATTTCTTACTAGGCCACATACATACGTTTAATCACGCCTTTATCCCTAATGGGGTAGGCAGAGCGTAAACCTAAACAAAGGTCATTCCGCCACGTCTGAAAATGTTTTGAGGGTTTTAAAGATTAATTTGTAGGTATATTGCTGTAGTGACAGGTTGTCAGCCCATCGCCTAAATTACAATATGCAGAAACCCTTAGCTGGTTTTTACAGCTTGCTCGGAAATGCACCTGGCACATTCTACGTTTTTCTCTCGCTCCCAGTCCAGCATGGAAGACAAAACTATCATAATAACCACTTAAACGTGGAATAACAACAACTATCCCACCGTAGATCGTACAAAGTAATATTATTCAAATAAAAACAATTTCAATTTGTTCCCAAATTGAAACAGAGAGCTAGCGTCGTGTTATTACGTTTGGGCGGAGGTTAGCTTCGGTAGAGCGTGTAAAGTGGCAATAGAGCCTTCCCTTTCTACCCTCTCATAGCCTATAATACCAGCTCCGGGCTTCCCTCAAAAGCCTCCAAGAACGCCTCAAATTTAGCGACTTTTCGCTCTCAATGCTTTTACGCGACATTTAGAAGCTATGCCAGAAAAGTATGTAGCATAAAGGAGCGTAAAAGTCCCCATTTTTCGCCATTCCACCCCTTGGTGTAAGGAAAAATTATAGTTTGCGATGGACACGTTACGGCGTGCCATCACGGCCGATAGAATGTACGATGTCTAAGGTATTTCTTATTTGAAAGAAAATGCTATTCAGTTTTACTTTTTGTCAGATACTCAATTCGTGGAATTTTTACAAGATACAAGAATTTTGATTACATTTTATCCTCTATTTTTGAAGAGTAGGTAATATACGGATGACGTTGTAAAATGTGTCCATTAAAAAATACTTACGTTTTTGAAAATTTTACTAAACACGCATAAACAAGTAAGAAACGTAACTACCTCCATATTATAAGTTATCTCAAGAAAGAAAAAGATTTTTCTTATATTTCCCTTACTGCAAAAGGGCTTGCAAATTTGGCGTTGCTAGAGACATCTCTGATTTTGCACGAAAACTAATTCGCACAGTCAAGGGCAGATCAGACACAGCATCAGAAGGAAACCCTTTTCCAACTGGAACAGATTATTTCTTTACATCTTACGAATATGAAGTAATAGCTCTTCAAAATTATTGCAGACGCAATGCTATAAAAATCTCAGAAACTTAGAGATATTTGAGAAACTTTTTACTAGTAAAATTTTGGGAAACCATTTGGTACCTAGCGCCATCTCTCTAAGGGTGTGCGAATGAAAAGGGGCGAGGGATGCAAAGTGCATCACATAGGGTGCATGGAGCTGAGCTTGCTCTTCAAAGTTGCAAAAGGGTTTCATACAAAGTTATAAACGGATTGAACAGAGAACCTTTCCGTGACTCTTGGTTAGTTAGGTAAGGTAGCTTTGATCTAGAATTGCTAAGCAATAACTTAAGTCAATTTACATACATACATACATAAATCACGCCTTTATCCCTTACGGGGTAGGCAGAGCGTTTAAGTCAATTTGATTTATGATAAAGAAGACGAAGCGTCTTAAAGTTTTCTCTTACCTATTTTGGGAAGGCCAAGAATTCGTCACGAAAATGTGTTTTTTTGCAGAAAGGACCGAATTCCAATTCAGGTAAATATTAATATTCCCCAATAGCTTTAAATTCGCATAATCGTCTAGATTATGACAATTAACGACGTTAAAAAAAATAACGTTACAAAAATCAAAATTATTTAAATTAATTATTTTTTAATGTACCGAACAGACTAACAATCGTCAGAACAGGACCAAAAATAATTGATCACATTTCTTTGAGATATATCTAGCATTTGAAATTTATTTCCTAGAAAATAAATGTCTGATTTTTTCTTTGACGTTTCGAATGGAAGTTTAATCCCAGGGATGGAATGTAAAATATTTACTGCCCTCATAATTTTTTACACTACGTATATGACAGAATTAGCACAATTTTCTAATACAATATCGAGCATTCATTACCTCATGAAATGCATTCAAGTGAGCGCAAACTGCCAAATGTATGAAGTATCAAGTACAATCCACCACCCATAAAGACGTATTCTGCACTCTTTGGCTTTGAGATAAAGATTAGTTTAGAGCTGTAAAAGAAATACGTGTGAGCGATCGTACAGTTCATGACGAATATTGTCTAAATAATGAACCCATTCTCACGTCTCCCCTGATTTACAGCCAGGTTCAAACCGCTAAAAGACTTCATAATCACACCTACCGCAGCCATGTTTTTTCTTTCATACCACCAAACATTTTTTTTCACACGCGAGCTTTAGAATATTTATCACGTAAATTTTCCGCTCGAAAGGGAAACCGTATTGTCATTCTGTACGTATCGGTCGTTTCCTTACGAACACGTGGTGGATACAATAAGCTATATAAATATGTATTATATATTAAGAAAGTATGTATTTCAGTCACGCAATTTCGGTTCGGGGTTTTGAGTTTTCGTAGTTAGTCAGTTTCTGGTGCGAGTTTTGGCAGCGGCTCAATTACACGCATTATTTACTGACAAATAACACGAAAAATGTGACTTTGATACATGGGTTATTGTTGTTTATTGGCAAACTTACTTAAACACAAAAAACAATTTAGTCACACCATTTTCTTTCCTAAAACAATCTTTTAACTCTTCCATAGTGTGAAATATAAATTTATCAAAGTTTCGTTTTAAAATTGGAACTTGCAGTAGGTAAGTAACTCTATTCAAGATCAAAAAGTCGCCTTCGAAATTGAAAGCAAACAATAGTTTTGATCAAAACAAATAATACCAATCTACTTCTAAAACTGCTGAAGGTCGCAAACAAAGAGACCGATTCCGTAGACCAATAGCAATTTGACATTGTGTACTAGGTATTTTATTTTTATTAAAGCAAGATAAATGATCAAAGATTTATGATCAATAATTTGATCTCGATGTATTCAGGTTAAAAGATATTGTAATATTTATGAGCAATCACGGCGTATTAGTAGTTGCGATATCTCGAGTGATTGAAAGTAAAGTATCAAAACAAGTAGCTCTACCTAGCCTTGATATTAGCTAGTATGATATATCTGTTGAACTAGAGATAATCAAATTCAAGAGTGATTAAAAACATGTGTAATGCCGCGGGCTGCCTCGTAAGGCTGCGACTTTATTATTGGCAAAGCACATATTTCTTGATAAGCAAATCTTTCTTATAAATGTCCGGCTGTACGTAACAGGTTAAACACATTCAAGGGGTATCGAGATTGAGGGCCACGAATAAAACTAATAAAGAAATTGCTAATGGTTTTGCGAAAGTAATGTTTATCTTCATTCACTATCTTTTGATAAAAAAATAAACATGAAACGGCGAAAAACAATTTAAAGTTCAAGAGTTTTGTGATGGTAAAGCTCAAATTTAAATTGAATGATAATTAAACAACGTTACAAAGGTGCTTAATCTAGTTTAATGTCTTACCTAGAGGACTTTTTTTTAGGATAAGAATATGCAAAATATTATAGGTGAACATAATTATTAGTCTTGGCATTTTCCTAGCTCCTGCATAAGCTCCTGATAAGTCTTGACACCTTAATTTTAGCTTATCTGAAGTTACGTGCAGGTACTACAAAACCATAAAGAATTTTATGAATCATTGTTGCAAAGTGTAATTGATTAAGTATGAATAGCGATTAAAAGTCCTGTAGTCAATCATAAATAAGACAAATTTATGATCTCGTTATAAAATAAAATAACGATATAATATATTACGGCTTCATTGATTGCAATCGATTATTTTAATCAATAACCTAGAGAGAAAATGTCAAAAATCCATAAAAATCTTTAAAATACTTACTTTTAGGACATTTTAATAATAAATTCTAGAGTTTTATAAAAGAGCTAAACTTGAGACGAATTTTTTTTTTCCAAAGATTCTCATAGCTTATGATGGCGATAGCGACCGCGACACGTAACAGTTCAGTATTTGTCACCCCCTCATTGCAGACAGGGTTATTGACAGGGGCGCGCATTCTATTGCAAATACGGACCGTCCCAAAGATGGTGCTACTGTATTTTGTAAACCCACAGCTAGTTCAGGACTTAGTGAATAGATGGTGTTACGGTATTTTGTCAATGGTTTGTCAAGGTTTGTAATAGCTGTGTTGAATATCAAATTATATGTGGTTGCCAGATGTTCAGATAACTCGTTTACATCTTTTGATTTTTATTTCTTATGTAGAACATCGGTTTCTATTATAATATTATACTTCTATGCTTAGAATATAGCAATGTGTATAGTTGAATATAATATATTATATAATAATATAACTTAAACAGTAAGATTTAATTCAATCTATATTTTCCTTTAGTATTTGTCAAACATTGCGAAAACGCTCTGTCTACCCCGTTACGTAAGGGATAAAGGCGTGACTTTATCTAGGTATGTAACAAAAATATTTGTTTAAAATCTTAAATAGAGTGAATACTTTCTGGTTAGGTCTGATATATCTTACTTCTAAACGGCTTGAAAATATAATTATCTTCATTTTAATAAATAAAAATTTACTACAAATTAGCTAGATCAAATATCTCTCTCAGATCATAGACGGCAATAAAAAGTCTGAAACTAAAGTGCTTATAGCTGAAATCTAAATTGAAAACATTCGAAGGGCAATTCTACAGCCAAGCTCAATTTTATTTACATTTTTTGTTCTCTATTCAGTCGATCGGTTTCATTCGGAGTCGATTCAGAAAATTGTCTTGTTTCTAGTCGTGTGCTTGTTTACAAACAATTTGTTTTGTATTTTCGTGCTATGTTTTCTTTGACCATAATAGTCTTAGCCTAGATATTTTTGTAAATGTTTCCTACTAAAAAATATTAACACTAAAGCCCGTATTAATTAACAGTACTTGAGACTGACAGCTAGTTTGAGTTCGTATCAAAAATGTTATTGCAGTACAAAAGAGACTGTAAAATACTTAATATTGCTCTCAATCTCAAGATTCGCTTTATAAATACGAGCCTAAGAGTTTTTCAGTAGAATATTCGCAACATTCTGAGACCTGTGACTAATGTAAAAACAAATGAATAAAATTACGCTCATCATATCTATCAGTGACACAAATATGAGTAAAAATACTGGTATATTTGCTTCATAGATCTTTTAAATGAAAATAATTTTATGTGGATGCAAAAAACTTTGGGACATCTAGCAGCAGATTTGGATAGACTGATGATGTTGTCTGTCACTAAATGGAGTTCGTACATAAATGAGATTATAAACACGCCTATTGATAGTCCTATAATCAGAAATCAGACAGGCTGATAATGATATGCCCTAAAGGTATTTCGACGTAAATGAGATTACAGTAATATTACTATTGTACAGCAAAAACTTTTAAGGAAAAAGAGGGTTTCAGTATATTGCAATTTTGGCGATAGGCTGACAACCTGTTACTACCAGCAATATACGGATAAATCCATTTTAAATAACACTCGAAACTTTGTCAGACGTGGCGGAACGATCTTTGTTTAGGACATTACGCTCTGTCTACCGTTCGGGATAAAGGCGTGATTATATGAAACAAAACTCTCATAAAGATTTCGCACTTCCTTCCTCCAACTCAGCTACGTAGCCTCAAGCTGAAGGTCACCGCATCCACTAAACCGTTTGATTTACCGCAGCCGCCAGGTACCGTTCCGTACTTTATTGGTACCTTTCCATAGGTACGCAGGTTCGACAACGGTGCCTTAAACAATACGTCAAGAACCGCATTCCGTTGTTGCATTCGCTGTTTGTGGGCTTTCTTCGTGGAGCTGGAGGAGGATATTGGATGAAGCATGACATGACCTAAAAGTTTTCATATTAAAAAAATACAAATTAATTTGATTTGTCATATCTATCTCAATCTTTATGAAGGTTCACTCTTGTGTACTCATTTAAATTCTTAACATAAAAAAAATATAAAGTGTACTGATATGTTATCGGTTAGTCACACGATTCAGACAGAGATGATATTGAGAACACAAAACAAATTTTCAGCAGTCTATTTTTACATTGTTTTCAGAATTAAATTAAAATATATAAAATAAAATACATTAGTACCCATGATAGTTTTTTATTTCAGAATCCTCCCATTCAATACCATAGCTATTCAATTAACCAGATTGGATTCCACCATGTTTGCAGAACTCTACTGGATACCCAACAGTTGAAAGAAAAGATGGGACAAATTTGTCACCAAAGAGCTTAGTTAACTCCTTTTTCCTTTCCTCACTCACGCTTGTATGGTGTTTTAACTGTTTTCCGGTAATTAGGAGAAAGGGTTGTATGACAGTACAATAAGCATTGTCGGACGTTGTCTCACTATTGCGTAGTTTATTGGTGGCCTAGTCGATAATTGCTGGCCAAAACACAGGTATACTGCAGGTACAACATCTTAACACATTCTATGTTTTTGTTAAGGAAATTTGTTACTTATTTTCAGATTTTTTAAATGATTCCTTTAATTTTCTTTCATGCTGGACTGGGAGAGAGAGAAACACATAGAATGTGCCAGCTGCGTTTCCTCCCGGGTATGCTGTAAAAACCAGCTAAGGGAGTCGACGGTTTCTGTATATTACAATTTAGTCGATGGGCTGACAACCTGTGACTACAGCAATATACTCGTACCTACAAAACTATCTTCAATAACCATCAAAACTTTGTCAAACATGGCGGAACGTCCTGTGTTTAGATCGTTTACGCTCTACCTACCCTATAAGGGATAAAGGCGTGATTATATGTATGTACGTGTGTTCCTTTATGGAAAATGCAGCTCTTAGTTTCTGCAAAAAATGCATAAAATTACAAACAAATCTGCGAATTCATAGTTGTTAGTTATAAAACAAGATAAGTAAAAAATAAAAGGAAAACCACAAAGACTGACGAAATATGTTATATACAAATGTTTTCATGGAAAATCTTTATCGGATCAGGCCTTTTAGCAGATTAAATTTGTTCTTTCCTTAACACGTTATCTAAGGTTTAATGGGACATTTAAAGTTTCATAGAATACATACATACATAAAATTACGCCTTTATCCCTAATGGGGTAGGCAGAGCATAAACGACGTAAACAAATGTCGTTCCGCCTCATTTGACAAAGTTTTGAGGGTTATTAAAGATAGATTTGTAGGTATTGATAGATATATAAAATATTGCTGTAGTGAGACGTTGTCAGCCCATCGCCTAAATTACAATATACTGAAACCCTGGGATCCCTTAGCTGGCTTTTACAGCATGTCCGGGAGGAAATGCAGCTGGCACATTCTATGTTTGCGTTCCCAGGCCAGCATGGAAGAAATTCATAGAATATCGTGATCAAAACAATAATAAAAGTATCAACAACCCCAAATCCCTCTACAAACCCACCTTTATGACAGACAAATTCAGACAATGCAAGAAAATTGCACAACGAAAGCCCATAAAGCCATCAAACCAACCCTTTAAGGTACAATAAAACCATTCTTATTTTAAACCTTATCTTCTCAGGTATAGAGATTAAAATGTTTTTAGTGCAAAGAATTATTAACTGTAAAGGTAATTACAGGACAAAGGGCTATATTGGAGGAAATAATCACAGGTATTAGGGGGTCAAAAACGCGAATTCTCCTCAGTTCGAATTTGGTTGCAAAACGTGTACGTTAAGTTGAAGTGATTTAATAGGAGTTTACATTTTGGTGAAAAATGAGAAGTGTTTTTGTGTGAAGATTTTTGGATAACTAAAATGGTAAAACAGTGAAGATAAAGGATTGTATGTACGAATAGGTAATAATCATAATTCACAATTTAGTTTTTGAAATTATGAATTTACATTTCTAGAAGAGAACATTTTGGAGAAGCTATTTTATTACAAAAGAATATTATTAAAAACAGCGGATTCAAACGATTACAAGAAACAATGAAAAAACATAACGTTGGGACAATGTTGAACCAATTTTAGGTATATTAGTTTTTAAGGAAATGTGGATTTGATTTGATTCAATTTGGGTAAGAAAATGTTACTAATCTCTTAACATTTCGTCAATTCCGGGTGTAAGGGACAGCGTTCCGAAAAACTGATGGGGGTTGCTCAGTCAACGTAACTGAATAACTATCAGCAGGAAATTCTTTCAGAAGAGGAAATAAACTAAATACTTTCCCATACAAAATGACTACCTCGATCAGACAACGTGTAAGGAGAAGCATTTTTTTTCTTACCTGAAATAATATCCTGCAGATTGTTGTTCAGTTTCGTTGACTGAGCAATCCCTATCAGTTTGCGGGACGCTGTCCTGTGCACCCCGTATATGTTTTTTTGTACCATTTAGGTACAAAACGATCGTAGGACAAAATAATTCACTATAACTTTATTATTATTTACATAGGTAGATAAACAAGCATGTAGGTCTACCGATTCTTAAGAACTTTCTTATGCAGTTTTTAATCTATCTAGTAGCTACTAAGATAGTGTTTAATATAATTTTCATTGGGAAGTTATTATAATAATCATAGTCATTAGACATACTATTACATAATTATTAATATCTCAACCGCAATTATCATATAATTATATGAGTACAGTAAGTGTCTTGTAGAAGTATTATCCTATCTCTATATGGGTCAATATAACTTTTATAACTTGATTACTAGGTAATATAGAATTGGCATTTGTAATTTAAAATTGTCATAAGCTGTAATTTAATCATAAAATATAATATCTTGTTTATGAAATAGCCTTGCGCAGTTTTATCTACTTGTGAACTAACTGAGTTGGTAATTATGAGGTATTTTCAATTATACATACTAGTAAATGTAATAGTTCAGTGATTACTGTAATTTACTTATACTTACTTATTTAGATATCACATGTATTTGGAATTAAATAACTATATTACACTAACTAGGTACATAAACGTGTAAAATATTTGCATAAATTATATTACATATCTACACGATGAAAATCGCGAAGTGGTATAAAAGTTTGTCAAGGTATTAATAAAAACTAAAAAAAAAACATAATCACAGTCACAGCTCCCACTAGGATTCCCTGTATCGGGTGCCATGGACATACACAGATACAACTATAAAGAACACCCAGACCCAGAAACAGACATTTAATCACTAAGTACATTATGAACAAAATATTAGCAAGCTAGTTTGATTGTTGCATACCTTAGCAGGTACTTTTTGACTTTCCATTGAACGAAAAACCGTGAAATATATATAACTAGCGGCCCGCCCTGGCTTAGCATGGAAATCATCAGTGTTTCTTTACTATATTCTGCATGTATTATACATACAAACCTTCCTCTTCAATCACTCTATCCATTAAAAAAAACCGCTTCAAAATCCGTTGCGTAGTTTTAAAGATCTAAGCATACATAGGGATATAGGGACAGAGAAAGTGACTTTGTTTTATACTATGTAGTGATATATAGTTCAAGTATAATAATGTGTAATATCAAAAAAAAATCTCGTCCCGTTACCAAAGGTATGACAAAATCTAAAAGCAGTCAAACGATTCGAATGTATTTATCTCACCTGTGAGACAAATTTAGTGCGGCGCTTAGATACCAATAAAAGCACTTTCTGTGGTGCCTTTGCCGCAAAGTGTCCCATAAACAGTTTATGGACCATACATACACACATTAAGGAGATACGAACAACAATAAATCAAAATTAATACACACAATAAACAAACTGAAGCAAGGGTTTGGCTCGGTAGATAATTTTACGACTTTAACGGCCTTGGATTGTCTCTTGCGGATTTTATTGTAGTAATGAATCATATTTATCGATGGATGATTTAGGTTTCCTTGTCTGTTTTCTGTTTTGCTGCTACATTGTAGCTGTAGAAGGCTATAAATATCACCGTGCTACTTTAGTCTAAAGATGTACTGAACTGACAGGACCTACGCAGTAGATGCCGCTCCCTGCAAACTCTTAGGCCCGTATTTATAATCAGCGCTTGGGATTGACACGGAGTTCGATTTCTCCTCAGAAATGTAATTTCAGTACAAAATGACCTATCAAAACTATACTTAATACTGCTCTCAATATTGAGACCACTTTATAAATATCGCATCGGAGGTTTGCCCTATATTGATACTAAACTGGTTTCATATTTGATAGGTCTTTGAGGAAGGAGGAAGCACAGGATAGAGAGTCGTGGAGAGCCCGGAGAGAGGCCTTTGCCCAGCAGTGGGACATTAACGGCTAGACAAGACAAGACAAGACTTGATAGGTACTTTATTCCATAATTATGTAGTTTCCAATTTTATATTGGAAACAATAGCTTTCCTCAAAATATGAAATAAACCTATTTAGTACGGTGATATTATATAAAACCAGCTCAGTATTTTTGATGTAAAAGCATTCCCCATTTATTATTGTTTTCTTTTGAAACTCTGTTCTTAAAATTTTCAATAAAAGTATAAGTCATTAATTTATTATTATTATTAAATTTACAGTGCCTATAACTGTAACTCTGGACATAGAGCTCTATCATTATGCTGATTAATTCTATACTGAAATTACCTAACTACGGATATTAACAAACTAGAGCCATGTAATAGCGAGATTCTTCCATGCTGGACTGGGAGCGAGAGAAAATCATAGAATGGGCCAGCTGAATATCCTCCCGGGCATGCTGTAAAAACCAGCTAAGGGATCCGAGGGTTTCAGTATATTGTAATTTAGGCGAAGGTGACAACCTGTCACTACAGCAATATACCTACAAATCTATCTTAAAATAACCCTCAAAACGTTGTCAGACGTGGCGGAACGACCTTTGTTTAGGTCGTTTACGCTCTGCCTACCTCATTAGGGATAAAGGCGTGATTATATGTATGTATGTATGTAATAGCGATAAGGTGTTATGTCTTAAACAAAACAACGTCTAAAACAGGTAGTGTGACAACTTTTCCTACCTCCAACTAAAACTACTTACTTTGGTATTAGCTGTTCCCCAAGTACAACAAGTCCGATACAAAAGCGAAATACCTTCAGTACAATGTCTATCTACGTAGGTATATAAAACTTGGTGCTAGTTTCCCCATTTTAGCCTTCGGGCCTTACAGTCAACCACAGCTTAAGCTAAACGCTTACAACACGACTTTGGATTATATGATCAAAGGAATAAGAACTATACACTGAAAAAAAACTTGGTTAAATTGATCAAGGAACTTGTTTACATACGAGCACATCAAGTATTATAATTGAGACAATAAAGTTAATGTTAAGCTCAATTATTCTGTTGACTTAAATTATTAAGAATTTGGTATTGGTTATCAAGTAACTTGATTTATTTAATTTTTAACATTACTGTCATAAACACATAACGTTATGTGCTCGTATTTATACAAGTATTTTTTCAGTGCACCGCGTTCAAACTCTCCTGGCAGACGGCGTATTGAAACATTTACCTATATTTCCTATAATTGCAAAGGTAACTTTTTCGTCTGTTAATTTTGTTTATCTGCTACTTATTATTATTTATTTATTTAACAATTTATTGTACACAAAAACATCATAAAAACAGGACATACAAGACGAAGACACAACAGGCACTGCTTATTTCTAAAAATAAATTTCTTACAGCAGACGTACAGAAGTGAATTTTTTAATGATACGCGCAAATAAGCAGACGTAAATCATCATCTCCTTAGCCTTATCCCGTATTTCACGGGGTCAGCTACTTAATCTAGGGGATTGGACGAGGTTCCTGATTTTTACACAGAGCGACTGCCATTTGATCTCCGTAACCCATAAGGAAAACCAGACCCAATCCTTGATTAGGTCAGAGTTTTCAAGCTACCAATGCTTAGCACTGGCCTATGACATGGCTTAACGACTAAAATCTATGGTATTAAACGATATTAACTGGGCCCTGCAGTGAGTTTACAAAGGGCTGAAATGATGATGAACCGGGACCAACGGCTTAACATTCCTTCCGAAGCACAGAAAAAGCGCCGAATAAACGTACATAAGAAATTCGAAAACCGAAAACCACATTGGTACGTGATGTGATTCGAACCACGACCTCCCCGCTCTGGAGGCAGCGCCCCTATCCATTACACCATCGAGCTCTCTCCAGCAGACAGAAATAACAAATGTAAATAAATAAACAACTAATTAAAAGTTATAAGCAAATATTTCTGTACGCCGTCTGCCAGGAGGGATAGATCGCGGTATAGAGTCCACAATTTCTACTTTGATGTGTCGTTGAGTGTACAATAGATGGTGGAAACCAATTTAACTTGGCGACCGACTGGTTAAAAAGCAAAAGTTCCTTTGAAGTTGCTCGCGAGCCGAGACCTTTATTTCTACTTTTTTTTACAGCCAGCCCTTTGCGATGGAACGACGAAGGGTCGAGCGTAATCATATTTAGCCTTTGTACCTCTTTTTAAGAACTTTGCTGATGTCTTATACATAGTTTATTAAAGACATGCGCTTTCCACTTCACGGCTTCGCTTGCTTTTATAATATTTTCCTGTGAAGATAAGAGCTATCTTTGGAAGACTTACTATTAAGAGGTATCCATTAGAAGATTTACAATTTATAAGGTTCCCTACCATATATTTCTTACCAATTAAAAGAATTAAAGAAGTATTTGTTGCATTTTAATAAACCCCTATTACAATAAACCAAGAAATCTATCCACTATAATATATAAGGAAAAAGTCAAAAACCATCACGTCTTATCTGCGTATCGTTTCATAATGTTTTCACTTCTGTATGTCTGCTGTAAGAAATTTCTTTTTAGAGATAACAGTGCCTCTTGTGTCTTTGTTGCTTATGTATTCTGTCCTATATATGTTTCTGTGTACAATAAATATTAAAGTATACAATAATAATTTTACATATATTTTGATAGACATGATTGCTATAAAGATGCAGTAATTAACATACATATATACATATAATCACGCCTTTATCCCTAATGGGGTAAGCAGAGCGTAAACGACCTAAACATAGGCTGTTCCGCCACGTCTGACAAAGTTTTGGGGGTTATTTAAAGTTTTATAGGTAGTGACAGGTTGTCATCCCATCGTCTAAATTGCAATATACAAAACCCTCGGATCCCTTAGCTTAGTAATTAACACTTCAATATAAAGTAAATGATGATGACATCGTAATAACTTTATATAGGACAGTAAATATTATGGTTATTTCAAGGCAGAAACTAATCGACAAATTGTCTGGGTGGGCGTAGATTGTCTAAGATTACATCTTGCAACGTCTGCAATGAAACATTCTAGAATATACACATAAACACGATGTGGGATGTACTAGCTACTTTGTATTACATAAGACGTGTCAAATTGTTTGCAGTAAGTTCATTTTTTTTAAGAAATATGTAAACCATATTCTCACCATGATACATACATACATACATACATACACATAATCACGCCTTTATCCCTAATGGGGTAGGCAGAGCGTAAACGACCAAAAACAAAGGTCGTTCCGCCACGTCTGACAAAGTTTTGAGATAGATTTGTGGGTATATTGCTGTAGTGACAGGTTGTCAGCCCATCGCCTAAATTACAATATACTGCGCACATCGCCTAAATATGCAAACCATATTCTCACCATGATACATACATACATACCTACACATAATCACGCCTTTATCCCTAATGGGGTAGGCAGAGCGTAAACGACCAAAAACAAAGGTCGTTCCGCCACGTCTGACAAAGTTTTGAGATAGATTTGTAGGTATATTGCTGTAGTGACAGGTTGTCAGTCCATCGCCTAAATTACAATATACTGAAACCCTTGGATCCCTTAGCTGGTTTTTACAGCATCCCCGGGAGGAAATTCAGCTGGCACATTCTATGTTTTTCTGTCGCTCCCAGGCCAGCATGGAAGAATATGATACAGATGATGTATTTAAAATTATTTAAACTGACAAGTCTTACCACATAACAAAAATGGATACCTATATTATGCTAGTGTTTTACCTCCTACTTTTTGTAAATTCTTTATTCATGGAACATTATTCTTCCATACTGGACTGGGAGAGATAGAAAAACATAGAATGTTCCAGCTGCCCTTCCTCCCGGGCATGCTGTTGAAGTCAGCAAAAGGGACTCGAGGGTTATAGTGTATTGTAATTTAGGCGATGGGCTGACAACCTGTCACTATAGCAATACATATTACAATCTGAAATTGCCCTAATTTTTTGTCAGACGTGGCGAAAACGCCTTTCACTGCCTACCCCGTAAGGGATAAAGACGTGATGTAACGTTATGTATGTATGTATAGAACATTATCTAGGTTATACTTTTTTTTACGTACTCCCTAAAGAAATTTAAAATAAGTTTATGCTCAGCAGAGCGAAAATGTATTTGGGTTGAAAATATGAAGTCACTTAGGATGAAAATATGAAACCATATGTTAAGTGTAAGAAGATTTTTACTATTACATACTTTGTATCTGCTTCATTTATATCTGCTTCGTCTCTTTACTTATCTGCTTCTTTCTGTAGAGTAAAATTAGTGACCAAAAAGTGCTCACAGGTGATAACGGGGGATCAACTAATTTAATATTATTTTATTTTAATGCAATTAGTTATTCTATTTGTAATTCTATATGACCTTAAGTTTTTGTGAATGTGCATGTTAACTGTTTGTATGTTCCCTGTAAGCAAGACTAGGTGCACTGTATTTTATGTAACATATTTATAATGTACCTGTTTCTACAAATAAATATTTGATTGATTGATTGATTGAACGGTTATACTTTTTTATAAATAGATCGGAATAATCTTCCATGCTGACCTGGGAACGAGATAAAAATATAGAATGTGCCAGCTGCATTTCCTCCCGGGCATGCTTTAAAAACCAGCTAAGGGATCCGAGGGTTTCAGTATATTGTAATTCGGGCGATGGGCTGACAACCTGTCGCTATAGCAATATACCTACAAAACTATCGTAAAATAACCCTCAAAGCTTTGTCAGACGAGGCGGAATGACCTTTGTTTAGGTCGTTTACGCTCTACCTATCCCATTAGGGATAAAGGCGTGATTATATATATATATATATACAAACTTTCTTTTGATTCTTTTCGACCATCTGCGCAACACCCTCTTGCTTAGTAGCTAATCCCATCACACTCGACCCTTTGAATGTGATGTTTCTTTGTTTTGTTTATCTATGGAAAGGGATCGTATAGGTCAGCAAAACCCTTTTCGTGTGGTTGCTACTGTTATTTTGCATTTTAATTTGACTACATAATAATTTAAAATTTCTTAGTTTTCCCAAAGACCGCTATCTAAAGAGTGACGAAAATTGTGGACTTAGCATGCCCTCCGTTGCACGAATTCATCACTTGTGAGAAAATTAAGCAATTTAGCTTCGATTGTCCTCAAAATTGACAACAATTTCACTTATGAATTATTAGTTTTCTCCCCATGGTAATCGATCTTATGACCTCTGGATCGAGAGCCATACTAAAAAGTTAAACAACCATTATTTCACGTATTCTTAAAGCGTCGCAAAAAAAATACAATTAAAGATCAAACTTGTTAATTCTCTTACAAAATATTCAAGGCAACAAGCAACTGATTGAAATACGAGGGCAATAGTGGAAAATTGGAAAAGTTTCCAGATACGAATCGCGTCCGGACGTGACTGAGCTTGTATCTGCCCTAATCAGCACTTTGGAGGCGAAACGTGCACTCCGAAACAACAATTAACAGTTCCCAAGGAGAAACTCTAAAGAGATAATTAACTAACTTTCGTACAGCAATCGTGATTGTCATAGATATTTGAATATGTATTTAGGTTATTGTAAACAAAGTGTATGGTTGTGTTTATTTAGTATTTTACATCTCGTAATAATTGAAATAAATTAAATAAAAAATATTGGTTAGTTTCTTTCCTTTCTATCAGAGAAAAGGAAAAGTAGGCTGATCATTATTTTTTAAACATAGGCCCGTAATGATAGCACTTGAGTTAGACATCTAGCTTGAGTTCGAGTCAAAAATGTCATTTCAGTACAATATGATCTGTCAAATCCATACTTAATATTGCTCTCAATCTTGAGATGGCTTTATAAATACGAGCCTTAAACGTTCAAACTAAACTAAAACTGCATCAAATGAAAATAGTGTTTCGATAATTTTCATAGCCTGCAATTTTCACGAGAAACCCTACAGTTTCCAGTTCATTCAGAGCTTAGAACTTTTCAGCCAGTCGCCGACATTCAGCCACTTTGTGTCGGCGGTTAAGAAACTGGTGAAAATCTCACAAATTGATAATTATGATCTTTTGCGTTCCCTCCCCCATTGGCAATCGAACTCAGGATCTCCGGATCGGTAGCCCACAGCTCACTAGAACTCGGACGCAATTGGATGTAGCTTAAAATGAACATGATATGCCAGGTCTAAAATTTATGCTCATTTTTGTTATACCTAATTAAAACAAGTAAGTACTCAATACAAACTAGTTAGCCGATCAGTTTACATTATGAATAACATTTGTATATAGTTTAGAAAATTTATTATGTATACCTATTTAAAATTATAATAATTCAATTTATTTTTTTATGTCCCAAGTGACGCAAACGATTTAAATTCCCATGCAAATTGGCGTCAGCATTCCCCAATCCCTCCTTCCGTCTAGAATAGAGTTCAAAAATTAAGCCGATTCCTTATAGCGATAAAATTAAGGCACTTTTATACCGGGTGTTAAATAATTTGCTGACCGAACTTTAGGGTGCGGACCTACCCTTGAAACTGAACAACGTTCCCTTAATAGTATAGATCTAAATATTTAAAAAGAAAAAGCCCTCCCATACAGTTAGAAATAGCTCTCCTATACAAGACATTTAGTACGGACAGAAAGCTATATACTTTTTTATATTTTGACCTACGAGTATGTTCCTTGGCGAAAATTGTTCAGATTCATGGGGAGGTATACTCTTAATTTTAGGTCAGCATTTTTTTTTACATCCTATATAGGAGAGCATTCCGTCTCCTCTTCGCCGACACTTAATTACTTTCGGTGTAATTGAAAGTTTCGCCGACACAAAGTGGCTGAATGTCGACGACTGGCTGAAAGTCCTAAGCTCTGAATGAACTGGAAACTGTAGGGCTTCTCGTGAAAATTGCAGGCTATGAAAATTATCGGCAACTTGAGACATAAAAAAATAAATTGAATTATTATCATTTTAAATAGGTATACATAATAAATTTTCTAAACTATATACAAATGTTATTCTTAATGAAAACTGATCGGCTAACTAGTTTGTATTGAGTACTTGCTTGTTTTCATTAGGTATAATAAAAATGAGCATAAATTTTAGACCTGGCACATCATGTTCATTTTAAGCTACATCCAATTGCCTCCGAGTTCTAGTGAGCTGTGGGCTCCCGATCCGGAGGTCCTGGGTTCGATTGCCAAGGGGGGAGGGAACGAAAAAGTTCATAGTTGTTTTATCAATTTGTAAGATTTTCACCAGTTTCTTTAGGACAACACAGGCTGAATCATCTGATTATCTGTAAGATGAGTAAGAGATTCTGTTCTTTGGAAGGCATGTTAAGCCATCGGCCCCGAGACACACGACAAGAAGAATAAATAACAATTATTTCCTCCTTATTTTAAGTATTCCAGTATCCAAAGGTTGCCTGGAAGAAATTACTACCCTAGCGATAAGGCCGCTTGTATTGTTCTTACTGTTCTTTTCTTTGTTTTTGTATCTGTAATAATTTTGGTGCAATAAATAATTATTGTATTGTATCGAAAATCACCTTGCTACACGAAGAAGCATCTGTGAATATCCCAACTTTCACGTGTCTAATGAAAACATAATGCCGTGAGCATATTTTAAAAGCTGTCAGAACAATATGGCGTCGCTCCCCCGATCCAAACTTAGGCGACAACCTAAATAAAGGGGAAACTTGCCCTGAAGCCGTTCACGGCAAATTACTTTAAAACTATTACTTGGTGAATTTCATTTGCAGGCTTAGACACAGTGAGATTTGAAGAAAGATAGGATATTAAAATATTAGATTGAGAAAAGTTGGATTTCAGAGATTGAACAAATTAATTGTCATTAATTATGTTAATTACCCACCAGCCGCCATATTGAAATCCGTCATGTTCATGGCCTTGTCACGCTACTGTGTTATTGTGACTGTCAAATTCAAAATACTAGTATCTGTAACTTTAATTTAGAAAAAAAACCTTTAGAAATTTATCACCTCTTTCAGACGTGATGAAAATGTGTCTAAATAGTTAGTAATATAAAGAATAATCTGAGTTCTTAAATTTTGCACTGTAATATAAAATTTTATGTGCTCTAGTTTTAATAGAGGCTTCTTAGGCCCGTATTGATGAACAGCACTTAAGACTGACAGCTAGTTTGAGTTCATATCAAAAATAACATTTCAGTACAATGTAGCCTGTCACATCCATACTTAATATCGCTCTCAATCCTAAGATCGCTTTATACATACGAGCCAAGGTTCAAAACACCTTAGCAAAGTAACTATCATATAGAGGTGAATATCTGAAAACGCAGTCATGAAAGTTGCGTGTACAAAAAGCCACACATAAAAGTAATGACAGTGCGCATTAGAAACGACGCCACATTTACAAATTACAAAAGCAATGTTTATGTAATTAAGGAAGACGACAGAACGACATCTCATCTGTCAAAATGCCGTACTCATTTCATGTAACGACCATAATTATTGACGCTTCTCCTAATTAAAACCATTGCTCGTCGTCCAACATACGAACATTCTGGTTTTCCTATGTAGGTGTGCGCCGCTCTTTATGTGCTTTACACACGTAAGTAAGCAATAACTTAAAGAAAAAATATTGCTTAATTATGTCGTGCCTACCAAAGTTTCCTATAGGCGTTCGATGTAGTCAATATCCATTTTTATTGTAGCCAAGAATTTTTAATTTCGTCCTTGGTAGATGGACGCTTCCTACGTCTTTATCCCGGAATATTAACGATGTTTTGTTTTGTAACTTGTTTTCTTTAAAATATATTTTAAAAGCGTTGATGCGGGTAATTATTTCAGTAACGAGTTTTCTTTAAGAGTGAAAGAGAAGTTTTGACTCACCCAATGTAGTGTAGGTAGACTGTAGAGGCCATTTTGAATTTCAAACTTTAAGACTGGCTTACTCCTTCGCTATGCAGTGACTAACGGTGGCAACTTAACCCTTTTCGAAAATATCGTCTATGAACAAAATTTTATACATTTTATAAAAAAGCGTGTAAAAATATTCCCAATAAAAGAATAATGGTATTGTCTCAAGAGATTTGTATGGCGCTTGTAAAATTTACGAGGCAATAAGGAAGTGACAATTCGACATATTTTGACGAAAGGATTCAATGGTATATTGTATAGGATCTTTGTTTCCTTTTTACAGAGTTTTTTAGTTCCAGTTAATGTCTATGCGTCTTTGTTAGACGTCCATTGTTTTTGTATTGAAGTTTTATTTGTTTGTTTTATGCGTTTTTGAGTGCATTTTGTACGCGTGGCTTAACTTGGTTCGGAAAGGATATTATTTTGATGCATAAATATTATCAAATGTTTTACAAAGTACTCTTAGTAATTTGTTTATTATTTAACACATGAGCATCCAGAGGTCACAAACATAAAAAAAAACAATAGCATAACAATACAATACAATATACTTTATTGCACAAAAACACAGAAATTGCTAAAAAGAAAAGTAGTACAATTGGCGGCCTTATTGCTAATGTAGCAATATCTGCCAGGCAACCAGGCAATAGGAAACAGAGGAGTAGCATAACAGGTACAGCTTATCTCTTAAAAGCAATCTCTTTTAGCTCATCTCTTTCAGCTCAGTAATTTTGTTAGTATTGATGATAAACCTTGTAAAATATTACATAGGCATAAAGAAGATACATAAATACGATGTAATGATTGAGTATTATGAGATTCAAATATTTCCCTATATCCCAAGATACCGGTTCTTACAACGTGTCACACAAGCAAATTAAGACATGCAATTGTTTGTAAATGAAGCAATTGCGCTGTTATGTAATACTGCAGCTACAATAATGCGCGGACGCAGCGAATTAAACGTGAATGCGCGTCTGAATGTGCACATTAAGTGCACTGCTGTTTGTTGCGATGTGACCGTCGGGGCATCCGCGTACTGGCCATGCGTTTGTTGCATACTGCAGTTACTCCCAGTAGGGCTGCTACGCAATGAAAACCATGTATTATCGAATTTTCACATTCCTTTTCGAGATGTAAGGAAACCTCCAAGAAAATACTTACATTCTATCACGCCTGTATCGCTAATAGGGTAGGCAGAGCGTCAACGCCCCTACAAAGGTGATATAAATCGTAATCGTAAAGAACCCCATAAAGGTGCCACAGAATATATAATAGCAGTAGGGGTCATGATTATAAACTGAACACTATTTATTTGTCTCAGGATATAAACAACTACACAAGAATTATCAGGTCAGGTCTAGGTAACCTAAAAAAAGATGTTCAAATCACGTCTAGTTTCATATGTCGCATGATTCGTTAATTTGTAACAACCTAGATGCACTACACACATAGAAAAAAAATGCCAGAGAACTTGTGACACCAAAATCCATTCCATGTTCAATGTTTTACTATTCCTGAAACTCTATTACTTTCCGCGTTTGCATACAATTACAAAACCAAAAGAATTTAGCAGCATCTTGGAAGAACTATCTATTCATATTTATAGACTTTAGTGCTTACTTCTTTTGTTCTTCGTATATAAAAATTGCTGCTGTTTTCTCTTTTTCAACAACCAGTGTCAACTGCTATCGCATATTGCCAGCCCTACGCTGTCTGCTGAATATGACAGCTGTCATGCGCCGCATATTAGCCTGACATAATAGACTGCATTGATGAACGATATTCACAGACTGTTCCTCTTCCAAAGAGGCTAAGTATTTAGCATTCAGTCAGTTTCAAGTGTTCAGCATTTCTTTATCTTTTAAAATAGCTTTAACGGGCAGTGTCAAGGGCCATCGCATATTGCCAACCCTACAACGTCTGCTGAATATGACAGCTGTCATGCGCCGTATATCAGCCGATTACGGCTGATTGCCTCCACTGCATTGATGAAGGAAGGTCGCAGACTGTACCTCCTCAATACAAATATAGCACGTCAAAGCTTACAATGAACGTAGGCAGTAGCGCTTCATGTAGGGAGAACTGACAAAAAATACCTTGATGGCGTTATTAACCACATTCATTTGAAGCGTTGACAAACCGCGTATTGTTTGTTTTTGTACTTATGTTGGTACCGTTCTAGACTATGCCCTGTGTTGTAAATCATTATGTTAATTAAAGTGTATTTATTGATTGCCTATTTAGCACAACAATAACTGTTAGACTAGAAACAGTACGGGCTTAATTATGTTAAAACATTACATAAGTACATGGAAGTCTAAATTAATTTATTAGCAATTTAATTTTGCAATCGCGTTTTCCTAAATTAGTCGTAAAATAACATCACAATGGCTTTACAAAATACCAGGCTTTGTTTAAAAAAAAAGATTACATATAGATAACATGGCTGCTTCTGTATGTTTTTTGTGCGCAAAGGTCACTGCCTCCAAAACATATAACAAAAAATTATGTTTATTTTCATTCTTATGAAACCTTCTTAACCAGCAAAGTTTTTGTTTTATTGGTTTCAGCAGCAAATTTGTATGCACCTGAATCGAACAAATAATGGAAACTGCTTTTTCTATTCGCATATTAATATTCAACGATCCAGCGAACTGAGCTTGCCAGACTACCTAACGCATTTTTACATACAAAACGGAGCTTATCCGAACGGAAGCTTTTCTCCCCTCCACCCCTCCCGTGTCATTGTGATGCAAATGCGCGCGTTGTCTGCCTCCAAATTACCCCTACGGTCAAGAGACGCCGATGACCAGACATTAGTAGCCACCCTTTTAAAATCGGACCCCATTCTCCCCGATGCTCTCGCAGAACCACCTTTATGGCGAAGACCGACTGGCGAAAACAAGATAGCAGAGAGTTTTGGGACACTCAAACTAATATTTCATAGAGATATACTGTTATGAGAGTTGCTAATGTGGTTAAGTATGAAGTGTAGGAATGGGGCAGCAATTGTGCGGACAATAATTTAAGGGCAGAGCGCATTAAGGAGGATCATAACGAGGCCGGGATAATGTCTTGCGATTTTGTAAATGGATGTAGTGTGCTGGTGCTTTATATGGAGTTATGTGCGATGATGAGAGCCATTATGGCGCTTCAGGACGCTGGGCCTGTCAGTATTTGCGATGTATTTAGCTTTTGTTTCAGGCTTAGCGGCAACTTAATGCAAATTATCACAGGAGAATTTGCGTCGAATTTGACTACTGCCGCCTCGGTAGCTAATTGGCAAAGCGTTGGAATGACATTCCGAAGGTTACAGGTTTTCACTATTGCCCGTAGCGAATCATTAATTTCCTGCTTTTCAAATGTATTTGCGTCATATTTCTTTGATGATTTTTTTGACATAAACTTGTAATCGTATCTTAAAGGTTACCTACGTTCATAATTATCTTAAAATATGTAGTTTCTCTTAGAATGCTCCCAACAATGCTACTTCCTTTAGGGCTTACTAGCTAGCCCATCTAAAAGGTACTTAAATTTTCCTGTGCGGTCGTATCTCCTTATAATATTTTATGAGATATCCGGGGTTTTCCTGACCCATGTTAGTGGGACTTTCTGTATGACATGTCATTAATATCAATGGGGTGTCTGTATCACTAAATAGCCCATTTTACGGGGACTATGGTCGACTATCGCTCTAAGTACATACTTACTTTCCTTTCAAAGTGTTGGGGATAGAAAATTTGTTTTCTAAGGAACTTGTTTGATTATGCCGTTTTGGGGTCATATTGAATGTGGTCTGGTAAAGTTGCCACTGAATAGGATAAATTTGTTTTAGTGTAATAAATGGATAGTTTCATGTTGAATGCAAGATAAGCTGGTTTGCTCTTTCATCTCCTATAATTTGGTCGTGTAAGCGTAGCTCACATATACAAGCTATATAAATTATACTTAATTGTTACGTTTTCATACTTACAGAGCAAGTTTATAGTGGAGAATTTTGTATTATATAGCATATCCTTAGCTAAACAACAACGCAAATGAGGCCTTTTGGTATTTTTTTTATACACTTTAGAATTTTCCATAAATACTTACATTTAACTGTAAATCTCCAAACATTTTCAGTATTTTCCACCTAATCCTAACTAGCAGCGTAGCTCGCTTTTCCTAGACTGTAATCCCGTAAAGCCGGTCCGTAGTCCCCCAGTCGGTTCATATTGTTTAATACCAAATGTTTTGTACACAACAAAAACAAAACAAACGAGGTGTTTAGTCCAGACGGTCTCCCCTGGGCACCACCCGTTCCAGCTTCCTAGCAATTTCACAAAATGCGATACTTACACCTACTATTGTCTACACATGTATATTCCCAGCTTACTCTGACCTACCGCCCCTCTCTTGACTCTACAAACTTGTACGCAACGACAGGGCAGGTCAACACTAAAAAGAGTTCACGCTGAAGTGGTCCGGGAATAAAGACGGAAATAACTATACAGACTTGAAGCGAAATTAGAATATTCTCTAGAGATCATTGAAGCTACTGCTAATGGGTTTCATTACTTACGATACAGTTGAAAAACGTACGTTTACGAGCTAAGGAGACATTTCAGTACTTACAACTCAGTAGCTATAAAGATAGATGTGTTTATATTGTGTATATTTGGGTAGGATGTCATCTATTTATATTTGTCCGGTCTCCAACCCTTATGCTTCATTCCAACCGTCGTTTCCATATAGTTACTATTTAGCATCAAAACACCAACATCGTTTTGAACCTAGCCTTGATAAAAAATAATCAATTATACAACCACATATAATGTTTATAAATATGTAAATGCATAACAGATTGTAAAGAAATCCATTTATCAAAGTGTAGAGATATGAGAAGTTCATTTGGAATGGCCTCATATAACTCATTTAGTCATATTTTTATGAGAGCTGCCGCGACTCCCGCATCAGTATCAAATCGCTGTAAAATACTAGTTTAATATTCGATGTTGAATGAATCGATAGAGCTCAAGTTTTACTGGTTATCTAGTCACAGACAAACTGCGGGCGGTATTATGTAATCATGCTACATCGATTTATTTTATCCAAAACTGCCGTAGTTATGACGTTAATTTAGATGATAAAAGCTATTCAATGTTCACATATAGGACGTTTCGAATAACTTAATTCGATGCCGCGTGAACGAAAGCGTTCAATATTTTTTTTGTCTCGTAGGTATATTGGAAACAGGTATACTGCGGTTGTGGGAAGATCCCCGAATAAGATCCTTACAGTTGATCGGGCACAGATAAATGGTGATCTGCGTTCGACAAAGGCGGCATTTCTGTCACACCCTTTATATGGCTTTTATCCGGCGAAAACCAGTTTATGTACCTATGAATTCTACTCTACCTTTCGGAATATTTTACAAACCGTCGGTGATCAAGTTTGCGGTTTAATTCGCATTCGATTGCAGATTATCATATTAATTTTGCCCTAGCTTTTACTTTAAGTGGACAATCTTTAAGTAGCTTGTATTTATATGATCAATAAAAGCAGTAAAATCGAAGTTAGATGTGTCGACTCCATACCAAATAGGTGTAGCTATTAATATCCTGTACAGAACGTGAGTGAATAATAATTTCACCATACATTTAGTTCACAAAATGGCGACGTGACTACTGACATGTAAACTTTTTATACGTACTCCGTAGTGATGGTGCGAATTTTGTATGCATGTATGGAACCGTTCGCATTTTTTTTTATAATGGTAGATTTTATTGGATCAATTTTTAAAACCACGAATCTGACGTTGTGGTCAAACATCTCCGTTAAACTTACAAAATGAGTAGTCGTGTGTTATATCAACACAAATTTGACGTTTGAATACACACTTGCTAAATTCTAAATCTTAGTCCTTCGTCATATTCTTCAGTCCATCTATGTTTAACTTTCTATATCTCACTCCGGAACCTCGAAACCTCAATACCCAGTTTAAATTTGTGTTCAAATTCCTTCATTCATAATTCTATGTAACATTCAATAACACTTTCAGTCCCTCAGTAAGGTTGACTATAGTGCCTTCATTAGACCTGACTACTGTAGAACCTAGAAGTTAGTAGAAGAGACATCAAAAATAGGTGGTATTATTTTTTTATTCCTTATGTAGGTACCTACTTTTCTAGATTCAAGTTTTATTCCCAAATTTATCTTCACGCATCCAATATTTTATTTAAATTGTATTTAATAGACTTTTTTTAAAATGCTACGTTGTAGGAAAAGTTTACGGAACATAAGAAAATATTCCATACTGTCATAAAATCATACTGTTATAAAATAACTATGATATTTATTTATTTCATTTAAGCCGTAACGATAGGAACCTACCTTAGGTATTTTGAATTATACATACATACATACATATAATCACGCCTTTATCCCTAATGGGGTAGGCAGAGCGTACACGACCTAAGCAAAGGTCGTTCCGCCACGTCTGACAAAGTTTTGAGGGTTGTTTAAGATAGATTTGTAGGTATATTGCTGTAGTGACAGGTTGTCAGCCTGTCGCCTAAATTGCAATATACAGAAACCCTCGGATCCCTTAGCTGGTTTTTACAGCATGCCCGGGAGGAAATGCACCTGCACATTCTATGTTTTTCTCTCGCTCCCAGTCCAGCATGGAAGTAATTTTGAATTATTATAGTAACTATCTAAATTAAACTTGTTTTTAATACATTTCTTAGTCTTTCTGTTCCCTCTACCTAGGGAAGGGCTGGAATTGTGGTGTACAGCGTCATTAACTGACAATCTCTTTAAATCACTCGCAGATCCCTGGGTCTCTGGCTTATTACGAGGGAGGGCCGGTATTAAGAAATTTCAGCTTTACTATGTAGATGTGTTTGTATATGACCAGGTGCTTTTGGAGGCTTTTAGGGAAAATTGGTGGCCGATTATATTTTGTATAAAGTTTGGTTTTCGGAGCTCTCGTGGTATTTCTTATCTTATCTTATGTAGCCGTTACGTATCCCACTGCTGGGCAAAGGTCTCTCTCATGATATTTCACATTTGTAAATACATGCGAGTTTTAAAATATACAAATTCAGTATACATTTAAATTTCAGGAAGTGAAAATAAAATTGGCTTTTCCATATAAAATGTCCACCTCGATCAGACAGTTTGTATGGAAAGCCTTTTTTTATTTCACTTCATGAAAGATTTTCCTAATGGAAGATTTTCAGTGTCGTGGACTGAGTAACCTCCTATCAGTTTCGGGACGCTGTCCCTTACACTTGGTTCATTAAAGGGATGCAATATATTTAACATAATACCTATATACGAGTAGGTAGCTTATAAATTATTTGTATGAAATATTTATACCTTTGGTTAGTTACCTAAATAGAATAACACGATGGTAAATAAGTACAACTTTGTAGTAACTTAATATACCTATGTCTATAAAGTTTATGTACAAATTCTATGACTATATATTTTGTAAGTATAGTTTATCATAATAACTGGTGATTAAACATCGGCCTACGCTGGCAGCCATCTTTTTTCATTACACATAAATTTCTAGACACAGCCTTCTTGCATACAATCATTTGACTCTCATCAAATTTAATAGTCCATAACTCTTAAGGTTACGAACAAAAGGCCATCTAGTTAACTAACATGCGAACTGCACTTACAAAATACACTATGATAGTTTCAACAATAAACTCTTTCTTTCCTACGTTCTTATTTTACGGCCGCGAATTTTATCTCGTTCCTTCAACGTTGGAAATAAACACAAAATACGCATAAGCTTTTTGCCACCGACGTGTTCCATTCTGAACGATTTCCAACCTTATTCCGTTGAATGAATGGGATTTGTAAATGAGTTCAGGTGTAAAGCAGTGCTGGTAGTGAAAACGCATATTGTTGAATATTACAGGCAAACATGGGGTCGCACAGTGCGCAATGTTGTGTATGAACCTGCTGTTTTACGAGAAAATGCTGGATACAGCGCTTTCTGTGTACCTAACTCTATATTTTGCAAGCGTTTTCTTTTTTTCTTCAAATAATTGTAAACGTTAGCCCGTGGTTGGAATATATTTTGTGACTTTGGAAATTCTCTAGCGGATAGTACACATTTGCTGACAGTAAATGTAAACTATCAACTAGAGAAATTTAAAGAATGCTCTGCTGTAGGTAGGTTGTTTGGAAGTTATTTATTCTCTATGGCGGAGGCTGTCATTATATTCTAACCTTCCAAGCACAGGCCACTCCATTCGCGACTCGCGCGAATACTAAGTACCTAATTTAGTTTTTTCAACAAAGCGAACGAGCATCGGAGTTCCGCTGATCGATCCGGACCCCTCGGTTCCGGTCGCAGCTAAAACTCCCGACCCGTTTTTAAAATCCCCGACTTAAAACGGTCCAGCGTTATGTGAGATGCGATACCCCTCCGGCTAGTGTAAAATTCAGCAGATTGCCGGGGGCGGGTAAATGAAAAGGCGGGTCAGAATACGCTGGATGCGTTATCTGCAGCAGGTAGCAGAAAGCTAATTGTGTATTCTTTCCTCGCATCCAGCGTCCTTTAATCCGCCCTCTTACCCCCACCTACCCTCGGGCAAAGCGCCCCAACTAGGCGGAAAGTTTTAAATACACTGTCATATTATGCAGATTTTTAGGCACTTGCTTTTTATTGGCACATTACAAGTGTTTACGACTCTTAATATCGTGTTTGAATTCGCAATTTGGAGTTATTTATTCATACCGCTTCCGCATTTTGCATAAGAGGCATCACAGGTATTCCTCTTTTGAATTTCGCAAAGATTACTCTCAAGATACCATCTCCTGCATGTCTTTATTTTAATAAAAACTTGGAAATTTTGTCCCAAATGAACGCAGTCCGTTCTTACTGGAATTCTCCTTAAAGGGGCGAAATTAGATGAGTTCACATTTCCCTTAGCACCCCGAAATAGCTATTTACAGAGATTGTAATTTAATTCTGGGCGCGTGAGATAACCACAATTCGATGGAACGCGGCATTAACACAGAAATTGGAATATAGACTTGAATAACTACTACAGGATTATTTTTTAGTCAGTACGCAAACTGATACTGCTCAAGCCAAAATTAATTAAACAATTTAGACGAAAATAAAAAAAACGTGAAGAAAAATATGGCTTCTCCATACAACTTGTCTGATCAGATCTGAGTGGTAATTTTGTACATGGAAGTCGTTAAGGTTTAATTACAGTTTTGTTGGCAAAGCATCCCATAGCATAGGTATATAATTCAATATGAAAGAAAGAAAATAATAAATTATTTTCTGCCAGGACTCAAAACTGCGTCTCTGGAATGCCGGTCCATCACTATACCAACTAAGCTACAGAAACGGTAGCGGGAATGCCGAATTTATCATAGTCTTTCTTATGCACACGTCATAGCAACGTTAGCGACAACTAGCCATGTAGTTTAAGACTAATTTTCGCTACCGTTTTTGTAGCTCAGTTGGTAGAGTAATGGATCGGTATTCCAGAAACGCTGGTTCGAGTCCTGCCCGAAACAAATTTATTATTTTCTTTC
Organism: Scrobipalpa costella; assembly: GCA_949820665.1. Taxonomy (NCBI): domain Eukaryota; kingdom Metazoa; phylum Arthropoda; class Insecta; order Lepidoptera; family Gelechiidae; genus Scrobipalpa; species Scrobipalpa costella. The sequence continues at coordinate 16,434,584 of OX463296.1, read as the reverse complement.
TTACATATTATATGGAATAAAAATTGCATTATGAGAGCTAAAAATCCTCAAAATACATAGGTATATAAGTTTTCGTACTGGTGAAAAAGTAATCTTGTATTCTTCAGGAAGATAATCTACCTCAGTACACGTTATAATGAAGGACGGCATAATGCAGTAGGAGCCAGGAGCCAATAGCGGTGCTAAAGAAATTGCGCGCAAAAATTTGCATCTTTATTGAAATTTCCACTCTTGAGCGCGGATAAAACTATGTCTCTAAATACCGAAAAAACAACTCCTATTTATAACATGTTTGTAAGTGAAAAGAAAGATATCTTCTTGTGAGCTTAATTCAGCAAGTGGAACTTAAGGTGGTTCGAGAGTTGCAATAGTGGCGGCATCAGTTTTAAAATAATACATACATAAAATCACAACTTTATCCCTAATGGGGTAGGTAGAGCGTAAACGACCTAAACAAAGCTTTTTCCGCCACATCTGACAAAGTTTTGAGGGTTATTTAAGATAGATTTGTAGGTATATTGCTCTCTGGGTTGCGGAAGTCAGATGGCAGTCGCTCTGTGTAAAAACCAGTACCCTCGTTCAATCACCTAGATTAGGTAGCCGACCCCGAGAAATACGGGATAAGGCTAGGATGATGATTGTAGGTATATTGCTGTAGTGACAGAGTGGCAACCTATCGCCTAAATAGCAATACACTGAAACCCTCGGATCCTTTAGCTGATTTTTACAGCATGCCCGGGAGGAAATGCAGCTGGTACATTCTGTTTTTCTCTCGCTCCCAGTCCAGCATGGAAAATTAAAATGATTGTGCGTAAATACAAACATTTTCGTGAATATTTTACTTTTGGCGAAAATAGCTACTGATTGTCTATTTTATAATTCATACTATAATAATTCATGATGAACAAAAGTTAAATTTTTTAATACATAACCTTTATGCTTAGTGTGAATTATTATATTACGGATTATAAAATGGAGAATTAGTTGCAATTATCGCGAAACGTAAAATATTCATCGTTTGTATTAATGTTAGTATTTCAGGCACAATTAATTTAAATTTACTTCCATGCTGGACTGGGAGAGATAGAAAAACATAGAATGTTCCAGCTGCCCTTCCTCCCGAGCATGCTGTTGTAATTTAGGCGATGGGCTGACAACCTGTCACTATAGCAATACATATTGCCCTCAATTTTTGTCAGACGTGGCGAAAGCGCCTTTCACGAGGCGTTAAACGCTCTGCCTACCCCGTAAGGGATAAAGGCGTGATTTATGTATGTATGTATTAATTTAAAACTGATGGCGCCACTGTCGCAGCTCTCGAACCACCTTAACTGAACTTTACATATACCATTAAAACATCTCAATAACTAATCCTGATTAATATACATAAAATCACGCCAATACATTCACTTTACAGGGTAATCAGACAGTTTTCTGTTAATATGTTTATGACGTACCTAAACTTTTATTCTTTTATTCAAAAGGCAAACCTCATTTGTTAAAAAATTTAACTAACTTCTTTTTTCGAAAGTTGAAAGTTGTTCAGAAAAGTGTACAAAACTATCATACGAGCTAAAATTATGCGTTATTTGTATAAATACATGTCTCTAGATATTACTATGAATGTATCTCGTAGTAAGTAGGTAGGTACTTATCTATCTATTTACGTAGTCATGTGGCTAGTGCGCGGGTGGGCGTTAGGGCGGGCGGCGATTAAGATAGTCGATTAACAAATTAATTAAAATTCCACAAAGACCAGCGTAAAGACGACTTTCCTGTTTCTATCTCCGATGGAACTTCGATACGGAACAGTTATCTTTATTAATGTGTCTGGCCGACACTCTTTCTTGACTTATTTATTGCACCAAATTCGATCTAGATTTTATCGCCATTTTTATATCTGTTTTTTTGTAAATTAATCGATTTTTTTCTAACTAAAAACCGGGTGTGGTAAATTTTACCGATACATCCGGTAGCGTAGTGAAATATTTATTGTTATAAAATGCGCAGCACTTGTCTTAAAAAAAATGTTTTACAGAATTGTAAATACAGACTAGGAAACGGACTATAAAAGGTAAGATTTAATCGTTAATATGCAACTATTGTAAAAAAAATACCAGTAGTTTTTGTTGTAATTTTATCGATATGCACAGCACTAGTCCCAGACAATCGTTATACAGAAGTAGAAATACAGCTGACTAGGGAAGGGACCATAATAGGAAATTTTCTCCGGTGGATACGCGATACCCTTCCACTTGTGTTGTTTTTATTTGCGTCCTAATGAAACAAGTTGCGTCATCTGTATTGCAAACCCAATATCCATTGCGATGCGTAGTTTTAAGGAAACTAATTTTGAAAAGGAAATAGTTTTTAATATCCTTTATACGAGTTATACATATTAAAGACATAATAAAACATGAAACATGAGTTTGAAAACTTGTATGATGCTATTTTAAAATAGAATCACCTCATTTCTTTCTACGAGAGAATGAGCATGAGATTTCTCTTCCACCTAGCACTGTGCATAGCAATCCATCTGTTAAGATTGGTAACTTACCAAACTTTCAATCAAACTTTACGAGCAAAAACCTCCTGAATCCATGACAACAACAAACCAATTCAAAATTTACGATTCCACACAGACTTGGGCAGAAAAAAAACGTTTTTTGTTCATCAGCTGTAAATGTCCCCACAAATTGACTATAAATTTCTGCTCTATTAAAATTTATTAGTCTCAAAACGTTTATTGTAACATTACGTAACTCGGTAACCCTATCGTAAAACAATGCAAGCGTGGTAGCATGCAAAAAATGCTATCTTGACTTATGTAACACCTGGGTCTTAAGGCCTATATTTGCCTGAAGGGTCTGTCTCATTTTATTACTTAGGGAGCAGGGTTTACGACCTCTTATCGAATCGGAAAATTTCCTTAGAGCAAACAGACTTGTTCCATGTGAAAATAGAACCAATTCGAATTAATAGGCATTAACGATTGGTGATAAGATCCCTAGATTGCTTTTCATTTATGTAGTTTTAAGAGGTGTACCAAGTTATACCAAGGTCCACTATGTATTTAAAAAATACTTACTTTTTATTTATTTTTTATTATTATACTAGCCTAAACTGTTCCATTGCTACTACTTACTAAAGAGGGTAAAAGTGTGACTGAATTTTTAGCTTTAAAAGAAAAACGTAACGGAAATTTGATAGAATGCAAGTGAAACCATAGGGCGTGAAGTGGTACACATAATTTTACCATAATTTTCTTAGTTACAGTATTAATTTACTAGAAAATGTACTTTAAAGTAGGAAGTGTTATCATCAAATGTTTTGTTTATAATAAATAGAGTAGTCTGATAACTGGACCACACACATGCCTAATTTAGTTATCAATAACAGAATGTATATAACATTGATCGTTAACCTATCATAGATTATGATCTAGGGGACATGTCCTCTATTAAAGAAATGGAAAATACTATACAATCAATACTAACACTCTACTCATAGTAATTGCAATAGATTTATGATTTACATGTATTGAAAAAAATATACGAAGCTATTATACGAATAGATAGCGCGAAACCACTGCAAATGTTATATTACTTGAACAATCGCTTCAAAACTTTACTTCAATGTATTTTACGATTCAAGAAAGCAAACAATGTAACTGGTTCGATGAGTAGCAGTGCAAGTGATAAGAAGAGAGCAACCGTTTTATTCTGAAGGTCAGGAGACCAATACAATCCATACACGATCACGGCAAGATCCTCACACTCAACACGTACCTTTTACTCAAGATAAAGCAAACACCGCTCTCCCAAGATAAAGAGGAGAAATCGACCGCAACTATATAAAGGTTTGCGGCGATAAAAATACCATGTTTATTTGCACGTCCTACATCAACAGGGCCGTCGAGGAAAACCGTCTTACAGAGCGAGCGATGAAAAGCGAAAACCCGACCCAATACCGAACGATCCATGACCGAATTTCGAATGAAAAATCGCAATGAAAAACAGCCATATTGAAAAGTGAATGCTGAACTTACATTCCTCTGTATCAGTAAATTCGGATCCCTATCTTGAGTATTTTTTTCCTAAAAACGTGATTTAAAAAGGCTGCCAAAGAAACTGATCGGCGGTAGTAAGGGATGAGTTTTATGTTTTCTTTCGTTCCGATCTACAGCGCAGGTGGCACTTGTTACATTAATTAAACGTTAAAAGGATTTAACACTTAATACGAGAACTTTATACAAAAATGTTTCATTTCTCTGTCGGTGTTGAAACCGCACTTATAAAGGATATTTATTTTTTATGGATCGGTGGTTTACTTTGTCTAAAACCAGTTAAATCTTTGATCTTTTAAGAAATAAACAGTTCCTATTCCGACATTTTCGACAAGTGTTGTGATCAAAGACTTTTCACCGTTAAGCCTACAACCTACGAATAAGTTATCGAACCCTATTCGACCCTTTGTAAAATCGTGCAAACTATTGCTATCATAAAAAAATCTATTTAAGAGCAAGTCAGGAATGCGCTTAAACAGATAAAGTCATATGTTTGTGTGGGTTTGGTCTCTTTCACCTGAATATTGTGAATTTAGTCTGTTGGAAAGAGAACAACCGATTTTGTGGTCTTTAGACTCGCAATGTCGATATTTCGGAATATAGAACGATAAGAGTCACCGTATCTGAAAACATCTATTAATTGGTGGCTTTATTGGACTTCTACGATGTCGTTCAATGGATATAATGTGACTTTGTATTGCTTTGTTTTAAAACAGTGTTTATAATTATAATATAAACGATTTTCGTTGATGGCGGCCTGTCTCCCAGAGATCGGCCAACTGCGCAGAACTAGTTTTCAGTGCCCAAGCGTTTGCGCTACACACAGGTGCACTGTCTATTCCTTAAATATCTTATTCAGAATGGAAAGATTGACTGACACGACCAGAGAGAAATCAGGCGCAGGACCGACTATTTACATGCTCATCCTACAGCATGGACCATCTTACGTTTCGGACAATCAGGTGATCAGCCTGCAATGTCTTAACCAAACTAGAAACAGCAACACAAAGTCATTTTCCTCCGCCGGGAATCGAACCAGGGATTTCCGAGTTGAGAGCCTAAGGCTCAGACCGCTAGGCCACGGAGGCAGTTCTAAGAACAGTGTTAACATTCGTAGTAAATAGTACCTGAACGCAGTAATATTTTTAAATGTAGCGCAATGGTACGCATACCAAATGATACCTAACAATAATAATAAATTCATGCAATAATCATACAGTACCACTGTGTTTTATATGTTTTTTCCGAACAAAATACATTGACCGTGTCAATACGCAATCATTTACTTTTATTGGTGAAATAAAAGCAATTCAAGAATCAATATAGACCCATTCGTTCGGATGCAAATTGTATGCTAATCCTTTGGCAAGTAGGTGTAATTGGCGAAACTTCCTCTTACGGAATCATTCGATCATATAGATGTGCTATAAGCGCGTCAGTTATCGGCGAAGCTCATAAGAAATTCCAATAAAGAGCTTCATGGAAAATTCAATAGGTCGACGTCCAACTCGCGGGAACGAAAGTGAAAAAAAAAACGAAAACAATAACGTGAATTTAATCAGTATTCAGAGTACGGCTTGTCTGTCCACAGCTGGGATATTTGGCAAACGGACAAATCTGCAGGACGTGTATATAAGTATATACGTACCTACCACCGACTTCCGACGACGCAGCACGCCACTGCAATGTCATCGATTGTTGATGGACTTGGCTGTTTTTCAACTAGACGGCACGTCCACGGTACGACAACGGCCCGATGACGATATCGTCACGATTCTGTAGTTCTGTTCCTCCACAGGACGGTACTATCACCGACAGTATCGTCTTTCTAGTTCCACTCTAAGCGCATTCACACACTCACATGCTACATACCTACATACGTACGTAAACAAAATTAATATGCAATTTGGTAGGCCAGCGATGATACCGGTGAAAATCAACGCAAGTGAAAAAGAGTGCCATATACTTTCATTGATTATAAGGAGGGAATAATGTAGCGACACATGATACATACATACATACATATAATCACGCCTTTATCCCTGATGGGGTAGGCAGCTCTGCTTAAACGACCTAAACGAAAGGTCGTTCCGCCACGACTGACAAAGTTTTGAGGGTTTTTTAAGATAGACTTGTAGGTATATTGCTGTAGTAACAGGATGTCAGCCCATCGCCTAAATTACAATGTACAGAAACCCTCGGATCCCTTAGCTGATTTTTACAGCATGCCCGGGAGGAAATGCAGCTGAAACATTCTAAGTTTTTCTTTCGCTCCCAGTCCAGCATGGAAGTTACATGATATTGTAAATTATGACGATTCAGCAATATGTAACATACTGTACTGTATCGTTTGATGACGCTAGTCGTCTCCAGGCTGCCATAGAGAACACACACCAAAATATGATTGTATCAAGTATTTATGAAAACAATAGAATGCCTCAAAACAGTTTCCGAGTTCATCATAACTACATCCATCCCTTAACACACATGAACCTCTAAACATACTTACATTATCTCTTCCATGTTACCGTCAACGTGTCATGCCGTTGCAAATACCGTGTACGTGAGGTCTAGTCTAAAAACGCCGAATGTCATGGATAGTTGACGGACTTACGAATTTACAACGCAGTTCCAACGAGAATTATGCAAGGACATTCCGGGAAGCCAGAGGTTAATACCGCAATTATCAAGATGTAAAACCAATCATAAAGATATCATTAAAGACGTGCAAACAAACTGTAAATTTTAATAATGCAGTAAATATCGTGGCAGAATTTATTGAAAAAGCCATAGCGAAAGTTGCATAGTATACACACATATAATCACGTCTGTAAACAACCTAAACGAAGGTCGTTTTGCAACGTTTGACAAAGTTTTGAGGGCTATTATAGATAAATTTATAGGTATATTGCTGTAGTGACAGCTTGTCAGCCCATCGCCTAAATTACAATAAGCTAAGGCGATCCCTTAGCTGGTTTGTACAGCATGCCTGGGAGGAAATGCAGCTGGCAGATTCTATGTTTTTCTCTCGCTCCCAGGCCAGCATGGAAGAAATGGCACGCTAGCAACTTCTTGCAACTTTTTATGCACATTTAATTCAAGTAGCCCGATCTTTTTAGAATCGAGCAGGCAGATAATATATTTTGCGAGCAGAAAATAAAAAGTGGTTTGTACGAGCGATGCAGATAGCATCGTGAGCAGTCAGAGCATGCAAATCGTGGGAGGCCGCGACGAACGCCAGCCCAGAAATTTGGTGCCGATTCGGTAAAAACACGATTTAAATGAAATAATTATGTCCATGCTTGCAATTTCCTGTCATGAGTGTAGAGTGACAGTCAGTGTCATAAGTGCAGGAATCAATTACATTATAATATTAAGGGTCTCTCCTAGGCTAAGTGGCGCCCTCATCAGTGAAAAAATCATAATTCATTAAAAACACAAACAATCGAAAATCCGGTAGATCAGATTGAGGTTAAAGCAATGAATGTCATTTAGAACCTCTTAGAGTTGTAACTTATAGTTCGTTGAAGTTACAGGTAGAAAATTTGCGAAAAAGGGCCTCTTTTAGCACTTTTGCCATCTGTAACTGCCGTGAACACTAAATTATGAATCAATAATGCTTAAAATAAACTTCAGTATGTATGATTCGATCTACCGAATTTTTGTTTAATTGCGGTTTAAGTGATTAATGATTTTTTAACTGATGAATTCACTGGCGTGCACCATGGCTCCCCGTACACATGATATAGTAACATCTAAATCCAGTGATATTATTAAACTAATTCTAATAGGCAGAATCAAAATAAGTTCGTTTTTACTGCCGTCTCTTTCTGTTCCTTATGATTTGATAGAAAATTACAATAATGGAATTATTTTGGGTAAGTGTGTTACTTCCATGCTGGACTGCCCCAGCTGCCCTTCCTCCCGGGCATGCTGTAGAAATCAGCAGAAGGGATTCGACGGTTACAGTGTATTGTTATATAGGCAATGGGCTGACAACCTGTCACTACAGCAATACACATTCATTAAAATCTAAAAGCGCCCTCCATTTTTGTCAGACATGGCGAAAGCGCCTTTTATTAGACGTTTTACGCTCTGCCTACCCCGTAAGGGATAAGGGCGTGATTTTATGTATGTATGTAAGTAGTTGTGTATAGGTAGGTACGTATGTATACCTAGGTACGTACGAATCGAGGCCATTATGTTAAAACATACCCCAAGCGTAATTGAGCTTTCAACATTGAAATTTAAATGTAATTCTCTTTGTTTTCTTAAATTCTACTGTGACTGCGTTAAATATACTGCCTGAATGCACTTAAACCTTATTTCTTCGGCTTATTGGATTACCCACTAAATTAAACAATGCGAATAAAGAGTTAAAAAAACAATGTGGAGCTATGATTGTCTTATAAAATCACCATTAAGATTTAGTGTGGATTATTTCATGCTTGACTGAGTATTATAGAAAAAAATAGAATGTTCCAGCTGCCCTTCCGTCAGCAAAAGGGATTCGAGAGTTACAGCGTAGTTTTTTAGGCGATGGGGTGACAACCTGTCATAAAAGCTTCACACATTACAATAAAAAATTGCCCAAAACTGTTGTCAGACATGACAAACACGCCTTTTACGACGCGTTTTACTCTCTGCCTACCCCGTAAGGGATAAAAACATACTTTATATATTTATGAACGAATAAAGAGATGAAAAAACTAATGCCAAGCCGTGGTTGTCTTATAAAATCCCCATTAAGTATGTCCGAAAAGTAAAAGGATTCCGTGCTTCGGACGGCACGTTAAACCGTCGGTTCTGGTCGCTGTCTTTGATAGTGGTCGTTACTCAAACCATGTCAAAGGCCTAATAGCTGCGCTACTAGGCGGTTTGAAAACTCTGACACTCTGGTTCTTCGGTTCGGTGTTCGAACTCGAGAATTCATACGTTAAAAGGAAGAAGACCATTATGATTTAGCGATGCTAAGTATGTGTAATTTATGTATATTTTTTGGCAGAATTACACACGAGATGTCTTTATACGGAACGTTGAACACAATTATATCAGTATGAATTGCTGATTAAATGATCCCTCGGTAGCTAACAAACATCTACTTAAGGCTTCAGATATTCAGCGGACCGTGAATTCATGAATAGGCCGAGTACACACTAAATTATTTATTAGCTTTAACAAAGGCGAAGTTTTTGGAGGAACAAATTGCTACCTACCACTTGATTTAATATACAGGTGTTTGACCGCACATTCGCCCTTCGTTTCGAGTAATGACTTTATTTATGACATCTTTATTGGTATGATTAGTCTGGGCTCTTAGCAATTGGCGCAAATTTTGCAATAAATACATAACAAGGGAGTTGTTTATGGACTACGTGTGGGAGCTCGTAATGTTTTGACTAGTCATGTTCAGTTTATGAATGTAAAACTAGGTGAACAGTGACTGAGCTGTTTTACCGACACTTTGAAAGGTACTTAATCTTAGGCACATAAAGTTTAGTCTTATTTCTAGGACCATACTACCTAATAATTTTGGTGTTAAACGATCATATTCCTTTAATTTAGACAAAAATATACAAAGTAGTATCTATTTATTTTTTAAACCAAAAAAATATCATACAGTGCCATTTGCAGTAACTTTTAAAAAAATAGCATTATCGAAACAGTCTGAACTACCTTTTGCAGCAATGTAAGCGATAATAAACAGTTCATTTGACTATGAGAGATACAGTCATATTGACAGTTAAAATAATTTACTGTCAACTTGTAATGCAGTTTGACTAGAAGATAACTAGAACCTCCCGGGGCGACAAACAGTGGTACACATAAGTTGTTCAACATAATTATTGATACTTAAGTACCTAAAATTATTGCAGGCGATGTAAAACTCACTTTATACGATAGTTTCGCATTACATAGGCATGTATTAAGAAAATTTGCGATGAGAACGTCTAACTACGCGTAAGTAGGCTTAAATTGTAGAATCGATTTAAATTCAGAACAAACTAGACGCAAACCGTTTTTAATTCAAATCTCGAATCAAAATGGCGTAACATTGTCGCCGCGAACACATGCTGTGTGTTCCACAGATAACAAAGTAGGCTAACGTAGATGAAGCACATACGCGGAGTTCATCGACCCCACAAGGACGGAATCTGTCAACGCCAGGTCAAGGCCACGTTGTCACAACTCATGACGTCACATTTATCTGCATCTGCGATCGTCTACATTGATACCATCCGAGTATAAAGCAGTACAAAGTCGCCGCTAGGCGCCTGACCGATTCTAACTTCTATACCAACGCGCTAAGGTGCATATAATTTGTGTGTAAAAATAGTAAGTGCAACGACCTCGACAACCAAAGTGTGTTTACTTTAGCCTAACGTTTTGAGATGTTACTTTCGTTGGTATTTAACGCTGATGGATAGAGGATTTAAAATTTTGTGATTATAACACGTATTACAGCGTAAAATGTACGAGGAAGAGCTATAAGAATAGATACCGCCGCGTGTAGGTCACTTAAGTGGTAATCGGCCTCCGAAGCAATTTGGGTGGAGCCAGGTGATTATAATCATAAATTGGCGATTTAAAATAAAATAAAAAAGAATAACTACTTGTACGCCGAGCTAATCTGTTGGCTAATCACATAAATAAAAAGAACAACAGATGGCGTGTTGGAGCGACCACCATTTTTATTCCAATTTCATATTTTACAACAATAAATTTAGTAGAAAGAAAAAGAATACAAAATTTGAAGTCGGCATTACAAAGACAGATACAGTTGTTAAGTCGAAAGGTGGTCCTTAATTATTTGAGATAAAAATATGATAGTACTTCATTATGAGCGTTCAGGTAATTTTGGTTGTAATAAATAATTTCGGCCAACGTTTCGAGAGTGTGAGAGAACAAATTATGACAACAAAAATGGGAATTATTAAGCCTATGAGCGAGCAAGCTGTGGTGTTCCGTATGAAGATATTTTAGAATTGATTGGACAAATTTTCGTTCTTATTTTTTTTATTCTCCTCGGTTTTAGAGTGTTTTTTTTTAAATCGTAGATTATTTTACGTAGATAATATTAAACGTTAGTAAATATTCCGCTTTTCCTTTAATAAGTTTCCGCCCTCGGTCCCTTGGGGGTTAAAATTCAGGAAACCTTTTTAAGGGTGTTACCGCATTTACGTGATAAGGGCGCCTCAGAATATTGGCTTTTTTCTTGCAACATTTTGAGGTACCCTTGCTCTTAAGCAAAATACAGTATAATTTAGTAGATCTAACAAACGATAAATTAATTATGATAATTTGAAAATGTACTATCACTAACTAGGTACAATAAAGGTACTGTAAAATCTCATTTACCTTGTCTTTGAAAAATATTTTTAAAGCAATTACCTGTGAGAATGATTTCAAATATGAATATGTAGAGTTAGTAACAAAGTAAAGGTAGGTGCACCGCACCTACTTTTATACTCATATGCTCTTATTTATAAAGTGATCTCAAGATAGAGTGCAATATTAAGTATGGATTTGACAGGTCAATATGTACTGAAATGACATTTCTGATACCTACGAGCTCAAACTAGCTGTCAGTCTCAAGTGTTGTTGATCAAAACGGGCCATAGAGTTAGGTATAGTCAATGAATTTACTATTTTCGGATAAACAAATTTTATACAGCACGGAACCAAGATAATGACTAAAACAATAATAGGTAGTTTATTAATTATAAAACACGATACTTATTACTATTTTACAGTAATATACACGGCAGGCCCACCAGTGATAGACAATGTGAAATTACTTTAACAGCCTTTCACTACAACTAGAAAGCTCATGAAATTACCTATTTATCTTTACTAACTACTTTCCTCATAATTCTGTAGATAAGTGATATATTAATTAGCGAAACTTGAGGTTACTTGAAGTTCTTAGACATGCGTATGGAAAATGGTTATCGTTTAGAACTAAATAGATTATTATTATTATTTTTCCTGTAACACACTAATCTGACATTCATTTTGAATTTAATATTATTACGAATGTGATAATTTATTCATTGTATTTCTCTATTGTGTTTATTACGAAATACTATTGTAACAATTTATATGGGTGCTGAAATAAAGATATTTTTGTTTTTTTAATTTACTTTTAATTAAAGATTTTATGAATATGACATGCTTCATATTTGCCATCCGTAATAAATAAATAAATTATTATAGATTATAGTCAGGATCTGTTATATATTCTTTTCATAAAAACTGCTTGATCCTAATTATGAATCCTACAGTTAGGTATGTCGAGTCAAAAATGCAGAAATAAAATGAAAATTTGGGTTATGTATCTAAATTATCGTTATCACATCATCATCCCTCCCTCAGATCCCTTAGCTGGTTTTTACAGCATGCCCGGGAGGATATGCAGCTCGCACATGCTATGTTTTTCTCTAGCTCCCAGTCCAGCATGGAAGAATACGTACAAATCCATCTTGAATAACCCTCAAAACTTTGTCAGACGTGGCGGAACGACCTTTGTTTAGGTCGTTTACGCTCTGCCTACCCCATTAGGGATAAAGGCGTGATTATATGTATGTACATCATCATCATCATAAATGAACAATGAATTTTACTATTCCCATTTGTCTAATAAAAAAAAACAAATACATTCTGTAAGACACAACAGTCCCTTACCGTAGAAATAAATTTGGGACTTGCCTTTTATAATAATACAAAGTAATGCTTTCAAACCATTTACATTCTTTCACAAACACCTATATATAAACCTCTTCGGTAAGTATGAATAACATTACAGTGGGTTCGATTCTCGATTTGCTAGCTAAATCTAAAATTAGAATATAATTGACAATTTCAAAAATTATAACATTAGAAAAGGACAGGAAATCTATCCTCTCCTCTTTTTGATTAATAGTCGGTGGTTTTATGTGTTATCTGTAATTTTTATCCGCCGCATATGATATGGCGGATAAAATTGGCAGAAATACTGGGGAAAAGTGCAAAAGGGCGTCAAAATCTAGCGGACAAAGTGTAAAACAATTTTATAATTTTGAAAGGTACAGATAGATTTAAGTTTTAGCCTGTGGTATCTAGAATCGAGCCCAGTGTAAAATATAGCATAAAGCACCAACCAATGAGTATGTAAGAGTATTTAAAACATAAACAACTTGCATTACAATTTATTACCATCATTAAACTATTTGCAGATATCAAGACAGACATACACACCTATTTTTAAAATCTTTAGCGATAACCATGCCAAATTTCTGTCACACAAATCGCTTGTTTTTGTTTTTTATTGTTTTGTCTAAATATAACTGTGAATATATTTGATGTCATAGTTTATTTGTTTTTTATTGAAATATATTTTTATGGTTAAATTCCGTTTGTGTGAGTGAAATACGTCGCTGAGTGTAAAAGTAACAAATAGACAACGAAATCAGCAGCCAATTAAAATCTTTCAACCCATCACCGCCTAAGTTCGGATTTAAAACGCTCCCCTTTGCCCGATTAGGGTGCATCCTAAATGCGTCTAAGGAGATAAGTCGAGCGCAAGAATGCGGGCTGACGAGCATAGGCGCGCTTGGTTTTACCACATTAACTTCACATCTTATTTAAAACTTATTTCAAAGAAGTAGAGTTGAAATTCCTAGCGTGCATGTGTAGTGTGTGTGGTAGTGGTATAGCAATGGCGCGCTGTCATGGCGCGCTGACGTCATTCGACCAATGAGCGGCGGCGACGGCGACACCAGCGCCACAAGATGGCTGCCGTCGGCCGGTTGCCGCCGCCTCCTCTTGTTTAGGCCTAGAAGTCACATGTATTTTGATGATTTTCTAAAGTAAAACAATAGTTAAAAATACTAATAATTATAAATTACTTGCTTGTGAATATTCTGTAATGTTTGTTGTAACTTTTGATAGATTTATGTTAGGAAAACAGTGGTAAATTGTGCAGCACCGTCGCTATTAATAGGTAAGTCTTTTGTTTACTACTTAATTGTGATATATTTTTAGTCTCTAAAATGAACCTAAGGCATTTATTATTTACTTTGATTTATATTCAGGTTAGAGAAAGCATTAATGCAAATACTGATAAGAACAGTGCCAAAATGTAGAGCCATTCCAATAAGGTATTTACCTAATGTTTTTATTTTTATTTTAGAGTTCTTTGTGTCTTTAAAATACGTATCTTTTAATATTACTATTTACCTACATGGAAATAAGATAAATTTAGTTTTGTATTATTTTGATCATTGATTTTTTGTTTAAAAACCACGTATTTTAATTTCAGATACTACTATTTCAAATTATTTAAAACAATTACCTAGTTTATTAATATACGATTATGTATTTTATAAATAAATTGATAAATGAAATTTGGAGCTTTTATCAATGTTTATACTTAAAAATTATTGATCTTGCTCAATTTGGCATAAATAATCTTTTATAGATGCAAAATATTCGAAATATTGCCTTTATTGAAATATTTATTAAAACACATCTTTTAGTCATATTTTTTTGGATCATAATAATTTGTCAATCGTAAAATATCTTAGTTTTACATTAAAAATTACGCCATAACAAAAATATCAGTATCTTATATAATTCAGATAAGGTCACAAGGGGTTGCGAGATTCAATTTATAAATAAACATATTATAATAACGTTATCGCAACGTTACTCATTCCTGGTAAAGTTATTCATCCCGGAGCAGTAACGTTGCGTATATTTACGACCTGCCGCCCTCTTTCGAATTATTAACAAAGTAAAGATCAAAGCTGTTACCTACTGCAAGGAAAATTATGGGCAGTGCATGCCCTAACTCAGATTTAACAAGGAATGAGATGATAAAAATGCTGGCAGTTTTTGCATTTGATAATGCTTTTATTGTATTTTTAAACGTTTTTCTGCGTTTAAATTTGGAATGCCAGTGTTTTAATGTTTTATGACTTACGCAGATTTAAAATTAGAATATATTTTAAAACTATTAACTGCGGTTTTACAAAAAAAACTAATTTTATATTGTTTGAGTACCTAAATTTGTTTTAAAATCCGAATAATTTATATTTAAACATATTATATTATATTTACTTACGTATTTGCAACAATTTATAACTGCTGATATTATCTTATTTTATATCACGAATCATCTTGCACGTGAGAAGAATAATCTTAAGAACCGGACTTCTTATCTCGATAAAAAAAAAGTAGATTTGGTGTGACATTACAAGTAGTTTTATGTCACAAACGATGGTTATACGACTGTTATATGACCATCTGATGTGAACGATAGCTATTTGGCAGCACCATTTTCATTATTAGTATCGTTTAGTGATAATTAACTCTACATTTATAGTTACCTAGCGACCCGCCCCGGCTTCGCACGAAAGTCATCAGTGTTTTTCTACTATATTCTGCATGTATTATACATATAAACCTTCCCCTTGAATCACTCTATTCGTTAATAGAAACCGCATCAAAATCCGTTGCGTAGTTTTAAAGATCTAAGCATACATAGGGGATATAGGGACAGAGAAAGCGACTTTGTTTTATACTATGTAGTGATTTTATGATCGGTAAAAATGCTGCTAAAAATTTGACTTTGATTTCAAATGTTGACTTTCGGAGTTTATACTCCGAAAGTCAACATTTGAAATCTATTTAAGTAATGTTACTTGTTGGTGTCTTTTGTATGAAAAATCAATAATTATAAGTTACAAATTTTTAGCAGCATTTTTACCGATCATAAAATCACTACATAGTATAAAACAAAGTCGCTTTCTCTGTCCCTATATCCCCTATGTATGCTTAGATCTTTAAAACTACGCAACGGATTTTAAAAAATATAAATTTTGGACTAGCTTTATCAGCCGCGCTTTAATGAGTTTTCTTTTAAGAAGATAATTATTTTCCTGTTGTATAACTAGTTTGTTTCATTTCTTAATGTAGGTATTATATGTATTCTATTCCTTTAAATTAAGCTATTTAATACGAACAAAAAATATTTTTTTAGCGTCATAATTAATATTCCAGGTATAAAAAGAAACAAAACTTGCTATATTTTGCTTGATATACTGATATATTGATTTAAAATTCGAACCCAACATAATTATATCAACCGTCTTTTGCATTGCACAACTTGGCCCACCGCACTACCGTGCACTCACACACACACACACACACACACACGGGCAGACCAACAATCAATAGCCCATTATTATCATTACAAGGAACGGTTTGGCAAATAAATCTTACTTTTTCTGCTTACAGGGGCCGCAGCAGAAAGGGACCACCCTAATTTTTTACCCATTTTTGGGCCCCACCCCTCGGCGGAAATATTTTTGATATGAAGTTATGCATTTGGCCGCTGGACTTTGAAGGATGATAATGTGGACAGTGAGTAATAAAATTTGGTATTTCAGAATGCATTTTGGATGACGGAGAACGGTGGCTAAGAAAAATAGCTATGTTCAACCAAAGGTAACAAAATATATTTGATGTTGATTTTTTTAGTTTTTATAGGGAATAAAAAGGAGCCGCCATCGTACACTGCTGCAACTGCCTCAGAGCCATAGGATTGAAGTTCCTGGGTTCGATTCCCAGGGGGAATACGTTGATATTTGTCAATTTGGCACTTTGTGAGGTCGGTCCCGTTCGCAGTCTTTAATAGTAGTCGTTACTCAAAACCATGTCAGAGGCCTAACAGCTGTGCTACTACAGACGGTTTAAAAACACTGATACCAGGGTTTGTCGGGTCGTTGTTTGACACCAGAAGAAGATCGTACATACATACATATATAATAACGCCTTTATCACAAATGGAGTGGGCAGAGCGTAAACGACCTACACAAAGGTTGTTCCGCCACGTCCGACAAAGTTTTGAGGGTTACTTAAGATAGATTTGTAGGTATATTGCTATAGTGACAGGTTGTCAGCCTATCGCCTAAATTGCAATATACTGAAACCCTCGGATCCATTAGCTGGGTTTTAAAGCATGCCCGGGAGGAAATGCATCTGGCACATTCTATGTTTTTCTCTCGCTCCCAGTCCAGCATGGAAGAAGTCCAGTATATAGGATCCAATGTAGCATAAAATGATATACGAAATAATGATTATACATACATACATATAATGACGCCTTTATCCCTAATGGGGTAGGTAGAGCGTAAACGACCTAAACAAAGGTTGTTCCGCCACGTCTGACAAAGTTTTCTTAATAAAAAATAACCCTAAGATAGATTTGTAAGTATATTGCTGTAGTGACAGGTTGTCAGCCCATCGCCTAAATTGCAATATACTGAAACCCTTGGATCCCTTAGCTGCTTTTTACAGCATGCCCAGGAGGAAATGCAGCTGACATTCTATGTGTTTCTCTCGCTCCCAGGCCAGCATGGAAAGATCATACACTTACTTAATTTAGTGCATCTTTATATAAGATCCAATGTAGCATGATATAATATACGAAAAGATGATTATATATACATACATATAATCACGCTTTTATCCCTAATGGAGTAGGCAGAGCGTAAACGAACTAAACAAATGTCGTTCCGCCACGTCCGACAAAGTTTTGAGGATTATTTAATATGGATTTGTACGTATATTGCTGTAGTGACAGAGGAAATGCAGCTGGCACATTCTATGTTTTTCTCTCGCTCCCAGGCCAGCATGAAAAGATCATACACTTACTTAATTTAGTGTATCTCTATATAGGATCCATAAAATTAGTTCAGCAATAAAGGCTACTTTATTTATTTTTAATTTTTATATAGGATCCAATGTAGCATAACATTATGATAAACGAAATGGTTATAGAACACTTATAGTCCAAAATACGGAACGCGTTGATCTTGATTGATATTTTTAATCGCACATTATTTGTTATGTCAAACGATACTGATGCGATTGTTCATTTTATTTAAGGTGACAATACTAGCCAAGTGGCTACCCCATTAGTAAAAAAAATCATAATTCACTAAAAACGCAGTGAATCGAAAAACCGGTCAAACAGAATCAAGTTAGTTTTTAGTGAATTATGTTTTTTTTACTAATGGGGCCGCCACTTGGCTAGTATCGTCGGCTTAAAGCATAATTTGATTGTACAAAGTATTGGTCCTTACTGGACATATAACTGCTTCCGTGGTCTAGTGGCTAGTGCCATGGACTCCCGAACCGGAGGTCCTGGGTTCGATTCCTAGGGGGGAACACAAAATTGATATTTGAAAATTTATCACTTTGTGAATTTTTCCCCAGTTTGGTAAGGACATTGCAGGCTGAATCACCTTATTGTCCGAAAAGTAAAAGATTTCGTGCTTCAGAGGGCACGTTAAGCCGTCGGTCCCGGTCGCTTTCTTTGATAGTGGTCGTTACTCAAACCATGTCAGAGGCCTGATAATTATGCTACTAGGCGGTTTAAAAACTCTGACTCCAGGGTTCATCGGGTCGATAGACTCGATACCCACTCGACAGAAGAAGAAGACTGGACATTGCTTATATCTGAAAATTCACTTTACAGGCTCGCTGAAAATATATATCTGAAAGAGATTTGTTAACTAGGGTCATTGATAAGTATGGTCACATTTTGTATTGTGGTTTCTAAGTTAATAATATACTAATGGGGTAGGCAGAGCGAAACGACCACGTCTGACAAAGTTCTGAGGGTTGTTTAAGATAGATTTGTACGTATATTGCTGTAGTGACAGGTTGTCAGCTCATGGCCTAAATTACAATATACTGATACCTTCACAACCAAACAGCGGATACCAACCAGTAAGGAATGTAATCTTCATCTATAAAAAGTGATAATAATCTTCACAAAATTAGGTAACAATCATCCAAAATGACTATCTAAGCGCAGCAACACACATGCGTCACTTATTACACGCTAGGTTGCGCTCAACATACATACATACACAAATCACGCCTTTATCCCTTACGGGGTAGGCAGAGCGTTTACCACTTGTTTGCGCTCAACACGCTGTCAAAGCTTTGGATTGCCTACACATGCGTCACCTTTCGCTCTACGCGCGCGTTTTGGCAGCAGGTACTGGGAGGCGCTGACGTAGAGTTCCTAGCTACGCCCGCGTAGTGCGTAAGCTGACGCATGTGTGTCGCAGGCAATGCAACAAGCATTGACAGCGCAGCGTGTTGAGCAGAACCTTGTGTGCAGTAAGTGACGCCTGTGTGTTGCTACCCTAAGTAATTATTATTACCGTACACAGCTGGCTAAAATTAATATAATTATGATATTCTAAAATATTTTGGACCCCCCTCGCAAAACCTGAAAACTGCATATCTTAGACAGTTTATTTTTTAAAGCAGAAATCACAAATTATTTGTTTATATATTAATCTGTGTAAATACGCAATTAATGATATGTAGGATGCATCAAATATATTTGACACAGGCAGACAATCTCATCCCTTCATTATTTTAAGATCAAAATATATTTTTCTTCTTATTTTTACGCACCATACCACACAAAAAAGGGTTATTTGTGATTAAGATAAGAAAAACCATTAATTACAGGAAATCAAGTCAGTAGGAACGCAATAAACTTTAACTACCCAAGTGTTAATTTGTCTCTGTCAGGAGTCGAACTTGCTACCATCAATCGACAGGAAACAGTACACAACACTCCGCCATTGCAGCCGCTTGCAAATACAATTTTACAAATAAAAATACTGTGTTAAAATTGTAGGCACCTCAAGCAATAAAAATGTTGACACAACAACTGTAAAAGTCAAATCATTTGCCGCTACCTTATACGCAAATTCAAAAAGAAAAACATTTTCGTACCGTCGCCGTCTAAAACACATTTCCAAGAGTAAGGAAAAATACCGGGTCTACGTACTATAGAGGCTGTATTGTGATAGCTATCTTACTGCAGATACGATGAAACTTAATTGAGGACCCAAGAGCAGGTGGCGTAAGCTCTGCCTTATCTAAATATCGACCAAGCTTATCTGCCTTCCTGTTATTTACTAAATGCTCGTATAAGGAAGTTAAGTTTGCGATACAATGTTGCGTCTTGGAAGGAGGCCTAAGCAAACTATCAAAAAACATTACGGGGTGCAAATAACAACGATCATGGCGTATGTAATGAAAATCTTGCATCGGGATTAGTTGTGTGTGGTGGTTTGCGCGCGCCGAGCGAGGGAGGTAATCGATGGCGCAGGGACGCGCGACGCCGCCCCGGACGCCCGGCGCCGCCAGACCGGCAGACGCCCGGAGCAGCCGAACCCGCTCACACGTCTCCCGCGACACAAACCCCATCCGTCACCATCCGTCAATGTTTACTGACGGACGCGAACAGCTGACCGGCCGGTAAGTCACGTGTTCTAACCCCTTCGCACCAAACCTCCGACTTTACTCCGCTCGCTGCGTACCTGTACCGTTGCGCTATTTACCCAATTGTATATCCCCGTTTTTGCATTAGAATCGATAACTGCAACAAGCCCGGTGTAATACCCGTCCGCGTCGTAAATTACGAAAATAATGCACCCTTGCTCTTTCATGTTTTTCTATTCAATGTGCAACGCAGACGAATTCTTTATCTTTACGAGTGGTCGAAACGGCGACTCTTTTGTAATTTATCCTTTATGTGCAACAAAAGGCTGGTGGACAAAAGGCCTGTCTCCGCAGGCGATCGTCGTTCCACCTCACTCAAAGGGCTCTTCAAGACAAAAGATCGCCTCGCTACCGGTTACAGGTTTGCGAATATAATTTTTGCAAACCAATCCTGTCTCTTTTGCAAGTCTCAAGCCTCCTCATTGGTCTCCGCGCGGACAATAGATTGTTTCGCGACAATCCTACAATGGGTTTTAGCAATTCGAAAAACAATTTCCCTACCATTATTTATTTACGGCCGCACATAACTTTTCCCGTTCCGCTGAGGCGGTTATTCGATAGACGAACTTATGTGCTATCAGTGTTACCCTTTTCGGTTTGAAAACCCGAGCGTGTTGTAAATCGGTTGTTTTATTTTATAGATGGTGTTCCCGAGAGACGGCGGAGAGGGAAGCGAGCGCTGCTTCGGTCGGTGAGCTTTTAAGATATTGCGAGAGCCTCGATATGGTGTGAAATGCCACAATTGAATCGTAAACTTTCGATTTGCGGAGTTTGCGGACGATCCCGTTCTAAATTTGAATTGGGCAGTTATATTGCGGCGTCTGGCGGTTTTCTTTTTTAAATCTTTTCTTGAGTTTCAGGAATTTCTTCGGGTGTCGGGAAGAGCTTCTGAAGATCGAAGAGATGAAGATGCGTCGCCTTCTGTACGTATACTGAATGTATCCTGAGTGCCTCATTCTTTCCGGTATACCTTCAGTATACGTAACAGAAGATGGCACTGCTCGGCTGAAGACTGGAAGACTTCTTGAAGATTTCTTGATTTTCATCAACTTCTTTTTCTGTCATAATTATGTTTGTATGTGATTGTATTACATTGTATGTCCAATTTTCAATCTATAGGATCCAAGAAGTCATAATTTATTATTAATTAAAAACTAAAAAAATTGTGAATAAAATAACTTTTGATCATTGACTTCTTGAATTCTAAGTACAAAATAAGTCTATTACGTAAGTTAAGTACAAAGATTTATGTAACTAGGTCTATTAAAATTTATGATACTCATTGTTTACATGCTTGAATTTAAATTTATTAATAAACTAATTTTGTTTTACGATTATGGTTTACATAAAGCAAAGAATGTAAAATTGAATTATATTACCAATCAGTACATAAATAGACATTTAATAGTATCAGGTACAATAGAGTTTATTATAAACCAATGTATTCATTCACTATACAATAAAAATGTAAATACTTTTAATTTTAAAACATTCTTTCTTTTATAAAACATTATTCTCCTTTAGAAATTTTACTATGTTTATAACTTCTGAAATAAACATTATACATTATTATCAAACAATGTTCAAATAATTTGTCAATGTATTAAATACAGTTTATTATTACGATCAATAAAATAATATTTTATAGCTCATAAACCTCGTTTTATTACTTATCACACATTTGCTTTGCAATATAGGTAAAATAGACTTCATTCTCCCTATTTCTGACATACTGCTTGATTGTGCTAAGTAAAAAATAACTAAATAGGTAACTCAATTAAAAAGTACCTATGATAACAAAACAGAAGAATAAGAATAATAAAAAGAAGCAACAGTAATATTTAAATAAATAGTATCAAAATATATAGACATAAAACTACAGTAAAATAAAAACATTGAAATTTTGAAGAGAGATGCTTGTCTATATCAGCAATAGAACTATGATTAGGATATTTTATGCGACATTTTAGGTAATTAAACAACTACTTTACCTTCTTTTCTTACACTACAGAAAGTGGAGTCCAAACATGAACATAAAAAAAATCTCATCATGATCAGATATTAGTAGCAAAAGAATCCTTCATGAATATAATTATGAAAATTATATGTATATATCAAGAACGTAAAATATTTATCAACAAAATTATGACATGACTACGATTTTTGGAGCTACTCAATAATGGGATACTACCTAGGCACGTAAGTATTCGTAAGTATTTTTACGAGAAAAATCTACACGGGTACAGGAAAATAACCTAGGTATTTCCTTATACTAAGTATTACTTTTTACTTAAATGCTGGACTGGGAGGGAGAGAAAAACATAGAATGTGCCAGCTGCATTTCCTTCCCAGCATGCTGTAAAAACTAGCTAAGGGATCAGAGGGTTTCCGTATATTGTTATTTAGGCGATGGGCTGACAACCTGTCACTATAGCAATATACGTACAAATCCATCTTAAATAACCCTCAAAACTTTGTCAGACGTGGCGGCACGACCTTTGTGTAGGTTGTTTACGCTCTGCCTACCCCATTGGGGATAAAGGCGTGATTATATGTATGAATGTATGTATTTCTTTATAAAAAAACACATAGTTACTAGATTGAGCAACAAAATGAAAAAAAGAAGTTCTTACATAAATATTGGAAATAAAATAAGTTATGTCGAAAGGTAATTAACTACGACTATTCATCGCAATTGTAACAATTTTTACACATAAAATGAGTTTTTATGATATATCATTGCATGGGTATACTAAAAACATTAATACCTTAATTAAAATCAATACTTAAAGAAAAAAAATACAATAAAAATAGATATTTTAATATCAAGCGCCTGTGGCGCCATCTCTGTAAACAACGTGGAACTTCTACGAGTTCGTAGAGACTTGCTACGGAGTGCATGTAGAGTGATCTTGATTAGTATAGTATGCAAAATCAACGTTTGATAACCTAAAAATTTGTAGTAAAAATTAAAAAATATATAATCACTTTTATGGTGATTATCATTTTGAAAGTAGGTACTTGGACAAGTAGGCCTATGTAAAGTAGAGTCAATAATTTGTAATTATGTCATAAAATTTATTTAATATGAAATCATTCTGTATCACACACTTTAATACCAAATCAAATAAATATACTATCATTGTGCCTATACGTAAAAAGATAAAGTAGAGTAGATATTGGTTTTCGATTTGAAATCGCTCGAAACATCTGCGCTTCCCAACTCCCAAGGCCCACAAAAGGTCGAAGCAATAAACCCATTGTTTCAGTAAGAGAAAGTTTGAAACCCTTCCGCGTTGAGGTAACCAGGAAGAATAGAAATTGGAACAAAAAAGAGAAAGTTGGCCCTAAGGTAGCCAAAAAAATATTTGTGCAATGACCAATGAGAGAGCTTGGATGCAACTTTCTAATTCGGTTTTTGAAATTGTCTCACCACCGGTTTGTCATTTGTCAGTTGGCTTCTGGGATAGAAAAGTGGTAGTGCAATTTAGCAGTAAACTGCTATAGACGCCATCTATAGTTTTTTGTTTAATACCTTATCAAAATGAGAGCATGACTCTGTTAAAAGTGTTTAGGCTTTTAAACTAAGAATATCTAGACATCCTAGATATGAGAAAAGTGTTTCTTCATCTATCCAAAAGCAAAAACTTTCAGTACGTGTACGTGAATTCGTTTTTATTTATTGGTAAGTGTATTTTTTGCAACTCTATGTTTAGTATGTGAGTAACTACACAAGGTTTAGCAACACAAGCATCTTAGTTTACCTTGTTTAAGCTGTAAGTTTGTCCATCTGTTTATAACGTTATATCCCCAATGCTATGTAAACAAGTATCTAAATATACTTATACAGAGCATTCTAGTTCGACAAAAGCTTTCTAACAAGACTTGAAACTTCGTCTCTCCAGCAGAACATTTCTGCTAACTGTACACGGCTGGCATCCAGCCATCGCGGTGTGAATATAGCGACCCATCTCTGAAATCCGGATCCAGCATCTGACTAGTTAAGAGTAAGCGAGATAAATGTAACTTTGATTGCGCGGCTGCGAAACGGTCGTATCGAGCGGGGTGTTGTCATGGCAACAGACAATGGTTTTTGGGTGCATAATATTTTAGGCTGCGTCGGGGTGCGGGGCGGGGGGAAGGGTAGCCCGACTGGCAGCCATCTTTAAAATTATATTTCCAGTTTGGGCGAACTCCTTCGATTCCAACTCTGCTTTTTCCTTTGCCGTCAGGGACGTAGGATATGGAAAACTAGGGCGATGCTACATAAATGTAACCACTTAGAACTTTTTTACGTTGACCGTTATCCATTAAATTTTAACAAGCTGTTAATAGCGTTGTAATTATAGCAATAAAAAGATAATTATCAATTTTTATTAATGTCAAAAACTATTACTTTTTTAATGCAATTTATTTAATTTTACACTTTAGCGCGATTCAGGTAACCTGATATGATAATTATCTAGTAATTTACTTCTGATAAAGTTTACACCTGAGTATTTAAGTATTACTTTATGGGTTGATAGCATGCTACTTATAAAACGACCATCTATATAGGAAGATATACCTAGTCTGGTGACCGACGGCTTAACGTGCCCTCCGAAGCACGGAATCCGTTTTCTAATCGGACAATCAGGTGAAGGAGGCTCACACCCCGTAGAATGCTTTATCAAGACTATACAGCAAGATGTGAAGTGGTGTTTTATCTGTGGGCCGTCCATATACTACGGCACGGGCTGGGTCGTCTGCGGCTTACTCCTCGCTCGTAAAGCCTCCGATTAATGTGGATCCTCGACAGCCTCCCGCCTCGATTAAGCGATATACTACCTGCCCTTCAGATGTTTCAGCAGAAAAATATTTGCAGACTTTTTGTTTTAAGATCTTCTTCTTAAAGTGCTCAAGTTTCATACTCCTCTCGATTATTATGGGGTGATGTCAAATTGAGTGACGAAAAATAAAACGCGGACAAATAATTTCGTTTTTAAATATTACGTCAAATAAATTTTATCATATCTCAATTACCTCTTACTCTTAAGTCCCAGATCCAAGTTTAACACCAGTTGTTTCATCTGTAACAAAATATAGAGGATTTAAGTTTGGGCTGCAATTACTGAAAATGCCTATTAAATGTAGCCTGCGTTTACTAAATAGGCACTAATATTATTTATTTTTTAATTATCATTCCCTTATTAATATTATCTAAATTATTTATCAAATGTCTCCCAAATTTCATCCAAATCTGCCCAATATTTAAAAAATATAACAAATACTTTTAATGACTAACTTTCTTTCTGAAAATTACTAACGAAAAGTGTGATAAGCTTTTTATGGAAACTGTAAGCCATCTTATCAATTCTTCAAGCAATTTCTAGGAATGTAAAGCCAAGAAAATCTGAATAAACTATCATAACAACAAAATGTCAACCCTTCAACTACCCAGCAATATTTGTTCCATCCATTTAAACATATTACATCACACATTTAGGCGTATCTAGTATAGATATAGCGGGTCATAAAATAAAAGCATTTGCTGGGGTATGCAGGGTCACACAGAAGGGTAAATTGGGAGGCAAGACATATAGCAAAGGGCACTGACCGATGGTGCTTGACTTTCTATTATTCATGGTATATGTATGTATGTGTAGGTATATTCATGGGTACATGTATGGCGGATACATTATGTCCATATTTGAATGTTAAGATTGTTATAAGCGCCATTATCTAGTCGCTTGCAGTTGATATATCCTGGACAGGAGTCAGGGGCTATAGTTAGTATATACTTTGTTATGTTGTTCATTCAAAAACAACGGTATAACTAATTCATAGCACTGAAACTTAATGTACCTTAATGTCTGTAAAAAAAAGTTTTTGAAAATTACACTTTTAATGGTTGCTTCATCCAACAGTATTCTTGGTATTTTATGTTATGTCACAAATATTGCAATATTGTTTTCGAAAACTGAAGGTTTTTTTATTGTTTTGCATCAAGCAAAATTTTCAAGAATCTAGAAACTATCTTATAATTTTTCATGCAATTTTAGGCAAAATTTGTTCCAAACCACTTAACCCTATATCGCGTCCCATCGCGTGTGCTTCTCAAATTTTCACCGCGTTGATATGAGTCAAGTGTGTGATGCAATCAGTTGTCTAGACGTGGGGCCTGGGTTCGATGCCCGGGCGAAAGGTCGCCCAAATTGAAAACAAAACGTCTCGAGGCAATGGCGACAGTTTTTGGAGAGATTTGATTTCTCTGATAGAAATAAGCCTATTTATTCGAGTGGCAGAAAATTTAATGGCTTTTGGGATTGAGTTTGTTCTTAAAGATAAGATTTTCATGCAAAAATGTTAGAATGTTCAATTTCTTTTATAAAATTTGCAGCAAGAAATTAAATTATCATATTGTAAATATCTTGAAAGTTTGAAATCTTTATTGAAGATCCACCTAATATTTTATCTAAGTTATATTCAAACTGCAAGGATTTATAAATAGTCACATCTATTTGACGTTTGGAGGTAATCTATAAATTAAATTATAAATAAATTAATAAATAAATAAATAATAATTATAAATTATCTTAATTTTACTTACATTATATTTCCACACAGTTATAAACATTATAAACGAGCATTTTGCGTGTAAGTATGATTATCAGAGATTTTCTGTTCGATAGTGCTTGAAGCAACGTGCCGACTTGTAAATTGCGAACAATATAAAACACCTACTTACTTTTAATTAGTCTTATTAAGTGCGAGTTCTGATATCATTAAAACATGCGTCCATTATTGTTGCAAATTATCACACAGCAGGTGGTTCATAATGCATCCAGATAAAAGTTTTAATGTGAATTGGTTCAAGTACTTAGTCTACAATGTAACTAAATAACTATTAGGACTGTTTTTTTTTTACCATTAACAAATATGAGAATGTAAAGGGTGTTTCCTGATGAAATGCGTGAGCGAAAAATTTAATGGAAGTTAGAGAAAACAATTTAAAAAGAAAAACAAAACAATAAGTACGTTTGTGTACGTGGGGCAGTTGTCTCAGTTTTGGCCATATTAAGACCATTTTCGGACACTTGAAATTTTAGTTAATGTGTAAAAACTTTCTATAGAATAGAATATATGAATTAGTACAGTTGTACGAATTGAATTAATAAAATCTTGCTCGCCCTTATAGAAATATTGATACGATAATTAAAAAAAAAAGTGGCCAAAAAACGTACTCTGGCCAGAACCGGGGCACCTGCCCTACATGATGTAGAGAATATAAAATATTTTAGTAGATAAACCATTCAAAAACCCATGTCGCTTCAATCTACCGCTAATACATACTTAAAAATATATTTTTCCATTGCTTTTCGTAAAAGGGGTAGTTATGTACCTGGTTACTGTATCCACTTGTTTAGCTAGCAGTACCTATAGATATGTAGGTATCAAATACTTTTCCCTCTGTGATACCCCTTATTAAAAACCGCACCGTGCTTAGTTTGGGCGGAAAAAAATTAGGCAATTTAGGCAAATTTATTCCAAACAGGGGACTGTTCCCTGCCATCTCATTGGGAATATGTCCCGAATAATGGGGAACTTTTGCAGGGAACATTGCAATGGATCAGCTGGCAACACCTGATGCCTATTGGAAATCAAGGGGTGTTTGTTTCTGATTTTCTTTTTGGGTAGGAATATAAATTAATTCCTTATTTACATAAAGATATATATCACATAAAAGGATCGGTTTCTTAAGTAAAGTTTTTTTTTACGTAATACGAGAGTATACCTAACTTATTTTACTTAAATTTACGAAACTATTTAAAAGGCAAAATGCGTTGTTTCTACTAAGTCGTCAAAACCTAAAATGTATCCAATTTAAATATTCATTAAGCTGAAATAGTTCATTAACCTTATAGGTTAAACGATATGTTTGCTTAATCCTATCGAAGTAAATTACTTGTACCATTTTATGAGAATTAATTACAAATTAAACTATAAATTTTAATATCGATATTTTATCACATTTAAATCGAGTTTACGTTTCTCAATCAAAGTCTACTTAATAAAATACAAAAAGTATTAAGAGACTAGTGACGTGATTATAAAATACTAGCTTTTTACGCCGCAGTTTCATCCGCGACTTACTTAATGAGTTTTCCCGTGGGAATTTGATATTTTCCCGCGGTAAAAAGTAACCTGTGTTACTCAAGATGAATGTTTCTTTCTAATGGTGAAATAGTTTATCAAATCGGTCTAGTAATTTGAATCAATTCGTTACAAACATTCACACACACACACACACACGCACACACACAAGTAATTTGTATAATATTAGTATAGATGTAACAACCAGTAAGTACAGATGAGAAATATTGTAGTTGTTCCTAAGCTCGAATCTCATCATTTTACTATTTTCATAACTGCCTCCATGGTCTTGTGGTCAGAGCTCCGGGATTACGATCCGATAGTCCTCGGTTTGATTCCCAGGGGGGACACAAAGTTGATATTGGTCAATTTATCACTTTGTGAGGTTTTTCCCAGTTTGGTTAGGACATTGCATCACCTGATTGTTCGAAAAGTAAAAGGATTCTGTTCTTTGGAGGGTACGTTAAGCCGTCGGTCCCTTTGATAGTGGTCGTTACTCAAACCACGTAGCTACTAGGCGGTTTGAAAACTCTGACACCAGGGTTCTTCAGGTCGTTGTTCGACTCAAGAATCCGCTCGCTAAGAAGAAGAAGGAGATCATTTTCATCTTTGAAAAATTTGCATGTCGTAGTTTTCTCATTATACAATATACTAGCGACCCGCCCCGGCTTCGCACGGAAATTATCAGTGTTCCTCTACTATATTATGCATGTATTAGACATACGAACCTTTCTCTTGAAACACTCTATCCATTAAAAGAAACCGCATCAAAATCCGTTGCGAAGTTTTAAAGATCTAAGCATACTTAGGGATATAGGAACAGAGAAAGCGACTTTGTTTTATACTATGTAGTGATTTGACATACACGCTCCTCCTCTTTGAATATAGATGACCTTATTAAATAAACAAATATGACTGTATTTTTCTTTTTATCAGCATTTTACAAAGATTGTCTCTCGGGATGAAAATTATATTTTTTCACGCATCGCTTTAGAAATCTTGGCACTGAAAAGGCTTTTCATTAAAACACTAGAATAAATAAGTATGGTTTGTATGCAAAAACAATTCTTGGTAATACGATTAAGTTGTACCTTTTTCTAGTATATTTTTGCCACTGTTTACCTTTACGAATGTTTATGTAAAGAGCAATAAATATTTGTTTAAAAAGAAAGTGAGTAGTATTAGTGTATGAAATTTTTGACCAATAACATAAAATAATAAAATACTTCCATGCTGGACTGGGGGCTAAAGAAAAACTTTAAATGTGTCAGCTGTATTTCCTCCATGACATGCTGTAAAAACCAGCAAACCAGGATTCGAGGGTTTCAGTATATTGAAATTTAGGCGATGGGCTGACAACCGGTCACTGCAACAATATACCTACTAATCTATCTTAAATAACCCTCAAAACTTTGACAGACGTGGCGGAACGACCTTCGTTTAGGTCGTTTACGCTCTGCCTACCCCATTTGGGATAAAGGCGTGATTATATGTATGTACAAAAAATTATCCGAGAAAAAAAATTATTGTAAGCTTATACGTAACTTATCTGATACATATCAAAATCGTTCAATTTTAGTAACGAGAAAACCAAGTTAAAAGTAACTATAGCTATTATCTCCCCTTTCTCTTACTGTTTCATCTTGCCACTCGATGCCGTTTCACCCCGAACTACCCTTGACCTCTCAAAGTCAGACGTTCTGGGACTATTTACTGACATTAGCGAGCGAAACTTAGTTTATTTTTGCTAGAAATGTCTTCAGAAGTTTGGAATGTTTCAACATTTTCTGAAGTCTGATATCTTTCTGATAAAACCTTCCTTAGTGCAGCAACACACAGGCGTCACTTACAGCACGCAAGGTTGCGCTCAACAAATGCTTTTTGCATTGCCTAGAACACAAATGCATCAACTTACGCGCTACAAACTAGTACTGGCAGTGGGATGCGCCGACTTAGAGTTCCTCGCGACTCATGCGTAGTGCGTAAGGTGACGATGTGTGTTGTAGGCAATACAATAAGCATTGACAGCGCAGCGTGTTGAGCGCAACCTTGCGCGCAGTAAGTGTAGCCTGTGTGTTGCTGCATTAAGGCTCTCTTTATAACACGAAAATATAATTTTCCGAATAGCTTTTAAAAGATCTATCGAGACATTTTCTACACATAATTTGTTTTTAAAGTTTTACAACTTAAAATTCAATAGTTTACGGTCGGAATATTATTGTCTTTAATTATTTTTGAATACCTTCTCAATAAGCTTAGATTTAATTTTTCGGGCTTTTCCGCTTTATGCTTCTCCTTACTGCCTGGTTGCCTGGTAGACATTTCTACCTTAGCAATAGGGCCGCCAATTGTACAACTTTTCTTTTGCTATGTTTTTATTTGTTGTGTTGTTGTCCAATAAAGAATATTTATTGTAATACTTAATTAAATTGGCTACAATGTTTTCCAAAGTGCTATTAACTATCGACTCAATTATTAACTTCAAGTGATAATGATTACACATAAAATACAAATTCACTGGTTTAGATAAGAAATTGATTTACTTGTAAACTAATTTATGTATAGTACCTATATAATCAAATCACGTAAATTTAGTACCTGTTTCCGAAAAGACTATGAATTATCCATTTGAATTATAGTGTGAAGGCTACTGCTCATTTACCTTATTTAACACAACGTTTTCTCCCTAAACTTCTAGCTAATTACCAGTAAATGCCACCTGTTTTTCCCCATTAAATAATGACCCATTAAAGTTGACTTGCCCAACTTAAACAATGTAAATGGCGGGTCTGTTTACCCAGCCCTAAGCCTACAGAGGAATGAGCTCTCTAATTATGTTAATCTCGAAATAAAGTTATGCTACCGCACTTGTAAGGGGCCTGATGAGTTTTCCCGCCACGTGACTATTATAACGACAACAGTTCTTTTACATACATTTCTGTCTTACTTCTGATATTCAAGATCTTCCTCAAGCACACGCAGAAATGAATACAAAATTATCAGTGAAAATCTCAAGCCGGAAAATTGTTCCGTGCACACAAGGGCCTCGACAACGTGGGTTACCCTACACCCTACCGTAGGTACTTATGGGTGGACGTTTCCCGCACTCACCCTATTCGCAAGCTGCCTTCATACAAACGAGACATTTGTTTGCAGACGTTACCTTATGGTCGGCGTTTGTGTTTTTGATGAGAGAGAAAATTGTATTCACATAAAAATGTAGATTTCTCTTTACATAATAGTAATATCTGTATCCCTCATGAGGTAGGCAGAGTGTCAACGAGCTCATAATTGGGAAATATCGTCACACTTGAAAAATTTTAAGGGTTATTTTAGTACGAAGGAACTGTGTCTTGCTTGCTGAAGTAAAAGTTTGTCAGTCTTTTGCTAAAATTGCAATATAACTAAACTTCGTCTCCCTTAACTGATTCCTCAGTATACCCAGGAAGAGAAGCAGCTGATATATTCTATGTTATGGCTTCCAGTCCCGCTGTCACTTAACAGATTTTTAAAAAGTAGCTTAGACAAGTTTTTGACCTTACATAAAGAATCTGATATTAATCTCGAATTACTGCTTTGGATAAAGGATAAGATAACAATCGAACATGACATCAGAACATTGAATAGAGAATCCAATGAAGCGTGCAGCATGAGCTGGAATTCTTGATTCAAATCTGTTTAGAAATAAATGCACTTACTATATAAATGAGTTGGAAATCAAAGATTATGTACTTATTATTATTTTTAAATAAAGATTTCAGGATACTCTGTGCACGGTGGCTAGGAAACCACTTGTTTTAATATTTGTTAAATACGAAATTAAAGAACGTGATTTTCTTTTGATGTAAATAAAAACCAACGTAATTTTCGTACGTTCTATATATTTGATCTTATTTAATGCCAAAGTAACAGTAAAAACCTACATAAAATCCTCAACACAAAAGATTCAAAGCCTTCAACGAAATAACATATCGCACCGAAACTTTTGCTTTGTACGCGTATTATCTGTTTATGTTTGTAACTATAACATTATAAGATATGTTACATTATGTAGATAGGCAAGGTCTGGAGACCGCCTCATTCAAAATATAGCTTAGGGTGAGCTCCGCGAATATGAAACTTGTACCGTTAGAAGAAAAAAACGAGGCATTTAAAAATTATAAAAAATAAAAAAAAAGTACAAACTTTTTAAATCGTATGTTTTTGTTTGTATTTTGCATGTGTGGTAGTCATAAACTTAAAAATAATTTAATTGTTCTTTGTTTAAATATAGAATTAAGTTATTTAACATAACATCTTTCAAAAACACACTTATTGTGTTAATTACTTAAACTCAATTAACTATATTTAATAGTCGCAATTAGTACATAATTACTTAACCCGCTAATTGTTTTTTATCAGTTCATCGGACATCTAACTGATGAGTCAAAAAAGTTATAATATTAATAATTTTATGTATTTTTCGTGTTTATCGAACATTTTTATCAGACCATCCATTCTGCCCTTTAAATACCGCACGCCGGCTGGCCACGCCGATAAAATATGCAAAGAATATTAAATGCCAACTTGAAGACGATATCTTAAAGGGCAAATGACATTTATATAAATAATAATATTAATGTAAGACGCATACATAATTTATTTACTTACAAGATCATTTTAAGATGAGCTTGAGGTGATTTTAACTGCTCTACCTGAAGTAAATTTAAAGTAAACTGTTAGAATTGGGTACATTATAATAACAGGCAAAAATATATGCTTAAATACATCAAAATGTGAGAGAATTATAGACTATGAAATCTTTAAATTAACTACATACTGGGCTCGATTCTAGATTTGCCGGCTAAATATAAATTAAAATCTATATATCACTTTCAGACTAAAAACATTGGAAAATGACAAAAGATCTATTCTCACCGGTTTTTGACTTTCGGTGTCTATTCTCACCGGTTTTTGACTAGTCGGTGGTTTTATGTGTTATTTGTCATTTTTATCCACCGTCGTATGGTATGGCGGATAAAATTGACAAAAATACTGGGAAACGTGCAAAAGAGCGTCAAAATCTAGCGGACAAAGTGTAAAACCATAGAGTATAAATCGCCTGTCATTTTTCACACATTTTAAATTTAGTATTAGTCGGTGATCTATCTAGAATCGAGCCCAATCTTAATCTAGCTTAGATATTTACTAGATTATACCTAACTAGGAAACATTCACTTGGTGGTTTATACGGTCGTGTAAACCACCAGGCATTATAAACGAATTTACATAATTTTATATTTTCAACCGTATAATAAACTTCCTAATCCGCTATAAGTAGCTATTCATAAATAATTTCTAATATTAATTTTATAAATCTTGAAACTAATTTTCCTAGTACCTACACCTGCCTAGAATGTTTTATTGGATAAACTGTGTTAGGTACTATTTCACTAGGCAGATAATTATTATTAAAGAAAAATTGACTAGGTACGATTGCTTCATATACTGCCTCAAAAGATAAAAAATATTCACCTTGAAAAATCCGAGCTAAGCTGGGAAATTGTACTATTTTTAAGATTTTGTTTGTTTTTTTTTTAATATTATTTGTTTCCCTTCTGTAGACGGTACACCAGAGATGGGTCATGAGATAACAACTATCAACACAAATTGTAACCCTTGTTCCATCCGGCAAATTGGGTGCATTTCCACGCGAAATTTTAACACGCCGGGCTTTGTAAACACTCGTCCACATTATCATACCCTATTCTACTAAAATAGCCCCCGTTCTACTACATTGTAGTCAGGGATTCCGCTAATACCCGCCAGGCAGAATCGCCTTCGTGGTCTGGTGGTCTGAGCCATGAGGCCCAGATCCGGAGGTCATGTGTTCGATTCCTACGGGGGAACCATAAAGTCGATATTTTTCAATTTATTACTGTGAGTTTTTCCCCAGTTGCAGGATGAATCACCTGATTGTCTGGAAGAAAAAGGATTCCGTGCTTCAAAGGGTACGTTAAGCCGTTGATCCCGGTCGTTTTGATGGTGGCCGTTACAGAATCCATATCAGAGGTCTATTAGCTGTGCTATTAGGTTCAAAAACTCTGACACTAGGGTTCGGGTCGTAAGTCGACTTAAAAACCCACTCGTTTAGACGAATATTAGGTACATTGTAGGCAGGCAGAAAACACGCTATTTCGTCATAACGCTCTTGAAGTCCATCTCATTGAAGTCGACTTATGTAAATGTGAGCCACGAGTATGCAAACTTGCTGGCGCCAGCTATACGTGAACGGTTTGCAAATAAAATTATACTAGATCAACCGAATAAAACAGTAGCGTAGTATCCACCAAAAATAAACGTCAGCGGTTGACGAATTATAAATACTTAGCCGACAAAGTCAAGGCCCGTAGCTATCAAGTTCTTTCCCACGTGAAACGTCGTATATTTCCGAATGGGGCGATAAAATTCCAGCTTTCACGATAAAGATATAAAGTTGTATTTACAACAACGTGTTGATGGCATTAGGTGTTTTAGTGCGGGTGCGCGGGAGTTGCCCCGAAGCGGCCGATGACAGCAGACCACAAGAATCGCTACGACGAATAATCGCTACACGTTTTATAGGTCGTAATTGTTGTCATAAAATGGTAACAAAAGTTGTTTTTACGTTTGGCACGAGAGGCGTGTTTATCATCCGTAGTTAACAGACAGACTTACACGACGATTATAGTGGGAATCCACCGCTTTTATGACGATTTAATTGTTTAACCTCCTTTAAGAGTCTTCACACGTTTTTTCGGTAGGTCAATATCAAAATTTTAGTACCATTTTATTGTGTAAACAAATCTTTAGCACTAATAACATTTAATTTTACTGTTATTGCCTAGCTTATTTTTCGTTTCTAAGCGTTTAATTATTTATTTAATTTTATATAGGCAGTCGCAGATATTACATGAAAATTATAAGCCCTTCTAGGATACGAGACATGTTTTAATTTAGCATTTCTTGCTGGTTGGTTCATACCTATAATTGGGTACATACACAAGTAGATAATATGAGGAACGGATGGAGGGAATATATTAAAATATTTAATTAGGGTTCCGTTGAAACAGGCTTGGGGTCCCATCTGTTGCGAGCTCGACAATGTAGCATTTCCTTGAACAAAACTCGGATGGAATAAAATTGTAATCAAGAATTCTATTATGGTATTCTTCCGAGTAATCCGCAATAGACCTTTTGCTATGGGCCCATGTTAATTCAGACGTGACTAGGGGCTAAGGGCGTGTCTAGACTGGAAACTTAGGCGCAATAAGGAATAAGAAAGCGTCTTTATACATACGACCATAATCAGCCTAATACACAGGTCTTTCAAAGGCTGCATTTTTATCAGAGTATGCGCACCGTTGTTAGCTTTGAATATCAGCTCACACTGATTTTCAATACAGGCAAAGGGTCAGTTTCGGTCACTTGTACGAAGACTCTATTCCATATTTACAATATAGGTACTTCAATGCTCTGACGTCTCTAGATAAGTCTGGGTTTATCGATCTGATCGGCTACTATTTGGCAAAGGATTTGAAATGAGGAAACTTCATCCAAATTGGAGTACAGAGAGCCAAACATAAATCCCAGTTCGTGTAGCGTAGTTTCGACTGGAAACCTGAAAATTTCTTCTCAGTTACCCAATTGTTTAAATTTGGTTGAGCTACAGTTATGTTTTATTTCTCTTTATCTTAGAATAGCATACATTAGAGTTTAGAATGTATAGTACATTATACCAAGATATTTTTCTGGATGTTGTTTCTTTTCGTCTTAACGGATCTTTGGTGGTATTTCTTTTCGCCTTTGCCTATAACGAGGTTTTATTTCGAGATTGTAGGCGTAGTCCGTCCTCGCAACTGACTCAGCCGGCGATTGTTCGGCACTAAACGTCGATGGGATCGGTAACTCAGCCATTTTACTGCCGACTTTAATAATATATGGGGCGTTGCGTAATTCTCCCGGCATCGCCTTAAGCGGAGCTTTGGAGTTACCAACGGTTTTGTATGTACCTCAAAATGTTACTCTAGCACTTCCATAAATTACCCTTAAGGCGCAAAAGGTATACACGGAATAAAATCTGCAAATTTACAGCTCTTTGAGAAAGCTACATGCAAAGGTTTCAACAAAAACTTTTTGCAGTCGATAAGGTGAGTGTGAACTTTTGTTTTGCAAATTATTGGATACGATAAGTCTTGCCGAATAAGGTAAATTCATTTTATATTCAAAATGAAAACTTTACATAGATACAATACAAATATTTAATGAAATTTTAAAAGACCCACAATTTCAAAATCGCCCACCAAGTATTTTTTTAAACCATGAGTAAGAGCTAAGAAAGCCAGTAGTTAAAAGAATACCGATCTCCACGCGAGCATGCGGCAGTAAACCTCAACTTTTTGCTCTCATCACTTAGCCGATACTGGATAGTAACCATAAATATTTTAGGTCGTTAATTCCACAATCCTGTGGACACAAGTTGGCGCTTATTTTTTACACTATAAACAATTCCCCTGCTCGTTAACAAGAAAGATGAGCTCTAACAGCTTCGGTTTATGGTCTATAAAATTCTGGCACGTGTCTTCGCCTGCCAGCTACCTGATAAATTGATATTACGTTTAGCATTTTGTCAACTATCGATTCAAATCATAATTTACTTACGCGCAGATGTTAGAGAATTTTTTAAAGTGGATTAAAGAGAGAAATGGCTGATATATTTCAGAATCCAAGCTGGTTTTTACGTTTTGTTTCCATCGTAAAAAATTGTTTTAATTGTTTCTGCTATTTATCGAGATCAACATAAAGTTGAATTGGAAAGTTGATATAAGCTTTACTAAGTGGCAATCTAGTTTGAAATAGTTGCCAACATCAGTAGCCAAACCGTTTGCCTCGCCTCACTTCGTGCCAATTCTGTAGGCTTACCGTAATTTTCCACGTGATTGGAATCATACTGTTCTGCCGTTATTGGTCCTATGAAATGAAATGAAGTAGCAACTTTAACAGAATAAAACTAAAGTGGAAACAAAAAGTTGCATCATTTGCCGACCCTCTTTTTAAAAGGAAAATTCCGAGTCCCTTTCGGGATTCCCAGCAAAACTCTATCTACTAACTCCACTTCCAACTATTCCAATTTCAAACTATCATCTATTTTGTACCTACTGCGCTGTAGATATGGTAGGACGGGCGCAGGTAGGGAGCCAGATAGTTCGATTTATAAATAGGTAAACAGCGTAAATAGAAACGGTTGTATCGGCTTTGAGACTACCAATCGATACGGGTGCTCTCGAATTTATTCAGCTTATATCACAATCTGAACGTTCTGAAATCAAACGTATCTGCTGAGGCTGAAAGTGTATTTTTGTTTGTTCAACAATGGTGATTACGTAGTGTAGTTTTTTATATGAATGGAAGCACACATGTTCGTATGAATGTGGTTGTGTTCGAATAGTTAAAAGTTAAATACCGATGTTGTCGGATCTTTTCCTAATCAAACTAATGGAAATAGCAATGTTAGGGTCGGCAGTAATTCCTTCAGTTATCTTGGTTTACGCGATTAACTTTAATGGTGGATTTACGAGAAGGTAGGTTAGTTAGTGACACGTGTTTTGGTACATAATTAACTATTAAATTATTTGATTAAATATTTCCACTACAGTTATACTTAAGACAGTAGAGGTTTGATCGGACTCTATAAAGAAAATATTCATATCAACCTTTGACTTTAGCTTACGATAAACTAAACTAGTTCCAAATATTCTAATACTTGTTGGCAAAGTCCCCGTAACTTATAACTTGGCTAAGTCTACGTCCAAAGTTTATCCATTATGCGTAAAATATGATATTACGGCACCAAACCACACATTTACATAGTGAGTTTACCAGTTTATGGGATTATCGACGCTAGTAAACCTATTTGATTTACGTATTACAATGTACGAGATTGAGAACCTCTCGATACGTTTATACAATCTGAAACATCTGTTAAATTATCAAGGCTCAATATGAAAGAAAGAAACCCTCAAACAATTTTAATTTAGTTTTTTTTTTCTCGAAGATTCCTCGTCGGCATTGCGGAGCCGTTATGGACAAACTTTGGGGCGAACGGGACTCGCTTCTTACATAAAATCTTAAAACTTTTATCTTTTACTTTGATAAGGTATTCCGGGTAGAATTTCTATTATACTTTTGCCGCTCTAGAGCGCGCTTCATGAATATAGAATCCTGGTGAAATAGAAAAACAAGAACATGGAATTTTAGATTTCGCTCCATTTTCGAAGCGCTCTCGAATGCAAGAGAATTTTGTCCCGCTCAAAGTGCGGCTTTGTAAAGGGATCGACGAAATACAAAATCAGTTTGATACAATAATTTTTAAAGCTTCCTAACCTTTTACGAAACACTTAAATATTTAATATCCCAATAACAATAATTGCATAATGAGCGTTGTAGAAGCCGCCCTGCGATGTTGCGATGGAAAAAAATTGCAGGCGAATTACAATTCTTTTACGACTCGATTTTATAGCATTTTTATGTATTTCCAATTGCCGCGGTTGACAATCTGATCCTTGTAAACTATAGCAAAATATGCGAGCCAAGGATCCAAGCCTATTAAAATGTAAATTTGAAGTTAATTTACTATCATTATAACGCCTATGGGAGGCTCAGCCCTGAGTAGGAGGATGCTTATAAGACCGGCTTTAGTTACATAAATCAACTCTTTTCATAATCGATTCACTTCATAACGATTTTGCATGTTATGGATCGAACTATTAATGCGTTTTCGATGTAAATTTCAGGACGCCCAGCAGCTTAATCTCAAACTACGATATTTCTGTAACGACTTCCTCGGATATAGATTAAGGAAACAAATTACTATATTCGATGAAACAAAATTCTTTCCATATTTATGATACAACAAAAATGTAAATGAGGTACTTTCAAAATTATTATACGTATTTGGAAGCCAATGTTACATTGGAACGCTTAATTTAGACAAAATTAAACAATTACACACACCTGCGTTCGAGTATTTCAGAAATTGGTACGCTGCCTGTATGTATAAAAATAAATTAATAATAAATTTCGTGGGAGCTTAAAATTGACAATATATATCACCCAAATCCCTACCTTCGACCTTATTAAAATCTAGCGGCTTATTTATACCCAAGGTGTATAATCGAACGATTAGTTACACGTGTCAACGTAGATTTTGCTTCATATTTATTATACCCTACATTTTTCCGTAGAATTTTCTTATATTATAACCAATACGCAATCAGTGCCGCCTCATCACTTATGAAAAATCGTTTCTCTTTAGAAACTCCTCTATAAAAAGCTCATTCTAAATTAAAATTAAGGTCTAGCGTAACTAAAGTAAAGCATCTTATATTCTCCGTGAAACAGTTTTGTTATTGTAATCTTAATCACAACGGAAAAGCGTATATTTTTGTTTGCATTTGTGTGCACATATGTCGTAATTCAAAGTAGTTGTTGTCAAAATAACTGGTTGTTTTTCAAGATCCATTTGTATCCATCGATGAATTATAGCATGTTTTAAAAGAACAACAAAGCATTGAAAATTTTAGGCCGTGTGATATAGTGTTAATAGGATTTAGAATCTTATATTCCCATACTTAATACGTAAATTTGAAATATTGAGAATGTTCAGGTAATCCAAGAAATTGTCTACCAATCTTATATATCTTTGATCAGCATAAAAATGTAAGGTGTCCTAAATATAGAATTTGTATGGAAATCCTTTTTTTTCTCTTCCTGAAAAATTAAACCTGTTGATAGTTGTTCAGTTACGTTGACTGAGCAACTGGGGACGCTGTCCCTTACACCCCAAATACGACTAGTTCAATAATGTATTATTATGATTATGATAACGCTTAAGAGTAAAACATTGTAAGTCCGGTTCTAATAAAGTTCATGGTCTTATTGTCATCGATATTAATATAGAATTAAATAAGCACGGCTTACCTATCTTACATTTTGAAGCTTATCGCCACTTACATAGTATGTTATAGAATATTTGAATGGTCTAAGAGTGCATTTGCCTAATAGGGTTCGATATTGAGTGTATGGGATATACATTTATCTGTGACTATGTGTGCTTCGTAATGCACGCCTCCATCGGCTCAGTCCATTAATATCAAGTGTTATTGGGCAGTTCTCGGGCCCCGAGCCGAGCCGATAGCCCAACCTTCCATTAAAAGTAACCATAAAATTACATTATTATGTGTTAATAATTTCAAGGGAAAAAACACCATCTCAGTTTCCCTCGTGACAAATTCAAAATTAATATTCATTTTTAATGGTAAATTTCTCTTTTTCGTCGTAGTTATTAATGAGTATTGAAGACGATTGAGTTATGTATCGATTTAAGCTTCTTCAGTGGCTTAATTCAGCGCGTGTTTTGATGTTGTTTCGTCATAGTCTTCTTGCAAAATATCAATTTGTTTCGCAATTTAATCCGCAATTTTGCACGACCTTGTTTCAACCAAACAACTTTTTTAAATTCGCTATGCGTCGATACCGGTACCATCTTGAAGTTATCGTCGCCTTTTTATATAAATTTGATTGCTGTGAAAGCTACCTGAACTCGAGGTCGAAATCGTCATGCTATTGGAATTTTATACGCGATTTGTCCTTCGGCGCGGATAAATATTAATATCCAATAGAAATACCGGAGATTAATAAAATGCTAGCGAAAATAGCTATCCAATAGCTTCGGCGCGGCGTGTATAGTAAATAATAAAAATATTTCCAAGCGGAAGGCCGGGTTTATATTTAGTCGGCTTAAGTACATGCCGAGTGTAGAAGGCCGAAGGCGGTTACTCTCAGATGTCTCGTAAAATTACTATCTAACTGGCCGTTGCATATCGGACCAGTTTTGAAGTGAACCGAACTCCAAGCCTGCAGGTACTCCGATACGCTGCGATTACATTCGACACCTTATTACGGCGCAGATGTTAGAGAAACGCAAACACATGAGCCGATATTGAAGCAAATTTGACGGTTATGCGCCATCTTGTAGAGCATTTTCGGCAAGTTTTCTTTGGCGGGTCACTTTCGATCCCTGTAACAGGTCAATAAACGCAATTTCTGCTCAAAATAAGCTATCGTTTCCTTTACTTGGATCATCGAAAATTGGCGATTTAAATTATTTGCATAATTGAGCGGTTTTTAAAGATTTTGTCTTTGTAAATGAATTAAATAATTTTATTGCGGGTTAAAGGGATTTTAATTGTCGTTCTGAGGAGGTAACCTTTTAATTAAGTAATTGATGGTCATGACAGGTACATTAACTATTTGACTCATGTGCACGATAATCTCCTGCACTCCAAAACAAAGTAATTTTTTTTTTACCTAAAACATTTTCCTTACAATTCCTGCCCTCCTACGCATAAAGTGATTACAATATATACGTAGTGTAGGAATCAATACGGCAGGCGTGCCCAGTAGGTAAGGTAAGTTATACTGGCACCGGTGTTTGCTCGCCAGTCGAGTGGCGTACTTTACTGCCCCGACCCGACAGTAACTTACCACAACGGGCACTGGCTCTCCGTTAATGAGACAGCATCGTTTTACTGACAAACGTTACGTAATTTTTTTTTTTTTTTCTACTCACATACCTACACAATCGCGCACACACACTCGCAAGGACACACTCATACATACAAACACACACACACACGCAAACATACAGTTTATCACACTACAATATTTTTGCAATATTTAGTTATTTATAATGGTTTCTTTTATTTTATTTTTGTCATTATGTTTCTTTTACTTATTTAAAAAAAAAACCTAACTTTTTATATTTTGTTCTGCCTTTGTCTATTGTAATTATAATACACGCATTATGACGTCCATTTGTACAATTGTTTTGGAACGCGACCCCTGCGATACAAGTCTCGAACTTAGTGCAGGAGTCATTGGCCTATGTATTTTAATAATTGTGGACTTTTTTAAATAAAATTTATTCTTATTCTTATTGTAATGGTCTAGCTTTTTTTGGCCGTTGAAAATGTTTTACTACCCATTCTGCGAAAGTGCTTACTGCCTTCTAAAATTTTGTAGACTGAAAATTTTGGTGCTCGGAGCAAAGTGCCATGGGGCTCAGTTAAAGAAAATTAGTTAGGTACCTACCTACTTGACAATTAGCGTTTATAAAAACAAGGAAACAATTTGTGAATACCTCCTACTCTTGATTTTATATCTTATTAACTTGTTTGACCTCTTTTGAAGAATCTTAGGTCCGGCAACATTGTAGCTGGTTATTCCAACTCCCAAGTGTCCTCAAACTTTCTCAATTTTTATCTAAATTGAAGTTTCTACACGTAAGAAGTTTCTAGAGGAATCACTCTTCTTTTTC
Source organism: Scrobipalpa costella (assembly GCA_949820665.1). NCBI lineage: Eukaryota > Metazoa > Arthropoda > Insecta > Lepidoptera > Gelechiidae > Scrobipalpa > Scrobipalpa costella. The sequence goes on along the minus strand of OX463296.1, from coordinate 16,391,631 downwards.
TCTTTTACTTACTGCAAGAGATGCAAACCCATTGAACGGACAGCATAACAATCAGGAGCATGACATTTATGAAGTATCTATTGACCCCTAGGGTGCTAAGTCTTAAATCAATTGTCACTTATGATGTCCTAGTACAATCAAACACATATTGTTGGTCGTACAGCCACATTCGAAATTAGATGTTGATGTCAGAAACGGTTGGGACCCGCCCACAAATTGTTTGTATCGCCCTCTCTCATGTCTTAATAAATTACATGATTTGTGTATACGGAAACTTTTACATGAAAGGAGTTCTTTTGTCCTTTATCTCTTGGGTATAGTGCCGTATTGTTAGGAGAATCTACATAATTCAACTTGATTTAACTGAGTGTTTTTTGAGAGCAGATTATTATAAAATTCTAAGAATGCGTAATGATAATATTTATCTCATTCGTGCTCTACTTACAAAAATATCACATTTAAATTCGCCTTAAAATAAATGTCTTATGTTAAACCAACTGTCAGACATTTTTACTCGATTTATAGTGGAATCGCAAGAGAATCTGCATCGCAGACATATTTTCAAATTATTTGAATATTCGCGTGGCTGAAAACTGTAAAGTCGGAAAAGCTTTAGGACGTATTTCGAGTGATATTGTAAGAAAATAAATGCATAGAAAAATTTCCTTTCTTGTTATAGGAAAGGCGGGGAGGGCTGCCTTGCTCGGCGCGTCTGCCTACATATTTTATTGACCCCAACGGCTGCACAAGAGAGAAGATTCCTGCGACAGCTGCGAAGATAATACGACATGTATCAAGATTTTTTGAGTTTTTTTTAGCGAGTGGATTCTCGAGTTGACGACACGATGAACCCTGATGTCAGACTTTTTAAACCACCTAGTAGCACAGCTTTTAGGCCAATGACATGGTTTTGAGTAACCACCACTATCAAAGACAGCGACCGGGACCGACGGCGTAACGTGCCCTACGAAGCACGTAATCAAGAGATTTAGCCTTCAATGTCCTAACCTAACCAAACTGGGGAAAACCTCACTAAGTGATAAATTGACACTATCAACTTTGTTTTCCTCCCCTGGGAACCGAACCCAGGACCTCCGGATCGTAAACCCATGGCTCTGACCACTAGATCACGGAGGCAGTTATTTTTCGAGTAAGTAAGTGTCAAAAGTTTTACCATGACTTTAATCATTGATATTCAAGCGTAGAATCTGGTTCGCCTATTTTTTATTGATCCTATGTTTTACCATTATTAGTATTAACTGGTTTTAACAATTTTAGCAAGAGTTAGTTCAGGACGAAAAAATATCTATATCTCTTGCTAAAAATTGATACCTAAGGTAGGTATGTATATAAAAAAATCTACGTCCTGAACTACAGATATATTTTCGGTAATAAAAAAAAATAACTACGTCCTGAACTATCTCTTGCTAAAATTGATAAAAACTACTTCAAACTAGAAGAGGTAATAAATAAGATCAATAATAATTAGGCGACCCAAATTCTACACTTGAATATCAATAACGAGTAGCAGATAAACTCAAGTGATAAATTGCGTTCTTCTAAAATGAGATTTGCGCATGTTAGTTCATAAATACATACATAAATCACGCCTTTATCCCTTACGGGGTAGGCAGAGCGTTTAACGCCTCGTAAAAGGCGCTTTCGCCACGTCTGACAAAAATTGAGGGCAATTGTAGATTGTAATATGTACTGCTTTAGTGACAGGTTGTCAGCCCATCGCCTAAATTACAATACACTGTAACCCTCGAGTCCCTTTTGCTGACTTCTACAGCATGCCCGGGAGGAAGGGCAGCTGGAACATTCTATGTTTTTCTATCTCTCCCAGTCCAGCATGTTAGTTCACCCGCATGTTATTGATACACCATGGTAAAACATTAGTAAAAATACTATAAATCATAGCTCGTAACCTCCTTTTGCGACGCGTTTTAAACTAATTTAGTTCCCATGTCAATTTTTAAATTAAGGGGTTGATAATGATAATGGTTAAAGGGGAAAATTTTGTTTTGTAAGTATTAAAAGTACATATTACGTTCATAAATATATTTTTTCTTCCATTATATTTTATTGGCTTCCATTCTGTCCTGGGACCGAGAGAAAAACATAGAATGTGTCAGCTGCATTTCCTCCCAGGAATGCTGTAAAAACCAGCTAAGGGATCCGAGGATTTCAGTACCTATATTGTAATTTAAACGATGGTGCTGATGCTGTCACTACAGCAATATACCTACAAACCCCTTAAATAACCCTCAAAACATTGTCAGACGTGGCGGAACGACCTTTGTCATGGTCGTTTACGCTCTGCCTACCCCATTAGGGATGAAGGCGTGATTATATATGTATGTATGGATGTATGTCATCTATATATATATATATTTATATTTATATATATTTTTTAAAATCTCGTCTTCGCGTCAAATCCAGCCCCTGCGCCCTCTTGTGCACCCAACGTCGGTACTTTACGGCGTATCAGTCGGTGCGGTATTCCCAAACTGCACTTCAGAGCTCCAGACCAAGGCGATGTATCTACGTAGCTATAGAATATATGCTGACACCGTAGAAGGAGATGTACTGCGTTTGCATTACAATATTTTGTTCTAGCTGTTTTTACGAACAAGACTTTAATAGTTACTAAAATTGTTTACGAAAAATTCGATAAAAGCATAACCTTATATAAATTTCATAATATTGAAAAAAAACCATTGTTCAGTTAAAATACTAAATAAATAAAATACACCTGTTATAACAAAATGTTAACCCAAAACAAAGATTTCAGATACTAAATCTAATTTTGATAAAATTTATAATAAAAGCTATTAAATTATACCCGCGTTGTAAGCTGTAAATAAAGACACACGGCTGGTCAACGTAGAGTCAATTCCACCAAATGTAGGCGTTTATTTTGTAATATGATATCCCTCAGTCGAAGCTAGAGAATTTGTGCGTCGCAATGGAAAATATATACGGGGTGTAAGGGACAGCGTCCCGCAAACTGATAGGGGTCGCTCAGTCAACGAAACTGAACAACTATCAGTTTTTTTTTTTCAGGTTGTATAAATATTTGCATTATTTCCATAAAAATTGTCTGATCCAGGTGGTCATTTTGTATGGGATGGTATTCTTATTTATATAAGCTAAAAAAAAAAACCCTGGTGAATGTTGTTCAGTTTCGTTGACTGAGCATCCTCTATCAGTTTCCGGACGCTGTCACTTACACCCGGTAGAAAAGATGACCAAATTTTACCAAAAGTAGTTGTTCTATCGTGCTTATCATATAACAGTGACGTAACGTGATGTAAATCTCTGTTCTTTGCAGTGTGTTCTTACTGTAACGCAAACTCTCGTATTCTGAACACGTAACGGATGTTTTACGCGAACTTCTCGGCCTATATTTATGTGGGTTCCTTTTAGTATTTATAGATATATTTATCCTACGCGATAGGTCAGACGAGATCTCAGGTTTTGGGCGATGTTAATAACTTAACCCTTAATAATACGCTCGCAATCTATTCTATGACTATGGTGGCTTTGTGGAATATTCTCTCTATTTCTTCTTATAAAATTACGTAATTGTATTTTTAACGTCACACACCTACATATACACAGTCTTATCTTATTGTAATTTTAACATCACTTAGCTACATAAACACTGGCTTATTTTATTTATTAGCAGTAGGTATTTTTCTTCTAAACAAAAATGTTGTGTGTAAATGTAATGTGTTTCTTAATAAATAGTAATTTAGTAGTAGGATTTTTTTTCCTAGTGAAAAACACTTTTAGAATTTCAAGTCAACTTTATAGCTTTAATATTACTTTTAGAATAAAAAGCAAGCAGATATTACTTTCGAAGCAGGCCTACCACATCCAGTATCATTTTACATTACCCATAAAGGATGCATAATTTTAAATTAACGTTGAAACGCGCAAATAATTATCAAACCGTATTGCTTACTCACCGGATAAAAATCTCCACATAACTTTTATACAGAGGAAGTACAGCTTTTCATCTCGCAACGCCACGTAAACATGTCAGAGTCCCGATCCTCCTGAGGAAAACAGCCGTATCTCACAAAAACCCGAATTTGAAATTTTTAAAGGGCAATATAATAATTGCTCTTTTAAAATACTGGTTTCCGCTATTAATGCATACCTACATACAGAAACCACAACTCCATCCCAGACGGGGTAGGCAAAGCGCCAAAGACCCAAACAAAATGTTTTTCCGCATTGTCTGGCAAGTTTTGAGGATAGTTTAATATAAATCTGAACCGATATTGGTGATATCCACTATAAATACTATTTTTTTTAAATAATTTAACGCACTACTTTAATAATAATTTCTACTATAAACGAGCTCTGCTTTAAAATAATAGAATGCAAAATAAAAATAAAAATAACAGTTTATCTTTAAAATTTATTGATTTGCACTATAGGATAATAATAGTAATCATTCATTTGTATTTCGTATGCAGTGGATGTGTATGAGTGAAGTAAATATATGATCCACACCATATTTTTTTGAGTATTAACAAAAAGAAAATTGTTTTGTGAAGGGTTACACAAAACAATATTCTTCAAATATAATTGTGTAAAAAAATATTTTTGTAGCTGCATCCACAGAATTTAAAGTGCTTCTAAATACATTCCAATTCTAAAGCGAAATTTCTTTACGCCTTTCGTCTGTCTTGTCGTTTCGCAAGTTGGCGGATTTATAAGCACTTTCACCCCCAATGTAACGCGGCGTATATTTTCGTCAACACAACATTTTAATGCGGAATTTAATGAAAATGTTATTTGCATTTCAGGTGTGAAGACAGCTTTATACAGAGTGCAGCGAAAGAAGAAGGGTTAAGTCGTGAAATAAATATTTTTAAAATATTCACCTTAATATAAAGCAAAATTACATTTGCATTGTCAATTCAATTTTATGTGTGATTAAACGTGAATAAAACGGATCTAAAAATTTTATAACGTATTTGATATATTTGAAATACTTTAAAAATTGTCATAGATATTTAATCCTAATCCTAATAATGTTTTAATAATCATAAAAATAGAAATTGTTTTCAAAAAGGCCGCAATGTTTAAACTTTCATGTCTAAATAGGTAATGGTCAACTTTTATACATCATAGAACATGCACAAGCTGTATATTGTCATCAATTTTAAGGATCCCATGTGAATATAGCATAGTTTAATTTTAAGCAAATTTGATTTTATTTAATTGAAATACATTATTTTAGGTATGGTTTTCAGTAATTTAATTTATTGAAATTACCTACCAACAGACATTTTAAAACTTTGTTTAAGTCAAGTAATAAAGTTCAATTCTAATTACAAATTTTATGATCCAAAAAGTTACTCTGTTTGAAGAAAAGCGTTTTATTTTGTAGGTAAAGTAAAATAATTACAAGTAGTAGAAACACTATAAAACGAAGGTTATCAATAGGACAAACGAAGTAATAACGGCATAATAAAAACAGCATTTTATATCACTTACTTAGTTTGTGCATTTAAATTGAGATAATTTGAAGGAAGGTTAATTTAATCCAAAAGTAGTAAATTGTTTGTACAGTATGTTAGTAAATTTATAACTAATAGAATTTTAATAAGAGTGATATTTATATATTAAGGATATTGGATTACATTTTTGGCACTAAATAGTAAAAACATTGGTATTTAGTATATACATATATATATATAAAAAAAAAGAATTATAATGTGTTTAAAATACGTGTATCCCTAGTTCAGCTTAACCTCAAAACCGTATATTCAAAATTCAAAATTTGCCTTATGTGTTACAGTTTGTAAACGTTATCCGCAATAATTTTATTTAAGCTTGTTATTCCTTAAATAAATTATTTAAATTAAATTAATAGATCTTTTAATTTAATATTCGTTCATTATCAACAAATGGTATGTTTGCGTGTAATTTTTAAGCATCATAATTTTTAAGTAACATTGTCTCTACATTTTGTACTCTACCTACGTTTACGTAACTATACGATTTGTAACCAAAATTGGGAAATAAACTTTAGTTTTATTTTGGTTTTATTATTTTTGTAACACTTGAACAGAAGGCGGTCCCTATTACCAATGCAATTCGAATTTTAAATGAGAAACATTCCGATAGACATTTTAAAATAACTTGAAATAGTTACCAAGGTTTTGTATTAACAGTATTTCGAATGTCCATTACTTACAAACAATTTGACGTTTTAGTGCAGTCATTTTCACTCTTTAAACTTACTAAAAAAGTTGAACCTGAAAGGTCTGATGCTAAAAAAATATATATTACTATATTTCAAATAGTGACAGGAATAAAGATACTACTATAAAAATATTTATGTCACTTTAAAAATATAATTATACGAGTACTTTATAAAAAACTAGCGACCCGCCCCGGCTTCGCGCGGAAATTATACAGTGTTTCTCTACTATATTATGCATGTATTATACATATAAACCTTCCTCTTGAATCACTCTAATCATTAAAAGAAACCGCATCATAATTTGTTAAACTACGTTTAAAGATCTAAGCATACATAGGGATATAGGGACAGATAAAACGACTTTGTTATATACTATGTAGTGATTATATCTCTGTTAGTTAATTTAAAAATACCTATTAAATATAAAAAACTCTTACTTAACTATTTATATCTATTATAGGTAATGTTTTGAATACTATAGGTCATTGGTTTAGTTGTTACTCTACTTCTAAAAGTACATGTAAAGTAATCTTCGATATATTGTTATTGACTAAAGTAGTCACAGCAAGAATTCTCGCTTAGCATGAAAAGGGCCAGTATCAGTAAGTATGTAGTTTTTTTTCAATATGCCAACATTATTGGAAACTCAGAATCCGAGTTTAAATTGTTGGTTTTACGATTATTGTGTACTTTGATTGTAGGTATCTTTTGAATACAAATTTGCGATTCTGATACTCACGCGATATCTGAAAAGCGCAATGAAAAGTTTACTTTATTCTCTTTCTGATAAGTTCTAAAGTACTTTGGCCGTTCTTCAGGTAAATACTTGGGTGCTTACGTACATAAGGTGAAGTTTACACGATAGTTATTTAGAGGATTTTAAGAGCGAGCTATGTATGGATGATTCGGCTGGTAATAAGTATATAAACCTTGGTTCTCAGCAGCAATTTTGCGGAAGGAACGACCAGGAAGCGATAGTAAAACTTGTAAGTACAGTATACACGAGAATGGTGCCATGAGCCCTTCGGTTTATACCATAAACCTTGGTAGGTAGTACAGTTGTTTATTTATAAAGCTTTTTGTACCTGAGGATTTTACTGCTGTTCGCATAGTAACATGTTGCTGTGCCGAAGAAAAAAAAGTCAAACACATGTCATTTTCGTAAAAACCAAAAGTGAATAGGTAAAACAGTTATTTTCAATGAACGGAATATATATTTTAAAACAACACATGGGAACTTTTTCCATTCACACAACATGACCTTCATTCCCATAAAATCCAATGAAAGATAAAAATTGTTCGCTGATATACAACGGTCCTCATATTTAAATTATAATAACAGGCACATAAACATAATTGATTTTTTCAACCATTCTAATAGTAAGAACTGCCAGTAACGTAATAAAAAATATTAATACAATTACTCTTATAGCCCGACACAACCACAATGGCCCATAGGCCATACAAAGTTGCTATAAGATGCTATAAGCAATCGGTTTCGTCATTCGAATGATAAAAAAATCGATTTACTAGACTAAAAGTGACTATCAGCGGACTCGAATCGATTTTATGGCCGATTGACTACTATTGTAGATGAGAGCGTGTATTTTTTGTTTTAGGGTTCCTTTATAAAATAATAAAATTTATTATGCTACAGTGATGGTATTTAATTTGATTTTTTGAGTGGCGGCCGTAGTTTCTGACTGTGTTTACAGGACGAAATAAAAGAACCTAGGTCAGTTTAAAGTATGCTCAGTACCTCATTCATAACAATCAACAGTTTTGTATCAATCAATTAATCAATAATTCTTTATTTGCATAAACATGGTATATAAAGATGTACATTTTTGAGTAGTGCTTAGGTACATGTTTAGCTAACTTATAATCAGCCTGCATTTTTTTAAAAAAATATTAAGTTGTACTGAAATATGCAATAAAACAAATAATATGTACAGAGACAATTTTTTTTAAGTAAAGTTGTAGGGATAATAACTAAAAATACCTACAAAAGTTGACTAATCAAACATTCGTATTAAAAATTTGTCAGACGTGGCGAAAGCGCCTTTTACGAGGCGTTTATCGCTCTGCCTACCCCGTAAGGGATAAAGGCGTGATTTTATGTATGTATGTATGTATTAAAAATGAAAGAGGTCATATAATTGCTTCCTTATTACTTCTATGAAACTACTAAAGAACCCACACAATAGTTTGCCTGCGTATGCAATAGAATGGCAGTTTTTATGTCTGACAGGCAGTTAGTGGTGAATGCTCGAATTGATTCTAATATGCACTTATCACGCAATCTACCACATTTACATAGTATCGCTGTCTATAAGTGACAGAAATGGTCGGATAGCAGATATCATCGAAATGTTTATAGCACTGCTTGAAATATGTTTGCATATTTTGACGTACGCAATTTAGGTGATACTAATCATTATTGCCTAGGTCATTATTAGGTGTGGAGACCAACGTTTATAGATAAAAGAGATTGTGTATAGAGAAAATGTAGAGTCTCACTTTTCTATATTAAATATTGATCATATATCGTCATAAGAACATTCAGTGATTTGGAATAGGAATATTAGGCAGATTTACACCATATTACTGGTAATAAAACGTGGATCTACCAAAAACAGCTGATTCAGCCGAATCCAATGATTTCCGATTGCAGCTCCATCTACAATTGGCAGCAGAACTAATACAAATCAGTGACATCTATACGCAAATGAGTGCAACAGCTCGGCCAAACACTAACACAAACAAAAAACTATCGCGTGGCTCCTCACTCACGCAAGAGCGAAGGAGATAAGTGCATCGTCAAAGATGTCTTCCGAATGAGATTTTTAGCGTCCAAAAGTCCCTGATTGGTCAATATAAAAGCCGGATTACTAGTTTTTGCTGGATGCACCAATGGAGAGAGGGAGGCGTGTGCAAAATGGACGGCCATGCTTGTTAAGGCGGGGCACACGCTAAGATCCTCCTTTATATTCCTGACGTATGCAGTCATTTGAGTTATGGATCATGGCGTAAGACTACGTGTATCTATGAAACTGCTGAGTTTCGTTCTCGCCCTTATATTTTCTGCAGAATGATTTGTTGATATTCCTAGGTTGTATACATTTAACTGATTAAAGTTTGAATATTATCTAAGCTAGACAATCCTATTGGATCAAAATAGATTGTCTTTGACGGTAAACAAAATTAAAAGAATAAATCTAAACAAGTAACATATTTAAAAGTAACAATATTGATTTAGTTCTCTATCATTAAAAAATATATTTTAATGAACATAGGCAAAAGGCCTCTTGATATTGATAATGCACAATTTTATAAACTACAATGTTACACACATAATAAAACAAAATCAATAACTATAATAATATTGCTACAAAGAAATTGAAGGAAACATGTTCTTAATTCTATCTAAGATAAATAATGGAGAAAAATAGAAAGAGTATAATAATATCATGAATATAGATCAGAATCAGGGCGAGGAATGAGGAAACCCGCTTTTATCTGCCTATTTATAAGTAATATAAGCTCCCTACAATCGTATAAATACTGGGCTTATAAATACCAGCATGGTAGATGTCAATGACCTCGAGAAATCCCCGATGGTGTAACACGTGATTGGTTAAAGATTAAAGGGGTAAGAGGGGTTTTGATAATTGTTTTCTCTACGATTTGGTGTAGTTTACGTTTTTCGACACCGTTGCTTGTGTAGAGATGAAAAATGTAATTATATACGTAGAGGTGTAAAAAGTATAATTTGTGTTGTTCTAATAAAAGTATAAAATTGTGTTGTCCTAATAAAGTCTCATAAATGCATTTTTTTACTTGTTGAGCTTGAAATGTACCTTTGATAAAAATGAAAAATCTAAAGGACAGTACCTAATTAATTTTCTGTGATAAATAAAATTACTATGCATTTAGTACTATCTCATAAATAACTTTCTTAAAAAAAGTATAAAATACTTTAAATCGCGTAGGTAAAGGTGACGAAAGAAATCTCGTCTTTTCCCACGAAGACAAACGGCGCTCACCCCCACAACTCTCCGAGCTCGTAAACCAAACTCCTGAATGAAACATAGCCCATAATTGGCGCATTAAAACGGCGGCCATTGACGAAATTTTATTGACACGTCGTCGTAGGCAGGCCCTGGATAACACACAACAGGTGACCGTAGGTTTACGATCCCGACGCGTGCCACCTTAAGGGGTAAACACAGCCGCGACGGTGGCGCCATCAGTTTTAAATTGTGCCTAAAATACAAACTAATTTAAGTTTTTTTTAGGTTTGGCGAAAATCGCAATGAATTCTACATTTTACAGTCCTTAATATAATTATTCATAATGAGTAGTTTAGCTTCGTATTATAATTGCTAAAAGTGGCCATTTTTTGGACATTCAATGTGTAATATAAAACATGTATGCTTAGTTTAAATTATAATAAATTATAGATTACAAAATGGAGAATTACTTGCAATTCTCGCCAAACGTAAAATATTCACGAAAGTGTTTGCATTTCAGGCAGAATTAATTTAAAACTGATGGCGCCACCGTCGCGGCTCTGTTTGCCCCGTAAAACCCCTGTTCAAATCGTAAAACTTTAAGGTGCATTAAATTGGTGCTAATAGAACATTATTGTTGTCTCAATGACGTGTTTAGTTTTATGACGTTTTATAAACGTTTTCATGAATCGAGGTCAGATAGTTGTAAAGTTTACAGTGTTGCGGTACGATTTCATTCAGCTTTTATTTTATTCGCTACTTTTCTGTTCCCGAGAGAGAGCCCGATGGTGTAGTGGATAGGGCCACTGCCTTCTGAACGGGAGGTCGTGGTTCGAATCTCACTAAGTAGTAGTAGTGAGTTTTTCGTTTTTCGAATTTCGTATGTACGTTTATTCGGCGCTTTTTCTGTGCTTCGGAAGGCACGTTAAGCCGTTGGTCCCGGTTAATATCGTTTAATACCGTAGATATTAGTTTTTAAGCCATATCAGAGGTCAGTGCTAAGCATTGGCAGCTTGCAAACTCTAACCTAATCTAGAATTTGGTCTGGTTTCCCTTCTGGGTTGCGGAGGTCAGATGGCAGTCGCTCAGTGTAAAAACCAGTACCCTCGTACAATCCCCTAGATTAGGTAGCCGACCCATGATATCCAGGATAAGGGTAGAGAGATGATAATGCAACTTTTCTGTTCTACAGGTGCGTTTAAGCAGGTTCTATATAAAATTATGGTTATATAATAACACCAGCCTCTCTTTATATTTTATAACCAATTTTATTGCATCATAATATTGAAAAAGAAACATAGATAGAGCAATCATCCGGCCTGAGTCCACAGGATATCTTCATTTGAATAACCAGTAGGTAATAAAACGAATGAAACCTATTTACATATAGGTATGAGCGGTTTTAAAATACCTAATATAAAATAATGATTCAGAAAATGAAAACATAAGTACTTGGAATTGCATGAATATGTGAACATAAAAGACTTAATTTACTTAATTACGACGTTTGTTAAGAAATTATGTCTACTTATAGCAAGCAAAAAAGTAGAAAAGTTGAGACTTGGAAAAAAATAAAAGAACTTTTTTCTACCCAACGATGTAGAAACAAAAAAAAAATTACAAGGAATAGAAGCGCGTCAAACCTCGAAGGCATTATAATGCCCAAGAGTGTTGATGCCTGAGGCTAACTGGTCGACCCTTATCTTATTATCTTTACGCTGACATGGCCTGAACCACAGTCAAAGTTGAAACAGTAAACTGTATCAGATCTCTAGATCCTAAAAAAACACAGGCTATGTTTTATTTTATATGTTTGGTTTCCCGTGTGATATCGGGTTTGAATAGCATCTCTTTGGATGTTCCTGTAGATTTTGTACAACCTTTAAATATACTAAATCTCTATATCCTATAAACTCTAAATCGATGGAATGAGAAACAGCATTTTCCATGATAAGTTCCACCTACATCACACGTAGACCTCTAGATAAGTAAAAAAGGCCCTTGTCCAAATGATGAACTGTGGTACCTGACCCTATAGTATAGATACAGACTGATGTGGACACTTCCCAGGAGTTAAATTTCTGTTTCGCCATTTTACATAAAGACGTTATACCTACTGCTCCTTCAACTCTACTATGAGTTCGATCCTCCCGCCCGTTCGCCTCATCCCGACTATGAAAGCTACGAATATTGTATAAGAGATGATTGCTGTATGAATTTGACAAAAGGCTGATTTGATGGAAACCCGAATAATACAACAAACGCTTTTAGGATGGTCGCTCCAATATTCTTTGAACGAAAAATATTTTTGGCCTGTCATAGCTGAAATGTAAGAAGTATTATTCTTACTCTCATATTACTTATTAGTTACTAAGTATGTAAGGAATAAATATAGCAATGATAATGTCATAATCATGCCGGTATTATGATAAAGGAAATTAGCGAGCAGAAATTTCCATAATTCAATCATAATTCTGCTAAATTAATTGTGTTTTCGTACCTTTCGTTGGAACTGATTTTATCAGCCATGTTCTTTGTGCATCTGAAACAAAAATAAATTACAAAATTAGTATTCACTTTTTTTTGCAAAAGATCGCATAATAACTTTAGGCGATGCTAACAGCACGGCGCCACAAGAAACGCATGGAAATTAATAAAGGTAGCCATATTCAGACCGAAATGATCACATACAGATATTTTTACTGATATTTTGTAGATACTTTATTCTTAATTCTGGTCTTTTGGTTTAAATGTTTATTACAGTGTCAATGTTAACGATAATGGAGCCTGATATTTGTGTAGGTTATCGAAACGTGTTTCAAGTTGGTATTCAGATTATCGTAAAAAGTATTGCAGAATTTCAATTCAATATTAAGTAAAATTGATTCTGATCCAACCTCTTTGATATCATCTCAAATCAATACATAGGAAATAGTTGACAAGACATAAATATGACATCAAAGACACAAGCATTCTCAAGTGTAGTTCATTACTGGTTCGTTGTAACATTACAACATCTGGTATGTGAAGTGCTTGTGGCAACAGATCTATTCAGACGCTGCATCACAGGCCATGAGGCCACATGTTGCAGCCGCGACGATTCAATTTGAGGTCGAGACGGCGACCATAACCTCAAGATACCTCATCACCTGCTTCTCCGTCCGTTTCCACACGATCCGTAACCGTAAAACCCGTCTGCCGCTAGTCTACGCCTTTTACGACCCAACCGATGCATGATAAAAATAACCTCATATAAAACTCCACACGTCACATAGCGGTTGTATTATAATAAATGATACCCCACTTTACGACGAGTGAATATTTACGTTTTTATTTCGAATTTATTGGGTGTTATGCAACTTAATAGCGCACTTGAACTTGGTCGGGCTAGTGACACCGTTTGATACAAATCGCGTTTTATTGTTCTGCTCAATGGACGGACCAAGTTTACGAGCGCGTCGTAATCTGTGACGTGGCTAATATAACGTCCGACGTACTACGATCTGAGTCATGACTTATTTAAATGCACACTAACATTCCGTTTCATAGCTTACCAGAATACAAACGCGTGGCGCTAAGAGGTTATTGAATTTTTGCGTACGGAATTTCAAACGGCCGTGTAGACCACCGGCGAAATGGAAATATGAACCTTTCCGCTGTAGGTACTTATCATTATTTAATAACATTGTTCCCAGAGGTGTATTCTATTGGAAGGAAGGGAAACGGATCGCGCCAGCAAAACGCTCTTCCCAAAAAAAGTCGAATTTGCATTATATTACTTTCGTATTTCCTGAGGTAACCTTTTCCGGGGAAACAAATAATAGGTGGAATGCATCTGGGCCCGCATTAAGGGACATCTTTTTATTCGGTTCGAGCTCCGGTAAATATTTTTGTTATTATCTTATGTCTCCCTTGGAGCAGGGGTCGTGTTTTTCGAAGGGGTAGGGACTTTCGGATAGAAAATTGGGTAAATAACCCATCTATTATTGATAGTGCAAGTTTTTCTACCTTCCCCGGTCCTAAGTTACCAATATCATCGGTCACGTATTCTTTTTGTTTTCTTCGACCCCAATAAGTACATACATACATACATACAATCACGCCTTTATCCCTAATGGGGTAGGCAGAGCGTAAACGACCTAAACAAAGGTCCTTTCGCCACGTCTGACAAAGTTTTGAGGGTTATTTAAGATAGATTTGTAGGTATATTGCTATAGTGACAGGTTGTCAGCCCATCGCCTAAATTGCAATATACTGAAACCCTCGGATCCTTTAGCTGGTTTTTACAGCATGCCTGGGAGGAAATGCAGCTGGCACATTCTATGTTTTTCTTTCGCTCCCAGTCCAGCATGGAAGATAGAAAATTGGGTAAATAACCCATCTATTATTGATAGTGCAAGTTTTTCTACCTTCCCCGGTCCTAAGTTACTAATATCATTGGTCACGTATTCTTTTTGTTTTCTTCGAAACCAATAAGTACATATATGTTGATATGTAGGTATGTTCCTACCCCTAATATCTAAATCTACTTTGTCTGTCTCTATCACTGAGTTGGCTACCATCGAATACTCAGAAAATCCGAATTCATTCAAAGATGTATCCATCTTTGAGACTTTCGACGAAAATCTCGTCACAGATTAATTTTAATGAAAACTTTCAAAGAAGAGGACCTAGTTTAACTTGATGAAATTAAAGTTTGGTTGAATGAAGGAAATGATTTACAATAAAATAAGATAAATAGTTTCTAAATAGAGCTATGGTGGAAACGGTCGATTTCACCTAGCGAAACTAAAATGAAATAAACCAAATTAGAAAAAATAAGTTTTAAAATTCTTTGTACCTACTTACTGAATCTTCTTAAATCGTACGTAACAATTTACCAAATATATTGCTCGGTATGCCATGAAAATAAATTTTACAGTTGAACCTACGCATTCTCGAGTCAAAGAAAAATTTACACAAGGTATTCTTTAATCAAGCCGAACTCTCTTAATACATAAAATGCAATCTTAACACCGTTTCTGCATTACAGATCTACCGAAAACCTGTTAAACGAACAAATAAAACCATCTATATTATGTGACAGACCATCTTATGG
Source organism: Scrobipalpa costella (assembly GCA_949820665.1). Taxonomy (NCBI): domain Eukaryota; kingdom Metazoa; phylum Arthropoda; class Insecta; order Lepidoptera; family Gelechiidae; genus Scrobipalpa; species Scrobipalpa costella. The sequence goes on along the minus strand of OX463296.1, from coordinate 16,376,291 downwards.
TAATACTTTCAAGTTTTTAAATTTGCGAATGGTAATGGTATGTGTATAAAATTTCACATACTTACCTTTTCTTGTTTGCTTCGTTTATTTTTTGGTTACCTCCTTATAAGATGAGGGCGTCGAGATTGCAACTGTATACGGAGGTGCAAGGTTTGAATATACTTAAATTTATTGAGCTGTGTACCGACAGAAAAATAATCGCTACCTTTTTTTATAATACAAAATACGTTAGGTATGCACAACCGTGAACTTTTCTCGTTGTAAATGAAATTTACTGGTTTTAAGATAAATTTAAATGCTCACTGTAATAAAACTAATGAGCTTTCTCGTAGTTAAATAACAAAGGTGCTGAGTGCATTATCTGATCTCAGTTATTAACTCACTTTTTCACATCATAAGTCACTTTTTGTGATTGTAATTTTGTTGATGAAATCAATGATGAATTATTTAACGGTAAGACTAGAACTGACTTTTGACACGCTTTCGTCTTGGATCCAACATGTCGCTGTATTCACCTGTTACGTACAAATTAAGATGGCGTCAACTGATACACTGATAAAAAATATTAGCACTGTTTTGCATTTTTGGAAATCACTCCTAGACATGCAAGTCTGATATACCTAGGTATGTGAGAGAGTAAGAGACTACATGACTGGAAACCAGGTGGAGTGATGATATTCGTAAAAAAGCTGGCAGAAATTGGATGAGAACGGCTGAAGACCGAGCTGAGTGGCGTGCCTTGCATTGGACTGATACAGGCAGATGATGGCCATGATGACATGACTTAAGCTATCTTCACTTAGATGGCAATACTCACTACCACTAGGCAGGTGAATTGGCGAAGCCGACTTTGATGACACCGTGGGTAGAAAAAGTATACCTAATACTATTCTAATATAAGTGCTATCATGCGATAGTGTATGACAGCTATGATAATACCTATATATCAGAGTTCTACCAATGGAGCCCGGTAGTGTAGTGGATAGGGCCGCTGCCTCCTGAGCGGGAGGTCGTGGATCGAATCCCACCACGTACCAATGTGTATTTCGGATTTCGAATTTCATATGTACGTTTATTCGGCGCTTCGTTTAATACCGTAGATACTAGTCGTTAAGCCATATCAAAGGCCAGTGCTAAGCGTTGGCGGCTTGAATACTCTGACCTAATCTAGGATAGGGTCTGGTTTCCCTTCTGGGTTGCGGAGGTCAGATGGCAGTTGCTCTGTGTAAAAACCAGTACCCTCGTTCAATCTACTGGATTGGGTATCCGACCCCGTGAGATGTGGGATAAGGCTAGGGAGATGATGATGATCAGAGTTCTACCAAACTTTAGGTTAGGTTCACCTCTCATCTATTTTATCTAATCAACATCACATCTGCCACTTTCTCTGCTGACTCTACGTTCGAAAAAGCATCGCAGGAATGCACTCGCGTCTTTGAAAATGGATGTGTCATTCGTATGCGATTCTCTCAACCAGCGGGACCCACTCAGAGAACTCACATTTCCACTGCAGAAACACATTTCCACTGAAGAAAACTTTCCTTTGTATCTGCTAATCCCGCGGGAGCGAAAGCTCTTTCCTATAATGAGTAGGTGGAGAAATCCTTTGTGGTAGAATCCAGAGAGCAATTTGTACGTGGACCCTTTTAAGAGGTATAGGTCGGTTTCTTAGACAGGGAAATGGGTAAATTCTTGGGTAAGGGTTAATGGGAAGTTCTAAGGGATAGTTAAGATAAAGGGTAGTTAAGGAGAACACAATGGCGCAGATAGTGTAACGTTTTGTACAAGCAATTTGATGCTGTTTTCTTACGTTCCTTTCTTATAGCCTTTATTTCTGCATGTAATGAGCTATATATAGCTTTTTATCATTGAACAAAGATTTAACCCTTTGATATAGGTTTAGGTACCATTCTAAAATAATCTCCAACACACACCTCTTATGTTTCGTAACCCTAAAAGTCCATAAATAACATTAACCTAAAAACATGCCACTAACAGCCCACACTTTTAAAATTATCAAAGCAAGCTTGTTAGAAGACAAAGAATCTTTCACTAGGAAATAGTTTGAAGTATCAAGCCGAGCTATTAGTACAGTCGGCTCTATATTAGAGATTGTTGGCTAGAAGCCAGTTGGTTATAACAATTTGTGCCAACTGTACTATATACAGAGTGTAAATAAATTTTCTGAGATCCATTAGATCATTTGACAATGTTACCTGCACCAAATTATGACAACAAGCAAATTATAACATAGTGTAGAAAAATAATAATAATTCCGAACTTCATACAGAAATTTACCCAGTGAAACCTTCTAAAAGGAAAATTTCAGATTTGTAATTAAATTGAGAGTTACCTAAATTGTTTGAATCTAATTCAGTAGCTGTACTGTAATAAACACTAAATAGACACACATTATGGTTTCAGGGATCACAATAAATTAGTCTTAACACCCTGTATAAGGAAATGAGATTTAACTGTACCAAGTAAGGCATGGGTGTTTGTTATTATGAGCTTTTTTAAGTCATCGACACGAAATGCTTATAGCAATATTTAGGTAGGCGCTGTAAAAAATTTACACAATAAAATTTATATTTATTACAGTACAGCTACTGAATTTTAATTGGAAGCCAATTTACATTCTTCGTTTGCTTTGATTTAATTTTTAATTGACATAAATATTATATCGATGTCGTAAATACATTTACTAATTAAGTTTATTTTGCCAAAGAAATATACAAGCTATAATTACTTACTTGAAACCAGAAACCAAAGTATTTTAGATATATTTTGAAAAAGGGAAAAGAAAACGTAGTCAACATTTTAATGAAATTTAGTCTAGTGGCTAGTGCCATGGATTCCTGATCCGGAGGTTCTAGGTTCGATTCCCAGGGGGGAAACACAAAGTTGATATTTGAGAATTTTCCCCCAGTTTAGTTAGGACATTGCAAGCTGAATCGCCTGATTGTCCAAAAGTGAAAAAGATTTCGTGTTTCGAAGGGCACGTTAAGCCGTCGATCCTGGCCACTGTCTTTGATAGTGGTCGTTACTCAAACCATGTCAGAGGCCTGATAGTTGCGCTACTAGGCGGTTTAAAAACTCTGACACCAGGGTTCATCGGATCGATAGACTCGATACCCACTCGACAGAAGAAGAATGAAATTTGAATGAAAAATATGACAATTAAATAGGACTTTGTGGTTTCACTACAGTCGCGTTTATATTTGAATACGCTCCTACAAATTTGAATAATTAGGTAGCTTTTTTAATTATTTGCTTGGAATATTTAATCAAAATCTGACAAGTAAAAAGTTAAAGGCTGATTTTTATCAACTCATCATAACTGATTTTTAGTTTGGTGACTCCATACAAAAATAATAATACGTAAGATTAGTTCTAAGTATCCTTCACTGGCGGTACTCCAATTTGGCAAGCTGGTTTTTGGCAAGCTAGACGCGCTTAGTTCCAGCTAACTTATTATTGCAAATCAAAATTACCTAAGTTTGTTTGTTTTTCTTTGGAATCAGTCAGGTCCAACGAAAAGACGGAAATTTTCTGAATATTTCAGAAAATTTACACACACATACACACATATAATCACGCCTTTATCCCTTATGGGGTAGGCAGAGCGTAAACGACCTAAACAAAGGTCGTTCCGCCACGTCTGACAAAGTTTTGAGGGTTATTCAAGATTAATTTGTATTTTGTACGTATATTGCTGTAGTGACAGGTTGTCAGCCCATCGCCTAAATTACAATATACTGAAACCCTCGGATCCCTTAGCTGGTTTTTACAGCATGCCCGGGAGGAAATGCAGCTGGCACATTCTATGTTTTTCTCTCGCTCCCAGTCCAGCATGGAAGAAAATTTACATGTTGTGTTTTTTTTACAGACTAATACCTAGGGTCGTATTTATGAAGCGATATCATGGTATGGATTAGACAGGCCAGTTTGTACTGAAATGACATTTTTGATACGAACTCAAACTCGCTGTCACTCATGGGAGCTGATTAAAAATACGGGCCCTAGTATTCTATATATCTTAAATATACGGAGGCTGCCTGACTTGCTGAGTTACAGTGGTCAATGAGAACGCCAAAACTATGAAGGCTCCTTCTATGTATACCTCATCGGTCACCTCTTTAACTACGACTAGAGTCGAGGGCAAACTCATTGCAATCAATACATATACATATATTCACGCCTGTATCGCTAATGGGATAGGCAGAGCGTAAACGACCTAAACAAAGGTCGTCCCGCCACGTCTGACAAAGTTTTGAGGGTTATTTAAGATAGAATTCTAGGTATATTGCTGTAGTGACAGGTTGTCAGCCCATCGCCTAAATTACAATATACTGAAACCCTCGGATCCCTTAGCTGGATTTTACAGCATGCCCGGGAGGAAATGCAGCTGGCACATTCTATGTTTTTCTCTCGCTCCCAGACCAGCATGGAAGTAATTGCATTGCAATCAAAATAGGAGGATATCTCCTTACTCTCAATAGAGAGTGTCAATAGTCAATAATAATTGACGTAAACATAATAAACAACCTGATAATTAATGTATCCAACCAATTACCTACAATTACTTGGTTAACGAACGTGTAATTATATAAACAATGAAAGTAATCGTCAAACAGCTATTGTGTATAAATAAATGTTAATTATGTGATAACAATGTATGTAAATGTTCAACAGAGTCATTATTGTCGAAACCAATTGCTTTGGATTATTTATTGGACTCAAATTTAAATAGCAGAAGAATTATCCTACTTAATTCCAAGAACGTGATCAGAACGAAAATATTTTAAGTAGGTACATTGGTTGAATACCTACATTTACTAATCCTACTAAAGGTTTATGTTTATATATTTTATGCATTTTAAAAATACTACGTAGTTTTAGAATGTATTTCATAAAGATTCCGATCATTCTAAGTAGGTATATACCACGTCATTTTATGTATTTATAGTCGAAGTGACAAAGTCACGATCTTCAATAAATATCCATCGAACGACGAAATAAGACTGCCGATGGAATATTTGGAAATTCTCACCGAAAACTGGAAAGGGTCGTGTTCTCATACCCATGGAATAAATAAACATGGCGGACACGAGGACAATTCCTAATTCGTGGACAGTATTTATAGTTGAATCACGTGATGGAATAGTCAATGGTGTCTATTATTAGCCGATTAGAAATAGCTCGATGGGTTCTGTAAACGATTCTCAATGATTCGTGACGGTATGGTCAATGTACAGAGATTAACATAGGATTCTTAAAAAAATATTGCAATGTTATAAAAATACTGAAAAAAAATAATGCGTTCAATAAATTTGATACTTTTACCTATGCTTAGATATCCGAATACCCTTAGGGCTCATCGGGTAGTTCTTCTCGAGAATCTACTCGCTAAAGAGAGACCCTTAGATACACGGGGTGTATGGGACAGCGTCCCACAAATTGAAAGGGGTTGCTCAGTCGATGGAAATGAACAACTACCAGCTAGTTTATTTTTCAGCAAGCGAAAAAAAATATTTTATTTTCCATACAAATTGTCTGACTGAGGTGGTCCTTTGTATGGGAAGCGCATTTCTTTTTCTTCTGAAATAATTTCTTGGTGGAAATTGTTCAGTATCGTTGCCTGAGCAAGCCCTATCAGTTTGCAGGACGCTGTCCCTTACACCCGGTAGGTAGGTACAGTCAGCATAGGAGACATCTGGGCAGACCCGCTCGCAACAAATAAAATTAGGTCAGGAAATTGTTTATGGATTTTCATGGAATATCGCACGTTTGTATGATTGATATACTGCAACAAGTATACGAAATTTCAAAATCCAATTTCCAGAACTAATCTCATTCGTTTCGAGCGGGTCTGCCCAGATGTGTCCTTTGCTGACTGTACAATGGTCATACTCACATAGAATGTGATATTTATACAGACGGATCAATCAATTATGAATGGAGAGTAGACAAATAATAACATTATTATACATGAGTGTCTGAACAGGGATATCCTTAATTGAAAGAGCCTCGTCGAGAATAACAAACAAGTAAACAGATCAAAACAATACTAGCAATATTGGTGATGATACTTCCCTTTTCCCTCCGAGAAGCGATATCGTTACATTATTTATTAAGGAAAGCATCGTAGATAATACTTATGTCAATGTAATACTATAGATCCTTTTGTTTATTGAATAAATTATTCTCAATGTTGAACAAAGTCGTGCATAAGCAAAAATTTGGGGCGAACATTTCTGTCGGAATGAGATGTTTTGATATGTAAGAATTGCAGACTGTGTGTGGTCCTGTAATTGCATATTTAAATAAGGTGACTTAACATAAATAGGTATTTATGATGTAGCTACCAAATCGCTAAGAATTTATGATGCAGTACAGAATGTGTATTGAACCATTTGCATTTATCTCGAGCTTTTTACGATAACCTTTGAAACATTTGTTGTTATCAAAAAACTTCAAAATCTCAACCGAAAAGATGTTCTGAGAATGACTAGTGCAGATCGAATGTTTTAAAAATATTACGCAAAAAGTGTTCTCTATTCATTGAGACAAAAGTTGCGTAACTTTGTATTGTTTCTTCGGCATATCAAAAAACACCTCACCCCGTCAGTTCCTTCCCTTTGTCTAGCATTTATAAAGAAATTGAAAGTGTATTGTTAACTGGCCGTTTTTACTTTTTGCTCAGAATTTTTATGTGGGCCATAAAACCATAAAAATTTAGAGCAAACAAAAAGTAAAGAACCCTTCCGCGTTGGGCAATTGTAGGTACCAAGGTATGCATTAGTATGAAAGTACAGGTGAAATAGTGAAGGTGGTTTCTTATTGTGATAATGTGCATCTTTGTCTCTTGCGTGCGTTTTTAATTGCTTTCTTTCATTCAATCATTGATTTATTGGTGCGGTCGATACTCGTGGAGGCAGAACAATGCAAGGTGAGGTTTGGGCCTTGAAATCATTATTTTCTCTAACACGAAACCATTATTGCATCTCCAAGTTACCTCAAATAGGACAGTAAATTTTTTGACAGCACGCGAAGATGATGTTCGTGCAAGCAGCATTCTTGAATTTCACAAAAAGAAAGCTAAAGAAAAACAGTGAGAGAGCAAGTCATAATACGTGTACGTGTTGTAGTGTCGGCAGACAATCACTGGAACGACGTGTAATTTTATATCAACGTGTACAATTCTCTCACATAATGCCCAATGTTTGCCCCATAAGGCGTTTCCATTGGCTTGTATTTGCCGAGTCTGTAGCACAATATTTGTTGAACGTGCCAACCGTCATGTCAAACGACACATATCTAGGCGCGCCACGTCGCAACCGACAACAATTTCAGTTATTACATGTGTTCCACTGTTATTATCTCGTTGCCTTTTCTTTTTGGCGCAATAAAGCGTTGATTACTTCGCGTTTCGTGTAAGTCGCCGGTGATATTGCGTTGGGAGCCCAAATGAAGACTGTGGGGTGCCGATAACCACAATCATCCAAACACATTTACCAAACTGTAGTATATTTCTTAGTATAAATGATGTGACAGAACAACGCTTAGAAGGTTTTCCAACGAGCCAAAGTTCCGCTAAATAAAAAATAATTAGCTGTCCTGTAAATAAAATCTAATTATTCTTTATGTGTCCGGGAAACATAGTCAACTTTCCAGACCTGTGTTTTCACACAGACCAATATATAAAAAGAAAACTGGCTCCAATCAAACTTTAGCACATAGTCGAAAGAAAGAGTTTGGAATTGACGAGAAAAGTTTGTTACAATGACTTTAGTTAATGCAAGGAAAAATGCAAATGTATTCGCCCGAAATTGGACGAGGGTTCAAACTTTACCTACACAGTCTCTGATCAGAATTTTTCAGAAACTAAACGTCCTATTTCATTTTGCAACATCATTCAATCTTAGCTTTTATCCCTACAGTTCTATGTATCTCTTTCCTATGAATACTTTGCTTCTTGCGTCGTGGTTCTTCAAAGTAGAACACATGAAATATGATAGTATTTGAGCTTGGCATGCATATCAGCCTCGGAGGTGTTTGTGAAGATGCTCCAATCTCAGGCTACTGATGATATGCAGATTGGATGCGATGAGATAAGACCTTGTTTTCTTGCCCGTTGTTATGCAAAGAACCATTTTTAAAAACAAATATTCTGGCATCTTCTCTAAGGTAAACCTTGAAAATAAGGAATAAGAGACTACTTCCATAATATGAAAAACATAGGTAGCTAGAAATAGAAGAAGAATGTGTCTTTTATAAATTTGTACGCTTAGAGTGTAAAAAAATAGAAGTAATATAACTTTGATTCCGTTATAGCGCATATAGAACAAAACAAGTGACTTTAACAAAATATTTTCGATAAAACTGCTACGTTATTATTATGCATAAACTTTAATTTTCATTTTTAGCATTTTAAAACGATAAGCGGCTTACAAAATTTTACGACCGACTACTAAAGGTCGGAAACATGTTGGAAATTGTAATTCTTGTGAAAACAAGATAGGTATTACTGTCTTATAGGTATAAGATGAGACTTGCACGTAAGCGGTTCGCTTTAGCCTCGGCGCCATAAAATGTATGATGGATGTCGACAGGCCCTTGCGTGTTGCCTGTACCGTTGCTCCCCACTCCCGAGGGCTGGGTGACGTGACCGACCAATCTTATAATACCCCTCCCTCCCCTTGCAAACCCTCAAATCACGGGCCACTAAAGGACACAAATCTCTAAACGCAGAGTTCTATAAACACTGGCCGATCATATCGGGATATCGTATCGGGGTTCGGTGCACTCGGCACCATGTTTAAAAATCGAACGCTGATGGGGCATGATTTGAAAATGGCCGACCATATTTTGTTCCCTTTTCGGATCATCAGAGAAACTTCGAAGTCATCGTTAATCGTGCTTTTAATAGTGAGACGAATCTGAAAAGGATTACCATTTCGAATCGGCTTTCTTGATAACTTTATACTTCGATAATTAAAAAGTTTGAGTTTCAGTTTGGTGCTTGAATGAACGAAAGAGAAAATGAGTTGTAATGTACAATTTAAATGCATTGCAAAAACCGTTAACCTGAACTGTGAACGTGACACAAAAATGGTCAGAGCTCATCTTAAGAGCTTGTTACCGGACCCACCTGTTTGACACATGGACATACGAATACACATTTTATGGAAGGATAAGACATCTCTTGTGAATAAATTCACAGTTTTTATATTATATATCGAATTAATGCATCGGCTCACGGGGTCTCGTAAACTCGTGAAAGCTACGACTTGTCTTATTTCGTTGGGTAAATAAAGTACATATTACAGCGATTTCAATTAAATATACGACCGTGTGAACGTATATGCGTTGAACGATAAACATTTATCCCCAAAGATTTTGTGAGAATGATATTTTTATGCATACCATTCGCCTTTTTTGGCTAATTAGCATTCGCAATTAAATAAATAATTAATTCTCGGGTCCTTTTAGCACACGTATCTAAAAATTACGGAATTATAACACGACGGTATATTATTTAAATCTTTAATTCCTTATAGCTTTATGCTCTTAGTTATATTGTCGTCCATTACTAATAATGTATAAATACCTGTTACAAAATTAAAATGACCTACCTTAAATTAGGAAAATTTTCTCTACATGTAATCCAGGGTCAGCTTGTTGTAGACCAAGGGACGTAATTTAAAGACACCCAGGGACCTTTAATATGACGCCCAGAGTTTGAGATAATCACCTAACTTCTGGATAACGACGACCCTTAATTTGAAGACCTAACTTTGAGGATTCAGTAAAGCTGTTAAGGATTAAATTTCTAAGCTCTTTACATGTTATCCTTTATATTAAATCATGTTACAGAAAATATTAATAAAAAATAATTTTCCACATGCTGACCTTCACACTTCAATTTGAAGATGGCACCCCATGATAATGACAGAAAATAATATTTTTATTTTGAATTTATTTAAATTCTATTTAATTATGAACCTACCCAAATATACTAAATTAAATACGCCTCTCCGATTCAAGATTTTGAAAATTTCGTAACATTAATTTGGATTTATTCTAGACAGGTTAGGGCTGCTGTTTTTCTCATCACAGCATTTATCTCGATACTACATACATACATACATATAATCACGCCCTTATCCCTAATGGGGTAGGCAGAGCGTAAACGACCCAAACAAAGGTCGTTCCGCCACGTCCGACAAAGTTTTGAGGGTTTTTTGAGATAGATTTGTAAGTATATTGCTGTAGTGACAGGTTGTCAGCCCATCGCCTAAATTACAATATACTGAAACCCAAGGATCCCTTAGCTGGTTTTTACAGCTTGCCCGGGAAGAAATGCAGCTGGCACATTCTATGTTTTTCTCTCGCTCCCAGGCCAGCATAGAAGTATATATCTACATATCTCTATATATCTCGATACTCCTCCGTAGAAAGCCTTATTTAGATACGGCTTTCATTACCTCGAAATCGGTTTAATCTCGACCGGCTGCCGATTCTGCTCTCAAGAGGCCCAAATTAATATAAAGAACAAAACAACATTGCATCCAACCAATTTATATTTTCCTCCCATTTGATTAAAATTGGGGATTATCGGCTCTATGTAAAGGGAGAAAAGGGTTAATAAGATAGGTAGTAATGTAATACTATATTGGTATAGATGCTAGCTCGCCTGTGGACGAAGAACAGATGCCCCGAACGAGTTAAACAATCCAACGATATTAACCCAAAATGATTATTGAATAATTGTTTTGATAATTTTCTCGTACCGAACACCAAATTCATTTACCGATGTAATTACGCACTCGTGTTTGTTAAATTAACTAATTTTGTTGTTTTGTATTAAGGAAGGAAGGTTTTGTTAAATTAACTAATTTTGTTATTTCGTATTAAGGAAAGGAGGCTGGCAATGTAATTGGATGTTTGGACTTATTTGTTAACGCCCCGTCGTGTTATTGTTTCAGTAAATTGAATAATCAATTTGCTAGAGCATTAAATGAACTTCTTATTGTGTTGTAGGTAAAAGGAAGTGTTTTTCAATCAAGTATTACAATTTAGTTGAAAAGATTCCCATTTATTTTTGAAATTTACTGTCTGGTCTTATCCTAAGCAATAACTTAAAGTAAAACGATGAAGAAATTAAAAATACAAAGTTCAAAATAAACTTAAATTATGCCATTCAATATATTTTATACAATATCTAGCAATAACAAGATGAATCGGATACTAGATATTTGATCCTGTACTTTGTCTATTATCCACTCAGAAAAATCCTCCCAGACATGGTAAAAGAACTTCTTAATTTACTAAATAACAAAATGAAACAGAGTGTAAATAGAGACTTGTTTGTAAATAGTTAGTTCCTGTAAAATCGAGCTGAGAGAACCACTGACGCCGAGTTAGCTACATTCTACTCATTCCTAACTACGATGGAGGTTGGGATAAGTTACAAGACGCAATGGACAGGGTTATTTAATTAATATAGGCACCAACCAGCCCTTACTTTTAACTTTAACTTTATTATTCATAGAATTTACACATTTTTACAAGCACAAATAAATCGTTTTTAATGCAAAGTAATGCGATAAATAGCAAGTTGTCATTAATATAACTATGTATATTTTTATTAAACTTTTATATGAAACTTTTATTTTTTTTATTATTTTGGTTAATAAAAAACCTTTGGTAAATTTCAAAATATATGTAGAAGAAAATCATATTAATATTATCATACCTGTTAAAATTAGGTTTGCTATCTATTGCTGATTTTTTTTAGTAGGAGATCCTAGGCAAAACAACTCTCAAAATAGTTGGAAACTGCCATGCACCTCTTGTGACTTGAACCTCATAAAAAACAGCAAAAATAGAGTCACTCAGACTTGTTTAGCCGGGGGCGTCTGAAGGGATTCCTCAGGGTTCAGGGTTCCGCAGTCGCTGATGTAATGTAGTGTGCTGTCTAGGACCCCAATTTGTTGTATAGCCCTTTGAGCGTAATTGGTCTAGTCTTAATTTGTACCTGCTTTAAATTTAAACAAATAAATTGGAAACAAAGTATCGCGTGCATTTATTGTAATTTCTTTATATTTTTCTATATTATAGTGAAGTATTATATATTATCCTGTCTGTTAATTTTAATATAGAGCTGTTTTTGTTGCGAAAAGACAAATAAACATGCGAGGCGATTAAACTTGCTACCACCGTCAAAAGTAAGTACAATATTTTTAGGATCAAATAAATACGTAGATGTAGATGATACATGTTTATACATACATACATACATATAATCACGCCTTTATCCCGAATGGGGTATGCAGAGCGTAAACGACCTAAACAAAGGTCGTCCCGCCACGTCTGACAAAGTTTTGAGGGTTATTTAAGATAGAATTGTAGGTATATTGCTGTAGTGACAGGTTGTCAGCCTGAAACCTGAAACCCTCGGATCCCTTAGCTGGATTTTACAGCATGCCCGGGAAGAAATGCAGCTGGCACATTCTATGTTTTTCTCTTGCTCCCAGACCATCATGGAAGTAATATACATGTTTATTGTTTAGGTAAATCAAGACTCAAAGGAATATAAATTCTTTTTCGGCAAAATTCGTCGCACAAACAAAACAAGCAGCAAGCTCGTCACGTGCTACAATAACGGCGCTCGCCCATCAGATTCTAGTCAAAATCTCATCTAGCGTGGCTTAACCTAACGCCAGACTACGCCAAACTACGCCAGACTAGCACCACTAGCTCAATATCGACTCCTGATTTCGCAAATTTGGGAATTTGCATGCCAGCTTTGCCCCAACGTTGTAATAAAGACTGCAGGGTGCATAGGGGCTCACCGTTAGCTTAGGGGGTGAAATGAAAGGGGGGTGAAATACCGCCCTGTCTAAACATCGTCTCGAACCAATGTTTGCTGTGTTTGCCGTCTGTGAGGGCTAATTTGTTAAGAACCCATTGTTTAGTTGGTGGTTGTATTAAATATGAAACGCTTTTAAGGAAGTCTGGTTTCTGTTTACACAGACATAAAATAATTAAGTTGCACCCTTTTGCGCAAATTTATTTAGTCGTAAGAACTTTATAAAAAAACTTACATCTAGAAATACATTTTATAAGTAAGCACGTTTTACATTTTTGTTTATATCTAGTCCCGACACTGTATTCTGTATTTCTGTTCAATTAATTTACCCCCAAATCAATTAAAGAAACAAACTTAGACAGTCTACATTTACAGCTTATTACGATAGATAAGGCCCGCCTGTCTTGTTTCGATACAAATAACACAAAACGGATTCTTTACGTATCGGTACACCACTACATCATACCTTAGTAGATATACGAACAAGGTACACCACTATAACATGTCTATGTAGATATATGAACAAGGTAAATGCGTGTTGTTTGTCCATTAGTCGTATCAATGAAAGGTATGAGATTTATCGCGTACTATGCTGTGTTGCGGTGAGGGCGGAAAATCGGAGCGTAGGTAATCCAAATCACAGAAACAAAATTCTAGTTTGTCGTAGCTATCATTAAAGGCGAGAAAACAAACTGAAAATACAACATTCCTGTAAATGCAACATGATACTAAAACAAAAAACAAACAAGGCAAAAAAAAGTAATTATCAAAAATGAATTGCAGCCTGGTCCTACAAAAAGACTGACTTTACATTTTAGTTCCAGCCAAAGTCAAAGCCAAAAAAACCGTCGCATTTGTAGGTATCATGTAAAACAAAAAAAGTACACATTAATTAAAGTTTATTTAAATATTTTAAACTACTGCAGTATTTTTTCACAACCTAGACCTACAAAATGTCTGAAGGTTGTGTAGATAGCACCCGCAGGTATCCTCGACTCGACATACCTATTTAAATGTTCAAAGCGTTGACGCGAGCTCCACTGAATATCGATGTAAGTATTAGACTGAAATAAATTACGTAAGTATAGTTTTAATCATATAAAACATTAGAATATTTGAAAGACAAAGTACTTATAATATCTGAAATTTAAATCATAACCACACCATTTCAAAATTGTCTAGCTATTTTGGAATTAGCCTGATTTTCCTCAAGCCAGTGCTATGTAAATCAGTGAGATAGCGCAGGGAGGCGCGGGCGCCGGTTGGTAGGTTAGGTAGGTACCAGCTCTACTATCTCAGTGAAATATTCCATTGTTATCATTATATACGACCCAGACAGGGATGGCACGCTTGTCTTGTCTTTTTGTCTTTAGATAAGCAGCCAGGTTGACAAAATAGAGGCTTATAGAAATAATTTAGACTCTTGGATAACATTTTAATAAACAGTGAACACAGATATTTTTTTAATAATACCAAATTTTTCAGTAAGCGAATTCAGTACATGAGATTTGTAAATGAACATTGGATACGGTAACTTACTAAAATGGCTATATTAGCATAGAATCATTTTAGTAAATAGGTAGATGATCTACCGAAATATTTTTATTGTTATTAACGTACCTTATAAATTACTGTCATATTTGTTAATAAGTTGTTGTAACTTAGCGTGACTGCAAACATTTTGTACAAATTTGATGCAAATTAGACGTTTCTAGGAAGTACCATTACGTTTTAAATTCCATTGGTACAGCTTCCAAAAATTTTCGTACCTATTTTCTGATTCATTACAGATCCGTTATTAGGTATACCTACTACATATTCCTATGCAGTCTGACTTATTATTTATTTATGTTCCTTGAACTTGAGGTCATGGATAGATAATTTTGAATATGAACTTTGGTATTAAGTATATATCTTATCTTTTAAATAACGTTAATTTATATTAATCATGAGGTTGTTTTTCACACTTGATAATTATACTTAAATACCTACTTATACTTTACCTACAAGTCAAAAATATTTTATTTCCAAATGTGTCTACTGTACTCATTCCGATTAAAATAAAAAGATACTGACGGCAGGAATACTAAGTTTATGTATTGATTATTATACTATTTATGTATCCCAAAAATATACTTGCGTGGGCTATGTAACTACTTTACAGTCTGATCCAAATAGATAAACATGTATCGATCGAACCAGCCCAAAATCTGAGGAAAGTTAAACTTGATTCGTATATTTTTGGATAGGGTTTCAGATGGGTATTTTATTAAATGTATTAATAAAAAAAATACAGCTAAGTACAATAAACAAAATATATTATACAGTTTTTTCTTCAGTCATGAAAATGTTTTACAAAATGACACCTATCTCTAATTATAGTAAAGTATTTGCTTACCTTCAATTCCTTACTAACTAGCCAGATGTATTTACTTTGTAGGCATATTTTAAAAATAAAACTAATAATCTGAAATCCTACATACACACATACATAAAATCACGCCTTTATCCCTTACGGGGTAGGCAGAGCGTTAAACGCCTCGTAAAAGGCGCTTTCGCCGCGTCTGACAAAAATTGAAGGCAATTTTAGATTTTAATGTGTATTGCTAATGTGTAGTGACAGGTTGTCAGCCCGTCGCCTAAATTACAATAAACTGTAACCCCCGAGTCCCTTTTGCTGTCTCCTACAGCATGCCCGGGAGGAAGGGCAGCTGGAACATTCTATGTTTTTATATCTCTCCCAGTCCAGCATGGAAGAAACTCAGTACATTACTTTAAAGACGTACCTAACTGATTCTCATCTTTCAGAGGGAGTAAATACTGTTTTTATTTTTTTTCTCGACACGGCTCGTCAGCCATCTTTGTTTTATCGGCGCTGGTTAAAAGCAAATTTGTAAAGATTCCGCCCGACGATTGAGAAAGGAGCTTATAACATGAATTACTTATTCCATTACAGTGAAGTGAGAAAGAATAAATAATATTTTTATGACGTAAAGTATCTAACGAGGATCCTAGTTAATAAAGATAAGTTACATACCTACATACCACGCCTGTATCTCTAATGGAGTAGGCAGAGCAACAACGAGTCAATCAAAGGTCGTTCCACCGCGTCTGACAAGTTTTGAGGGTTGTTCAAGATAATCTGTATATTACTGTAGTGACAGGCTGTCAGTCCATCGTCTATGGATAACAAAACACTGAAATTCCCGAATCCCTTAGCTGGTTTTTAGGGCATGCCCGACAGGAGATGCAGCTGCTACATTCTATGTTTTTCTAAAACTTCCAGTTCAGCATGGAAGTAACTAAGATAAGTTGACTGATAATTTCTTTGAGATTTAAAAAAAAATGTTTTATATTTACATTCTACGTTTTATATCGCTCCCAGATGTGCATGGTAGCAATATTTTCGTAATAGGAGAAATAAATAGGTCTTATCTAACAAATTAATTTTGTAAATGCGGATTTTAATGTGGTAATAACATGTTAAGATCGGATTATTAAAGTATTATAAAGATAAGAATGTGATAAAACACCCTGGGCTACACCTACGGTAATGGGTGTGGGAAGCAGAGAAGAAAATCTGGTATTGATCATTACTAGAAATTACATACATACATATAATAACTACTCCTTTACCCAAAGGTTGCCTGGCAGAAATTGCTACCCTGGCAATAAGGCCGCCTAATTGTACTCTGTTTGTTTTGTAATGTTTGTTTCTGTGCAATGTGTTGTTTATGTGCAATAAAGAATTGTATTGTATTGTATAATCTCGCCTTTATCCCTAAAGGGGTAGGCAGAGCGTAAACGACGAGATTTGTAGGTATATTGGTTTAGTGATAGGTTGCTCATCGTCTAAATTGCAATATACTGAAACCCTCGGATCCCTCAGATGGATTTTACAGCATGCCTGGGAGGAAATGCGGCTGGCACATTCTATGTTTTTCTTTTGCTCCCAGTCTGCTTATATTCTCTTAATTATTTCTTGATAAATTGTGGGGACTATCTTACCTATTTAAACGTATTGATTTACTTGATATATATATATATATATATTTAAACCAGTGGGTATAACTGGCGTTTGACGTTTGATCATTTGTATTTTATGTCATATACCTATTTTACCTCCAAGTAATTAGCTCAAATAAATGGAGAGATATTCGGGACTCCGAATTGTGGACTGCTAAATAGGTAGCTTCATTTTAAATAAACCACTGCCTTTCCTATGTCATTAAAACAAAATTATTCTCTGTAGCAACTATGATTGAAATGATTGAAATATGGAAAAATATAAGCGACACCTTAATATGATTAGGTAGATATCATTCCTACTTAGCATCTTTTTTTTTTAAATCGTAATAACATGCCGTCGGCGGCAACACTAAGTCCTCCGCCATTTTATTTTTACTCAACGCCCGAAACCAATCTATTCTTGGAATAAATTGCCTAAAGTATTCAATTTAAGTGCGAGCAATTTGTAAAGTCGTTTAATTTTGCATACAATACTATGACCGTTTAGAAAAATTTTGCATGCTACCGGTTTTATGGTAACGTAAGGAATTAGATTTGGCTATTAAAAAGGAAATTTTAAATATATTACATACACACATATAATCACGCTTTTATCCCAGAGGTAGGCAGAGCGTATACGACCTAAACAAAGATCGTTCCGGCACGTCTGAACAAGTTTTGAGGGTTATTTAAGATAATTTCGTAGGCATATTGCTGTAGTGATAGGTTATCAGCCCATCGCCTAAATTGCAATGTACAGAAACCCTTGGATCCCTTAGCTGGTTTTTACAGCATGTCCGGGAGGAAATGCAGCGTTTTTCTCTCGCTCCCAGTCCAGCATGGAAGAGACGTAAGTAAGGTGCATGGCTAAATATCTTATAAATTTGGAATGACATATGAAATTGAAACTTTTTCCACCAGGCAAACCCAGGTACTTTGTAATTTTTGTTTCTTCTAAAAAAAATCTTGTTAAAAAAGCTTCTTTCAAATCAACTACCCGAACCCCAATACCTATTGCAAGCTGCACAAAGTATCGACCAAACATTGCAAGGCCCGGTTGTTTACAAAACACCGCATCTATACGCATGCGCGGGGTTCCTAGCCACTCTACCCGGGGAGGGTATAAGAGAGCGTCGTGACGCCCCAGCGGCGGGGTTATGCAATGACGCGGTCTTAGAAAGGTCGGCCGGATAGGTATTAGAACTAGAAAAAGCAAACTTATTAGGTAGGTAGTTTGATTTAAGCAGGACATTGTAAAAAAAATACTTTGTTCCCAAAATAAATGGATAGAAAGTAAATTTTAAGCAAATCAACTTTTTTTTTTTTTTATTTAAACGTCATAATCTGAATAATTTTCTTTACTTTTTATGAAAATGACAAAGAATTAGTCTTAGATAAAACCCGTTATCTCTCCGAAAATGTGTGAAAGTTATTTCTTCAAAGAAGTACGAAAATCCTTGATCTTTATATTTGGACTAATTAAAATTAACCTTAAACTTTAAACAAAATTTGAGTTAAATTAAGATTTCTTAAAAAAATAAGATCCTTTGACTCGACTGCTCCTAGAACTTGCTAAAAGTACTTAATTAAGATTTAAAGAAAAGCTTTGTTTAGCAACTTTACAAACAAACAAAGACAATAAGACTCATTCGTCTAGACTCGATTCGATCTAAATTGGACTAATTTAGAATCAATTCTTATCATCAACTTGGATCTTATGAGAAAAACCTAAACTCCTACACGAAAATATTCAAATGTATTCAGAGCAAATTCTTGTTTAGAATTTGTTTTAGGAATTTGCATGGCGGGGAATTTCTGTAGAACAATATTGAAGGTTCTAGAATGTGGAGAGCAGGGATTTGGTGATAATAAGGGGAACACGAGGGGATAGGAAGGAGGTACTATTATGTGGAGCCTAACGCCATCTATCGAAAATCCTTGGAGGCTTTTCCGAACTTCAGCAAATGCTGCGGGACGCTGACAGGTTTTTTTCTCGAATGAATTTGTTTTCTTTCCTTTTCACTTTCAAAACCTTTTTTTATCAAGTACATTTTGAAGTCGATGGTAAGTAAATCACTACTCTAAAACTAGAATAACTGATGTGAGTAATAGTTATAGTTCTTATCTTCTGACGAACTTATAAGAATACTGGGAGTACACACTTCTTACTAGAAAGATTATTATCTTTCAATAAATATAAATCAAACATGAAATTAAAAACTATTACAAAAAAAATTGTTTCAGCGCCCACACTTTGTTAAGTTTTACATCCACATTTTAGTTCTTAGAAAAAAAATGGAAATTATGACAAAAGTAGAAAATTTCATATTAAATGGTGCAAAAACCTATTAAGATAATTCTTTTTTTCTTAATCATGAATCAACGTCCCGAAGCATTCGCACAAAACCAGTTTTCCTGGTAAAGCCTCCTTTAAGGATGGAACGTCCTGAATATAACTATCTCTTTCTACAATAAGAAGCCTGCTCGAGTTAGACAGAGAAAGAACATGTTGCATAACTGGTTCGAAATCTCACAAAATATATTTTTCTTTTATTTTTAATGGATTGTATTTCTCAATTAATTATTTATTCATGTTATCTATCTACTGCTTCGCTATATATTGCGTCAGTATCAGAAAACGATCAACTAATATTGAAAGGTTTAAGTAACATAAAAGTAATTTGAATATATCGTAGTGTAACTATCAAGGAAATCAATATGTAATTTAATTATGAATTTAAGTGTTTAGTTTAATTAGATTCAGACACATTAACATAATTTTTAAAATTTCTTATTTATATTTCGAACATCACATAGCTTACTTCAAAGATATCATAAAATTATAATGATAGTCAAAGAGTAGTAAGTTACATTTCGAGAATTTCAAAGAATTCAAACATTTTATTTTAACTGTATTTCTCACCTTTGTTAAGTATAATTTAATTCAGAGAGTTCTAATTTGAGAATTCAGAAGAAATATGAAACAAAAACCGAACATAATTTTGTAAAACAAACGACATGCAGTGTAACGGGTAAAAGAATTTCAATGTTCCAATATTTTAGAAATAATATTCAATTAGCGACAGCCGAAAAGAGCTCGTCGCGCCAATGTTTATTTTTCAACCTTCGAAAAGTTCAAGCGGGCGGCCGACTAAATGCCAATAATTGCCACCTGCCACCACGAAACTCAGGCGACAATTTGCTATTCCATCTCTCTTTCTATCCCCGTGTGAGAGACAAGGACGAAAGCGAAAGGAGTCATCCCCTCGCGGCGTCTCTACGCAAAATGTCAATGAACTAATCTGGCTGTTACACAGTATAGGCGCTGCGAGCGTGCGAAAATTCCTATTTTAAATTCTAGCCACATCAAGGTTAACTATTCATGTAGATTGTAGACAAACATGTAGACAAAAAACAATGCCATGTTTCTGGATCGATAATGTAACACGAAATTTTTGAAGCCAAAAATAAACTGTGATTAAAAAGACGCGAACTTATGAGTTGGCAGAAAGATAAAATCAGCTACGAGCCATTGAAAGATAAAGTTGCAGTTTGAACACACACGTGGTGACTATAGATTTATAAATATTCATGACATTGCGTAGTTTCTTTAAGATTTTGTGTGATAAAGCAGAAACAAGACGTCAATGGACCATGAACTTCGCATGTCCCTTTATAGGTCGTAGCAAGCGTAGCAGCGACCGCAATTTCGGGCTCTACATATCCCATTTAAAGCAACTCGTTTCAAAAAGGCGCGGTGATGATACATATCGCCTAAAATAGAGTGCAAAGAGTATCAATAATTTGAAATTCGAACAATGTTTAACCTTTTTAAAGTTCACAAGTTTCGTGAAGCAAATGGCATCGCCTCATGCAGCCTAAGAGAGTTGACCCATATGCACCTCGTAAAATACTAAAGTTATGCAACATTTCACTCGAGGCTCGAGGATATGAGAGGTCGACCGGACATTTTGTATTATTTATGATTATGCTGATATGATAAAGCGCATTCAACGCAAACATACAAAAGTTGCCTAAATAACAAAACGACATAATCAAAATAACACTTTTGACGTAAAAGAAAAATATAAATATTAAAAATGTGTTTTTGTAAACCTAATTAAAATATGTGGTTCCTATAATGAGCATTATTAATTATTATCTAAATTAGCGATCTAAACTAACAAAAATGAGAAGGCTATTATGATAATGTGAGAATAGTCTCAACCACAATAAAATTATATTTGAAATGATATAAAGTACAATTTAAACTTTAACGAAATAATTTTTAAATTGTACTACCTAAAGTACTTAATCAGTCGAATAAATGAAACAGTCAAATTATTCTAAAGTGTATTCTCAAAGAAGGTGATAATGATAAATCATGCTAATCATATGACAATATCCTTGAATATATTGGGTCTGATACAAATAATATATTCAAATAACTTCAATCTAGCCACGCGAAGGAAGTCTTTGATAAAGCGCTCTATTTTAAGCCTCGCAACTAGAGCAGACGGACGCAAGTGAAAATTTTCTATACGGTCACGGTCAATGTATTTTAACACAAAATATTCGAAAGTTACTACGCGCTTACGAAATCTTTATGAACATAATCAAATAATTATTTGGTAAGATTGACAGTCAAATGATGAAATGTTTTTTATCTTTGTATAAATCCTGGAAAACCAATATTAATTGAAATAAATGTGGAGGTACATCTTTATCGAATTTAATTAAGTTTTTTAGTCTAGTTGGTTAAATAGTTACTTCCAAAGATTCTAATTATTTACAAACACGTTCTAATAAGTCCAACAAGAAAGTTCACTAGCCTCCGTACACAAAAGAAGCCTCGCTTTTTCGTTCCACCTGTTCCGACTAGATGTCGCTACCATTCACTTCTTTGAGAAGAAACTTTTCTCTCCCTATGTGTGCGTGCTACGTTCCACGCACACTGCCGCAGTTCACGTATAAACATTCTGTGTAGAGACGGGGTCTACGCACACAGGCGCGCGTTATCAATGCCGTAGCTACGAGCGTAGTGCTTACACGGTACTTTTCTTGGTGTGTGTGTTGTATTGTATTCTTTGTATACACGCGTCTGTGTTTACTGCTTGTGTACGTGAGATGACTTCAGTTGCGGCATAGATGGAGCTACTGTGCACTGTTTCGAAGGAACGTGATTCTTGTACTTTGCTTGCTTACAAGCACTTACGCTTATTTTATATCATCGATTTTTATTTACCAGATAAAACTTGAATCTTCCATGCTATACTGGGAGCGAGAAAAACATAGAATGTGCCAGTTGCATTTCCTCCTGTGCATGCTGTAAAAACCAGCTAAGGGATCCGAGGGTTTCTCTATATTGCAATTTAGGATATGTCACTACAAAAATATTTATACTTATTTAAATTATACATTGTGTAAGCAAATCTATCTTAAATAACCCTCAAAACTTTGTCAGACGTAGCGGAATGACCTCTGTTTAGGTCATTTACGCTCTGCCTACCCCATTAGGTATAAAGGTGAGGTTAAGTATGAGTGTAAAACTTTAATATGACATGTTTCGTAACAAGGACTTATTGATGTCATTTATCATATATTGTCTAGCATATTTCTTCATAAAATTATGAATCAGAGTAAGTAATTTCTATTTGTACTAGCACAAGACTCGTAAAATTGATTGTTAAGTGACTCGTATTAGTCTTGAGGTCTTTGCCTTCTATATTGACTTTCACATGCAATAGATTATGTATGTGCAGTAAAATACTAGACAACTTTACTTGATATGATAATAGAAGTTGTTAAAATTAATATGAGTAAATATAATACATATTCTTACATACTGGACTTTGAGCTAGAGAAAAACATAGAATGTGCCAACTGCATCTCCTCCCGGGCATGCTGTAAAAACCAGCTAAGGGATCCGAGGGTTTTTGTAAATTGCAATTAAGGCGATGGACTGACAACCTGTCACTACAGCAATATCTCAAATAACCCTCAAAACTTTGTCAGACGTGGCGGAACGACCTTTGTTTAGGTCGTTTACGCTCTGCCTACCCCATTAGGGATAAAGGCGTGATTATATGTATGTATAATACCTACCCTTAAGACATACTTAATATACCTACTGATACTTATCATCATGCATCTCTTACAATTGTAACAAATAATACTGATACAAAAACACGTTAAAGTTGTTTCTCAAATGCATTCAAAGCGTCTGTCTCCGTTCAAGCCCCAAAGTCAACTAACCAAAAATTCCAGTTTCGAATTTCAAAAAAAGAACAACGGCGCGGCCATTTTGTGAAATCGTATCGATTGGCAGGAAAAAATCCATTGTGAGGGATAACAGTTCCCCATTGGCCCAGTTTTTACATGAGGGTAGTACAATGGGGCAGGATACCCCATTTTTTTGCTTATCGGACCCTTTTAAATATAAATTCTTTGTGATAAATCGGGCTAACCGTTTGGACGTGAACCTTTAAACGGCTCTAAATTAGACGTATAAAGTATAAAAGTAATTCAAAATAATAATTGTAGATTGCGTGAAATTGGTTCTACAATTAAAAAGACAGTAGAAGAAAAGGGTAAGCCAATTTTTTTTATATTTTTGTTTATTTAGGAAAAGAAACAGTTATACAATGGGTAGTACAGCATAAGTATTACAGAGAATTATAGTTAAATGTACATCCAACTAGTATTTCCACATATTACAGTAAACCACATTAAAAGATAGTGAGATTACCACAGCAAAAATAGATGGCAACAATGCCAGAATATAAACTAAATATTACAAAATAATGAAGAAAACACTTCTCAAAAAGATCTAACGAGGTATTGTCAATTTTTTATAAACTTCTTTTCTAAACTTGGCCGCTGATAGTGCACAGATGTCTAGATTCTCAAAATGAGTATTATAAAGATTCATTAGACGACGAGTAGGAACACGCAAGCCATTAATTATATATGTTACGTTATATTCGTAAATAGTTTTTCAGCTGATCAACTTTTTTATTGTGTTATATTTGCAACGAACATTTTAATAAAATACACATAGATACTTACATATAATCACGCCTTTATCCCTAATGGGGGAGCAAAGCGTAAACGGCCTAAACAAAGGTCGTCCCGCCACGTCTGACAAAGTTTTGGGGGTTATTTATGATAGCTTTGTAAGTATATTGCTGTAGGTCCCTACAGCAATATACTTACAAAGCTATCCAGGTTGTCAGCCGATCGCCTAAACTATTATTTTGTATACTGAAACCCTCGGATCCCTTAGCTGGTTTTTACAGCATGCCCGGGAGGAAATGCAGCTGGCACGTTCTGTGTTTTTCTTTCGCTCCCAGGCCAGCTTGGAAGATTAATTAATTAATCAAATATAAACTAACTTAATTAACACATAATACGTAGGCGAACACGTCACGTATTTACATATTATGCAGTAATTATGTACCAGTCGCATAACTACTTTTATTTTTGATCTTTACCTTATTTCTATTTATTTTGCATAGAGCCGGTGACACTAGTCTAAAACCAGCTTTTGATCGTCGCTTAGCATAACACACTTCATGTGACCATTAACACTGTCTCGACTCGGACATTCCTGCTAGAGATGTGCAGAATGATACAGTCGAATGTAGGTATTTGGAATGCTATTTAAGTCATTCATTATTTTGTTGGGCATTTTTGCGTACCTACTGACTAAGCTAACAATGTAATAACTTTAAGTACTTGAATTTGTATACAGTAAAATTTATCTACAAATTAACAGCAATTTTTACAGCTTATATAGTTTATTCAATGATGAAAAATAATTATCAGAAAAATAAAATCAAATGTGACGCAGCAGTTCTATTATTTTTAGAAAATATAACTAAATAAGATTTGTAACCTACTGGTCCACTTATAGAAAATAAATCAAATAAAATTGATTTAATCAACAAAACCATTCGACTGAAAACGCACTGCACGTATTTATTAACAGATCTCATCTCTAAAGTCGACGTCACACGTCATTTTACTCGAATGTCTTTAAAGTTGCAATAAAACCACCGTTTGTACACAAACACATAGGTGTCCGTCTGGCGTTTACTGTCTGTCAGTTTGTTTGTATCGGCGTTTGATTTGTCGTAAACAATGACCGTAAACTTTTACTTTGGGTTTATGGGTGCTTAGAGTCGTCAAATATACATTTACCGTTTAGCTGTAATAAATCGTATATTGTACTTAGCTTTACTACAGGTTAACACCTATGATTGATGTAATTTTATAGAAGATTAAAATTAATAAAATCAATTAATTTAATTGCGTATAAGAGACATCAACGTGTGCTTATTTTATACATACATATAATAATGCCTGTATCCCGAACGGGGTAGGCAGAGCGGAAACGACCCAAACATTGGTCGCTCCGCCACGTCTGACAAAGTTATTAGGGTTTATTTAAGATAGATTAGTAGGTATATTGCTGTAGGGACAGGTTGTCATCCCATCGCCTAAATTGCAATATACTTAAACCCTCGGATCCCTTAGATGATTTTTACAGCATGCCCGGGAGGAAAAACAGCTGGCCGCCTATGTTTTTCTCTCTCTCCCAGTCCAGCATGGAATTTATTTTATACTCTTAACAAATACACAGTTTATTTTATATTGCCTTATAAAATCATTCAACTCTTATTCAATTCTTATAATTTCATTTTACTTCCATGCTGGACTGGGAGCAAGAGAAAAACATACCTACAAAATCTTTCTTAAATAACCCTCAAAACTTTGTCAGACGTGGCGGGACGACCTTTGTTTTGGTCGCTTATGCTCTGCCTACCCCATTAGGGATAAAAGCGTGACTATATGTATGTATGTAAAATCATTCAATTTAGTATATAATTTTTTAACCACTCAATAAATACACTTTTCGTGGTGCATCTGAGCCCATAAAAACTAAATAATTTGAAATTTAGGAAATATAAAAAAAATCGTAAAGGGATATTTTCCTACATGCGGTGAGCTTAGTGTTTTTCTTCCAACCTGAATTCATGTACCCACTTCTAAAAGCATCATACTAATCAAATCAAATAATCACCTGCATTCTCCTTGCTCTTATTTCTCTATAGAGCTACCTGTAATATTACCTCTAGCTTCTAAGCCTGTCCGTTAAAAGCCGACCACTTATCATCCACTCAGATCAAAGAAAAAAGAAGACAGAGCTTTTCAAACGAAAATCTGAGGCCCTATAAAAGATGAGGCCAGCTAAAATTATGATTCACAGTAAAATTAAAGATTACAATCCGCCTAACCAGGCAACAAATTTAAGAACCCATCTATGTGCTAATTATTCATTTTAAAATACCTCTAAGTACATAACGGCACCCCTTCTCAACCTAAAGTTCATCTAGTCTATAAGGCCACATAAAGTGTCAAATAAATATGCAATGAAAAATAACTCTAAACTAAACCCTAAAGAGGGTTAATTTTGATCGTGAAAACGACATCCGTTTATAAAGCGGCATATTTATACAGCGACTTCTATAATTTGTACACTGCAAGGATTCATCTTTACTTTTTTATTTGATCTGATCTTATACAATACTTCCAAGGCTAAAGGAGACCATTGTGGAAGTTTCCCTGGAACCACTCAGGATAGGGAGAAATGACGTAACGCTGCGAGCTATGGGACCCCTTATCATGATTTCTTCTTATCCCTAATTAGTTTTCTGCTGCGATTTTTTTTCTACTTTCCTTCAGATAGGCAATGTTTACGTAAGTTATTCTTTTGTTTTTGTTAGATTTTACAAAAAAAAATGGATTATTCAAATCCAACTAAATCGAAAAAGCCTAGTAAATCACCTACTTGATTTACAATTCAATAATATTAAAATGAGTCAATTAGAGACAAGGAATAATATTACCATACTCTATATAAATGGCCCATTTAACATCTTAATCATTAACATAATCACAACTGTTGTTACAATAACTATCACAGTTATCTTTGAAGTCATATATTTTACTTAACATTCTTTCTAAAGTGAATATGTCTCCCTCGAGAGAGTGAGGGACGTCTTTAACAGAGCTTTTGAGGAGCTTTCACATCATGAGACGGACATGCAACGTATTAGTCATGGCAAGCACTTGCCCAAGACTTTAAAGCTCGTTTTGTTTTTGTAGTCGGTCTCGGAATTATACATACATCTACAATTCTACATACAGGCGATGAATTTTAACAAGGACGAGACAATGTTTTGTTGTAATTACTTTCACTTTCATTCTTTTTTAGTTTGTTCTAACTAATTCTTTCTCGTGAAACTAATTTCCTAAGTCTGTCTATTTATATTTTTGTTGTGTTCTTTTCGATAGTTTTTCATTACTGCCCAATTTCTCATACCAATATGTATTATCAAAAGAGCATTGTCTTTATTCAAATTCATTATTTCAGTATTCTGCCTCAACGCCAACAAAAATCCATCAGAAACATCCTCTTACGTTTACACTTGCATCGCATCCTGCACGACAAGTATGAGCAACATCCTGTACAAGATGGAATACATTGGGCGTTTTTTCACTAGATGACACGTCCACGGCAACGGCAACGGCACGGTATCGATATTGTATAAAATTAAGGAAATAATATTGCACGCTTTTCCACTTGCTGGCACGGCAGCGTCACGACAACGATACGGCATTGATTCCCACTAGTATTCCGAATTCGCTCATTGTTTAAAACGGACATTTCGTGGATTGTAAAACGCACAATCCGCAAAATATGTTTTTTTTTCGGCCAGTGATCGTTTTATCGACCATTTCGCGGACTGGCAAACACAAAACGGCTAATTGCCGAAGTCGTCAATCCGCGAAATGACAGGCCAATGAGCGAATTCGGGAATTGTACGTAACATACCTAGGTAAGGTACGTAACATGCCATCGACGGTGATACCGTCAAGTGAGAAAAAGAGCCACGGTATCATGACGATATCACCATCGTGCCGTTGCCGTGCAGTCTAGTGGAAAAAGAACCAATTCTGTGCATTACCGGACCCTGCAGGTGACTGGTGACTGGACGACCGAATGCACTTACGCAGATGTCTTCAGTCGGTTATATGGTTATTATTTCGTGTGGGGACGATGGAAGATGGTGATAGCCCCCGATAGTAATGGGAATGCTACCGGGTAGGTATAGGTTTGATAGTCTGTGAGACGTGAGTGTCATGTGTTTCCTTATGAGAATCGAAACCTGGTACAAATTTGGCGCCGAGTGTGATCCATTTGGTTCAGTATAGGTGTGTTGTTTATTGTTTTGATTATTTTGAAGTGATGCTAAAACATTTACCACGTTTGTTGCACGTAAATTATATTGTTAAGGCATGAATTGTAAATGATTGTGTAGGCTAAGAAAATAGTTACATTTCAATCTAAAAAAAATAAAAGTAAAACAGTAGAATATAAAATATAAATTAAGAATTAAAACACCCTCAAACTATTGTCAGACGTGGCGGAACAACCTTCGTTTAGGTTGTTTACGCTCTGCCTACCCCGTTAGGGATAAAGGCGTGATTATATGTATGTAATTAAGAATAAAATATGAACTTTTTAAATACAAAAGATGTTGTACAAAATTCTCTTAAAGTAATAATCAAATCAAACAAATGTAATGTAATCAAATATAAAACGGGCATGAAAATACGAGTTAACAAGGAAACAAGTAACTTTACGGAGTTTATTAAGGGGGGTGGTGCGCGAGTGTGACACCGAGCGCCTAATATCCAGATTTTAATCCTTCGCACTTTGGAGGGCATTGGCGCCTTAATTTATTCACGATGTATGAAAATTCGTGGAGAAGAAATGACAAATTTGGATTGCTAAAGTTTCTAATCTGTTTTCATTATAGAATAGAATAGAAACCCTTTATTCTGTACCAGTATACAGACATTATAGGCATTCTGACACATTTTAACAAAAATAGCTGAACCTAATAAAATACTAAAATTACAATATTTCTCGCAAACTTTTTAGTAAATATGAAATGTCTTAAAGATTTCAAATACTACCGTAGAAAAATAATACAAATAATCTTAACACAAAAAAATATAGAATAACGCAAAACAATTTGATTCACAAAATGACACTGAATTAACAGCATTAAGACTTCAGACATATAATATCATTATCATCAATCATAAAATAAATTGTACGCTACTCTATTTTTTTAATAAATTGTACTATTTTTTTTTTCTAACTTCGTCAATCATTATTGCACATATTTATTGAATAAGTTAGAGAAAAAAAAATGTTAGTCACAAAAATCTACCTATTTCTTGATAAAATGTTCTATAACCTAGTCCCACATACAGCAAAGTCCAATCAAGGAAGTTCTACATAAATCCTTGTTGGATCCAAGTTTACGCGGGCGTTTAAGGGTGAACGGTAATCAAAGAGATGCCGCAGCCCGACCAGTATTAAGGTAAAAAGCCTTTCATCCAAGTATCACCAAAAGGCAAAAGGGTGAAGAAATTAAATCCTATTTATGGTATGTCTCTTCTATGATGGACTGGGAAGGAGAGAAAAACATAGAATGTGCCAGCTGCATTTCCGCCCGGGCATGCTGTAAAAACCAGCTAAATGATCCGAGGGTTTCAGTATATTGTAATTTAGACGATGGGCGGACAACCTGTCACTACAGCAATATACCTACAAATCTATCTTAAATAACCCTCAAAACTTTGTCAACGACTTTGTTTAGGTCTTATACGCTCTGCCTACCCCATTAGGGATAAAGGCGTGAATATGTGTATGTATGTATGTATGTATATTATGGTATAAAAGTAGTCTGTTTCTTATTCTTTCAGTTATAATAAAACTGATCAAGAAAATTACAAGTTGCTTATAAATTAGGTGTTTAAGGTGCTATGAATTAATTTTAAAACGTGCGGAAAATATTATCCATACATACTAAAATGAAAGAATCTAACTATGTAGTCCAATGACCTCTAGCAGACACTTATAGAAAACAATTGAACGTATGAAATTGCGTCACCGTGATAAATATTCAGTTGATTGAGACAAATTACATGAAAACAAAAAAAAAAATATGTGATATTTGTTTTATTTCAATTGTCAAATAAGTAATATAGTTGATGGACATCCTTTATAAATATTATTTCCCGCAGAAGAAACCGCGAACCAGAGAAACAATCGTTATAAATTATTTTAAAGTAAATGCGATGTAAATACTTACAACATCCTTCACAAGATTCGCCATTTTAAACCCAAGTCAGATCCATATTGTATTCAAATGATTTAGCGACAATTTATGTAAATCAGGCAAATGGACATACTTCGCAGAACGAAAGAGGCAGAAATATAATGTTTCTTTGAAATAAAGGGGAACAATACAAGAAACCTCGTAGTGGACTCGTGGAATACATACATACATATAATCACGCCCTTATCCCTAATAGGGTAGGCAGAGCGTAAACGACCTAAACAAAGGTCGTTTCGCCTGGTCTGACAAAGTTTTTAGGGTTTTTTAAGATAGATTTGTACGCATACTGCTGTAGTGATAGGTTGTCAGCCCATCGCCTAATTTACAATATACTAAAACTTAGCTGGAATTTTACAGCATGTTTGGGAGGAAATGCAGCTGGCACATTCTATGTTTTTCTCTCACTCCCAGGCCAGCATGGAAGTAAAATATGTAGAATGAACTACTAGAATCAATGATAAATGCTCTTTCAGTGAACTGTTTCAAAAATAGACTGGACATATATATATTAACTAAGGTGCAGTCAGACGAGGCGGAACGACCTTTGTTTAGGTCGTTTACGTTCTGCCTACCCCATTAGGGATAAAGGCGTGATTATATGTATGTATATCAAGTGCAGTGATATACACGCATCAGCATTATATGCTGAAGTGTAGGTATGTATAATCACTACATAGTATAAAACAAAGTTGCTGTCTCTGTCCCTATATCCCTATGTATGCATAAATCTTTAAAACTACGCAACAGATTTTGATGCGGTTTCTTTTAATGAATAGAGTGATTCAAGAGGAAGGTTTATATGTATAATACATGCATAATATAGTAGAGAAACACATGATTTCCGTGAGAAGCCGGGGCGGGTCGCTAGTAAATCTTCTTTTTCTGTCGAGTGGGTATCGAATCTATCGACCCGATGAACCCTGGTGTCAGAGTTTTAAACCGCCTAGTAGCACAACTATCAGGCCTCTGACATGGTTTGAGGAACGACCACTATCAAATAAGCGATCGGGACCGACGGCTTAACGTGCCCTCCGAAGCACGAAATCTTTTTCTTTTTCTCACCAAACTGGGGAAAAATTCACAAAGTAATAAATTCTCAAATATCAACTTTGTGATTATCTTTGGGAATCGAACCCAGGACCTCCGGATCAGGAGTCCATGGCACTAGCCACTAGGCCACGGAGGCAGTTAATAATAATACGAGGTTACAAATCAATATCTCTCCCTTGTAGGGGATATTTAATGACTTAGCTAAGTGTTCGACTAATGGTGCTAATGGTTATGTCTACCTTCAAATTCCATCAGCTGGTATTCCATGTACACATAGGTATTTTATTTGAAATTTCTTGTGAAATTCTATTACTAGTATTAGTATTATGACTACCTTGACAAGTAAATTTAACCTTTGCCAAAGCTGATATTTTTTTATTTCTAGATTTTAATTACAAGATACCAAAATATACGATTCAATCTCTTTATGGTAAGTCTAAGGTACAAAAATTCAAGTTCACTCCTTTATTTTTGTTTAAAGTAAGTACGCCTCTATAGGTCTTGTAAAAATCCAATTTGGCTGAATCGTCTCGTCCTAGCGTCGATGCGTGGTGTTTTGCAAAAAAAGATGTGGCCGTAGTACGGCGAACTTCAAGTGGACATAAATAAGGGCCGCAATATTTGGCGGTCCCATCTCCACGGGCGGCGTCGCGCCACGGAATTTACGGAACCCCTGAATTTCAACTCACGACCTTATTCCCCTAAAGATACTGCTCAATTCCCACTAATACCCTCCTGAATACATCTTTAAATCCCAATAAAAGATACTAAACTTACGGTTTTCGTAAACAGAGTTTACATTTCAACGCCGCATAGGTCTTCGGGGAGAGCTCGAGACAAAATTTCTTCGCGAAACTGTTCTGTCGCAGCATCAGTTTTGGGAACTTGGATTAAATAAATTCTTTCCAGCGTCATTTGTTTGGAATTACGAAGCAAATTCGTTTGTAAATAGTGGTATTTTCAATAAGTTAACATAAATGTCAGTCGTTGGATTAAGGGCGAAATTGGTGTGCCTAATTGTGTGTCTCGAAAAGACCATCGCACGATTTGGAGAAACGGCCAGCTGTAATTAAATTTCGGAAACTAATTTTCTCAACGAAAGGAAAGAGATGATATATTTATTACAGAACATTGTAAACGTGATTTTTGTAAATTGGATGGATAGCTTCATATCGCCATTATTTTAAAAATGGAAACCCGTTTCGGATACGAATATCATATTTCGATATCTTGTAATTGGATTAGTTTCCCGCCAGAGCTTATTTATTTTACAGCTAATTTATTCCGACACATGCTCATAGCTTACATAACTAGCAATAACAGTTTCGCTTTTGTATTCCATGCGCATATAGAGGTATATGTGAAGTGCGTCATTCCCCACGACTACGCCAGGTATTTTTTCATTCCGCCAACATATTCCTTTTATGTTTCAATCCAGCCATCGACTTTCAATTTCTGTGCATTCGATATTCCGTCACAATACGGGGGAATAACCTGGCCGTTTGGGAATAGGTACTGGTACCTTTCACAGAGATTTTCTCGTGTCCATTCTGGTACCCTGATCACGCGTGGCGCGAAGGCTATGGTTTTTCTTTCGTCCCCATTTGGGCGCCCTAGAGACTTATTATCCTGTGTCTACACGGTGCCCGAAGAGAATATTTGTTCAAATATAATCAGGGATGGAAGGGAATGATGCTTTTGTTTTTACTCAACGTTATGTGGGACGGAGGAAAATGTTTGCCTCTATATTGGATATGGACATATGTAGATGTCGTGTTGGCTTTACTTCGAGATATATTTTACATTTCTGCTATATTTTTGACACGGTTAAAATTTTACAAAATATTTTAGAAGCACCGGAAGCGCTAAAAAATATTAATTCCAACCGGTTTAGCTGCTTGATTACGTAACAAAAACTACAACAGTAAATTTATTCACACGATAACATTAATCACAAAAATATGTTGATTTATAATTCTTGATTGTCAAATAAATATCATAGATACAAGTTTTTATAAACGCACGATCATACCTAATCAAAACATAGGTTTCATTATTTAGATACCTATTTCTGAACCTAAGATGTCATTTGGGAAGTAGGTTCCATAGACTCCATAAAGGTAAATTTAATCTGACCCTACTAGCACGATGGAAACAAAACATAAGAGTGATTTTAAACCAAATTTGTTTTGTAGAAGAAAAGCTGAGGTAGCAATGTACCGTCGGCTCGTGTGTAAACACGGCACAGGCAGCGCGGCCGTTGGATCCTCAATAATATAAAACATGCGCCCATATCGCCTCCACCTATATTATTTGTAACATCCACCCTCTGCCTACTCTTTGGCCCTTCTGACACGAAACTGACAACAGACGTATTCAATTTACATCGCTGCATTTCTCTGCAGCTTCTCCATCGTAGTCTAGACTAGCCGTCAATGGTGGTTCCCACCAATGCGTGGTTTCTATTCGCCGCAGGTATAGGATGTACGGCTTATATATGTACCTAAATAGGTAGGTATGTAGGCACGTCTGGCGCAAGGTGATGTCTCGCGATCGTGTTTTGTTTTTCGCCAGAACTGCAGGTAAACATGAAAGGGTAGAGTGAAATTTTGGGCATATCCTTTTTTCGGCTTGAGGGTAGAAAATGGTTTTTCAGGCCGGCGAAATAATAGATGTACTTTGTAAAGTTGAACACAGAACCTAAAAGACGATAAAATTTTTCAAATGCGAAGCAAACCAAAAAAAAATCACATGTGTTTCAAGTTATGTCGGTTAGTTTCATTGTAAAACATACCAGCTCTATGTAAAGTTTTAACTAAATTGTCACGAAGTTGTTACAACAACCCTTTATTTATAAACCAAGTTTTACATTTTAAAATAGTTTGACTTTTACGCTCAGAACTTCTTTAAAACTGAAATATTCATCAGTTGGTGTATTTTAATTACACATTCTTATTTTTCTTGTACGTAATAATTCTATTTATTTTTTCAAAGAAATTGGACAAGTGATTTAAATTAAAACAGTAACAGAAAATAATGTAATCTACTAATATTCAGTCATTTCATAGAAACGAATAGTCTCAAATTATCACAGCAAATTGAGAATTCAGTCAGTATCAAAGTTATGAACAAAATTGGTGCAAAAAGCGATAGCTAGAGGAGTGGGAATGGAATCGGCTAAGGTCACGTTCTGACCAAATGGTCTCTATGCCGAAATGACGCCCCTTAGCAGTAACCGACCTCTGGTAAAGATCAGATAACCGAATATAGACGAGCCTTTAATTTCTACCTCTGCGAGAAACCGACGAATTATGCCTACGCGCTAACTACGGAAAAGGTTCTGGCAAAATATGCTGGCAATCTAAAGGAACAGTATAAAGTCATTTCCCTAGCTTAGAATAATTTGGTACTCAACTTAAAAGATTCTGTAAGAATCTTATATTCTGGAATAGATTCTTATCTGTAAGTACTCATACCGCAAAATGAGTTTATAAAACGAACTCTAACCAGTCTTGTAGAACCGATCGAAAATCTTAAACATAACACAGCTCCAACACTTCTTAAGTTTAAAGAACCGCACTTCAATCACGTAGCGGAACGAAAGCGCA
The DNA here is from genome assembly GCA_949820665.1 of Scrobipalpa costella. Lineage (NCBI taxonomy): Eukaryota > Metazoa > Arthropoda > Insecta > Lepidoptera > Gelechiidae > Scrobipalpa > Scrobipalpa costella. The sequence goes on along the minus strand of OX463296.1, from coordinate 16,341,486 downwards.
TTACTCTTTGACCCGAACACAATGGCTGAAATAGATAAGAATTTTCTCCACAAAAGCTGATACAAAATCGATATCCTTGTTACTGGAGAGCGCGCTAACAAGCTTTTATAAGCGGCCTTTCTATAATAGAGGCAATATTCTTTGACCGTGTTATATGAACACGTTCGGTAGCGAACTTCTATCGGAATATTATACTGCAAATATAGCTGGGTATGCTCGTTGCTTTGATCAGCTCCAGATTATTGACTTATCATATTTAGTAGCTTGCTATGTTAATGGATCTGCTTTCATAGATTGTTTTTCCTTCTGTTTGGTTTGATTATTTACTGGACCAAGTCCGTGTGATTGGATGACGATTACGGATTAGATAGAAGGAAATGAAGCCAATCAGGACGAGTTTGGATCAAGGACTTTAATCTAGATGAAAACTTTTTCTTATCCCAAGTTTGACTGTAGAACTGACTGCGCAGATTTCGAGTAAAATTAAGGTAGTTTCTAGTTGTTTCTGCTTGATTAAGGAACTAAAACTTTAGCAATTTCTTTTCCAGAACTAACTTTAGATTAACTTTTCAGCTCCCATCTCAGAGAGATGCAGCGGTGCAGAACATTTTCTCTCGAGCGAAGACTCAGCGCAAACTTCACTTTGAGTGCACATAAGTGGTGTTCGTCGGATACTTAGCTCAGCAGACCAAAATATATTAACAACAACTGACAGGATACAAGTTCAGAAAACTTGAAATTTTCAAGTAGGTATGCTCGTAAGTACGAACCAAAATTTCGGAGAGAATATTAAATGAACCGCAAATTTGTATGCAAAGTGGATTCGAATACTCGTCTCGAGACATTGCAATATCGATTCAGAAAAATCAAAGTCGTGTTGATTCAGATTTGTGTGCCGTTTTACAAAATTGGAGGGCCAAAAATGGAGGCTCTAATTAAAAACACTCAACGAAAACAAAAAGAAGCACGCAACATGGAATAATCGCGTTGTGTATGGCATTTGTATTTACCCGGTTGTCAGGTGGGCCGCCATTGTAGTGCGCTCACGCCCCGCGCCCCGCGGCCTCTCCGCCGCGCCGCCTCCCGGCCGTCATTGACATGCAAATGAAACGGCCTCGCTCGCGGACCGACGGTTATTTATCTCTGATTGGCTTCGTTTATTCCACTTTGACAGACAGGTTCCAATTCTGTACGGAATTCGCCCGTGTTTCGTGTTTACGTAATTAGATATGGAAATTATAATGTGCAAGTTTGGTGCGGGTTTGGTTTTTGAAATTCAATAATTGTTGAGATCCAATCATTAGATTACTCAATAGGTACTGAATCCAAGCAGTTGCATAATAAACCCCCCAATTTTATTTGAAATCCAATATGACAAAGAGAAATACTCTGTTAATTTGAACGGGTTAGTATTCTACATAGCTAAGCTCGACTTCTATCCACTCTACATATTTTATCTCTGAAACTTTCTCAGAACAATCCAGTAAGTGGTCAGTGACCCAAATAACGGAAAGTTTCTCTAACTTCGACAGTTTACTAACTTGTAATCGATAAGGGCCTTTCTCGGGATCATCCCTTTTCAAATGTCAATTTGGAATAGCTACCTAGCAAACATACAAAACTTTTTCTAAGTTTTGTTTTAACTTGGTTTACTTTTTAAAATATGACTTAATTCGTCATAATTATCATTAATAAACAACAATAAACGTTTTCTGTTAATAGTTGTACAGTGGACTATAATAATATTCTAGATATGCCGACTAAAACTAAATTAAAATCTATTTGTCACTTTCAGACTAAAAACATTGGAAAAGGACAGGAGATCTTTTCTCTCCGGTTTTTGATTTATACTCGGTGGTTTTATGTGTTATCTGTTCGCCTGTCCTTTTTCAATTTTATTATTTTGAAAGTGATAGATAGATTTTCATTTTAGTTTTAGCCGGTGGTATCTAGAATCGAGTGGTGCTGGGGTATAGGTAGAGTTATCTGTAAATACTTATTTTAAGCTTACAATATTTGCTATCTTTGGAAAATCTTTTGTTTTGTTGACAAAATTACTTAAATATTAGATTTATTATAAAATCTAAGATTACGCCTATACCTACATGTAAGCTTAGTTATAATAAAACAACTTTTTTATTAGATACGTCAACCAACCTGCTACATCGTAGGTGGTAATATTTATACCGGGATCAGTTCCGTATTGTATTATCTGTGGTATTTACCTTACCTTCGAAATCCGAACTAGGGATGGGTATGACTATTTTTCACAAGTCACGTATCAGGGCGGGCTTATCTCGCGTTAGGATGATGATAATAAGTGATACCGCCAAATATCGAACACACGGATCTGGGAGAGGTTTGCTAGATGTGACTTTGTGATAAAATTTTTGTAGAAACTGGGTCAAGGTTCTGTTTTTAGTATAAACGTAAAAGTTATGAAAGTATTACGATTATGATTACGATACGATCGTAGCACATTTTTGTGTTATTTTTTGGTATTTGAACTGACCTTGATTTGCCGTTGCCACGGCTGAGCGTCTCGCACCATAATATATTTTAACACCATAAATTTTACGAGAAGGCATTTGTTATAAAAAAGCCAAACAATTAAATTTATGATGATTATTATTTATGACAGATCTAATTCATTGCCTGCCTATATACGTCCAAGAATACTTTGGCTAATTGGCGTTCTACTGTTATTACTATAAAAAAATACTCAGACTGCGGTAATCCGTAATTACTATAATGCGTGCGTAAAAAACCGGATAAGAAAGATGAGGAATTTATACATTGTAGTGAATGATCACGCGATCCGTGTATTTCATGATGACAAGGTGTGGAGTAGTAGGTTGTGATTACACGATCAGACCAAAGCAACGTGTGTGGCTCGTACTGTGATTGCGTTGATTTTTCATGGTAATTTTGTTAATGATTCGGGCTTACTTTTTTTGCTGCCTAATTGGAAAATGGTAAGGTTACTTGGATACAGTAGATTTTTGAAATTATAGAAGCAACAAAACATATTTATTATTTATGAAAAAATCGACCGCGGACATTTGAACCCGAAATTTTGGAGTACCGTCTATACGTTTTAAGATTCTTCTTTTAAACGTGTGTGGCTCGTACTATGTTTGCGTTGATTTTTCATTGTAATTTTGTTAATGTTTCGGCCTTGCTTTTTTGCTGCCTAATTGGAAAATGGTAAGGTTACTTGGATACAGTGGATTTTTGAAATTACAGAAGCAACAACACATATTTATCTTATTCTATTTATTATTTATGAAAAATCGACCGCGGGCATGGTTTGAACCCGAAATTTTGGAGTACCGTCAATACGCTTTAAGATTTTTCTTTTAAAGTATTTTTTCTTAAATAAATGAAAAAAAAAACAGTTGTAATAATAAAAACTGCATAGATAATTGTGATGTGATGTCTTGCTATGAGAATCCTATATTTAAATATTTTATGTCTTATCTAGATACGCTCTATATCTTGGTCCGGGAGCATCGACGAGGCGTCCTCTCAGAGTCAATATCAATAAATGGGAAGTTGGGAAATTGGATGTGTTTCGGCTCGTCGCGGCCCAAACTGACACGGTTCGTAATAAGATAGTAATGAGGCCCCCGATACTCATAAAAATATGGCCGGCTCCTGGTCTATCACTAAACATTACGGGTACAATTGTTACAATTACTTTTGATGACTAAAGAAGATGTTGTAATGTAAATTGGTTTTAAATAGCGTTAAAATAGCACTTTCAATTAGACTGGCGCACGGTTTATAATAAAACAGTAATGAGTCTGCCACTACTCAAAAAAATATGGCCGGCTCCTGGTCTATTACTAAAGATTACGCGTACGATTGTTGTAATAATAATGATAAGTAATGAAGATATTTTAGCCGTGTTTATTTGTTCTAAAAGCAGCATTTTCAATGAGATGTGATAATCTTTCGCCTATGTGGTTAAATGTTCAGTATTATCTCTCATAAACTGCAGTCGAACGGCACTTTTATCGCCGTATCGTTGAACTCTACATTTTACGTGTTGTAAAAACTTACCCTTTCGTTTCGTTCTTCCATTGCAAAACCCCACATCCTGTAACAAGAAACATTCGCATTATACACGAGGGCAGGAATGATTATAATTAAATTTCTCGGAATCGTATGAAGCGGGTTGCATCAGCCTAAAGATTGATTTGACATTGACACGGGCGCGCATGCGTGCCGTCCCAATTCGGACCGTTAGCATGAAACAGGACGATACGTATTCAAATGTGTGCGAGAGAGACGGGTATTGTGCACGCGTATGCAGAGAACGGGTCGGCAACATGGCGGGCTGATATTGCAACTGCATTCCTTAATGCGTTGGGTGATTTTTGGGGGTCGTTCGTTTTGTGCATAGGTGTTTCTGTAGCAGATGCAACGGCAGCCATTGCCTTTTTAAATAATAGGTGCACTTTTATTTACGAGTACTGATTTTACAATATTGATACGATCGTTTGGTTTAAAAGAGTCGTACTTAATATTAATTTACCTTAATGTGACTGTTGAGTTGAAACATTAATAAAAATGACAAATTTACAATAATTGCTTATGATGTTAAACGACTTAATAACAGCAAAATAAGACATAAAAGTCGTAAAATGAACCCAGATTCTATAGCACAATAAACACTAATAAGATGTTTAATTTGGACCAGTAGCAAAACAAAGCATTTTCTGTGTTCAAGCGCCTGGGCTAATCGCCGCAATTTAGCGTAAGTAAAGTAAATAAAAGTTTAAACAGATTAAACTCGTAACGAGCCGCGGGGCTAGGGGCGGGGAATGAAGGGAGGGGAGGGGGCAATTATCTCGTCCTATTTTCCCTTCTAATTTCGCGTTAGGTCCACCCTTAAGGGCACTGCAGACGGGCAGTTTCTTTACGATAATTAATAAAATTACTTATCAAAACCTTCATGTATAAAGTTCTGCTTTAGTTAGTAAATATATTTTAATCAAAAAGAGATAAAAAATCCTGCATAAGCGCTTTGAACATAACTAATAAAATGTATTAAATATATTAATTATTTAACTAGTACAGGTGTATTCACAATAACTTAACTCTGACACCGGGTAAATCGGGTCATTTGACTCGAGAATCCACTCGCTAAGAAGAATAACTTAAAAAAATCAAACTGATCGGTTAGGTCACTAAAATAATTAATACTTTATTATAGGCCAAATTTAAGAGTCCTAACATTTTTTACTAGTATAGATAGGGCTTCCTCTCCTCTTAAAATTTATACATACATACATATAATCACGCCTTTATCCCTAATGGGGTAGGCAGAGCGTAATCGACCTAAACAAAGGTCTTAACCGCCACATCTGACAAAGTTTTGAGGGATATTTAAATTTGTAGTCATATTGCTGTAGTGACAGGTTGTCAGCCCATCGCATAAATTGCAATATACTGATACCCTCGGATCCATTAGCTGGTTTTTACAGCATGCCCGGGAAGAAAAGCAGCTGGCACATTCTATGTTTTTCTCTCGCTCCCAGGCGAGCATGGAAGTAAAATTTATAGACTCGTATTTATAAAGGAACTCAAGATTGAAAGCAATATTAAGTATGAATTTGACATTTTTGCACTGAAATGACATCATTTGACAGATCGTTTTGTACTGAAATGACATTTTTGATACAAACTCAAACTCGCTGTCACTCTTGAGAGCTGATTATAATCAGGGGCCATAGTGTCCTACGAAATTCACAGTGAATTTTGTTCAAATTGCTAGCAGGGAGTCGATGACAATTTTGTATGTCATATATTTAAATACCCACAAATATATCCTAAATAACCCTCGAAACTTTGTCAGACGTGGCGGAACGACCTTTGTGTAGGTCGTTCCGCTCTGCCTACCCCATTAAGGATAAAGGCGTGATTATATGTATGACAAGTTTAATTGTACTTTGTATTCAATTAATACATATTTTTTTAAATACCTTATAAAATTATCTTCCTTTAAAAAATATAATTTTACACTTATACAAAACGCCCGTATGCAACCAATAAATGAGCGCTGTCCAAATGAGTGCACCTTGAATTCACAGAGCACGAATTAGGTCGGTCATGTTTCTATGTTTTCTTCCACGGAACAATTTCAGTTAAAATAATTCACAATTTTCTTTAAGTATAAAAAGATAGATATTTTTATCCTTGTACCTAATAACATACTTAGCTACAAATAAATATCAATTAAAATAAACGCTTTTATATTTCTTAAAATTAAAAATACAAACACTAACATTTGTTTAAGATAGATTTGTAGTTGTATTTGACAACTACTAACAAGATAGATTTGTAGTTGTCAAATACAACTACAAATCTATCTTAAACAACCCTCAAAACTTTGTCAGACGTGGCGGAACGTCCTTTGTTTAGGTCGTTTACGCTCTGCCTACCCCATGAGGGATAAAGGCGTGGCTATATGTATGTAAAATTAAAATATACCCAATATTTTATTCGTGTATAGGTAGGTAGAGGTATAAGTATTTTTTCAAAGGAATTAAATATTTTATTTTTACGGAACCATTTCAGTTAAAATAATTCACTATTTTCTTGAAGTAAAAAAAAAGTTTATTTTTAATCCTTGCAATAATATACTTAGCTACAAATAAATAACAATTAAAATAAACGATTTTTACATTTCTTAAAATTAAAATATACCCAATATTTTATTCCTGTATAGGTAGGTAGAGGTCTAAGTATGTTTTCAAAGGAATTAAATAATTATTTTTCTTTGTTTCAGAAATGATGGGATTCCTCAAACAGTTACTGTTCCATCGACACGCTAAGAAGGAGAAGTGCAAGAATGAATCTTCATTCTGTATTCTGTAAAAACGTGAAAGAACCATATTCGAACCATGTGCTACTAGGCGGTTTAAAAACTCTGACACCATGGTTCATTGGGTCGATAGACTCGATACCCACTCGACAGAAGAAGAAACAACCTTAAAGTTATGACGTAAGAAAGTTAAGAACATCGTTTGCCAAAATAAACAAGATGATTAAAGACAAGGGTGAAAAATCTTACGATCACTCCTTTCCTTCATTCGTAGTCGAAAATTATAATTTAGTGGAACAAGAGTTGTTAAATTAGCATACGAATGTTCCTACGTCAGCATTTGAGAGAAAAGCCTTTGGGCATTTGAAGTTCCATGATCTGGAATACAAGTTGGATTTTACTTTTCTATTCCATAAATAAGATAAGAAGATATCAGTCTAATTATAGAAGAGATTATTGGTATTAAGTTAGTAAAATTGGTATGACGATAAATTTAAATACGAGTTGAAAGCTTTTATAGAGTTAGATAAGGTAACTTGTAGATACAATAAATTAGCTTACTATTTATTAAAACCTAGTAGTATTATTTTCTTGCACGAATAACTTTATTGTCTTACGAAGTGCGTTGGAAAATATCAACAAAACTCGAAAAGTTGACAAGATACATAAAGATAAACACAATAGAGTGCCAAATATGAACAAGACTTTGTATTCCGCCATAACACTAATACCGCAAGACATACGAATAAAAGGAACACAGCGTCTCACAGAAATGGAATCAATTCAATTTGGTTTGTTCCAGACTTCCCGAGCCACGTCAGCAAGCGAGGATGTGACATCCATACGAAGCACGAACGTATCCACGAGCTTTTCCCTTCCCACCATGCATTTACATGTTTCTGTAATCTACGTCCCGATATTGGGTTCATCCGTGACTAGCATCCAATCTCCTGGCCTATTAGCTCTATAACAAGTCGGATTGTCTTTTCCAAAAGATTAAAACGCACATTTACATAATACCGTAGACGAGGCGACGCCGGAATAACTTTTACTCGAATATCTATAGATCTATTTTCAAACCACCGATGGTTGAGGAAACAAATTTCCGTCGATTCGAATTTTGCACGGAGAAAAATTTCATTTTCTAAGATACGTATCACGTCTAAAGAGGCTAAGATGTTTATCTTAAATTACTTTTCGAAACTAGTCGAAAGTTGTGAATACATTCGGAGAAGGATGGGTGCTTGGGTTCTACAGACAAGTTTTATAGTGAGCTAAACAGTGGAGATAAACAGGAGGAGGTTTTATCTAAATAAGAGAAGTTTCATTTGCATGGTGCAGGCAGGATGAGGCTGGATGCCGTAGTAAAGCGAGGAGGCAATTATTGCGGTGGAGTTGGTGAGGAGCACGGATATGCAGGAGGTAGTGCGAACAATAATACTACAACTTTGCTCGTAGCCCGCGGCCAACGAATGTGGTCTAAACATAAGCGACATGTGTGCATCATATCATACATATACAACTTCATAATTATGTTGATGTAAGAATTTGTAAACATGAATAGGTATGCTTCAATAATATTTTTAGAAAACTTTACCGACATACCCATAGATTAAAAATTCAATAGCTTCTGATTTCATTGTTTATTTTTTCGTCAATATTTTAACCAACTTTCGCTTTCAACAAAAAGTGCAACTGGGTTTCACTTTTAATAAAAAGTGTGTCAATAAATGTAGCTACCTGGTCAGCAAGGTGTTTTAGAAATTGCGTTACAACTTTTTATTCAAAATAGTGGCTACTGTTTTATTGTTTTGTTGCCTCCACTTTGTATTTGTTCTATAAGATGTTTTGTGTACTCTTTTATGCTATTGTTAAAAATGTTTGTTTGTGTTACTGCCACTTGGATATTCCTAATATCATAAAGCCTTTTATGTTATCTATCACTTAAGTAAGGTAAGCTTTCTTGTGTAACGTATAACATATTGCGCATTAATTATGTGATGTCTGATGTGATTCTGTGATAATAATCCTAAATCAATGACACCAATCGTTATTGCTAATATTGTTTATTTTTTACAAATGTTCGCTTGGTTCTATGTTTTCAACCACAGACAGCAAATTAACTGTATAGTTTTTGTTCTGAAGTGGCGCTCGGCACGAGGAACCGCCAACCACGAGGCAAGGGTCAAGGCTCAGGGTCATAGAGCTCAGTAACTAGCTACACCACTAACTGATATAAAGAATTGTACGAGAAAAAGATACTGTAAAATCTGTACTTACATAAACATAAAGTTTTTATTTTATAAATTCTCGCTTGGTTCTATAGCTTCAGCCACACTGAGCAGAGAAACCGCATAGTTTTTGTTCTGGAGTGGCGCACACACGAGGCACTGTAGACCACGAGAGCCAGGGTACACTCAGGGTCATAGAGCTCAGTAACTAGATTACACCACAAATTATTATGGGGAATTATACAAGCAAAAATTACTGTAAAATCTGCCTCTAAAATGAGGAACTTACATAAACAAAAAGTTTTTATTTCATGAATTCCCGCTTGGTTCTATAGCTTCACCCACACTGAGCAGAGAAACCGCATAGTTTTTGTCCTGGAGTGGCGCACACACGAGGCACTGTAGACCACGAGAGCCAGGGTAAACTCAGGGTCATAGAGCTCAGTAACTAGATTACACCACAAATTATTATGGGGAATTATACGAGCAAAATTACTGTATAAGGCAGGGTCCTTTAAAGTGAGGGACTCATCTAGCTGCTAAATAATTATAAGCAGGTATTCATTAATGTTATAAACTTATACTTAAAATGAATATAAAATAAAAGTTATGGTACTTTTAGGTACATAAATAGAAAAGTGATACTTTTATCATTCATTCTGATGGAATCAAGTTAGAACTGAACTGACTTCTAATGCTGTGAGAAAATCAAGAAAATCTAAATGTTATGCAGCAAAAGTCTTTGCCCTCAAAATGAAAGTCCCCTGCAAATATTTGTTGTTGTCAATACACGAGTAAGCTGGCGACGATTTGTAAGTAAAATACTTGCACCAACTGGATCAACATGATTCTAAAAGTCTCTTCGTGCTCCGAACATAGAAATAGATGCGAAACACGCTCTTAAATATGTACAATTGTGTAGGTATTTTAGACTTAATTTTGGTGAGGATTTGAGATACTTCCATGCTGGACTGGGAGCGAAAGAAAAACGTAGAATGTGCCAGCTGCATTTCCTCCCGGGCATGCTGTAAAAACCAGCTAAGGGATTTGGATCCCTCGGGGGTTTCAGTATATTGCAATTTAGGCGATGGGCTGACAACCTGTCACTACAGCAATATATCTACAAAGATATCATAAATAACCCTCAAAACTTTGTCAGACGGAACGAGCTTTATTCAGGTCGTTTACGCTCTGCCTACCCCATTAGGGATAAAGGCGTATGTATGGATTTGATATATTCAAAATACTATAATACTCTCAAACCAGCTAAGCATAAAATATAAAGCATTGCGAATAAGGAAAAATAAAATTAAACAAAATTTAAATGAAACATACATACATATATTCACGCCTTTATCCGTAATGTGGTAGGCAGAGCATAAACGACCTAACAAAGGTCATTCTGCCACATATGACAAAGTTTTGATATTATTTAATATAGATTTATAGGTATATTGCTGTAGTGATAGATTGTCAGCGCATAGCCTAAATTACAATATACTGGAACACTTAGCTGGTTTTTACAGCATGCCCGGGAAGAAATGCAGCTGGCACATTCTATTTGGCCTGGGAACGAGGCATGTCTCAAATCTCAAAGTTGGAAAGCACAAAATTGCACAGGAAAAAAGGGAAAATAAAATAGAGTAGGTAAGTACTCAGCTAAAAATGTAGATAACTTTATCCGTTGATATTTTGTAGCAGGAAAATCTCAACAAAACAAAAACATCTTTAATCCCACGGGGAAAAAGTAACTGCATCTCAACAGGTCTGCAAAGAAAACAAACCCATTTCTACCTCCACCCTTTCTAAGTACACGAGCGTATCTGAAGGGCATGCGTATCCAAAAAAGGACTACCTAAGTATTATACAGGGTGTGAGGAACAGTGTACTGAAAACTGAAAGGGTTTGCTTCGTGTATTTCTAAAGTCCGTATTTGTAATCAGCTCTCAAGAGTAACAGCGAGTTTGAGTTCATATCAGAAATGTCATTTCAGTACAAACTGGCCTGTCAAATCCATACTTAATGTTGTTCTCAAGTTTGCAAATACGAGCCTTAGTCAACTACGACAAAAAAAGGAAAATTCTGGGATATGAAAAAAAATACATCCCCAAACAAAATCAATTTGGTTAGATTATTAATTATTATTACATATTATTATATCAGCCAATTACCAATTAGACAAGTTTAGAAAATTTAGAACCAAATAATTATTTTAACTTTATTAAAATATTAATTTTTAGGAAAGTACCTAGTGTGTCGGAAGTGTCGGAAGGCGCAGCGTAGGACGACCTCCTACCAGGTGGACTGATGACCTTGTAAAGGTTGCGGGCAACGGGTGGATGCTGTCAGCCAAAACCGTGCTCTGTGGAGAACCTTAGGGGAGGCTTACATCCAGCAGTGGACGTATCACGGCTGATGATGATGAAAGTACCTAGTTCATTTTCTTTGACTTGAGAGAGGAGCAACCCTTTTTAGTTTTCGATACACCGTTACTTGTACACCCTGTATAATGTTCCTAAAATAAGCATAGGGTTAGGGCTGTCGAGTGGCGTGCCTCTACTCCATCAGGCCGAGATAAAATATTGTTCCTGTCTGTCTGTCTGTGTGTACACGAAACTTGGCTGTACGTACACGAAACTTGGCACGGCAGAGGAGGAAATGGGAATGATTCGCAAACTGGAAAGTAGGTCGACGTGAAAGCACTGAGGTAAGATCTTGCTTGGTTTTTGGCAAGAAAAAGCAACGGATAACAGAATAATATTCAATGAGAGAAAGAGCTATTTGGACTTTAAGATGAAATGCGGTTTGTAATTATACAATATTTACTATGACTTTAACTTTTCAACAAATTACCTATAAGTAAGTACCCTAAGTTATCGATAACAACTTGTTTTGCAGCTCAATAAACCTGCTTTTTCTTTAAACTTCAAAGTAAGTCAACCGCAAAACATATATTTGTAACAACGTTATATACGTAGTTTGCGGTCCCAAATTTTGAACCTCTGCTAAGTTGTAAAGAAAAAGCTGTTTATGGGCCGCAAAACACGTTAAATAAACAAAGTATAAAAATCAAACTTGATAATTATTATATTTAAATTTTAGTTAACTATCAGTTTTTGTCTAGAATGTTATATAATCAAAAGGTTTTTGAAATAAAGAAAGTAAACATCAGCACAAGGATATCTAATTCAACCCTTTCCATTCCGTTTCTCTAAACGAAAATTTCCATACAGAGTTTTCCTGGTCCGTGTATTTCGGGGAATATAGTGAATATCAAGAGAGGGACGGGGGCAAACTATTCCCCTTCTGATACAAATTTCACGAAGAAAAGCGACTCGCTCGAATACATTTTGCATGAACCCTTGAGGCGCGCCCAAAAAGTTTATGTGGAGCCCGCACGGACAAAATTTGCAACTATTTTCATATTATATACGAATGCGGTGAAGAGTTTTGCATAAACAAAATGTGTGCTAGGAATAAAACATTTTTAGGAAAATATGTTTAAGAATTTTTAAATGAAGTTAGGTATGTTTTTTACGCCTAAACAAATTCAGTTGACCCTGGTCTATGTTAAATAAATGACATTAATGTTACAGAACAGCATGAGGCAATTACCATCGTCAACTCGAATCAAGAAAAAAAATCACACGAAGGTCATCGAACTTTTTTGCCCTCGCATTTAAAATTTTTCATAAATTAAATTTTACTGTAATAATTTAATTTTCACTGTACAAATTTGTTTAATTAAGATGTACATAATTTAATAATTGTATACAGAGATTATTGAGTTCAGCTTTCAATGCATAATCAAATCATAAAAATATTGCTAAAAGATTTTTGACATGGCACTTCTGTGTATGGATAAAAACAAAATGACAAGTAAGTATGTGGTAAAACGGTATCTGGATTTTATGTGCATTTGAAAAGGGTACGAGTCCATTACTATACTTACTAATAATATTATTTTTCTTTTATCATTTGAGGAACTACGTGATTAAATTTTTAATAAAAATAAATAAACTATTCTGCAACTATTACATAATTTTGATCATAGTTACAATTTCTAAAAGTAAGCAAACAATCAGATAAAAAGCTTTCATTGAGAAAAGTACAAATACAACAAATCCACTCCACAAACTTTTGGGCAACATTGTGTTGAAAATGGCCGCCCACTTACATCGGAAATGGCAGCACTTATCATGATGTTTGTTTACATAAAATTAAGAAATTTATTGCTCGACGAAAACGGAACCAGGACCGACGGGTTTCGCTGTCCATTGCAGCTTTAGCTCTATTTCCTTGAACTTTTTTATAATACAGTAGCATTGTATATTAGGCGATGAAGAATATTTGCAGTATTTGGCTCAGGATTCTATGTACTTAACATGACTGCCAAGCTGTTCTATATTAGGAGAGATTTGGCAACGTTCGTCTTTGCGATGCGCCTCTGCAAATGTCTCGTATTACTTTGAATTTTGTAGAAGACGTCGCCAGCCAGTCTGAATGTTATTGAGGGTAAGATATTTGTTTAAATTGTAAGGAATGTTATAGTGCGTTGAGTATAATGAACTATGAACAAGTTGGATTAAAATTTGAGAGAGAAAAAAGACTTCTCAAGGTTAAAATTTGACTTTGCTTTTCATACTAAAGATACGTGCATTGAGTTAAATTAACAAATTAGATTAAAATTTGAGAAAGCTAGACAGACCAAGGTTAAAAGTAGACTTTGTTTTTCATAGTAAATTTACCAACATTTTTACGAAACAGCCCTGTTTGTATAGAATAGTCAATCTCAGCCAAATTGGAAACATTCGCTGGCAAAAATCGGGAGCAATTTCATAAAACGCTTGGCGTCCCGACCATTTTTTTGGTGAATATATTGGCACGGTATATTGTATAAGTAGATAGGAATAATACAAACAGTGTCAAGAGATTGGGCGGCGTGTTTCGGCGCAAATTGGACGCATCCTATTCACATATTGGCGATATTGCCAGTGATGTAAGCCATCCATACATACGCGCCACGGATCAACGAAGGGTGCGAGGATGCTGTAGCCCTTTGAGGAATAAGATGAAAAGAAAACTATTGTGTCTAAAAATTATTGTAATAGGCAATTTTAGCTTTTTTGAAATAATGTTTTGTCAAAGATGAAATGTTTAAAAGTGCTAAAAATATTCTAATATTCTAAGCACCTGCTTTGTATGTGAATCACTACATAGTATAAAACTAAGTCGCTTTCTCTGTCCCTATATCCCTTTGTGTGCTTAGATCTTTATAACTACGCAACGAATTTTGATGCGATTTCTTTTAATATATAAAGTGATTCAAGAGGAAGGTTTATATGTATAAAACATGCATAATATAGTAGAGAAACTCTGATGATTTCCGTGCGAAGTCGGGGCGGGTCGCTAGTAGCATATAAAGAGTAGGGACCTGTTTCATTTTTTTATAATGTGCTATTTCTGTGACATCTAAAAATAAATATTTGCCTTGCCTGACTCTGAGGTCATTGATTTACATACATACATACATATAATCACGCCTTTATCCCTAATGGGGTAGGCAGAGCGTAAACGACCTAAGCAAAGGTCGTTCCGCCACGTCTGACAAGTTTTGTGGGTATAGATGATCATGACGTATATTGCTATAGTGACAGGTTGTCAGCCCATCGCCTAAAATTGTAATATACTATAACCCTCGTATCCATTAGCTGGTTTTTACAGCATGCTCTGGAGGTGATGCAGCTGGCACATTCTATGTTTTTCTATCACTCCCAGTCCAGCATGGAATAAATTTTGATTTGGTTCTATAATTTAGATCCTATAATAAATTTGTAATACTAACAATGAAATCTCCTGTCAGTCCTATTATTTTGTTCATCCATGTCTATGCACTCTATACACATACAATCCTACATGTCCTGTTATTCCGAGTGCCTGGACATATAATATTACATGTGTATGTGAGTATGTCTGAACAAACTTCAGAACAACACGTGTCAGAGAAAGTTTTGTTATTTGTATGGAAGTTTGGATTTCTTGACCCTTTGCTAGTTGAGTTGCAATGCTCGTAATGAAATTGTTTGTTTGTCCAGGGATAAATTGTTTTATACCTTCATAGTGAAGGAGATTAAAATAGTTACGTGCAATTCTAGAATTTTAGAAAAAAAAAACATTGGTTAGTACGAAAACAGAGTGCAAAATCAATTTGAATCAAATATCTTTTATTTTATTTTTAATTGACATTATGAGGACAAATTTACGCAAAGATTTTAACCTGTCAAAATACTTAACTATCAATCAATATGTTGATCAAATAGTATCTATGAATTAGCAGATCATCGGTAATTTTATAATAACACTAATTGGAATTAAAAAGTTGTCTTAATCCAAAATAAAATATGACTTAAATCCTAATCTTTCCTATTTATTTCTGTTCTGCAGTGCTGCCTTAGATCATTTATACATTTCAAAGCCAAATACCTGTAACTTTATACGTATTTTGTTGGAAATATCCGAGTTCCAGTGGATCGATTCGTCTATACGATAGTAGCAAAACGTGCCGAGAGACCGTAGGTAAGGAATTATTTTAAGCTCTACTCTCGACGAATACAAAAATACATTGGAGAAATGAGAACCGTCTAGCTTGGTATCGACCGACGGGTGAAAATTCAAGGATATTTAAAATTCATTTTCATACATAAATCACGCCTTTATCCCTTACGGGGTAGGCAGAGCGTTTAACGCCTCGTAAAAAGCGCTTTCGCCACGTCTGACAAAAATTGAGGGCAATTTTAGATTGTAATATGTATTGCTATAGTGACAGGTTGTCAGCCCATCGCCTTAATTACAATACACTGTAACCCTCCAGTCCCTTTTGCTGACTTCAACAGCATGCCCGGGAGGAAGGGCAGCTGGAACATTCTATGTTTTTCTATCTCTCCCAGTCCAGCATGGAAGTAAATTCATTTTCAACGGTTACAAATAGATTTTATTGTAAGAAAGTAAACTACCGGCCATAATATAAGTGAAGCCCCAAGCCGTATGGTAGGTGGGATAGGGGGGCCCGCGCAACTCCCAGCTTAGGTCGTCAGTCAGGTAGCGGGACCCACCGGCCTAAATTGTTTCATGGTGAAATATCAAACTCGCTTCGCTCGCGGTGCGCGTTAGATTTGTCTACTTGGAATATACAATTTTGCGCTCGCATCGCTCTCGATGCCTATGTCAAGGGTTCTCTTTCATGCTGGACCGGGAACGAGGAAAAAGCATAGAATATGCCAGCTGCATTTCCTCCCAGGAATGCTGTAAAAACCAGCTAAGTGATCTCAGCTAAGTTTAAGTACATTGCAATTTAGGCGATGGGCTGACAACCTGTCAATACAGCAATTTACCTAATAATATAAGTGTATCTTAAATAACCCTCAAAACTTTGTCGGACGAGGTTTATTTATGCTCTGCCTACCCCATTAGGGATAAAGGCGTGATTATTTTACCAACTACTGTACTGAGAGTTAAAAAACATGGAATGTATTAGAAGTTTCTCTTCCAGTGCCCTAAACTAAAAACCAGTAGGAAGTTAGGATCAATGGTAATGATGATGTTCTGAACTATCGATTCAATACTTCCCTATACATTTTTCACAGGTTTCTAAAATGCAGACGTTCTGCGTACATTATAAGACTAAGGGACCTAATTACATACATACATACATAAATCACGCCTTTATCCCTTACGGGGTAGGCAGAGCGTTTAACGCCTCGTAAAAGGCGCTTTCGCCACGTCTGACAAAAATTAAGGGGACTATTTTAGATTGTAATATGTATTGCTTTAGTGACAGGCTGTCAGCCCATCGCCTAAATTACAATACAATGTAACCCTCGAGTCCCTTTTGCTGACTTTAAGACAATGCCCGCGAGGAAGGGCAGCTGGAACATTCTATGTTTTTCTATCTCTCCCAGTCCAGCATGGAAGAAACCTAAGGAAACCGAAGGGACCTAATTTGTGTATTAAATTATTGTAAATGTAAGTAGGTATCTATAAATAATTTTATAAGGTGACGATACTAGCCAAGTGGCGCCCCCTTTACTAAAAAACATAGCTCACTAAATCACAATTAATCGAAAAACCAGCCCATCGGTATCAAGTTATAGTAATTAAGATAATTTAGAACCTTCAAAATTTGCGATTCATAGTTCGTTGTAGTACATACATACATATAATCACACCGTTGTCCCTTATGGGGTAGGCAGAACTTTGTAGTAACAGGAAGAAAAATGCGAATAACGGCCACCAACGGCAATTTTTCTTCCTGTTACTACAACTAGCTATGAAGCTAAGTTGTAAGGTTTTAAATTATCTGAATTACTATAACTTGATTCTGTTGGACCGGTTTTTCAATTTACTGCGTTTTTAGTGAATTATTATTTTTTAACTGATGAGGTCGCCTCTTAGCCCAGAGGTGGCGGCGCCACTTGGCTAGTATCGGATCTAAAAAAACAGGTTAGTAACGGAAAACGTCATCGCAAACACAAACATATTCAAATAGGTAGGTAAATATAGTAGTCGTCTGGTATCTACAATCAGTGAATACAAATGACAACCTTAGACAACATTGTATCATGTACAGTACATTATACTAAACGATGTAGGCGCATGCAAATATTGGCGAATTAAAATCGAATGACAGTAGGAATAAAATCATTCATTCAGCGTTTACTCTTAACTGTTTATTGGTGTCTTTAGTAGACACCGAAGAAACCAATAAATAGTTGACAGAAAACATTCTAATTATAAATGATACCCAACACTATACGTACGAGGAACTTAAAATCTTCTGCTTCTTAGCGAATGGATCCTCTAGTCAAACGACCCGATGAACCCTGGGACAGAGTTTTTAAAACCGCCTAGTAGCACAGCTATTAGGCCTCTGACATGGTTTGAGTAACGACCACTACCAAAGACAACGACTGGGACCGACGAATTAACGTGCCCTCCGAAACACGGAATCCTTTTCCTTTATCGGACAATCATGTGATTCAGCCCGCAATGTCCGAACCAAGCTAGGGAAAACCTCAAAGTGATAAATTGACAAATATCAACTTTGTGTTCCTCCCCTGGGAATCGAACCCAGGACCTCCGAATCGTAAGCCCATGGCCCTGACTACTAGACCACGGAAGCAGCCAAAAATACTTAAAATTATAACGTATTATTCTGATGGTATACTTAAAACATGCACTTACACTACATCTTTTCCGATAAAAGTCAAGCGAGTTTTTTAAAAATTAAGTTGTAAATCTGGAATCAACTTCCATATCTCGGAATTTAATAATCAAGCGTAACGAACCGAAATGCGGCTACAATTCTTGTGTGTGATATTAAATCCGTGTGAATACTCAGAATACAACATAGGAAAATACGCCTAAGGCAGAATACAGTTGAATCCCTTTATCGTCTGGCGGCTCAATCCGGCCGCTCGCGCCAAAGCTGCGGTGCCATAGATGTGCCATCAGCTTCAAATTTGAAATTGGAACGAATGGAAGACCCCGGTAATGGCGCAAGTTAGATGAGACGCCCCTCACCCCTCCACACCGCCTCCTCCCGTAGACTCTATCGCTAAAGTTGGTTGGTAAAACTTCAACTTTGACTAAATACCCCGCCAGGGTCACAGTTGGGACGTAAAAAAGATGGGTTCAGCCATGACGGGTGCCGCTTTTTATCAGCAATTCTTGGGTGTACGCAAGATGTTGAGGCGCCTAAATCTATTTGGGAAAGTTTGCAGCGGGACATTCATTTTTGAGTATGTCGCTTATAAAAACAGCTTTAGCTAAGAAGGGACGTCTGAGAAGTTTCAAATTAATAAATATTCAGAAAGTAACTCTTTTACTAAACTAACATACATACATACATAAAACCATGCCTTTATCCTTTACGGGGTAGGCAGAGCGTAAAACGCCTCGTGAAAAGCGCTTTCGCCACGTGTGACAAAAATGGAGGAAAATTCAAGATTGTAATGTGTATTGCTGTAGTGACAGGTTGTCAGCCCATCGCCTAAATTACAATTCCCTGTATCCCTTGAATTTCTTTTGCTGACTTCTACATCAAGCCCAGGAGTAAGGGCAACTGGACTTTTCTATGTTTTTTTATCTCTCCCAGTCCAGCATGGAAGATTTACTAAACTTCAGCAATTTATTTATAGTCTAATAAAGTTTTTAAATTAATAATTACACAAAGATATTTGTACAACAGACAAGCTAAGTCCCTAAGTAGGTACATTCTTTAAGTAAGTGTCAACGTAAATAAAACCTGACTAAAGTCGTCATAAAATTTCATATCGGAGGCTCACAGGATTTCAGTGATTATGAATGGATCACTTAAAATTCCTGACATTGTAGACGTATGAGGAATTTGACATGCCGAGTACTAATGGCGCAGTAAACACATCATTTATTTGATTTATTACCCGAGAGATAAATAAATAACTTTACGTTTACACACCACACATAAAAATATGCAGTCTGAAGTGAAGTCTGTAATGAGATGCCCAATACATTTTTTAACGACACAAAAACCAACTAAAACTACATAAGTACATATGATCACGCCTTTATTGGATAGGCAGAGCGTAAACGACCTAAACAAAGGCTGCCACGTGTGACAAAGTTTTGAGGGTTATTTAAGAAATATTTGTAGGTATACTGCTGTAGTGACAGGTTTTCAGCCCATCGCCAAAATTACAATATACTGAAACCCTCGGATCCCTTAGCTGGTCTTTACAGCATGTCCGGGAGGAAATGCAGCTGGCACATTCTAGGTTTTTCCTCGCTCACAGGCCAGCATGGAAGAAAATACAAAAAAAGGCCTTTAATGAAATGACCAATACATAGTTTTATGACACAAAAAATAAGTAACTAAAACAAAAGGAAACTTATTTGGAAACTCTATACTCTTTAAGGGTAAGTAAGTAATAACAAATCCATAAAAAAAGATACAGATCATTTCAACACCAGACCCGTACAACAACTATCATAGAGACATTAAAAAGTTGGCAGTCCAAAGGTAATCTCTGCTTGCTTTTATTCGGCACTTATAAGACAACTAATTTAAAACTCTACCACAGAATGTAGCGCCAAAAGTCTACTTGGAACCATCGGATGCGAAACCGTAGAGCGACACCGCGCGGCGGCGGGCCGAAGCTTTTCATTACCGTATTTACGGCGCGCCCCTATCTCTGTGTGCGTGCAAGCTTCCACGCACACTCGCACCGAAGGAACAAGTTTATTTTGTGCGTGTAGTGACGTCTTTTATGTGTATGTGTCACGTTCCATGTACAAAGTTGTTGTGTTGTCGGAGCGTCCTTTTTGTTGACTCAGCCGCTGGTAGATGGCAGTACGAGTAGCGTTTGGAAGTTGAAGTTATTCAGCTGTGATAAGAGGTACAATTCATTTAATTAGCTAATGGGTTGTTTGTAGGTTGTTGACGTGTCCTATCAGATTGTATGAGAGAGTTGTTCATCGTTTTTCCATGCTGGACTGCGAGCGAGAGAAAAACATGGAATATACCAGCTGCATTTCCTCCCGGGTATGCGTACCTAGGGTTTCAGTATATTGCAATTTAGGCGATGGACATAAATCTGAAAATTTTCAGCCGTAGACAAACCGTGAACCTGCGTCAGTCAATACAGCAATATACCTACAAATCTGTCTTAAATAACCCTCAAAACTTTGTCAGACGTGGCGGAACGACCTTTTTGTAGGTCGTTTACGCCCTGCCTACCAAATTACTTATAAAGGCGTGATTATGTGTGTTTGTGTGTAGTTGTTCAACTCACCGGGTTGGTTGCGTGGCGTATATTCGTTTCCCCACATGTGGCGGGTTTCAAGCACGTCGGGCACATATTGAGCTCGCGATAACACCGGTACAGTTTTAGGCACAACGCACTGAAAGTGTTTAATTAAAACCGTGAAGACGTGTTGGCCAGCGCGAGGTTTTCTCATAACTGTGATAAATTGCGTATATTTCGTTTCACATTGCAAAAAACTAGCCGCGTAGAGATGTGGAGCGAAACTGCATTGGCCATTGTTTAGTTTGCCAATTTATACGGGTCGGTTACACTTGCGCCTTTTATTGAAGCATTACCGATAAAAAGAGCCATTATAGAGTTTTATAGTTAGATTTTAATGGCGATATTGTACTGGGCACAGATTTGCACTTTTGTTTGCGGCGTTAATAGGAAAGTCCTAATGGCTTAGATATGAGAAACCAATTTAGAGCTACCAGCTCCATCACTCGATGCATATTTAGTACGTTGATCTGTTGTCATTCCACGCTATTTTCGTCGACAGCGTGCGTGACGAATTTTGTTTTACACTATCAATGGAAAAATCCATGGTATAAAAATAGCGTATTAATGCTGGTCACGTGGTTTTCACTACGGTGACCATAAATGCAGGACAAACAAATGCTCTCATCAATTCTATATCAAGGTGAATATCACCTTGCGTTTGCAGGCCTAACTGCAAGGACATACGCATCATGAGGACAAAATATGATTTACTAGTTCAACCTTCATAATGTAGGTAGGTACTTACATTTATTATACAACCTGTAACAGAAATGGTATATGCATCGAGAATGAAAAACTTTCCCTAAAGAACATAGTTTGAAAAAGGAAAAAAGAAATGAGTCTCCATACAAAATGCATCAGCTGATAGCGCTTTTAGTATGGGCATTCAGTTTTTTTTCGTATTTCGACCAATGTTGCTTAGGGAAAGTTGTTCAGTTTCATGGGTAGATTCACAACTTTCTCGATGAATATACCCTTTCTGTTACACGTTGTATATTTTTCTAGTATTACATTTATTTTGTGTTAGTACCAAAATATATATTTCAAAAATAATTAGAGACTCAATATTTCTTCATACTGTACAATATATTGCCTAAAATGTATACCAGCCCACTAGTTCAACTTTTTATTTTCCTGTACCCTAAGGTTGCCTGGAAGAAATTGCTGCTTAGCAATAAGGCCGCCTACTTGTAATACGTATTTGTTTCATTTAATTTTATTTTCTCTTGTGTCTTTTCTGTGCAATAAAGTATATTCTTATCTTATCTTATCTTAAATTTTCATTTTACTTCAAAGGTTACACGTTTAATTTTTAGATACTAGTTTTGTTAGAAATATAGGCTACAACAACTCTTTCCCAGAAAAATCAATCAGAATCCAGTTCCATCTTGATATTCTCCATCGATTTTCAATCTAAATCTTTGATTAGTACTCGCCACAATGGCTGCGCCTTATCGTCTCTGTTTATCAAGTTTAATATGCGTAAAAAGTAGCGTTTCTTATCACTAACTAGTGCTATAACTGTTCCATTTCGCTATCGGAAGGTTTTGCTCTGAAATCGGTATTGTACTCGCTATATGGCCTGTAAAGATTAAAAGTTATATAAAAATACGACAAATTGTTCATTTGGAGTATTTTGCCGTTTAATAAATCTAGTCTTGTAAAATCTTTTACCATGTTGTGTTGTGAATTTGTAAACACAGGACTCTATATTGTCATTTGAAATTTCTATACGATTGTTTTCACATTTTGATTTCTGTCTTCTTTTGTTTTCTAAGCATTGCAAATTAATTTATGTTCTAAGTATTTTATGTTAGTTAATTAAGTTAAAAGCAATCTTTATTTAATTAGTATTAGGTTTTGTTGGTCTGGATTTTATATTTGAAAAATAAAGAACTACCTACAGCATGTGTTTTTTATTAGCTATGTTTCCTTCTTTTGCAAAACTGAATGTGCAATTAGGTGGACTAAATTATTCTAAGTCACCTGTAGCGGTTTCTTCGTAGGCAGCGGCCATAAAAAAGTAACATTTAGAACTATTTAATACAACCTACTACAGATAGTTGAGCAGTAATCACATACATACATATAGCCACGCCTTCATCCCTAATAGGGTAGGCAGAGCGTAAACGACCTTAACAATGGTCGTTCTGCCACGTCTGACACAGTTTTGAGGGTTATTAAAGATAGATTTGTAGGTATTTTGCTGTAGTGACAGGTTGTCAGCCCATCGCCTAAATTGCAATACACTGAAACCCTCGGATCCCTTAGCTGATTTTTACAGCATACCCGGGAAGAAATGCAGCTGACACATTCAATGTTTTTCTCTCGCTCACAGTCCAGCATGGAAGAAATCAACGAGTAATTAGTACCTAAGTTTATATACCTACCTACATACATTGTTGCTTAATAGATAAGTTTGAACCTAAATAAATAAATGAATTTATTTTAATATAAGAATACTTAATTGTACGATGAAAATAATATGTCCTTTAGGTTTTAAACGTGTAAGATAGTTTTAATGAAAAAGAACCCAACAACAATAAGTAAGTATCTAAGTCCATGACTTTTTTCTTCTGTCTTGTGCATGCTTGAAGGGCAGATGTTGGGTATTTTCTTGGAGTAATATACTTTTTCTGTATATTACTCCATTATGCTCTGAAAGTGATATTTTGTGCTACACCCCGCACAAAACAGCACTTTCAGAAAGAAGTGAAATAGTATTTTGTGCACAAGGGCAAAAATATATCTGCTCATTAATTCATTTCTTCTAAGGCCAAGAGAATAAGGCCATACAAGCCACACATAAAATGAAGTTCATAGACAAAGCTTGTTGTTTTATCATATTTACTTTAAATGATTTGTCTTATGTGTTTTTCATGACATAAAACAATATTAAAAATTAATTTAAATACGATAGCTTATTTAATTTATTTTTTTAATTAGGTAAGGCAAAGAGCGTGAGCCCATTACTAGTAGGCTGTATAGGTCTCCAGCCCAAGCCTAATATTTCATGTAGAAACCTTTAAAAAGATAAATGGAGGGAATAAATTGTTTAGGATATTTAGACTATTTCAGCAGATTTTCTTATTTTTTTTCGCAATAGAAGTGAAAAACAGAGTTTAAAACTCGTGCACAATACCATTTTTGTTCTCGACTAATATTAGCCTTCGCCGTACGGGCTCGGGCAGCTAAACATCTCGGAAAAAATTTACTTGTCTTTGCAATTGTGGTAAAATCTACTATATATTTGTTTCTTGCACTCAAAGTGCTACATATTTTAATTCAAAATATGAGAAACAACAAATGTATAAGCTTGCGTCCGCTCATGACTAACTGACTATTTACTTCTGCCGTTCAGGACGAGAGCCGTAGTCCTTAATTGGTTATGACGTTGGGACGGTTTTTCAAAGACATACATACATACATATTGTCACGCCTTTATTCCTAATGGGGTAGGCAGAGCGTAAACGACCTAAATAAAGGTCGTTCCGCCTCGTCTCACAAAGTTTTGAGGGTAATTTAACATAAATTTGTAGGTATATTGCTGTAGTGACAGACGCATGTTCAAACCTTGTTTACGGTTAAAAAATTTCAAGTTTTATTTTACACTCCCAATTCAAACTGGCAGCAAAATGATAACGCAAATATTTTTTTGTTTTAAAAGTCCAGGCTGATAATATATTTCAATATCCTCATAGGGTGAGGGTCATCGGAGGAACGACCTACACCTCAGCTGATCGCCGTTAAATCTTTACGGCGTGACGTCACTCGCCTTTTTTCCCTCCATGATTTACAACACCATAAAACCACCATAACTGTACCGATTGTTCTACACTTCCATACGCAAACCGCAAGAACCCTTTCTAGGTAACTGTAACTATAGTCCTTTGTACTCAAAACTTTTTGCTCCAGTTTCCAAATTTGAATTCAAAAATGGAATAGAACGTTCGAGGAAGTCGTTAAGTTGCGCAATATGCAAAAAGAACCCTTTTTTGTTATGGTAATAAACTTATTGTTGTGAAGGACACATCTTTAGATTCTGCGTTTTGTTGCTGCAAGCGTCTCCAACGGAATTGTGCACGAGAATGCAGTAAAGTTGATACTCAGTTTTAAATGCACGCTAGCTACGTTGTATCTAATAGCAGACTTAAACAAGTAATTTAAAAAGTTCAAACAACCCAACTGCATAGAATAAGAAGCGATCTTTAAAACTTTACATAATTATAAATCTTACAAGTTTGTTTAAAACGGAAAATTATGATAGAAAGCTCTAATTGATTATTAAATACCTATTTAATGATACCACACTTGGCATAGTCCGTCGACTGATATTTTCTTCTATTTCACAAAATGGTGTCTGATTACCGCCATATAGTTATTATCAAAATCATCAGGTATCCGACCCCGTGAGATACGGGAGAAGGCTACATACATACGTACATAAATCACGCCTTTATCCCTTACGGGGTAGGCAGAGCGTTTAACGCCTCGTAAAAAGCGCTTTCGCCACGTCTGACAAAAATTGAAGGGCAATTTTAGATTGTAATATGTATTGCTATAGTGACAGGTTGTCAGCCCATCGCCTAAATTACAATACACTGTAACCCTCGAGTCCCTTTTGCTGACTTCAACAGCATGCCCGGGAGGAAGGGCAGCTGGAACATTCTATGTTTTTCTACCTCTCCCAGTCCAGCATGGAAGTAATGGAGAAGCATGGGAGAAGGCTAGGGAGATAATGTCTTTAGTAAAACTCGCATGATTAAGACGAATTGATTGGCGTAAAAATCATCAATATCGGCCCACGCGTTTGGTCTCTAGCACGCCACAGAGGATCAAACAAACATATTTACATACATACGGACCTACATCGATAGTCTGATAAACACATAACCCTCCTTTGCGTTGCGCAGTCGGGTACTAAACTGCAATGCTAGAATGAGAGCGACGAATATATTTATAGAATGTAGCAGCGGATTATTTTTTTCAGTTTACTAGACAATTTTGTGCATTACAGGCGATTGAACTAGATATAGGTACTATAAGCAGCACGTTAAGCCGTCAGTCCCGGTCGCTATCTGTGAAAGTGGTCGTTAATCAAAAACATGTAGGGGGTCAAAGCTGTCCGCGTCCGTAGGCGAGGCCCTTTTCTGGGCCTCTTACTCGAGTTTCCCTACACGTGGCCCCTGGGCAGTGCAAAATGGACAGCACTCTCTCCGGTGGTAGGCTTCGGCCGCGGCTGGTTACCACCCTCCTAACTAAATTATGTCGCCAAGCGGTACCGCCGTGTTCCGACATGTAGTAAGGAGAAGCCAGTATGGAGGTTGGGTCTGTACAGTAGTACCGCGGCATGTAGCAGGTCGGAGTGGCTGATTGTTGCGACAACAAGTAGCTGGTTCTGGAGGCTAGCGGGATCCGAAGCACGGTGCACCGCTGGCCGACCGTAGGAAGTTGAGGGCCCAAGTAGCGGGAAAGCCACCCGCGAAAGGCTGCCCTGCCACCTCACGAAAAATCCCGGGATGCTCCACCTTGCCGGTTGGCGACCGGATGGGAGGACCAGGTGGCAATCCCCGGGGGGGTTCGGGCGTCCCCGCGGTCTCCAAGCCAGCTATCTTTGCGTGTGGCTGCAATCAGCTCATTTTCTAAGCTTATTGCAACGCGGTACCTCGTACAACTGCCTTCCTCCTGCCTATTCACTTTTTCCCCACATCACCAATTATGAAAACACTCAAAAAACGGAAAATGGTTAAACAGCGGTTGCACGTCCTCCCACTTAAAGTGCACCTCTCAAATATTCGAGGCTTGCACTCAAATCTCAACCCCGTCCATCACCATCTTGAGACTGAAAAACCGCATCTGCTGTTCCTCACTGAGACGCAGATCAATTGTCCGGCTGACGCGGCGTACCTCAGCTATCCCGGCTACACACTAGAACACAGGTTTCTACCTCGTGCCGGAGTCTGTGTGTACGCTCGCGATGACATTTGCATCAAGCGTCTCAAGAACCTTGAGGCACCTAGTTTTTCCGTATTGTGGGTACTGGTCGATACTGGTGTAGCTCAAAATGTGTATGCTTGCGTCTATCGCTCGCATAGTGGAGACACGGAGACAACCAAACTGTTTGAACACCTCAGTGAAGGTGCTGATGAAGCTCTCCAGAGATACCCGGCAGCGCAGCTAGTCATCCTGGGGGATTTCAACGCTCATCATAAAGAGTGGTTGTTCCCATACCTAGTGACCGATCATGCTGGGCGAGAGGCGCGCAAATTTGCATTGTCGCTAAATCTCTCCCAGCTTGTCAGCTGTGCAACAAGGGTCCCGGATATTGAGTCTCATACAGCCAACTGCTTAGACCTTCTGCTGACTACCGATCCAGACCGATACTCTGTGTCTGTTTCTGCCCCATTGGGCACCTCAGATCACTGTCTGGTGAAATCTGTATCAGTGTATTCACCACCCGATCAGGGCCCTTGTGGTAAAAGACGGGTGTGGCGATACAGGTCAGCAGAATGGGATGAGATGCGCCACTTCTTTGCTTCGTATCCTTGGCAGGACTGTTTTTCTTCAGTCGAATCGTCGAGCTGCGCGGATGCTATTACAGAAGTCATACGTCAGGGTATGGAGTATTTCATACCGTTCTCTGATGTTCCTACCGGTAGCAAAGCTCGCCCGTGGTTTAATGCTGACTGTAACTGCGCGGAATCGCAGAAACAGTCGGCATTCCTTGCTTGGGCTGATGCTCGTGCACGCAAAGCTCCGAATACTCGCGATCTGAAGAAAAACTATAACAAAGCCACCAAGTTAAGCAAAAAGGAATTACGCAGGGCTCGATTCGCCCACATAGGCCGAGTAGGCGCTAAGCTTGCTTCCTATCCGGCTGGCAGTAAAGCATTCTGGTCGCTTGCGAAAGCAGTGGAAACAAATTTCTGCCAGCCATCTTTACCGCCTCTGCAGAGACCTGATGGGTCGCTTGCTCATACTGCGGAGGAGAAAGCCAATCTTTTTGCCTCCTATTTTGCGGAAAGTTCGCGTCTTGATGCCGCAGGTAAAATACCACCCCCGTTACCTCGTGTCGACTGCTCTATGGCAGCCGTACGCATCCGGCAAAAAGAGGTCCTTAAAACCATGCGAAATCTAGACGTGAATAAAGCAAGTGGCCCTGACGGTATCCCTGCAATCGTCCTGCGTAACTGTGCGCCTGAGTTGTCTCCGGTGTTGACACGCCTGTACCGCCTCTCACTTGAGACTGGTGTTGTTCCCAAATCGTGGAAGCTTGCAAATGTGCAACCTGTACCCAAAAAAGGTAGTCGAGCAGACCCTGTCAACTATAGACCCATATCGGTAACCTCTATACTCTGCAAGATTATGGAGCGTGTACTGAATAATCGGCTCCTGGCATACCTTGAGGATAATGATCTCCTTAACGATCACCAATACGGCTTCCGCCGAGGGCGATCGACGGGGGACCTCCTCGTGCATGCCACTCACTTATGGAGCGAGGCTATCGAGAGACATGGTGAAGCACTTGCCGTGTCTCTGGATATCTCCAAGGCCTTTGACAGGGTCTGGCACGCTAGCCTTACTGGCAAGCTTCCCGCCTACGGGTTACCTGCTGGCCTTTGCAACTGGATTTCGGACTTCTTGAGCGAACGATCCATTCAAGTGGTCTTAGAAGGCTGCTCCTCCGGACAACAGGCTATTGATGCCGGAGTTCCTCAGGGTTCTGTCCTGTCTGCAACCTTATTCCTGCTGCATATCAACGACATGTTTACACCCGATACCTTTGGGTACGCTGATGACAGCACGGTTGTTGACAGATATCTGTCCAGTGCAAGGGCCAACAGTGAAACAATCCAGTCTTGTCGGGAGTCCATGGTGGATCGTCTGAACTCATCGCTAAGGGTGATATCCGAGTGGGGCGATGCCAATCTCGTCAAGTTCAACGCATCCAAAACCCAGGCGTGTCTATTCTCGACAAAACGGAGTCCTTTTAACCTGGCTCCAACTTTCCGGGATGTATCCGTACCGATTTCTGACCATCTTGAGCTTCTTGGTATGAGCCTTACGTCCGACTTGAACTTTGGACGTTACATTGAGTCTCTGGCCACAACAGCTGCCAAAAAACTTGGTATCCTCTCGAAGGTGAGGCGATACTTCACACCGGGACAGCTATTGCAGTTGTACACAGCTCAAGTCCGATCGTGTATGGAGTACTGCTGCCACCTTTGGGACGGTTCAGCTAAATACCAGCTGGCTGCCTTAGACTCAATCGAGAAACGCGCTAAGAAGCTCATTGGAGACTCAGCACTGGTTGAGGCAAAACTACAGAACCTTGAGCACCGTCGCAGAGTGGCGTGCATGTCGGTATTTTACAGGATACATTTCGGGGAGTGCGCGTTAGCACTTCATGACCTTATACCCCCCTCCCCTTTCCATCTCCGGAGCACGAGGCGTGGACAGGGGTTCCACCCTTATGTCGTGGATATACCACAAATTCGCACGAAGCGGTTCGCTTCCACATTCTTAATGCGAACGGCTAAGGAGTGGAACTCCCTGCCGGCGGATCTGTTTCCGGAACAATATAACCTGGGCCTTTTCAAGGCGAGAGTGAATAGGCACTACATAGGTGAGTATGTTTCAACATAGTCCGCATCGTCACTTTCCACCAGGTGAGATGGCGGACAAATGCTCGCCTATATATATTAAAAAAAAAAAATAAAAAAAAAATGTCAGAGGCCTAATACTTGTGCTACTAGGCGATTTGAAAACTCTGACACCAGGGTTCATCGGGTCGTTCGACTCGAAAATCCACTCGCTAAGAAGAAGAAAAAGCAACGTACCGTATCTTAAAATAACTACAATTATTTCTTTCTTATTCTTACTACTTAGGTACCTATAAAAATGTTGAGATTTTTAGAATGTAAAAATAACGAGAAAGAAAGGGAATTAATTACAAAAAGTAAGTAAGTTTCTTCCATGCTGGCCTGGGAGCGAAAGAAAAACATAGAATGTGCCAGCTCCATTTCCTCCCGGACATGCTGTAAAAACCAACTATAGAATCCGCGGGTTTCAGTATATTGTAATTTAGGCGATGGGCTGACAACCGGTCTCTAAAGCAATATACCTACAAATCTATCA
Source organism: Scrobipalpa costella (assembly GCA_949820665.1). Lineage (NCBI taxonomy): Eukaryota > Metazoa > Arthropoda > Insecta > Lepidoptera > Gelechiidae > Scrobipalpa > Scrobipalpa costella. Next base: position 16,311,442 of record OX463296.1, on the reverse strand, counting down.
TAAATAACCCGCAATACTTTGTCAGACGTGGCGCAACGACCTTTGTTTAGGTCCTTTACGCTCTGCCTACCCCATTAGGGATAAAGGCGTGATTATAGGTATGTATGAACTATAAGTACATCAATGTAAAGCGAAAACCAAAGTACCTAATAACTGGCATCATTAGAGGGCAGAAAGCGCATCTCAGGGAACTATTATCTCGTAATTGGCCGTAAACATAGTAAGTGACTCGATTTATGGCAAAAAAGAAAACAAAGAGGAACGAAATAAACTTCAATAATTTTGGGGCACCTAAAATGCTGCTGGGAAACGGCTTTTTTCTAAGACAGACTTAAAATATTTGTTTCTCATTTTTTTAATGGGTAACATTTTTTTCATAAGAAACTAAACACATTACACACATAAATTCACGCCTTTATCCCTTAGTGAAAGCTTTTACGCCACGGCTGACAAATATTGAGGGCAATTTTAGGTTGTAATGTGTATCGCTATAGCGACAGGCTGTCAGCCCATCGCCTGAATTGCAATACACTGCGACCTTCGAATCCGTATTGCTGACTTCTACAGCATGCCTGAGAGGAAGGGCAGCTAGAACATTCTATGTTTTTCTATCGCTCCCAGTCCAGCATAGAAGTAACTAAATATTTATACTTTCTATTTAACTGCTGTTTTATTTTTCATTGTAGAATATACAGATTTCGAATCCTATTTCGATTTGTTTTCTTGATTTACCTAACACTAAGCTGTTTTCGACAAATCAAGGAAACAAATTAAATTAGTTGACAATAATCAAAGAAAAATCAAGAATTAATAATTTTAAAAAAAACTCTACTGTATAATTGCATTTACAAACAAGTATTTATGCAGGTATTTATGTCCTTGAGATAAAATAAAGGAATTTGTTTTGATTTAAATTTATATTCTAGCGTACCGAGATAAAATACTGTGATCGGAATTTATGACTCACTTGCTATGCAAAACTGGAACCTCCATCCTATACAGAAAATGCCATTCCTCTTATCGATATGAATTTTAAAACCACTTCGTTTATAAAGCTGAAATGTGAGCGGTTGGGAAAATTCATTCGAGCGAAAAATGCGAAAGTTACAGGACGGTAAGTAGGATTATTTTTTCTTTTAACAGGAAACTGCGGTTTGATGTATAAAAAATATAATTTTAGACGGTTTATAGCAGACTGATATTTAGGTAAAAGTATACATAGTCTTAAATTTTCATATCTTTAATTAATTTATGTATAGTAACAATTCAAGCTTTTTTCTTGTTAATAATATTTTAATAGAAATGATAGATCTTGCATTTACAAATAAAATACCTTACACAACATAAAATACGTAGACTGGAATCAATTTACAGTACAGATGTATTAGACAGCGTCCCGTAAACTGATAGGGGTTGCTCAGTCAACAACACTGATTTATCAGCACTATTTTGACAGTCAACGAACTATTAGCAGGATATTTTTTCAGGAAGTGAGAAAAAAATGGCTTTTCCTTACAAAATGTTCACCTTGATCAGATAATTTGTATTGAAAAGCCATTTTAATTCTCTTCAGTATAGTGCTTCAGTGTCGTTGACTGAGCAACCCCTCAGTTTGCGGGACGCTGTCCCTTACACCTGGTGTATACCTGACTGGCGCTTGTAAGAGTTCTTTATAATTATAATCAATCAGTGCCATTGTTTTCCATTACCGGCTTACATTCCCACAAAGCTGTACCAGATAATATTTTTTGTAAAAGTCTAAATATACACCGAGTGTAGTGGGAGTTCATAAATCATGCACTCGTTACTATTTACGAGCCTGGTTGGGCTTAGAGCGATTGGAGGAGAATTTCGGCTGTGATTTTGGTAGTGAGCGTGGCGAGAGCGGGAGCGACATTTTAGCGCTACTGTATATAGTCATATTTGTAAAGGACAGGAGGCAAGTATAACAAGATAGTCTATTTTAATCCTGCTTTTAGCTTTTTCGTTATATGGTATTAGATTATTTCGTTATCGATGTAAACTATTTTTTTGCTACAAGTATGAGAATAAGTAACGAACTTAATTTCACGCATAGAATTAATTAAAGATATAAAATTTTGGAGAAATCATCAATACTCATGCATGAAAAATACTCCTTAATAATAATAAAGATATATTTGTGAGTAATTTGTTTTGCCTACGCTACTCAGCTATTTTCAACACAGTGCGGCGTCAAAGGGGATGTAACATGTAACATTTTTGTATGGTATACTATTAATGCTGAACCTTATTTTTTTAAATCAAACCTAAACTATTCGATTCTACAAACAAATGGAAATCTATAGGTACATATAATAAATCTCTAGAAGGGTCGTGTTTGTACATTGAATATATTTACAAAAAAAATATTAACGACTAGCTGTGCCCGCGACCTCGTACGCCCGGTTTGTATGGAAAACACGCAGTGTCAAACATACTGGAAACGCTTCTCCGCGCGTAGGAGCGGGATCTACTAACCCGCGCGTGGGAACGTGTTTCGCATTTTCTGATCTTTGTTTTTGTACGGAAAACATGATTCCGCGCGCGAGCTAGCAGATCCCGCTCCTACGCGCGGAGAAGCGTGTTTTCCATACAAAAACAAAGATCAGACAATGCGAAATACGCTTCCGCGCGGAAGCGTTTTAAGTATGTTTGACGCTGCGTGTTTTCCATACAAAGCGGGCGTACGAAGTCGCGGGCACAGCTAGTCAAAAATATTACCGAGATATTTTAAATCAAAGATAATGAGGTATTCCTCATTATCTTTCTTTCTTTAGGAATTTCGAAAAATCAATTTCAATGTGATAATATCTCTTAAGGTTACATCCTCTTTCCCGCTACGTTTAAGCAACATAGCCTCAACCCAATCGCTTTCAAGGGCTTAAAGCGGCCATGACCCGGGGCCCAGCCGGATTGTGAGCGATTGATGCACTACGAATACAACGGCTTCAATCACAATCAATTGTAGTGATTTTATCAATTTTAGTATTCAGGTGTGGGTCTGATACATAACTCTTTGAAAACGTACTTGTCGACAAAAAAGTCGGGGGATATGTTGCAATGAAATGTAAAGAAAAATGCAAATACAAATAGTGTCTTCAATCAAATAAATAGATTAAATCACGAGGCGCCTTGCCCGGCCCAATATGTATTGATCATGCATGATCAAAGAAATGATGATGATAATATGATTGAAACGTACAAGGTGGAACAAAAAGGGTTCTCAAAGCATAATGAAAGTAAAAGTTACTTATAATTACTTTTCCTAAGCTAACTGTAGGTATTAAATCGCGAGAAAACTACACTGTTGGCCGACCTGACTGATGTATTTTCCCGGAGGGTTGACAATTTTTTAGGTTTATCAAAAAATATGACAAACTAAAATTTATTTTATGGTTTACTAGTAATGTTGAATTTTTGAAGACATAACCCTTTAGTTATTTTTTATTTAAATTCTAGTTTAAATACCTTCATTTACTCAGCTTAGAATATCTGTATATTTTTGTACCAGGTTGCAGAGTAGTTTATTGATCAGATAAATTTATACGCGTCGTAATAAGACGTGTATTGGTTCGATCAAACGAAGTAGCTCAACTACTAGTGGTTATATAGATCTCGTTCTTTATGTACGTTTCACCGAATGATGATTACATATCATGAGTAGAATAAATAAGCTGTTCAATTTGAATGCGTTTCTAGTATTTAGATGTCTGGGGATAAGTGGTTGTTAAAAGAAAAATAAACACATAAAATTAGTATTTTATGTCGACGCAACACATTTTCTTGTCTGATAAAATGGCAATGTGATTGAAAGAAAAAATATTTAACCATAAAAAATAACTTTGCAGAATGTTACTCTCTTGAGGTAAACGGGTATAAATTTAACCAAATTTGGGAATCATAAAGGACGTTGCATAAAAATTCAGCTCGCGGAGCCGAATTTTATCCTTCGCCAAGCGCGGGCAAAACTTGATAATCTGCAGCAATTTGGCGGAAATCTACTTCATACAAAATACATAAGTTACTATCTGATTCGTGTCGGAGCGAAGTTCGCTGGCGTCTGTGTATTAGCGCGGTTTCATTACGGCGACTTGATCTCTAAATTTGGGTGGGTAGGGTTGGCTTTTGCGGGGCAGGGTGCGGGTTAAGGGCGGGATAATGGGGTCATTTGGTCGTGCGAGGTGTAACGCGGGATATACGCGTAGAGGCGTGTAGCCAAAGTGCCGGAATATTGGCATCGTGTATTTGTCGCTGCGGTGTACACTGCTAACTACTCCACAGGCCACTTAGTTCACTTAGTTTATTTCTCGTGATATCAAAATCTTACCCTATTATAATAAATATATTAAAATCTAACTCTGTACCAAAATTACCTACTTTACATTGACCTAAACATGGCAGTATTAGCTATCAAAAACTATAGTTTCGCAACCGTGCAAATAGGAAATATTAACCTCGTATCTGCCAATAATTGGTGCGAATCTGAGGTGTTAAAAGAAGAGGGTAGTAAAACTGTCACCCGAGATTCACATCACAACTTCAACGTTTTTGCAGGTTATAAACATTGCATCAATTATTACGATGACAGTTCCATTTATCCACTGAATACATCATCGAGTGAATGTAACGAGACCCCCTGTGAAACTAATTAGCGATGCAGTTTGCCGCAGTGCGTCATCTGCTTACGTCATCAAGTCGTGTGCACTGTACGCGGTCGGAGATGCTTTCCCATATTGGCCGGTCCGGTCGACCATTACGCCAGCTCTATCCAGTCTATTACTCTGTGCACGAAAGTCCCAGAATTTTTGGAACATCCTCATCAGACCGAACTCACTTACACTTTAATGAAACTTCGGAGTTCGAACGATCATCGTTTCTCCCAGCTGAAGACATTATAAACTGATTGCATCATAAAATCGGATAACTGTACTACAAAGTAATCACTTTCATCGCGGTGGGTCCAAAATTCTGTCACCGTTTTTTTTTAGAAATAAAACTCCGAATCGAACGGAGGCAAACGGAGCTCGATTCCGGAACAAAATAAAATGGATAAGAAAACGTGGGTTGGAAGCTGAATGGGCTAAAAGAAACTACTTATATTATGTTACACGTTCAAGCGGATTGTGCTCTATAAACCCGCGTGGAAGCGATATAAAAATACTCCTACTACTCACATGTATGTCTCTATGGAAGCACATTCAACACATTTGCATTTAGTACAAACATTATACTAAAGTGTTCTGTTCACGTCGATAATGAATTGGAATATATTATTATTGCACCTACATATTCTGGCATGAATTCATATATCCCTGTTTGCATTCGGTTGCAGATAATAACTTAGCTGACTTGATACCGGGTGTAAGGGACAGCGCACCAGAAACTCATCGGGGTTGCTTAGTTAACAAAACTGAACCACTTCCATCAAGAAAACAAAAACGTTTTTCCGTACAAAATTGTCCGATCGATACTGAAAGAATTTCCTGATGAACGTTGTTCAGATTCGTTAACTGAGCAACCTCTACCAATTATTAGTACGATGTCGCTTGCAGATAATAACTTGGCTGTGTTTTGAGAGAAAACACAATCCGGGCACCAATGCCAAGTACTTTCTGTCTCGAGTCGAATAAACCGTCCGCTTTATGTGAATACCCCTCCAGAACCGGGTTTGTGCCAAAAAATATTTCAATTTTCTTATGAACATGCTCTTTCCGATATTTTTCTTTCCTTTTTATTTTTAGCTCAATTTCCTGGCGAAAAACAAGGACATTTTATGTTTTCAGTTCACTTGCTTCGAAAACTTCTCGGTTTCATTTCGCAGGAAATGCTTACACAAAATTAAAGTTTGTCATCAGAAATTCCAAAGTAAACGTAAAATTTTACAGTTTGAGAACTTCATGGACTCAATTCAATTCTAGGAAACTTCAATTCATGAAATGTATTAATTGAACTCGTGCTGCTGATCAATCTACACTAGGGCTCGTATTCATAAAGCGATCTCTAGATTGCGAATAATATTAAGCACGGATTTGACAGGGCAAAATGAACTGAAATGACATTTCTGATACGAGCTCAAATTAGCTGACAGTCTCAAGTGTTGTTTATCAATACGGGCCTAGATGTATTTGTAGATAGGAAGGTATATCTTTGTTCATATTGTTACATTGTAACATTGCTACAATTTACTGAGGGAAAATAGTCAATGGCGCTGATTGAAACTGTTAACAAGTTCGACCTTAGCACAAAACCTGTAGGGATGTCAAAAAAATAGATTTTTTTAAAGCATATATTATTATTATTTGGAAAAAAATAATGAATCATTTTATACTGATCTAATTTAATTTTGCGAATGATCGTAATTTTAAATACTTACATCAAAATGGAAATTATATCTAACTATGAAAAAAGAAAATATAAAGGTCAAACTATATGAATATAGCTGGTACTTATAGGTAGGTAGAATAATTAGTATAATAAAGATATAAAATTATGCATGCAACATTGCAAGGTGCACAAAATAAATTACTGTAAATTATTCTAATAGTAAACTTCATAGTGGATATATATATTACTAGCAGCCCGTCCCGGCTTCGCACGGGTAAGAAAATGAAAAAAGTTGTTGTAGTGACATAACTACAATAGTTGGACATATGCTACCGCGGAGTTTATTGTAGACATTATGATGTTCTTCAATATTGTTGTACATTATTTTGTTCTATCGCTAATAGTTTCGGCAGCGCATTCGACGAAAGACATTTTAAGACTCATTTTTCTACACCTTCGGTTACATTGTTCAAATTTTACCAAGGATCCCTAATTTTTTTCAAAATTAAATGTAGCCTATGTCAAATTGGAAAAATGTAGCATTCTATTGGTGAAAGAATTTTTTAAATCGGCCCAGTACTTTTTGAGCCTATTCATTACAAACATACAAACATACATAAATAGGTACACATCTTTCCTCTTTATAATATTAGTGTAGATTGATTATAATACCTAGTTGCAATTATCAATTTGCGGTTCGCATTTCATTTAACCTATGTATGTAAAACCACATTCGTATGTTAACAACTTAATACGAACACCTAGTGAATTAATAAAGTTACGAGTATTACGACGTCAATGATCAGCACTTGTAAGTCACATGGCATACTGGAAGAGTCGAGGTGTCAATTTCAAGTCGGCGGCGAATAGATTTTACATACATAAAATCACGCCTTTATCCCTCATGGGGTAGGCAGAGTGAAAACGACCTTAACAAAGGTCGTTCCGCCGCGTCTGACTCGTTTTGACGGTTATATATGCACGCTGTAAAAATCAGCTAAGGGTTCATCAATCAGCGAGGGATTCAGGATATTGCTATTAAGGCAATAGGCTATCTTAAAAACCCTAAAATCTTTGTCAGGCGTGGCGGAACGACCGTTGTTTAGTTCGTTTAAGCGCTGCCTACCCCATTAGGGATAAAGGCGTGACTATATGTATGTATAATCAGCACTTGAAAGGCGCATGGCATACTGGAAGAGTCGAGGGGGTGTCAAGGCGTTGGCGAATAGAGTTTGCTATAGAATTGTTTGTCAGCGCAGAGCAGCTTCAAATCTGCAGCTGTCGCAGTGACGTGAATTTCCGTAGAAAATCTGCCTCATCGCCTCTTCTAGTATGCCATTGGCCTAAGGTTCTGCTTCTGTAACCTTTTTTTATAATAATTATTTGCTCACTTTATGCAAGTATAGTTTTTTTAAGGTACATTATTATTTGCCAACCCTACTACCAACATAAATACACGGATAACGCCTCATCGAGCATCGACAAACAATCAAGTACAAGTAACAGCCCTTATTGGCTACACACACCACAAGGGCTCTTCACAAGAGATGTTTGCGCGGTTTGATTACGCTATGTTTGTGTCGAGCCTAATTTACGACGTGTTTGCTGTCCGTACATACTCTAATTGACTGATGACGGATCTACGTGGAAATGGAAACAGTTTCAAGGTGTGTACAAAAAGTCAGAAACGAAAAATATTGTGGCCGGAATTTTAAACAAAAAATAACAACTGTTCCCAAATTTTTGATTTTGGTGCTCGATATTTTGGAAACGATGAATATTAATTATTAAAAATTTGAGAAAAACTCCTTACAATTTGAGCTCCAAACAAAGTGGATTGGGTTAAGGGCTTGCCCTGTAGCCTAACCTTCATTTTCAATACCTATATAGAGACGTCTGAGGAACGAGATCTGTGGAAACTTAAGCGGGTTTACAATACTTTGCGTTTATTGTTTTTTTTCCGCTTGAGAGAGAAACGTTTTGGATCTTCTTCGTATGCTGATATTTATCGAAGCTAATAATCACGATCTTATTTACGACCCTACAAATGCATGAGCCATAACTCGGTAAGAACAGCAGTAAAACAAAATGTGTCGAAGAACCCTGGCATAATCCGAACATCGCACCCAGTCCTTTCACAAATAAACAGTACATTTGTAAGTAAATAGTGCCCAATGTCCTTTCTTTAGAACTTTCGAGACATGTTTGTTCAAAGACTGCTAGTACAACTTAAAATTCTACGCCAGTGTTCAAAGACCTCTAAGATAAGTTGGAGTAAACGGAACTTCCTAGGTTGAAGACAGGTCTTTTTACGCTAGATGTGTATCTTGAGGAATATCAGTTGGACAAACACACGGGAGGGGGTGAGGGAAGGGTGGGGGGTGGTGTTTACTACACTCTAGGGAGGTGCGCGGAGAAATGAAATTGGCAGATATTTCGGTGATGTGTCACACGTGTAGGTACGCTGTGCAATGAAAGTTTTGCGAGGTTCCACGGCCCTGGGAAAATAAAAAGGGAGATAGCAGGCAAAGTTTGAATCGTTCGGATAGCACACTCGGTTGGTTCCGCGATACGTAACCCGATAGGAGCTTATTACTTCTATTATGTTGGCAAAACTGTGCCACGTTTCATAAAACTTTTAAACCTTCATTTCTTTGCGTAAATCGAAAATATTTTCTACTTTCTCCAGCAAAATATTTGCAAAATACTAGAGAAACAGTGACCAAGAAACAAATAAAATTCTAAGTAAATTTCTGCAAATAACTTTAAAATATGCAAGCTATAGAAGTAAAGTAAATTGTGAGTTTAATCATAAGTTCAACAAACCCTTTGAATTTAGCTGGATAGCGTAGACAAGATTAGAGACTTCAGTATGCTGAAGTGAGGTTGAGCTGATATCGAGATAATAGTGCAATTTTCTCAAATGACAACACTGTCGCGTTCATTTTGAAACTGAAACACCTCTAGGTATATATCTACTTTACTCACTCCTATTTCAGTTGGAATCCTGCAACAATGTTATTTTCCTCGAATTGCTAGTGAAATATTATAGTCGTGTTTGTCTGTGTTGCCAGAGTATTTGTTTTGTTACTTGACGAATGTTATATTTTCTGTAAATCTCCGTGATAAAACCGTATCTACGTGACTTGATGTCTTGAAAAACATAAATCTGTTTTGATCCGTGCGAAGCTGTAGGTGTTAAATAAAATTTTAAATATTGAGCACATTGATGAATCAAAATTGACAAAAGATAATTATATTTATTTTCCCTTTACGACCCATCTACGATTAAAGTTGTCACCGCAAGCACGCCTAAAACAATTTAGCCAGGCTTATATTATTCAAGGAGCAGAAACTTATGCAATTTTTAAAGAGCAATAAAATATTATCCTTGAAATTAGCAGCTATCTGCTGATTATTTTTACTTTTATTTTCGTCCTTTTTAAATTATTTTGAAGTTAAACTATAAATTAAATCTAATTTGGCAGCAATGATAACTGAAAGATTGCTAGAAAGCAATAAAATATTATCCTTAAAATTAGCTATCTACTGATTATTTTTGCTTGTCTATTACGGACTTTTTTAAATTATTTTTAAGTAAAACTATAATATAAAACTAATTTGGACGCAATGATAACTGAAAGCTTCCTTTGTTCAAAGCACAAAAGCGTTTAACTAAAGCCGTGTTCCAAAAGACCTTAGACTTTCAGAATTCAAGTAGCCTCATCAATATTCCGCACGCTTGTTATTTATTCCATCATTTCCCCGAAGAGAACAAAACAAAAGCGAACAAAAGCGCCGTGTTGTTCTTGCTTAACTCGTTTCCGATATGGCCGCCGTATCGGAGAAACAAATTTCCTCTTCTATGGGAATAAGTTTCAGAGATCTCGTTTGTCCCGAAGATGGCAGCCGACCCGGGAATAACAATAGGTAAATTTATGTAAATGAACGCCGTCTACGTAACAAAAAGGAAATGAACCGACGTTTCGAGCATTCAATTTGATTGCCGTACGGTTTTGTGAGCGCTCGTTTTGAAATATGTCTCTGGAGGTATATATTATGCGACGTGCAACAACCTGTATGTACTGCTATGATAGGGCTTTGTGAGAAAGCCTCGATTTGAGAAAGCTCACGAATTATATTTGCCTCCCTATATTTTCTTAATGGAGTAAGTAGATATAGGAGACTTTTCATGAGTTATAAAGTTTCTGCGTGGTGAAAAACGGACAGTGGATACTGCAGGTGTCTTCATAAGTTAAGTTCTAGGACAAGTATTTTTTTTACTAAAGAACCTAAGAAGCATAATGCTAGTAGAAAGAAGAGGAGCTTATCATCAATAATGATAATGATCAAAGAAATAAAAATGCAAGGAAACAACCAGACGTTTATTTAATACGTTGCTCCTAATTTTGCATTCTGCACATCAAGGCAAGAACATTTTGCATTGAATTTTTTTATACTCTAATAGAAGCAAGTATATGTTCTAGGAAGTTTTTTCTTGAGTGGAGCACAATGGCTGAGGCTCCGCATTTCGGACGAAACATCGACAGCTTAATGAGAGGCATTTGTATGTAACGGACTTGAGCAAGACTCCTCTGGGGCCGATAATGGTGGGTATCACGTGACTTGATAGCGAGGGATTCTTGTAATGGCATCTTTTAGCCAGCTATATTTAATTGTAAGTAAGTAGTCGTGTAGGTAAGTACCCAAAGTTAGACATGTCTTTCTACACTGTAGAAAAAAATACCTTTGAGAGTATATAGTACTATACGCGGCGGAAGCACAGCTCAGACACTCATAACTATTATGTCATTTTGGTCACACATCGACAGACGGCATGTTGCACTTGGCATGTGTTTGTGTGCGTGTTATAATGGTTGACAAAATTTGTTATACCGGTCATAATGATTACTTGAATAATCTGGTTCTTGATTAAACCAACGTTTAAAAGTAGTTCACTGCAACTGAATAGTTAAAATATATTAGATTGCATATTTTGTATGAATTCATTTACCGTCTCTCATCATTTTGGAATATAAAAAAGTTTCTATTGGAGTCATATCTTGTGGTAGAAAGACATCCGTACACGGAACTTTGGAACACAAAACTTTATTATTTCCGTTACACTGGGAAACATGCGCGCGCGCGCTCAATGTGGCCCACAATCCGGCGCGGAGTGTGACGTATCTCGGAGTGGGGAAGGGAGGTGAATTTCCATTCTGTATGTAGTACTATTATATATTCTGTGGCGGAAGGGCCAGCATCAACTAAGAGGGCTTGCTCAGTCATCGAAACTGAATAACTTGCAGTGAAGTGATTTTTTTCAATATCCACCACGATCAGACAATATGTATAAAAGCAAAAGAAACCTTACTGAAAGATTTTCCTGGTGATAAGTATCGTTGACTTAGGAGAGCATTCAACGACCCTTTTATCGACGACCTATCAGTTTGTGGGATGCTGTCCCTTACACCCGGTTTAAATTATGTATCTACAAATTAAGTAGAGATAAAAATAAAAGGATTGCCTTGCCTTTACCTTTTGACACCTGCTTACCTGCTAGGATATTTTGATTATTAAATTCTTTATTGTTTTAAAAAAAATAACTACTGCTAAATTTTACTACTGCTTTTCAAAGTCGTGTAGTTTTGTATGAATTTAAATAATTTTATATTACGAAAAAGCAAACAAAAATGTTATATTAATATCGAATTAAGTATTAATTCGGCTTAATTGTTGAGGTTTACAAGACAAAAGACACTTAGCTCTTTTAACATAGAAATTCGATCCCTATCCTCTTCAAAGTTAATCGCCATAGCTACACCAAATAAGACCCTGAGGCATCCATTCGGTAGAAACGGCCGCCCGTAGCATTCGCCCGGAGAGGTGGCCATTTGGCCCGAGCTCTCTCGAATACTTCTCCGCCTCTCCGTATAAACTCCACAGTTTTCAGCCAGAGTTGGGAACAGCATTTTAGCCGGGATCGTAAACCGGAGGATCTGAGAACCCGTTACCACGAGACTCAGCGACATCTAAATTCAAATTTTGCCGTCGCGAACCGAACTAACCCCAGCATAAAACGAGATGAATTTCATTTTATAACGTTCCCACTATTTTTATATGAGAGCTCGCGATTAAATCGATAGAGAAAATTTTATAAAAAAGAAACTTTTTCATGTCAATTTTTAAGTGGATTCTACTGAAAACCATGCTTTTACCCATTGTGAAGCAGGTAGCGCGTCAACAGTTCAAGAAAAGACCGGTCGATCGCTGTCTTGTCTGTCAAATTTATAGAATAAATCTATGTAATTCCGCAATGACATAATTTCATTTATTTTGGATATCATTAGCAAATTACTGAGGGCCGTATATGTAATCAGCTCTCAAGAGTAACAGCAAGTTTGAGTTCGTATCAGAAATGTCATTTCAGTACAATTTGGCCTGTTAAATCCATACTGAATGTTGCTCTCAAGTTTAAGATGGCTTTAAAAATAAATAAGCCTTAGTCTTTCTGACGTCTTTGACCGTATGTCTGAGAATCTAAATAATTTTATAGGTATATCTATGTATTTTTAACGCCCCCACTTCAGCATGGAAGGAACTAAGTATTTCTAGGGTTCTATCTTTGTTTAATAAATCGTGGTTTCTTATGACAGTGGAGACGCAAATTACGGAGTTGCGCAGCTACCCGAGCGTGTTTTTACATCATTATCGTCATGAATACTCTTTGTACTCGCCGACTAATTAAAGCCTTACAAAGTAAACGTATCGCATATTCCGCTAAAACAACTACCGTATTTTAATCCCCCTGTAAAGTTGGAGACATGAAATGTTATACTTTTCGTATCTTTTCAGTCAGTAGATGAGAAACTACAGTTATTGCTTTAGTAGAATTGACTTACCAGCCATACCTACTAATCTACATATAAAGGTTTTTTTACACGAGTATAATGTACTAATTGAAGCATGAATGAAAATACTTGTCTCCGTTTGCAATTAGATGGCCTATTTGACTTTAAAAGTGCAATTTACTTATAAACGCCCATTTGTGGGGCTAAAACGTACTAAGGCTTCTCAGATGGTTACGTATTACCATAATACAATGTAAATTCAGACGGTTCATACATAAATATGCACAGAATGAGAAGATGTACAATGACGCTTTTGTTCCCTAGAGCAATTAAATTCGTCATGGTTCTGCAGCAATGTATTGTCTTCAAAGGATTTATTTACCTACGTTGCATGTGTTGGTAGGTGATACGTAGCGTGCCTGCATAGTAATGATGCATTTATACCTAATCATGACATTAACATAGGTTAACCTTATGTCGAATCGAAGGTTGAGAATATACCTACTTGGTTGGATACAATGTCGTAGAGTACATGATGTCTTATTTACTCTATCTGATGAATATTAATAAAAACATCTGCTTATCATACAGGAAAATTTTGTAGAGCATTCCTACAGATAATCTCGTAAGGCCACTCTACGGCCTATATAACAATGTTCCGATTACAATAGATGTTATATCTGTCAAAAAAATATAAATAAGAATTAAAAAAAAATGGAAAATAAGCTTTGTCCTAAAATAGACCATTTTGACGCACGAGAATACTTTTAAAAAATTTACTAAAAATTTACTACACTATAATACCTACCTACCCAATACGTGCCACTTATGAAACTTGAATTTATATAGTACCTTATAGGCATAACATCCCCATGGCCGAATCTCTGCAGTTCCCAAGCTAAAACATGGTGAATAGAGGCGTAAAACAACGAACAACCATTCATTTAGGGCTCTTCCAGTTACGTCAGAGGCTTATGAATAAAGAGAGGGCCTCAGAAAAATGGCGGACTTATTCAAAAGGAAAAAGTTTTTACGCAAAAAGTGGACGTAAGCGGCGGATTATCGTTGATCGCTGACAAGAGCTTTGTGGAACTCGGAAGAACGGGCAAGTGTTTTATTATCGGCCTGGATATCTAGTAGGAAATGTTGAGACAAACAAAAAAGTTAAGGGCTACCTACTTGAAGATTTGTAAGTTCGTGACTACACAAGGGTAGTCACGTTTCACGTCAGTCACGTATTTTTTTGTAAAAGATCAATTTGTAAGTTAGGGCAAAACAAAACATATTTTAACTATAGGAAGCGTTTTAATTGAATACAGCCAATCACAAATAATTCCAGCCTACCGACACAAATTGTTTCATCAGACGCGATAAATAAGCTGTTTCCGTCGAATTAAAGACTTCTCACGGCCAAACCCTCCCCCGTCTCAGCGCTCTACAACCTGTACATAATTATTTTCCATATGTGGTCTAGTGATTCGTTCCGCAACATTAGCGATGGCCGGGATCCGGGATCCCGGGACGAAATCCCGGGCGGGTAACGAGATCTCCGCCTCAGCGTGAAATTGTGAAATTACCGGGACGCGCAAGACAATCTCCTGCCTTGGAGGTACTACGTTAAATGGGTTAATGAAATAGGCTAGGAAAGGTGGGTTGCCATGCCATATGTAAGGATAAGTCTTTTTATTATTCATTGCTGCAGGTAGATTATGATTTACGTTAGTTGAATTTTAAAACTGTAAAATCTAATTGAATTAATGAAACTTTTGCATGAGATTGCAAATATTTTCACTTTTTAATTTTCAGCCCAAGTTTCTTGCATGAGTAAAATACGAAACAACTAATATTTTAAATGACGTTAAAATATCCAATCAAAATTAATATCATCAAATAAATGTGTCAAAATTCATTTCATGAATTACAAATTTATAATTCGTCAAATTTATTTTACTTTTTATTTCAAGAACCGACAAGAAATATCAATAAAGTTTTTATAATTTTTTTATTAAAAGGCATATATATTCTTCTACTCAGAACAATCTTTCCTTTACTTTACAATATTTTTTACCGACTTCTTATATTTTGTTGACAAAACATAACCACAAATGCAATCTTATTTCAGCGTGGTTATCGCCCGATTTTGCAATTATGCCGCTCGAACGTTCCGCACTGGAACTCTGAGATAATGCCCAGACGTCGAGACCTCGCCAATGTTCACAGAAATTTCCCCAGATAAAGGAAAATGTCTTAAACCGCAAAACGTCGCCCTGCAAAATAGCTGCCTTCCATGCTTGCTTACATTTTCGGAGCGTAAAATTCAAACTGTTCCCCAAGTTAAATGGTATGAAAAGACAATTTTGGTGAACAGGATACGTATTTGGAGAATACGTCAAATATTATAACACTTTCCTGTGGGGCATAAAATATTCTAAGAAGCAAGAGGTAAATGAGAGAGTTTAAATTTTAAAGTGGAAAATTAAATTTAAAGGCTTATGTTTTAAAAGATCTCTTTAAAAAAAAATCAGTTTGGTAGAAAATAAGCAAACGTAAACACCCTATATACTTAGTTTGATTTTTTTACTCTAAAACAATTTTGTACTAATTACAGCTCCAATCCTAAACAAAAAAAAATAAGTATAACAGCTGTTCATTAGTTATTATAATTAGTTAATTGCATAAATAATAATGAAAAAAGAATTCTAATCAAGATCCTAATTTCTCATACATTATTGTAAAGAACAAAATGACAAGTCTAGACAAGGCTATAACAATAAAGACAAAATTCCCAAAGTAAGAAAAGTTATACTAAAGTCATACATAGAAATAATAAAGTTTCGAATTTTGTCAAACCTTCATCAACGTTAGCAAATCAAAGTTATATGATAAAGATAGTAACATCTAATATAAAACTTTCCCTATAAAATATAAAGGATTGAATGTTTGGTCAACTGATACATCTCAAAAAGTATTATGATCATAATTCGAACTCCTAAATTAGAATCGATTCTCTTTAGCATTTACGGAGCTTATTTTATATTGAAGCGTATCACAAAATATCAGACAGAGATGGCTTATCGGGATTCAATATCTTTATTTGTGTTGGAAAAGGACGGTGCACTTTTAGCTCGACTAATCTCGATGAAACAATGTTGCGGCTCAATCCAAAACAGCTTCTGTGCAAACATATTAAGCCACGTTCTTATTTAAAGGAAACTAAACCTTACTGAAAGAGCACACAGATTATTTTCAGTCGCAGAAATGTGACTGCAACGTCATTTTGATCAAAAACGCCAGATTATTTTCATGTATGAGCTGGTACTTTGTAACTCAAGTTAAAACATCCCGAGTTGATATTTGCACGAAGAGGAGAAATTAAAAAAGTATTTATTGATAAGAGTTGCAGTTAAAGTTGGCAATGAACTTGCAGATTTCAGCTACCTACCGCAGCGGATATTAAAAATACGCTTCTTCGATTGAAAAGTACCTACAAAATATTTTTTTACTGCCTAACACGTCTCTAAAAATATACCTAACCTGACAGACGATATTGAAATTCTAAGTATAGAGTGATATAAAATCATACAAAATCAAAACAACTCTAAACCAAATTCATTAAATAAATTTTGGCTTAACAATATTAATTTACGATTAAAATATCTCCTTATCAACCTTCAATTTCTGTCTTCGTCTCGTAAAAAGGTTTAACACGTTTATAACTTTTTAATGAAGTATTATCCGGTACAATCAGTCACAAAAAGTTGTGGAATGCTCGCATTCGCGACACGCAGGGAACGAATAAATCAAGCGACCGCTCACGGCGGGACGCGCCGCCCCGCACCGCGCCCCTCTCGCCCGCTCTCAAAATGGCCGCCACTTCTCTCACAGCTGACTGGCCTGCCTGTCCCATTTTTTGCACACCAACCATCTTGTTTTTCAAACCTTTTTTTTTAATTTCTCGACATATGTGGTTCAGTCATTAGGTTATCGTTAATTTAAACCATGTTATTAGTGACAAAGATAGTATTTCAGTCGAAATGGGTAAAGGAAATCTTGGAGAGATGCCAAATGCATTTACAAGGTGGGCGTAATTTTGCACGTTGCAGCTATAGTTGCTCTGATATTGATTTGGTGAAATCAATTCAATCTTATAGAGCATAATTTTGTAAACTAAGATTATAGTAGATACTTTCTAGGTCTACCTACATAAATAGGTAAAATCTCAGATGTAGTTATGAGGAGTTCTTATTAGTGCGAGTATTTTTTCTACTTCAATAACACCTATTAATTAAAATAAATATATATGTTTGATCAAGTAGATGTCGGCAGTGGAGCCGAAGCTTGGCGCTTGGAGTGAAGTCACGTGGAGTTTAATAACTCTTTAATCTTCCTCCTGGATAATATTTGACTTTACTCTGTACAAGTTGCCTTGTTCCATCTTTATGATATTAGGTTAAGTTCGCTCCGAAAGGATTAAACCAGCTCTTAATTCGACGCTCCCGGGCCGAAATAAATTTAACGTTTTGAGGAGCTTATGAAGAAAAACTTGTTATACGGACGAGCAAGCCTTAAGACCTCTTCTTAAGATATCATCCTGTATCTCGAGGATAACGTAACTTACTTTATAGATGTTTAAAATAAAGCAAATATTTTAGAGAGTTAAGGGGAATATTGAGCGCGACTGTACGTACGTTGACTTTGTAATTTAATTTGTTGTTCAGATCGTTTAAATGTTTGAGGTGTATCAGACGGACCGACACGTAGGACAGGCCTTCCTTGCCAACTGGCGAGCAAGTTTTGTTTGTATTTTATGCAATGTCACATTCGCGACAAGTTTTAATTAATAAATTCTGTCTCGGCGTAGACAGCTGCGCTCATATTATTATTTCATGTGCATGTACCGTTCATAAAGTGTACGCTCGATGTAATTGGAACAGATCTCCCGATATTTTATTTTATTTTCCGCCTCAATTCCGTTTTATTTTCTCCGGCAGCGCCTCCAACTGAATGGAAGGTAATTGTAGGCTGCGCCACGAAGGGTTCACTTTTGGGAATAATTGTACGAATATAGCTGAGCCTCTGGGAGAATTTAATGTAAGGTTATGTCCTCGGGAGTTTTACTGGGCCTCGGTAGAACGCTTAATGCTGGACCAAGGACTGGAAAATTATCACTGGAACGAGTTTTGTGAAAGCGCCAACGGGAACTAATGAGGCCGTGGGTCCCCCAACTTGTATGAATATTTCTAGAGAGCATAACATTAATTTTGTTTACGACCCGACAATTAATTTTGATGGTTCTGTTGGACAAGTTTCTCTATGAAATTGTATTGTTAAGCTCACGGGGCGCCTGGAAATTAAACATTTATAACATACCTCACACATATGAATTAAGTCACAGGTATAAAAGTAACTAGTTATAATATTTATGGAAGGTAGTTTCAAGATAAAGAGGATCATAGCAAAAATGGACCCAGTCCATTAGAATAAGTGGCTGTACCGAAATTCCAGCGGACTTTAGGGCCTTCATTGGACCGGACCGGGATGAAAGCGGACGTCTGGACCTCCCATTAAGCCCTAGAGTGATCTACAAGGTAAAAGGATACTCACCGATCCGCTGGGGTAAACACCGGACTCACTGCACAACACTGAATATTTAAAATAATGAAAAGCCCGGACAACGGCGTCGGGGCGTTCCCTTTTAAAAATGCACCGTGCACTTTGCTTTTACTACGGCAGTGCAGGTTGGTCGGGCAGATATTCTTGAGACCAGCATAAGAGTCTCGTAAAGGAGGTGGCTCCAGAGACCGCCAGTTGGCGATCTCTGCCGGAAATAAACAGATGAATTTCTACGCTCAAACACCTCCAGAACCAACGGCCAGAAACACTAAACTTAAACACTGCTTTAAACTAGCTTAGTGCCTAATTTAGACCCGAGCACACAAAAATATATATACAAGCTTCATTTTCCTTGAAAATTTAATGGTCAATCTCTTGCTTCTTTATACGAGAAATTCAAAGTTCAGATCAGATCAGTGTAATAAGTTTAATTCAATGGTCAAGATACCAGGTCCATCAACGCCATCAGTGTCGTGAGCTGGTGGGTATCTCCTAGTTTATCGGAGCAACTACTTTATATTCACATTCAGTTGATCGTAGAACGTCCAATAATTTACAATAAAGCCAGGAAATGCTAAGAGGAAACCGGTGGAACGCAATTCAAGTGAAATGCTTATAACGAAAACGTATTTCGAAAGATGTAGCTCTCAAAATATATTTACTGGCGCACTCAAAACTTGAGCTACGAAGATTAGGATCGTATATTTAGAAAATAATAGTAAAACTGCGGAAGTATAAAAATGTAGGTGGAAAGAAAACAAGAGATAATGTCTAATTAATTCTAATTAGGGCCGTGGTAGGTACGGCTAATATACTTAAAAAGGAAGGAAGGGAGGGTAGGAAAAACGTCAATGTACCGTAACCTCGGTTTAATACCGCTCTATTCTCGGCTAAGGATTATTTTTGTACAGTCAACTTTTAAGCACTTTGGAGTTTGGGCAGCCCTTATTACGTAATGAGAGCGACCATATTTGGTAGAGCTTTTTGGTTGAAACTACATGTGCATTTGAATAATTCAATCATTTATTTTTATGTTGTAGGAGAAAAAGCAATTATTAGAAGCCAAGTTACATTTACATATATATTTTTTATTCGTATGTAAGTAGGTACTATACAGGGTGTAAGGGACAGCGTCCCGCAAACTGATTGGTGTTGCTCAGTCAAAGAAACTGAACAACTATCACCAAGTTTTTTTTTTCAGGAAGTGAAAATAATAATGGTTTTCCATATAAATTGACTGATTGAGGTGGTCGTTTTGTATGGGAAGGTAATTTTTTTGTTTCATCTCCTAAAATAATTTCTCTGTGAAAGATGTTCAGATTCGTTGACTGAGCAAACCCTATCTGTCCCTTACATCCGGTAGAATTTAATTTCACATCTTCATTGTAAGATATTATATTAGATTTAATCTCCTTAACTTTATAAAATCTTAATGGTAATAATGTCAATTTTCACTTCTTATCATATTATGGACCCAAAAAAACAGATATTTTAAACGTCATTTGAATTCTTCATAGAAATATTTATCAATACATAATTAATAAGACATGCATTTTCGTATCAAAATAAATATCGAAGTAAAAAAAAACTAAGTTAAGCGAAGGCAATTCATAAGTAATACAAAAATTACATACGTATTAAAACACGATTTCTATTACTATTTTTAAAGTCAACAGTATTCATTGCTCTATCATTAACATAATATTAAAAAATAAATGTGTTTACGAATGACTGGTCAGGCGCATCGGGGAGGTTCATTATATTAGGTACGATGTCATTATGCTGGTAACTGAACAAAATGTAGCAAAAATGCTAAATGAACTGCAAATTGGACGCACTCACTTGCGGTGAGCGCCGCCATGTTTGCATAATCAAGTTGGAATGCATTTAGGATGCAAATTTCTCTGGCTAGATGAATTTTTAGTAATGCAAAAGCTCGCTTGATATTTTTTTATAACTCTATTTCTACTCTTAAAAATATAAGATTCTAAATTTCTACATATGTTTTTTATAAACCTTTGATACAAATTCTTACAAAGTTAGGTAGGCAATTTCGTAAATCACTACATATAGTATAAAACAAAGTCGCTTTCTCTGTCCCTATATCCCTATGTATGCATAAATCTTTAAAACAACGCAATGGATTTTGGTGCGGTTTCTTTTAATGGATAGAGTGATTCAAGAGAAAGGTTTATATGTATAATCCATGCATAATATAGTAGAGAATCACTAATAATTTCCATGCGAAGCCGGGGCGGGTCGCTAGTTAAATATAATATATATAGTAAAATCTTTTCATTTATCCAAACTAACGTTATTGAGGCCAAAAGTTGAATAAAAGTCACCTAATTAAATAACTGATAAGGATTGTACAAATTTAAAACTGTGTAAGCAGTGTCAAATAATTAGTTACAAAAACAAACGATAATTTTAATGAAAAACATTAGATAATTTATCTTTGAAGTAGTTTATTTCACTTTACTTTAATGTAAAAGTCAGTATTTTATTTTAATGTATGTGTTTTTTCCATGTTGGATTCGGAGCGAGAGAAAAACATAGAATGTGCCAGTTGCATTTCCGGGAATGCTTTTAAAACCAGCTTAGGATTTTTCTTCCATGCTGGACTGGGAGAGGTAGAAAAACATAGAATGTTCCAGCTGCCCTTGTAGAAGACAGCAAAAGGGACTCGAGGGTTACAGTGTATTGTAATTTAGGCGACGGGCTGACAACCTGTCACTACACATTAGCAATACACATTACAATCTAAAATTGCCCTCAATTTTTGTCAGACGCGGCGAAAGCGCCTTTTACGAGGCGTTTAACGCTCTGCCTACCCCGTAAGGGATAAAGGCGTGATTTTATGTATGTATGTTAGGATTGTAGTACATTGCAATTTAAGCGATGGGCTCATGACCTGTCACTACATCAATATACCTACAAATCTATTTTAAATAACCCTCAACATTTTGTCAGACGTGACGAAACGACCTTTGTGTAGGTGGTTTACGCTCTGCCTACCTATAGGGATAAAGGCGTGATTAGTATGTATGTGTGTAAATTTTAAGAAAATGGAAAATAGTGTACCTGTCCTAGTAGGTAGATAGATACTATTTATTTACATTCCATTTTTTTATGTAAATAGTAGCATGGGGGACTAAGCTAATGAAATTAAAGTTTTAGTTGCAATTTACATAGAAATACATACATACATATAATCACGCCTTTATCCCTAATGGGGTAGGCAGAGCGCAAACGACCCAAACAAAAGTCGTCCCGCCACGTCTGACAAAGTTTTGAGGGTTATTTAAGACAGCATTCTAGGTATATTGCTGTAGTGACAGGTTGTCAGCCCATCGCCTAAATTACAATACTGAAACCCTCGGATCCCTTAGCTGGATTTTACAGCATGCCCGGGAGGAAATGTAGCTGGCTCATTCTATGTTTTTCTCTCGCTCCCAGACCAGCATGGAAGTAAGTAGTACATAGAAATAGATCTAAAAAACAAACTTAACCCTAAAGAACATTTTGTTCTTCGTAAAATAGATGCTACTTGTACAGCCAGTCAGGTATAAGGAGTGTAAGTGGCAGCGTCCCGCAAACTGATAGTACTCACTCAATGAAAGTGAACAACTATCACCAGGAAATTCTCTCAGGAAAATTAAAAAAAAAAAAAAACCGTACAAACGGATCGAGGTGGTCATTTTGTATGGGAAAGTGAAATTTATTTTCATCTCCTGAAAGAATTTCCTGGTGAATGTTGTTCAGTATCGTTGACTGATCCGCCCCTATTAGTTTGCGGGACGCTGTCCCTTACACCCGGTATGAGCATGTATGTTTTCATTTACATGGTAGGTAAGTTTTCATTAAATGAACCACTTTACTTACCATAGTAGGAACTGAGTGCCATCTGCTACAAAGATATGAACATCTTGTGGTCTTGCTTGTTTTCTGACATTTTTATAACAAAGTTGAAGTCATTTCGTTTCCCGAAGCTTTATGATGATAGGGATTACTTAGGTTTCTAACCTAAATACGGAGTGTAAGGGACAGCGTCCCGCAAACTGATAGGGGTAGCTCAGCTAACGAAACTAAACAACTATCTTCATTATTTTAGGAGATGAAATAATCCTACTGATATTTGTTCAGTTCCGTTGAATGAGCAACCCTAACCCTAAATCATATTTGATTGTAATAATTTATAACAAAGAAAAATAACAGAACAATGCACTGACTTTAATAAAGTACTGACTTTGATTAAAACAATACTGAAACTAGAACAACTGAAGTCTGTAACTGCATCTGTATGTAATAGGATATCAATAACAATTTGATCGAACTGGACCGAATCATATTATATCGAAACAGAGCAAAAGAGAAAACGGCCAGGCACATCTAAACGTATGCCTTATCATTACTTCCATGTTTACAATACAGTACATTTTTGCACTGAAAGGAATGTATTTTGATGTTGTTGACTGTATACTCGTTTCATTGGGATCGATGGAAGGCAAAGGCTTTAGCGTCGACAGCCATTGATGTACGGTGAGCAAACGCGTGCCGACTTACAACTATCGGCTTAGATCTCGTGTGTGGTGCAAGTGATGAAGTTGGGAGCGAAATTAGCTACCTATACACGAATAAGCTACAAAAATGTGGATATTGAAAGAGCTTAGTTAAATTGAAAAATTTAAGACAAAATCAAATGTAAGTGATATCAATGGACTAGATAATATAATAAACAAAGACTCTTAAAAAAACTTAAAAAAACACTCGAAGAAACATTCAAGCTCAGGTTTCGTTTACTCATGCATTTTTGTGAACATTTTCATGTAGTTTGTTTGTGTTTAGTCTGTCAAATCCACCCTACATGTCAAAGAAACATACACCTAAATTTTATAGCATGTAAATCTATACGCTTCTAGTGATTTGATCCAACTTCGCAAGTAAATAATATAAAAAGAAAATGAAAACTGCATAGCAAAAACAAACCTCAACAAAAACCTCTCTAACGATAAAAAACTAAAACATAAATCATGCAAAAATAATGTTTTTATGAAAATCATTATCATGTATACTGTAGAATTTAGTCGTCTGTGACTTGTCCCACGCTAGATTTTACCAACTCATACGTGGAATTTATACGTAACCTCCACTACACTACGCTCGAAGGGAATTTATTTCGAAACCGCAGAGTAGCTCGATACAAACGTATGATAAAAATAATAAAGATATTTTTCTGTAATACTGTGACCAAAGAATTTCAAATTGGTGATAAATTGTCAGTTATAGGCTTCGGATCGATAGAGTTTTGTGTTACTGCTAGTTTTTTTCACTGTTGTCCGTTGACTTGTTGTTTGATAGCGTGGGATGATTTCGCCATAGCTCAGATAAAGTGATTATTTTTTTTAATCATTGTGAGAAAATATGGTAGAGTCTTCAGAAATTAGTAAATTCAAATTTAGCCGGCGGTAAATTGCGTAAACCGTTTAAACACGATGTAAATAGAAACGTTTAAATAATCGTAAACAAAGAGAAATGCGCCCAGCAGCTGATTAATATTCTTGAAAGCTAGTCTCGGGGGCTGGCGACAAAGTAGAGTACGTAACGTAGTGTCTAGGCATGAGAAGGCAAGCCTGACAAATTCAGTTAGATTTTTATTAATTAATCTATAATAACAAATTTACGACTCTTATAAGTCTTTATTTTATAAAATTGGTCAGATGGTGAAGAACCTTATGAATCTATGAAGTAATAGGTACAGATTCACGGAATGTTAATTTTTTCAGGAATGCGCAATAGACCCTTTATTTTGTAAAACATTGTGTCTCAATCTGTCTACATCTCCAAGTATAGCATGAGACGGTGTCTGTAGTCTGTACTTTTCATCAGTAGTGAGTATTGTACGAGACTATAGTAGGTCTGTACGCGGGGAGCATAGCGTCGCCGCTGCCAATCTAAATAATTGACCCGTCCGAACTCCCGACTCTGCAGACCCACCGCACAGGGAAAACTATGGAGACTTCTTTAAATAACAGATATTTCTGTACTTTATATCACTAGTAAGTTATAGTACGAGACTATAGTAGGTCTGTACGCGGGGAACATAGCGTTGCCGCTACTAATCTAAATAATTGACCCGTCCGAACTCTCGACTCTGCAGACCCAGCGCACAAAGAGTCTACGGAGACTTCCCTGGGTATATAAAAACCAGAAATATCCATCTTCTCTGTCCTAAACTCGTGTAGTTAAACTTAAAATCCCAGCTCCTAGGGATTACTCATTGCCCATGATGCTGATTGTTCATTGACAACATTCATATTTAGGATGCTATATTTAAGTCTTGCGACAAAATAATTAAAATTTTCTGTAAAAAAATGCATTTTAATTTAAAGTGCTTACAATTTTTCAGAAGGTATTTTTTTTACTGTTATACTGGCAAACAAAAGTGTAAATAAATGGAGTCATAAAATTATACTGAATAATGCCATAAACTGTTTATTTATTTAAGTAAGTATGTACTTCTCATCTTAAAGTGTTCAATCACATTAGAGTCGTTAATAGACGTCATATACTTTAATTATATTTTTTATCTTATGCGACTCTGTATATTTTTCTATTCCTATATAACACTAAAGGGTGGAAGTAAGAAGTAAAAAGAGGAAAAAAAGTGTATTATTAGTCTCTTACCGAAATGGAATTGGAACATTCCGGGTAGAAACTTTCAGCGGGTATACCCGTGCATCTCACTTCACTTCACTTTACTTAGAGGCATCATACTTTTACCACGGTTACACAATTTAGCTCCCGGGGAAAGAATTTTATTTTTTGCTACGTAGGTATTTTAAGACCCCCGTTTTCGCTGAAATGTTCAAAGGGTTTTAAGTAAATGAAGATAAGTAAATGCTAAGGCCGTTAGTCTGTTAGTGTCTGTTCGAGATTTTCTTAAGTAAATACTAGCTATAAGTAGGTAGGTGTTGCTTTTAATAGTATATGATGGCATAAAATAACATTATACCTACCTAGTGCTATTTATAAAGTCTCAATATTTCAATTATTAGCCACTTGTCTCTCTGGCAACCATGTAGCGAAAATCAATAATAATCGTTGTTTATGGTAGTTGCTGTCAACGTTAAATCTCATAACTTTTCTAAAAAATATTACACTACAGCTGCGTAAAGTGACAAGAAACTCGAGGGTGTTACGAAACTAATTATAAAAATTAACCCATTTCCTTTCCATAATTTCGTGCTTAGACTGCGGAGCTATCAAAAGTAAATTGGATTTTGAGCGGCGTCGATAATCCGTCCGTCCGCGTCGGCCATTTTGAAATTCGAGCTGTCAAACGTTGATATAATGAAGACTTTATCTATTTTTACGCTTCTTTTGACAATGCCGCGGGGCGAACAGGGCGAAATAATAATGCCAGGTCAGGGCTTCATTGTTAAGCAATTCCGGAAAAGTTACGACTGCGACAGGTGTGATGTCGAATTAACTTCTTACATAAAGTATTTTTTTATACAACACCCACTGCTTAATGAGCCTAAAGGTAGACTATAGAGGTAAACCTACTTATTCTTAGGCTGTGGGCTCATCGTAATGAAAGACGGTATCTTACGAGACTTTTGTTAACTCCGGTCTTTCTTCTCGACTTAATGAAGACCTTTTTGGTGAGTAATTAAAGTCGGTTATATCTTAATTTGGCCGTTGGCTAAAGAAATGATGAATATTTTTGAGCGACCAACCTGCATAATGCTTTAAGACTCTCCTTAGCCTGTACCTGGAACAAAATGAGAAAGATTTGATTAAAATTGTGATTCAAATATTAGATTTAATTTTACCTTTTAAAAATGCTAAATTAAAGTTTCAAAATAATACAGATTTAATTTCTATTGAAAATTATGCGCAATCAACGCGTATTAGTAATGTTCGTTCATTGACCTCATATTCGATTAAGGCAATTGTCAAAATTATCATAAATAATGTATCAGTCAGCCGCGCATATCAACTTATATTAGACCTGTATATCATCGAGATAGAGGTTATACTAGGTGTAAGAAACACCTTAAGGCAAACTGATATGGATCGCTCAGTCAACGAAACTGAACAAATATCACCAGGAAAATTTTCCAGGAAAAGGAAACATGTTTTAACTTTTCCTTACAAAAATATTATAAATCGATTTGACAATTAAGTTATTCAGTTTTGTCGACTGAGTAACCTCTATATACATACATACAAATAACCACTCTTTTATCCCTAATGGGAAGGCAGAGCGTAAACGACCTAAACAAACCTCTCTATAAGTTTGTGTTAAACTGTCCCTTTCACCTAGTATTCCAGATGAAAGTTTAAATGAGGTTAGACAGTGTTGAAGGATAGAATGTCAGCGATGACACTAATCTCATGCGCAGACGCAGTGCAGTGGTGATGGGCGTGGAGCCGTTCAATCAACTGACGGATGCATAATGCAGCCAGTGACCTCACACTCTCAATTTATAGTATGTGTGTCTGTCTGTACATAAGAGGTTACATAATGAAAAATATGTATTTTTATAATTGGAATTGAGGACTGACAATCTGTTACTACAGCTATATACCTACAAATCTATCTTAAATAACCCTCAAAACTTTGTCAAGCGTGGCGGTACGACCTTTGTTTAAGTGGTTTGCGCTCTGCCTATCCCTTTAGGGATAAAGGCGTGATTATATGTATGAAATTGAGGACTACTACGTGGTGGTGAGAGATAAAATGAGGTAATTACCTACAGTTTTAAATAATATTAAAGAAAATCTGATAAAATATGATGTGAAGGCCATTAAGATGTTTTGTATCATAAGAGACAAATTAACGTTATCACCCCTATTAAAATGCAAACACTTTCAACAGGTGAAACCGCCGGGGTACTATATAGTACCAATAATAACATTCCAAAGGTCTGTTTGTTGCGTATAAAATGAATGTTATTAAGGTATTGCATCATGTTGTACTTAACATTCAATCTTTGTTTGCAATTTCTTATTTGATCGATGTCAAGACGTAAGAAGTACCTATTATGTTATCCTACTTATATTAAACAGGAAAAGAATAAAAGTAACATCCATACATAGGGTTATTTAAGTTAAATATGTAGATTTGTAGGTATTGCTGTAGTGACAGGTTGTCAGCCCATTCCTTAATTGCAATAAACTGAATCCCTCGGATCCCTTAGCTGGTTTTTACAGCATGCCCGGGAGGAAATGCAGCTGGCACATTCTATGATTTTCTTTCGCTACCAGTCCAGCATGTAAGATAAAAGTAACTTAGAAAATAAAATATACAAATAATTAAAAATTTCCACCTATGTGTTGTACTTATGTTATGTGTATTAGTTACTGTTGTTTGTGTTTCCTCAAGTGCAATTAAGTATAAAGAAATTGAAATTGAAAAATGACATCTAAAAGTACATTCAGCCGCACAAATTGATAACATTATCGGTTTCCATTGAATTCAGTCAAACAGATATAAAATCTAATTGGACTGCACGGGGACGTCATCAAGACAATAAAATTACAATTCGCGGGGCGCCAGCTGTACTACGCGGTTTATTGCGACCGAGTAAATTGAAACCGATCCTAGTAGACAATTGTCTTGTTATCGGTACTTATTAAAATTTATAGGAGAAATTCAATGAAGAATAGCTACGTGAAGCTACATGCAGGACAAGAAAAGAAAAAAAATATTTAACTATTCCATACAAAATGAAATTATTAAACTTTTGAAAATAGGTTTTTTATTCATATTTCTTTGAAGATGTTTATTGTTTCGAAGAAACGTACAATCACGCCCATAATTGACAACGAATTTTCACTTACTTGTTCGGTTTTTCATATGTTACACCACCATTAAAATACAGAAAGTATGACAAACACCTACACATAAATATCGAAATCACATTAACATGAACGATTTAAAACGTATCTCAATTTCCTTTTTAAATGAGTATTGACACAAAAGAGTTTAATATTTAAGACAAACACAGTTGGATACATCGTCACACCTTTCCACTCTACGGGAGTCTAATGTTACTTATGGTTTTATTCATACAACTATACAAATACATAAACATACCATATCATACGTACATAAAAGCTACAACACATGTACCTAGGTACTAGTTTATTGCACTAAAGTTTTGGAAACTTTAGTGTTATATCCAGTCATAAAGTTATCTGACTAATTTACTAATTTGCTTGGTAGCATCGACCAATTTACAATGCATTCTACCTAAATTGAAATAAGTCAGACGCCATTATTAAATTTACTGGCCACGAAATAATGGGTGACAAAACACGACAGAAAACCAGTTACATATTTTATTAATTTTCGTGTATCATTTATTTTCAGACTGTCTTTTACTCTCTCTACATATTGATTGGCAATTCATCGGGAAGTGAGAGAGAGAAAGCTGCAAGCAAACTTTATTTTCTTCTTCTTAGCGAGTGGGTTTTCGAGTCGAACAACGACCCGATGAACCCTGGTGTTAGTTGGTGACAAAATTACGAACTGTAAATAAAAGAAAACGTATTTTGTCAAATAAATTTGATGATACTGTTGTGTTGAAAGCTGTTATTCTGAATTGTCTTTAGATAAGATAGTATTCTTGAGATAAATAATATTATTTCAATTTTAAAGTATAAATTTTCATAATAAACAAACCTTCCATTTCAAAATGTTGAAACACTCATTTCATTGCATATTTTGTATGTCTGTACGGAAACATATTTTACGTAAGCTGACACGTACACGACAGGTAGCGAACAGCAAATATTGTAATAATTATCATTTGACTTGGACTTCTTTGTAATAAGATATTTTTTTTGGAAATGTGTGTGGGCCTGTAACTTTTTAATTTATGTGAGATTTATGCGCATATCGTCAAGTTAATGGCATATAATTTAAACTTATGTGGAAGCGTCATTTCAAGTCAGAGGGCAATTTATAAAATGGCACCAAGAGTTTAAGTACCTAAGGTAATACAAATAATAACATCATTTCTATATTTTAAAATATTTTAGTGTCATTAATAAATTAATGACAGTGTTGATATATTTTTTTTTATTTAAGAGAAAAAGCAATTTTACGGTTGATGTTGCTAAGTTATGTCGGAATTTTTAATAATAATTATGAATAAAAGATTATAATTAATTTCCACACTGCAGCTACAAAAAAATAAATGTATCGCTGTACTTTGTACACATTTTTAATTCTCCAAATAGCATTTAGCAAGTGTTATAATATCCACGCGTTTTATTGACCCCATCTCGCCAATTTAAATATTTCGCCACTTCACACAACCAACCTTGGGAGTACCCCGAATCATCCGAACGTTTGCATAAAATTAAAATATTATAAGGTGCTTTGAATATTTGCAGATACGTGAACTGGGAGGTACGAAAAAGAGGTAATTTGTATACTAATTTTGTTACCAAAAAATATCTCTACACGGAGTTAATAAACGTTAGGTATTTTTGTGCCAAAAGTTTCGTGATAAAACTAAAAACTTTAGCGAAGCGAAAACGAAAAGAAATACGTAAAACTTTAGTATACTGGCGGTCGGGTTATCACATCCGATATTCCATTTGGCAGTATGCTCCTATATCTTGTCTTACGGCATTACTAGGCTCAGAACCAATACCGATAGAGGAAGCAGATAGATAAGGCGGCTGCAATAACAATAATGCGGGAGGCCGGGCGACCTGCCAGACTTCTATCGATCCAGTGGAACACACCTCACCACCCTTAGAAGACCCATCAAATCATCTTCCCAGACCCGAGGTTCCATAGTTTTATACCCAGGCGAGGAAGGCAAGGAAGATCAAGCTACAGTGGTCTGGCGCTCTTGCAGATATCCAAGTAGGTCAGAGGGAAAATTTACAAACACTACTCTCCGCGAATGGTATATTTTTTTGGTAAATAAACTGGAAAGGCTTCCGGGTCAATGCAAATGAGATTGCGAAAACTTTGCGGGGTTTTAGTTCCTTTCAGATGAAAAGTTTGGAAAAATATCGCTCGATGGTGGAAAACAACGTAGTTTCTTGACGCTAGAGTTTTATTCAGTTAGTATATTTAATGTAAAATTTTACTAATTTAATTCTGCCTTTACAATAGTAAACACACGAGTGCCTCCCTGAGATACCTGTGTAATTTTGCAGATATAAGTAATATAAATAATGCTCATATTAAATAAAATATGACGGCATTAAATCTAATTAGAGTACAAAAGATTGGCGCTATCATAATATCTTTGAAATTAGCATAAATTAATTTTTAACTAAAAATCATAACAAAGTTTGCATGGTTTACGAATGTTATGATTATGTAGAGTCAAAAATATTAGCAGCATAGCGGAATGAATAAATTTTATATTGTTTTAACAGCAATAATTTATGCTGTTGATTTTGACAGCTACTTCGCACCAAGTGTAAGTATTTGCTCATGTTAATATATTTTTTTCACACAATAAATCAAAACTCAAGCACGAGTCTCAAGGATCTTCATTTAGTTCGAGATAAAGTTTCTTACCTATGGATTTATAAGACCCGCTTAGCCACCCAACTAGCGACACGAGACCTCTCAAAGGCTATTTATTTTGTGGATTTTTACTGAATTTCCGTAGAAATGAGAAAGAGTGGGAAGACCAGGCTAGACTGGTGATTGGAGGCACTAGAGAAGGGTGACGTGGGTCGACAATCAGGCCCGGTTCAGATAAAATATGTAAAGGTCAACTTACACAAACTTAGGAGCTGGAGCGATTTAAATTCCTGCCTTAAGTGCGCTTAAAGTCCCAGACGGAATTAAGCCGTCGAGGGTTTTAGAGAAAATTGTTTCAAGTTTATTTTATTTACAGTTAGTAACTTGAGACTTTGGAGCTACTTTGATACCTATCTTAAAATAATCATCAGTCAATGTTTGGGTCCCTGAGCCGCAGTAATAAATAAGCATTGTAATGAAAAAGCCTCTTGACATACCAGGTGTAAGGGACAGCGTCTCACAAACTGATAGAGTTTGCTCAGTCAACGAAACTATACAACATACCTATACCAGAAAATTATTTCAGGAGATGAAATAAAAATTATTTCACATACATACATAAAATCACGCCTTTATCCCACGATAAAGAATTCGCACGATACGACTTGTTGCAGGTTCATTTTCCGGGAAATTCCTAGAATATATAACATGTTAGGTATATAAAGTGTGCGTGGACTATAACCGTTACAGCCTACGGTATTACGTAAGGGAAAAATAAACTTGGATAAGTTAGTACTAAACTAACCCGACAGAATTACGTTAAATGAGTTATGTATTTTTAGGCTTGATCTATTTACATACATACATACATAAAATCACGCCCTTATCCCTTACGGGGTAGGCAGAGCGTCAAACTCCTCGTAAAAGGCGCTTTCGCCACGTCTGACAAAAATTGAGGGCAATTTTAGATTGTAATGTGTATTGCTATAGTGACAGGTTGTCAGCCCATCGCCTAAATTACAATACACTGTAACCCTCGAGTCCCTTTTGCTGACTTCTACAGCATGCCCGGGAGGAAGGGCAACTGGAATATTCTATGTTTTTCTATCTCTCCCAGTCCAGCATGGAAGAAAATTAAATTATTTCAGGATATGAATTAAAAAGACCTTCCATGCTGGACTGGGAGTGAGAGAAAAACACAGAACGTGCCAGCTGCATATCCTCCCGAGCATGCTGTTAACCAGCTAGGAAATCCGAGGGCTTCAGTATATTGTAATTTAGGCGATGGACTGACGACCTGTCACGTACAAATATTTCTTGAATGGCCCTCAAGACTTTGTCAGACGTGGCGGAACGGCCTTTGTTTAGGTCGTTTACGCTCTGCCTACCCCATTAGGGTTAAATGCGCGATTATATGTATTCTTGAAAAAAAAAACCCATTCAAAATGACCACCTCGATCAGTCAGTTTGTATGGAAAAGCGTTTCTTTTTATTTGTCTGAAAGAATTTTCTAGTGATACAACCCAGTTGCGGGACACTGTCCGTCCCTTACACCCCTTAGATATCATTACCTTCGTTGTAAATTTTCTCCTAACTAATCTTATCACTTGAAATAACGAAAACACCTACGCGTTAGAAACCCGCATTCACAGTCGCAATCAGTATGAATAATCAAGCCGTTGATAACCTTAATACCAGTATCCAATTTGCAGAGATACCTACGCTACTCGCTAGACTAGATTAGAACCTAGATTAGTTCTAGCCACATCAACTAGCAAAGTTACGAGACTTCTGCAGATAATGAGACTGAAATACTAGCCTTTTGGAAAGATAAAGAGGATTAAG
Source organism: Scrobipalpa costella (assembly GCA_949820665.1). NCBI lineage: Eukaryota > Metazoa > Arthropoda > Insecta > Lepidoptera > Gelechiidae > Scrobipalpa > Scrobipalpa costella. Next base: position 16,278,277 of record OX463296.1, on the reverse strand, counting down.
GTACTTTAGTATATACCTAATAGTTGTCTCGCTCATCAGCTATCTAGTTACTTAGATAGCATTAATTACTGTTTCAAATCAGATTGGTATATCTTAGTCTTAGCGAGTGGATTCTCGAGTCGAACGATCCGATTATCCCTGGTGTCAGAGTTTTTAAACTGCCTAGTAGCACAGCTAAAAGACCTCTGACATGGTTACAATAACGACCACTATCAATGACAGCGATCGGGACCGACGGCTTAGCGTGCCCTCCGAAGCACGAAATCCTTTTTCTTTTCGGACAATCATGTGATTCAGCCTGCAATGTCTTAACCAAACTGGGGAAAATCTCACTAAGTGACAAATTGACAAATGACAAATTCCCCCTGGGAATCGAACCCTGGACCTCCGGATCATAAGCCCATGACTCTGACCACTAGACCATGGAGACAGTTATATTGAAAAATTAAAGATAAATATTTATTTAGCATTCTAGATTCAAGCTTTTTTTTAAATATGTAAACAGTTAGTTTTAGGGACAAAATATGATTTTGTATAATATTGATGGCATAGTTCTAAACAATTTAATAGATTTTGGACATCATTTATGTGAAGATTGCCTGTCAAAGGCATATCGAAATAAAACTCATAAAACTGAATACAATTTCCGAAAATGTGAAAACCAAATTAAATTCATCAGAACAATAATTACATGTTTAAACATCACGATTATTGTCGTAGTTGATACAACAGCTATCAAGGAAAAACATGAAAAACGAAATAGTTCATTTCCTGTATTTGAGGAAACGAAGCCGCCAAAGTGACAGGCTGGTGGCAAACGATGCAGCTCACGCAAAGGTCGTCGCACCTTTTATAAAACTGGTTCCAAAATGGTTCCGAATGTTTCTTCGACAACTCCGGCAGATAATGACTTGCCTTACAACCTGGTGACATGATAGGCTCAATGTTTGACACGAAGGAGTTTTGGTACCTATTCTTTGGAGTTACAATAAAGGGGAGGCATTTGCCCAGCAGTGGGACGATCTTCAGGCTATTAAAAAATATACAAGTAGAGTCACACTTTTTACAATATTACAGGCTACTTTTTACTGAACGAAAGCACTTATCACGGTGAAACTGGTAGATGGAAAACTGGGTACCAATATTTTTTTTTTACATTTTGATGACAGATCTATTTTAATAATCGTAAAAACAGTGTTTTTGTCTGTCTTATAAATTTTTGATAATAAATATGAAATGAATGTGACAAAAGTTTGACAAATTTGTGCCTAAAATAAACTATATTTAATTTAATTTTAATTTTAAAGTTATAAACGGTGTACTAAATGAATATTTAGATATTATTGGCTCGTATTTATAAAGTGATTTCGAGATTGAGAGTAATATTAATTATGGATTTGACAGGGCCTTTTGTACTGAAATTACATTTCTGATACTGACTCAAACTACCTGTCAGTCTCAAGTGCTGTTTATAATTACGGGCCTAAGTACCGAGATATAAAATTTTTAAACACTGTTGATTAATCTATTATAATAACCCTAAAAAGAGTCTTTTCAATTTTAGATAATAAATATTAAATAAATGTGACAAAAGTTTGTCATATTTGTGCCTGAAATAAACTATATTCATTTTATTTTTTTAATTATAAACGGTGTACTAAATGAATATGTAAATATTATAGAATGCAATTTTACGACTGTATAAATAGATCAAGCCTAAAAATACATAACTTATTTAACGTAATTCTGTCGGGTTAGTTTAGTACTAACTTATCCAAGTTTATTTTTCCCTTACGTAATACCGTAGGCTGTAACGGTTATAGTCCACGCACACTTTATATACCTAACATGTTATATATTCTAGGAATTTCCCGGAAAATGAACCTGCAACAAGTCGTATCGTGCGAATTCGAAATAAATAACTGAGCATGTCATAAACAGTTAAATTTACCAATTGCCGGGTCCAGTGCGTTGTTTCATTTCTTTTTCCTGGGCCTTAGGAAACCCTTTTCTTTTATTTTCAGCTTGGAAAATTCACGTTGGAGTATTCTGCACATTATGCATAAGAGGATAAAGGTTATGTTAGGTTTCAAAGGATTTTCGAGATGAAAACGTGGCGTGGTTTGCGAGAGTTTCTCGATGTGGCGTTGCCGACGGCACGCGACGTTGCGTGTATAAGAACGCCCCAATTGTACAACTTAACATTCTATTATTACAATTTCTATGTAGACTGACATCTACAATGTTAATAATTATCGATTTAAGTATACGTGTATTAATTGATTTGATTTTGTAATTTCTGTTACTAACGAGCAAAACTACTACGCTTCTATTTAAGTATTTGGTTTCAAAAGTCTGAGGCACTTGAGACTAACAGCGAGTTTGAGTCCGTATCCGAAATGTAATTTCAATATAAAATGCCTGTCAAATCCCTACTTAAATTGCTCTTAATCTTAAGAACGCTTTACAAATACGAGCCTATGTCAATTTATTTGATTTGGCCTATAAGTTGTTTAAAATGTGATTGTAGGTATATGAGTATAATGTATCGGTATATTTAGTTCAATATAATTGATTAAATACCATTGTTTGTTAAATATGTTTTAAAAGAGCTATTTTGGTGCAGTACAACAAATTTTAATAAACTTCTAAAATAAAGTGAATTAAAAAGTTAATTCTATTACATAAAAACACATACTTTAAAATACTAAATTGGCAAGCAAGTATTAAAATAATGAATTGGCTGTGTAGTTTGTATTACTGATTATTTACTACTTAGTTAAGTAGTTTATTGAACGATTAATTAGGTGTTAAGTTAGGTACCTAAGTCAATTAAATTTTATCTTAGTTTATAGATAGTATTGATGTGTGACATTTACAATCATCATCAAAGACATTTAATACCGGCAATCATCAATTAGTATTAGAATAAATACTTGGAAATGTTGTTAAATAAACATTGTAAGTAAATGATAGTAAAGTAATCAACTATGTAAATAAACATTATTATTCGAGTAGACATAAAGTCTAGGAAATTGTATAATTTATGTTCAATGTGTGAAAAGTTGTTGTTGTTGTGTGATTCATACTTACAGCAATCTGGTACATACATACATATAATCACGCCATTATCCCTAATAGGGTAGGCAAAGCGTAAACGACCTAAAAAAAAAAGGTCTTTCCACCACGTCCGACAAAGTATTGAGGATTATTTAAGAAAGATTTGTAGGTATATTGCTGAAGTGACAGGTTTTCATGTCATCCCATCACCTAAATTGCAATATACTGAAACCTTCGGTTCCCTTAGCTGATTTTACAGCATGCCCGGGAGGAAATGCAGCTGGCACATTCTATGTTTTTCTCGCTCCCAGTCCAGCATGAAAGAGTCTGGTAAATAGGTATTTGAAATTGTGTTTTATTTGATACTTATTTTTATATTGTACACAAAACTGTTACGTCCATCATAGAAAATGATTAGAAAATAATATGAAAAACCGTTTATTTCTTTAAAATATATATATATGTGAACCAACCTAAGTAGGTACCATAACAAACAACAACTTTGGTTTCATTTCAGGGAGGGAGGAAAGTCCAGGCTTTTAAATCTTCCCACTAAAATATTATTTTCTTTGATAAAAAGGAAGTGACAACAATAGACAGGTCTCTATAAATATAACGTACTACTGTCTCAAAACAATAGGATACCTGTGAAATAAAATTTGAATACAATGGCATATCAAAGCATCAGAGTGCATAATTGAAAAATGGCTGACATTTTTAATTTCTTCAATAGATCACTCATATAACACGGTTTGCATCTTAGTTACCAATTATTATAATTGCTTTTCAGAACAACTATACACACGAAGCATTATGTGGATGAATTCGTCATTGACTCGTCAATGTCAAAAATTACACTTACCTTATTCATATACACGCATTTCCTGTATTTGTAAATAAATTTAAGACACACACTTTGAATTTATATTTCTTCTTTCTAATTTATCATTCAAAATTTAAATTGAATTATTCACGGACGTAGCGCTGAAAGACACTAATGCGTACTGATTAAATAAGTTTGATGATATAAGATGTATCAAATCAAAACGCGTCAAAGCACTATAAACAATATTAACTGACAGCCCGCATACTCTTTCCACTTGACACGAAAATAGTCTTGTAGCAACAAATTTAAAACACGTAAAACTTTTGATAGCTTAATTAACAGATTAATGAATTTCAAATTATGATTCAAATCAGGCAAATATGACTTGACTGTCGAAGCCAAAAATCCGAACTAACCGCCAAACAACGTCAAAACCATTTAGTTATTTTATTAGAGCATTAACGGAACTCAATGTCGCACTATTGTGTGATTATATTACCCCCATAAATGAATAGTTATTGTACGGTAAAGTTAACCCTTGCTAAAGCAAGGCCTTTATAAATAAAGGCGTTTTTATTCGGTAGGTTTTTGCTCCAGTTTTTACCGGTCACCGCAGTTAGGAAACAAAGTGGGCATCGTTATTAGTTCCGAAAGGATTGCGTAAAAAGGAATTGGCAAAAAATAACGGTCCTCTTTGTTGTATGTAAAAAACTGAAACGTTCGGCTGAGTAAGAATAGTGTTTTTGACAACAATGTGGACACATGTTTTTGCTGTATTCAAATCGTATCTTAAAATAGTACTTATTACCACCATGATTTAAATACCATAGGCAGCAAATTGAGTAATATCTTCTATAGAATATTAAATATAGACCAAATTTTAATAATGTGTGATAAACATGATTATGTGATGAAAAATTATAAATGCAATTTGATAGTAAATCTTGTACATTCCGATTTGGAATAATGAAATAAAGAAATCTAGATTTTTTTTAATATATGTGGGACGACGACGACGACGATGTGGGATACAATAAAATGCATTAATTATTGTCAACTTTGAATTATTTACAATTTGACTGGAAAGAAATGCAATTACCAATCTACTACAGCACGGAATTTACCAAAATAATTCATTTTAGATCTATACCTAATCAAATTCTAAAATAACATTGTTTCTTATTTAGGTAGGAAATATTTAAAATCTGTCCATTGATATATCAAAATGAACATACATTTTGTACTGATGAATTTAAACTACTTCATTGGACGACGTGATCAAAAAAAATAAATATGTAATTTTATTTATTGAGAAATTTGACAGCTTTTACATACAATAAAAATGACTTAGGCAGGAAACTGGTTTACCTACCAATAAAATATAGGTACATGTTTTATTATAAAATTCCCATAGGCCTAATTATTTAAGTATTGAATATAACGACCTATTTAATATATTTAAAACGTATACCTAAATTGATTATTATCAATAATACGAGTATATGATGGATAATAAAGTTATTAAATTTGTTATAAGCATCATCATAAAAATCACCTATCATATAAGCAATTCTTGAATAATTAGAAAAAAATATATGAAAAGTATAAACGTATCATCATTATGTGGCTAGGTGTAGGGCCATTTTAAAATTTTGGGTACAACATGCATTTCTGTCAGCCAATACGGTCTATATATATATACTATATCTATATAGAGGCAAAGCTATATTTTGGGAACCCCAAGTGGGGATAGCAGTCTATGTTGCGTGACGCGAGATACGTAAAAGTTCCGCCGCTCGATACTAGATGGCGCTGTTCACTGTAGCAGTTTTGATGGATACTGTAACTATATTTTTCATATCAAAAATTAAAAAATATCTTTTTTATATTTAACGATATTTAAGAAAAACAAGGACGTCTCATAGTAAAAAAAATAAACTTTAGTTTAGTAAAGCGCCACCACAGAATCAGCGGAAAACATCGGAACTAACGATTACCTCTACACTTTACGCCGCCCTAAATGATCGCGTTTTTCATGAAGTAATAAAATGTAATGGAAGCAACATAAGGTCTATTTTCGAACAATAACGGCTGTTACTTAAGCTTCTTGTGCTTGGAAGCCTTATTTAATGTGTTTTAAGGTTGCATTCATTGCTTTTACGACATTATAAATCGTTTTCGCGCCAACTCTACTTAGAGACACGATGCATCAACTCTTTAAAGGTACCTAATTTGGTTTCCAAATTGATACAAGTTGAAGTGGACTGGAGATGACTTATTTAACATTTGTCATTTGTGAGGTCAATGAACTTATTAAAATGCAAGTTTTCTAAAAATACATATTAGGATGGAAATTTAACATAATTAAGCACATAAGTAACCAAACTGTCAATCAGCTGATTGCTTTCATATGTTTTTATTGCGGTTTAGGAAATTATATATTTATGACTTTAATTTTCTGTCACAAATTGTAGTTGTTAATTTTTTTTTAAATTAGGAATAGTTAGTTTTTGGCATCTGTCAGTTAAATTAAACTGACAGGTTTTTGTCATATTTCGTTTTTAGGTAATACTGGAGCATATAAATAGAACATTGAATACAATCAATTTGATATTATCATAAATTAACCTAAACAAAGATGTATGAAGGTATCTTTGTAAATGAAGAACTTAGAGCAAAGTTTTAAATGAGAAATGGGGTAAAAATAAACGCTTTATTTTGTATTTATTTACTATTTTTCCATCTTGCTGTTTCACTTGCGGCTTAGTGAGTTTCCCGTGGGAATCAGGTATTTTACCGTGATAAAAGTTCGTCTGTTGGTATTTCCAGTCATAGTCAATCTGTTTATCAAACGCCGCCGTTATCTACATTACGTGCCAAAATATTCTCGTGGCAATTATAATCATGTATCCTACATCATCTATCATCATACCAAATTTCATCAAAATCCGTTGAGCTGTTTAGGCGTGAAAGAGCAACAAACTAGCAGACAGACAGAGTTATTATCGCATTTATAATATCAGTATGGATTTATTATTTAACAATTTATTGTACACAACAGGCACTGCTTATTCCAAAAAGTTTTTTGGTAACATATAGGTATAATGAACTCTGTTTTGAAATATTTAATTACTGTTTTAATAGTTACTTCCATGATGGACTGGGAGCAATAGAAAAACATGGAATGTGCCAGCTGCATCTTCACCCACCCATCCTGTAAAAACCAGCTAAGGGATTCGAGGGATTCAGTATATTGAAATTATTTTGAGACGCCGGTTGGGATCACATCTTTACGTTGTGGACGTACCAAAAATTCGCACAAAGCGCTTAGCTTATTTTTTTAGATGTGATCGGGTAAGGAGTGGACCTTCCTGCCCGCGAATCTGTTTCCGGAACGTTATAACCTGGGCCTTTTCAAGGCATTAGTGAATAGGCGTTATCTAGGCAAACATGCTCCATCATCGTCTGCATTATTATTTTCCATCAGGTGAGATGTCAGACAAATGGTTTGCCTATATTTAATTTTAAAAAAGAGATGAGCTGACAACCTGTCACTACAGCAATATACAGATCTATCTTAAACAACCCTCCAAACTTATCAGGCGTGGTGGAACGACCTTTGTTTAGGTCGTTGACGCTCTGCCTTCTCCATTAGGGTTAAAGGCGTGATTTATGTATGTATGTATGTTTTAATAATAATGAGAAATAATACACGGCCTTTTTTTTATTTCGTCTTACAAATTTGTACATTTTGCCAACCGCTCTAGCCTTACAAGACTGCTGTGTGTAGTCTTATTAGTAGTAAATAATTTCGGTACACACGTAACCAGTTAAGTACACAGTTTTTTTTTTTTTTTTAAATATATATAGGCGAGCATTTGTCCGCCATTTCACCTGGTGGAAAGTGACGATGCGGACTATGTTGAAGCATACTCACCTATGTAGTGCCTATTCACTCTCGCCTTGAAAAGGCCCAGGTTATATTGTTCCGGCAACAGATCCGCCGGCAGGGAGTTCCACTCCTTAGCCATTTACTTGATCCATTTACTTGGGCAATGATAAAAATATTCATTATTCAAAGAAATAATTAATACTAAAATATTTAGTTTGCTACGGCGTAGCAATCGTAGCGAAATAGAAATCGTAAACTGGCTATATTATGTTAAAAAAGATAAGAGAGAACGAAAATTCTCTACTCTCTATTTTGAAGTGATTTGATAATATTTTTAGGAAAACAAAATTACGAAACCAGTTGTGAATTATCAATAGTTTTTTAGTTTCGGGTCATGATCTCTTAATTTCACTGTCTTTTTTTTTTTTTTTTTTTTATATATATAGGCGAGCATTTGTCCGCCATCTCACCTGGTGGAAAGTGACGATGCGGACTATGTTGAAACATACTCACCTATGTAGTGCCTATTCACTCTCGCCTTGAAAAGGCCCAGGTTATATTGTTCCGGAAACAGATCCGCCGGCAGGGAGTTCCACTCCTTAGCCGTTCGCATTAAGAATGTGGAAGCGAACCGCTTCGTGCGAATTTGTGGTATATCCACGACATAAGGGTGGAACCCCTGTCCACGCCTCGTGCTCCGGAGATGGAAAGGGGAGGGGGGTATAAGGTCATGAAGTGCTAACGCGCACTCCCCGAAATGTATCCTGTAAAATACCGACATGCATGCCACTCTGCGACGGTGCTCAAGGTTCTGTAGTTTTGCCTCAACCAGTGCTGAGTCTCCAATGAGCTTCTTAGCGCGTTTCTCTGTCTAAGGCCTTCTAAGGCCCAAGATTACGTGGCAAACAGGAGAAGCGTTGACCTGAGACGTTCTTAAGGTATTACAATGTAGGAGAACGATCTTCCACCAACGGATGCAGAAGACTGGAAAAGGTTGAGCAAAACTGGGAAATGGACTTCAGTTAAAAAAAATACAATCAGAAAATATTTAAGTCTCAAAAATTAAATTAAATTGTGAAGTGACACTATGACAGTATTTTAATTTCGCCCTTGAATGAAGCACGAATATAGGTACTTTTCTTGTTTGTCACAAATTACCTACATACAGCGCACTTGTGTTTTGTAAACGCCAGCATTGTACATACATACATACATAAAATCACGCCTCTATCCCTTACGGGGTAGGCAGAGCGTTAAACGCCTCGTAAAAGGCGCTTTCGCCGGGTCTGACAAAAATTGAGGGCAATTTTAGATTGTAATGTGTATTGCTAATGTGTAGTGATAGGTTGTCAGCCCATCGCCTAAATTACAATACACTGTAACCCTCGAGTCCCTTTTGCTGTCTTCTACAGCATGCCCGGGAGGAAGGGCAGCTGGAACATTCTATGCATTGTAGGTATTAATAAAAGTATCCAGTGACCAAAACGACGTATTAGCATACCTAACTGATAGGGGTTGCTCTGTCAACAACATTCACCACGAAATTCTTGCAGGAGACGGAAAAAATAATTAACTTTCCCATACAAAATGACCACCTCGATCAGACAGTTTGTATGGAAAAGTATTTTATATTTTTATTATCCTGAAAAAAAATCCTGGTGATAGTTGTTCAGTTTCGTTGACTGAATAACCCCTATCAGTTAGTGGGACGCTGTCCCTTACACCCCGTATTTACGAGTTGTCAGAAAAAAGGATAAGTAAGTAGGAGAAAGCAAAGGCATTAAATTGTAATAAATAAGATGGCGCATTGGAAAGCGCAGCGTGGGATGACCCCCTACTATGAGAATCGACCTTGTAAAGGCTGCAGGCTGCCATATTTACATAGGCCCGTATTTATAAACAGCACTTGAGAATGACAGCTAGTTTGAGTTCGTATCAGAAGTGTCATTCCAGTACAAAATAGCCTGTCAAATCCATATTTAATATCATATATAGATCTTGAGATCACTTTATAAGTACGAGCCTTAGGCTAGTATTTTTGAAGCAATCTCAAACAAGAGCAATATTAAGTAAGGATTTGACAGGCCAGTTTGTACTGCAACTGCCCTGTCACTTTTGAGAGGTGATTATAAATATGGTCCTTAGAGTCAGTTGGCCCCACAAGTTGATCTAAAATTTGTGTAAAGCTTGTATGCTTATGAATGGCTCACAGTTGATAATAATAATAATAGGTCTGTATGTGATGTAATTATTAATTCGCGCCTGTATTCCTTATGGAGTGGGCACAGCGTCGACAGTCTCATCATCTCATATTGCTATAGTGATAGCTTGTCAGCCTATCACCTAAACTAACATGTTCCTCTCTACTGATGCCTACAGTATGCCCAGGAATAGGAGCAGCAGGAACATTCTATATTTTTCTATTGCTCTCAGGCCAGCATGGAACTAAATTAAATTGTAATAAAAAAGATAGTGCATTTGAAAGTGCAGCATATAGAGCCCGATGGTGTAGTGGATAGGGCCGCTGCCTCTTGAGCAGGAGGACGTGGTTCGAATCCCACGTACCAATGTGTTTTTCGGCTTTTGAATTTCATATTTACGTTTATTCGGCGCTTTTTCTGTGCTACAGAAGGCACGTTAATATCCTGGTTAATATCGTTTAACATCATAGATATTAGTCGTCAAGCCATGTCAGAGGCCAGTGCTAAGCGTTGGCGGCTTGAAAACTCTGACCTAATCTAGGATTGGGTCTGGTTTCCGTTCTGGATTGCGGAGGAGAGGCAGTCGCTGTGTGTAAAAACCAGTACCCTCGTTCAATTCCCTAGATCAGGTAGCCGCCCCGTGAGATACGGGATAAGGCTAGGGAGATGATGATATGAAAGTGCAGCATGGGCTGGCCTCCTACTAAGTGAAACGACCATGAAAAGAGTGCGGACTGCCTTATTTACATGGGGTCGGTTGGCCGAACATGTTGGCTAAAAATTGGGGAAAAGCTTGAGGTCTTATGCAACCAGTAGACAATTCACAGCTGATAATAATGATCATGATGATAATTTACTTCTTCCACGCTGACCTGGGAGCGAGAGAAAAACATAGAATGTGCCAGCTGCATTTCCTCCCGGGCATGCTGTAAAAACCAGCGAAGGGATCCGAGGGTTTATGTATTAGTTTATTGTATATTATGTATTAGTTTACTTTACAATATCTATGTAGTAGCTTGTAACTAGTTTATGTATTATATGTAATGTATTTAGGATACATATTTTACTAGATTTGCAATATCCCGCTTACCGCTACGCATTTTTCTTTGACCCAAAGGTTGCCTGGAAGAAATTGCTACCTTAGCAATAAGGCCGCCTATGTTGTACTTGTTTTTTGTTGTTATCTGTTGTGTTGTATCATTTGTGTTCTTACGTGCAATAAAGTATTTTTATGTTTATGTTTCTGTATATTGTAATTTAGGCGATGGGCTGACAACCTGTCACTAAGCAATATACCTTCAAATCTATCTTAAATAACCCTCAAAGCTTTGTCAGACGTAGCGAAACGACCTTTGTTTAGGTCGTTTACGCTCTGTCTACTTCATTAGGGATAAAAGCGTGACTATATGTATGTATGTATGGTAATTTATGGTAAAAGAATAGTGATTCAAGTTTTGAAAAACAATAGATTTTAAGTAGAGATGTGCTTTTTTGTATGTATAATCTGTATTTTTTTAAAACAAACTAAGATAAAATAGTTTAACATAAAAAAAAACCCTTCTGGGTTACCAAATATTACGAAGTGTAATGTAAGTACAGCTTCTTCTTCTCTTATGTAGCTTCATAGAATTGATCAACTGGATAAACTTAAAAACATAGAATATTGCAACTGCCTCTTTATCCAGGCATAGTAAGTAATATAAAAGTCAGTAATAGAACCCAAGAAGTATTGTATGTTGAAGGCAATACGCTCGACAATTTCCCATTTCACAATTTCTGACTATCCTTCTGCAAACTTTACCATAGCAGAATTTATTTTAATAAAATATATTTAGGTAACCCAAATTGCGTAGGATTATGCATGTTTATTTGTACCGGAGTTATTTTCAGTGTGTAAGTACCTACCTATTAGAAATTATTAGAGAAATATTTTTATATTATCTAACGTAGGTACATATCCTGACTGACTGACTATTTCTTTGACACAATAAGCAGAGAAATAAATGGTGTGGAATTAGTACATACATACATATAATCACGCCTTTATCCCTTATGGGGTAGGCAGAGCGTAAACGACCTAAACAAAGGTCGTTCCGCCACGTCTGACAAAGTGTTGAGGGTTATTCAAGATGGATTTGTATTTTGTACGTATATTTCTGTAGTGACAGGTTGTCAGCCCATCGCCTAAATTGCAATATACTGAAACCCTCAGATCCCTTAGCTGGTTTTTACAGCATGCCCGGGAGGAAATGCAGCTGGCACATTCTATGTTTTTCTCTCGCTCCCAGTCCAGCATGGAAGTAAGCGTGGAATTAGTAAAGTGAATGTAAACTAACTCTCTACAATGAACTGTTTCACATAAGTAAGTCCGTCGTCTTCTTTAACTCGTAGTCACCCAATGCTGAGTGTCAGTCTCTTTGCATTTCCTCTACTGTTGGTGAGAGAGTGTTTTTGCCATCCAAATCTTCCCAGCAACCTTGACTATGTCTTCCGTCCACCTAGCTGGTGCTCTAACCACGCTACGTCCTCCTTTCAATGGTGTCCACTCCAACACTTTCCTACCCCATCTGCCATTCATTCCATGGCATAAAAGTGGCCCACCCACTTCTATTTCCTTCTTGTTAGTCGGTCAGCTTAGTCCTTCCGCGAATTTCTATATGTCTCACTCCGTCGAGAAGGGAAATGCCCAACATAGCTCGCTCCATGGCTCTTTGAGTGACCTCTAGTCTGTGGATGGTCTTCTTGGTTAGCGTCCAAGCTTCAGAGTCATATATAAGTAGGTACAATTATTTTTCTGACCTTAATTTTAAAAGTCGAATAATAATTTTCTGCTAAATTCAAGATGGTCTGAACGCAGGATAGCAAAAGAATGTCCAATAAGTAATCAGATTTCGTCTAAGAAATGCGAGTCAAAATATGATACACCTACTTCATACTATACAGATACAATTTCTATGTCAAAGAGATAAGACACCATACAAAATTAACTATTTATTAACTAATTTAAAATGCTAAAATTCAAGTATAGATGTAAAATTTTACGCTATAAAATCAAATGACAACTTAATTAAAACTTTGGTTATGGAATCTTATTTTGTGACGACGTATTTGACAGCATTTAATATTTTCTGAGTTATATTTTGATAGATTAATCACATTTAAAATGCATGGGTAGGTACATTACATAGACATACATTAGATAATTAAATTTAAAAAAATGTTTGCATTTACTTAATAAATTTTTTGACAACGATTGACAAAATCAATACCTAATTATGCTAATAAACAAATAAAAATAAATTACCCACAACACATAATCGTATTATTTATATTTTAATTTATGTACCTAATTTGGTTATGAAAAAACAACATTTACCTAAATAATCGTAAAAAAAACATACGTAAAAAAAAACGTAAAAACTACATCTATATTTTGAATAATCAGTTTGTTTAATTTACAATCAAATCTCGAAACCTCTAATCATCATCGAATCAAACCCAACACTCTACCAATCTGATCATAATTATACTAAACGTACAACGAGCGCATGCTCCGCCTTTTCCATCATGGTGGTATTTCACTTCCTCATAATACCATTTCCGCAAAATGTCACTACCATACGTCTAGTTATCTCCCGCCGAACGAGATATCTATACTTAACTCTACATGCATCGAAAAGAGATACCGACACACGCGGGAAAGGGACAAACATATTTCAAGGTGCACTCCGCGGCCCCAAGGTAAACATCTTTACTAGAAACTAAATACGAATCATTTGCATTGCGACTGCAACCTTATCATGAGAACAGGAGGGTTGTATTTAGATTGAACAAGTGCATCGAGCATGTCATTCGAACGGTGTACGGGGAGAAAAAGAGGGGAATAAGCTTTGTTAGTGAATAGGAGAGGGAGGGAGAATACAAGGGATTGACTGGTCCAGTTGCAATAAAGTTTCTTCCAAATTCGAGTTGAAAAGTTTGCGATGCGACTCAGAGATGGCGCTACCAGTATCTTTAAGGGCATTTTGGGTAACTATAAATAAATAAAAACGATTAAATTATTTTCTATGTTTCTAAACTAATAAATTGGGAGACTAATGCAAATAAACAGTTTCAGAATTAAATACTTAAAGCTGTATGTACATAAGCAAAATGAAAAAGAAACAATTTCAAAATTCCTATTTATTTAGGGGCATAATTATTATTTGGCATGTAAATTAATCATCACTAGATCTTACTTTAAAATATTTAGTACTTTAGAAAAGAGTTAGACGATCCTACTAAACAGGATACCTACTAAATTTATTGACAAAGTATTGTAATTTATTTCCTTTTTCGTAACAAAAATAAGTATAAAATCTTAATTGAGCTTCACTTAAAATAAACTTGTTTCTTTCTTATCTTATTTACCTACTACCTATCCATTTTACTGAAGCATGCTGTATCGAATGAATTGGCCTGGTAGAGCAAGAAAACATTGCTTTAAAAATATTAAATCTTACTAGAAATGGCGGAAAATTCACTTATTTTAAAGACACTGTTGAGATTCACAATCATGTACCATTTCTTGCACCATTTTCTCTTATTTTCAATGATTTTTCTGTGACTCTACATATTTATTTGGATTACTTCCGTATGCGTCTTCAAGACGTGATTTCATAGTGTTTCTTCATTGTAAAAAGGGCCGAACACTTCAATAATCAAATTCTGAGCGGCATTCGAAGTTTAAATATTCAAATTGAGTACTCACGGCTGTTTTGAGCGGCATGGGAATGTCAAACTTGCGGCAGAACACATGTACGCGAGTAGGCGCGGCGGCGTGCGGCGGCGGCAACGCGACGGCGACGACAGCAAGCGATTTCGCACCAAAAAACACAAAGTTTCACACAAAAAACCCAGTCATATTTCGGTAAAAGTACGGAGCGTTCCGAGATGTGTCGTCCGTGGCCGCGTTCGCATCTAAACGGCCCGAGTTTTATGTTAGATTACAGACGTAACTTTTATAGATCCTCGGTGCTATATAACGCGGTGGGCGGGTGTAGGGAACAGTGGCCGTTGGGTGGTTGGAGTAAGGAGCATAGTGGCATGGCGCGCGCGGTGCACGGGTGTCATTAAATGTCGTGCGACGAGGGGCGAGGCGGGGGGAGTGTGGGTAAAGTTTTGGGTATTGATTGAATATGAGCTGGATTAGTCACTAATGACCAACAATTGGCAGTTGGGCGACGGTAATTGACGCCTTCATCTAGTCGCAGCATGGGGGAGGCGCGATCAACAACATTATTTTTGTTTAGTGAAAATACCTACTTTTTTGGGGGCAGGGGTGAAAGAGACCACAGGGAAAAATAGAGCTATAAAAATATCTTCCTTGTAGAGATATTTTTATGTTATAAACATTTTAGAAAAAAATACTATTTCTGACAGGTCAAATACACCTGTCGTCTTTTAAACGAGTGTCATTTGTATTTTACTTTAACGAGATTACGCTTCTACCAAACTCGTCTTACTCTTTGTTGTCCCCAAACGTACAAAGAAAATAATCGTAATAATTTTAGAGATACTGTGTCTGACAAGACCTCTTTTTGCCGTACAGCCCGACATAAGTACACTAAATTTACATAACAATGTATGTAGGTGTACAGAAATGTCGTGACATTCTTGGAAATACTCGGAATATCCTACTTTGTCCCACACTGGCCGAGATAGAGCGTTTTTCACTAGACGGCACGTCCACGACAACGGCAACAGCACGATGTCGTCGCCGCAATCGCGGAAGAGATAATATATGAACATCAATAAAATTGTATGGCACGATTTTCCTCTTGCCGGCACAGAAACGGCACGGCATTGATTCCCACCGGTATGTATTTTGTATACGTACGTATTTCAAACTGCATGTGTTTTGTATACGTACGTATTCCAAACTGCATGTGTTTTGTACACGTACGTACTCCAAACTTCATGTGTTTGTATACGTACGTAGAATGCGCGCGTATACGTGCGCTAAGTCGAACTAGGTGGACCATATCGTCGTCGATATTACCGTCTTAGTAAAAAAACAGAGCCGTGGTATCGTGACGATATCATTATCGTACCGTTGCCGTGCCGTCTAGTGGAAAAAGGCCCATGAAGTCACGACGGACTGTCATAGATTATGTATTTTATTATGAAGTGAGGGTTCCGCGCCAGATAATGCTTCGCCAAGATATAAACATTTCAATTAATGATTTCTTGTGATTTTGCGGTCAACAATTCGGTCGTAGTAAATAATCGTCATTAATTGTGTTGTTTCGGAATTAGGTAAGTGCGCTATTTATATAGGCAGCGTGTATATAAATAAGGAAATATATTACGTTGTATATAATTTTACATAAATAAACGTTTTATAATAAAATTGTATTCGTTTGTAGAAAATCTGATGTTTGGTATGGAAAAGGTGGATAATGTTATGTAAATGACTACGCTTTTCACTATAAATATAAATTTTGGGCTAATTATTTTAAAGTTATTTATCAGACGGAGAAAAACATCGTAAGAAATACGCTAAGGAACCCTAAGGCACAAAATGAACCACCATTTTTGAATTTAGAACATACTCATAAGCTATACGATTAAGCCAAAAAAAAATGGAAACCAACATCCGTATACCGACTTCTACTTATTAACAGTTAGTCAACTTAGCGCACGGTCGTCCTTCGTATACAATGGCGGCCAATAAAAAAGGTAAAGCCTAATATTACACACACACAATCCAATTTTGTTTCAAACACGTCCAACTGCAAGTGTGACAAGGAAAATGCACCAATTTGCTTGTAGTAAATAACGAAATTGTAATTCTGTTCAAAAGAGTGAATAATATTATTTAAATTTTTTAAATTTTCATCTTTTTGATTTTCTATTTGATTTATTTAATAACCAGCCTACTCTGTCAAAACGTTGTTTAATATAAAAAAATAAATGTGAATATGTAGAAAGACCATAACATGCGCGCCACACAATTATCTTGTAGTCACATTATCACATGCATTGCACGTTATGAATAATATCTAACTTTTATCATTGTAAAGTTCACAAAGAACGTCAGAATTATATCGTAATTCGTAAGGTAGCCTTGCAGGTCCAACCAATTTGTACCGTGTGTAGACGGGCCTAAAACAGGCAGGGTTCACACGTCGCCCGGTCCCCGGAATCCGCATCGATCGGGGCTCACTCAATCAACTCGGCTCGTTGTTATGCCGATCACATTGCACACGTGAACATAGTACACTCGGGGACAGGGAAAACGAACAGCTGGAACAGTTTTAAGACTCTCAGAAACCAGAAAAATGTGGCGCGTATGTTAGCCCAACAGGTTCAACCAAGTTGCACCGTGTAAAGGCAGAAAATAGGAGTCGAAAACGGAAAATTGGCAAGCTGGATCTGATTAAGATGCAGTTTTGAAGTAAGTCGGTTTTTGATATTTCTATGAATTATTCGTTATATTTTTTAAATACCTGCTACTAAATAATTTTCCAGTTACTTCCATAATTTAAAAGTTACTCCAAAAAGATTTAAATATTTTGCAAGGGACCATAGATAATAATTTTCGTCTAAGAAATGCACAAGTAATTTTCTGTTGTTTGTACTAACCCAAAATATTTGTAAGAGAAGGAATGAAAAACATCTATTTAAAGACTGTCCAATTAGCAGCTAACCCTTTTCAATTTTCATTTGATCGTTGATCGTATGATTATAAAATATATATATACTTATATTGGAGTTTCATGGCCGCAAGTGTACCTCCTAAACAATCTACCTCGTCGCGGACGAACGGACGGTTAAACTCCGCCATATTTACACATATATACCTACCTTCTAAATAAAATGTACATAGCCTCAGTCGTAGGACGTGTTTTCGGCGTCTACCTGCTCGATCTCTTGATATTGTTTAGATCTTGTATTTTATAAAAAGGTACGATTTAAGTATTTTTGACGAAACTAATGGTTAACTTTGTAGTTTTGTGGATTATGAAAAATAACTCAACTCTATTCTGGTTTTTAAAATAAACTAACAATTTACCAGTTTATTTTATTTTTAAAATAAAAACACTCTTTCTATTATTTTAAATTTATTTTGTAAAAGGTTTATTTGCTGGGGAATCGTGGATTTTTCTTCCTCATCATCATCAAAGCCTTTTTCACTCCTCATTTAATTCAGACCATAAAAAACCGTCTCCAAAATCACATTTCCAGACGAAAAAAAACGCAACCCTTCGTCTGGGAACAAAAGGCGGAAATTTCCTGGCGCTGGAATAGGATCATTAAGGGGTCTTAAGACTTAGACTGTTAGCTCCCTTGCGGAGGTATTACCAAAAACAAAGAGCCTTCATAGGGCTGCCCTTCGTATGCAAGGTGTTAGGTAAAGGGCGCTATATCGTATGTGGGAAACTCATTCTTTTCTCCCGCAACATTGTACATCATGTTCAGCATAAAAATCGTTTTGTAGAAAAAAAAACTGTATTAAGCATTTATAAATTTTCAACATTTTGTGGTGTGATTTTACGCTGATTTTATGTTTTATCATGTCACTCATATATAAGTATATTTTATACATTTATTGTAGTTTGTGATACTTTTTAAGGCATTTAATAAGAGGACTGTCAAGGAAACGTTTCTAAAACCAGTCTGTTGAATAAGGTATTCAAATAATTTACACCTTGGACGAGATGCGAAACCAACGTAGTTTGATTCATCATTTCGTCAGTTTAAATGCTAATGCAGATATTCGACAGCAACTCAAAATATTACGTAATAAATTATTATTGAGTCTGTAATTAATGTGTGTCAACGTTGGAAAATTCTTTAAATTCTGTCTTTGTATATCCACCTAACATTTATCCACAGTGTTTTAGCTCTATTTCTATACCCATGGCAGCCCTAGACTTGAGGTTTGCAGACAGGCGCCGGAGGGGGTGGCAGTGTGCAGGGAGGGGGGAGGGTCGGCTGTAACGTTTTACGATCGGATATACGGAGTGCTCATGCGCGCTGCAGTTCTTCTAGATTTGCATCGGATTATCGATGAGCTGGGCTAGCCCGCTTCCTGCATAGCTGCGTTAACAAGAGTTAGGTTAGGTTATACCTAAATCTGCGCTAGGTTAGGATATTTCTAAACTAGACTTGTTTTGATACCGTAATCCTAAATGTATAGTCATCAGATTATCGATGAGCTGGGCTAGCCTGCTTCCTGAATACCAGCGCTGACTAGAGTTAGGATAGGATATACCTAAATCTGTGCTAAGCTAGGATATTTCTAAACTAGACTTGTTTTAATACCGTAGTACTAAATGTAGAGTCATTAGATTATCGATGAGCTGGGCTAGCCTGCTTCCTGCATACCTGCGCTAACTAGAGTTAGAATAGGATATACCTAAATCTGTGCTAGTCTGGGACATATCTAAACTAGGCTTGTTTTAATACCGTAGTACTAAATGTAGAGTCATTAGATTATCGATGAGCTGGGCTAGCTTGCTTCCTGCATACTTACGCTTAGATAGGGTTAGACTAGCATACACCTAAACTAGTGCTATAAATCCGATGCATCCATCGAGCACTTACCTATTGTTACATTGCGATATTATAAGCCTAAACTTAACTAGAGAAAGATAGATAAGACATTTATTTTTGCAACTACATCACACAAACAGATATTAAATACGTTTTGAAACAGGTACATTTCACAACAACAAAACGAACAACAACGAATGAATTATGCTTATGTGCTACACTAAGCTAGAAACATAGATATTTTGATTAGATAGGACTACCTACATACATATCTACTCGTACATACTGACTGTAGTGTATAGACCGCTTCCTGATTTTATGTCCTTGTCTAGAATCAAGCTTAGCTTGGACTAGGCTATATGGCATGAATTGTTTTATTTAAAAAAGTTTTGATTCTAAAATGTCTAACTTAGGAACATCTTAAAAATACAAACTGAGTAACTTCATATTTCTTGATTTCTAGATTCTTGAGTTGAACGACTCAATGAACTCTGGTGTCAGAGTTTTCAAACCGCCTAGTAGAACAGCTATTAGGCCTCTGACATGGTTTGAGTAACGACCACTATCAAACATAGCGACCGGGACCTACGGCTTAACGTATCCGCCCTCCAAAGCACGGACTCCTTTTTTTTTAATTATCGGGTTATTCAGCCTGCAAAGCCCTAACCAATCTGGGGAAAACCTCACAAAGTGATAATTTTATAAATATTAACTTTGCGTTCCCCCTGGGAATCGAACCCAGGACCTCTGGATCGTACCACGGAGGCAGTTAATTTCATTCAAGTATTATCAATCCCCGATCAAAAAGATTCACAGAAAACTCAATTAAAAAAAAAACCTTCTAAGTTCCACACCTGTGAATACAAAAATATTACCCAAATAGGTATTGAACTATCGACGAAACACTATGAGATCCATAAAAATACTTCCCAAGAAATCTCGTCATCTGGTTGATACGATACGATAATGGCCCCAGTAGTTATCGATTGAAGTCAACGACCGCCCGGCCATGTGAACAAGTCGATTCTTACTACAATTTGATTACTGCCTCTAAAGGTACGGTCGGCTGTAGGAAGTTTCTATACTCAAGAGTATAATACTGAAGAAAATGGCCTTTGTTATTGATTCAACGACCGCAGGGCCATGTGTGTACCAATTGATTCTTGCTACAATTTCATTACTACCTCTAAAGATACAGTCAGGTGAGGGAGGTTTCTATACACAAGAATATAAGACTGAAGAAAATGGTCTTTGTTACCGATTCAAGTCAACGACCGCAAGGTTATGTGTGTACGAATTGATTCTTGCTACAATTTGATTACTGCCTCTAAGGTACGGTCGACAGGATGAGGTTTCTATACCAAAGAAAAGAACACTGGAGAAAATGGTCTCTATTATCGATCCAAGTCAAGGACCGCCCTCATGTGTAAGTACATTTTGATTCTGATTAAGATCTGATTACTGCTTCTGAAATAAGTACGCTCGACAGGAAGACATTTCCATAAGTACATTAATTTGTCGATTTTCTTCTTGGCAACTGGATTCTCGAGTCGAACGACCCGATGAACCGTAGTGTCAGAGTTTTTCAAACCGCCTAGTAGCACAGCTATTAGGCCTCTCACGTAATTTGAGTAACGACCACTATCAAAGACAGCGTCCGGGACCGACAGCAATTTTTTCGATTAAGACTGGTCTATTAGTAGGAAAGACCACCCGTTTATTTAAACAAGTTGATGTAAACAATATTTCCATTACTCCCTTGACGATGTTGGCTACATAATAATTTAATTAATTAATTATGCTATTGTGCTACGCCGTAGCAATAAGCTACGATATATCTTTAATGCAAATTAGTACTGAAAGTAATAAAGTACCTTCTACTTCTTCTTTAGATTTTACAAACAGCTTGATAGCTATTTAGAAGCTGTGTTGTAGACTGTACGCAAATAATTCAATCAATTGTATTAATTCATCAATTCAGTCAGTTCAGATCCATGAACGTTACAAAGGTAAATTAGAGGACTGAGGATTTATATAAATAATAGTTTTTCTAGGCACAATGATAGCCAATATAATAAGAATACATTTATTAAAGTACCTAAAAATCCCTAGCTAACGACTGTACGCAAATAATTCATAATTCAATCAATTGTAGTCGACACGAACGCGATTCAGTCAGTTCAGTTCCATGAACGTGACAAAGGTCAATTAGAGGACCGGGGATTTATATAAAGGTCAATTAGAATGCTAACCAGGAAAAGCTTCGACAGTAAATCCCTCAAGGACTGTGGGAATACATAAAGACACGTTTTGATTCCATGCGGGGTAGGCAGAGCGTAAAACGCTCAGTAACGTATGTTTTCGCCATAATAATCTGGCAAATATTGAGGGAAATTTTAGATTAAAATGCATATTAATAAATAACAGATAATAAATAAATAAATTATTAATAAAATGATGGAAGAACTATTGTAATATTTACTGAATAATAACAATATCTATTGAATTACTTTATTATCAAAAAAAAAACAAAATCATCGTACAATTCATAAAATCTTAAACTAACTTAATTTCTAAAAAATAATAAAACAAAAAACTACAAATAAAAAAGACCCTCCAACGCATCTCATGAGGTAAAGTGCCCAATAGGCTGGCAGCATTCACCCTTTGAATAGCAATGCTCAATCTTTGAGCGAGGTAGCTGCCAGAGCTGGGGTCGCCTGAAGTCTCACGAAGACGCGCTGAGAGATCGGCAACAAATAATTTGGCTTCCTGAGCCCATGGACCCAAAGTCTCAACTGCGAAGGGCACGAAAACATAATTGTTTAAAAGATCAGCGTACTTCCGGCGTTTAAGACTTTCCGCAGTAGCCGCTGCTGCCCCAGCGCAACGGGAAGTCGAAAGCAAATGAGTGGGAGCCAATGTATCGACGCACGTAGCGTCCCAAACCAGACATTTGCCCAACTTCCATGAAATCAAGGACATTCCATCCGGCCTCTTCCCATCCGAACGGAATAAACCATTCGGCTCCAAAACAGCCGGAACATTGGCGGATACGAGCGCTCTGCGTAAAATGTCATTCAAGCTGGCATGACGTGACAAACGGCCTGCGCTCTTCTGACAGGACAAGCCATGGTGACCTAAATCATTTACCGCCTCGCCACAGATACATTTATGAGGTTCATTGACCTTGATGCCCAAACGCAAACCTACAACTAGCGACAACGTGCAGTTATCGAGCAAGGTGCCCAAGTTTGCCGAAGGAAGAGCCTGCAGCCACAACCCAGATTCCCTTTCTGATACAGCCAAAATCCTTGCACGATCTACTGAATTTGTATTACTGGATAATAAATTCTGCAGGACCAGTTTGCAAAGAGGTTTGTCCCACTGCTTCTGGGAGTGCAAGGCAGTTGGCATCTCATCACACATTCCCCACCAAACCTCCACCGCCTCAGCCAGTCCTGAAATCTCCGCGGAACCCAGAGATGGGCTAAGAATTTTGCCGCATAGGAGACTAGCAGAATGAGCCGAGGACAAAAAAGCCGGCAGAGAAACCGATGTAGCTTTCCTAATGCCTATCCCACCAAAACAAACGGGAAGCGACGCTTGGATCCAGGCTGCATCATGGAGATCACAGTTAAGTATCGCACTCAGGGTCTCCCTAATAGTATTATCCAAACTCAACAGCAGATCCTGAAACTTCCAGAACGGTGTACATCGAAGTACGTATGTGAACTTGGGCACAAACAAGCAAAAGCGGATAATAAAAAGTGCTATGTGCGAATTAATCTTGAGCAAACAATCAGAGGAAGCGTGGAAAAGATTGATTTGCTCCTCAATATAAGATGGTAAAGCTTCATCCAGAATAGGGGCGCCTAGCAGACGTAGTGTATCGCTTGATAGGACCTTGATATTTGGAGCCAACGAAGTGAAGTTGGATATAATAGCATCCCTAGAAACCAAGTCGACAGATGGTTGGACAAAGAGCTCGCACTTGGCGTCGTTTAGCTCCAGGCCTATAGAGGCAAAAGCATTTTTTTATGCACTTAAATCTGAGGCAACAGTAAGAGCGTCTCCACCCAGAGTCCCATCGTCCAAGTACCATAAATTTAAATTTGAATTCAAAGCCGAGATTACTGGATGAATCGCCAAACTAAAAATCGCAGGGCCAAGGGGGTCCCCTTGCTGACATCCAGAAGCAGAACTCAAGCAATGGTCCTTGTATAGCAGTTTTATAGGAGCCCCATAACATTGCCAGAGATATGGGTATATAGCCGGGGTCTGTTCTTTGACGCTTAGAAGAACGCCACGATCGATAGTATTGAAAGCGTTCTTTACATCGACCTTCACCAGAACCTCCCCGCCATTCTGTTCCAAAAACCCTCGTGTCGCATGCACTGCTGCTTCACAGCCGCCCTTAATGCCGAAGCCCAATTGTTTCGGTTCAAACTTGCTGCTGAGAAAAGGCAGAACGCTTTTGCAACATATCTTCGAAACCAAACGACGGAGAGTATTACCTACCGCGATCGGCCTTACACCCCCGTCCTTCTTTTTTAACGCGAGAAGATTTGCGCCATATAAAACATCTGTAACTTCCTCCAATACCTTTCCCGAAATCATTAAGTTCACCAGCGAAACCAAACTGAGCAACAGATTTCCACCGACATTGCCAACTGAGCAACCCATTAAATATTTTAGGTGCTGTGGCGAAAGGCCATCTAGACCCGCCGGTGAACCACTCTTAAATGTTATCAACGCCTCTCATACTTCATCCTCAGACACAAGAAGAGTCATATCAGAGCCTGTCGGAGGAACTGGCAGCTGCATTGAAGCCAGCGGAGGGGGGTGTTTTGAATGCAAAGCGCTAAGTGTCTCATCATCATCCGAAGCCAGCACGTCGCTAGAGAACAGTAATTGAGCTGCTCCCTTCAAGTCCCCGTCATTGATTTTAATTTCAATTCTTTTAAAAACATTTGATTTAGAAAGCCGTTTACCATTTAGGTTTAGGTCTTCCAAAGCTGGAGGAGCAGTACAATTCACTTTAATTTTTTTAGTCAAAGATCCTGACCGGCTGTCACTATTTACGTGCAATGTACGGTAACTAAAAGTTAACAAATCTACCCAACTACACCTATCATTTTGGCAACCACGGAGTCAATGCACTTGCGAAGAGCCGAAGCAACAGCAAATCTTGCTCCCCTCGGAATCCGCTTAATGATTGGAATATTATTTTTTAAATTACTTAAGCGCCTCCAAAGGGGCAAATCTGGTGAACTATTACGTTGGTCATCGGCAGCAGGTGTAACGGTACTATTGACTCTTCTGTTAGAGACAGGACTAACCGAAGGTGAGACCTGAACACGGTGGACTTTGCTCATATGGATCTTGAATTACTTGTGATTTGCAACATAATAATAACACGTGACGAAGGTCAATTAGTCGACCAGGGATTTATATAAAGGTCCATTAGAATGCTAAACAGGAGAGCTCTGACAATAAATTCTTCAAAGACTGTGGAAACTGTGTATAGGAGTCAGGTCACGCTTACGATCGTTGTAACACGATGGAAACGTCGGGCAAAGGTATTTATTTCTTAATACAGACATACATACATATAGTCACGCCTTTATCCCTATTGGGGTCGGCAGAGCGTAAACGACCAAAACAAAGGTCGTCCCGCCACGTCTGACAAAGTTTTGAGGGTTATTTAAGTTAGTTTTGTAGGTATATTGCTGTAGTGACAGGTTGTCAGCCCATCGCCTAAATTACAATATACTGTAACCCTCGGATCCCTTAGCTGACTTTTACACCATGCCCAGGAGGAAATGCAGCTGGCGCATTTTATGTTTTTGTCTCGCTCCCAGTCCAGCATGGAAGTTTATGAAGGTATTTCTTAATACCTAAAACAATCCGCGCTTCGACCCGATACAATAAAATAATATATACAAAGCGCGAAAGTCTTAAACAAATGTGTATAGGAAATTAGGTAGGTTTTGGAAGATGTATTATGATACTGAAAATCAGATTTGACACACTAAATATTAGAAAATGCTTCTTCCCAAATATAATAAACATACAGAAACACTTGAAAAAAAATGAGTTTAAAAATCTGAAGCATGGGAATAATCCTTTTTCAGTTCGTAGGTATACTATTGCTCCCATGTTGGCCTAGGAGCTAGAGAAAAACATAGAATGAGCCAACTGCATTTCCTCCCAGGTATGCTGTAAAAACCAGCTAAGGGATCTGAGGGTTTTAGTATACGGCAATTTAGGCGAGGGGCTGACAAACTGTCACTACAGCAATATCTACAAATCTATCTTAAATAACCCTCAAAACTTAGTCAGACGTGGCCGAACGACCTTTGTCTAGGTCTCTGCCTACCCCATTAGGGATAAAGGCGTGAGTATATGTATGTATGTAGTATACTATATCCAACGATATTTACTGATTCCAAATCGACATCGACTTAACAGTATACACCGCCATTAATATCTGGCATTTACCCATTCCCAGCCGACGACAGTGCTTATCCAGCAATTTAGGAGACAGTCGGGATTGTCGGCGATCCGGGTTGTTCACAATGTTGCGCCCGCGCATACTTAGCTTTTATATTCAGTGTAAGTCAGAGTATTTTATTTCTTTGCCTCGGAAATGAATGTAAATATGGTATTCTGGTATGAAAATGTTTTTTTATGGGAATCAAAGAAATATCGTCAAAGAAAATTGCTAAAAAAACAGTGAAACAGCGTTTTTTTTTCCAGCGGCAGTTCCTCAGGTTCGCATTTATAAAGCGATCTAAAGATTGAGAGTAATATTAATTATGTATTTGACAGGGCCTTTTAGACTGTTTGTGCTGAAATGTCATTTCTGATACGGACTCAAACTAGGTGTCAGTCTCAAGACAAGTGCTGTTTATAATAACGGGCCCTAGTTTACCTTCCTACTAACAATATTACAATTGTTACCTACCGCTAATGAAATCAGTAGAGATTTCGATTTTAAAATAGATAATATGTTTTTCTTTTACTTTTCAAATAGGAAACAAGTATATTAATCCGTTTTTATAAAATTAAGTATCCATACCTTTAAAGGCATAATAAGCGACCAGAACCTTGCATGAAACTTGTCCTATTTATACCTTGAAATAAACATATAAACTTAATATAAATATCTACATGGTCACGAGCATAATAACTATGCTTAGTTTATGGTCAATTAGTGCATTCTTAATTATTAAGAATGCACTAATTGACCATAAACTTCTCAAGATATGATACTCTTTACCGTGGTAATTAGGGAAATAGCAACTTTGTAGCCTTTGAGAAATAAGATGTTTTTGTCATTATGATAAAAACTAATAAAGCGGTGAGAGTATTATTAAAAAAATATATCGAGTGTAAGGGACAGCGTTCCGCAAACTGATAGGGGTTGCTGAGTCAACAAAACTGAACAACAATCAGCAGGAAATTCTTTTAGGAGAAGAAAGAAATAAATACAAAATGACCACCTCGATCAGACAATTTATATGGAAAAAAATAAATTATAGCTGTGCTACTAGGTGGTTTAAAAACTCAGATTCGAGAATCAGAGAAGTATACAATAGAAGTGAATAATTATAATATAAATCAAAGAGTTGGAACCATTTTCACTTGACTTAATAATATGAATAATTCAAATTTCTTAAAGATGACGTGACCGAAACTACATTGACAGAGTAGGTAAATTACCTACACTTTATAAAAAAGGAGTTCTGTTTAAAAATATTTGTACCTAAGCTAATGGAAGTTGTAAATATAGCGAGAAAAAATAAGATTCATATTATAAAAAATACCTACAAAATCTTTTATAGGTAAACTAAATGTGCAAAATATTTTCACGCAAACTGCCTACTCAGTAAAAACAAATCATAAAAGGAATGATTCATATCTGCCGACAAACGCCAATTAAAATAACTATATGATCGTGAGTGCAAAAACTCATACTTTAAACAATGGAATAAAGAATCTTGCTTGAAAAATTGTTGTGTGTAAATAAGACTGTGTAAAAAAGGAAACGGAAATGACACATAAGACGTGGGTGGATTTGTTTTAATTTACTCACCTGTTTTTTCTGAAACGGCAAAGACACGTCGACTTATACAGCCACTTCACAATACAACTGCACTAGCTAAGGAAACCAAGTAATAATAAACTTTTATCAATACACACTTTCTATAAACGTTTCTATGTAAACACAAATTCATTTCCACGCAATAAACACTAGATTTTCCATGGACACTGAAACTTTAAAGAACCTTGCGTTCTAAATTTAAATTGAATATAGTTTTAAACAGTCTACGCAGCCAGTCCTTTCGATACACAAAATAACACTTTGCATTCGGCGTCCAGAAACGTTCGAAATTCGAACTTTCCAGTCGATTTGCATCAGAATGGCTGCCGAACCCGAGTCGTCCAAAAACAAGACCCGACCTACTTTCCAAATTCTTTATAGTTATTGTTATTGGGTGGAGTCAGCACTGGTTCGTAAAAGTAGTAAAGTAGGTATTTGTAAGCAACCTAATCTCATTAATGTAAATTGCTGAAGTTCTCAGTATGTAAATTTTGTGTTCGGAGTGGGATACAGTACTTACTGCTACTTACTGTTATATAATCTCAGAGTAAATTAACATAATGTACTGATAGATTCAGGACCTACAAATATTTTGCTCTCTGTAATAAAATAATACAGTTATGGTCCATGTAATTGTACAAGGAGAACATAATCAATTATTATTATCGAGTCATCCACATAGATGGCAGTAAAACCCGGCATGGCAGGCTGTTGTTATGCAAATCTAAGAAACTGTTGACTCGCATTCCATTCCTGACTAACCAGGAAATATTATTCCCGTTCTGATTGGAGGGAATTATAGTCTTGAGCCTTACAGGTGAGAATTTATTGGGAAGAAATAAACAAAATAACTATGCACCGAAAATACCCAGTAAATGTACATTATGTACATCCATGAATAGTATTTTATTTTGTAACTATAGCTATAATGATTTGGAAATGTATTACTACCTCCACTTATTTTACTTTTCAGGCCATTGTACCTCATTACAGAAAAGCCTTTTGCAGCATAAACCAGCTCAGCTTCTAAAGATATCCTCAGAGTTATCTCAAATGCACTGTCATCAAGATAGCTATCATCTGGTTTCAGTTTCTAAATAATAAAAATATATATATCAATCAGAATAATTTATCCAAACTCTAAAGAAATTACATTAGTTTCAGTTTTTATTTGTGACTCCCTGATGTGGACTAGGCGGCTTTTCAAAATTAAGATTTGAAGTATGTAGAGTAATCAATATTTTTTAAATGAATTTTCGTTGTTTATTTCTATCAACAGCATTGGATTGAAACATTCTATGATAGACTGTGCAATCAGTGTCGAAGAATTTTTGTTATTATACCGTAAATCTAACATAATAAATGCCTTAACAAAAGCACAATCATAAATATCCAATCAACCCGAATCCCATGGCACCATGGATTGAAAACTTCAAAACAGTCATTGAAATATTTATGCAAATGCATATCTAAACAGTGCATTGTACACTATGAATAACCCTTACGAATCGTTCAATAGAATTTGTTTTGGATGTGCATTGTATACTGCATCTTGGCTGTTGTTATGGTAATGAGGAGAAAGCATGGCTTGGTGACAATAGTACTACGGAACTTTAATAAGTTGGTGGGCTAACAAGCGTGCAGTACATGCCTTCGTAACTCGGTTGGGAATGCTTTAAGCTATTACCCCTGAAAAGGGCTTCTTCTTCTTAGCGAGTGGATTCTCGAGTCAAACGGCGACCCGAAGAACCCTGGTGTCAGTGTTTACAGCCTAGTAGCACAGCTATTAGGCCTCTGACATGGTTTGACTAACAACTACTATCAAAGACAGCGACCGGGACCGACGGGTTAACGTACCCTTCGAAGCACGGAATCTTTTTTCTTTTCGGACAATCAGGTGATTCAGCCTGCAATGTCCTAACCAAACTGGGAAACCTTACAAAATGATAAACTGACAAATATTTTTTTCCCTTCTGGGAATCGAACCCTGGACCTCCGGATCATAAGCCCATGGCTCTGACCACTTGACCACGGAGGTAGTTCCTGAAAAGGTAACTAACTGTTTATAAAATATTCGGCAACTCACTTGTGGGTTTGATAGAGGTATTCACCTCGACGCTTCGACCCTATACCAGGGTCTTCTTCAGGAGAGAAGAAAGCCACACTCCTCCGCGCGTCAAGTGCGACTTTCGACTGCGGCTCTCTGCTCGCTGCGCTACCTCTATCAAACCCACATTTAAGTTGCCGAATATAAATATATATAATACTTATACTACACCGTGGTCTAGTGGCTAGTGCCGTGGACTCATGATACGGAAGTCCTGGGTTCGATTGCCAGGGGGGAAACACAAAGTTGATATTTGAGAATTTATCACTTTGTGAATTTTTCCCCAGTTTGGTTAGGACATTGCAGGGTGAATCACCTGATTGTCCGAAAAAGAAAAAGATTTTGTGCTTAGGGCACGTTAAGCCGTCGGTCCCGGTCACTGTCTTTAATAGTGGTCGTTACTCAAACCATATCAGAGGCCTGATAGTTGTGCTACTAGGCGGTTTAAAAACTCTTACACCAGAGTTCATCAGGTGATAGACTCGATACCCACTCGACAGAAGAAGAAAACTAATATAAATATGAATAATACTTGTTCATCGTTTAGTGATAAAATAGGTAGCTAACTGTTAGGTATTCGTAATTATACTGTTTATAAGCATATGTATCCTGGGAAAAGCTGATGAGTTCCATGAGTAATATTTCTCTTTCAACTATGAAGTTAATTGAATTTTATAAGTAAAAAAAAAATTCATGTTTTTTTTTTTTTTGTCTAATAGTTTATCAATCGACTTAGATATTTGATACTATATGTACACACCTATATCCCCAATGGGGTAGGCAGAGCGTAAACGACCTAAACAAAGGTCGCTCCGCCACGTCCGACAAAGACTTAGCTGGTTTTTACAGCATGCCCGCGAGGAAATGCAGCTGGCACATTCTTTGTTTTTCTCTCGCTCCCAGGCCAGCATGGTTATAAGTAGTAGTAGGTAGTAATGTATATTGCGCTCTATAGTTTCGTTTGCAATTTTTTGATGTATTTTATATTTTCAGTGTCTGCAAGTCCAACTAATTAGCAACTATTTGCTTAAAATAGATATGTAGTACCTACTGAAGTGATGAAACTAAAATTATGCGTTAGTTATAATAATATCTTGGTTCTATGTTTCTTCCAAGCTGGACTGGGAGCGAGAGAATAACATAGAATGTGCCAGCTGCATTTCCTCCCGGGCAGGCTGTAAAAACCAGCTAAGGGATCCGAGGGTTTCTGTATATTGCAATTTAGGCGACAGGCTGACAACCTGTCACTACAGCAATATACCTACAAATCTATCTTAAACAATCCTCAAAACTTTGTCAGACGTGGCGGAACGACCTTTGTTTAGGTCGTTTCCGCTCTGCCTACCCCATTAGGGATAAAGGCGTGATTATATGTATGTATATATGTTGGTTCTATGTTTCTTTCTATGTTTGACAAGCAATTATACTTTCCTGTAAATAAAAAATATTATGTTTATGATTTTGACGCCTATTTAAAAGAGTGGTCGACAGTAGCACTAGACCGTAAACAATGGAGGCCTTTGCCTAATAGTGGGCTCAGATTGGCTAGTACTAATAATGTATATGATCTTCCATGCTTGACTAGTAGCAAGAGATTGTGTCAGCTGCAATTTCTCCCGGGCATGCTGTAAAAGCCAGATAAGGGATCCGAGGGTTTCTTTATATTGCAATTTAGGCCTTGGGCTGATAACCTGTCACTACAGCAATATACCTACAAATATATCTTAAATAACCCTCAAAACTTTGTCAGACGTGGCGGAACGACCATTGTTTAGGTTATTTACCTACGCTCTGCCTTCCCCATTAGGGATAAAGGCGGGAATATATGTATGTATGTATGTTTATGATTAAATCTTCAAAAGAAAATTGTTGTCTTATAAGGATTTTCAACATTGCCATTATCCTTCATGTCACCATATTGGAAAGGAATGTGATGCAGTAAACCCTTACTCACCATAATGCAGGAAATTCATATTATCTCCTTATTAAAATACCTTTACCTACTCCTTATTATCATTCTTGATAAACCACAGGAATGCAGATAATAGTTAAGCCTTGTACATAAATTATACTTCCTCGTATTAGTTTAGTCTAGGTCATCTAAAGACAAGTTTCTCATTGTTCCGTCTACTTCAGCAATAAATGAGTGAAATACGACCTATCAACTGAAAACCTGAATGGCTATCGTTCAAGTAACAGACAGAGTTAATGAACCATCAGTAACAACCGATGATTCACTGCGTTTTACTATGACATCATGTGGCTTTACGCATTATCTATCTGTATGCAGCTAAGTAGGTATCGCGCACTCAAACCGACTCTTGAAACGCTCATGGCAGCTCGGCTGAAACCGGTCTGGCAGCTCGATTTCTAGATGCATATCAGCCGTAGCTCGTAATGGCAGTATTACTGAGTCCACCATGGCGTGATGACGCTCCCACTCACATATAAACAGGAATTTATCACCGATGAAGCTGACGCATAGTAAACAGAGCAAGAGCACAAGTCGTCGATCCTATCGCGTGATTAGAAAACCACATGGCGGTAAAGTAGGTTCAATGGTGTATTTACTCACGTGTCAGTTAGCAACAAGTCGCCGGCTGGCAGTCCTGGCATCATGACACGTCAGGAGCACTGCACGCTGCACAGACCACGAATATCCTTCCGTCTTGCCACTATCACTCGCGTATCTACGCTCGCGAATGCGGACTGATTTTTTTTTCTCTCGTAACGGCCCATTAAACTTGTAGATTTCTATCTCACTCCCGCCCCACTGGTATAAAGAAGCGAGACAAAGAAAGGTTGCGGTTTATAGGTTGTTGATAGAATTGGTATCCGCTCCGTAACGTACCGCCGCCGTGTTGCATATTTTTATACGAGGTGACTTTGGGCGAGCGCTCATTTTGTTACCATACAAAAATATTTAACATGGAACCAAATTTCATTTTACCGTCCGTACCATCCCACATGTAACTAACTTTAAATTCTAAGATAAAGCTTATCGTAGGCCGTGTATTTTAATTGATTACAATTGCAAAAAACTGTTTATAGTTTTACTAATTCAAATGAATATAGGTATATTAATTTATAATTATATAAAAATGTATATTAAAGTAGTACAACTTATGTTTCAAATAAATAATATTGACAAAGACCTAATCTACAAATGGGTCTGATTTGATTTCTGGTAAATAAGAAAACTGGACTACACCCTGAAATGACGCAAATGCGCCCTGAATGGCGTATGAGGACTAGGAGGGCCGACCCCAAAAGACATGGGAAATACCGGCACGGAAGAAGAAGAAGTATCTAAATACATACTAAATACCAGAAATAAAAAATAAAAGGCCTATTCGATCCATTTTGAAAAAGTATGGAATTAGAAAAGACCCATTCCTTCATTGCTTGGCCTACTTACGTCAAATACTTTTATTGATATGTTACTTCTAAATGCATAATTATTGGGCAATATTTATATGACATGTAATAAAATATTTGGTCGATCAATGTCTAGCTGGCAGCTGCATTGCATGGGGTAGTAATTATAAATCAATTTCAAGATTGAGAGCAATATTAAGTATGGATTTGACAGGGCGTTGAAATGTCGGACACTCATACAAAAATGGAAAACCACGGTAAATTTCCCGTCTTTTACCATAATAATTTTGACAGGGCATTTTGTACTGCAATGACATTTCTGATACGAACTAAACTTACTGTCAATCTTGAGATCGCTTTATAAATACGAGCCTCAAAGACTGAGTAAAGTATTGCCATGCCACACAGAGAGCCTTATGATGCCAGATTTTCGGGCAGTCTTCTTCGCAGACATATTTAATTTTTACACTTTATGTGGAGAGGTGTAAACAAGCTCGTGTCTACTAATAAAAATACGATCGAAGTTCCCTACCATTTGAATAATGCAAATCTAATTAATGAAATGGTTAGGACATTGCAGGCTGAATCACCTGATTGTCCGAAAAAGTAAAGATTTTGTGCTTCGGAGGGCTCGTTAAGCCGTCGGTCCCGGTCGCTGTCTTTGATAGTGGTCGTTACTCAAACTATGTCAGAGACCTGATAGTTGTGCTACTAGGCGGTTTAAAAACTCTCGACACCAGGGTTCATCGGGTCAATAGACACGATACCCACTCGACAGAAGAAGAAGAAGAAGAAGATCGACTTTTATATTTATAATAGGATCAGCATATATCATACCATTACGTTATGAAATAAATGCTAATGAACAAAAAAAAAATAGGTACTTCTTTCCAACTTCATCTAAAAAAATCCACGTTTTCGTAAATTATTTCAACATTTACTTATGCATTTTGTAGTTATTTATTTTAAAAAATATTGCAATGAAATGCAACAATGTTTCCTCTCCCGAAAACTTTAAATTTTACAAGAAGTAAAAAAAATAGCTTGCCATATTTTAGGGTGTGATTCTACCCTCTTGGGTTTCTTAACTGAACAACTTGAACTACATATTTTCGACCTACGTTCCTGAAAGAAAGTTCCGGAAAGTTGTTCACTTTCTTGGGTAGAATCACACTCTTAAATATGACCAGCAAATTTTTTACTCCCGGTATATAGGGAAACCAGCTTCATACTTCTTGTATCGTGTTTTTTATTATCAGGCATAGTGTAGTGGTTCTTTTGGAAGGAAACGCTTTTCCCTTGATGATTCTGTATCTGTTATTTTCCTTGGTTTAGTTCATTGTGTAGTTTGGATGTGATTGCATTGATCATCGACAGTTGCCTGTTTCACGTTAAGTCCATCTTTTCAGACGGCGTGACTGAATTATTGTGTTTCAGAAAGGTTATATAAAGAACCTAGGTAATAATCTATTTAAAATTTGTGCTGAAAATATTTATTTTATCAAAATAAACATCATCTCCCTAGCCTTATCCCGTATCTCACGGGGTCGGCTTCCTCATATAGGGGATTGAACGAGGGTACTGGTTTTTACACAGAGCGACTGCCATCTGACCTCCGCAACCCAGAAGGAAACCAGACCCAATCCTAGATTAGGTCAGAGTTTTCAAGCCGCCAATGCTTAGCACTGGCCTCTGATATGGCTTAACTACTAATATCTATGTTATTAAACTATATTAACCGGGACCAACGGCTTAACGTGCCTTCCGAAGCACGGAAAAAGCACCTAATAAACGTACATATGAAATTCGAAAACCGAAAAACACATTGGTACGTGGTGGGATTCGAACCACGACCTCCCGCTCAGGAGGCAGCGGCCCTATCCACTACCCCATCGAGCTCTTCAATACAAGATAAACATAAACATTATCAAAATAAACATTGACCTTATTTATCTGGTTCGATCATTAATATTTTGTTTTATCACAATATTTTTTCTGATTAAGAAAAGGTTGAAGTCAAAGTATCTTATTTGTTATTTTAAGACCATACCGGATTGTTCCATATTTCCTAAGGATACTAGTGAAATTGTTCTAATAACGTAAATTGTATTTTTTGATCTAGTTCGGTGATACGCTGTTAAAAAGAGTGTAATATTATTTTCATAAAGGGCAAGTAAATTCCATTTTCACTCGTATATCACACCTTTCATTCCGCAAATATATCATATTCCTTTGAAGACTATTTAAACAACTATACCACAATCAAACCCTTATATATCCATAAACACTAAGAAAAATCAATATTCCCGCACCGCACTACAAGGCCACGTCGTTCAGCCTTATAACGCCGAAAGATGTTTAGGAAATATAGGCGTCGCCCACAGCGCAGCCGTACGTCTTGCTTATATCGCCCGCCGGCATTGGAGAGCAGAACATCAAACGCTGTTATGGCCCCCAGACGTGCTGCCTGCTACCGCGCGAGACAAGGACAGAAACACCCAGCGTTTTATAAGGCCAAATATTTTTATTATTAAACAGATCGAATGCGCGACTCGACAAAGTTTCCACGAAGTTTTGGGTAACTTTGGCGTGCGAATTTTCGAAGTTGGCTTTGAATTTTGAACTGAATTAGACGCATTCCTCTTGAGGTTATTAACCTCAAATAATTAGGAATCGTAGAGTCGCATGATTTTTTTTCATACAAAATTAACACAAACTGTAAACATTTATTCTATGGAAAGTATTTAATATAGATAAGCAAATAAATAAGATAAAAGTTATAAGCTGTCAATTAATTTGCAGAGTCTTTGCAAAATTATTTCAACTTAATAATTTCATTCCAATAACAGGTCAAATGAAATTTAAATGTTTTGTATTGGTTTTACATAGAAATAATTTAATATTCATAGTTGGATGTAGAACAAAGCGAATTTAATTAATTTACTGTCATATCCTAAGTAATTTACATGACAAGTCATGGTTAAATACAATTATTGTAAAATCCTTGCATGTCTGTTACAGTTATTGCGATATAACAGTGAATATAACTCAACAAGAATTGTTCAGATAATTTAAAAGACTTTTATTTGCTTGCTCTACATTTTAGCTGTGTGGTTACTTTGGATTTATTTCATAACTGAAAATTAAATTATTTTAGTTTTGTATTTCACATCGATAAAAGATATTGTCTGCTATAACGAATAGGCAATTTCTGTGACAAACAAATTAAAATTCGACAAATTAAGAAACCGATTGACAATAAAAAAGGAGAAACGGATTTTGTTAAATCTCGATGCTGTTTTTTGACAAAGATTTAGAGTGAGGCATAAATTAAACCAACTTTTATACGAATACTTGACTCAAGCGGAATGTTTCACAGACGTTTTATTTACATCCGCACAAATTGAATCTTTGGCTCTGTACCAAGAGAAGCTCACACACTTATCCAGGGTATAGAGGGGTGTGTGAGGGGGGAGAGGGGAGGGGGTTCAGATTCGATTTACCTAATAGCAGGAGTGAGGGAGGGCAGGGCACACTCAATTACGGGAAGTGAACCCGAGGTGTCCCGCTTCGCTCACTACATAATTACATTATCTGGTAAACGCTCCATGGTTGAGCGTTGCGAATTGAGAATTTTCTCAACAATTTTCGGTGGAAAATTTAGGGAAAAGCGTTTTGGATAGACTTTGCCAGGTGGCGCTGTGAGAAGAGTAATTTATTAAGAGCAATGCCTTTTTTCGATGATGTTCACTAAAAATAAGCTTAAGATAAGAGCCTAAAGTATGTTGATAAGTAATTAGATAGACATACAAACAATATATTTTATTGTAGGAGTATATGAAGGCAGTAAAGTATTATACCAATGATTATAATATACCGACTCCATTTGCTTGTTAAGACTGGTAATTTTATTATTAACATATTACAAAGTTTACTTACCTTTTACAGACTTGTTTACGCCATCACCCACTCTACGTGTTAACATTTAAATGAAAAAACAACCTTTGCAAAACAGGCGTCGGTAGTTATAAAGTTACATTTACCCAAGTCTCATTCGATATCGGACATAAAGAGTCCAGTCCAATGGCAGAACTCTGAGGCTCACATACCCATAATACCTTCAATAACACTAAACCACTGATTTCATTACGATCCTATATTCACCTACTTTATATGCGAAAGTATCTACAATGTTGCCTTAATATAATTGTGTTGCTTATGATATCACAGTATAAAAATACGTTTGTAGGAGTAAAATATTGTCGATATTTTTTTATCGTAATTATCGCCTGAGAGTGCGTGCGCGCGGATTTAGAGGACGCAGTTCGAGCGCAGGGCTGCGGCGGACCAATCAGAACGAGTTCCACATTTAAACTGTAAATGTGTCCATTTGGGCTTGAGCTGCAACGTCCGTTGGAGCGTGACGTGTTATCAGGTTTGAAGAGGGGTCTGGTTATATTTGCGGCTTAATATGAAGTTGTCTCGGTTCGGTTCATTTATATGGTAATCGGCGAGGAGGCGGCTTGAGCCAGAATAGCCTGTGCGAGCGCAGTGTAGGTGCATACCTTCACACTTTGTATGGTAATGTTTTCAATAAGGATTATTCGTCTATCAACCTCATCGGAATTTAAAAATAATGTGGGGTGTGAAAACCGACGCTCTCTATATCGTGTGATAGTGTGCCGTATTGTTTGTTATTTTATTTACTTAGATAAGCATCGGATAGTGATTGCTTTTAGCTTGATTGTAAACAGCGATACCTATGTGCCTATTTGCATATTGAACAGGTTTATCCATACTTACTGTTTTGCCCTGCCTACAATACTGCAATATGTAAGCAGTTTCTTGTTTCGGAAAGGTGTTTGTTTTTGTACCTATGTAGAGTGCTATTTGCATTCATTTTACAACATAAAGTTAGGTTAATGTTATTCATAATATCCGACCTTTTTTATTACAATTAATTATTTCAATTAAATATCTGATTCAAACTGATCTGCGATTGAATCTGATTTTTATACTCAATTTTATTGTAGACCCTAATTCTCTCTACTTACATGCACGTAAACTAAATAATACAGTTTAAAATAAATTCCACGCATTTAATTTAAATTTGCGTTAAAAGATGAAGCATAATATTTGCCTATTTCTACTTCCTAGAAATTATTATAATTATTAATCCTGTCTTATTTACATACATACATACATACGACTTTATCCCTAATGGGGTAGGCAGAGCGTAAACGACCTAAACAAAGGTCGTTCCGCCACGTCTGACAAAGTTATGCGGGTTATTTAAGATAGATTTGTAGGTATATTGCTGTAGTGACAGGTTGTCAGCCCATCGCCTACATTGCAATATACTAAAACCCTCGGATCCCTTAGCTGATTTTTACAGCATGCCCAGGAGGAAATGCAGCTGGCACATTCTATGTTTTTCTCTCGCTCCCAGTCTAGCATGGAAGACATGTCTTATTTAAAGAAACACATATCTTGAAATATCTCTAAGTACGAAAGTTGTAGCAAAAAGTCTACGCGGAAGTCCTACGACGCATCGTTTCTGCCGCGCGTCAATAGATGGCGTTACTAGCTAAGCAACGATTAGGACAGGAAATAGTTTGGTCAGGTATAATAAATATTTTTTTGTTTAGTTACGTATTGCAGGAAATTTCTCATTGCTTATAAATTAAAACAGAAATTTATCTTTTTAATTTTCTTTGCCTGGATTATTTAGTTTCTATTTTTTGTTTGTATTTAAGAACTTTTAATTCCAATACCCGTTACCTACTTACTTGTTGTGCAGTTAGATAATATTTTTTGTTATTTTCTTATAATTCTTATACCCTTTACGCACTGTTGATTAAAACCTGCGTAATTAATACACCTTTTTCTAAAACTTACTTACGAGTAATTAAACATAAGAAATATATACTACCTGAATTCAATTAGATTTTTATTGACCTTTATCATAGTTTTTTTTGACTGATAGAAGATACTTATAAAAGGGGTATGCTGATAGGTTTATACATACATACATACATATAATCACGCCTTTATCCCTAATGGGGTAGGCAGAGCGTTAACGACCTACACAGAGCTCGTTCAGCCACGTATGACAAAATTTTGAGGGTTATTTAAGATTGATTTGTAGGTATATTGCTGCAGTGACAGGTTGTCAGCCCATCACCTAAATTACAATATACAAAACCCTCGGATTCCTTAGCTGGTTTTTACAGCATGCCCGGGATGAAATGCAGCTGGCACATTCTATGCTTTTCTCTCGCTCCCAGTCCAGCATGGAAGTGAAGTGGATAGGTTTATTGTATGTATAAATAATATTCTTGTTCAAATCTAATGGAAACTGTTCAAGCAAGAATCTACTTTACTTAACCTAGTATTTTTTCTAAAAGTCGGATCCATCATCTACCTCTACAATTACCACGCAATATTAAAGTACCATTAGCTATAAGTAGAGTGAAAATGCACTTAAAACCGCGTATTGTAACCGTTAAATTATTTTCTGTATTCTTCTTCGTAGCGAGTGAATTCTCGTTTCTCGATGAACACTGGTGTCAGAGTTTTCAAACCGCCTAGTAGCACAACTATTAGGCCTCCAGTAACGACCACTATCATACATACCATATAATCACGCCTATATCCCTAATGGGGTAGGCAGAGCGTAAACGACCTAAACAAAGGCCGTTCCGCCGCGTTTGACAAAGTCTTGAGAGCCATTCAAGAAAGATTTGTACGTATATTGCTGTAGTGGTAGGTTGTCAGCCCATCGCCTAAATTACAATATACTGAAACCCTCAGATCCCTCAGCTGGTTTTTACAGCATGCTGGCACATTCTATGTTTTTCTCTCACTCCCTGTCCAGCATGGAAGACCACTATCATAAATTGACAAATATCAACTTTGTGTCCCCCCCCCCCTTGGGAATCGAACGCTGGACCCGGGGATCCTAAGCCCATGGCTCTGACCAATAGACCACGGAGGCAGTTTTTCTATATTAATTATTTATTGTGTGGATTCGTACCATCTAATCTAGAGAGGTCCTAACCATTTCAGAACTATTCTTCAGAACTATTCTTCATCTCAAACTCCAGTACAGTTTATTTTAAATATAGAGTCGAATCGAAAATAAAATGTCTAGGATCGCTCTCTAGGACTTGACATTTACTGTAAGATATATTTTAATTCATTGAGGGTTTCAGTATACAGTAATTTAGGCGATGGGCTGACAACCTATCACTTCAGCAATATACCTACAAGCATATCTAAAATAACCCTCAAAATTTTGTCAGACGTGGCGGAACGACCTTTGCTTAGGTCGTTTACGCTCTGCCTACCCCATTAGGGATAAAGGCGTGATTATATGTATGCATATTTAAATGTATTTGAAATCTGAAAATAATAGTAACCAAACCACAAAAACTTTGCTCGATTTTTTAAAAGTTTTAAGTAAATCATCATACGTAATTTAAAAAAGAGTCTAGTACCTACCAATATTTTTTCAATAAGGTTGTACAGTGCTATCGATTCGTAGAACGCACAACTTAACTAAATCATGACTAAAATGACAGCTATAGACTTATATTAGTTAAGTCGTGATTTTTGGAAATACGAATTGGTACAACCAGAAAAGGAACCTGTTATGATACTTACGACATGACTCACCGTACTTCACAAAGTACATCTGCTCTCTAGTTATCATCAGTAGGTATGTGCTACAGTCAGCCATCGCGGTCGCTTCTCGCTAGTGCTATTTATATGACGCTAGGACGCGGTTTATATTAATTTATGATCATTGAGGACAGGCCAGACTGGCGCTAGGAAAATATTCATGCTGTACTGTGAATTTAACCTTTATTAGGAAAGTGATAGGGGTTGCTCGGTCAACGACACTGGACAACTATCAGCAGGATATTTTTCAGGAAGTAAAAAAAGGCTTTTCCATACAAAATGATCACCTCGATCAGACAATTTGTATGGAAAAACCAGATATTTTTTTTCACTTTCTAAAAACTATCTTGCTGTTAGTTGTTTAGTGTCGTTGACTGAGCAACCCCTATCAGTTTGCGGGACGCTGTCCCTTACACCTGGTACGAAGAGTTTCCAGTGTAGTTATGGGTTCTGAGTACTATCCCATATGTTTTTCCTGCAATTTAGGCAATGGGCTGACAACCTGTCACTACAGCAATATACCTTCAAATCTATCTTAAATAACCCTCAAAACTTTGTCAGACGTGGCGGAACGACCTTTATTTAGATCGTTTACGCTCTGACTACCCCATTAAGGATAAAGGCGTGATTGTGTGTGTGTGTTTTTCCGAGATGACGCAAATATCGACTAAGGAATTAATCCAGGCAATGAGCAGCAGCGTACTCCAAAATATTTTTATTTTGAGTCATATATCTTTGACAGAATAAATCATAATCAGGAGCATACTGAAACTAATGGATTGGTCGCTATTAAATGTTACCTAACATATTACATTTCAATGCAAGTGACTAGGTATAAGTCTAGTAATTCGTTGCTACCCAGCATCTACCATTATCATCCAAATCAAATTGATTTTACCATAGGAATGTGATGATTAGTTACCCAAGGCCTGTTGTCTGAACCACCAAGCAA
Organism: Scrobipalpa costella; assembly: GCA_949820665.1. Lineage (NCBI taxonomy): Eukaryota > Metazoa > Arthropoda > Insecta > Lepidoptera > Gelechiidae > Scrobipalpa > Scrobipalpa costella. Next base: position 16,236,528 of record OX463296.1, on the reverse strand, counting down.
TATCATGTTTGGGTAAATGTTAAAGATGACTTCAGATCAGGTATCATTATAGGTATTAACTGCCTCCTTGGTCTAGTGGCTAGTGCCATGGACTCCTGATCCGGAGGTCCTGGGTTCTATTCCCAGGGGGGAAACACAAAGTTGAAATTTGAGAATTTATCACTTTGTGAATTTTTCCCCAGTTTAGTTAGGACACCTGATTGTCCGAAAAGAAAAAGATTTCGTGCTTCGGAGGGCACATTAAGCCGTCGGTCCCGTTGGTCGCCGTATGGCAGTTGGTAGCCGGTGGTCGTTACTCAAACCATGTCAGAGGCCTGATAGTTGTGCTAATAGGTGGTTTAAAAACTCTGACACCAGGGTTCATCGGGTCGATAGACTCGATACCCACTCGACAGAAGAATAGGTATTACCTGATAACCTTTTGTCTCACACTCAGTCTCCTTGCTTACAGGTATGACGTCACGCTTGCGTGCAAGTTACTTGCATGCTACTTGCATATATTTTAGAAATGCACCTGTATAAAAGCTGTTTGCATAATTTAGTGCTCGCTTACCATCGGAGGTTTAGTATTTTAGATTTGTATTTAAAAAATGCTCTTGTCGGTATTCAGCAGTGTAAAGACATCAACGCAGTCATAATGCTACGAATTTAAAAGAACTCCTACGCTAGTACCTAAATGTTACTAATCATTAATAAAATATGTTTTCTTTTATTTTTGACAGTTTATTTTACACCTTCTGTAGTACAAAAAGTTTTGACTACGGGGTGTAAGGGACTGCTTTCCGCAAACTGTTAGGGGTTGATCAGTCAACGAAACGAAACTAAACAACTAACAGCAGGATTATTTTCCAGAAAGTGAAAAAAGAAATGCTTCTTCATACAAATTGTCTGATTGAGGTGTTCATTTTGTATAGGAACGTTTAAATATTTTTTTAATGTCATGAAAGAATTTCCTGGTGAAAGTTGTTCAGTGTCGTTGAGCAACCACTATCAGTTTACGAAACGCTGTCTCTTACACCCGGTATAGTTATGAGATTTTTCTAATTTATTTATTTCAAAAATGGTATTTTGCTAAAGTATGTTCACTGTTATTTTAGAAATTTCCTGCACATTATTTCATTGTTATATTTGGAAAACTTTGTATTTATTACAATATTGCCAAAAGGGATCATAAATATTCTAATAGTTTTATACTTTTGGGTTTTAGTTTTACTTTATTTGAAATAAACTAAAAATAAAGAAGCTTTTGGGGGGCTGCAAAGGAAAAAGAACGAAAGACACGACGAAATATTTAATTTTCCCCTTTCATACATTCTTTTCTAAATTCGTCATAAAACTGTCAAGAGCACATTCATCTTTAATTATACATTATACTTAACAAAACCTCACATTTTCTGGCGTGATTAACTACATTAATTTAACTGTACAATAATAATTACGAGACCTTTAATTATTACATTATATAGTTTAGGTAAGTTAAGACCTAGTAGTATCTACGGAAATCGTTGAATATACAGTCCATATAGAAGCAACTGTGATGGTGATTTATCTGAAAAGCAACTTTTTTCATTTAAAATAAGTACATTGCCAAATTATACAATGTGCAATTTCTGATTATTTTGTCAAGATACACCTTGAAAGTCATACATAATTTTAAATTTTTAATTCATATCAAATTGACATTGCTCGAGAAGTCAAAAATGTTTTATCTGTCCATAGAAAAAGACGCGGCCAACTGAAAATTTGTACGGGAGATCTAAATATTTTTATAAATTTTCGAACTATGTCTTCTTTTTCACAGAAACTGATATTTTAACAAACGAGTATTACTACAATATTTTTACAGGGAAAAGTATTAATGTAGTTGCTTTTCAAATAAAGTCAATAGTACAATAATTGATTCTCTGGTTAAAGAACTGCTTGTAATTTATTATACAAATGCTTAATAACAATCGTCTAAGTATATTGAATGTAGGTATCCAATAGATACCTCAAATTATATAGAAATTCGGTTACCTAGACGAGGTCGCCATTTGTACAAAAACATCTAATTTACTTTAGCATTAAGTTACGGGACAATACAGATTTTATGAATTAGATTTGAGTAAACTACTAAGTTTACAATAAAACATTTATTACATAGATATATTATTATAAAATAGGGAAGGTAGCTAAATATTACAAAGATGATAATCCTAACACTGGGATGAAGAATGCCCCAATCTAAGGTGAAACTATCCCAAACAATATTTGTACATGACGTATCGAAGACATAACTATTAGGCGCAGAGACACTAGTGAACGTAACTATTTAATATATTGCATACTCATGTATAAATAAATAATAAAATATCCAAGTAAAACAAAAAAATAAAAAGTAATAGACTGGCTAAAGCACAATGATCAATAAGGGACAATATTAATGCACTTGCCCATATTACCTAATTAATTGATTATAACATCAACTTCAATATCAAAAAAGTCATAACAGTAACTTATTGTATAATTCTACTGGAACCGAGTTAAAGCTTTGTCAGAAATCCATAATTTAAATAACAAAATTCACGAATTAAGAAATAAGAAATTAAAACAGTAATAAATATTTGATCATAATGTGATACTGTATTTGCTAAATCATTCATGTTGATAAATATTATATTTTGATGTTATTCTAGTAAGAAAAGTTGCAGTTAGAGTTACAGTTGAACCTGCAATTTCAAGCCAAGATTGTAACCATCTTGCAACTCGAGTTCAACGATTTGGTAACGAAAGTAAAAAGTTAACTGATTAAGACTAAACACCTTCTGAACAGCGATACGAATACAACAATAAGCAGTCTCACAAAATATTTTACAAAATTCATTTTCAATAAACTATCTAGAAACTATAATTCATCGGTGACGTCTTTAATATTCGTAATTCGTACTTAAATAAATTTCAAATACATATTCAGCGCTATACTAGACATTATTCATATCAGGAATCGTTATCTACTCATGTACTTAGTCTCGTTAAAATTACAGAACATAATTTCGTAATTAATACTATACACAAATCGACAACACATTTATCTTACTATGAGATTCTCTGGGACTCATGGCGCGGCTGTCGAGTGTCTAATGTCGAGCGACTAGCGGCAGCGAGCGTCCATTACGTACTGAACAGTATAGCAGCGCAAAGTCTATTGGGTAACGAACATTGGACGTGAAAATATCCTCCCGGAACCATTAAGTACCACTCCACACTGTGTCCTTTGGAATTGGAACTGCTCTCCCTCGCGGATTTAGCTTGCTATACCGTGGTGAAGGGGGTAAGTCCCAGAGAAGGGCGCGGGTCACTGGTGATGCTTGGCGGGCGGTGCGTGGTGCAGCGCCACGTGGTGCGGCGCGTGGTGGTGCCCCCCGTGGTGATTGTGGTTGTTCGCATTCGAATTGTTGTTGTTGTTCTGCGCCGCTTGCGCCGCCTGCCGCTGCGAGTTCTTCTTGTTCTTCATCCGTCTGTTCTGGAACCATATCTTCACCTGCCGCTCGGTCAGGTTCAAATTCCGCGCCAGCTCCCATCTCTTCTGTTTCGATACGTACGCGTTGAAAAGGAACTCTTTCTCTAATTCGAGAGTTTGGAACTTTGAGTAGGGTTTGCGCTTTTTGCGCACCGTCACTTGCCCTGTCCAGTCCAGGGGGTTCGAGGAGCCACATCCGACACCAACACCCACCGACATTGATAGGGAACCTGTACAAACAAAAAAAAACACTTATGAGTTCTGGAGAAGTGACGGAAATATTTAACAACTTCTGATGATTGACAATAATTATCAGCAGACTACGACAGCTTGAAATATCTGTTGGCACGATTTCACTCGATTTGTCTTAACAACTGTACACTTCAAAGAGTCTTGTCTGGAATATGTTATTATAATCTATGTTAAGGATTCTTAGTATTCAAACAAATGAATATCCATGATTTCTTTGGACTAGTTATTCATGTTCTCCCAGTTAATCTTTGGAGGAACAATGCGGCCAGCTTTAATTAGCATGGCCACAATGCATTTCGCTGCGCAAATGCGGCGGGTTTCGCTTTTAACAAGCTATTTCCATGCGGCGTTCATAGAAACAATTGCGGGCTAGCGTACGGTGCGTTAGAAGTTTCATATAGCGCGATTTATGTGAGCGGTCCTTTTGATGAGATCATTGGCGTAAACTTTGTATGCGACTAGCGACCTTCTCGATATTCGATGCGTGCAACACACTGCACCATTTCCTATTATTCCGAACGGTACTGCTTTGCATGTTGCGAAATAGATGCCTCATTGTCTAAACCATGAATGCATGTGTGTGTGTGTGTCGTAACCGCTTGCATCCCGGAGCAAGACCATCCATACTGCCATTAAATATATTCAAGCCGACATCTAACGCCTACGTCAATCATACATAGTGAACGTTTAAATGCCATTCATTTTGTTTTAGAAAGGAAACTCAGTATTCTAGATTTGTGCGCAATAGACATAAGGTGACATTTTGCTTTATTTTACAATTCCTGGTTAACATATTTCCTATTAACTATTGTTCTTGGAGAGTTATAATAGGAAGTTGGTGTTTATTTTTCAGTACAGTAAATATAAATCTTGTGTTTTAGATGGCATTTGGATTATGACTCTACGTAGCTTGCATGAAATAAGATGCAAACATAATTTCTGCATACTTAATTATTTCAGTCCCTGATTTTGATATCAGCTTATCTAAGCACTTTCTACAATATGAACCGTATCAAAATAATCAGTTCATAAAACTGCCCTACGACAACTAGTCTGTCGTCTACGTAGACGTCAGCTAATTCATTTTTACAACCACATACATTGGTCGTTAAAAATTAAACCGCTTTTGAAATGTACTTTACGATACAAATACTATTTATATATTTGTTTACATTTATGGTAGTACTATCTATTTTCTTCAAATCAGATACAGTAAAAATTACCTTGTGGGAATATCTGACACAAAAAGTTTGAAATTTATCAATTGAAAATGGGAAGTTAAAAAAATAAATAAGAAAAGAGTGTTCAGAAAAGGTAGGAAAATGAACATATTTTGATGTTTTAATCAACCATGGATACTTGAACGACAATTTTGATACGTAGGTAAAGCCATAAAAAGGACGAGTATTTATCCGATCGTAAACCTTAACAGGTGGCTTGGTGGAATAAAATCAGAGCAAATCTGAATTGTGTCTTATTGCTGGGTAATAAAATTTATTGTTGTGACGAAAAAAATACGAGAGACCAACTTGAAATTTGATACCATCGCATCCTGATGATAAATATTGGCATAAAAAGACAAAACGCAAAAAAAAATAAGAATTTGTTGAAAGCATCACCTAATCTTTTTTTAGTGAGGCTTTTTGTTATCTTTTTACAGAAACCACCGTTTAAGATGAGCATAATGACAAATGAAGTTGTCAATTATGAGGGGATAGGTAGCGATCAGTGGTCATAAAATTGCGGACTCTCGCCGCCCATAAAACATCACCTACCCGACCGCGACCATTGTCTATTTCTTGTACAACGACCCTTTGCCAATTGACAACAAGAGGCTGTCTTTCAGTGCTAAGATTTAAGGCTCAAAATCGAACGGCATTTACTTTTGCAGATGCATATCGATATTGTGATTTGTAATTAAATGCACTGCCTTCGTCCAATTAGGCTCGGTTGCTGAGCACTGATAAATTCAGAATTGTTTTTATTGAGGAAAATGAAACAGACTCTTGTATGAGTCGTAACCTTCGTGTATATTATAGAAGTCCTTATGGCCGAGGCACGAGGTGTCAGAGGAAAGTATCGCGTATGGTTTAACAGCTACACTAACAGGGCCATTCCTCGAACCGTTTACTAAGCCATAAATGCACAAATCAAAGTCAATGTCAACCTCAGGTGGGCCGTAAACACACAATCATAAAGTGACGCGAACACTCGTATAACTTTTTTAACAATTGTTTCCTTTTAATGGCCCATTATATGCGCGTTTTACGCAAAATTATGTCAAGTTACACCTCTGCCGTAACAGAGGCGCGATAAACCCATCTTTATGGTTAGGCGACGATCGAAAGTGAACTAGCGCCGAGCGTTTATGAATGGAGCCTTTTTATTGCTCTCATATTGACATGGCGGTTGTAGTTTCGTAATTACTACTTACTAGCGCGATTTGGGGAAGAAAACCAGCATTATTGCATGTCAGTGACGTGGTCGCGGTTTTATGATTATCATAAAAGTGATATACATCTCCGAGAGCGGTCGGGTCGTCTCGTATGCATCGGCCGGCTCCCGAGTCGTCTAGTTTTTTATCGTCTCATCATCAGTCTATAATGTGTTTATTGTAGCAATATTTGGTTTATTGCCGCTACTCAAAGATCAGTTTATTGTCTTAGCGCTCAGGTATCGTGTTTATTTATTAGTTATACATTTTTATTGGCGCTTTATTTTACGTAAACTTTAATTTATTGTCGGTTGTATAGCGCCGTTTAACATTGCCTATAAAACGGTGCTTACGGTTCGTTTTTAAACATTTGTAGCACGTGTTTCGTTCATTCATCAAATTTATGGTGTTCTGTGGGAAAATGTTTTGATTTGAGCGTTCGGCTGCCTTCAGTCGGGGTGGAAGGATTCCGTTCGTTTGTTTGGCTTTACTGTCGATTTTATCGATGTGTTTTGTAAGACGATGAGTGAGTACTCGTTGTACTTGTCGTTTTATGTAGTATACTGACAGACCTGTTCCTGTGGGCGGATTCGAGCAACAAGTTGCGATATGAAAGGGCTGAAAGTAATAAACACGGTCGTAATGGTGAATTTGATCCTGTCAAAATTTTCAAAGTAACATTTTCATTCAAAGCTACTTACCACCTAAAAATAACAAGACATAGAGTTGAATATACAGCAAAACACATTTCTACAAAAAGATCAAAAAAGTTAATGAAATCGTGCCAATCAGAAATTGCTGTCTCACATGTTCGAATCGTGGAAAGAATGCAGACTGTGCAAATGTGTGCATCGAAGAAAGATTGAGATTGAACCCTCACACAGCTACGCAGCGCAGTGGAGCACGTCTGTGTGCGTGAGACACCCACACGCTCGCAGCGCGCGCTGTGTGCGAGCTACCACTGGCGCCATCTAGCGGCAAGCAGCGCCACCCACGGTCAAGGTTGACAAACTCATAATTATTTACAAATCAGATTCACATGTTCTACTTCATCATCATAATTATTCATATTACATCTTTAAAACAAAGTCACAAAGCAAGCCCTCGAACCTGGCAGTCACATTTATAAAACTAATTGTTTATAAATACCGAACGAAAATTGTTTCCCAGTGCGATTATGTTTGGCTCGCCAGTTACCGATAAGTTCAGGTAAAATTACAAACAGGTGTTGTCGTGACCGGACGCAGAAACGTGAGTGACAAATCCGAGGAACTCTTCATAAAGTTATGAATTATATTTATTCGGAGTTACTGACCTGGTAATGAGCCCGGGGGTGGGTAAGGTGCACTGGACACGGACTCAGGCGCGTAGTTCCGGAGTCCATACGCGTCGTGGGAGAAGCCTGACGCCTCCGACACCGCCGTGCGCCTGTCCTCGCTGCCGACGTAGGGCAGCGGCTGGTCGCCCCTTGGACCTCCATAAGGATAATTCCAGCAAGGTTGCGAGAAACCCTGGTGGCAACCACCGTCCGCGTACGGTTTGTATTCCCCGCTGCCCGCAGGCCAGAAGGGAAGGGAAGATTTGCGATCTCTCTCGCCTGGGAGATTGTAATAGGTAGGGCCGGTAGGGTACTGGTGCTCGAAGGAGGCAGGTGCATCGGGAGGGTATCCCCATGCTTGCTGCGCGTGCCGGATGACTCCGGGCTCCGGCTCCCCGTACCGCTTGGCCGGGATGTGCAGCGGGGGCTGGGGAGGGTTGGAGCCCACCGAGGCGGGCGATGCGCTGGACGCGGAGGGCGGCGCGGCGGCGGGGGCGGCTGGCGGCGAGCCGCCCGGGGGCGACGCGTGCGGCTCCTCGTAGAGCGCGCCGCCGACCCCGTTCATCATGGTCCACCAGGCCGGCCCGGCGGAGTGGCCGGATGCGGGCGCTGGCGACGCGGCAGCCACGTCGCAGGGCGCGCCGAGGCCCCCGACATGGTTGTCAGGGTACAGGGTGGCGGCCGGGCAAGCCACGGGGGAGCAGGGACGTCACGGGCCGGTTCACGCGCGCGGCGGGCACATCGTACCGCGCACACACGCAACCCACACACAGCAGCGGCACATGAAAATTAAAACGCGAGTCCCGATTTAGCCAGCTGACCGGACGAGAGTTTACCACAGGTTTACAGTTCAAAAACTTATAGTTCCAGCGAGTTTGCTCACTCGCCGATGATTTTCAGAGGTTCGTCGAACAGTCACTGATATGATAAGCTGTCTCGACCGGTTGTTACCGAATTTTAGTCTATTTATTTACAAAACTGTCTTTAGAATTTACGCAACAAGTTTAATAGTCCACTGATATTTTGATAAAAAATTTAGAGTTGTTTTGTTGTATCGCAAGAGTTTGTTATTTATTTAGTCAACGTAAGGAGCGCACGTCGAGTTCGGTCGCGTGTCGCGTGTGGCAAGTGGCGTATGTCTCGGGACGCGAAGCGCGCGGTCGGCGGCGCGGTCGGGCGCGGAGTGGCGGCCGCGGCCGTGTGCGGCGCACACACGCGCGCGCACTGGCGCGGCCATCTGCCGGCGGGCGGCGGAACCTCGCGCCGCTACTCCCGTAGCCGCCCGGAGCGACGCCGCCGCTACTTGCTACGCTCTACATTTTACTTGCGCCGCGGAAAAGCTCGCGTGATATGCTTTTAGTGAAATTTCTTTTTGTTATACATTTTTATTATTTTTCGAGATGCTCTTTGTTGTGCAATAATAAAAGAATAAAAAAACTACATAATAATAATATTGACTTTAAAAATCTTAGATACGAGGCAGGTGAGAAACCAATTAACCTTTGTAATTAAGTGACAAGCTGTCCCTGCGTAATAAGGTCCCAGGGACCAAGCGTCGTCAACAGGGCCGCGGGGGGCAAGGGTTGCGAGGAGCAGGCGCGGGGGCGTAGTAAAGCGATTAATGGAGGCAAAATAGCCATAAACTGCCGTTTAACCAAACTGCAAGCGTCACTCGACCATCGCCGAGTTGCCACCAATAAAAAACGCGAGACTTTATGACGGCAACTCACTCACATTTTATTGTGAGTATAAACTTAATTTTATCGTCTGTTAATTTCACCACAAATAATGCTAGGTACTAGATTAAATTATAGGTAGATATAAAATTGTTTTATTGCCTTTGTCAATGGCAAGGCCGTGGTCTAATGCCTCACATATTTGTAATCTTTAGAGTTCAGTGACTTAGGAATTATTGTTTTAAAGTTTAGTGCTGGTATTTTCTCACATTTATTTTACGGACTTACTATGCACGCTTGACCGGAATATTACATTACCTACGCGATAAGCTTTACGGGCTATTCCGCAATACTCCACAACAAATGCGAAATGTTACTCTAGATTTTATTCGCGCAGCTAAACATTGAAAAAAAAAAAGTATTTGATCAAAGAAGCCCATCCCTTAAGGCAAGTCACCCTTCCATTCTCCCACCGTGTCAAAGAGAACAATAAGCAATACAACCAATAAATTTGCTTACAGTATTCTTCAAATATTCCACACGTATAGAACGACTGTTCTGTTTACACAAGACACGGCCATAAAATATATCAGACGAACAAAAGAAAAACATATATAAAACGCTAAGTAAAGGCGGTATTAGGTGTTAACATGGTAAGAGCACGCATTATGGTGATATAATAGAAACCGAATTGTCAAAATAAAATACGCGATTTTACACGTACACTAATTTCCCACAGCGAAGGATCGTTCCAATACTGCGTAAAGGAATATTCGGGCAAAAAAACATGAAAATTAATATTAAATTTAAATTACCTCATTTTGAATTACAACACGAATTTTATACATACATACATATAATCACGCCTTTATCCCTAATGGGGTAGGTAGACGTTTGAGGGTTATTTTAAGATAGATTTGTAGGTATATTGCTGTAGTGACAGGTTGTCAGCCCACCGCCTAAATTACAATATACTGAAACCCTCGGATTCCTTAGCTGGTTTTTACAGCATACCATGCGAATTTTATAACGATTAGTTAAGGTAGACTTTAGAAATGTAATCCTCATGCAGAAAATTAAAACTAAGTTTCTACTAAATTATTTACTAAGTAAAACATTTTTTACCTAAAGATAGACGTGGAATGTAAATAGTCAGTCAATGGAATAAGGAAATTCAAAATGGATTCATTCAGATAAAAATATATAAATATAAACTACCTACGTCAGCAGTAGTGGTTTAATGTAATAATTAATTACATTTTAATGTAACTAAGCATTTTTAAACGTCAGATTTTTTATTAAAATTATCCTAATATTATTATCAAAGAAATATGATTTCCTGAAAGCCATAGTACAGTTTTGCGTCAATTAATAACAAAATGTCTTCGATGTTGGATTTTATGATCTATATTGTAGAAGCCACATGAATAAAATTCCCCGTAGTGTATGAAGGACGCACCTAGGTGAACAAGTAATTATACATCAACAAAGGCGTAATATAGGTGCTGACTACCAATAAATTATCCTTTAAATTGTCACCTCTGCTAATTGTAGTTTCAAGGATTACAAGACCCCCTTACAAAAGAACGACACACCTATTTCTTTATTGTAGAACTTGACATATCTTTTGACTTACGAGTGTTAAAAGGATAATTTAGACGGATAAAATAAATACATACAAACATATAATCACGCCTTTATCCCTAATGGGGTAGGCAGAGCGTAAACGACCTAAACAAAGGTCGTTCCGCCACGTCTGACAAAGTTTTGAGGGTTATTTAAGATAGAATTCTAGGTATATTGCTGTAGTGACAGGTTGTCAGCCCATCGCCTAAATTACAATATACTCAAACCCTCGGATCCCTTAGCTGGATCTTACAGCATGCCCGGGAGGAAATGCAGCTGGCACATTCTATGTTTTTCTCTGGCTCCCAGACCAGCATAAAATAAATAAGAGTACAAAATTCATTTTTTGGCGCTACCTACAGTAAAGTTTACAAGTGCATCGCTCTTGTGAGATTAGCTTGTTTGGATCGGAACGGAATCCAACTCTTTAGGAGCAGCCGCATGTATTTTTTTTTTTTTTAAATATATATAGGCGAGCATTTGTCCGCCATCTCACCTGGTGGAAAGTGACGATGCGGACTATGTTGAAGCATACTCACCTATGTAGTGCCTATTCACTCTCGCCTTGAAAAGGCCCAGGTTATATTGTTCCGGAAACAGATCCGCCGGCAGGGAGTTCCACTCCTTAGCCGTTCGCATTAAGAATGTGGAAGCGAACCGCTTCGTGCGAATTTGTGGTATATCCACGACATAAGGGTATGTCTATGTATGATCTCCGCAGAGTGATCCTCACCGCAAGGGGGCCCTTTCCCACACGTATCTCTTTCTTCCATGCTGGTCTGGGAGCGACAGAAAAACATAGAAAGTGCCAGCTGCATTTCTTCCCCGACATGCTGTAAAGACCAGCTAAGGGATCCGAGGGTTTCAGTACATTGTTATTTAAGCGATGTTCTGTCTACCTAATACTACAGCAATATACCTATAAATATATCTTAAATAACCCTCAAAACTTTGACAGGCGAAACGACCTTTGTTTAGGTCATACATATATCCCATTAGAGATAAAGGCGCGATGATATGTATGTATGTATCCCTGTCGAGATAATGCAATATTTAGTGTAAAGGCACTTTGGCCTTTGTGATGACTGTGACATGCAAACACTTTTGTATCTACATACATACATACATATAATCACGCCTTTATCCCTAATGGGGTAGATAGAGCGTAAACGACCTAAGCAAAGGTCGTTCCGCCACGTCTGACAAGTTTTGAGGGTTATTACAGATGATCATGACGTATATTGCTATAGTGACAGGTTGTCAGCCCATCGCCTAAAATTGTAATATATTATAACCCTCGAATCCATTAGCTGGTTTTTACAGCATGCTCTGGAGGTGATGCAGCTGGCACATTCTATGTTTTTCTTTCACTCCCAGTCCAGAATGGAAGAAACTTTTGTATCTGATGAGTCGAAATAAAGACGAGACAGTGGTCAACAAACGAGGAACCGATGCGTTTCGTTTTCTCTCACAGTCATCACATAGTGCACACATTTTTGTGCCTTTTATATATTTGATTTCTTCCATACTGGACTGGGAGAGAAAGAAAAACATAGAATGTTCCAGTTGCCTTTCCTCCCGGGCATGCTGTAAAAGTCAGCAAAAGGGATTCGAGGGTTACAGTGTATTGTAATTTAGGCGATGGGCTGACAACCTGTCACTACAGCAATACACATTACAATCTAAAATTGCCCTCAATTTATGTCAGACGTGGCGAAAGCGCCTTTTAGGAGGCGTTTTACGCTCTGCCTACCCCGTAAGGGATAAAGGCGTGATTTTATGTATGTATATATTTGAAGATATTATCGTTATTCTTCTTCTTCTGTCGAGTAGGGATCGAGTCTATGGACCCGATGAACCCTGGTGTCAGAGTTTTCGTTATTAAGAAAAGAATATAGGATAAACTATACAAAACATTGTACATATAATTAAATTAAGTTTAATTAAATTCAAATACCTATGGATGACCAACATAGTTACTAGCAGGCCTCATCTATTGCAAACATGCAAACTTAATTTGTATACAAGATTGTAAGCTTTTTACTTTGTAGAAGGTTAACAAGATATCGCATTGAGGCTAATGCAAATGTAGTATTATCGTTAATGATTGATTAATTTTATCGTAGTTATGTATAACATAAACATTACATTAAATTTATTACATAAATTACTTCCCCTTTCGTATTTATTAATGGACTACATTGAATTTAAAACTAGTTTAACCAACGATTAAGTTTAACTCCATGCTGGACTGGGAGCAAGAAAAAAACATAGAATGTGTCAGCTGCATTTCATCCCGGGCATGGTGTAAAAACCAGCTAAGGGATCCGAGGGTTTTTGTTTACTGCAATTTAGGATGACAATCTGTCACTACAGCAATATACGTACAAATCTATTTCAAATAACCCTCTAAACTTTGTCAGACGTGGCGGAATGACCTTTGCTTAGGTCGTTCACGCTTTGCCTACCCCTTTAGGGATAAAGGCGTGATTACGTTGATGTCATATCTATAGTATTTCCAACTCAGTTTTAGCATAAAGGTAAACAAAGTTTTATGTCTTTTAATTCAAAAACACATTTCAAAAATAAATTATACGTGTTGGTTAATTAGTTAAAGTGCTAAATCTACTATTTCATTATGTTGTCATATCTAATAGCTAAACCTTATTTTACAAATAAGATATGAAACTTTGTTTACCTTTATTCTAAAACTGAGTTGGAAATACTATAAGTGTTTTTATTTCTATGCTGAAATATTTAACAATAGGGTAGAGAGTTGTCAAAGTAATATGATATACATTATGATGACTCTACATTGGTATTATTATAATATTTCTTTATATTTAATTATCTACATTTAATGCAATCCTCAGATTTGTATTGTCTGAAACATCCAATCATATTTCACAAATTCTTTTAATACCTCAATTAAAGATAGGTATTAGTACCTAGCTGTTTTGAGTTATTATTACGAACAAAATTAGGAATGATACTTAGTACCAGTAATTATAAAACATTCCTTATAACTGACAAGTACACACAAACTGGCTACTACAACTTTCTCCGAGATGAAATTATTCAACGAGACGAACATGAGCGTTCTAAAACGAAAGTAACTATCTACAGACATGCTGCTGAATGACAGATACAAACAGCCAACAAGTGAGCGCCTGAGTTGCCAGTCTATAAATATTTACGTTAGGAAACTCTCCAGGCCAATGGTCGACCATACCCGCCCAAAATACACAGGATCGTGAACCAATGAAATTCAATAGCCGATGTAGGTCTGAAAGTTTTGGTCGCCTAATATACCCACGCGTAAATAAAAGTACGCTTTCTTATCACAAAAATGTGCGCCGGAGTTGCGCAAAGTTGGGCTCGGATTGGGGCTATATAATATACTAGCAAACCGCTCCAGTTGCACATGGGCACAAAATAAAATTTACTTTAGTTTTGATTATTTAATTTAGTTTTCATCTCCGTGATGATGAAAATTGTTTTTAAATCCGTAGCGTGGTTAAGAAGATAGAGTAGTGATAAACAGACGATTTTAATTTATATTACGCATTGATTTAGGTATGTAGGATAAACCAGATACGGGTGGTATTTATTATAATCAATGTTCGCAAGGATAAATCGATAATTTATCGTTTGTTATGACTTGATTTACGTTATAATGGTTGGTGTATTTGCGTTTTCCTTGTTAGCTTAGAAAATACTGTGTTGTAGAGTTTTGACTACAGTGAAACGTTTTCGAAGTATACATACATACAATCACGCCTTTATCCCTAATGGGGCAGGCAGAGTGTAAACGACCTAAACAAAGGTCGTTCCGCCACGTCTGACAAAGTTTTGAGAGTTATTTCAGATATATTTGTATATTGCTGTAGTGACAGGTTGTCAGCCCATCGCCTGAATTACAATATACTGAAACCTTCAGATCCCTTAGCTGGTTTTACAGCATGCTCGGGATGAAATGCAGCTTGCATATGCTATGTTTTTCTCTCACTCCCAGTCCAGCATGGAAGAAACTCACTCCCAGTCCAGCATCGAAGTATACACAACCTAAAATTTTACTTTTATTACCAAAGGGGAAGCCGGTTGGCTTTGGCTTACCTAACCGTAGATTTATCGGACGTCACCTCAAAAGTTGAGGGCATTAGAGCCAGGTTGTATAGTATATGTACACCGAAATTCTCGTGTCTCTCTACGTCCATTTTCTTTCATACGAGTACTACTTCTCCACATTTTTTAAGGAAGGCCCAAAAATATTGAACATCCTAAAAAATATTTTTCGTCAGAGTTTTTCAGTTTTATCGACTGAGCAACCCGTATCAGTTTGCAGGAAGCTGTCCCTTACACAATTTATCCTTTTTTCATTCCTTAAATTCTGTAACGTACGTAACGAAGATTTGAATATTTTAATGTGGTCCATGGGCATAAATATGGCTGAGTTGCAAAGCCACCGTAAGGACTGGCTTTCTCCCATCAGCGTCTGGTTTAATTGCCGAAGCTTTATGTGTGCTCATTCCATCGAGTACCGTTTCCAATGATGTACGACTATTCAGCCGACACGATCGTTGGATTCTTTCATATAATTTATGGAGACGGAATTAATCCTTGCAATTTCTTTACCGCTATATTTTATTTTTCTTATTGAGAAAAATATCGGGACTTGAATTGTTTAATTTCATTTAAAAGTACAATAAACAAGTTCACGAAAACTAAAAAGTTATAATTTTGATTCTTTTGTTTTCACAACATTTCAAATATCAGTGACTATTCAACCTGTTATAAGACTAAGCGAATATATAATGTCGGCATTTTATGTGCAAATATTTTAACACTATAAGTGTCACGTAAACCTGTGGTTTTGCTATATTAAAATTATTATGCACTAATTATGACACCTATAGTAATTTAAACTGTTTAATTAGTCTGGCGGTTATGATTTCATTTTATTTTATATGCAGATTCATAGCTGAGATCAGAATTAAATATAAATAATAATTTACTGTAATTTAGGTACTATTCATATTCTATGAATTTATACTATTTATTTTTTCGATCTGAATAGTAGGTAACTGTATAGCTACACTATCTACTGCCAAGAAAAGAAAACACTTTTCTTAGATAAATGTTTTCTGTACTTGTTTCGTAAGAAACTGCTGCTGATTTCCTCTTTAATGAAATGAATACTATAATAGTATTGTATTATAATTATATTCACCTTGTCGCAAGCTTGCTAGTGATGTCTGCGTGAAAGGGCAGGGTAACCTGTAAGCAAAAGGACATGCTCATTAAATTTATAATAATAAACGTAGGTAGTAGTAAACGTAGGTAGTAGTTTTCTACGGTATCAATGATTTTCCTGTGAGAATAAGGTAAAATGTACTTTTTCGTGATACGAAGTATTTTTTTGGGTCATAATTAACAGATCCCTAAAAAACAGTCAGCCTCAAATATTATAAATTCGAACGTAACCTAACCTATTGCGGCTGAAATTATTTGTAGTGGCAGATTTAGTAATTTTTGTAGGATCGGTTAATTATTTCCCTTTTTGTATATTTGGTAAACGTTGCTTGTTAATGATGAAAGAAAATTCCTGAAATAATAAAATAATGCATTATTTTTCCTCTAATATTGCACAAAAAACGTCCGATTTTATGCCCTACACATTTTGTTGTAGATCGTAGGATGTACTAAAACCTTAAATTACACGAAAAATCAAATTGACTAAGTTTAGACTAGAAAAAGATTCTATTTATAATTAATTCAACTCAGAAATATTAGTTCACTAATAATGTTTCACAGGAAGTGTAATATGTAGGAGGGTCAGGTGTGGCTCATTGCGTAGCGTGGGGTCACGTGGCGAAGGTAGTTAATTCCTTAATTAACGGAGATAGCGGGTTTAAAATAAAACACGAATTTTGATACAATCTACATTAACCCAAGGCGTTTAATAAGCAGCTGGAATTCAGTTTAGAAATAGGTCTTGATTTTTGGAAACATTCCAAATCAGAAGTATTCCCACAGAAGCTTTCTTTTGCTACAGGTATGTACTAATTTCTTATTTGTTTTTTGAAATAGTAAATCTGTCATTTATCACTAATTTTCGGTGAAAGACATATAGTTTGAGGATGAAAATTCAATTTAATAACGCACTCTAAAATAAAAATTACAGCGGCGACGGATATTTCAAATATCTAGTATACTTTTTATTTTCGTTACGGAACTTCAAAAATAGAAAACAATAAAGTGCGCCTAGAGAAATGTTTCAAAGTAATGACGTTACTAACAAGCCACTGGAACTCCGCTTAAATCATTGTAGCCGCATGCTTAACGTCTGGAGAAGACCATTACTTGGGTTATTTTTAAGTCGATCCCACAACGATCCCATTCACAAAGTAGGATCCATTTCATTCCTTAGCTGTGCTCGAGAGTCGACCCGATAGGAATATAAATAAATCCTTTGTAAGTCATTCGATATGGCGCAAAGTCACGAAGTTTACATAAAATAGGTGATTTGCGCCGAATGCCACGGTTTTTTCCCCGCTTCCATCGGGGTGCGGTCCTATTCCTACCCGCTTATTTTAGAAAGCTAAAAAAACATGTTTACAGGCTTTTTTCTTGTCGACGATTACTGGCTGGCTCGAACGTGTTTGGGGGTCGTAAATTCTGTTTTGTGTTACACTACAATCAGCCCACGCTTGAGTAATGATTGATTTTAAACAGCTATTTACTAAGATAATTCCGTGAGACTGGCCGCGGTACCACGGCACTGGGCGGTTATGTTACAAACATTGCTAAACAAACCATAATTGTGGTAGTAATACTCTAGCATTATTATCTACCTACCTACCCAATACCTATTCAATTTTATGGCTTATGTGTTGGTATGTGTTTGTGTGTGGGCGCTAATAAGGGTAACACACAACTTGGAGCGTAAGTAGGAAAACTTAAGTCGTATACAAACTTCATGGAGGTTCATCTAACTTCTAACCCATTTCACTCCGGCTCAGGAACTATCAGACCCGTAATCCGACCGGTCCTTTGGTGAACTATGTTTTTTTTTCGTCAAGTATGAGTAAATAGAGCTGCAGAGCGATAGTTGAGGGTACTCGAAATGACATTTACGACTCAATCCCGAAACATAGTCCGGCGGCCGTTGTGCCCTCACCACTCTACCCAGACCTTCCTCGTTCCCCAATCTAAATTACAAATACAATAATTTAGGGGAATGGACACGAAACCATAGAGCTCATCTAGAGATGGTAGAGTTTCATTTCAATAGACCCAGCAACAGGACAAGTTTGGACACATTACAAGCTGTCAAGTTATGTTATCTGCTACACAAGTACGTGTTATAAGGAAATGTTTCTCCCACGTTATGCTATGCGGCTAAATAACGGCGGTTGTCTATACTTGTATGTAACTATAGATATAGTTACGTATCTAAAAGGGTTGGTTTGTAGCTATGAATTGAGAGATAAGCGAGGCCGATACTAAAACTAGTTTTCTGTTTTGCGAGCCGCAGCTGCGTTCTCGTTATTATTGGTTCTTTTTTCAGCCATTTGATCTCAGTGGCATTCCAGACTAATGAAGCAAAAGTAATTTAATTTGCATTATTTGTAAATTAATGCTCAAGTTTATTAAAATATGATTATGATGTCTTAACTATTTAAAAATGCCTGTGAGGAAAATTTACTATTAAATTATTAAAAAATTAAACATTACTTTTTACAAACAGAAAATTAGATTAACATTACTTAAAATTTGTGTCATATTATTTTAATGATAAGCCTTCTTATTTTATCCCAGCACCACCCTCTACAGGTGAATACTAATATAACATCACGATGAGTTAAAACAAAATGGCGGATGAAGGAGGGGCGTATTGTAAACAGTAGGCACATATTATACTTCCTATACATCTATCTTCATTTAGGTATACCTAAACCATTGGCCAATCTAACAAACCCTGAACCCTTAGTTCTTTGATCAAATATCTATTAAATCTAGATATGTCATAAACATACCGGCTAAGTGACGTCACATTGACAAGATGGCGGACGGGTGGGGGCGGTCCAGCGGTTAATGGCGTGAAAACTGACAGGATCATATCCCGGGGTTTACGGAGCGTGCTACGGCCGGTTCATTTACAATTCTAACTGACGGACCAAAACAACTAGATGGCTTTGTTTGTGATTATCTGTCTTTGCTGTCTCTATTTTGTTTAATGAGGCATGGGTAATGGTGTTTAGTCTGTGTTCTATAGCAGGATAATCAATGCGGATAAGAAAATATTAAAAATACCAGCCTATAAAATTTTCAGGCTTACCTACTAAAATATCATAAATACTTCCTCTAACGAGGTTACAGTAAAAATAACTCTTGTAAAGAGAGTTATTATTATTCTTAGATTTGGGTTTCATCAGAAAATTCCTTATGTATGGTCAATTTTAAGTTTTTTTTAGTTCTTTGCTATACTGACTGACGACTGTTTTTTTTGACAATTATTTTAACATTGCTCTAGAGCAATGTAGAGGGTGGCCCTCTTAACAAAAACCTTCTCTACCCAAAAAGGTAGTTACTTTTTATTTCATCTTTTACCAAAATTGAGACCAATAAAACCATCGTTTTTAAATCGACCACAAAAAGTTAATTAACCAGATCCAACTCTGGGCAACCAATGATTAAAAAAACGTGCAAAATTCGATTGAGTTCTTATATTACGGGTTTTATCATCAATGCTTTATCAGAGAACGTATATGGAGCTGCAAACTGTTTCAAGTTGCTTATATGAAATACAGGGTGTATAAAGTCCACTATACCCTGTATTTCCAGAAATATTATGAAAGCTACCTTAAAAATCTCTTTCCATGAAAACATTACTTTTGCAATAAATTTTAAATCATACTTGTTTGTTATTGTTTAAAAAGTTTTTTATTTATTTCTGTTTGATAACATTTTTTTATTTCAATTGAAAGCAGGTTCTTCAGTAAAGTTTATCACTTTTACGAGTAAAACTTTTCGGCGTTAGTAAATTTCATTCATACTGTATATCACAGCCGTAATCTCAACCTGGTTCAAAATACTTGGTTTCATTTAAGAATTCACATTTATTTAATTAAGAATTTTATTCTGCTTTCGTCGAATGTCAGTTACGACCTCGCTCCAAGTAGAGTAAAAAATTACATTTAATTTTCATTAACTTGAACTGTTTTCTTGTATCAATATCATAATGGTCTTTTATTTTCGTCTGGCGCGGTCAGTGCAGACGAGAATTCGTAGATTAGATGCATTCACAAATAAATTGAAATATTTTTAGAGTTTTTCCATTTTTTTAAGTGATTGTTTTGAAGATCAGTATGCTTTTTAATCCGCTCCAATTTTTTTAAATAGAATTACTCTATCACTTTGAATGGAACAGAATGCGTGGGACTTAAACTATTCAATTTTGTTCCAAAAAGATTCTCTAATCTAAAATAGGTTTACGTCGACGACTTTTCCTTTTTGTCTCTAAAGAAAAGCCGATAAAAAAAAATATGTCGCAACATCCTGACCCCGCCTACCAGTTCTACAAACTTACGCACTTAACATGTTAGGCATACCGCACATCGATCGCCGGTGGTCCGCACTTAGCATTCGCCACGTTCTCATAGACCGATACAATCGCCAAGGACGACCATTGTACCATACCATACCTATAGGTACGTACCTATAGGTATACTCCACCCGGAATAGATCCGACCGATAATGAAGCTCGACGATGAATAAGAATGGTCTGAGCCTCGCGTGAGATCCGAACATGAATTAGGAATGGAAAGTTACTGTAATGTACGACTTGCAGAATAGAAACAATGGATTATGTCTATGAACAATGCAAAAGAAAAATGGAGTATTTCGAAAGGTAAACGGCCTCGTCCTCGTCTGTATTATTGCATGTTG
The DNA here is from genome assembly GCA_949820665.1 of Scrobipalpa costella. Lineage (NCBI taxonomy): Eukaryota > Metazoa > Arthropoda > Insecta > Lepidoptera > Gelechiidae > Scrobipalpa > Scrobipalpa costella. The sequence continues at coordinate 16,215,772 of OX463296.1, read as the reverse complement.
TTATTCAAGATCCGAGACAGTTGGACGGCATCCAAGAAGCAAGAAATGCCAATCAGCACTGCCCAGGCCATGAACATCGTGATCGATGGGGAGGGAGGCGCGCATGTGAGCCGCGCTTTATTTATTCTTCGCACGACAAAATATCAGCGAAACGATACGTGCAGAAATCACGCATAGGTTGGGATTTATACCCAGACGGCTTTGTCGATCCTCACGAAAGAAACACACTTTTTTTCCACTCATATTTTCTGCGATTAGATTAAAACGTCATCGTGAATATCACAATCGCAACAGAGTTGCAAACGTTTTTTCTTCTTTTAATATGCGTCGTAAATTATAGCTTTGAATTAATATGACAGGGGCGGCAAGTCAAACATTCTTTGCAGGTATGTTATTTGCCTAATACACCTCTGTAAGGATGCAATTTATTTTATCCTTTACATACGGCGTGAAATATGATTTAAAAACAGACGGCCAAGTGCGAGTCGGACTCACACTCGAAGGGTTCCGTAACCTATAACAAGAACGCCAAAACAATCTTCTTTGTTGCATGGAAGCCCTCTTAATTATATATTTTATTTTGTTTTTATAATATAGTGTTACAGCGGTAACAGAAATACACCATCTGCGAAAATTTCAACTGTCTAGATATCACCGTTCATGATATACAGCCTGGTGATAGACGGACGGACTAACGGACAGCGGAGTCTCAATAATAGGGTGCCGTTTTTACCCTTTGGGTACGGAACCCTATCTAGAAGTGTCCTCAACCATAAAAAAATATTGACGAATATGTAAATATCGGGTAGCGTTGACTGTGGGTAGTGCAGTGGACAATAAAAATGCAAATATACCCGTTCGTAGGGATCTTTTGCACCCTGCTGGACATACATACGTACAGACAATAATTTCGTACTTCTAAATTATTATTCACTATACCTCTATTATTAACTTCTGTCTATGACTACACACGGCGTGATTTACATCAATGACAAATATACATACATACATATAACCACGCCTTTATACCTTATGGGGTAGGCAGAGCATAAACGACCTAAACGGTCGTTCCGCCATGACTGACTGACTGTAGGTATATTGCTGTAGTGACAGGTGACAACCTGCCCATTGCCTAAATTGCAATATACTGAAACCCTCGGATCCCTTAGCTGGTTTTTACAGCACGCCCGGAAGGATATGCATCTGTCAATATTCTACGTTTATCTCTCGCTCCCAGACCAGCATAGAAGATCACGAAAACAAGGCTTCGTAATCATTGGTTATGTTTTCCGTCAGGTCGAGAATAAATCACGGTATTTTTAATAGATTCAGTGATTTAAATCTAACGGACTAGTCTCTACATTTTAATTGAGGACGAGGTTACAACGATGACGTAAAGAACTTGGATGCAATATCATTAAAAGTCAAATGTACATATTATTTTGTAGCAGAATTTAAATAAATAGGTAGGTATACATAACTATTTTAACTGTTTAAAATGTTCAACCACATAGCCAAGAATTTTCTGGGCACATCGTATCTGTTCCAATAAAATTCTACGATCAAACTATGACACATGAAAGATGTCTTTCAGACCGCCATGGCTGTGCATATAATACTCACTCGTATTTTCCTGCGGTATAAAGAAACTTTACCTCGTGGTTAAAATAGCTTTCTATTAATTTATTTTATCTATATTTCTTTGTGATACTGGTGATTAGGTAAGTATACCGGGTGTAAGGGACAGCGTCCCGCAAACTGATAGGGGTTGCTCAGTCAACGATACTGAACAACTTCCACCAACAAATTATTTCAGGAAGTGAAAATAAAAATTGGCTTTTCTATACAAAATTTCCACCTCGATCATACAACTTTTATGGAAGAACCTTTTTTTTCACTTCCTGAACGTATTTCCTGGTGGGAGTTATTCAGTGTCGAGCAACCCCTTTCAGTTTGTGGGACGCTGTCCCTTACACCACGTAGGTAAAAGGGATTGCATACCTTAGTATCATGATCTGTAAGGCGGGTCCGCCTCACCTGTCGGTAAGGTCGACCGCGGGTACTCGCGTTCGAACCTTACTCCAGAACACCTGCAACAAACATACATACGGCTTGAAACATATATAATTACTTAATATACACATCACCATGTTTAAATACATCTCAGTAAAATTCTACATACATATAATCACACCTATCCCTAGTGGGGTAGGCAGAGCGGAAATAACCTAAAAAAGGGCGTTCCGCCAAGTCTGACAAAGTTTTGAGGGTTGTTTAAGATATATTTGTAGGTATATTGATGTAGTGACAGGTTATCAGCCCATCTCCTAAATTACAATATACTACAACCCTTGGATCCCTATCTGGTTTTTACAGCATGCCCGGGAGGAAATTCAGCGGGCAAATTCTATGTTTTTCTATCGCTCCCAGGCCAGCATGGGAGGAACTAAAAAATATTTTATTATATAATTACTTGAATTAAAAAATACACATCACTATGTTTTAATACATCTCAGTAAAATTCTAATCGAAGACAAAATCAATGTCAAATTGTTGAAGATTTAAATACATACTTTAAAAAAATCATCGCGTACATTCGTAACTATTATTTTCAATCCATTCCATATTTTTGTTTTCTTCTGTTATGACTAAAATAATAAAATTTTAAATCCAGTTTTAAAAGTTGAACATATTCATAAAGTGCAATTATTATTACCTACTTTAGTTTTGTCCACTTGCGCGAAGTCAACCCCAAAATTTTGAAAATTGGAAAGCACTTAAAATAATGGAGATTTTATTGTTGTTGATTTTTGTCGGTGTTTTGGTAAGAGGAGATCTGTTAATTGATGTGATATTTAAATAAAATTTCATTTACACAAAAGGTTTACCTACTTATTTTGGAGAAGTTGTTAACTTTTAACTTTGTCTCGAAACCATAACAATTATAAACTAAAAAATATTCTTGTTTTTATAGTAGCCGACAAAAACTTAACAATAAAAATAATAAGAACAAAAAGCACTTCTTTTACATTTACATTAATATTTTACAATGTAGTGGTAAACTAAACCAAATATTTGACTACTTAAATATATTATATTTTTAACACAACTGTATACAGTTTTACTACTCAGGTTATAAAATTTTAAATAAAGATTCCTTGTTCATTGTCGTATAACGTTTGTATCTACCATCTTAAAAGTTACATATCAGATATAACCATACTCTTTGTTACATTACAATTTTGTTGCATGAAAATAGTATTTTAGAAGCCGAAAAATAATAAAGCTCATTTTCGGAATAATAAAAAGTGAGTGTCGTTCATAAAGAACCGAGACTATTTTGACGCAGTCGGCTTTCCCCTTCTAATATACGAGTACATTTTCTGGCTCAAACTATTCAAATAACGCCGCTCTAAATGTTGTTTCAGAAACACGTTGAGTGATCTACAGTTTTAAGTCCAAATTTACTTCTTCTGAGATAATTTTGACGTAGAATAAAAATACTAAAGTAGCAAAAGCTCGGTGGCACACAGTTTAAGTTATTGTCGCTATAAATTTAATCAAACAACTTAAGATGACAGGTGTGCTGATAAAATAATATCGACACCTTTTATTTTGGTAGTAAAACAACTTAATTTTATTCTAAAACGTTATGCAATACTCATTTGATGCTCAAATTCAACATTAAGATTCCTAGCTACCTACGCACTGAATACATTTTAAAAAAATCTTTACTATTCGTCGAAATGTTTTAAATGGTTGAATAGAAAACAACTTATTGGATATTTTTAGGCGAATTCCATGAATTCATTGTTTAAACTAGTCTTTGATTAAAATGTTAATTAAGATAAAATGTATTCAGAACACGATAAAGTAACAGGAAACTAAAGCATATTGGGCGTGTTCTAAAACTGGTTTTTATCATTCAATTTCGTTACCTAAAAAAGTTTTTTATTCATAAATATTGTTTTTCAATTATGGCGTTGTATCTTATGTACCTACCTACAATAATAAAAACTAGGCTGATAATCTGCAGCAACACAAAATCGTGTACAAAATTCCCTTATTTTTTACACTTAAGGTATTTTTTTCCAGTCCGATCCCAGCTCCTTTACATATAGGCGTTATTTTGTGGTATGTATCTACCATACCTTAATATTATACCTACCTACGTCCTATACCACTCGCTCAGAAAAAACAATCTCAGCAATAAATGGCCACAATCGCGAAAATTTATTTTTATCGTTTACTCCACTTAAGGAATAAGATTGAAAACTCCTCCCGAATTTCCCCGGTAATTTTCCCGTACATTTTTTTCGTCCCAATAAAAGCAATAAAATATTTACGGGGCTCAGATGAATCCATGAGTGGATTTGTGAGGGACGTTTTGCCGAATTAATTCATTTTCATGGGAAATGGATGTTAATATTCTATGTGCGTTCTCGTTTCGAATGTTTTGCTTACGGTACAAAACGTTTAACGTATCTGTAGGTACTTAGGCATATCATCAAAGAATAAAATAAAAAGGATACATTCACAAGTAGGGTTTCTCATGTAGGTAGTTTTAAGCTACATAATCCGAGAACCTGCATCCGGCAAGAAGACATTAATATGCAAAAGCCGTGGCCCTATACATAGGGGCTTGATGCAAAAAGGTGCAACGGCCTCAAATGCTTCTAAGAAACGCAATGTGCAGTATCAGCGATCTTGAGTCGTTTGCGACGGAGCGGCGGATGCGCGCCGCACTGATAGAGCGATATGCCGACACACTTCTGTACAGAGAGACTACATACTATCCGCCATCTTGGAATACGCCATTTTGATTTTAAACGTAAAAATAAAAAAAATAAAATTGCCCGTTGCAATCAACCGTAGCGGCATGCAACGACGCAAATTCCAAACTGCGAAATCCCCATCAGCATTTCTTGCGAAACAATAAAACTAAAAAAAATTGTACAATAACTGCAAAACAAATGGATCCTGCATCGGACACTCACTTTATTGCAATCACCGGTTCCAAAGCGGATAATGTGAAAGCGCATTTTCCGCGTACCCTTGCCGCAACTGTAATGCTCGTATTTACAAAGCAAATTCAAGTTTCAGAGCGATATTAAGTATGGATTTGACAGGCCACATTGTACTGAAATGACGTTTCTGATACGAACTCAAACTAGCTGTCAGTCTCAAGTGCTGTTTATAATTACGGGCCTCAGACTGCACCGCTGCACTTGAAACTTGAAACCAGCCATGGTGAGATAGCTTGGATGTGTATAATTACTGAAATGACTTCGCGGCTGTGCCCAGGAAAATTACGCAGATAATCGCACAAATTGTTCAAACACTGATGTATCTTGGAATGTATCTTGAGAAGCATTTACAAAAGATTGTCTTTTTAGCTTCATGGGAATAATACAGACTACTTAGGGCCGTATTTACAATAAGCTCTCAAGAGTGACAGCGTGTTTGAGTTCGTATCGGAAATGTCATTATAGTACAAAACGAACGGTCAAATCCATACTTAACTTTGCTCTCAATCCTGATATCGCTTTTTAAATACGACCCTTAGGCTCGTATTTATGAAGCGATCTCAAACTTGAGAGCAATATCAAGTATGGATTTGACAGGCCTGTTCGTACTGAAATGACATTTCTGATACAAACTCAAACTCGCTGGAATTTCGGTTATTTAGAAATGTTATCGATCATTTTACAAAATGACATAATTTAATTAGCATACCCCCTATACATAAATTATTTTAAAAATATCAAGAACATCCTTAAGAAACGCAGCCAACGAATTTTGGATACCATTCAAGATAAACCCACACAATATGTTTGACAAAACCATTTTAAAGGTCATATCAGGCATCAACTCAAAGTTCCACTGAACTTTTTGAGTGCCTAACCGCTTTAGTACCATATACTTTAAACATAAAACATGCTTTTTATAAAATGTGTGTATGATTATTTCGACAATTTTATGAATTTATGACAAATATAGGCGGAATATTTGAGCCTAGGTTTACATGGGAAATTACATAAAAAGTATATTAAGAGTATCTATGTAGTTTCTATATGTACCTAATTAATTTTAAAATTTACTCGTTTTAAAATGCGTAATTAGAAAGGCACCTATTCGATTGAATTCCCCTAGATAGGTGGAAAGGAGCACATGACTTATACTTGTCAGTATATTATATGCAATTAGCAACCACATACCTATAAATTATACATAACACAGTGGTCTTTACGAATAATAAAACCATGAAGTAAAGACCATGATTACCTTACCATATTATGCTTATTTCCTTGAAACCCTCACGGCGAAATATAATACCATGTCTCGTCATCTTATGCGTAGGTATGTAGTGTAGTTATATATGTGCATATGGTTAGAAGTCACGTTTATGCACTTCATGTCATATTTAGGGGAGATAAATGCACCTCTTTGTCATACCTTTATTGCGAATCATGTGGTAGGTATATGATGTTATGATGCAGTTAAGTGCAGGAACACACAGGCGCCAGTACGCGCGTACACGTAAGGTGACGCATGTGTGTTGTAGGCAATGCAGCAATGAGCGCAGCCTTGCGCGCAATAAGTGACGCCTGTGTGTTGCTGAGGCTGGCAGTGAAATATTATAAACCAAGATTTACCTCTATTATATCTATGGATTTGCCTTTTTTGTAAAATCAAGTTAGTTAAGTATATAGTACTACTTGCAATAGATAAAAGTAAATTGCGCATTTATAAGTCAATACTCCTACCAATAAGGGATCTGAGGGTTTCAGTATATTATAATTTATGCGATTTGATATGCGATGCGGTTGACAACCTGACACTATAGCAATATACCTACAAATCTATCTTAAATAACCCTCAAAAATTTGTCAGACGTGGCGGAACGACATTTGTTTAGGTCGTTTATACTCTGCCCATTAGGGATAAAGGCGTGACTATATGTATGTATGTAATATTCCTACCACGAAAAAAAAAATTACACTTAGTAGTTCTCTTCATAATTTTAACAGATATACCTTATGTATGAAACTGCAAGCCCACGTTTGTTTTTAGACGGCTATGATTCCCAATTTTTTTTCCATATGATAACAAACCGAAATAATCCAAGTTAGATTATTAAAGTAATATCTCCTAATTCCACATAATATTTCGTCTCACGTATCTTGGCCAGAGACAAAAATAAACCATAACGCACAGGAGGGGCGACCAATGATTCAATACCACCGGCATATGTCCCTGACTTATGCGGACTTATATTAAACCGACTTATTTGGACAAAACGTAATATAGAGGGATATCTTGCCTCCCAAATAGAGAGTTTTATGTCTGTTTTGGGTTACTTATGCTTGCTTATTGTTTGACAGCTGTTTTTGTTTTAAAAGAAAACGTTTTTTTTTAAAAACACTCACGGTAATCTAGCACCTTTAGATTTGCTTAGTTAGTTAGTTTGAGGTTAGATATCAGTTTATAAATTATTGGGGTAAATTTAATGTATTATTCACATACATACTTACATATAATCACGCCTTTATACCTAACGGGGTAGGCAGAGCGAAAACTACCTAAACAAAGGTCACGGCCACTACAATAAAGTTTTGAGGTAAGTTATTTAAGATAGATTTATAGGTATATTGCTGTGACAGGCTGTGAGCCCATAGCCTTGATTGCAATATACAGAAACCCTCGGATCTGTTAGCTGGTTTTTAAAGCATACCCACGAGGAAATGCATCTGGCACATTCTATGTTTTTCCTTTGTTCCCAGTCCAGCATGGAAGAAATGTTAAGGTTAGTCTAAAGTTAAGGCAGATTTAAATACTTAGTTAAATCTTAATAGATGGGTAACATAATATAAAACAACTAGTATATAATTAGTACTTTGTCCTAGATAATCTTTGACACATAATACTGAATTGGCCTTTAGACTGAGCAATTATTATGGAGGTTTACTGAATATACTACCAATATTTTTGTTATTTATAATGTTTGATACTTAATTATTAAGTAATTATTATGCAGGTGGATCAACTCGCAGCTGCATGCAATTTATTAAAATGATCATGTTGGATAGATAATTAATTTTATTTATTAATACAATGTGGTTGGTTATTATAAATATTTTATGTGTTACGTAAAATAATAGGCTTTTGAGTAGATAATTGTTACTTTTTCTTCAAATATAAAAGTAAATTATACAATACAAAATTCTTTAATAAAGGGAACAAACGTGACAGTACAATATAGGCGGCCTTATTGCAATATACTTATATTACTTATATTAATATACTTAAATAAATAACTTTTTATTGTTTCATTTTCAATTTAAGCGTTTGATATTGTTATTTTTAAAATTATATTTAATGTCATTTTGATGTAAATTTCTATACCAAATAAAGTGATTTCTATTATAATAGAAATCACTTTATTTGGTATAGAAATTTACAGGGTTGTTTGTAACTAATGATCAATGTAAAATACCTAAATATTCCACTCAGCATTTTGTCTTGAGTTTTTAGTCCCAAGACGCTGTTTTTCCGTGGCGACTGTTTCAAAGAGCTTTGGATCGAATTAATAACAAATTGTTTGAACAAAGACATCTTTAACAAATTAAAGCGCAAGAGAATTTCGCTATTCCGTCCCTTGTGCTCTAGCGCTAGACCTGTCTACTACTCATAGGTTTTAAAAGAAAGAAAATTTAACCTAAAAGCTTTTGATTATGATGAGTATCAAAATTCCGGTCGCAGGGAGGACCAGCACGTTGCTTCGGCCATTGTTTCGAGGATACGTGTGCCGCATACGGTCCTTCCACGAACCATCCGTATTGGAGGACGACGGCTTCCGAATAGCTTCATTTGGTAGCTACATATTATGTATATGTATCCATAGATAGGAGATATGTACTACGGATGTTCAAGTCGTGTTCTGACGACAAACTTCTTGGTAGCGTGAAAATTTAGTTTAGTTTAATTGGAAAAGAAAATGATTAGTGGCGAAAGCCGATTGAAGGCAAAAGATATCAAGAATTTTGCCGAGTAGAGCAAGGTATTAGTATAGCAATTAAAACAGTGATAAAACGGAAAGACTAACAATATTACCACCAAGAAAATTAACATGCAAATGACTAGTGTTATAGTATTTTACCTAATTGAAAATTATATTGCAGCTGTATATACGACCTCTGCTTAGGTCCCAAAGGCATCTGCAGGAAACTAATTTACGAGGCGCACATTTTTCACCAGGCTCATGAATATGTAAATTGTATGCCTGCGTCTGTATTTCAGTATACAGCTGTTTATGAAAACCTCGTTGTTTGTTACATCTGGGCTGAAAATTATTTTTGCCGCGCTCCTAATTCTGGTACATTTGCGATGAGCTTAACAAGAACGGGCGAGCGGCACGCTTTTCATCTCTGAAGCGCAACATTTACATTTTCGTCTCATTTATTTGCTATTTCGGGCCAAGTCGGTACTTCCCCCTCTCGTCTCATACCCCTCCTTCGCCCTTACACCAATGAATAAGTCTCAGAGTGCGTCAGACGCGAGAGTAAAATGAAATTGGGAAGGAACGCTCTATAAAGTCTAATTAAGTTTGAAGTGAATGCACAAATGTAAGGAAATATAAAAAGGAACGTAAGAAAGGAAATTTATTTTGCGGCTGCCCCTGTTTAAATTTAATACAGGCTCACCACCGCGTATTTAGGTGTTTCCGTGCCGTGCTTTCACAAAGAAAGCTTGCATTCACAGGATGGAAGTAGAATTGAAATAAATATAAATCTTGTTAAAGCTGATTGTAAATCAAAACTGACAAAACAATCAGTAAAAGAGGAAACGAGAAGGCGCATGATCGGAATGTAATCACGTAATTCCGGCTTTTATAAAGATATTTACGTTGAAAAGGCTGGTTGTTGTTATTCAGGGGCCGTTTCGTATAAAAATAACGCGTCCCTTGGTATAGCCTTTTGTTTTGGGGCGGTGGGGGCAAGGGCAGGTCCGGCATAGAATTTACCAACTCCTTCCCGCCACCCCTTCTTGACATTCGTGGCTGGACGGAGACAGGATGCAACCGGGGTTCGTGATTGAATTATCAATTTTTTGAAACCATAGGTCTCAATTTTAAAGGGGTAGTGTGCTTCCGTACATAAAATACGACGACTTAAAAGAAAATATAAATAACTTTTATAAATTAACATGGCTCAGTGATCTGAATTTTGCGATTTAAAATGATAACGCCACTAACTACCCATTTACTTAGCCAATTCTTACTTCACGTCAAACACTGTCGTATATTTTTTTAATTTTAGAGTGCCAAAAAAATACCTAAGTAACTATATTTCCTATTATTCTTCAAAATATAAAATAAATTTAATTCACTTTTTAAATACCTATCCCCCCCCTATTAATATCGGTTACGTCAAACAAAATTCCTTATCCAATTTGGGATTCTACAAATAACTCCAATATCTGGAGGGTTACCTATATTCTGCGTTGCGTTGCGTCTTCAGATTTCCGTGATAGAAAACCGAACGGGCCCTTACGGCTGCCGAATATAAATAGCCTTCTTATATTTTTCCGGGACATTGCGATTCATAGAGTTTGTGGGCCATGACTGACGACTTTTTTTTTACATAGCTACCTATAAATCGCGTAGGTATTCTGCCTCCTCTTTGAGAAAAAAAAACTTGGGGTACGGTTTATTTATTACGACTAGGAACACTTTAATTTTAGTCAAATTACTTCACGACAATATTTTAGTACGTTCTGTTTTGATTTGAGATTAGTTATAAATGTAACAAAATTAGCAATATTTAGTGCTTATCTTTCTTCCATGCTGGACTGGGAGCGAAAGAAAAAAAATAGAATGTGCTAGCTGCATTTCCTTCCGGGCATGCTGTAAAAACCAGCTACGGATCGGATGGTTTCAATATATTCTAATTTAGGCGATGGGCTAACAACCTGTCACTACAGCAATATACCTACAAATCTATCCTAAATAACCCTCAAAAATTTGTCAGACGTGGCGAAACGACCTTTGTTTGGATCTTTTACGCTCTGCCTACCCCATTAGGGATAAAGGCGTGATTATATGTATGTATGTGTCTGAAGCGTCAAAGTTATATGAATAAAATAAATATAGACTAAGAGAAATATTACTAATATTAGTTAACAATTTCTTTGTGCTAATTTTAACAAAGCCGAATGACGGAAACCTCTAGAATTTGTTAGGAAATGTTACAATTAAAACAAAAAATAGCCAAGAAACTTACATCATTATCATTATTTTATTAAGGGTGTAGCTGGTTGGAATATAGCCGTTATTTTATCGATTCAAAAAAGGAACAGAACAAAACCGCTCTTTGATGTTTGCATTGAATTTGTTAGATCTGGTTATTAGACAGAGACAGGAAACAGCTGCTTTCCTGTGTATGAAATGGTAATATTTATAAACATATAGCAAATCTAGTCTAATTATATAGTAGCTTGTAGTAAACCATCTCCCTAGCCTTATCCCGAATCTGATGGGGTCGGCTACCTAATCTAGGTGATTGACCGAGGGTACTGGTTTTTATACAGAGTGACTGCCATCTGACCTCCGCAACCCAGTCCTACCTAACCTAACCAGACCTAATCCTAGATTAGGTCAGAGTTTTCAATCCGCAAATGCTTAGCATTGGCCTCTGATATGGCTTAACGACTAATATCTACGGTGTTAAATGATTTTAACCGGGACCAACGGCTTAACGTGCCTTCCGAAGCACGGAAAAAGCGCCGAATAAACGTACATATGAAATTCGAAAACCGAAAAACACATTGGTACGTGGTGGGATTCGAACCACGACCTCCCGCTCAGGAGGCAGCGGCCCTATCCACTACACCATCAGGCTCCTTTAGTAGCTTGTAGTAAACCAGAAAAATAAATCATATTTTCATTGTGTTCATAGTATATTTTGTTGATTTGCAACATAGCTAGTTTTTCACTTCTAAAAGCATTTAGGTTATTTAGGTTACCTACTAGATTTACTAGAACCTTCCACCTCGTTAGGCTCAACTATTTAAAATATGGCAAGTAAAATGTAGAGTAGGTAATATTTTAGAACGACGCGGCCACAAAGAAACAAATAACTTCGTAAAACAATGGTAAGATTGTTTTGGTTCATGCAACACAGGAATACAAACTCTCCAATACAATAACATCTCCCCTTCTAAAAGTTTCGACGATTTAAAAACCATTTCATTTCCCAACGAATATACTTTGATGAGCTTATTTTACAGCGATATTAAAATAAAGTACATTTAATATTGCACCGGGCAGTTGTTTTTGGAAAATACGAAAAGCATAAAATAATAAAATAAAATTCGAGTACCCACCTAATATACAATTTGAATGTCTACCCCTCACTGAGGGTGTCTAAAAACCCCTCGATGTTCCTCTTTTGTAATTATAATACAAGGAAATGTAAATTTTAGCGTAAATATGCCTAACGTTAGCTGATGCTAAAATCTTGTAATAAGACCCTCTCTATATTCATATATGCAAATGAATATTGATGTTTGTTTTTAGTATGTAGGTACCTAATGTACCTATACTAACCTATGTAAGAACACGCATCTAGGAAAAAAAAAGATTTTAAAAGCTGTTCCAACAAAATTTTATGAATGAAAACAGACCCAAAAAAGTGCTGAGGTGCAAATAAGAAGACAAGTGCTCATTTTGTTTTTTCTTGCACAAATATCTTGTAAGTGCCAAATTTTAAAATTCAAATATGTACAATATAATTTTATTAAATATCTACTAGCTCCAAAGATTGAATGAAGGTTTTAGTAGTACATGTAAGTCAATTTCTTTCATAAGGTCGCTTTTCATAAAGCTGACACAAATAGACCCTAAGGCTAAAACCAGTTTCCCGGTAAGAGGCCCGTTGCAACCAAGTTATTAACATTTGTATGTAAATCAGCCATTTTCTAAAGAAACCCGAGCCAGCTCGGCCTTTATCATCTCGTTAAAGACGAGATAAGGCTGGATATATTTTTTTTCTCCTTTTTTCATTAAAACCTCTCAGTTTTGTCGTGAAATTTGCCGCGTCATGAGAATCCCTTTTTTTACACAAACAACCACTTCATTTGGTCGGCATTCCTTTAATTAAATATTCTGAAATGCTTACTCGGTTAATTTTAGGTCTTACGATCTTACTTGCATTTGCAGAAATATTTTTATTTCCTTCTCGATCGGTAAAAAATCGAGTTTATTTCAACATTACTTGAGGCATTTAAATAATCCTCTAAAGGCAATGTTTGCTTACTAACAAAGACTGAACAGTCGCAAAATCGTTCTGAATAACACAATGAGTGACAGCGAGGCAAATATAAATTAACGGTGGAAAAAAAGGGGTAACAAGAGGCTGTTGCGTAACTTGGAACAAAGGGTGAAAGCGGTATGAATATGAATGACTTGCTTTCGTGAAATTGGACCTTTGAAGACCATTTCACCCTTTGGAAAAAAAAGCCTTTGTGACCGGACACAGCAAATAAAACTGGAAATACAATCGTAATCCCTAAAATCAAATAAAGTCAGTAAAATTTAGGTATTTAAGGAAACGATACCAAACAGGTGTAATACTCGTACCTATATTAAAATTTGGGAGGGTCAACATATTTTGATGCTTAAAATCCTGTTTATATTATTTGAGGAAATAAACTTTGTGTTTTACAACTATGGCAATGTTTTCACTCGATATAACTGAACCGGTATTTTCACAGTATTTTGAGGGCACTAAATTCGACTCAATTTGAGTCCTTATCTGGAATCCGTAAAAACAGTCCCGAAAAAGTGCTGACAGTGGAAATTGCAAGGATTTTCTTAGTAGATAAAGGACCAAGGTCTATTCCCAAATCGCCAGCGATCTACACTTATTGCTAAGTTTTATTGTGTCTATTTTTAAATGGTGATAACTGATGAGAATAATCTTTCTGAGAGTTTAGCTTAAGGTTAAGCATAGTTATAAGTCAAATAGATTTGATCAAAGATTTTAGTATGTAACTTGACAGCAGCGCAACGTTAGACCTACTTTTTATACATATAAAAATCTTTGTCATCATTCCTCGAAAATGTTCAAAGTCTATTCCCACATGCTACATTTCCACAATTCCCAAGTTACGTAACGCTTGAGAATACCCCTCAGTTCGTCGGGTAGGTAATTTTCCTGGGCCCGTGGAGTTTCCTCAATTGTTTCGGGCGCGGGTATTTATTAAATTACCCCGGGAAGGGCGTAACTCCAGACCGCGGTCTAAGCCCGCTCACTCCTCTTAATAAAGGTCTAGCTTAATATGGTCTGAGCATTTAATACTGCGAATGTCTCTTTGCGGCCTTATCTTGATCAAATTAAATGTTATACCTATGAGCTTTGGATTTTTATAATAATAAACTAAACATTTTATTTAGGTGCTTTAAGAATGGGCTGAATTCTTTGAAGTAAACAACGTAGCTACAAATATGTTTGACTCTATATTTAATATATAGGTAGTAGGCTAACTAGGTGTTAAAATTCTAGTAGTTATAAGAAGCTATACAGTAAAACAAACAAAATCTGATGTAAGACAAAAAGGCCGTTGTATCCAAAATAGAAATCCAGAGCACATTGACGTAAACAAGCCGCACATGAGTGAGTTTGTAATCGCAACGAAACGTTCACCGCAGCCGCAGCTTCCAACTCGTCCGGAAACGTTATCTTGGCTGAACTAAACAACTCACTCACAGCCAAATGACGTCACTAAAACCTCCCAAATGAACCCCAACGAACATCCCAACAAGAGTCGTGTACGCTAGAGAACAAAGAATAAAATCCCTTGCGACAAGCGAGCAAATAAGGATCACTACAGATCCGACCCAAACAGTAAAACTCCCAGCTAACCAGTTACCGCAGAACTGAAACTATGCAAATAACTTTTACTATACGACCTTACAGAATTAGTTAATCTCCATATTGACATATAAATTCTGCCACAATCCAGAAAGTTTTCAACTTAATTCTTGGATATTATGAGACAGAAGATTGTCAGTTATGGTTGTGGACTGGAGACTGAATATTGTGCTGAATCGCTGAGAGAGTAAAGTGCTCGTAAATCTTGCAAGTTCAGCGCTGCTGGATGAAAATGCGCGACACGACCGGGCTCCGTAAAGAACTCAATGCCAGTGCTCTCACTTCTATTAAAAACTTCCTAATCCTATCTGAACCAAACCCAAATCAAAACGTCCACTTCCACTTCCAACTCTACCTTCATAAAAATAAGGAATAAATTCGATTGGGGTGTGCTACGGGTAATAAGTCGTGCCCAAATCGAATATCCAAACAAGTTCGTTTGAATTACGAATCTTTTATAAATACACGTGGCAACCATGTTCGAGAGCGCGCCAATCAGAGCGCTTCCCGCGCAACAGAAAAATATGGCGGATATCTTTTGGACATTATCATTCCCTATTATTATATTGGGGAGAATGGTTGGTCGAGTCGATTGGTTTGAAAATTGGATGCTTACCAAGCTGCTTGGGGCAAAATTTGGGCTCATTATTTTAATAATAAACAAGATTGCTATATGAGTCCACTAATTTTGTAGTTATGTTGAAGATTATATTTGACTGCCATGAGAATACATACATACATACATATAATCACGCCTTCATCCCTAATGGTGTAGGCAGAGCGTAAACGACTTAAACAAAGGTCGTTTCGCCACGTCTGACAAAGTTTTAAGAGTTTTTAAGATAGATTTGTACGTATATTGCTGTAGTGATAGGTTGTCAGCCCATCGACTAAATTGCAATATACTAAAACCCTCAGATCCCTTAGCTGGTTTTTACAGCATGCCCGGGAGGTAATGCAGCAGGCACATTCTATGTTTTTCTCTCGCTCCCAGGTCAGCATGGAAGTAATGAGTTGTAAGTAATGATGCCATGAGAATGAAGGTGATTATCTGCTTTGGAGAAATAAAGACCAATAGATTCATTATAAAATTATCTCTACATCAGTAAAAACTTTAATTGTGACAAGAAAAGTGATTCATTTCCCAAAAAAAAGCGATATGTATAAGTGGAGTTATTGTTTCAGTTTAAATTAATTATGATGGAGGCAAAAAGAACCTCCGTGCACTTAGCAAACGTAGAGTTGAAACGAGCAATTTAGATTGCGTCTTAATTGCCAACTTACACTACCTAATTACAAGATAACAAGCCATACATTTACGTTCAAGTGTGCTGATAAAGTGTGTGACTGAAATATGTGAACAGATGTTGGGGTGAACGACCCTTGAGCCGGTGTTGTGTGTGTGTGTGTCCTCCAGCGAACACTGCACTGGCTGTATGCTCCATGTGAATGTCTCGGAATTTAATCGTTCGATTTTCAAATTCTACGTTCGTTTGCTTAGAATATTTCACTCAAAGAGATAAAATGCATTACCGACGGAAGCGTCTCATTCTAATGATACCGCATTTTTTTGTGGCAACTAGCTGACTCAGCTTCTTCACACACGCCGTTACCCTAATGGAGTAGGCAAACCGTAAAACGCCCCGTAATAAGCATTTTTGTGATTCTATTTTGTACCGCTTCTAGTCCAGCATGGAAGTTTAATGACACAAGTTTCTTGACATAATATTTTATTCCGGGTGTAAGGAGACAACGTACTGAAAACTGAAGGTGTTGCTTATTCAATGAAACAGAAGAACTGTCAGCAGGAAATTCATTCAGCATGTTTTTTTTATTGGCTTTCCTATATATATTGCCTGATCGATATGGTCCTGGTAATTTTATTGGAAAAGTATAAAATAATAATCTGGTGTTAGATGTTCAGATTCGCTGACTAAGCAACCACTTTCAGTTTTCTGTACGGTGTCCCTTACACCCAGTTTAGGGGCATGCATGTGACCCAGCTCGTATCTACTAGCAATATTCAGTGATGTCGATTTACCTATTTAAAGCACCTACGCACTACAGTAGTAAATATAAATGTAAATTCTTAATTATATGACAATGGACTCGATTCTAAGATGCCACCGACTAATGCTAAAATTAAAAATTATCTGTCACTATCGGGATAATAAAAGACAAGAGATTTATACTCTATGGTTTAACGCTTTTTCCGCAAGAACTTGACATGCATGTGCACGTTAATTCCTATGCAATAGGTTTCTATTTAATCCTTCATCTTATGATATGGCGGATAAAAGTGAAGTAGCGCATAAAATCATAGAACTATAAATCAAAAATTGGAGAAAATAGTTCACTCGTCCTTTTTAATTTCTAGTCTGAAAGTGACAGATAGATTTTAGTTTTAGCTTTAGCCGGTGGCATTTAGAATCGAGCCCAATGTTGACTATGAAATACTGAATTTACGACTATACTTTCAAGACACTACCGGTTGCCAGACCCTTTTAAATTTTACCCACGATGCTAGTTCTATGATTTTGTGTCATTATGGAATTGAATAGAAAATGTTAATTGGCTTCTATGTTAAAATGATTGTGTAAATTGAACAGCGGGGGGCGAAATCAAATTGAACTCGATCATTATGTATTTTAAAATGTCACCAGCTCATTTAATAATAGAGTTATTTATCACAATTGTTTCATGTTAGGAGGTTATGGCAGTCTTCATTTGGATTTTAATGTTTGATATTTGTTCCAGTTTGATGTTGTTAACATTTAAATAAAATGTTGTGAAGTTGTGTTAATATACTATTTTTAGAATTCCGCATATACTATATTCAATTAATTGAATTTTGGGAGCATTTATTATATGACAAAATATGCACGGATCAATGACAAGTATGAAGGTAAATTAAATTGGATAAAATTAAAGTGCTATAAAAAACCGTATCCTACTTCCATAAATCATATGTATATACAAAAATAAAACTTCTTATATTTACTAAAAATACTTAAATAAGAATATTATAAAGTCATTCCTGTAATACTTTCGTCGCTTGGACTTAACATTTTCCTCATAATTACTAAGAAAAAGGTCTTCCATCAAAACTGTAGACAATAATTCCCAGAGGAGAGAGATAAAAGCTATTCTTTGTTCCACCAAAGGTATAATTCTGTGGCGATGATAACTAGGTACCAGGAGGGCAGACGATGGTAGGTGATTTAAGAAAATTACATTATAAAAAGAAAAAAAGAGGGCTCGAGGGCTAGGGCGGCGGTTCAAAGACATTATTATAAAATGTACCAATTTAAATTCAAACATAAAGTTGGACTGCCGTATTGAGTTGTTCTGGGCTATATTGTACCGATTCGACACGTATGAAATTATGTTCCTGAGTTTATTAAAGACCTAAGACTGATGAGGAAACTAGTGAAGATTTCACTAAATCTTTACCAATCTTCCCATCGGTCTACATCATTACATTTTTTTTTTCAAAAATGCATTTTTTCCATATATGTACAATTTATGGAGTACCATCCAGTCACAAGTTTACCTATACTATGGGAACAAAACATACTTCAAATCCTTTGAAATTATCTACATATTTTACTAAGAAAACCGGTAGACAAATTTTAGTTTTGCTATCTGAAAATAAATTTTCATCGTGCTTTTATAACAAAAATCGGGGATGTACAAATTAGCTTACATACATACATGTAATCACGCCTTTATCCCTAATGGGGTACGCAGGGCGTAAACGATAGAAAAAATGGTCGTACCGCCACGTCTGATAAAGTTTTGAGGGTTATAGATTTGTAGGTATAAATTAGGTTAAGTATTAATATACTTAACCAGGCACATAATACATTAACCCGTGATCTGCTTTCCCTAAAGAAAGCTCACACGTCCGTAACTAGCTTTAACAGTTTTACTGCGAGCATTTTCTGAAATTGGAAACGCAGACTCGGGTCGAATCCAGCAAGGAAGGGAACTTGTCCAATAAAAACTTCCTTTGTTACCCGATGCTATCGGTAGAGGACTCTTTCATTCAGCAGGTTCGATTCCCGGGCAGGGAATGACTTCGGTCGTAGGGTTAAATGGCGTTTTACTTATAGGGCGATGCAGAATTCAGGCTTGATTTTCTAAGTACAGTGGAAAATTTGTACAAAGAAACGCAGTTTTTATTTTTTGTTTTTCTTGTAGTGTTTGGTCTTCAGTACCAAATTAAGACTAAAATGTTCTCTTTGCATAAAAATTATAAAATCGACAATGAAGATTTTAAACTGTTTTGTTCTTTATCGGAAATCTAATTTGCATACCAAATATCCTCATAGTACCTACATTGGAGGTATTTTTAATTAGAATTGTAACTTATTTAATTATTCAGGATAAAAGTTTCTTCGTCTCAAAACTTTCACCCTGTAGAATCCTATAGGTACCGTTAAGAAACTTTTATAAGAGAAAGTCGACGGTGAACATTCGAGAAGAAAGGAGACGAGGGATTTGCCTTATCAATTTTAAGAAAGTTATTAAAACTTTTTAAATTAACTCCCAGATAAGAATTTATTGCCACCCAGATGCAGACATTTCCTGATCACACGATAGTGCCACTGAACTTTTAAATACAAATAAAACTTATCTGTCATCAAAATTTTTCAGCAACCGTTCGTTATCTTCAAAGATTTTCCGAGATACCAAATCCATGAATAACATGTTTAATATGACATTCAAAAGAAATAAAATGTCGTCTGTGTGGTTAAGATGTCAGAGAAGCGATCATAATTTAAATAAAGAATTCAAATTAGAAAAGATGTCATGTAGGTAGGCGAAAATTCACGTCGCCCGAGAGGCGCAATTACAAAATATCCTGGCGGGATCCAATTAAAACATTCATCCGCAAAATTCTCGGGGCAAAGTTCCCAGATTCCTCGCCTCCCCCCCACCGCGGTGCGTCCCCAGGGGGTGAATTGCTAGAGTCACATTCCTCGGATGTCTGCGACTTGCGAATGTTTCCTTTTCTCGCGGAGAATGGGATGCTGACGCCAGCTCATCGGCTTTAATGGTACGCGACTCGGTCTAGCTAAGGATAGAATGGAGTTAGTATTTTGAGATCAGACTTGTTTTAACTGGGTTGGATTACAATGTTTCTTTGACTTCAATCAGATTGCACAAACAAATGCAGTATTATTTTCTACGATGTTGTCTTTACTCCCCCCTTTAACGTAAACAACTTTAAGTAACTACGTTTTCTGTAATACATCTTAATAACAGGAAAGGGAAGTTTCCTAGTAATCCACGTCGTGTCCCGGTTGGCACGAACCGATATTTATAAATAATAACATAAAACAATATGGGAGTGCGCTTAGTCTCCGCTACATAAAGCTCGCAGTGAGAATAAATGGATTACTTGTGTCCACCGCGCGCCATCTCGCGGGGGGTAAGCGAAACTATATGAGTTATTGTTATTGCGTAGATACCCCCGCTCCCGAACATGTTTTCACTTACCACCCCTCTTGTAAGAAAAGTCGTAAAAATCTGGCCGGAATACACTTATTAAATTGATTGTGTTTTCAAACATTTACGCCGAAATGGGTTTTGTGTAAAGCTCTCCGAATACGACTTCTTTGGGGTTTTCTGCCTCGAGCGCTAATTTCACTTTATAGGTGTACTTGAGCGAAACAATTTCACCGTTTTTATCTTTAAGAGTTTTAAATGTGTTACTGCGTTTCGATTTACCAAGATTGCCTACTACTTATTTCCTTAGGGTTGTACTACGATAGACTGAGATCTGAAACTACATGTTATCCTGCAATTTAAGATATACATTTTATCATACTTTATTAAGTGGACTTAAGTTTTGACAGCTCTACATATGATATTTTGTAGTAAATATTTTATATGTAGTACTACATACTTCCATGCTGGCCTGGGAGCAAGAGAAAAACATAAATTGTGCCAGCTGCATCTCCTCCCGGGCATGCTGTAAAAACCAGCTAAGGAATCCGAGGGTTTCAGTATACTGTAATTTAGGCGATGGGCTGACAACCTGTCATCGTTTACGCTCTGTCTACCCCATTAGGGATAAGGGCGTGATTATATGTATGTACTACTACATATACATAATCGACCTATCTCCATCCACCATGTAATCGATGATATATTGAACCACGAAAATATTTTCGGGCTGGGAACATAAAAGTTTTAGACAACTCGTAAATACGTAAAAACTCTCTACATTAAGCCACAGAGTTTTTAACTGCAATGAGTGCGTATGTCCCAGAACAGTGCACCAAAGCAAGCCTCCGGTCAGCTTATTAGCGGTAACGAGGCAGTAAAGTCGTTCGTTAGCCGCTCTCCGACTCACTCACTCACCGGTCGGACGCATAACTCACTCCAAAGCGACGGACACCTGCGTAGTCCTACTACTGGGTACTACTGGGTACTGTACATTATATACTCTGTGGAAACTAGATAAATAAAAATAATAGTGTGTACTCCAATGAGTAGCTAAGTCTAAGAACAGTGTACCAAGCAAGCCTCCGGTCTCCGGTCAGCTTATTAGCGGTAACGAGGCGGTAAAGTCGTTCGTTAGCCGCTCACCGACTCACTCACTCACCGGTCGAACGCATAACTCACTCCAAAGCGACGAACACCCGCGTAGACTTACTACCGTCTTGCGTTCTGTACATATTTATACAGGAAGTAAAAATGCTGAATGAATCTAGATAACTTTCACCAAGAAACGTAATTCGAAATAAGAAAAAAACAATTGGCTCTCCTCTCTCTCACATTTTGTACAACACACATTTTGTTTATTTTTTGGCGTTGAAAGATTCGCATATTTTCAAATTCTGATAAAGGTATTCTACTATCAAAACTTTCATGAAACCATAATTATGAACGAGATTTACTACAAAATTACATTTGCAGAGCTGTCAAACTTAACCCGTATAGTATCCGTACCTATCACTAAATATGATATAATATCTTAGATCTAGATAATATATTTTATATAACTTTAGGTACTTCGTCAATTTGTATAAGGAAAAGATATGCTCATTTTTTACTTTGAAGTTATAAGCATTTTATTTTTTTAAACACAAACCAACGAATGCGCTTATAACTAGCAACCACTCTTTTATTTTGAACACAAAATAACCTGCCCTAAAATGAAGACACAAAATTATTACCACAATTTTACTACTTTTAAAATGCCGCATGCTTTAATTTGTATGGCATTATCCGCGATAAATTAGTCGGCACTCGTTTCTACCAAAGGTCATTAAGTCCATACGAACTTGGTATTACGAAGCCTGCGCCCGCGCTCCCCTTTAAATATGTCAAGAAACAGACCACACAGCGTGAGGCATCTGACCGGTTTTCAGCCTTCTACAATTTAATTAAGTTTTAAATACTGTACCTATTCTACTTTATCTACTTGACATAAATAGATAAACCTCTCAAAGAATTAACATAAAACGACTCTATCTTAATCGGGCTTTTTCGTTTTTGTATATGCCGTGCGATGTGGGCATATATTATGTTTATAAATTTTAATTATGTATAGCATATAATTAATTCGGTATAAAATATAATTTACACGTACACTATTGTTATATCATCTATATAGATAGCAGGCCATGAAATCAGCGACAGCATAGCATATTTCCATGTGGGCTTGGGAGAGAAAGGAAATATATAATGTGCCAGCTGCATTTTCTCCCGGGCATGCTGTAAAAACCAGCTAAGGGATCCGAGAATTTCAGTATATTGTAATTTAGGCGATGGGCTGACAACCTGTCACTACCTACAAATCTAAATAACCCTCAAAATTTTGTTAGACGTGGCGGAACGACCTTTGTTTAGGTTGTTTACGCTCTGCCTACCCCATTAGGGATAAAGGCGTGATTATATGTATGTATGTAACATAGTCATATTCACAAGGAACTCTACAGTTCTTTTCTGGAATTACCCTGAGACGACTTACATAGTTTGTCTATTTACAACCTCTATTAAAAAAATCTAAGTAAATACGTATAGTATCTAAAGCTGTCACGTAGACAACAAACAACGCGTAGGTAGATTTAGCTTCAACTCTACCACTCAATATTGGCTTCGCAGAAGTAAACAAATCGTAAAACTGCGCTCAAAAGTCCTTGTCAGACAATATAATTATTGATCTGTTTACAGGCGCATATAAATCATAGTAAACTAGCTCTATATAGTTACCTTCCACCGCCATTTGGACTTCACAACCGCAGAACTCAAGTTGGCACAGCGCCCGAGTTCACACATTCGCGCACCGTATGTGCGTACGTCTAAATAAATATGCACCCGACTAATAAACATGTCTAAATTATTATATTTCAGCAAATTCTACTAGACAACGACACAACACTACTTTCTAGAGTAAAATCTGAGGGCAAACTGGCCATGCACACTGCGCTTTCTCTTTGCGAGCAAAAAAAAAACTAATTTGAATTTTTATAGAAAATTGGGTCAACATGCCTTTCGAGGAAGCGTCTGCGCAACTTTTATAGCTATTTGTCTTTGTTAGAGCTGTGAATTTGAATGACAAATGCCAGTTTTTGTTGAAATTTTGATAAGTAAAGGATATTTTTTGTTTGGAGAAAGCTTGCAGCAGATGGATGATGGAATGTTACAAGACGTAAGTGTCCCATCTGTGCACAAATAATATCTCAAATCTTTACAAACCAAAATAATTATAAATTAATACAGTGCTTATTCAGAAAGAAACCGAAAATTGATAAATAAGTACTAAGTAGTTTGTAATACCAGTAGTAATACCCACAAGCTGATACTAAATTTAAAGTATTGATATCAATGAAATTACGGCTAATTCATATTAAAACACATCTATTGCCATAACTCTTAAATAGCCCAAGTTAACGATTTAAATATAACTTCATAAACTTTTTATTACACGAATAAACTAATGTGTACAAACAAGATGGTCTTAGCGCCATCTACCGATAAACCGGTGAACTTTTACAACCCCACGATGGTTGTGGAAGCTCTACGAGCTCTACAAAAGCTCGGTTGCATCGTAGCTCGGTCATCCCTTCCTACTCCACCTTCAGATAATTTATTACGGTTTCTTTTGTTTTGATTGTAGTTTAACGAAAATAAAGAAACATTTTAAATATTTAATTCAATATTGTAAGGTCTCTTTGAAACTTTAAAAATGTAGAGACTCCAAATAAGCGACGCTTTGCTTGGAGATAGATTTGTTTACCTTTATTTATAATTTGTTATTCTTTTATTTATAGTATTTTTAACCAGGAATATGAAGGTATAGAAAAATAACTTTTTTTAAAATGAGATCTCGAATAAAATATGTAAGAACAGTGAATATAGAGACCTCACTATGGACCTAACAATTTTTTGTGTATAGCGCCATCTGTCCAAAACTGCAAGAAGCTTTTTGACATCATAAACATAAGCCATGCACATGTCAGGATCTCAGGGGTCCTAAACAGATTTTTGTGATCCTTTTTTTCAACTGTTTTTTTGTAACATTTAAATTTCTTTAATGATACTTAAATCATTTAGTTTATTAGAACATTAACTTGATTTTATTTCTTAAAACGATACAATTATCACTGACTTAAGAAATAATAATAAAATAACTACAAAAATAAATTTTAATTTAACTAACAAACTATGAAAAATAAAATAAATACAAATTAGAAGTAGTGGTAATATTTACTAACTCAATTAATTTTACGATCAACTCGAGAATCCGCTAAAAAGAATAATTAATTTTGTAATATAATTTGGAAATAAAATATGTAACATCGTCTTAGTAGTAAATATAATTAAAAATAAATAAGTTTAATTATTTAATTTTCAACAAAAGAGAATGAATATAAATAATTCAGTAAAATGTTTAGTATATCTGAAGCTAAGACCCACCCAATCGCCGAATATTATTAAAACGCACACATCGTCATTTACATGTGTGCTGAAGAATTCGAGTTGCTCCCGTGCCGTCCTTGCGCGGCCATGTTAGTTTATCCCCCGTCTCTTTCCCACCAACGGCTGATAAGCGGATGGGTGGAGAAAAAATATCTAGTGCTATCTCTTTCACTCTAATGCGTGATCCGAGTGGTCGGGCTACCGCTGATCTCAGCAAGCGACCATGCGTTCCGATTTGAGATGGGGCATGAAAAATTCTAAAGAAATATGGTGGGACAGCGCATTGGTAGGACAAAACCCGATGGGTAAGTAGAGATATTTCCGTACCGATTCCATGATGGCCGACCGTTCTTATCTTGGATTGTGTCGCATATCAAGGGATTAAATGTGAGATTATAGAATTGGACTTTTGCTTACCTGTGAGGCTACGTTTTGTAGAGTAGTCAAACGGGTCCTTCTTGATTCATACCATCTTGATGAGATCTGTAAAAAAAGAAAAGTATTTTTGAGTACATAGGTATTACGACTTCGACTTACTTCACAGTTTTTTGGTACAATATGCCCAATTGCCCACAGATATTAAAAAAAATAAAAAAAATAATGTAGTTAAGTGGTAAGGCCACAATAACATTACCATAACTCAGATAGCACTTAAGATAAAAGTGATCAAGTAGCTCTAATTAATTGGGCTGTTAAACACTAAATATGGCCAAGTGCTAGTCAATGGGATAAATAACTAAACCGTTTAGCACATGGTCAGATAAGCTCATAACTATGTAAATTCTTTCCCATAAAAGGGGGGGTATTAACAGTATCATAAAGCGGTCTTAAGTTATGAACCTGCCTTAAGAGGCGCGTCGCTAACGCTAGTTGGGAGCTTTACTTAGGCCAAGCGACCAATCGTAAATATACCCAGTACTACAGCGCACTTACGAGGGTAATTTACTACCACATACCACGGAGATAATCTTTACTAAGTGCACTTTTTACTGGCCAACTCTGGACCTCACTGTGCCTTTATGGTAAGTTAAGCAAATATTAATGGCGGTAAATTTATGGTTGTACTTTAAAATGGCCGATTGCGTCGAGTGATCTTGTATCTTTAAGTTGCAGGGTAGATTAGAAATGGGCTCTTTCTGGATGCCACCTGCTAGGATTAAATAGAAAATTGTCTTGAATTTCAAGAATCAAAAAAATTAAATGGATTTAAGAGGTAAGCAGCTTACTTTTTGTTTTTCACAGGGATAGAAAAAATATTAATCGTGTCCAAAAACATCATGATTAATTATACTTCTACTTCTGTTATACTTGTCCAATTTTATAATTCTGAAACACATTAAATAACAAAAATTTTACTATAGAGCTGGTAACATTTAGAATTGGGTTCAATTTTTCCTGAAATATATAATATTTTTCTTTTTCGTAGAGGCCTAAATTTTGCTACGCCACCTACGCCGTAGCACAGTAGACAAAAGGTTACTCGTAGCAATAAAAATATATAGCTTTAACAAACTACTAAATAGAACAAATTCGATTGGACACGAACATGACTTTAAAATATGGCTGGTAATAAAACCTAATTTACTAAAGGGTCAGTGGGACCGGGAATCGAACCTCATACCGA
Source organism: Scrobipalpa costella (assembly GCA_949820665.1). Taxonomy (NCBI): domain Eukaryota; kingdom Metazoa; phylum Arthropoda; class Insecta; order Lepidoptera; family Gelechiidae; genus Scrobipalpa; species Scrobipalpa costella. The sequence goes on along the minus strand of OX463296.1, from coordinate 16,189,276 downwards.
TCGTGATTGACACGCACTAAACTGAATTTATTACTACGCCATAAACGTACGCCTCAATGGCTAATCATCTATTAATCGCAATTTAATGCATCAACACCGTCAAATAATACTCGAAAGAACAGGCGATAAAAGTTTATTGCGTGATCTACAAACTCCGTTAGACATAGTGACTAGATATGGTTACTGACTCAAGAGAACTGAGTCAATTCAGTTTTGCGTCTGAGGTCTAGTAGTTTTGAGGACCTAGTTCTGGTTCTAGTGGTCTTGTCTAGTTCAATGTCAAAAGCAAAGTTAGTAAAATAAATAGGGTTCCGATATTGGTTTTGCCTTACATGTATGATATGTTTTTTATATCAGACCTTGTGTCCTTGATTATTGGAAAAACCGAGAGGAAAATCCTTTAACAGCATAAAACATTTTCTACGAAGCAGTTAGTCACACCAAAACAAAAAGGCGACGTCGAGAATAGCCCGTTAATTTTCCACTAAAGCGCCCTAATAAAAAATGCATAAACCGATACGGAAGGACCCACAATGCTCCATACACAACCTACCGCAAAACTTGACATAACATTGGTCGATTGTTTCATTGTTTATCGAATAAAATTTATAGGTAACTGGCTCAGTTTACGAGAATGTAATATGGCCGTTGAACTTCAAATCGGCTGATTACGGTTTTTTAATGGGTCGCGCGCGGATATTTGTTAATATTGCGATTGTTGGTTGAAACTAAAGGGGTCGTGGGTGGTGCATTGTTCAGGGTTTATAACCAATGAATTTCAAATTTGTTTTGATGTCAGAAAACACCTGAAAAATTAAGCTAATTAGCTTTAGTTTCATGCAGAACATTTGACTCCACCTGCTGGGTTTTCTTCTTCCTTTAAGAATAAGATACAAACTAATGAGGTCTTAAAACTAAAGACAATCGTCCCTTGTTGCCTTACTAAGATAAAATGTATTCCATCTATCAAAGCTAACAAACAAACTATAACAATGTATGTTGTTATGTATATTGAATTGTTTAGCAGTTCTATTTAGCCTTGCACTATGTAAGTACCAACAAGTATTTACAAATATTTACATCCACATATTGTATCATAACACAAATACATAAAGTATAATTTGAACATGAAACTGTAACAGAAAACAGATGACATAAATTACAACACTAAAATTCGCAACACTGTTTTGCTATACTGTATGTAGAAAGTGTTGAAACCAAAGTAAATCGATCGAACTGGTTACAATTGGTTACACAAAAATCTAGCGTAATAAAAACAGGTAGCGGTAATCTCGTTCCATTGACCGGCGTACGCGCAGCCCAAACACCGGTTGTTTAGTGATGTTGTAAATCAAATCATCAATTATCGACAACCGTTTATACTCGCGACGCCGCCATGTAAACAAGTTGGACATTAAAACTTGCTACCTACGTTTTACGAGTATTCAATTTGGGGGAAAATCGATTGTATTCGCTTACTTTAGAATCGAATCACGTGTAAAGTCGCATGGCGATAAGGTGTTGGGAAAACTTGGTGAACGGTTTTTCTTCAGGAAGTGGGCTGCAGAGGAAGAGGGACGTAAACAATGCGGGCAGTAAAATCCGTTTTTCTATTTTATTCTCGGAGCTTAAATAGGAAGCACGTTCACACTTACGAAATGACTTATCCGTAAGTATTTTTTTGATTGTTGAGATTTGCGCTGTTTTAAGGAATCTTATCAACCAGCCGCATATATAGTCAGCAAAATAATAATGTTTATAAAAATATTTTTAGTGTTTCTTTATAAATCGCGATTATTGTACAATAATAAAAAAGTATGGTATTATATATAAATTGTTTTGACCCGATTAGACATACAAGTCATTTGATAAATTAACTCAAATTATATTTGGTCATAAATGAAATAAACGTAGCCTATCAGATGTCATAATTGCTTGTTTGATAAAATATTATACATTCAATAGATTACTATCACTTCTTCATTTTAAAAACAAGCTAGCTTTTAAGATTTTTGTTATTGTGGCTTCTTATTTAAAAACACCATAAATTTTCACTGTGTAAGCCCGTTAAATTAAGTAATTGATAATTCGCCACAGGGAATGGCATTAGGTGCATTAAGAAAGTAGTTTGATGTACAACTACTGTCAGTATAAATTACATATTAACGATGCTTTTAAAACTAAAGTTGACATTAGCCTTAAGCGTATTTAGTTATAAAGGTGTACTTATAATCACCTAGTATACAATTAACTGTACCTTCATCTATATTAACGTCATATGTTTTAAGATCTTATATAACGACTCTCCAGTGTCTTAAACTTCGAATATTGGAGACTGTCAAAGTTTTGTGGAATCATGAAACTGAACGTATTTTGCTTACAAACATTGCTTTCAAATCGTCAAATATGTTACACCATTCTCAACGTCATAAATTTGGTCAAATAAGTAATAGGAAAAATAATATTTCACAAATCATTTTGAATAAAAAAAATTGGTTAACTACTCAAAGCATAGTTTAAAGAATTCATAATACATCTTGCACAGAAATCACCGAATATAAAAATTGTTTGCATGACGTACTTACAGTAAAGTGTAATTCTCCGTAATTCTTTCATAAACTTATTACTAAGAAATCTTCAGCTCCTAAACTACAGCAATATAACACTGCACTAGCACTGAAAGTCAATTCAGACTAAGATATAAAGTCAGTCTTAATTCCCAAGTGTCGCCACTGAGCTGTAATCAAGGACTGAGCTCGGATGCACCAATTGAACCACACTATTTACGTTAACAAAACACTAACAAATTGATATGTTTATCTACAAAAGACCATTTCCGACCCACCCTTTATCGAGGGGACCCACCCTTCTATTTAAAAGTAAAAAATCGCGAAATATTACATAAATAATAAAAAGGGACATCCACATTCCACCCCTATGTTCCCTACCCGTGATATAATTTTGGCTGAAGCTTAGTTCCGGAGAAATGGCCTGTGAAGATTCCATTGAGATTTAAATGCGTGTCATACATTATTCATGATACCTAGTCTGGGATACGAAAAATAAGCATAGTTTGACAACAATAGAGCTATCAAAAGATACTGAGACTGAGAGGGATATTATTATAAAGTATGATATAATTTTACATCAAACCGATAAGGCTCATTTCTGTGCGCGGACATTTTCTGAGGATAACTGATCTGTGGTAACATTGAAGACTGAATGTTTGGCGAATAAAAGTGAACACATTGCAAGTTGCTATATTCACTTAATATATATATTGCAGCCTATTTCTTGGATTTAAATTTATCTCAGCTCATCTTACCACACTCAGGTTCGTATTTATGAAGCGATATCAAACTTGAGAGAAATATTAAGTATAGATTCGACAGGCCAGTTTATACTGAAATTACATTTCTGATACGAACGCAAACTCGTGTCACACTTCTTCTTCTTCTTTGCGTGTCGCGACGAATCAAATTCTCTCAGCCCAAAAAGTTGCCACACAAATAGCGTTTGGAGTGGCTGCCCAAAGATGTGTCACACTTTAGAGCTGATTTTAAATACAGGTCTTATTAATATGAATTTAATGATCGATCTATATATTTTATAGTTTCTCTTCTATTCTACATAGAATCACCCGCATCGTATCTAATCCTTGCTACTACCCTTTCATCCTACTTTTTTATTTTTAAGCCCCACAAAAAATTACTATCAAAAGATAGGGGCTATGTTTTACCATGAACTGCTTTATGGGAAAACTTGAAATTGCCATGGGTACATGGAGATTCATTCAACATAAACTAATTGGTCACCAGGGACCAGGGGAGTAAGTAGCTACTGTGAAATTTAATAAAGAAATATGAGATATGCTAATGTCGTCAAATCATAAAAAGGAGGAGTATTTTTATGCATGGAATTAGGAAATACATAACTACAAAAGGTATATACAGTAAGCATATTCGAAAATTTAAATAATATCTTGTAAGTATTCGTTTCTGGATAATATTTATACGTGACACTTAAATTAAATGATATTTTTGAAACTACACAATTCACCTGACTTGATTTTTTATTAGATATTGAAATAAATACACAGTTTAGAAGATTTTGTGATGTGTAACATGGTATCTTTCTACATATTGTTTTGGATTTTTGAAAAATATTTCTGTGTAAAGAAAGGAAATTTCGACACAATTATAAATAAAAGTCTCTGAAATAGTGATACATATAAATCAATTAAAAGTTTATTGTAAAAATAGTGAAATGTCATGAATTATAAACAAACATACATCAATACATATAATCATGTCTTTATCCCTAATGGGGTAGGTAGAGCGTAAACGACCTAAACAAAGGTCGTTCCGCCACGTCTGCCAAAGTTTTGAGGGTTAATTAAGATAGTTTTGTAAGTAAATTACTGTACTGACAGGTTGTCAGCCTATCGCCTAAATTGAAATATACAGAAACCCTCGGATCCCTTAGCTAGTTTTTACAGCATGCCCAGAAGGAAAAACAGCTGGCATATTTTATGTTTTTCTCTCGATCCTAGTCCAGCATGGAAGAAATAAATTATAAAACTACTAGTTGTTTTTATAAACATTCAAATAAACTTCTCAAGGGCTGGACGTATATATCCGCAAGCCCCTATACACAGAATCAAGGTAGCTAAGTACCTATTTATTCCACAAGTGGTAAAATACTACATTCCCACCGGTTGGTCGGTACATAAACCAGAGGTTTCAAGTTGCTGATCCACATTATAAAGTATCCTACATTATTATCCAGCACGTTAGGTTCTTGTTCTCGATATTCAAGCTGGTTTATCTTGAACTATACCGGGTGTTACAGTCGTTTTTTTATAGGTTTACTTTATTGTTTATAAAATTACTAATTTATTATGTTTAGATAAAATTACGTAGCAAGTGTGATGAGCGTACGTAGGAAATAGTGTAGCGAACGTAATGATAAATGTTTTACTTTCAATTTTTATGAATAAAGGACAATTCAAAAACTGATTTAAGATACTCCAAACTAAGCTTATTTCAAAAGTAAAAGAATATGAACTAAGGAAGTATTTTTTCGTAGCAAATGTCTACGAAACTTCCATAGCTATTAAAACGCTTAGCTTTCGTCATATATTAGTTTTAAAAGACCCGGTATGTGTGGCTTTCTACCGGGAGAGTTGGTGGCGGTACTAATTCTGTACGTTTACGAGCTCGGGTGGCGGGCAAGCCGGACCAGATACCACTCCCACGTCCCGCCCGGTCGCCGCACGGTTGTTGTGCGGTTGCCGTCCGCTTGCTGCCTGGCTGCCGCTGACAATGGCGTCATATAAGTGAAAATATTCGTGTTGTTAATAAAAGTCAAATACCTAAGAATTTGGCAAGATATTCAAGTTGTAAAAACAAGACAAACAGCTAAGAATTGTGCAAGATATTCAAGTTGTAAAAACAAGTCAAGCAGCTAAACATTGTGCAAGATAAGTTGTAAAAGCAAGTCAAATAGCTAGTAATTAATTTTTTTTGTTGTTTCCTACTTTTGGCTACACTAAAAATTATATATGGTATAAAAATTCGTTAAAATTAAAAAAATATTATTAAGACCGTTTCATTTAATAGTAAACAAAAAGTAACTTTTATATTATGTTTTTTATTTCAGAATCAGTATGGTACTATACTGTATATTCTAGCTCTGTTACCCCTTAATACCCAGTTAGAAGCAATACAGCATCGATGTAGTCGATGTCCTAAAATTCTACGTTGACCATATTTCTCTTACACAAATTGTCGTACAATAACAGTTGTTTGGGTGTCAGTTATACAGGCAGTACTAACTCTGCAGGTTTACGAGCGAGCAAGCGCCGTCCAGCCTCCACTCCTACGCAGGCATAAGTAAGTTAGTATTGTTCTTTGCGCTCGCGCAGCAAAGGTTAGGTGCGACTATATACATATGTACAGTCACGATTATATACCAATTGGATAGGCAGAACCTCATGAAGATAGCATAGGAAAGTTTCTGGGTAGAGCATATTTCTTATACACAAATTGTTGAACAATAACAGTTGTTTGGGTGTCAGTTATACAGGCAGTATTACGCAGTACTAACTCTGCAGGTTTACGAGCGAGCAAGCGCCGTCCAGGCTCCACTCCTACGCAGGCATAAGTACAACATAAGTTAGCGTTGTTCTTTGCGCTTGCGCAGCGTAGGCGAGTGATGTGAGTCTTACACAAAATTATTTATTAAAGTAATAGGATTAATATTTTGCGAAAATATAAATGAGAAATATTTTTCAGACACAATTAAGAAATAGGAATATATTTAAGTTCTAGTTTTTTCCCGCGACTTCGTTCGCGCCTAGTTTTAGGTTGTTCATAGGTAGGTAAGCCCTACTTTACTTTAACCCGGTTGCACTTTTAACTACAGTAGCCAGCCTTTGCGTTCCTTAAGGATTGTCTCTCGCATTTCTCCTCTTCCCTCATGTCCCTTGTGTTTTTCCCGTTCCTTGCATCCCTATTGTCATTTACGTCTCTCTAAAACATAAGCTTCCTTTAGCTGATAACCGCCCGCGAACGGAGAGTGCAAGGTTACACTGTTTAATGTACATGTATAAGGTGATCAGCTCCGGGTGGATCAAGCTAGTTGGTTACCTTATACATTTTGTACGTTGTCTAGTCTAACCTTCCACCTGTCCACCTCCGCGCCCGTCACCCGCTTAAAGAAGCTATTTGTCAAATACATACATACATAAAATCACGCCTTTATCCCTTACGGGGTAGGCAGAGCTTAAAACGCCTCCTAAAAGGCGATTTCGCCACGTCTGACATAAATTGAGGGCAATTTTAGATTGTAATGTGTATTGCTGTAGTGACAGGTTGTCAGCCCATCGCCTAAATTACAATACACTGTAACCCTCGAGTCCCTTTTGCTGACTTCTACAGCATGCCCGGGAGGAAGGGCAACTGGAACATTCTATGTTTTTCTTTCTCTCCCAGTCCAGTATGGAAGATTTGTCAAATATGCTCATATATACGTCTTTATTATTTAGTGACTGATTTCGTTGTTAAAAATACCCTCAATATAGTGATTGACTTGGTTGAAACTGTCTCTAGTAACACATTGATTCTTTGCCCTACCCGTTAAGGGCGTAATTACTTTTGCATGCAGTGCATATATATGTTTTTTCTTAACTGGATTTTTGTACATTGTATGTATAAAAAGAAAATTTTTAAAACTTCTTTTATTGAGCAGGATCACACCAACGGCTGCCATGCCACCATAATATCAATTTAAAATTAAATATAAGTTACTTATATCCATCTAGTTCTCACGATTTTCAAAAATAAGTTTACTCGCGATTTTGTATGTCGGCGATATGATTTTGTTTTATTGTGAACATCCAAACCGAACAATTTACATTAATGGACAAATAAAAACAAACAGTCCAAGAAAAATATTAACTGCTTTATAGCTCATAATAATAAATGTAACAATGAAATAAAATGCTAGTAGTTTTACAACAGTACTAAGAACAGCCATTGAATTTGATTATCATAATTCAAGGAACAGAAAAAGTGTATGAAACGAGTAATATTTTAATCTCTTTATCATCGTCTAGCATTTTTCCCATATTTCACCGGTCAGCTACGTAATCTAGGGGATTATACGAGGGTACCTACTGATTTTTACACAAAGCGACTGCAGTCTGACTTTCGAAACCCAGAAGTGACCAAACCAGACCCAATCTTAGATTAATATTTTGCCATGTTAGTGGTCAATCAAACCATCGAACCTTACAAGCCGCCAAATACCACATTGATAAACGACTACGATATTAGCCGGGACCAACGGCTTAACGTGCCTTCCAAAGCACGCGAATACTCGTGTTGTTAGGTCACCCATCCAAGGCTCAGCCACGGCGATCGTTGCTTATTATTAACTTATCCAACGAACGCTTCTTCGCTTCGCTTAAGATTTTAATCTCTTATTATTATAAAGTCAAGCAATCATAATGCATAATCTACCAATTCGTTATAAATCTCATTTTTTTATGCACCATTAAACTGTTTTATTAGTTATTAACACGTGGTAAACGGCTTGAAGACTAAAACATTTGTAGAAAAGTCTGATCATTAACATATGGGTGTGATAGGCTACTTATAGTCTCTTATAATGCTCTTATAGGAGTTATGGTTTACCGGTCATAACCATGGCCCAAATGATGTATTTAAATACTCGTAATAGTAACACTATACTTACACATAAATTTAATGAAACCATAATCTGTTGTGGAATCTTTACGTAATGTAAACAAAATGGAAACAAATTTTTAAAGAAATAATTTTCGATGTATTGAGTTGCGAAGTTTTGCAGACAATATGTTTATTTATGTTTGAAAATTGCTTGATAAAAAAACCTGACCTAACAGTGACACAGGTTTCAGGTTTAAAAATTAAAATTGAAATTTTGTTGTTCACAATTTCAAGCTCTGAGTAATTTACTGTGCACAAATCAAAATACAAGAAATCTTGAAAATTTTATAGGTTTTGCTATAAATTTACATAGGTAATTAACTAAATCTATTAGACACAGGTTTTGTTTAATAATTTAGTGTGACCGCTCTAATAGGAGAGTAAAATCAATCTAATTCAGTATCAAATTACTATTAAATAACCGACATAAATCAATTATTCGTTTGAAAGAGTCGTCGACTTTTAAATCGCAATAAACTTTACAAACGGCAGTCAATTTATTTATTGCCTTTTAGTTGTAAAACGATATTACACGCCATAATGACGTGTGTTATTGGCGTTTATTTCCACCAATAACCACTTAGGTACTTTATGATAATTGTTTAATTAAAAACAAATTAGTTACAACCAATGAGTGACTTGGTGGGCTGCGGCTACAATAGATTCACAGTTTTATGTTTCAGCGTAAAGTAGTTTTCATTACACAGGTTGATCAGTTAAGAGGTATACAACTTTGTTTTACTATAAACAAATAGCTGGATTTTGCAGGTTTCAAGGATCAGTTATCTTGTGAAGAAACGGCAAATTTGTTATGTATAGTTTTAGGATTCAAAATCGGGTTAAAATCAGCAAATAAATCCACTCAAAAATATGCGTTGCGAAAACACTGATGAAATTGCAGCCATTACTTGGTAGAGATCACTTACCTCCTAACTTTCAAATTTCTCTAACCTACTGTAACTTAGATTAATTTACCTTAACTGAGGTTAATTTAGCTCAATCTAGGTAAATAAGGTTAGGTAAGTAAGAAAAGTAAAAGATATGTAATCTCAAGCAAGAAATGATCGCAATTTATTTTTCGTAATTTTTAAGGTTCTTTTGAGTGTATTTTTTTGATGATTTCACTACAAGTTTTGGTCAAAAAACTATCCATATAAAATTTTTCGATCCTGCACAAGATAATTGATGCCAAAAAACCTGCAAAATTAAGCACAGAAAAAATATTATATCAAAACAAATTTGTGTACCTCTTACTGGCCACCCTGTAGTACCTAATGAATCAATGATACGTATTTTCTTCCCACGGACTCGCCAGCCAGCACACACAGGGCGAATACATAGTCTGAACATGAAACGGCTATAAATTTTCGAGGACTAAAAGCACATAACGCAACATTGTGCTTCAGCGCCACACATGGCTCGGACCGTACAAATTTGCGCTTGATTTATTTATTACTCGCACGAAATGTCAACAATGAAACCATTTTAAAAGTGAAACGAAAAGGATTGTATAAGGGTGTCCAAGCATTGTCCTCGCGCCCTGTTATGCAAATGACTACGCTGAAACCGAAAGTGTATCCCTTCGACAATAGCCCTCGCTTGCGTAACCTTTACATAAATTATCGATACGCATTAACTGAATTACGAACACCCTTTGTCACGAAAAGGTTTGACGTGCACCGAAAACCGGACAAAACCAGATCAAAACGAACAAAAAAATTCCAACCAAATTATCGTTTCTATTGTCTCCGTTTGGGCTTTAAAGGGCGCCATTTGCATAATGGAATAAACTATTCAGAACAAATATTTTGAGCATTGCGGTAAACGTTACTTTCCTTTTCGAATTTCGCTTACTCATTAGCATTTGGAGCATTTGGTGATAGTTGGCGACAGACATTCGAAGCAAGAGTGCGTGACATTTCAGTGTTAGATGCTGAGTTATTCCCCTGCAGTGTGGAGCGTGAAAAAGTTTCATAAAAGGGCATCATGTCGTACATATTTTGATAAGTGCGTTACCGGTTTGATGTGATTTATATTCAGGTATGCCGTGTTACCGGATAGTTAAGTTTTTACGGTCACGATAGAGCGGCGGTGGAGGCGATTTGTTTATCGGTGTGAGCGAGGCGACGACAGCCGCGTGACGTCACATGGCCCTATCTGCCGCGTATGTCGACGATCTCTTTATGTGTAAGTGCTATGTTTAGTGCTCCATTTATTGCTTTTTGGTTGCCTCAAGGTACACCCGCGTGGCTCTTGAGTGCTTTCGAATAGTTTATTTTCTACGGTAACTCTCACATATACTAACTTTTACTACGATTGATTGAGCATAAGCTACTTATGATATTCCTCGTTATTATTTTAAGTCTGATTTCTCATTTAGAAGTTAAATACCTCAATTTAGTCAAATTGTTCTCTAATGTTTCGTAATTTAATGTTTCTATTATTTTTACCTAATTAAATGTAGGTAATATTTCTAAAGCTCATTCCACCGCCGCCCCTGCAATTTAGACAACACAACTTGACTAATTAAAAAATGAAAAAACATTCTTGAACTACATACCACGCATCACATTGTTTCTAACATTTTATGTTTTCATTTTACGTCTTCATAACTAAATTTAGTCTAGCGCTGGTGTCGCCAGCGACCGCAACGAACAGTTCAAGATGGCGGCCAAAACCGCATGTGGCCATTCATCAGATACCATCGTAAAACAAAATTACGTCGGATCACAGGCTGTCTCCCATGATTACTATGAATCACCATAAATCACTCCCGCAGGCCCGCAGCCACACTCTAATTGCGCTAGATCTCACTCTCCTACTATAAATCAAATATTTCGAGTGCACCCGTAGGTCTGTATTTTATTAATTATTTCGGCTCTCGTAAACCGCGAATCTTTTGGTTGGATTGATGACACCGTAAAGAAAAATATTTTTTGGACGGCTGGTTTTGCTCTATCAAGAAGTCGCTTGCTGATTTAGTAAGGCGAGAGAAAAGTTTCATTAAAAACCACTATTCAAAACAGTGAAAACCAGCTACACTCTATTTGCGCTAGTTTCACTCTCTTACTTAGAATGTAGTAACGTAGGTTTATATATTTTTTTATTATTTCAGCTCTTGTAAACCGCTATTTATTTTGGTTGGATTAATGACACCGTAAAGAAAAAAGAATTTTCTATAGGCTGGTTTAAGTTCTATCAAAAGTCACGTGCTGATTTAGTAACACAAGGTAAAACTTATATTTAAACATACATATACGGGATAAGGCTAGGGAGATGATGATGATGACATATAATCACGCCTCTATACCTAATGACAATGGGGTAGGCAGAGCGTAAACGACCCAAACAAAGGCCGTTCCGCCACGTTTTGAGGGTTATTTAAGATCGATTTGTAGGTATATTGCTGTAGTGACAGGTTGTCAGCCCATTGTCTAAATTATACAACATACAATATACTTGGATCCCTTAGTTGGTTGGTTTTAGAATGTGCTAGCAGCATGCCCGGGAGGAAATGCAGCTAGCACATTCTATGTTTTTATTTTCTCGCTACCAGGCCAGCATGGAAGCGCTTGTATTCAAAACAGTGAATAAAAGAGCGCTAATTGCGCTAGTATCATTCTCCTCCTAGTGTGTAGGTACCCGTACTACCCGTACTTCAGCTCTCGTAAACCGCGAAACTTTTGGTTGATTGATGACAACGTAAAGAAAAAGAATTTTCATCGACTGTTCTAACTAAAGTCGCGTGCGCATTTAAAAAGGCAGATGTGAAAGAAAAGTTTTATTCAAAACAGAAGTATTTCAGTCGCGTTGCGTCTGTTTCACCCGCGGTATAATTAGCTCGAATGCTGGTTGGATGCGTAGCAGACTGCGTTTTCATCCCAAGCAATAATCGACCAAAAACCTCTGTTCCTAATGTTCATTTTCGATTGTTTCTAATCTCAAGTCTCAAATCTTTCAGACAAAATAATCCTACGCTTGTTTCTGTTAAAAACACTGGTAGGTACAAGTAGCGATAAGTTTTAGAACCTAATGGGTTTTTGCTACGGAACCAATCAAAGGTTTAATTTGCCGCTTGATTACATTTGATTAGAGAACTTATTGTGTTGTAATACATGCCCATTTGTTTCACTATCAATTCCATTCCCTTGGTTAATTACTGTAACCATTTCGCTATGCACACACTCTTACATCACAATTTCGTATTAAAATTTCTAGATAGGTGGAGGGAAATTCATGCAGAAGGCTTGTGAACTGAAATTTTAACCAACAGATTTTTATATTGAAAATGAAAACTATTTGTTTTATGTACGCTTACCTAAGAATGGCTGATCTCACGTGCAAAACAAAGTCTCAAACGAACCAAAAAAATTATCCAGGTTCAGAACAGACCTACCGCAAAACAATCATGACAAGGCCCACGAAAAGCCCTCAAAATCTCTTAATGCCTATCCGCTAAGTACTGTGGGCTTAGGAAGAAATTATCTCAACAGGAAAATACTTCAGCATCTTACAGTTCATCCGCGAAAATTTTCTAAGTAAATCTCTCGACGTCGTCCTCTGTGTATCTTTCTCAGTGTATGTATGTCTGTATATATGTCTGTATGTGTATATGTATAATTCTATTTGCTTGAAAAGCACTCGCCTAACAAATAGCCGCTAATGCGTGATATTGCTCCACACCGTCTCGGCGGGAAGTTAATCTCCAGTAATTGACTTTCGCTCAGCGGCTATAAATGGTTATTGACTCGTCCAATAAACTCCCACAAATAGTCTACATTCATACATACAAAAAAATACTATATGAAACGCTGAAGTTAGTCCCAGCTTATCTTTTTGGTTAGTTTTCAATCTATCATGAAAATTTCGTATACATTTTCCTTCAGACTGAAACATTCAGGTAAAAGCCTATATGGTAAAATTTTCGGAGCCTACATACCACAAAGAATAATGTACGAATATAAAATGACTGTGTCTAATTAAATAGTATTTAAATTAAATCTATAAAGTGATATTTCTTGTATCCAATTTTATGTCATATACTTATTCAATTATTTGATGGTTCGTTGCTTGAAAAAATATAATAGTAAACTTAATTTGTTGAAGATCTTTAATGAGAGCTCAAAGTCTTTCATTTACGTGAAAATCTCTGTAAATTATTTTAAGCTGAATACGTGCATAATTCATTACGTCGGAGGTTTCAGACCTTTCTTCGACCGTAAATAAGTCTGGCGTTTTGAGAACCGTCTACTATTTTACGTGCATTGGCAAATACTTAGGTACAATGCGACAATAAACCTTTTAGATGCCTACACGTCCTATACGAAGGTCGATGGCGTTGTAAATTAAACTTTAAGGTTTACGATTAAGGGTGCAGTTTGGTTTGGATGCAGCCGGGTTTTAGGTCGGTTTCGGTCGCCCAGCCGGCCATGGCGACTCACGATTTGAAAACAGATTTATGATCGGCCACGATAACGGGCTAGCGATAAAAAAAATGCCATTACAAGGAGCACGAGCTCCGTACAAATACTTACGTGACAAAACGCTGGGCTATGAAAGGAAAATAGATAAGAAAACCTTATCATTGTTCAGCGTTACAAGAAGAAAATTGCGAGAAATTTTAATAATGTTTAACAAATTGTTAGAGAACAACAGAAAACATGATGCATATCAAACGTCAAAAGTTAACACTGTTACGACTGTATACATACACCAACTGGTATTTATTTACTTTTTTCGGACGTCGGATTTTTAAAATTTTTACTAATCTCCGTTGATGGTAGCGAAGGGACCATCGGTTGCAGTTTCTAAGTCTTGCAACAAAGGCTTCTCTAAAATTTCTGATTCATCTTTTTTTCTAATGAAATAATTCTCTATAGTAAATGGCTAATTATTTTTGTAAATAATGTAACCCACTATAAGTAGGTACAAAACCGTTTGATACAAGATCGTGACCGCCATGTTTGTCATGAGTCGTTCACGGCCAGCCCCCCTCAGACCCCCTCAGCCCCCACGATGATCGTGCAACGCGACGATACACGGCGCGCACGCAAGTCCATGAGGCCGACATGTTTCGTGACTTGCTGTGTATACCAATATATAGAGATCCATAATAATATTATAAATATATATTAGTGGATATAAATGAGATTGTTGGATAGGAAACACTTTTATGAACTTAACTTGATTTACTAGAGAAAGATAAACAATAGTCTCAACACTGATTATCGTCCATGAAAATAAAATAGGAAAACAGATACTATGAGAGTTTCATATTAGAAAGGATCATCATTCGTTTAAGATTTGAAAGGATTTAGGCTCTGCCTACCTCCAGAAAACAGTTATTCAACTTTGGCGTTAGGTTTGATTCTGTAGTTAAGACAGGCTAAAATTGCAATATGTGTCAAAATACGGCATATTACAACATTTAGAAATAGTATTCAAACTGCGAGTGCAGTTTTTAAGTGAAATACCCTTGAAACACCCCTCGTAAAGGAACAAAGCATTTTAGGCAGCAGGATGGAAACACGGAAAACGAAAATTGAGATCAATTGTCTTATAGGTAGGTACTCGAAAATGTTTGGTGCTTGCAAGGTGTGTTTTTAATTCTTCTGTTTAGAATATCAAAAAAATTGCGTGAAAAAAATCCCAATCTGTGAAGAAGAAAGAAATTTATTCCCAAATCAAGCAATAAAGTATCGGGGCTTTAAAATAATTTCAGGAATTGTAATAATAATCGAAGAGATACACTTTTAGCGCGGGAAAATCTTACAAAATGCCAGCTCAAGGCAGAATACTTCATGAATTCGAAGTGCGATTTCAATTGGTATGGTTTATGGCCGCAATGGCCCTATTCAGTCTTCCATCCGATCTTAACACTTCATTAATGCAAGCTACTGCGCTTCGCATTGCTGCATCCACTGCATCGCGGTGCATTCTCTTTCTTCATTTGCTTTTCATAAGCTTCGGTTTCTTGTGTTTCTCTTTCTTCATTTGCTTTTTTTTGGGGTCGGTTTCTTGCGTGGCTTTAGGACTGGGATACACTGACGATAACATCTGATTTTCTTAGCGTACAAAAAAACTAATTCTCAAGAAGATACACCACAGACACAAAAGTGCCCGATTATTCTATTGCCCTAGTATTTTAAAAAGCTTTGATAACCTTACTCGGCAACAAAGAGTGCCCTAAACACTGGCTCTCATATTTCGGCCAAAAAATTAGAAGCTTGACGTTTCAGAAGAAAAATTCTGCCGGTGATTTGAGTATTTTTCCTGAATGTTGTGTAGATATATCAGAAAGGCTTTTTAAAAATAAAATCCCTCTATTTTTTATTATGACGTACTTTTAATTCTTAGCCGGCATGTCAGTCGTGAGCCTGAGTCCTAAGTTAAAGTATTGTTCATACGATAGGCCGACGATACCCTTGACTGGCTCTTATGAGGCTGCGTCGGCGCAGAGCACGTAGCGCTTCGCTGATGCTTGGATGCTATCGGTTGAATGCACTTCGATCAATTTAATTTCAAATGTAAGATTATTTTTTGCATGTGGTAAAAGATACACTTTTTTTGTGGTAAAAAGAGCTAGATATGAATAGGAATCCTTTCAATGATATAACAATACGCGTTAACTTCAATAATTACAAAAATATAACAAAAAATCTTTGTAAAGTCAATCAAATTGTTACAAATATACGTTACATAAATACAAAGATATCATGCTGGACTGGGACCGAAAGAAAAACATAGAATGTGCCAGCCGCATTACCTCCTGGGCATGCTGTAAATACTAGCTAAGGGATCCGAGGGTTTCAGTATATTGCAATTTAGCCGATGGGCTGACAACCTGTCACTACAGCAATATACCTACAAATCTCTCTTAAATAACCCTCAAAACTTTGTCAGACGTGGCGGAACGACCTTTGTTCAGGTAGTTTACGCTCTGCCTACCCCATTAGGGATAGAGGCGTGATTATAATGTATGTATGTATTTATTTTGTTTAATGAACAAGAAATTATTATATAATCTGCGGTCAAAGCACAAATTAAAATATTAATTTTTAATGGGACTATTAAATAAATATCCATTTAAAAGATGATTAATTTAAGTGTATGGTCTACAATAAATACATAAATTCAATTAAATTGAATTATTATTGTAAATACCGCATTGTATACTCATACCGCATTGTATCTTTAAAAATGTGTTAACATTAATGTAAGAAATAGTAAGTTATTATTATTCTGACTGTTTCTTTTTAAGCAAATATAATAAAGTAGTAATAAGGTAAATCAGTCGCTCTGTGTAAACACCAATACCTTCGTTCAATCTCCTAGATTAGGTATCCAACCTCGTGAGTTACGGGATAAGGGAAGGGAGATGAGTATAGATAAAGTAAATAATAATAATAATAAAAAATATAATTTATTCCCAAGGATCGGCAAGCTTGGAAAAAGACAGGGGAGGCCTTTGCCCAGCAGTGGGACAGTTTAGCCTAGTATAATAATAATAATCCCTCAATCGTAAATAGGTACTCAGCATATTCCAAGATTCGCCTTATAAGATGTCGAGCCATGGTCGTGCTTGATTTCATTGTGAGTCACTACCCAGGTACTCAAATCAACCGCAAGGAGCGACTCAAGGTGATGTCGCTACCTCTACACAACCTTGCCTTGCACATAAAACTCTGAAAAATACTGTCATTCGTGAGAATAAAAATGGTTTCCTTGATGCAGGATAAAAAATAAATAAACTATCACTACCTACTTATAAAAAAATCGCCACAGGTGAGGGTGGGACACGGAAGATTTTATCATTTATTGTTGTAGAGACAAACATAAATTAAAAAAAATGCTTTTCGTACTTTTTTCTCAGAACATACGGTCACAAAACACCTGCGCGCAGAACATGTAGCAAAACTGCCTCATCCAATTACAAACAATTTTTTTTTTGTTTTATTGAAACTAGAAGTTATAGTTTATATAAGTTAACTGCTTATGTTAATTACTTACAAACAATCCATAATCTTCTAATTGTTGTAGCACATAACTGAATCTGAGTCATAACTTTTAATGTAAAGTTATAAACATTTGTGTAGCACTATGAAAAAATCAATGTCCGGTTAACACAGCCGATAAGGAGAGTTGAAACGTCGGCGCGGGCGTCGGAACCGTTACAGTGAATTCCCATGGAAAATAGTAGCGTCTGCGCTTATCGCCGTCTGCTGAACCACTTTCAGTTCGAAATTCAAAGTTGGAACTGCGCCGCCATGTTGGTCCGGCATGCGTACGCGGCTGCGCGCCGCGAGCTCCGCGAAATTACAGCCAGCGCGCTTGCCCGCTCGCGAGTGTAAAAATAAAATAAAGTTAAAACAACGTCATTTTGTGCACGTGTGTGTGAGAGGGCCGGTATTTATTTATAGGCTAGTAGCTATGTAAATATAACTAACAAGTCGTCCCAGCGGCTCTGTGGTTTGCGAAATGTCTTAATTCAACCGGCTCCATAACTTTTCGAAACCAACCTAGTTTATGTCGACCATTTTCATGACGAACACATGCACATACTTTTATGTACTAACCTGACCATCCACTCCAACTATACAGGATTTTATTATAATTTTCTAACTAGATCAAATAAAAAAACTAGAAAATAAATTTGAAAATAAACTTATAAAGATTTGCTTGAAAATTCTCATGTCATGAGTGCTTTTACAGTAACATTAATGAAGTACCTGACGGGTACGGATAGGGTCTGGTTTTAATGGATTGAGGAGGTCTGATGGCAGTTGCTCTGTGGAAAAACCAGTACCCTAGTCCAATCACCTAGATTAGGTAGCCGACCCCGTGAGATACGGGGTAAAGCTAGAGAGATGATGACAAGGTAGCACCTGACGGGAACTGTAGTAGTTATCATGTAATACAGGGTGTACCTAAGGGACAGCGTTCCTCAAACTGATAGGGATAGCTTAGTCAACAGAACTGAATAACTATCAGCAGGATTGTTTTCAGGACCTTAAAAAATATATATTTGAACTACCATACAAATTCTCTGATTGGGTTGATAATTTAGTTTGGGAAGTAATTTTTTCTTGTTCATCGCCTGAAAGAATTTTATTTTGATAGTTGTTCAGTTTCGATGACTGAGCAACCCCTATCATTTACACCCGGTTTTCAGCTTTTTTCCAGTTCTTCTTCTTTCGAGTGGGTATCGAGTCTATCGACCTGATGAACCCTGGTGTCAGAGTTTTTAAACCGCCTAGTAGCACAACTATCAGGCCCAGTTTTTTCCAGTAAAAACAATACAACATCGTCGGTGCATTTTTGAAAAATTATACCTTCAGATAAGAATCTTTCCATTACAGATTTTAATTGCTTGCTCAATTACCTTTTTTTCATAATTATCATGAACACTCCTTAACGGTTCTTATGTCTGCATTTACTTCCGTGGTTTATAATTTAAAATAATGAGTACGGCTGTAATGGGCAGAAATATTATTAAGGCTCGTATTTACAAAGCAATCTCAAGATTGAGAGTAATGGATTTGACAGGTCTTCTTGTACTGAAATGACACTTCCAATACGGATTCAAACTAGCTGTCAGTCTCAAGTGCTGTTTATAATTACGGGTCTAAAAATCTTACCTTTGCAAGTGCTTTTTATTAAATTAAATTGAATCACATGTGAAATTAATACCTACAAATAAATAAATTAATATTAATATCTTGTAAATTTTTCTTAAGTAAGTAAAAACACTTTATAGTACACAAAAGACAAAATAAACTAAATTAACGTGCACAAAGGCGGTCTTGTCGCTATAAGCGATCTCTTCCAGACCTTTGGGTTAAGTTAAGTTTGGTGCTTGCGTAGGTTCTTGCTAATTGGTAATTGCTACCTTAGCAATAAGGCCGCCTATGTTGTACTTGTTTTTTGTTGTTATCTGTTGTGTTGTATGATTTGTATTCTTACGTGCAATAAAGTATTTTTATGTTTATGTTATGTTTATGTTCTGTTTCCTAAACTCTAAATTTAATTTAAATTAAAATATTTATTGTGTAATTAATAAATGCAAACCAGTACATTAAGCCATTTATCATTGATTTTAATATTAATTTATTTTGTGAGATAAAAAGGACCTTCTGTTATTACCTATATATTTTTTACAGATTACATTATAACATTTAACATCATAATATTTTACTATTAGTCAATTTGGTTTATTCGTATTTTGTGGTATGGTTAAATAAAATATATATACATATAATCTTGCCTTTATCCTTAATGGGGTAGGCAGAGCGTAAACAACCTAAACAAAGGTCGTTTCGCCACGTCTGTTTTAAGGGTTATTTAAGATATATTTCTGATTTGTAGGTATATTTCTGAATTGACAGGTTGTCAGCCCATCGCCTAAATTACAATATACCCTCGGATCCCTTAAATAAAATATAATATTGGATTAATTTAAAATTTTAATTGATATTAGGTATTTTTCCAGGTTCTCATTTTTTATCCAAACTATGGGAATAGGATAGTTTTAATATTTAATATGAAAACTGTCAAACTCTTTATTTTCCATTATGAAGTCAATTAGTATGATATTCAACGTTTATTTTCGTTTTTCAGCAGATACAGACAGTTTGGAGACATTCAAATTAAATCAAAAATTGTCAAGTGTTTTTAAAACACTGTACCTTCCTTCCTAAGTTAAAAAATATGTGTGGATTATCCACGAGATATGTGAGTGGTAGAGGAGAGAGCGCGGGCGGCGGGCATTGACCCCACCCCACGTCCCACGGCGGCGGTGGTAGGGTTGACTGTATGGGGAAAATGTACAAGATTGTATACTCGAAAGCAAGTCATTAAAAAAAACTCTAAATAGTTTTTTTTTTGTATCTCAAACTCAATCTTTGAAAGAGAATCGTACTTGTCTTTCAATTATTTTGATCTAAGTCTAGTTTTTGGAATAAAAACTAAATTATTTGATGCATGGAAAATCAGGTGGAAATTTTAGTGTATTTCAAATCTTATAAAGTACCTACCTACTAGCATGATTCTTGGTAAACCATTTAGATATTATAAATGGTAGAAAACAGATAATCATTCTTTGACAAATTTTGCATTAAACAATAACAAAATCGAATACAATATTCGCTTTGAAGCATAAAATACATGACATAGGTTTCATGAAATGAAACAAAATAGTCGAACAAAGCGCTACACAAGACATAACAAAGTTGTCTACACCACCCACAGCTAAGGTACATTACTTCAGCCAAAATGTATCAGCACTCAAAGAAAATTGATACAATGTATTGAAGATATGCTTCACTAAGTTAAGTTACAAGTTTAGCTATAATATATAGTAGTTTCCAGTAGAAAAGATAGGTTACTGTAGTTGTTTAAAAAAAAACGTATGTGTAAAAAATGTACAAGATAATACGAAGCAGCGTTGTAGTTTAAAATATCCTTTTTTTGTTTTTTTTTTTCAAAGGTAACATGACAATCTTTCATGGTTCTACAGTCTTAGTAATAAAAATAAAAATATCAACAAAGTCATATTCATAGCAAGAATTTATGTTCTGTTGATTTCATGTTATAAAGTAATTAAGTTATTCAAAACGATATTATGTTTATGAACGATACAATACCATGTTTAATTACGAAATGGGTTCGCCTTTCAAAGATTTTTAATTAGTGCGGGACGGCCCTGGAGGAATTTCTTTCCGACGGTTTTAATTTAGCTCCGCAGCTGACAGGCGTCTGTGTAAACACACCCTGTATACTATAGAAGCTATTAGCAAAATATAAACACCTATATATTTACTTATATTTATAAAATAGAAATACCAACGTTCAAAATAATAAAGGTAGTGTTATTTGAGTCACTTTGATGCTAGAAAAAATATTATTTGACTGATGTACATAATTTTATCAAAATTATTTCATTAGGTTATATAAATCAAGGAGTAAAATTTCTGCTACGAAGGTTGAACTTCCAATGACAGATAATTGTTGTAGGTACAGTAAAAAACATAACACACAGATAGCCCGTTTCATTCTCTACATAGCCATAACAAATATTTACTTTCTGGGAATATGCAGTCACGTCTGTATGATTAGGCCAATGATACGAGCATCACGTCCCACATAAGGGCCGAATTGTTGTCCCCTAGATTCGTATCTGGTCGTAAACCAACGTTCCGATTACAGGACAACAATTGACCCAAAACTAGAGACTACAATCTACAATTCCACCATCAAACGTCTCAATTTAAATTTCGAATTTCGAAGATAGGAAAATTCGATAAGAACTCAAGGAGCATATTTATTCTATCCAAGTTTTTCGATTGTTTAAAAAACACCGCGTGTTTTGCTTTTTTAAATGTATTTCTTAGGAAGATAACTCCAGATTTTTATCTCGCGTTTTGTTGTTCGCATCCCTTGTCACGCTCCAATAGAAACGATATTTTGTTTCCAAAAGTTTCCTTTTGAATAAAAAGGCTGTAAACTGATTGGGTTCTTATAGAGACGGTGTTAAGGTTGAGAATGGTTGATTCTTTTCAGGAGTATTCCTTAAGCTTTTCAAAGCAGAGGTCCCCTTGTGGAAGCGTCACCCCCGCCCCTCAAAACAATAAATATGTCAGTGGAAGATATTACACGGCGTTAAGACGGGCTCAGTCTTAAGTAAATTATTACTCTGCAACTTTTGCTGATGAGTTCTGCTCTCGTTGTACCTAATAACTTTTTACTTTTTATTACTACGGAAGATTATGAGGACTTCCAGACTTATTTATGTTACGTCCAAAGTTTTTGCGATATGTCTACTTTTGGATATAAATAGAACAGAGTTATTTACATTTTCGTAATAGAGTTGGCTGCCGTTATCGATATGCGTGCCTGAATTCAGTTAGAAACCAGAATTTCAATTTAGATAAAACACGCAGCTCCATGCAGTTGTAAGGAAAATAATATTTTAGTTTTATTCACTCACAAGTGAATTTTCTTGTGATTTATCATTACGTGCTACAAACACGAAATGCATTAAACCAAGAAGTGTAATGATTTATATTCAGCGGTAATACATACAGGATGCTTAAGAAAATACAAAAACTCTTTAGAAAATATCACTGATTTTCCAATTTCACTATTCTTGCTCTACATTGGATTTCTTCCATAGAAACAGACTTTAAGACTTAAATCCCATTACAACTTGAAAACATTAGTCGAAAAGAAAAGCACTTAAAATACATTGTAGCAGGTCCGCGATCCTTACAAAGCAAACAAAACAGTTTCCCGCAAAAAAAATCAGGAAAAAGCGCGCCAGAGAAAAACAACGACGACCATAAAAGAAAGAGCAGAGTTTGCGGGCGAAATGCGCCTTGCTCGCTCAGCGCGCCGCTATTGGCCACCCGGCGGCAGCGCCACCCCCCACCCCTCCGCAGCGCCGCGCGCCCGGCTGTAACTCACTCTTCACTTGTTTTTACGGCCGCCATTTTGTGACGTTCGCCCGCGCGGCAGCCCTCGCTAATCCATACGGACCGGTGCCGCGCCACTACGGGCGCTTGTGTGCGTGACCCGACCGGTTTATGAACACGCTGTACTTGTATGTAGTGGTTGCCTAATGTTGGCAGCCCTAATTCTCTGAACCGAACTGAAATCTTTAATAATAGGCACCTTGTTCTTGTGCCAACGGTTGATTTGGCTAGACGGACCCAGTTATTAAAGACAAAACAGTCGTAAAGATGGTAAATAATTTGGCCTTTTCTTTAGAATTGACCTAGAAACTCCAACACACATCTATTTTAAAATTAATTTAAAAAGTAAGAAGCTATTTTCAAACTGTAGGAGTTATTATTGTAAGGATTAACCTGCGTATTGTGCCAACCCTAGAACCCTATATTGCTAGCGGGTTTAGCAGCCGGAATCATTAATGCCGTCTCCGCTCTTGTCGGCAATTTTCGTACGCCAAAGTATCCATAGATTTCTTCTCCCTAGCAATGTGCAATTAGGGCCCCTGCACACCCGCCTCACGCTGCCGCCATGTCATTACCGCTATCTGCAATAATGAGCGACCGCTGTTCCATAGATGCATGAGCCCATTATGGGGCCGCATTTCAACCTATCTTTACGTCTTAATCCTACTCATTAGAACCCCTCTCCCCCCTATTTCTACTCCTCCAGCTCCCCCCTTTCCTACGAAACTCTAAACAAAGATTAAACTCGCAACGGAATTGAAATTTCAGAGGGATTCCGCGAAACACCATGATTTATGTTTTAATTTCATTTTATGGGGTCCCGACTTGACATATTAATTTTTGGTGTCTTGGTCAAATGAATGTTCTTTAAATTATGGTGAGGATTTCTTATTATTATGTAAAAGCTTTAGCTTCAAATTAAAAATAAATGATACCAGAAAATATTTAAAGAAAACTTTAAGAGTTTTATTTTTATTTTAACAGCCTCCTTTATGAGCAACCTTATAAAAATGCAATAACAAAAACACTAAGGCCCTGAAATTTTTAGACACTTAGGTCTATATTATTTACGCTGCACATATTCTAAAAAATAGGCTCTTAATTTCCAAGTTTAAAAGAAAATATACACTCGAATCAGCACTTTATAGAGAAGCTGTTAAAATCGCGCACTTAGCAGGGCTGGCATTAACCTTAAGGTGGCCGCACACCGGCCGGCGCGTTAAAGGGTTGACAGTTGGTTTACGGCCGTCCAAGCAGTAAACGCTCTCTATAAAACTGACCGTTCCACTTCCACATCATCACCGGCTCTTAACAACTCGTTATTCTACTGAAAAAAAAAGCTTTTATTAAGCTGGGAAATTAAAAAGTTAATTTGTTATTTGGCGGCTTTTTTTAATTTGCATATTAACATAAGAGGTAATTGATTGGGCATCAGTATTGAAAATACTAAATTAGCTTAATAAGAACTTTTTTATCTGCTGATGTAGATAGCACTAACAAGCTACGACAACCTTATAGAATCGACGGCATCTTCTAAAGCCATTTCTATTTTTCTAGCGCTAATAACTCTTTATCATGGAAATTAACGACTTTGGTTCCGAAAACCATAAACTCATACTCGGAGCAAAAACAGGCGTACCAAATAATTGTTAATTTGTCAACAAAGTCTTGTAAAGGAAATTAGCATAATTTATACGATGTTGATTGTTGTAAACGTTGTCCGCGTCGGCCTTTGGTAAAATGCTAATGTTATTGTAGTGACAAATGCAGTCTGTCAAAGCTTTAAATGATCGTGGTGAACAAAGGCACTAACGCTGCCATCTTTATATTTGACATTGATTTGACAGTTTTCCATATACTGCAGCGTCCCCGCTAAAGTCCATTTAAAACCTTGACGTACTATACTTGAATGTTAATCGTGCTTTTGTTCAGATAATTTTGTTGTACCTCTTTGAGGTTGTGAGTTACGGTGAGACGTTGCTGTCAATGTTGTAAACAAAATTATGGATCTTTGAAGTAGATCTTTGTTTTACCGCTTCACTTTTCCCACCCTACTTAGATGGGTGTCACTTCACTACACACGGTGCGTTATACTCGTAGATCAGCAGAGGCGTGATTTTACACATGAAACTGAAAAACTCTTACGTAGAAACAAACAAGATATGAAATTAAATGAATAACTATTTCTTGAACAATCATATTTATTAAACTAATTTGGTTTTATAATCTAAACTTCAACAGCTATGCAAATGTATTCGTTTACTGAATTTCTTGACACCTAGCAATTTAACGGTCGTATAATTTTATTAAGTTATGGTAAATTTTATCTAACACCTGCTAAAATAACGTCAACGTTTTATTTGCAATTCTTATAAAGATTTTTAAAAGATCAACGACGGAAGCGAAACCACAAGATGCTGGTTGGCTAAAGTAAATAAAATTCAGGCCTGAAACTCATCCAGACATATCACCATAATCCATTAAGCCAACAGTAAAGTCACCTATGAAAGATTGATGATTTCAGGAGCACCTTCCAAAAATACCGAAGTACGAATGGGGGGCAAGGAGAGGAGAGCGTACCATATGCTCTTGAGACTTTATCAGCTAGCAAACTGAAATTTATAGGAATTTGAACTTTAAAGAAAGGAGAAGAAGGATATAAGTTTTTTTGTTACGGAAATGTTTTGTTGGTTTACCTCAGAGGTGACACCAGAACTGTCGATACATTTCACAATTGTCGTAAAATGGCAGACGGAAGGGGAGCGCAGTAAAATTATCATTTTATGCCGTTCGACGACTGAAATGACACGGGAATGCTGTAAAACTGATTTATTGGAAACATCCCCGGAGTCACATGCTGAATTTTTGATGGCGTTCCTTGTTTTCAAATAACGGGAGCAAATAGTTTGTTGCCTCAACAGATTTACCTATATCTAGAGTAGAATATTTTAGTATTGATTTATTGTAAGAAATAAGGTCAATTTAAATACTTCATCGGTGACACTGAAGGTAATTTTTAAAATCTTCACACATTTACCTTGTGCTTGTGAATTTTTGCATTTTTTTCCATGACTGTGCGTAGAGAAAAAAGAATGAAAAGTGTTTGCTAAAATTTAACTCCTGATTTTTAGAACAAAAAAAAGCAAGTAATTTAAACAGAATGTAAAAAAAAAAGTACATCATGATATAATGAGCTTTTTCTCAAATTAAAACAATTAACATAAAATTGCCACCATTCTAAATACCAATGCTCCAACTATTAGTTTGAAGAAAAGAAATACGAAATAATAAGTAAAATTTTAACAAGGGCAGGGTTGCAAGATAAGTATGTCAATTTTCTTTGACATACTTTTAATTATTTTTATTTTACTCTTCTTCTTCTGTCGTGTGGGTATCGAGTCGATCAATCCGATGAACCGTACTCTCCCACTATAGATATCTGAAATACTGATACGTAACCACTTATCTTCGTGGGCGAATACGTTGGGTCATCCAGTTATTTTGATTAGACGTGCTTTCCAACGGGCTGGTTTTATTACCCCATATCTCCTGATTAGGCCTCCGACCTGACTCCCCAGTAAACCCCAAATCGAATCAATGCCATTGAGCAAGAATTCTCGTTACCTATACCTAGTAAAAAAAACATGAAAAATAAGACGAAAAAAGAAAATTAAAGAGTTCTTAAATAGCCCTACTAAATCAGAAAAAAAAGCCGATTAAGTTTAACTTAATTTGAATAAAATGATCCAAAACTTTCTAATTAAATTTATGCAGATATCTACCATACCAAACGTAGGTATCCGTGATAAATTAAAAGAAGACATGACACCGAAAGGACAAAAGTTCTGAGTTAATTACTTGATTAATTTATGCGCTCTCACACTAAACCTTGTCCGACAGTTTTAATTAGTAAGCTCGAAAGCCGACCTTCACTCCACAAGAAAATAACCTATAAATTCGTTACATGCCTTATTAAAATAATTGCCGCGACAATAAATCATTCTAAGCTATAATGTAACTATAACTAAGCTATAACCTAGGTGGGAACTCTTAACACGATTACACAAATGAGCGAGAATTGTCGCGACCTCTCACTCGCGAATAACGCATTTAAAACAAACAGTGCAGTAAAAATAAATCTAACGGCCTATAAAAACTGCCATAACTATCACTTAAACGCCATTGCGCCTCAAAGCGCCTTTTATCTCACACGGGGAGAAATGCAGTTGCTACAATGTTAAATGTACACAAAGTACAAAACGAATCCACCGGCTATCAAACTCATAAAATCCTCTAAACAAAATTTACGAACCAGTCGCCGGCGGCTAGGTGCGAACTATGCGAGACCTCGCAATTTTCATAAATAATTCATTAATAATTTACTAGAGCTGTAAAATAATGCCTACATTGCACGCAGGTCCGCTCTTAATGGGAAAAGTCACGCTTTGCCGCCGAATCCCAGCAGTATACTTCAGATAAGGAAAAGATAGAGTAAGCCACAATACGAGTTTATGTAAAAAACCAAGCATTTACTCGCTCGGGACAGAACCAAGGGCCATATAGATACATTTATCGTGTGGTGATAATAAAGACAGTTTATTAGGCCTCTCGGCAGGACATGTTATCGAGTTCAATTAAATATCATTTTTATTAGGAATCGGTGGGAACGCCCCGCCGACACTGAACCTACTTAATTCGGTTTTTTATTATTTATCATAATTTTATCCAGCGCCATGAATTCCTTCTCTGTATCGCTTTGTCATAACATTTACGAGTCTACTGCACTTAAATTGTCTTAAAGATTTGATTTAACGATTATAAAATCATATTTTTATTTACCAATTTTAAGTCCACGCGCCCGAAGCCGCTGATCCATGAATCTGAAACAGGAAATGAAAGAAATTAGTATTGCAACAATAGAGACATTATAATTGTTAATGCGAGCTTTTACGAGCCCCATAAATATAATCGAGCGTCTCGTATCAAAACAGAAACGCCATAATACTTTCCCAAATAAATCACTCGACGAAAAAACTGTTGATGCTATTATTTATTTAAACGCTAAAGGAGCATCATGATCCATAAAACGGAATGTGCGCCCGCGGCCTTCGCAACAATGAATACGAAAAAACAGCGAGCGAGCGGAGATCGCTTTTCTTCAATGGTTACTTTATATGCAAATTCCTTGCAATAAAAGTGGGAACCCTTCTCTAGCTTTATGTAGAGAGCACAAGACTTGAATCCAGCGTTTTATGTATTCGCGAATCGACGCTGTTTTATTGGCATCGAGTATCGATTCGATTCGGTCGCAGTCGAGAATTCGGAAGTAAACCCGGCTATTTCGACTACAGTCGTGCCTATTCGATCGCTATCAAATTTGATTGCCCTCAGTATAGGTTTCATTTGCGTGTATTTATTCTGACGTTTACTTGTACTTGATTTCTGAACTCGGACCGACGTGCCAGCTTGGTTAGGTCTTGCCTCGAACAATAGTACCTACGTCTTGACAACAACAAGGTCAATTTGTCAATTCCTATGCAAATTGACGTGTGGTTAGCAATGCGGACGTTTCGACTTGATTGTATACGATTATAGTCGTATCCTTCTTCAAGTCGTCTGTTCTAAACATAGATGCGATTACGTATATCATTTGAATAATCCTTTTTACATCCTCCGAGATAAGAGTATGGTATTAAGTATGTATGTGAGGTGGGTAAATGTCAAGGCATGTGAGGTAAAGTATACACGAGATTACATTCTGAGGCAAGAGCCGTGCTGTGTACCCGACGCCCGACAAGGATCTTATATTTCCATAAAACGTGGAGTTTACGAGCACACCTGCCTCCCTCAACCCGCCTTGTCACTGGCCGAAAACTAAACGCCACGGGTTTATTTTGAAAATAGAACTCGGATTTCAAATTCCTTTTTAAATTAAGAGGATCGGGATTGAGTGGAATGGCGATGATACGTAGGATGATACTAGTAATTGATTGGGCGTCGACGGGTTATCGAAACTATAAATTTAAACTGAATCAAAGTAAACCCATTTTTAAAGTGAGAAACAGTGTTCACATGGGTAAAAACTCCTTTGAATTTAACAACAATTTTATCAGTTAGGTACTTTTTTCTAACGATATGTCTATCATCCTGTAAATCTTTAATAACTGCACTTAGATACTTAGAGCTGACTAGACGGTTCACCTCAAATTAATATGACATGATGCAGCGAGCTCATCGCAGCGGGCATCTAGTTTATGACAAGGCCTTCAATAAAATTCTCTAATAACATTCCAACATCATGTTCCACATATTCCCGGCATTTTTCTACTCCCCAGTATAATAAACGTGAATTATGAATATATCCAATTACTCTTCATATCTGTTTTGTTCATAACTTGTATATCTTTTTACTTTTACCGACGCAAAGCGATTCAATCTTCTAAATTATTACACAGTATAAGATGGCCGGCTTATTTTTTTTTCTCTCAATAATCTTGTAACTAGAGCCGTGTTGGCTCCACTATAAACTTCATAACAAACTGCCACATGAAGCCATATCTTCTGTATATTATGAGCTTTTTCGTTTAAGCCAGAGCAACCGACCTTTATAAGCCAACGAGCTTAAACAACTTTAAGAATGCAATCAAATAGAGTCCTCCATCTTAAGACAATAAAGTCGTTTTTACAACAAGCTGAGTTCTCATTACAGGCGTTCAAATGTAAATATAAAATCCGCCCTTTAGATGTTTTACTTAACTGTTAATAATACCAAGGTGTAGATATAAAGCCGCTTTGCTGAGTATTATTTTTAGAAATCCTTAGTAAAAAGTTTCAGTCAACACTGTCTTCCCTTTGCGTTATGAAACATCTGTATACACAAACCAAAATTATAAGTAAAAAGTTGTTCGAAAATTTTCATAAGTCCCTCACTACATTCAAAAGCAACACCCTCTTTTCCACTCGAATGGACAGCTACAACGCCACCCACCTTGCAGACCCTGGCCAATAACTTGTGCCCTGAACTGGCAAAGTTCGTTCTCATTACGACATTGTTGCGGAAACATCTAAATTACCTATTGAGCAGCTGTCTGACTGAGTTATTGTAGCATAAATTAGCTTTCAAGATACGCCCTCTGCCCTTATCGGCCTATGGAACCCGGGTTGCCATCTCTAAAGTATTAAAAGTTACAACTGCCGTTTTTAAAGTTATATCACGCTCAGATATCCGGACTTCGCAAAGGTAATGACCAGAATCAATTTGGTACCGGTTTTCTGCGATTATGTCGCGACTGGTCATTCGGTTTCGAATTTATTGTAGGATTAATATAATCTCATCGGTGTAAGATTTTATATGCCCATATTTACTGAAACAGGCTTTGTGTGAAATATGTTTAGTACAAATAAATTGACTCTACGGTGAGATATAGATATCTACTGTTAACACGAATATGAGATTGGTTGGTATTTCGCTAGCATTTTGATTTACTTGGGTACCGGCACGTCCGCTCAACGTTAGCATTTCTTTTGTGCACGCCCCAAATTGCCGACATAAAACTCAGTCCAGTTTTGCTACGTGATATCTTCAGTCTTTTTACTGCTTATATTACTCGATATATTTTCTCACTGTATTTTATCAGACCTACGCGCGGCTAGGTCCGTCCCTTTTGCGAAACGAAATCGTAAAAATGTATTGTGGCTGCGCTGCAAAAACTCGCAGGAAAGAAATAAAGGAGGAGAAAAGGAAGGAGGGACTTTCCTACTTATAATTAATGTTGCAAGAGTCGTCGTTGGAAAAGTTTTTTCATCACATCAAGGAGAAACATTCGCGTAATGAGGGATCCACGTCGGAGAGTCGTAAAACCAGCATACAACTTAATAAATAAAACTTGAATTCGTGAAGATTTATCACGAGGTGGCGGCGGTTCGTGACTGCTGCCTGCGGCGTGTTTTTGCGTCGAGGATAAGCGCGGTTTGGCGTAAAAAATAGATATATATCATAGGAGCGGGCGGACCGCCTCACAAAAGTCACGATATGAAATATTTTGACATTTCTCGGTAGACACGCACCCTCGGAACGAATGGTTCGACGTTTGACTCCCAGTTGTGGGTGTTCCTTCGTGGAATCGCTTCGATACATCTCCTCTTCAAATACAATATGCCTATGTACCGCACAGATCTCCATTGTTAGATATACAATCTCGATAGTAGTGTCGTGAGATCAATTGCTTCATGTATATTCAATTCACTAATATCCATTACATAATGCACTTGACCGAGTTAATCATAGGTGCTTTGAAATGGAATGTGGTTTATTTCAACTGCTATAATATAATTATTTCTTGAGTCTTGCAATGATCTTTGACCCCACCCTTTGCAACTTAGCATTTCAACTTTTGCTAAAGCGAAAGGATCCTACATACATATATATAATCACGTCTTTATCCTTAATGGGATAGGCAGAGCGTAAATGACCTAATTAAGGTCGTTCCGCCACGTCTGACAAAGTGTTGAGGGTTATTTAAGATAGATTTGTTGTATTGCTGTAGTGACAGGTTGTCAGCCCATCGCCTAAATTGCTATATACAGAAACCCTCGGATCCCTTAGCTGGTTTTACAGCATGCGCGAGAGGAAATGCAGGTGGCACTTTCTATGTTTTTGTTTTGCTCTCAGTCCAGCATGGAGTCCTTAAGAAATGATCCTTACTTTAAAAAAAATACCTATTCCAAAATATGAGTGAGTAGATAAGTAAAGTACAATGCTCCTCACACCCTACACCTACCAGGGGGGCATAAATTGCTTGAGCAGTATGGTTAGGTTCCAATGCACGTACCGGGCGACCGGGCGCAGGTGCTGGGAGATACAAGGCGTTACGTTTTATTGTTCCTTCCACTCGGCGAATTGAATTTGAAACAAGCCCCGATCAATACTAGACGCTGCACGCTTTGTTGTATTATGTGCTCAGGTGCTCACCAATAATGGTATAGAATTATTACCGACATTTAAATTTTGAGACAAAAAATATGTTTCTACATAGATGCACTCTTACCGGCACAATTTAATCTTCATTTTTTTACCTACCCAGGTATAATGAGTATTTTCTGCAGTAGCCTAACTGCCTGCCCACTGAACTTATGTAGACTGAACAGCCAGAAATATAAAGTACGTTTCAGTAATTTCAATCTACATTGTTTAAAACATTTCCGAATATCTCTCAATTAAATGGTCTGCTTACAAATAAAAAACAAAAATAATCTGGAATGCTGAAATGCACTTCGTGCTTTGGTCCAATTTTAATTTCGTTTTAGAGCGAGGCTCGGCCGGCTTACTTGGGTGCTATTATCCGACCCATTTTATCTCCAATGTAATCTTGTTAAGAGGCCCCTCACCCCTCACCCCCCACTTCAACCCCCCGCTCCCGTGAAGGAAAGCAATAAGCTGAAATCTCCGGTTTTGGGCGCTTACGCTAAGCCACGTATTACGCTGGGATCCTTAGCAAAATTATTTTCTTTATTATTCCTTGCGTGCACGTGGGCGTAAGAAAAGAAAAGGTCTACTAAATTCAGATGAAATTCAGTATATTTTATAAATAAGAAAGAAGTCATATAAAAATATTGCTTGAAAACAAGAAACTTGTTTTAAAACGGAACCTCCACACATAAATCATATCATTGATAAACTTCTTGGTAGCATCTCACGCTCTTTGCCTTCCCTAATGGAATAATTGTTTAAAATAATAAATAGCATTGTCATAACATCTAATCTTAAAGTTACAAGTTTGTTTATTTCGGCGGGCTACTTTTAAAATTCTTCGTGTTTATTTATCATTACATTTAAAATTATGTGTTTCGCAATATTCTCTGATGTAACCAAATGCTGCCATTGCATAACAGATTTAAAAACCGCCTCAACTATCATTGCTGTACTTGCTATGGTCAGTGTTTGAACTAAAATTCATAATTCCTTTATGTGCTTTATAAATTTTATTTTACTTCCATGCGGGCCTGGGAGCGAGAGAAAAAACATAGAATGAGCAAGCTGCATTTCCTCCTGAGCATGCTGTAAAAACCAGCTAAGGGATCCAAGGGTTTCAGTATATTAGAATTTAGGCGATGGGCTGACAATCTGTCACTACAGCAATATACCTACAAATCTATCTTATATAACCCTCAAAACTTTGTCAGACGTGACAGAACGACATTTGTTTAGGTCGTTCACGCTCTGCCTACCTCATTAGGGATATAGGCGTGATTATATGTGGATCAATATACAGAAACCCTTGGATCCCTTAGCTGGTTTTTACAGCATGCCTGGGAGGAAATGCAGCTGACACATTCTATATTTTTCTCTCGTTCCCAGTCCGGCATGAAAGAAAATAATGTGATATTCTTCATTGATAGAAAACCTTTTTCATTGAAAATTTCATTTTACATTTCTGTACCCTGATTCTCTTTTTGTGTTCACATCTTTAGTAAAACCTAATCCATTCATTTAGGAAAATAGACTTATGTTTTTTTTTCTTTTGATATTCAGGTATCAAGTCCTGCGGTAGCCTGGGCCATAATCCGACACTCTTACGTGGTCCGAGTTTCCTGTTATATGACTACAGACACAGTCAGAGGAGATGTTGTTGATGTCAACTTCAATAATGTTGTAAGTATTCAAATTATCATCCGTCATAAATCGAGAGGATAGGGCCACTGCCTCCTGAGCGGGAGGTCGTAGTTCGAATCCCACTACGTACCAATGTGTTTTTCGGTTTTCGAATTTTATATGTACGTTTATTTGGCGTTTTTTCTCTGCATAACCTTGTCCGCAGCGATGGTATTTCTAACGGTTGCAATTTTCTTCCATGCTGGACTGGGAGCGAGAAAAAAACATAGAATGTCCTGCATTTCCTCCCGGGCATGCTGTAAAAAACAGCTAAGGGATCCGAGGGCTTCAGTACATTGTAATTTAGGCGATAGGCTGACAACCAGTCATTACAGCAATATACCTAAAAATCTATCTCAAATAGCCCTCAACACTTTTTCATACGTGGCGGAGCGACCTTTGTTTGCGTCATTTGCGCTCTGCCTACCCCATTGGGGATAACAACGTAATTGTATAAATAAATAAAATTTTAAGAAAATGACAAAAAGCTGTGGGCAAATTACTTTTGTATATATATCTTACATCTTTCATCTTTCAG
The DNA here is from genome assembly GCA_949820665.1 of Scrobipalpa costella. Lineage (NCBI taxonomy): Eukaryota > Metazoa > Arthropoda > Insecta > Lepidoptera > Gelechiidae > Scrobipalpa > Scrobipalpa costella. The sequence goes on along the minus strand of OX463296.1, from coordinate 16,155,367 downwards.
GTCAGTTTTGGATTTGGCACAAATGCTGGCCTTAGTTCTTCGTGCTTCAACCTAAAACCCAGTAATGATTCTAAGCAGCTCAACATCACATTGGTTCCAAGTTATAACCACATCGTGAAATGGACTGGATGGATCGTTTTAGTAACTGACCTCTACTTCGTCATCGTTAGCTTAGTCTTCCTTATTCGAATATCTAAGGTACGTATATCTTATTCTTATTGGAGTTTTTGTGACTTCTGATTCAGAGTTATTATCTTTTTAAATTTAAATATTTTCTTTTTCACAGACCGAAGATCTTAAATTAAATAAAATAGCTAAGCTGTTCATCTGCAGTGGCGCTATAGCAATTCTTATTTCATTTGTGTATGGAATACTTTATGTATCCACATGTCTCACCATTGGAGGAAACTTTCCATTATTTGAATTATTTTTCACGTGTGTTGATTTGATTGGTAAGCTTCTTTTTAAAAAATTTGCTTTACAATATTACATATTATTATGTGTTTTTTACCATATCATAGGACAATAGAATCCTGGACTTTTGGAAGGCGTACGTGGGGCCGAAACCAACACGTAGAGGACCTTCATTTATTATTATTATCTTGCTATACTGTTTGCGTGTCTCTTTCAAGCACTTAAAGTACTTTGAAATTAGTGACTAGTGTCATCTGATTTAGGTGTTGATTAATATTGCCAAATTATATTCAAGATTTACAGTTTTACATAAAGGAAATCTATGTGTTTGTTGTTTCCAGTTTGGACTTATTTCCTGATGGTGGTCAATTCCTACCGTCGAAAGGTTGTTCTAGCTTTCGATGCCTCTACAAAAATGTATCTTCCAAGCACTACAGTTTGATAACTATTTTAGCTTAATTTTTATAAGAAATAAATAAAAAGAATTACAAAATAAAGTCGGTGTTTCTTTCTAAATACCTCTTTTTCGAGATTATCTTATTATCTGTAGCCGTCAGATGGCGCCATATCAAGAAACACAAGTTCTGAAACGCGGAATCGAAGTTTTCTCAGCAATCTGAAGATATACAAGTTCCAAACTTGTCCAGTTGGAATTCGGTCCCCTGGTCACAACACCCGAACAGGCGGGTAGCTACCCTTTTCCCATACATCATCACTAAGCCAATTGGCTTCAACCTTTAACTCTTTGTCGTCTCTATCTCTATCTAAGCATAATCTCTTTTCTGTCTGGTATATTGTATCTTCTTGATGCAATGTCAAGAGCATGTCAAGAGATTTTTTAACATTGACATAAAATCGTTTCATGAATCATGATGCGATGATGGTGGAAATTATGTCATCACATTTGTAAATTTATGTGTTATTGTTATATTAAATGTTTTCGTGAAATAATTATGATGTAAAACAAGTGTTTTTAATATATATCTAATTGTATAGGTCCATTTTTTTAGCCAAATGGCTATGTTTAATTTTTTACCAAAAATTCAGCGGTGTTGTTTTTGTACGCGAAATTTGAAAATTGCTTGTATATTCATTGTTTGTTATAGCTGGGTAAGGTGGACAATTTATTTATTATAACGTTATCTATTTATTTTAAAACACTAATTTTATAGTAATTAAATTGGAGAGCTGATATACAATTTACATGGTAAATTATTTGCCAGATTTCCAAAATTTGACCACTGATTTTTATTGTGATTCTAGTTTGCTGCAACCCACGAAATACAAATGACCCTATACCCAGCATGCGCTGAGCAGTACGACTCTGGCACTGTTGGCAGTATTCTCAACATTTTTAAGTGGCTTATATTTGTTGTGAACGCTCTCATTTTGTGCAGTGCGTTTGCTTTCCTGATAGGAATATTTAAGGTTCGTGCAAGTGATACCTTAAGGTAATTTTAGATAGAACCGTTTTTTCAGTAATCAAAAAATAGGTCATTATCATCAAAGCATTTTGAACTCCTCGTTCAACAGTTAGGTATATTTTTATATGAACTCTAAATAAAGGAACATGAAAAATCTTAGGGTGAACGATTTTCTTAAGATATTCAACCTTACCACTTGTCCAGTTATAATTATTGCTGAATTAATATAAACTGTTTAATTATTAGTTATTTTAGTTAAATTAGTATTACTTAAGGGGCTTCCTGGTGCACGCCAGCGCCCTCATCAGTTAAAAAATCATTACTCATTGAAAACGCAATTAATGGAAAATCCGGTAAATCAGATTGAAGTATAGGTATCTAAATTTATTTTTAGCATTATAAATTTAAAAAATTGTGTTCATTGCAGTTACAGATAGCAAAAGTGCTAAAAGTGGCCGTTTTTCGCAAATTTTCTATCTGTAACTATAACGAACTATAAGTTGCAACTCTATGAGGTTCTAATTGACCTTCATTGTTTTAACCTCAATCTGATCTACCGGATATTCGATTGATTGTGTTTTCAGTGAATTATGATTTTTTGACTGATGAGGGCGCCACTTAGCCCAGGGAAGCCCCTTAAGAAACTTTCAAGATATGACTATGGAACCCAGTCAAATCGTGTATACGGAGTGTAAGGGATCGTGCCCCATAAACTGATTGGGGTTGCTCAGTCACCGAAACTGAACAACCTTTACCAGGAAATTCTTTCAGGAAATAAAGTAAAAAAAAATCTTATACTAAATGGGCACCTCGATCAGACAATTTGCATGGAAAAACAAAAAAAAACTTCCTGATAGAATTTCCTGGTGAAATTTTAGCATTATTGACTGAGCAACCCCTATTTATTAGTATGTGGGACGCTGTCCTGTTTTGTTCTTTATACATACAAATCTATTTTAAATAACCTTCAAAACTTTGTCAAACGTGGCGGAACGACCATTGTTTAGGTCGTTTACGCTCTAACTACCCCATTAGGGATAAAGGCGTGACTATATATTGTATGTATTGTTTTGTTTCAGCATAAGCCGATAACCGGGACGATCTTTATAATATTGGGAATGATAATTGCAATATGTTCGCTTATATATGCACTGTTCCTGCTTGGTATAATCTTCTCATGTGATAATGCAAATGATTTTGTTTGGTTTTTGATTTACACCGGACGTTAGTAATTTTATTATTTTAATTTAGTTAAATTCATTATATAGTCAGTCCATCATACAGTTTAAATTGTACTTAATACCGGGTAGAAGGGACAGCATCACACAAACTGATAGGAGTTGCTTAGTCAACGACACTGAACAACTTTCACCAGGTTTTTCTTTTCAGAAAGCAATAATCATTTATGGCGTGTCAGAGACTGACACGGCCTGAGAAGTGAAATCAGGAGCAGGGCCGACTATTTGCATGCCCATTCGATAGCATGGGTCATCTTACTTTTCAGATAATCAGCCTGCATTATCCTAACCAAACTGGGGAAAATCTCACAAAGTGATAACTTGACATATATCAACTTTGTGTTTCCCCCCCTGGTAATTGAACCCAGGACCTCTGGATCGTGAGCCCATGGTTCTGGCCATAATACCACGGAGACAGTTAGTAAACTGTATAGTTCAGATACTAAAAGTATTTTTTTTTCAGTGTGGACATATTTCTTAATGGTGGCCAATTCGTACAATGAGTCAGAAGAAATGCACTTAAGGAAATAAATAAAATCAAAATGATGTATCTTTATTCGCGGATCATGGCTTTCATACGAGGTTTCACAAATCATTATCACTTCTGCTACATTTACGATTGTAGATTGAGCTATAAATGTATTTTAATAGTCTCATGATATCACATTAAATGTTCTGGGAGAATATGACAACAGTTGAGTTTCTTTTTTTGTATAGCCTTATCGCCTTAGTATATAATATAAATTCTGGTATGCTTATTTCCGCTCAAATAATCACATTCAGACTAAAAGCACGAATTCGTATCTCAATAATAAAAACCGTTACAAGCCTTGTGAGAAAATACTTTTATGCAGGACTAAGATCGTTTGACGTACCAAAGTATGAGGTAAGAAAATCACGGTTATTAACCTAAACTAGGAGCTCTACCTACTACGTTAAGGACATAAGCATGATTTTTATATGTTAACAACTCCAATTTAATAGGCTGAACCTGACAATTTATTTTTATACGATTAAAACCAATACAATCTTAAAAAAACCTTGATAGTTAATTCAATCCGAAAGTCTCTTTGCAATAATAATGTTCCAAGCTAACCCAATCAAACACAATATTTTATGTAGCTTTGCGACAGTATCTTGGAATTGTTAATTAAGGGAGCTGGATTCGGTCAAAGCGATACCGCCCCTTCTTCTCATTAAGCAACACAGCATCCTCGCATCAGCATAAATGTCACAATGGAGGTTTTAATTATGGTGCCACCCACCGGACGATCTCGTAAAAGGGTTACATTTGAATAAAACACAATTTGGAGCCACCCTAATCTGGGATTGTTGCCGAAATTGGGAGCATCAGGGTCGAAGTAAAGTTTGAGCTTAGTAATATAATTTATTGAAACTTGATATGAAGTACCTATATAATAAATCCATTGAAATTCAAGTTTAAGGAGCTCCCCTGAGCTGAGTGGCGACCTCATAAGTAAAAAAATCATTATTTACTGAAAATACATACAATTGAAAATCAGGTAGATCAGATTGAGGTTAAAGCAATGAAGGTTACTTAGAACCTCATAAATTTGCAACTTATAGTTCGTTGTAGTTACAGAAAGAAAATTTGCGACAAACTTTTAGCACTTATCTGTAACAGCAGTAAACACGATATTTTAAATTTATAATGCATAAAATAAACTTCAGTACCTATACTTCAATCTGATCTACCGTGTTTTCGATTTCAGTGTGTTATGTTTTTTTTTTTAACTGATGGTGCTAGCGTGCACCGGGGATCCCCTTAAGGTATATCTACGTACTGTTTGACTTTGTAATCCAATGACATGATGTAATCACGATTTTTCTATTTACTCTGACACAAGTTTCATCAGGTCGTCCACTCGAAAACCTCCCAATATAATAGAAGTAAAAGATCTATTTGTTAAGCCTGAGTCATTCAACATTTCAATATTATTTCGCCTTAGAATTCCATTAGGAACGAGGAAAACTTATCAACCAAGGAATCTGAAATATCCAAAGAAATGCCAGCGTCACGTCTGCGTCCCCAACGGAGGCGTAAAAGGAAAAGTGTATAAATGTATGTGTATTCCATGCTGGCCTGGGAGAGAAAGAAACTCTTCCATGCTGGCCTGGGAGAGAAAGAAAAACATAGAATGTGCCAGCTGCATATCATCCCGGGCATGCTGTAAAAACCAGCTAAGGGATCTGAGGGTTTCAGTATATTGTAATTTAGGCGATGGGCTGACAACCTGTCACTATAGCAATATACCTACAAATCTAACTTAAATGACCCTCAAAACTTTGTCAAGAGTGGCGGCGCGACCTTTGCTTAGGTCGTTTACGCTCTGCCTACCCCGCTAGGGATGAAGGCGTGATTATATGTATGTATGTATGTATGTATAAATGTAAAAAGAAAAATATAAAAGTATAAAGAAAGTCACTTCCCTCAGAAAGCGCGTTTCTCTTGGCATCGGCAAGCTTGGCTTTTATTACTGTCCAAACAATCATGAGCTTAGACACTACCTTCCTTTATTCAAACTCCTTTCATCTTTCAGGACCTTGGGGTGTTGCGGGAGATGTAGGAGGTCTATCTAAAGTGGTCGATCCCCCAGTTGCACGTGACTCGAACGACGATCTCGCTTGTATTCTCATAGGTATAAGATACCGTAATATTTTACTTGTACAGGTTCAGAGTGCTCATCATTTATTATTTTCTTTAAAATTGACCTATGTGCACCATAATACAAAGTGTATATAATGCGTCACCGGAATGTATACAGGGTGTAAGGGACAGCGTCCCGCAAACTGATAGGGGTTGTTTTGTCAACAAAACTGAATAGCTATCAGCTGGTTTTTTTTTTACAGAAAGTTAAATAAATATTTGTATTTCCATACAAATTGTCTGATCGAGGTGCTAATTTTGTATAGGAAAGTATTTTTCTTTTAATTTTCTGAAAGAATTTCATGATGAATGTTGTTCAGTTTCGTTGACTGAGCAACCCCTGCCAGTATCCGGGACGCTGTCCCTTACAGCTGGTATAATGCGTCACCAGAGTTCAGAGCGGTCCTTCATTTGTATTCTGTTTTTCATACGCATACATACGCATCTATCCTAAATATGCTCGCGCATAACCATCATTGGTTGTTCCATCACAGAAAGTAAACGTTTCGCTTGTATTTCAAGTCGCCCTCAATGTTCACGTACCTATCTATAGAAAGCTGAAGTAAATTGTACGTGGCATGATTTATAGCAAACAGAACGAAACATCCGGAGAAAACGTCGGTCTAGATGCAAACAGTGATACGAATGGACAGCTAGAGTTTCCCTGCCATTTACGTCATTCAAAGTTCGATAGGAGATAAGATTTATGTTCTAAAACAATAGTCGAGATTTTCATGACGTGAAAGGCAGTAACGGGACGCAGCCAGCAGGTGTGAGGTTACACTAAGACCTTGCTAAGACCCTAATAAATAAAATTCAGCATCAATCTTTTTTGAGCTCTCCTTGAACCCAGCCTAGACCCAACCTAGACCTTGCAACATAGTACCTGTAATACCCTACGTACTTAGATATAAGTGACATCAAATAAAATATTATGTTTTTATGGTGTGTATGATTCACAGCGTGTGATAAAATAACGCAGTACTTAGGTATTTCACAAATAGGTACTTTTTATAGATTCCTTTAAAAAAGGACTTTAATTTACTAGGTGAAGATAAATCTAGATTCCCACCACTACTATTACAATAAATTACACAGTATTACTAGTCCTCTCATCAGGGATTGAACTTATCAAGCTGAAATAAATTCTGCAAATTCTAGCACAAATTGCCACAGTTACATAAAATATCACCTGACATGGCGCTGTAAAAGTGGGCGGGAGTAACCTCTTGCCCCTGTCGAAGTACAGAAATAGTCAAGAGGTGTGTGTGTGCAGCTAGTTGAGCCAGAATTCTGTAAGCGGGGTCGGCGACGATGGACGACAGGTGGACATTTTTACAGAGGATAACATAATTAGTTATTTTAATTATTTTAAGTACTACCTTTTACTCGAGTAACTTTTAAAAAATCTGGCCCTAGAACAAACAGTTATTTTTTTATACCTAGCCCAAGCTAAACCCTCTTTCCCTCTGTAAGAGTACCAGAAGTACAAAAATAGCAAGAGGTGTGTGCTTAGCCAGCATGCAACAAAGCAGGGTCGGCGGCGGGTAATATTATAATATACTTCAGTTTTTTAATCGATTACATAGAAGACCTATAAAGAAATATAACCTCTTAACAAAATTAGCTGGTTCCGAATAAACTTTAAATCAAGCCATACCCTCCTGCACCCGTACCAGGAGTACAAAAATAGCAAGAGGTGTGTGCAGCTAGCTGAGCCAGCATGCAACGTAGCAGGGTCGGCGACGACGGGCGGATATTTTTACAGCGGGGGCGACGAACTGCGTGCCACGGCGACCGAACATCCCACGCAACCGATATGTTACATATACTTAGTTGTGCTTTCGTTATTGGTTCAAGTTTGGAAAGTAAGTATGTATTTGTATGTTGGAGAGAACTTCGATTAAAAGATAATTAGGATGGGACAAGCTTGGAGTATCTGAGAACAAAGGAATTATAGTGCAGGAAATCAATTTTCAACTGTGAAGCAATGAATTGAGTAAAAGACTCATGTTTGTTGTTTTTATTTACATTAGCAATAAAATTATTAATTAACTGGAATTTAAAATAATTGAGGACAATTTACTATTCTTGATTATTATTATTTTTAAACAAACTATTATTTAACAGGATATCCTTCGTTCTCAGTAGGTAGTTCCATACGTATCTCTGTTGGAAAATCTTTATTGGCTTCATACCAAGGCCCTTTTCCTAAGAAAACATTTGCAAATTCCGGAGAGTGTGTGTACAGAGATAATATTATGCATGAGGAACAAAACGGGCCGACCCTTGCGGGAGCATCCCTTGGGTCATATTCATAACCTACTTAAAGGACAAAGGGCCCAGGGTAGCATCGTACCCTCCCAAGACTCCCAACTTGGAAAACATTTTAGTTTTAGAATTTTGTGTGGTTAGGTTACATTATAGGTAGAGTTTGGTTTATGTAAAGATAGAAGGAGGAAAAGAATAAAAATTAAATATTATAGAATGAAACAAAGTACCTACCTATAGCTCCTTTGCGTAAAAACAGCGATGCAAAATTAAGACTACGTAATATAATTAAGAAAGTATTTTGGCACAATAACATAGATTACGTAAATTAGATAAGTAGGTACGTCGGTACTTTAATTATAAAATTAGCAAAATTGCGTAAGTAGCAGATTCATGTTCATACCTAAACAAATTGAAATGCAACAATTTTTATTTCAAGATTATTTTATTTATTTTGTAACAGGAAGTAAAACTATATATCAAACTGTTTTCTTTCTCTATTAGAACAGGCTTGAGAATAAATAATTGATTAAATTAGAAACAGTTTTTACGATTTTTAAGTAAAATGCTTAGATTAGGTATTCCTAATCTAAGCATTTTATAATCATAATAATGAGTATGATGATTTTTGCTGTCTGTCCCTAAAGCCTTAATAACCTATTACCTATATTATATTTTTTTTACTGTATTCATTGTTAAATTGAATTACTTATAAATACATTGAATGATTCGTAAGTTCAGTAAAAAATATTCTCAATTTCTCAGTTCCAACCACAGAAAGCCGACGGTGAAATACTGACGCCGACGGTGAAATGCCGTCGGGCGCTGAAACATTCTGCTTTCGGAGGTACATAAGTAGAGTCAAGATTATAGTCGATAATTAATAATGGGTCACATTTGATAGCTCTCAACCCATAGTAGAAACATATCAGCATAGAAATATCAATAATGAAAACTGATCGGCTTACTTATTTGTTTTGAAAGGAGGGTTAGTCCTTGACGTTTCGTAGGAGTTTCGATTAAGCCGATCAGTTTTTATTATATAACACTTGTTTATCGTTTAGGTTCTATCATATTGAAAATAGTACTAAATATTTTAATAGAATACTACAATTAAATATATATGCAATACATACATACTTTAGTAATTATCTACCATTATTTATTTCTTTCAGCAGAAATTTGATTTTATTATTTTCGTTTTTTAATTATCATAATAAAAGTAACTGTTTTTTTTTTAAACGATATAGGTAATTTGGTAAGACAGACTCATATTTTAATTACACACCTTTATTAAATAAAACTAAGTCTAGGTACTAAATATTATTGATACTACTATGCCTACTGGGATTGGGTCTGGTTTCCCTTCTGGGTTGCGGAGGTCAGATGGCAGTCGCTCCGTGTAAAAACCAGTATACCCTTGTTCAATCCCCTAGATTAGGAAGCCGACCCCGTGAGATACGGGATAAGGCTAGGGAGATGATGATGATGACTTCTATACCTACTTGAAATGATGGATAAGTACCCATTTCAAATTAAACATTAAAAATAATAGATACCTACCCAGTACCTACTATATCTTTTATTCAAGTAGTCTTACTCTTTAACATGGCTTTGTATCTCAGAACCTTACATTCTCTAAATACTTATTTTAATGTTTGGCCTTTACCTGGTTACCTTAAATACAGTAAATTATACCTCTAGTATAACCAACTCAGTTTCAGAAAGAAGGTAAACTAAGTTTCATGGCTTTTTACTCAAAAACACATTTCGAAAATAAATGATACATGTTAGTTAATTTGTTTAATGACTAAAACTACTATTTCATTATATTTTCATATCTTACAGCTAAAACTTATTTTAGATACAAGATCTTCGATTCGAAAACATTAAGTTTTGTTTACCTTTATTCTAAAACTGAGTTGGAAATACTATATAAGTAGAGCTATTAAAACCATTTCATATAATGAGATAATGGGGTACTTTGGCTTCTTCCATAGATATAAAACATTAGATAAACCATAGATGATAAACTTCCAGGCAGGTCCCTAAGCTAATTTACACCAATTAGACAGCGCCATCTGTACCTTTATTCGGTTAAACCGCAACACTTCTGCGCATGTGCGAATCAAAGATGGCCGCCGATCAATAAGAGATGCCACCCCGTCCCTCCCCTATACGTGACTTGTGGAATATTGACGAACAAAGGAAAATGCACTGTATCTTGTTTGAATAGAGCGTATTTCAGAGTGGGATATCTCTTGTATCTTTTGTTTGTTATTCATAGGTACGTGATATGTTAGGTAGGTATATTGCTCAGTCTAGCGCCAAGCTATTTCGCTGTGCTTGCTTTTCTCTGTACTACCTATTGTATGTGTGTGTATGTATAGACATTTTATGGCCTTACTGAAACCTAATGTAGCAGATACGTTTGTCTACCTATATATATATCAATACTTATACCGGTAGGATGGTGTATTTTTATTAGGTATAGAATATCTTCAAGAAATTTAAAAGAGATAGAATAAGTGATTAAAAATTTATTACTAGCACTAAGTTAAAATTTAACAAGCACAATATAATAAATATTTGTAGTTTTTTTAAACCCTTTTGTTTCATATTTAAATATTTCTAATTCCAACTTCATAATAGTTACCAATCTAAACAGTTAATATTTTTCTACATAACAATTTAGTTTAACGCATGTTTAACGTGAATTATCATCTTAGGTAGTACAACAAGAAGTTCGCCTAATTAACATTAAATTAACAATAAGCATGTATATAGTGTATAGCTGTCAGTTACTAGAGAGCCTTATTTAACTCAGATTCAGATGTCATACCAGTACAAAACGGCCTGTAAAATCCAAACCTAATATTGCCCTCAATCTTGAGATCGCTTTATAAATACGAGCCTAAGTAGTTTGATACGTATCATAAAAATCATAATACCTTCACTATTTTTGTATCACCATCAGCACATAAATATATTTATTTTCACTGGTTTAACACCGAAAATCCTTTAAGTGATTATTTAAAATAAAGCTCAGAACTAGCAAATGATACTAAATATTAGCCAGGCTTCTAGTAAGAGTTCAGAAATTATTGATTTTGAGCATTTCATAAGCTTAAGTCCAAAAAAATAATTATGTATTTTGAGAACAAAACCACAGAATATAATAAAATTACTAAACGTAGAGTTCCGCCTGGTAATTTTAATGGGTCTATAGCGCCATCTGTTTACATTGTGTGAAACTTTTTGGGATTACTTTAGTTTTGATACCAGTGCACAGTGCTGTGGTACCATGACTGGTACACTATTATTACTGAAAGGAAACGAGATGAACCTTTTGAGCCTTTGCAAAATCATTGACCCTTATGGTTGATACGGTGCGTTTATTCACGGAGCTGAAATTATTACTGACCAAAACTTAGGGTGCGATGTGATCCTACCCCTAAAACTGAACAACTGAAAAATACTAAAAAAAAAATATGTATCAGCTAGCTCTAGTTATTTTGTAGAGGGCATTTATTTTAAATATCGACCTATATTTCAAGGGGAAAGTTGTTTAGTTTCATATGTAAAATTACACTTAAAAAAATTGTTATAATAAATTGTGATCATAATATGTATTTAAAAAAAATAGTATTTACAATTATCATACTCTTCTATTATACAACATTTTTTTGTATTGATTTTGGATAAAATAAATATCAAAGTACTAAAATATTATAATAAAGAACTCTACCAACTCTACCTTGGTTCCAACGCCATCTGTTAGGTGTTGCCAGAACCTTTAGTCATGACATCTATCGGTACATCATTGCATCACTACATCTGGGATGAGATGAATGAAGGGTCACTATTGAGATACCAGTATATCCAGCCAGTTGGAATTTGGAAGCTGTCAACCTAGTTAGAATACTTTCGAAATGACAGATGTCACTTTTTGACAACTTTGAAATCCAAGGAATGTTTCATTACTTTTTTAGAGTTAATTTTATGTTACTATATTTTGTATAGATTAGGTAGTTTGGTACCTACCTCATTGTATTATTTTTTTTCAAATAAAAATAACAACAGTACTACTAAAAGCAAATTTAACTGTTAAAAATATAAGCTTGTGTTACGAGTTGCATTCACAATTAATTTTATTTTAGTATATTTTATTTATTTTTATTGTGATGTTATTTTTTATATAGGAAATATTTTTAGCGCTGTACAAAAAAAAATCGTTTAAATAAAATAACAATAAAAATAATGATATAAATGTTATATAAAGTAAAAAATATAATTATCCTAATCGACTTTATGTAATAAAATAAGCCTGCATTGTAAAAACATTCATGTAACTTTGTCACACATCATAACATTACCAGTTCCTGCTGCTAAAGCAATTTGAGTAAATTACAAAACCTACTAAAAAGTTGACAAGTTAGGTAAGCATTTCCCGCCAAATGGAGTTACCGGCTGTGCCAACCAGCTGGCGATGAGCAGACCACGTTTCAAAAATGGAATGTCTTGTCTGACACGGCATTGGTGGAATTCGGCGCCATTTGTAAAGGGCCGAGCCGGAATATGCCACGCCCACATTGTCCGCCCGAAAACGCCGCCTACTTCACACTGCCATCTTTGCTACTGTCCCGAAGGTGGAGCTTTTGAAATAACCCGACCAACTTTGGATGAAAGGAGTATTGTAACATTTATAAGAGGTAGAGAGGGCTTCTGTATTTGGAGAATTTGTAATTCTGATTGGTAGGGATGGTATGGGACTGGAATTCATAATTTATTGACTTACTTGCTTTGCATTGAGGATTCAATACGTTTGCTACAAGGTACGAGTAGGTATGTTGTCAATATATTATGGATCCGGTTTGAGAAGAGAAAACAAAAAAAAATAAGAAGTACCTAGGTACCCACGAAATTAAAATGACAAGTTTTACGAATGTAATTAATTACTAATGTATTTTTATGCAATAAATTAAGCAGGTGCCTTGTAGTGGTACTCGTAGTAAGTAGGTATCTTAGAGAATAAAACATAATAAGTTTATTTCGTAATTTGTTATAATTTGAATAGGTACTGGTTATTTACCCATTAGGGATATAGACGCGATTGTATATGTGTATGTTAATTACCAGATAATTATTGTTCGTGTAATATTTCATTATTTTAATTGTTTCAAGATTTTTATTATCAATTTTGGGTAAGACATTGAATAAAATAATTAAGTTTCATCTCTACTTTTCCTCTTCGAGTACCGTTCAAAATTATAACCGGTAAAGCGAAATTTACTCGCTTGTTGAGTAATTTTGGAATAAATCACGTTTATATGAAAGTAATGAAGCCCTATATTTCATTCTAACAAGTGTTTAATAGTTCGTAGTTAACGTAGAGATTGATAAACTCACTGGTAATAGTAGTAAATGTCCAAGCGAGAGGGATTTGTAGTAAATTAGATGGGCAATTCTTGCTACTTCCATGCTGAAATACGAATAGGAGTGATAAAAATTCTAGAATATATCAACCAGCAGTAGCTACTTTTCTTTCTGGAAATAATGTAAATCCGGTAAAGGGACCCGAGGATTTTAGTGCATTCAGGTGTCTGATATAATGCCCAAAATCCAAAACAGTCAGAACTGCCGAAAGCTGGTTTATGAAACTTTTAAACCTAGGTTGGTACCCAAAAAAATATAAGCAACGGTCAAAAAGACATTCCAACCTAAACCGTAAGTTGAGACAAAAAACATATTTTGAAATTTAGTTGTATAAAATATTTAAGTAATAGGTGTTTATGAGAAATTAAAATAAGTGAGTAATAAAACAGGCACTAACAATACACCTGTCCCAATAAAAAAATCATATGCTAAACTTGTATTGTGCTACTTGAAGCTAAACTGATGTTGCAAGCAGGAGCAACCCATTCACAGTAGGTAAGTTTATTGACCATTTGTATGTGTTTACGAGAACAACCTCACTCGCACGATTTATGCACTCCTGCTTCATAAACTTGGATATTCATGGATACGCTATAACACATACTTTATTAATGTTATCATACAACATGGACTAGTATAAAATTATGTGTGCAGTTGACACCAATTTCCAAGGTAAGATTAGGTTAGGTTAGTTCTCTTAGTAGTGAAAGAAAACCCTAACCAGTCTTCGAAACTATCTGTAAATATTTGATTAAGGACCTCACGCAACCTTACTCCTGTAACCCTAGAGGGTTAGTAAAGTCAATCAAATCTAAACACCCTCTGAGTCTTCTTCTTAGCGAGTGGATTTTCGAATCGAACAACGACCCGATGAACCCTGATGTCAGAATTTATTAACCACCTAGTAGCACAACTATTGGGCCTCTGAGTGAGAAATATTAAAAAAGGACAGACAGTCCCATAAAAGACGAAGTAGCCTTCCCGGTAAAAAGTAGAAGTAAGTAATTCATTATATCTAAAACAAAAAAGACAGGCCTGTATAGGTAACTATAAAATTGACAACAATGCAAGTTTGACAGAACTATAATTCTGCCTATGTCAATGATGTTCATGTCAAACAAAAAATAGAATCCTATCTCTTTACTTAGGCAAATATACTACTGCCAAATTTTATCAACTTATATTTTACCTCTTCACTCAATTAAACCAATGATAATCGAGGCAGAGTCTGATGGACATAGCTCACCAAGAAGCGTTTAAAAGAAGAATTCACATTTGTATATCTCCCCATTCAAAGCGTTCAAACGACGCAAACACTACATAAACCTATACATAAGTAAGTAGGTATATATACCTATGTACTTGTGTATAGTACAGACACTTCCCCAGCAGACTGAGTTAATTTCCCGCTTAGTTAATTTTACTGCTCACCGCTGATTGGATATTGATTAGATGCCGCCGTTTCGCCGGTCTAAACGGCGTTTTTTTTTCAAATAACATCGTACTGCGGCACATTTACACTTTCTATGTTTTGTAATTACCCGATGCCGTATTTAATTGCGGATCCCGATTAGATATAGACAAATTTATTGACAGTAACAATAGTACCTACGTTGTTACATAATTAAGATGATTGTTGCTGCGTGTAATGAAACGTACTTACAATTTTATTCTTAATTGTTATTGTTTTAAGTCAAATTTAGTGGCGATTTATTTGAATTAGTTATTTAATAAAACTACAGCCATGTTGAAAAGCTAATAATAATTAGGATCGCTGAGTACTTATCGTAATATTTTTTTGTTTGTATATAGCGATGCATACCTAGTCTAACATTAGACTGAGAGTAATTAAAGAAACCGTCCAAGTAAGAGTCTGACTCGCAAACGAAGGGGTTCCGTACCCTATACAACATAAGACATTTATGTTATAGCCTTTTTTGTTGTGCTCGCACGATGGACCCTTAATCCATCGACCTTTTAAAATTTCTACTTACAGTAAAGTTGAAATAAATGAAGAAAGATGAATTTCACATTTGATTGAAACGTAACGATACCGCCATTTAAAAAACTACTAGCACCGTCTAATATCCAGTCGGCAATACCAATTAACGATATCGATTTTTAAAAACCTATTAGCGACATCTGGAACCAAGAAGATGAAATAATATTCTACAAATATTCTTACTGCAAAATTTTGGATGTTTATTTAATTCTGTTTCTCGTGCTTGTTGTTATAGCGGCAACAGGAATGCATAATCTGCGAATATTTCAACTCTCTAGCTATCACGGTTCATGAGTTACAGCCCGGTGATAGACAGAAAATCACGTTTGTTGTATAGGAGCTCCCCTTAAATATTAATTTAATTTTGTTTTTAGTATTTGTAGATATAGTGGCATCAAAAATGCATCAACGTTGAAAATACCAACTATCTATCTATCACTGTTCACGAAGTACACCCTGCGGTGACAGAGAGAAAATAACGTTTGTTGTATGGGAGCCCCCCTTAAATATTAATTATATTTGTTTTCAGTATTTATTGTTATAGCGGCAACAGGAAAGCATAATCTGTGTAAATTTCATCTCTAGATATCATGGTTCATGAGATACAATCTGATGACAGACGGACGGACAGACAGACATACAGACAGACAGATAGTTGGACGGCGAAGTCTCAGTAATAGCGTCCCGTTTTTTACCCTTTGGGTACGGAATCCTAAAAAGTATCAGCTGCTTCTCCGTAAAAGTCAATAAAATATAGGGTTTCGAGGGCTTTGGTGCATAAGCAATGGACTTGCAACTTGTCACTACAGTAATTCACAATCCTCTCTAAAATGAACCTCAAATATTATTGACTTAAACATGTAAGTACAACAAACAAAAAAGCCTTTATAGTACTTATTTAAAATTAACCTTAACCTAACCTTACAACGTCTTGATATTAAATTATTTGCACTAAGCCATAAAATTATCTTGCTTTAGTTAGATTAACAATAGTCATAAACATAGAATACCGCCTTCAATCAAAATAATGTTCTAAATACTTTGACCTTTGCTACGACGTAGCCCGCGTAGCATTTTGCTACGATTTGAAGATATGGACGCGAGAGGTGTGTTCTACGAAATTAAAATAATATAATTTATTTTCAAATTAAGATTAATAAGCTTGGGAAACTATAAATAACATTTATTTGTAACCATCTAATAAAAAAATGCTGGTGCAGCTTATCTGAAAAAAGATCGTTCGGCCTTTGTTCGAAACTTTGTTCAATATTTACACAAAACTAGACAATAAGCAACAACACTATGTAAATCATTCGGACCCGTCCATCACGATTCGCTAAATGAATAACACCGGCACTAAAGCAATAATGGCCTACGTTGATTCACCCACGTGCGCTTCGAAGCCAGGACACAAACATCGACTTTAATACAAAGCTGTAAGACGCATATTTGAAAGCTAGGTAGTAAGAAGCTTGTAGATTCAGAGACACGTAGTTTATTACAGTTTATGCCGCTCGGCATAAAACCAGACACCCAAGTAGTGGATTATAAGCATTAGAATGAAACTTGCGCAACGTTTCTTAACGAAGCCTTGGAGGTAGGGCTGCCATCACTTTAATTAAAAAAACGCGAACAAGCATCTCAAAACCCGGACGTTTGACCAAAATAACAATTTTATAATGATTAATAACGGGAAATTTACCGTGGTTTTCTTTTTCGGCATGAGTGTCCGATATTTCATCGCAGTTTCATGCGTTAAGATCTCTCTTCGTGACGCTCCGTGATCGTTACTCACGACACTCATACAAAAATGGAAAACAAAGGTAAATTTCCCGCTTTTAATCATTATAATGTTGCTAACTGTGAGAGTTTGAAAAAGAAAATTACAATTTTTCCCGCAAAAAATATATATTCTAAAATAGCTAAAATTGTATTATTTATCGCTAACTCAAAATCCTGGGAAAATTGGACGGATGGCAGCCCTACTCGGAGGTCACTTTTTAAGCCCCCACTCGAGTTACTTTAACGATTTGTTGTTATTGTTCTGGATTTACATGTGAATGCCTTTGAGTTGAGTCAAAGCAGCATTAGTTTTAGGAAGGCTGTCATTCAGCACTTACATAATGCACATTGTAGCACGCGCTACATTTTAAACAACTATTTTGTACAGTTGCGAAGAGAAGGTTTCTTCACAAAAACATGTGCCAGCTGCATTTTTTCCCGAGTATGCTGTAAAAACCAGCTAAGGAAGGGTTTCAGTATATTGTAATTTAGGCGATGGGCTGACAACCTGCCATTACAACAATATACCTACAAATGTATCTTAAATAACCCTTAAAACTTTGTCAGACGTGTCGGAACGACCTTTGTTTAGGTCGTTTACGTTCTGCCTACCCCATTAGGGACAAAGGCGTGATTATATTATGTATGTATGTATGCGAAGAGAAGGTATTTGTGTTTAGGGTCCTGTAGTCGACTAGGAACTTTTATTTATAAATTATACTTTTTTATTTTAGCAATGGGTCAACGTGGATGAACGTGTTTCTAGCGGGATTGATATACTCGGTGTAAGGGACTGCGTCCCGCAAACTGATACGGGTTGCTCAGTCAACGAAACTGAATAACTATTACCAGGAAGTTCTTTCAGAAGAAGAAAAGAAAAATTTACCCTACCATGCAAAATGACCACCTTGACCAATTTGTATGAAAAAGCGAAATTTTGTTTTCACTACCTAAAGAAAACCTGCTGATAGTTCAGTTTCGTTGACAGAGCAACACCTATCAGTTTGCAGGACGCTATCCCTTACTATATTAATATATTTCCATCGTGAAAAATCGATTGATTGCGACTCAATCGATTTTTCACGAAATGCATGGTGCCTGGGGTATTGAAAGCTAAACAGTGTAGAGTAGGTACTGTTCAGCTTCTAAGTTCTAGCAAAAACTTTCAGTACGGCTATCATTTTATCCCATTTCTATTATTACGACATCTATGGCTTTGACATGGGTACATGGGTTTTATAAAATTATTTTCTACTGACAAGTAGATGTCATAAAATTTTGTTAAAATAATCCGGTGACTTTACATTTTGCAATAGCGTACATATTACGATATAAATATGGTCCATTTTAAGTAGGTACTAATAATGGAAAATTGGGTAAATTGGCCATGCAAAAGAAACAGAAACCGTATTTGGTAGAATTACTGATATTTATTATATAAATAATTAAAATCAGGCGTAAAAAATGAAAAGAAACACGAAACTTTGGATTCGCAATTTAATATAGCATCGCAAATAAATTGAAATATGTTAATTTTAATAAAACGTTAATACTAATTTTGCGCATGAATTTTAGAAACTAATACGTACTTATTAGATACAAGATATTAATTTATTTCATATCGCGATCGTTGTTTGTTTAATTCTGTCGTGTTTATTCTTAATTGAATTCGCTTCTACAACCTCGAATAAATTTAAAACATCTTTAGAAAAATATAATAATATTTCGAGGATATTTTGTACTCGTATATAAAGCATCTTGATGACATATTAATTTAAAATAAGACTTGGCTCGGTTTATAAAAAAAACACAAATTGAACTAACAAATAAAATTATGATCGAAACGTAACCAGCGACTTCCTGTACCTTGTTTGCTTCATGTTGGTAGTAATGGATGTTAAATGTGTCAATGGTCAACGTTTTAGTAAGCTTATCATACATACATACATACATATAGTCACGCCTTTATCCCTAGTGGGGTAGGCAGAGCCTAAACGACCTAAACAAAGGTCGTTCTTCCACGCCTGACAAAGTTTTGAGGGTTAAGATAGATTTGTAGGTATATTGCTGTAGTGACAGGTTGTCAGCCCATCGCCTAAATCACAATATACTGAAACCCTCGGATCCCTTAGCTGGTTTTTACAGCATGCCGGGGAGGAAATGCAGCTGGCACATTCTATGTTTTTCTCTCACTCCCAGTCCAGCATGGAAGCTAATCATATTTATATTAATAAGCTTATCATATTTATATTTTTATCATAAATACTCGTACCTCGTAAATCAAATGTAAAATTAGAAATGACGTCGATTTATAAATTTATTTCTTCCATGCTGGTCTGGGAGTGAGATAAAACAATACAATGTGCCAGCTGCATTTTCTCCCGGGCATGCTGTAAAAACCAGCTAAGGGATCCGAGGGTTTCAGTAGATATATTCTTATTAAGGCAATGGTCTGACCTGACAACCTGTCACTACAGCAATATATCTACAAATCTAGCTTAAATAACCATCAAAACATTGTCAAACATTGCAGAACGACCTTTGTTTAGGTCGTTTACGCTCTGCCTACCCCATTAAGAATAAAGGCGTGATTATATGTATGTATGTTATTCTGATTGCAATCTCACACACATAAAATATCTACGAGTGCAAATTAGTAAATAACTTTAGACTTAAATGGTTTGGTTTTACTGATCAAGAAACAATGCATTAAATATTCTATAATCACGCCTTTATCGATAATGGGGTAGGCAGAGCGTAAACGACCTAAACAAAGGTCGTAACGCCACGTCTGACAAAGTTTTGAGGGTTATTCAAGATGGATTTGTGCGTATATTGCTGTAGTGACAGGTTGTCAGCCCATCGCCTAAATTGCAATATACTGAAACCCTCTGATCCCTTAGCTGGCTTTTACAGCATGCTCGGGAGGAAATGCAGCTGGCACATTCTATGTTTTCCTCTCACTCCCAGTCCAGCATGGAAGTAAATATACCTTTAAATATTCCTTTTTCATTTTTTAAGTTTTGTCATAATTATCTAACTTATTACGCTAGTATTTTTCTAAGTAATCAAAATATTGATTAGGAACTTCAAACATAGCTTTATCAGTCATGAAAGTTCCCTGCTGAATCGGCCAGCTATAACGATTACTACTGAAAAAGGGTTTCATGTGCGTAGAATAATAGCATATGTATGTTGTTTTTTATTATTATTATTTATTTAGTACCATACAATACAATACAATATACTTTATTGCACAAAAACACAGAAATTACAAATTGCTAAAAAGAAAAGTAGTACAATTGGCGGCCTTATTGCTAATGTAGCAATATCGTCCAGACAACCATAAATAAACAAACGTGAAAGAATTTTCGCAAAATATTCATTAGTATACGAGTTATAATGTTTTAAAATGTTTGGTTAAAAAGAGAGGTCTGAACATCACGTGATATGAATTACTTTAATATAAAATGACGTTTTGAAGAGAGATATATAGGTAGAGACTCGGTCATATTTGAACAATTTTGTTTCTGTTTTAATTTGTATTATTATAATTTTGAACATAAAGTTTAAATACCGAAAATATTTTACATGCATGTACAGTCAACAATTTCTTTAGGGCATCAGGGCAACTCCAAACCAATGGAGTTTTCTTAGGTGTTTATTTATATATTTAGATACAATTTCATAATTTGCACAACTATACGAATATTCATGAAGTAGCATAAACAATTACTAGAGAAAATTTCATCAATTTGAAGCGGCCCTGTTACCCTAAAGAGGTTGTTGTACCCTATTGTCAACTATTCCTACATTGTTAAATGTATCATTCACAGAGGAGCGATGTAGTCCGTTTCTTTTTAATTGGATATGTCTCTCAGTAATATGTTATAAGATCAGGTCCGCAAAAAGATATGAGATGAAGCTATCTGACTCAGCACCACACATCAAGTATGACCGTGATGTATTCACATCGTTTCGTTGTGACGTAATCTTTGGGATCGCACGTGTTGCAAGTTGCAACCTAAATAAACAACAATTTTTAAATATTTACAACGGAAAGCCTATCAGGTCCGTCTAAATCAGTGTCATTTGGTCTGAAAAACAACAATAAATCTGAAACTACGAAAATACCTAGTTGAAAATCACAGATTTTTTTAGTTTTACCTATACCTAACTTTTAAAGGTTGAGATTTCATGACATACCTACCTAAGGGTCGTAATTATAAAGCGACCTCAAGATTGAGAGCAATTTTAAGTATTTGACAGGCTGATTTGTACTGAAATGACATTTCTGATACGGACTTGCTGTCAGTATCATACCTATATCTGACCTATTGTTAAGAGTAAATAATTTGAAATCAAATTAATTTGTGTAAGTGAATAACAAATACAAAATATAAAGATAATAATAACAAAGAAATAATAATAATAAAACAATTCAAGCCTATTCAAATGTTTAGACATGATCAGCAAAGCAACAACGCTTAGGCCAGGCCATGGTATACAGCCCCCATAAAACCCTGGTATGCCATATTGCCATGCTACCTAATCAGTGAGAATATACCTAAGAACATCTAAGTGTAAGCATCATTAGGTAATGATAAGGCAATTCAAGAATGTAATAAACTAATAAAAATAACTAGGTAGTTTCCAACATTCTTGAATTGCCTTAAAATAACATAGGTATTTAAGTACATCTAGATGTATCATACATAAAGTTTTTTTTTTAATGTAAATACTTTATTTAAAAACGTAAAATAATACAATTACAATGACAAAAGCATAACAAACATAAATAAAAATACTAATTGCCGAAATACCTAAATTATTTATATTTGCTTTTATAACAATGAGTACAACCTAATGTTTAAACATGATCAGCAAAGCAACAACGCTCAGGCCAGGCCATGGTTTATAGCTCCCATAAACCCTGGGATGCCATGCTGCCAGGCTACCTAATCAGTGAGAATTATGCTCCCATACTAATGATTCATGTTGCTTAAACAATTGCCGTAGGATAAATTGTTAGAAGAATGGGGTTCAGTCCGGAGATGAATCTTATTTTTTAACATAACAGGAATGTTCTGTTTGAAGTTGAACTATACGTAGGTAGGTTTTTCAAAATAATTTCATCGAAATAATAATTATATCTTCCATGCTGGCCTGGGAGCGAGAGAAAAACATTCTTCCATGCTGGCCTGGGAGCGAGAGAAAAACATAGAATGTGCCAGCTGCATTTCCTCCCGGGTATGCTGTAAAAACCAGCTAAGGGAGCCGAGGGTTTCAGTATATTGTAATTTAGGCGATGGGCTGACAACCTGTCACTACAGCAATATACTTACAAATCTATCTTAAATAACCCTCAAAACTTTGTCAGACGTGGCGAAACGACCTTTGTTTGGGTCGTTTACGCTCTGCCTACCCCATTAGGGATAAAGGCGTGATTATATGTATGTATGTATGTATGAAATAATGAGAATTATGCTCTTGCTTATGATTAATGTTGCTTAAACAAAATGCCGTAGGATATATTGTTAGGAGAATAGAATTTAGTCTAGAGATGATGGATCTTATAAGATTTAGAACTGGCTCGAAGATTTAATAAATGTTTTTTTTTTAAGTTAAACTAGTGTAGGTAGAGTTTCTAAAAATAATTTTATGAAATCCAAAAAAAAAATCGCGTAATAAGACCTATGTTCATTAGTATGAAACTTGAACTATAATATACATTTTAGTATGAAATTATGATATACGGCTAAAACCATATTTTATTCTAAAAAAGAAGGAGATTCTAGCAGCTTGCATTTTAGTAAGTATGTCCAATAAATAATGCAAGACTTGTTTGTGTCCTTAAAGTTCACCTGTTATAAAACATATTAATACAAAAAATTTGTTTGGGTCGTTTACGCTCTGCCTACCCCATTAGGGATAAAGGCGTGATTATATGTATGTATGTATGTATGAAATAATGAGAATTATGCTCTTGCTTATGATTAATGTTGCTTAAACAAAATGCCGTAGGATATATTGTTAGGAGAATAGAATTTAGTCTAGAGATGATGGATCTTATAAGATTTAGAACTGGCTCGAAGATTTAATAAATGTTTTTTTTTTAAGTTAAACTAGTGTAGGTAGAGTTTCTAAAAATAATTTTATGAAATCCAAAAAAAAAATCGCGTAATAAGACCTATGTTCATTAGTATGAAACTTGAACTATAATATACATTTTAGTATGAAATTATGATATACGGCTAAAACCATATTTTATTCTAAAAAAGAAGGAGATTCTAGCAGCTTGCATTTTAGTAAGTATGTCCAATAAATAATGCAAGACTTGTTTGTGTCCTTAAAGTTCACCTGTTATAAAACATATTAATACAAAAAATTTGTAAACAATAAGATTATAGACGCTAGGAAACAAAGAGTTGAGTAGCTCAGTGGCCATATTGGAAATAATGGGATTCTTTACCATTAGCTCCACTAAAGTATACGGTGTAGATCCGACGGGTTTTAGTCACGGTAGGCCTGTGATGAAATTATTATAAGAATTATTGTACAATATTTGATATGCTATTTATAGTAAACGGTTGCTTGGTACTTAGGCATGGTCTTATTAAAAGCGATAGAAACATTACAGGCACGTAGTAAATTATCCTTGAACTTTGAAAAATCTTGAAATCCATTTTTATTGGTATAATATTATAGCCAGATAAAAAAATATTTGGATTATATTTAAGGGATGAAAGATTATCTACCATTTCATTATACATATAGAAGCCTTGACTAAAGTTGTTCTTAACTTAATCTTAGATTAGCAAACGGTTTGTTAAAAGCCAACTGACAGTAAATCAAGAACGGAGGCGGCAAATCGTAATCTTAAGGAATTGTAAGTGATGAGAACAGTAAACCCCGAGTCTGTAAATAGTCAACAGAAGACCATAAAGGTCCAACGCGAAGTGTAAAATTGTCACAGAGCAGTGAAGCCCGGTCCCGACGCTTTGTTTCCGCGCGACTATTTGCTTCTCAAACAGCGGCTCGCGGCAGAGCAATTATCACTTACCTGTGACACGCGATCACAACACTGCACAGATTTTATAGTCGATAAACTTGTATCATCACTTTTACTGGTGTTGTAAATTAATTATGTGCACTATGTTAGGTTAGGTTACGAGCGGGCGAGGCGCGCGGCCGCGGCGGAGGCGAGCGACGTAGTGTGGCGGTTGCGGCGCGTATGGGCGGGCGAGCCAGCGCGCGCCGGTTCAGCCAGGCCCTGCTGCCTGCCCTGTTCACTAGCTCTCATCTCCACATCTACCTCCATACATAAGGGCCCGGTTTCCCGACCCCTGTCAAATCTCTCCTCAATTTTTTATCGCGTCAACGCTTCGCAGTCACGCTACGTATCGATTATACTCGTACTATGAGAACGGTTTTATGTGTTTCGCCATTTTACAGATAATATTTTTTAATGAACACCGCTTTTACATCATTTTTGTTCTCACAAATGCTTTTATACACAAAAAAGAATCTTTTGGTGGCTTTTTTATTTATTTTCGTAACCGCTATGTAAAATTTATTCAACTGTAATCTAACTCGGCTTTTTTTCTTTAATTTATTTTGGATCGATAACATTAAGGTTTCAAGTCGTCGTTTCAACCTGTTTATTTTTTGCCTCGATGCATTTGGACTGAAATAAATAATTCTCGAGACACGTACCTTAATTTTTTCGTCGTAAGTCTTGAAAATTTATGGTGGTTGAGTACCTACCTGCCTAATTGGCAAAAATAAACGATGTTGCGAAAGAAGGTACTTAATTCTGCCAATTAAGGCTGTAAAATCAGTTCCGCCGTATTTAAATCAAGGAAATTTTTACAATTGCCTCTTTCAGTGCCGTTACTGCGGCATCATATATGCAGATGTATGCACCGCTCTCCCAAATTCAAATCTAATTATTTAAATATTTCATCAGAACTCAAAACTAGACTTTGGTGTTCCTCTCTAGAAACTAATGTAACTGTACATACATGCATATAATCACTCCTTTATCCCTAATGGGGTAGGCAGAGCGTAAATGACCTAAAGATAGGTGGTTTCGTAACGTCTGACAAAGTTAAGGGTGATTTAAGATACATTTGTAGGTATATTGCTGTAGTGATATGTTGTCAGCCCATCGCCTAAATTACAATATACTGAAACCCTCGGATCCCTTAGCTGGTTTTTATAGCATTCTCGGTAGAAAATGCAGCTGTCACCTTCTATGTTTTTCTTTCGCACCAAGACCAGCATGGAAGAAATGTACTTCTAAAAATCAACTAAAAACCAAAATGATCCTTCTACCTCTTATCATAGAAGCTAAAATTAGCAATCAAACCCCAATGACTATCGCAATGACTACTACTTCACTGGTTAATTTCATTTTACATTCATGGATTTTTTAAGAAGGGCTCTAGTTTTACGCGTCTATATTCTTCCATGCTGGACTGGGAGCGAGAGAAAAACATAGAATGCGACAGCTGCATTTTCTTCCGGGCATGCTGTAAAAACCAGTTAACGGATCGGAGGGTTTTAGTATATTGCAATTTAGGCGATGGGCTGACAAC
The DNA here is from genome assembly GCA_949820665.1 of Scrobipalpa costella. NCBI lineage: Eukaryota > Metazoa > Arthropoda > Insecta > Lepidoptera > Gelechiidae > Scrobipalpa > Scrobipalpa costella. Next base: position 16,129,532 of record OX463296.1, on the reverse strand, counting down.
CTGTCACTACAGCAATATACCTACTTACAAATCTATTTTAAATAACCCTCAAAACTTGTCAGACGTGGCAGAACGACCTTTGTTATGGTCGTTTACGCTCTGCCTACCCTATTAGGGATAAAGGCGTGATCATATGTATGTATGTAAAATTTACCTACAGGACCTTTACACAGTTACCTATTCAAAATAAGATCGCTCGCACGAATAGTGTCCCTATCTGAATTGAAATATCAAAGGAATTTGTCTCTGATTGCATCAATGAGAATGGAATGTGACCCGAGCTCAAGGCATCTGCCTTTTCCGTCTCCTATTCTGTATTCATTGTATAGCTTGGGGCTGTAAATAATTCACTTCCAGTTCATGAAAATTTATATCTCGGAATGATGTCATGTATGTATATTCTTAGCAAAATTATTGCTGTGTATTGTAAATTATTATTTCTATAAGGTGTTTCATATTCTGATATATTAGTTATTGTAGACACTTTATTTAATTAAGATATAATTCGATGGAAATCTAATATTTCACCATAAATATTAAAATCGTGAAGATTATTGTACAAAAGTTATATATGATCTAAGAGTCAAATAAATTTTACACAAATTGTAAAACTATTTGATTTTTATCCCGTTACCAAAAATATACGTCCAAATTAGGTATTCACATTTTTTTTGTCAGCACGGAACCCAGTTAAAATTAAACCCATTGTTTTATAGTTGTGAACGATCTTGGCCGCTGTTTATTCAATTTTGATGTGCTTTAATCACAGTGGGTGTTTTTCCATTGGACGGCACGGCAACAGCGCGATGACGATATCGTGGCTCTGTTTTTTCACGGTATTATTAGTCTTAGACGGTATTATCGTCGATGGTATCGTCCGTCTAGTTCCAATCTGAGCGCACATACACGCGTATTCTTCGTTCGTACGTATACAAAATACATGCAGTTTGAGAGGCCGGCGACGATACCAATGGAAATGAACGATACCGTGATGGCAAATGGAAGAGCGTGCCATATATTTTCATTTATTTTCTTACATTTTGTCTTCCACGATATCGCTGACGGTATCATGACGTTACCGTTGCCGTGGACGTGCCGTCTAGTGGAAAAACGCCCAATGACTTAATGCCGAGCCACCGTTCGTTAATTACTTTATTGGTGGCACTTACGCCATAATGTATTTTTATTTTTGTTTAACTTACCGTTTGGCTTGTAAAGATGGTAAAATTTTATTTGTGTGAAAACGATAAGATTTAATAAACATTATGATCATTATAAGTGAAAATTTCTATTAATTGTATGCTACAAATACAAACTCTGAACGGAAAAAAGAACGCTAGGTTTGTAAAATCAACGAAAATCAAATCAAAACGATTTTCTTTTCATTTTTGTTTCTTCTTATTTGGTTTGGTATCAAATAAGTACGTAATTTCTTATTCATAAATACATACATATACATAAATTCACGCCTTTTTCCCTTACGGGGTAGGCATCTTATTCATCTATGTTCTTTTTTTATTTTCCATGACACTGCTGGCAATGCTACTACTATGCTATACTAGTTGAACGGTCTTCATCTAAGGGCCGTAATTATAAAGCTATCTCAATATTGAGAGCAATATTAAGTATGGATTTGACAAGCTATTTTGTACTAAAAACTTTTCTGATACAAACTCAAACAGGCTGTCAATCTCAAGTGCGGATTATAAATACGGGCCTAAGCGTGCCTTCAAGTGACCTCATACCTAAGACAGTGTAGTACTATACATACAGTAAGTACGTCTAAACGCTGCGTACTATACAGAGGTCTGAATTCTGGGTGCCACTAATAAATCGTAAAAAATACTACTAAAATCACTAAACTAAAAAAAAAAGTTACCGTAAAATACTATTTATTCTAAACAGACCACAATTTTAAAATGCTGCTATTCTTAAAAGATTTCCTCTTTTTATTATCGCTCTGAAAATTAGAGTCTGAAAAGTTTTTTAGCTAGGACGCAAAAGTTTCCGTTCTCTCTAGGCAAAGTTGTTGAATATGGTAGTACACTTGTAGTATATGACTGAGAATGAACAAGACGTTTTCTTTGGTAGGATTAGGACTAAGAATGGATTTCCGATGAACAGCCACACTGACTTTTGATGTCTGTTTTTGTGGTCTTCCACCGAATCGATGTGTTGTACATACATTCATAACATCACGCCTTTATCCCTAACGGGGTAGGCAGAGCGTAACAGACCTAAACAAAGGTCGTTTCGCCACGTCTGACCAAGTTTAGAGGGTTAGGTATTTAAGATAGATTTGTAGGTATATTGCTGTAGTGACGGGTTGTCAGCCCATCGCCTAAATTACAATATACCGAAACCCTCGGGTCCCTTAGCTGGTTTATACAGCATGCGCGGGAGGAAATGCAGCTGACACATTCTATGTTTTTCTCTTTCTCCCAGGCCAGCATGGAAGAAATGCATGCTGTCACTTGTTATAGCCATATATATATGGGATAGCTACAAGTTTGAGTTTGGTGTCATTTTCGTATAAACAAAAAAAGCTGATCTTTTTTCTGAAATCAAACTTGCATCATTTTAAAGCGATAACTTACAATAATACGTTTTAGTTTTAGTGGTCCTCCAGAATTGAGACCAGTATGTCCAAAGACAGACAGATACAACGTTACATTCCAAGAGAATATTGACTGAGACACACAATGTTACTTGGGTGAGCTGCGCATGCGATGTAGAGTCAGCAATGATGAAAGGATTTCAGGAAACTATGAGGAAAATTGAATTTCATTTACCTCGGTAAAATTATGTGGATACTGGGCTACTTACTGTGTTAACAAAGTCATCTAAGACCATTTATTCTAGCTAGACTAGAGGTATAACTTGTTATTATGAACACATTCACGACCAAGTATGTAGGTATCTCAGATATATTTTTGGTAACACTACAACTTTAACTGAAGTTGTTTGAACTGAAGCATTCCGCTCTGTAAGTGGAGAGCTCACGGCTTAGGAACAATTTATGTGGTGTTACAATCAAAATAAATTTGTAGTAACTTTTTACTTTTGTTAGTAACATTATTTAGGTAAGTATTATTTCTGAAGATTTGAGAAATAATAAATCGAAAATTTGACTGCTGTCAGGATTTGAACCCGCGTTTTTGAGAAACTCTGTTAAGTATTATTTGCTGTCGGTCCTACAGCTTTGCGCGCCTCCAATGCGCAGGAATGGTCGGTGTTTGCGAAGTGCACCGCTAATTGCAGCCGAGACGCGTCTACGCAGATTGCGTTGCAGCAGATTTTTAAATTAACTGTAAAGTATAGGAAATCTCCAATAGACAAGGAATATTCTTTGTCAAGGAAAATTTTAAATTTTGAGACCTTCGCGATTGCTTATTACAATAAAATTATTACTTTGAACGGGATTACTACCACGATGAAATATATAAGATAACAATAAAAAAAAAATGTTATGGAAATTTTATCCCAAAATGTATTTTTTATTCTAAAGGCAAAATAAGGGTAAAGTTTGATAGACTGTTACTATGAAATCCTAATACTTACTTACATACATACATATAATCACGCCTTTATCCCTAATGGGCCAGGCAGAGCGTAAAAGACCTAAACAATGATCGTTCCGCCACGTCTGACAATGTTTTGAGGTTTATTTAAAATGGATTTGTAGGTATATTGCTGTAGTGACAGGTTGTCAGCCCATCGCCTAAATTGCAATATACAGAAACCCTCGGATACCTTAGCTGGTTTTTACAGCATGTCCGGGAGAAAAGGCAGCTGGCACATTCTATGTTTTTCTCTCGCTCCCAGTCCAGTATGGAAGAATTTTGTAAATATGTGTTAATTCGTATTTTAAACAAAAAAAAGCAATATAGGTACAGGTACCTATCTAATGATTTGCATGCATACAGTTAAACATGTACTTAAACCCCGTTAGTTCTATACTGTGCCAGCGGGAGTCTGTAATTCAGTTTCACTTCCCGGGTTTACCAGGCACAAATTAAATGTTTATAACTAGAGTAATATCATAATTACTGGTAAATACTAGAGGTGCGCGGCTGATCTAAGTAATGATGAATTGATGAATTTGAATTATAGTTAAATTTATTTATGCCTCCTAAACATTTTACGTTACATTTTCTAGGACTCTCTTTTTTATCTCTTCTGAAGAAAATTCTTTAGTCCGAGTCAGTCTATTGAAACGCCTCTCCTAACACAACCTCAGCTTCGTACGGCTTACATTTTAATTATACATAAAAACCTCTTGAATCACTCTATCTATTAAATAAAACGCAGCAAAATCCGTTGCGGAGTTTTAAAGATCGATGGCGCATACATAGGGACAGGGACGTACGGACGCGGAAAGTGACTGTTTCGTACTATGTTAGTGATAAGTGAAATCTAATTTAATTAAATTAATTACTTCCATGCTGGACTGGGAGCGAAAGAAAAACATAAAATGTGCCAGCTGCATTTCCTCCCGGACATGCTGTAAAAACCAACTAAGGGATCGGAGAGTTTCTGTATATTGCAATTTAGGCGATGGGCTGACAACCTGTCACTTCAGCAATTTACCTACAAATCTATCTTAAATAACTCTCAAAACATTGTCAGACGTGGCGGAACGACCTTTGGTTAGGTCGTTCTCGCTCTGCCTACCCCATTAGGGACAAAGGCGTGATTATATATATATGTAATTTATTATAAATGTCACAAACATTTTATGTTCAATCCAATTGAGTTTTTACAATTAAAACACCGATACATTCTCATCTCTAGTAATTAGGTGCCCACTTAAGCATTTAATATCACCAACAATCTATGCGCCGGATGTGCTGTATACACCATGATTGTTATTTACACCGGTTGTAGGACATTTGCTTCCATGCTGGACTGGGAGACATAGAAAAACATAGAATGATCCAGCTGCCCTTCCTCCCGGGCATGTTGTAGAAGTCAGCGAAAGGGATTCGAGGGTTACAGTGTATTGTAATTTAGGCGAAGGGCTGACAACCTGTCACTACAGCAATACACATTACAATCTAAGATTTCCCTCAATTTTTGTCAGACGTGGCGAAAGCGCCTTTTACGAGGCGTTCTACGCTCTGCCTACCCCGTAAGGGATAAAGGCGTGATTTTATGTATGTATGTATGTAGGACATTAATTCCTGCAATATTTTAAGTAGGTAAGTACTAGTTCTCTATAAGTACCAGGTGTAAGGGACAGCGTAACGAAAACTGAAATGGGTTATTCGGTCAACGAAACTGAACAACTACCTCCAGGATTTTTATTTGAGGAAATGAAAAAGAAAAATACTTTATGATACAAAGTGACCACCTCGATCAGACAATTTGTATGGAAGTCATTATATACGTGGGACACTCAGAAAGATTTGCGACACTAAAAAAAAATTGTTCTACAGGTACATATATTTTTATTAAATCTTTTCAAAGTACTCTCCACCAGCCTCTATACAAAGATTCATGCGTCTGAACTAGTTTACAAAACACTTTTTCCAGTCCGCCGTAGACACCTCGTTTACAGCCTGCTCGAACGCAGCCAGCGCATCTTCCGGCGACTAAAATTGTATCCCCTTGAGCTGATTTTTTATTTTTGGAAATAAAAAGAAGTCACCCGGTGCTAGATCAGGGCTGTAAGGAGGGTAACCCAGGAGTTTGACTGGTGTGCTATCCAGGAAGTCCCTCGTTTTGAGCGCGGTGTGTGCAGGCGCATTGTCGTGGTGGAGTAGTAGTCCGCGGAGCCCTGTGTTTGGTCGCTTGTTGCTCACAACAGAAAAAACTTCTGGTAAACATTTGGTAGTATACCATTCGAGTATACCATTCGGCGTTAATAAGCATTAACGTTTTTTTCTTCTTCTTTTTCTTTGATCTCGTAAGGGAAATGAGGCCAAGTGGCCAGTCAAATTAAAAAAGCTGGCGATCACAATCTTCCCCCCGCTTCGAGATCGCTTCACTTTGGTAGGCGTTGGTTCATTTTGAAACACCCAAACTGTCGACTGGCGCTTGGTTTCTGGATCGTATTGATAAATCCAGGACTCATCACCTGTTACGATGTCGTAAACACGCCGAGACGAGCCTGCTTCAAATTTGTTCAGCATATCACGGCACCATTCCACCCGGGCCTGCTTCTGAGCGTCGGTGAGGTAGTGCGGCACCCAGCGCGATACTATCCTCCTCACGCGAAGATGCCCTTGTAGAATCTCGTGAACGCTTCCCGATCCAATCTTTAATATGTGCTGAATCTCCTGATATGTAATTCGCCTATTATCTTGGATTAAATTTTTCACTGCTAGCACGTTTTCTTCCGTAATAGCCGTCAAAGGGCGACCGCTTCTTTCTTCATCCCCCAAGGCTGGTCGACCGCGCCTAAATTCGTTATACCAACGATACACGGTTGCTTTGGAGGGGCTTTCATCCATAAATGCCATTTGAAGTCTATCGAACGATTCATCCGGTTTCAGGCGACACTTGAAATCGTAAAAAATCATAGCTCTAAAATGTTCCCGGCGCAGATCCATTTTTCAGTAAGACACGATACTTTGAAGTGGCTCGCAAAAAATGTGGAGGGAAATTTTGAAAATGGAACAGACATATTTTTACTTACAAGTAATCATATTTTCAAAAAAGATTCTAACCGGCCAGTCTGCCATATATAAAAACTATTTATCGCAATACTTTCTGAGTGGCCTGGTATATATTATTTTTAATAATATCTTGCTGTGCTGATAGTTGTTCAGTTTCATGGAATAAGCAACCCCTTGGGAACGCTGTCCCTTTCACCCGGTATTATATACCCTGTTAGTATTTCTGTCTGCCACGCTGATTGTGAAAAATAACGTTTAGCGTTCCCCATCACATCGCATAAACCTACGTCGCTCCTACTCAATCTATGTAATGCTAATTCTCTCCGATAAGGAATTCCCAAGGCAACGCTATAAGCCGAGGTTCGAGCCCTAGTGGACGCCCTTAGGCAGTTGTCATTTGCATATAAGGGTTAAGATTGCGTATAGCAACTCCCCGTCTTTAGTCCGGTGACGCATTTTATACACTTTGTAGTATGGTGCAAATAGGTCCTTAATTTTTTTTTAAGAGCAATGCCTGCTATTTGGCCTTAACCCTGAAACTTTTTTAAATCTACTTACTCATTTGATAAAGAAGCCTTTAACTATCTATTAAGTATATAACTGTGTAAACAGTAATGATTTTTGTTTATTATAATGAAAACATATTGTATAACCTACCTACGGAATCCTACCTATGGAAAGTGTTTAGAAAGCTCATTAAAGCTCATGAACACTATTCAATATTATTATAATTAACTAAAGTGAACATACCTATGCACCTGAAAGTAGTTAGATGCAATCAGAGATGCAAATGCTTCTCTCATTCATTAGGACAATGCAGTAAGTGAAACGCATCGGCAGTTAAATGCCACATAGCTGTGTTTATTGTCACTGTTATGCACTACTGAACTTCTACAATATGTAGAAAGAACCAGGGTCCCAAACTGAAAGGGGTGACTCAAGTCAACAAAAGTGAACAACTACCGCAAAGGTTTCTTTTGGAAATTAAAATTATACATGATAAATAAGTTAACCTACCACTGTACATACCTACACCACGATGAAAATTAATGATTTATTTTATAATTACTATTTAAAATATATTTTTAAGTAGCTACTCTGACTTTTTTTTATTTAATCAAATTTCAACTTGAAAACCTACTCGATAAGAAGAGGACGAAGAATAATCATCCTTGTTATCCGAAAACAGTGTGTGTCTTAACTTATATTTTAAAAACATGACTGTTATGCTCAACATTCTACTTAAGGTATAAAACGAGAGACTTCTCTCTGTGAAGATGAAGCATGTATTTTCCATCTCGGCGGTATCTCAGTTCAAGTGGATTGTTTTTCTTACCCGATTGGATTTGTCCCGGTTTACGACGGTTCCCTCGTAAACTTTAATACCGCTACCGCCCTCTATACCCACATGTATAGCTATCTACATGTATAAGGTATGATAAGATTGAAGCAAGTCGGTGGAGTTTGAATATTTTATATTAATTGGATCTGGGCAGTGGGTAGTCATCTTCTGGACACCCCATTGTTATGCAAAATGCAAAATCTCATTTTCATAAATTCCTACTCAATTCGCAATTAGATGTTGTGTAGTAAGATTTACTTGCTTTACTTACCTTCATTTTCTTAAATTTCTGATATTTTATAAGAAGGAAAAACGAAATCATAAAATGTCATATCCTGAAAAAATCTAAATTATTTTACTATGACCAATTCCTTTGAAATAATATTTCTATGAATCAATTTTAATTTGTCAAATTACGCACAGTAAAATATTAACCACTTGCGATGTTAATAATATGTCATTAAAATTATGTCCAAGTATTTATTGGAATACTGAGAGACCTATCAACCTTGAAATATAGGTAATAAATAATATTATACCTACATCAATTATTGGCTATGCAGAAAACTAATTAATAAAGACTGCAATTAAGTCATCAATCATAACATTCAATAATTATAAAATATCTATTAATTGGGCATCTAAAATCTTTGACGTCATAATATGATGACTATCACAGATTCTAAAGAAGCCCGAGCGTAAGAAGTATAAATAAAGAGCAGGATAAAAGAGACACAAACACAACTGAATGTTTACTTTCGCGCTTTGAAACACAAACACCGATATCCTTATCAACAGTGTGACGAGCAAACAAACGCGCCGAAAGCTGCCAAAAGGGTTGTTTTCAATAACAAAGCATTCGGTAGCGCCTTATAAAAACTTTGTACAAAAACCTCTTTTGCATGCAACGTCAATATTTGTACGAACAATAGTCGAGAGGAAGCGTGTCGGTCACAATATGCCCCCAGGCTTTCACTTTCAATTTTACAACGCTTTTTTTCCTGTTTTTAGGAAACCCTGCCATAAACGGACTACTGTCGGTGTTTCATTTGCATAACACTGGACAAAACAATAAAACGCAAGTTTATTTGGACGCGAAAAGTAAAAAGGATCGAGGCAAGTATGAGCCCACAGCCAGTATAAGATTCGGTTTCCGTTGCAATACACGTGTGTATGAAAACTATTATAGTAATTATTTCGGAAAGTGAAAGGAAAGTGCCCTAAGTGCAGGTCTATGTCTACAAAGTAAGGTTGCAAAGTTGACCTCAGGTAGAGTCAAGGTTCTGTAAGGTATGTGTAAGTTTCTACTCTCTTAGTTTATTTTGTGAAATACAACCGCAGGTAAATCTTTTATATACACAGCTGCTAAGTCAGTCGGCTAAGAATACCTATGATGTTTTTGGGCAGAGCTTAAAACATCTTCCATGATTTCCAGATTATAGAGCCGTAACATGACAAATGTCGTTTTTGTAAACTCCACCCGAAAAAATGACTCCATTATCCCTTATTTAACCTCTAACACCATCTCATTGACCTCACGACAAAAATCAACCTCGTTTAGATAGATCACTTTCAATTGGCTGTAAAATCTCCATCAGCTGATCTATAGACCGTTATGTGCCGGTCGTTTTATGATCCTCTATAATACTAACTTCACAAATTAGTCAAACGTTAACTCGGGATGAATTGCTATGGGTGCAATAAACGCTGACCGGCCAAATGTAATTTAAAAATTCACTCTCATTTCATATGAATTCAACTCTATAAAAGTGCCGTTAAAGCTGATAATGCATCTGCATTTTTTAAGGCTGTTGTGATATTAGTGTACTAGGGTAGCATAGTAGCGAGGATCTGTTAATAAGATGGATACACACCGTGTGTTTGCATGTTTCGTTACATCATTTTGAGCCGGCTTAACGAACTCATGTTCCAATATTTAGTGTATGAGGAACTTTAGGGCCGATATTTGCTATTAAATATTAGTGTGTTGTTCAAATTTAGGTGGGAGACGGCGGTGTCTGTGAGATTTGAGCGGTCGCGTGGACGTGTCAGGTGTTGATCAAAACACAGTGATATATTTACATTTCGAATAGCAACTGATTTCTTGTTTAAAAGACATTTTAAAAGACAACAAACTTCATTATCAATAAATAGCTATTCACAATCCGACTGATCTGTCAGAGTTTACCGACGACGCAATATTTACACCGCCTCCCATCGTGAGTGCAAAGATTTACTTAGAACTTGGTAGGTAGGTATACTACCTCTATACTTAAAGGTATAATAATATCACCCGACAATTACGATAGTTTACTGTTGAAGATTGGACTTCCAAGTTCTATATCTAATCACCACGATTGACTGGCGGTTGGAGAGCATAGTGTAAGATGCTCATACATTGCTGCCTAATCCCTGGAATTAACTTCTTCCCTTTGACGCCTTTTCCGTCACCCTTAGGAACATCAACTTTATTTACCCTTTCCGTGGGAATCGATCCCAGAACCTCTGAATTTACAGTCTACTTAAGGCTTACACAACTAGACAACGGAGGCAATTGGGCTAAACAATGTTAATTCTACTTTGATCATGGCATCGCACGGCAAACAATAATTACATTCACAATTAAAAGCAAAAGCTCATGTAAAAGTAATTCAAGGAATTAGGCCAGGCTGGTCATAAAGCGTGTTTAAAATTCAACGTCAGCTGTTGAGTAGAGGCCAGCATAATAGATGCGGTTGAGTTTATTGGCGATCATATAACTCGCTCCGCAACGACCCACTGCGCTGTTAGTCCAATTTGAAACACAGCCTGGTGTAGTCATGAGTTTTGATTCATAATTTATTTGGTTTAGAGCTTTCTGAACGGTTTTTCGAGTTTTGTGTGTGATTGAAGACCAGCATGTCGTAGGCAGTCAAAGGTCTCCTAAGCAATCAGATTGCGGAATGCACTGGTATGTACCTACACAGTTAATTTTATTAACCTCCAATGTTGTATTCAATGAATTTAATTAGTCTTTTGTGTGTCGTTTGTTGTAGCCGTAGCCTATAAGTACTTAATGCTATCTTGGTATAGAATGAAATTATACTTGTTGTACATGTTACGTGAATCAACTCTATAATTTACATATATCATGCGTTTATTGATGTAGTCATTATACGCACTAGCGCAATCCGAATGACAAGTAAGTAAGGTTATTTTAACCTTAATTTTTTTGTGGAATAGTTCTCTTGTTTAGAGCCGAGCCTTTTATATAAATGTAGCAGTGTAGCCAAATTTCAAAATGGCGGCGCCCTTCGTCGTTGCGGTAGCGTAGCGCGTCGTGTCGCCCGGTGCTACGATGCGTAAAAACTAGAGAGATGTGTCGTGCATGTTCCTTAGAATAATTTTAATACACATCCTGCTTTTTTTTTAATTTATTTATTTGTGTCGAAATTTTACAGCAACTTATGAACGTAATAGTTTTAGATCTCCTTCTAAGCCTATTACGTTTAAAGTCGGTCAAATCAATCTGTCACTTTCAGACTAAAAACAACTGCCTCCGTGGTCTAGTGGCTAGTGCCATGGGCTCCCGATCCGGAGGTCCTGGGTTCTCGATTCCCAGGGCGTAAAACACAAAGTTGATATTTGAGAATTAATCACTTTGTGAATTTTTCCCCAGTTTGGGTAGGACATTGCAGGCTGAATCACCTGATTGTCCGAAAAGAAAAACATTTCGTGTTTCGGAGGGCACGTTAAGCCGTCGGTCCCGGTCGCTGTCTTTGATAGTGGTCGTTACACAAAACCATGTCAGAGGCCTGATAGTTGTGCTACTAGGCGGTTTAAGAACTCTGACACCAGGGTTCATCGGGTCCATAGACTCGATACACACTCGACAGAAGAAGAAGAAGACTAAAAACATTGGAACTGGAGATGAATTCTCTCCGGTTTTTGATTTATAGTCGGTTATTTTATGCATTTTCAACCTTTTTATCCGCCGTCATATGATATGGCGGATTAATTTGACAGAATTATTGGGGAAGTATATATAATTTAGTTTTAGCCTGTGGATCTAGTAACGAACCCAATCTTACAAGCTTCTACATAATCTTTCAGCAGTTTAAGATATTAACATGGAGTAATAATATAATAAGATTTTAATAGACAGCTTAAGGCTCCGTCCTGTTCTTTTCCTGCGCAACCTTTGATACATACATACATATACTCACGCCTTTATCCAAAATGGTGTAGGCAGAGCGTAAACCACGAAAACAAAGGTCGTTCCGCCACGTGACAAAGTTTTGAGGGTTATTTAAGATAGATTTGTAGGTATAGTGCTGTAGTGACAGGTTGTCAGCCCATCGCCTAAATTGTAAAAAACTGAAACCCTCGGATCCCTTACCTAGGTTTTACAGCATGCCCGGGAGGAAATGCATCTGAAACATTCTATGTTATTTCTGTCGCTAGTCCAGCATGGAAGATTCTGCGAGCATTCGCTTACTTATAATATGAGAATGCTCGCAGTCTTCTTCTGTCGAGTGGGTACCGAGTCTATGGACTCGATGAACCCTGGTGTCAGAGTTTTTAAACCGCCTAGTTGCACAACTATCAGGCCTCTGACATGGTTTGAGTAACGACCACTATCAAAGACAGCGACCGGGATCGACGGCTTAACGTGCCCTCCGAAGCACGAAATCTTATTATTTTCGGACAATCAGGTGATTCAGCCTGCAATGTCCTACCCAAACTGGGGAAAAATTCACAAAGTGATAAATTCGCAAATATCAACTTTGTGTTTCCCCCCTGGGAATCGAACCCAGGACCTCCGGATCAGGAGTCTATGGCACTAGCCACTAGACAACGGAGGCAGTTAATGAGTGAGTCAGCAATGCTCGCAGTGAGGGTGCACCATGCGTGATTATAGCCCTCATCACTTCTTGCAGCTGGCACATTCTATGTTTTTTCTCTCGCTTTCAAGCCAGCATGGAAGAATCTCTGAAGTATGATTAAAATCAATGCCACAAGTAGCTGTAGACGCCTTTACCTACATTTCAATATTAGGTATGCATAAATTAGGTAAAGTTACTTTACCAGTCAATCAGTAAGTAATAATGACTTTGCGGAGGCTATATAGGTATAAATGACATCCATACTTGTCAGGATTATAATTGTAGAATTTATTACGTCAAGTATAATAATTGCATGAGGAAAAATAAAGGTCAAATCTTACAATCTGAAATCTAGTAGTACATACATACATATAATCACGCCTTTATCCCTAATCGGGTAGGCAGAGCTCAAACGACCTAAAGAAAGGTCGTTCCGCCACGTCTGACAAAGTTTTGAGGGTTATTTAAGATAGATTTGTATATTGCTGTAGTGACAGGTTGTCAGCCTATCGCCTAAATTACAATACACTGTAACCCTCAAGTCCCTTTTGCTGACTTCTACAGCATGCCCGGGAGGAAGGGCAGCTGAAACATTCTATGTTTTTCTATCTCTCCCAGTCTCTCCATTTTGATAAATCATATTGTCATTGCTAAATTATAGACGTTCAAGATAAAAATATATTACATTAATGTTGTTAAAAAATATATTACATTAATGTTGTTAATAAGTATACAGAGAAAATGCTGCGAACTAAAAAAACGTTTTCGGTAAAATTTCAGCTTGTATATACACTTGCAGATTCACATAAATATTTCAACAGTTAGGATACCTGAACTTGCTGTAACTGTAGGTACATAATGTACCTATCAACAAAGTTGCATCTTCAATCTACCTTATGTCTGCATAATTGCTACATGACATCGCACTCAGATATCTAAACGTTCATTAAAAGGGTTTATATCCGACACTAGCGCCAGTAATAATGTGATTAAAATAATCCCAAGAAATCAATTGAAATTTTCTTTAGACTCCACAATTATTCAGCACTACGCTAATATCTACCCATCTATAAGTCATGTTTATATTTTTAGAGGAAAAACACTTACTTCCATGCTGGCCTGGGAGCGAGAGAAAAACGTAGAATGTGCCAGCATCATTTCCACCCGGGCATGCTGTAAAAACCAGCAAAGGGATTCGAGGGTTTCAGTATTTTGTAATTTTGACAATGGGCTTACAACCTGTCACTACATCAATATACCTACAAATCTATCTTAAATAACCCCCAAACTTTTTCAGATGTGGCGGAACGACCTTTGTTAAGGTCGTTTACACTCTGCCGACCCCATTAGGGATAAAGGCGTGATTGTATGTATGTATGTAAAAAAATCGAATACACCTCAAATCAGAGTGCCAAGCGTTGTAGCCATTATGTAGAGTCGGAGTCTCTGTATACTGCAACCCGCAACTTAGTTGGGAAACACCTATGTATATTGGGGAAAGTTGTATAGTATTGTTATAGTCAGTCTCTTATGTATTGGCTGTTATAATACACACATACATACATGTAATCACACCTTTATTTCTAATGGGGTAGACAGAGCGTAAACGACCTATACAAATGTAGTTCTGCCACGCCTGACAAGGTTTTGAGGGTTATTTAAGATAGATTTGTAGGATATTTCTGTAGTGACAGGTTGTTAGCCCATCCCTTATTTGGTTTTCACTATGTTCTTTCTATGTTTTTCTCTCACTCCCAGGCCAGCTTGGAAGGTTTATACATGTCTATCATTTATTTAATTTAGGTACTCCAATAGCCTTCGTTTCTAGGTAGTTAGCCGGCCATTCTTAAATAACATAAGGCCTGAGTGGCAAAACGACCCTTAGTTTAGGCTCTGCCTACCCCATTAGGGAGGCGTGATTATATGTATGTATATTGGAGAAAGTTGTATAGTATTCTTATAGTCAGACTGCGCGCACCCTGGAAGCAGCTAGACACCGTAACGTAGTGCTTAGGCTGACTAATTCTCTCACTACGACTCTATGGCGAACATGGAGATAGTCAGGCTCTTTTGTATAGGCTGCTTTACAATATCAAGCTAAAATTTAATAACGGGCACTCACTTTCACTCACAACTGATTGCCCCCCCGGTCAGACTAGCAAAGTCGGAACGGTCTATCTACCACCTAGGCCCTAAAGTTTATAACAGGCTACTGGCAAACGTTCGAGATGCACCTTCTGTCCCAACTTTTAAAAGCAGACTGAAAAAGTGACTATTAAAAGAAATATTCTATGATTTTAATAATTTTCTGTCGTTACCGCCGACACCTTACAAATAAAATAATGTATTTTATATTGATTATTACGCTATTATTTATCTTTAATATTGATATTAAGTTGTATTTTATGTTATGTATTCTGACGGTTAATGATGTTTAAAATAATTATGTTTTATTAACTATATATTGTTAATAAGAAGACGTGTAACCGAATGTTATCAATAAATTTTATCTTATCTTATCTTATCTTTGGAGTATAAGTCATGTTTCGGGACATTCTGAGCCCTTTCATCAGGTTGAGTAGGTTGCGGAGTTGTGTATCCACCCGCGTTCCGCCTCGCACTGCGTTACTAAATTTTATTTAGAATGTCTCACTTAAGATTAAATAGTTTTATATCAAGCTGCTAGAATACTTCTAATTTCACAACTAATCGGTGCATCGAATATAAATTTACCCAGTGTTTTGAGTTTGCTTGCGACTTGTCACCATCGGTGTTAGTTCTCGCAGTTTTAGCGTAAATACCGCAGTGTCAGTTACCGTGTTCTTACTTCAATAGTAAGTTCTAGGTAAATTGTTAATATTACGAAATATAGCATTTTTTCTAATGTTATTTCTTATCATAAGCACAAACACATATATTTATAGGGTAGACAGGGCATTAACTGTCAAAAAAAAACCGCATGTAAAAAAAAATATTACATTTTTTTCAATTTCTTGCTGTCAATTTGAGTTAAATACGTGGGACACTCAGAAAGATTTGCGACACTAAAAAAAATTGTTCTATAGGTACATATATTTTTATTAAATTTTTTCAAAGTACTCTCCACCAGCCTCTATACAAAGATTCATGCGTCTGAACCAGTTTTCAAAACACTTTTTCCAGTCCGCCGTAGACACCTCGTTTACAGCCTGCTCGAACGCAGCCAGCGCATCTTCCGGCGACGAAAATTGTATCCCCTTGAGCTGATTTTTTATTTTTGGAAATAAAAATAAGTCACACGGTGCTAGATCAGGGCTGTAAGGAGGGTGACCCAGGAGTTTGACTGGTGTGCTGTCCAGGAAGTCCCTCGTTTTGAGCGCGGTGTGTGCAGGCGCATTGTCGTGGTGAAGCAGTAGTCCGCGGAGCCCTGTGTTTGGTCGCTTGTTGCTCACAACAGAAAAAACTTCTGGTAAACATTTGGTAGTATACCGTTCGGCGTTAATGCTTCTTTGATCTCGTAAGGGAATTGAGGCCAAGTGGCCAGTCAAATTAAAAAAGCTGGCGATCAAAATCTTCCCCCCGCTTTGAGATCGCTTCACTTTGGTAGGCGTTGGTTCATTTTGAAACACCCAAACTGTCGAGTGGCGCTTGGTTTCTGGATCGTATTGATAAATCCAGGACTCATCACCTGTTACGATGTCGTAAACACGCCGAGACCAGCCTGCTTCAAATTTGTTCAGCATATCACGGCACCATTCCACCCGGGCCTGCTTCTGAGCGTCGGTGAGGTAGTGCGGCACCCAGCGCGATACTATCCTCCTCACGCGAAGATGCCCATGTAGAATATCGTGAACGCTTCCCGATCCAATCTTTAATATGTGCTGAATCTCCTGATATGTATTTCGCCTATTATCTTGGATTAAATTTTTCATTGCTAGCACGTTTTCTTCCGTAATAGCCGTCAAAGGGCGACCGCTTCTTTCTTCATCCCCCAAGGTTGGTCGACCGCGCCTAAATTCATTATACCAACGATACACGGTTGCCTTGGAGGGGCTTTCATCCATAAATGCCATTTGAAGTCTATCGAACGATTCATCCGGTTTCAGGCGACACTTGAAATCGTAAAAAATCATAGCTCTAAAATGTTCCCGGCGCAGATCCATTTTTCAGTAAGACACGATACTTTGAATTGGCTCGCAAAAAATGTGGAGGGAAATTTTGAAATTTTGAAAATTTTCACATATTTTTACTTACAAGTAATCATATTTTCAAAAAAGATTCTAACCGGCCAGTCTGCCATATATAAAATCTATTTATCGCAATACTTTCTGAGTGGCCTGGTATACTGATGTGAAGCCAATTTTTACTATCATATCAAATATTTTTTAATTATTATACATATTTTAATTAACTAAATGAATGCGAAATTGTTGTTCTCTTTTTTCGAATATTTTGAAATATTTGATAAACAACATTTCCTGCAGTTTTGAACTCTAGTCACAGAATATACTTATATGCTCTAGTCTAAATAGTATAGGTAACCGAGTCAGATTCAACTTTCTAGCAAACTTACATCACACAAAACGAAGTCAAACGAAACCATATGCACCACTCCATCTCAACCTATCTAAAATACCGATCTACTAAAAATAAATAGAACAGCCGGTCACCCACCACATTTTTCTTTTTTATCTAATAATAATATTCTAAAGCAGGGAGCGGCGGAGCGGTATCTTATTTTTAATCTTGGGAGGGTATTTGGAAGTCGATAAATTTGGTTGTCAGTGCACATGTGTAGGTAGAGCGGGTAGTGTAGCCCCCCTCCGCCCCCCGCTGTCGGGTATCGCTATAAAATATTATCCTGAGTCAGACATTTATGGCTGCCCGAGATAGGAACGTCGCGGACTCATTTCTGAGACGCTTTATACCTTATATACCTACCTAAACTTTTGGTAGGTATACGTTTGTGATCGTAGTTTCTCACGACCTAAGTTTTTGAGTACCTACCTGTCTACCAATACTGCCAATATACTACAGATATTTAACGAGACTAAGCATGTAGTGCTTATTGTATTAGATAAATATTATTTTTTTTATTTTGAAGATTTACTTATTTATATTGTAGCTGCTGATAAGTTAAGAAAAATCAAAACAATTTTGGCACAAACATAAAGTTTATATGCTGTTACTTCAATTAAATTAATCAACTTATTAAATTCATAAAAGTAAGAGCAGTAATAATTAGGTATCACATTTCTTTTATCAAAGTAAATTTGAGTACAAGAAATGTAATATTTGCCGACTGTAATTTCTCCCTAATAAATTCAGTTGTATAAATCTATTTTGGGGAGATTTTTACGTCACTTTCTGCAACTTAGTAACAGAGTCATAATCCCGAGGATTTATTTGATAAATGACAGTTATAGATCATCAGCGTTGTTCGGGAGCATTCATGCGGACGGCCATCGTTTCTCTTCAGCCATTAAAGGACACTAATGTTCCTTAATACATTGCTTACCCTATATCTTTATTAACGATTCACTCGCCATAGGCTTCTTTCAAACCATTCACCGACTTTTATACCCATATTTTACGATCCACCATACAGCTTTCCTTTATACGTAAACTATTTTTCTCAAAACACTGTTTTCTTTATGCGATTTTATACGCCATCTTTTCGTTAAGTGACTATGTAGTAACAAAGTTGCGGATAATGTGGGAGTAAAAAATAAGTACAAACGTACGTCGAGTCTAGAGGCGTTGCTTGTAAATCATGTCAGGTTTTTGCCGTTTTTGCCACGTCACAAAGAGGTTTCTTTGCATTTTATTATCAGAATTCATACCAGGCGCGAGTTATGTGCCGGTTATGAATTTAAACGAGGCTACATTGTAGGCAGTTACAATTACCAAACAAAACTAACAAAGAAGTGGTGAGATTTATTAGAATGTTATTCTGTTACTGAGCGATTTAATTTCAAGTGCTATAAAATAATAAAAGTAATATAGTCAATTGCGGCGAAATTTTTTTTTTTTTTTGTTGCTTTACATTTAAATTTAATCTTGTGAAAGGTCTCATCGTAAAGGATATAATCTTGGATTCTCATCTTCTAAGAAAGTATTTATTTTACGAATCGTAGGTTTAAAAAATATTGACTCTGGCAAAACTTCACTTTACTTCATCCATCATTTTCTTTTAGACCCAATTTCAGGTTAGGTCAAAGTTCAATTCATCCCTACATTTCACTAGTAGTACTCTACTAGAAGAGCCCGATGGTGTAGTGGATAGGGCCGCTGCCTCCTGAGCGGGAGGTCGTGGTTCGAATCCCACCACGTACCAATGTGTTTTTCGGTTTTCGAATTTCATATGCACGTTTATTCGGCGCTTTTTCCGTGCTTCGGAAGGCACGTTAAGCCGTTGGTCCCGGTTAATATCGTTTAATACCGTAGATATTAGTCGTTAAGCCATATCAGAGGCCAGTGCTAAGCATTGGCGGCTTGAAAACTCTGACCTAATCTAGGATTGGGTCTGGTTTCCCTTCTGGGTTGCGGAGGTCAGATGGCAGTCGCTCTGTGTAAAAATCAGTACCCTCGTTCAATCCCCTAGATTAGGAAGCCAACCCCGTGAGATACGGGATAAGGCTAAGGAAATGAGGAGATGATTTCACTAGTAGTACTCTAACTAAAGCTTGGAATATATAAGGATTTATTTATTTAACAGTTCATTGTATAAAATACAAAGGACATGTACATATAAAACAAAGACACAACAAGCACAACTTATTTCTAAAAATAAATCTCTTCCAGCAGGCCTAGGCTAATGAAATAGCATTCTGAGAGGCAGATAAGACGTGCACAATTATAAATATTGGAAACAATACGTTATAATTTTTTTATCACTAAAAAATAAAAATAAAACACAATTACTTGAATAATATGCTAAATATTTCTACTAATACTACTATTTATATACCTGCTTCATGTACCATGTACATGTATTTGAATCCTTGCAAAAAATGAGCTTAATGGCCCGTTCCAGGGGGCGGGCCAGGGAAGATTTATCTTTTTTAATCTGTGGGAACTCTACGCTGAACAGACTTTCGTACGGTGAAATATTTCAAGTGGAGTTTTAGTTTAGTTTACATATAGATTATAAAGGTAGATTTAAAAATATGTGAAGAACACTTTCGTCCATGCTGGTCCAGAGGAGCGAAAGATAAATGTAGATCGTGCCAGCTGCACTTCCTCGCGAGCATGCTGTAAAAACCAGCTAAGGGATCCGAGGGTTTTAGCATATTGCAATTTAGGCGATAGGCTGACAACCTGTCACTACAGCAATACACCTACAAATCTGTCTTAAATTACCCCTTAAAACTTTGTCAGACGTAGTGGAACGACCTTTATTTAGGTCGTTTACGCTCTGCCTATCCCATTAAGGATAAAGGCGTGATTATATATATGTATGTGAAGAACGCTCATCTTCTTTTAAAATTAAAATAAAATCCTTTAAAAGTGCCTAGGCTCGAAAATTTCAATCAGCTTTCTATATTTTTAAATTAATTAGGCTAAATTTATAAGCATGTTGATGACTGTTCTTTTAAATTAAAAAACCTTCTGCGAAAAGTGGTTTGGTTTGATAATTTCACGCAGTTACTAGATCCTGTTCATTAATTGACAGTAACGATGACAACAAAAAGCTAGAAAATTAAAACTCACACTCGCATCGCAGAACGTATTAAACCACAATCAAACAAATTACGACTTCAATGGCTTCAATTCGCCACGAAAAATCTCAATTTCCTATTCCAACCCCAATCTCCCACACTCATTGCGGTGGTAACCATAAACTCATTAAGCCACATAACCGCCCAATCGAGCTTTCCAATCATGAAATTAAAATTACGTCCCCTTTATGGCCCTCCGTTACGAGCTGCGAAAAAAGAGGGTATAAATAAAAAAGCTGGGTATAAACGGGTATAAATAACACACCTTTGGAAATGCACGCGAGCTCCGGGCCTATCGTAAATTATTCGCTACAGCCCGCTCCCAGTCTAAGCCTTTTAATGAACGTGGATGAGGGCGCTGCTTTGTACGAAGAACTGTCAAAAAAGGCGTTAGTACCTCTTTTCGCCACGTTTATTTCAAGCCTAATCGTTGTAGCCCGCTCAGCCGCTGCGATCAATACAATTCATTAAGGAAAAATGTATCCTTCACATGCCTCGACTTCGGGACGTTAATCGTATCGGTCGGGTGAGGGGCAAGAATGCTTTAAATTTTAAACTTCGAAAGATAAGTTGTGTATGTGGTAATGTTAAAAGGTTTCTTAGTCAGATAAAAAGTAAAGAACATTATGTTTTTCTGTTTTAAAATTACAATTTTAAGCACTCATGATTTCATGTTTACCTCGTATTTAAAATAAAATGTTATGGTAAAAAAAAACTGATACTTAGATAGGTACATAATGATAAAACTTGTCATATTTATAGTTACAACATGCACACAATCAAAAAATGATGAATATTACAAGCACGTAATTTGACAGTGTAGTTAAGTAGGTACTTACTTTTGAATTTCCATCATATATAATTTATAAAACTTTGTCATATTTATAGTTACAACATAAAACATTAGATAGGTATAGCTTTTATGAATATACGTATAGGCACTACACCCCCTTCTACAGGCAATTATGTCGGGACCATTCGGGGCTGCCTTTGCCCGGGCGGATCGATTGAGCTGGGCTTACCTACCTACAAGGTTCGTTTACTTTACCTATACCCAAACCTGCAGATAAACTCATCTATATATTTACCTTCGTTTGCATGTATTAGCTACCAATAAGCTGACTGAAATGTGAACTTAAGTTTCTTCTTTAAAAAATGGTCAGATGTGACGGAACGACCATTGTTTAGGTCGTTTACGCTCTTCATACTCCATTAGGGATAAAGGCGTATGTTATATTATGTTGCTTCTTAAATTGAAATGCTAAGGGTAATCGTATAAAAAATTTGCCTACTTGCATGGTATTAAATAAGTATTAGTCATTTTAGTAACATCTAAATACTATAATTGATTAATTATTTTTCCCTAAACAAAAACTCTAAAGAGAGATAAACTTAAGAGTTATAATAGGTATACAACAGATAACAGCTAGTTAAAAACTTGAGTACATTTTAGGGAAAATTTATCTTTATGTCCATGTTAATGCAAACCTTTATGTGAGTCGGAAATTCTACGCAAGTTTGTAGAGGGGCTCCAAAGGGTCCGTTACGGCTGCAAAGGGGAGATAAAGGGGTTCCTCTCCAAATGAAGGGTCAGATATTTAGCTAAGAGCCTATTTCCTCAACCCCAGAGGATGTGTTTTATATCCGAAACTCTCCCTAAGACACGTGACTTGGTTCTCTGAAATTGCAAACTCTTGAATACCTGCAAGATAAAGGATATGTTTTATGGGTGGCTATACTCAAAACAAAGGTCGTTGCACCCGCTAAAACCTTTTCAATGCTCGCAATTGTAGCAATTAACTCGAACAGTCGAAAGTGAAACTCACTGCCCGAGCGGCGTGCGCAAGCGTTTTTTCCACTCTAGATTTACATATTTATTGGGGCACATTTTATGGCGGCAACAGAAAAAGCTCCGTTCGTTTAATGGACAAAAAGGGTGGCTCGCTGTATATTTATTTTGTCGCATCCTTTTTTACGTGCAAAAGGACGTGGCTGTGTATTTTTTCGGCACCGCCGGCACATTTGGCGACACACTTTGCATAAAAATATTGGATCGTAAATCCTATCCATTCCGTGGAATAGGGCCGCATGTGTTGCTGGAAAAATGACAAAATCACGCTGAAACCAGGCTTTTATGAAGACAGGTATGACGCCAAAATTGAGATATGAATACATGATGGAATACGTATGTGTTATAAATATCAGATTTGTGTGCACCTGTCTGTTTTTATATGGCATGAAAAACCACTTTATTATTCCAAAAGCAAAACGAAATTTTCATGCATTCAGATTGTGTAAAAAAATACGTTAAATACGTTTATAGTCGTTAAATATTCTGTTTTTTTTTACGCATGATTTATTCGCATAATCCCTGCTAAGAATATGCAAATAAATAATACATACCTTTAAAATTAATCCACAAACTGGTTGTATGGAAACTGTATACTCGTGGAGGCTAACTTAAGGCGAGTGCACATCAGACCCTTATGAAATTTATATCCAGCTTCATAAATTATGCTTTCTTACGATCGCCTTAATCTGTTGCATCGGGATTTAAAAACCGGATACATTCGTTAGTATATTTTGTTTTAGCTTTTGTTATTAAAATTATTTAATCTCGAATTTTATTTTACTTTTCTACTGTGTCGCCTCATATCGGTTTCTTCGTCTTATTTATGCTTTATAGTATTGTGCGACAGATTTTATTATTGTTAGTGCTTGGGTGGGCGCGTGATATCATTGGTGTAGGCTTACTGTTCATATTTCATGTATAAATTGGCTTAGTATGTAGAAAGTTGAAGGTTATTTACGTTCATGACTTGTCTGCTTAGATTCACAGATAACCTCAGGTTGTAGGTATGTTGATTGACGTGTCATAATTAGCTGTATATTTTAGAGTCCAAGGTTTGCCTGTAATTTATAATTCAAGTTGTGCAAGATTCACTTTCAAGACTATCAAGCTAGGCCTAGGAATGCTTAACTAATTATCGATAGATACTTATTTACCGTTAATGAGTATAAATTGTGTGTAGAATCGGTTATGTTCCTATAGTTAAGGCTTTTATTTTTAAGATAAAATAAGTTAAGATAAATTATTATCTTTTAAATGTTATATAATAAATTAATTATCATAAAATATATTTTTCTATCTTTATGAGTAGAAATTGTGTGTAGAGTAGGTTATGTATAGTTAATGCTTTTATATATATAATGTTTTTTTTAAAATGCTTATATTACAGTAACAGAAGAGTAACTCATATACCGACTGATTTGAAAAGTCGGGAAGCGCTAGCTTTTACTCTTCTGGTGAATACCTAGTGAAAAGTAGTGACGTGACTGAATCGTAATAAATATTAATTATTTTTGTTTATTTTGTTATTATTATTTGAAAAGTTATATTATTGTATACTCTTGATGATCATATTACGGATAACTTTATTGTATTGATATAATTTTATTTTATTTTGAAACCTGTAATCTTGAAATAACTGAACTGGTAAAACGTCAAATACTAAAAATCTGCTTTTGCGAATATAACTCTGAATTTTGAGTTAACGCCAGTTATTTAAAACTTATTGAAAAATATGGTGATTTCCCCTGTTAAATCGAAGTTTCAAAAAGGTTGTCTCTACATTTTAAAAGGACGGTTCTCCTTGACTAATCCGTCCAAAGCTGGTCTCTTGAGGAATGCACCCAGTAAATCATCAGCCACACTAAACCAGTTCTTTAGTGCTCCACATCAACATCGTAAGCCTTCTGCCAAAGATGCTCAAACTTTAAAAGTTTAGATCCAAACTTAAATCATACAGGCAAATTTTATATGACTTTCTTTATTCATATTTTTTCTTTATAATTCAAAATCCAAATCAAATATCTAGATGTTATTTTTGGGTAATATACCTACTCTGTACTTGTATAGTTGACGAAATATAAATTTGATCCTATTTGTCATAGGATTGTATGTCAAAGCGGCTAAAACTATATTTCGTGAACTATGGGTAATTAGCAATCAATGTTTCTGAAAATTAAATTAAATTTTCTTCTGGAGTTCCTTTCTTAGCAGTATTATTTAGTGTCATTCTTATTTAAATTTGAAACACTATAATATTTTTTTAAAATATTTTCACTGATAAATATGATCTGCACGTTGAGCACCACTGCCCTATACAGCGATATCGTCCCTCATAAACGTGTAATTTTGTTGTAAATAAGCCCGCAGGCCTATCTCGCACGCGGTTTTATCTAAAATGCTTTTAAAGTGCTAAGATGTCCCCTATCTATAGACTTGAGGGTACTATAAGGCCTTGGATAGCTCTAATAGTTATATTACCCTGATTTGTCTCTCATAAAACTGTTTCACGATTGTCTGTTATTTATTGTTCTAAAGCGTGTCGACTACCGATAGAGAAGATTGAGTCAACATTGTAAAATGTTTAGAGTTAGATTTTAAATACAATTTGCTTTACTTTTGAGCTTCGTATCGAAAACTTCTTTATTTACATGATAGGTATATAAAAAGCTCCCTATTTTTTTCTAAGTAAGTTTGGTAAATAACAGAAACACCCTCACGCACTTAGTAAGATTAGAAGTCCGAAAAGCTCCTTAATGTTCATTAATCAGTGGATTAGATATTCAGATTATTTACGAGCAAGTCGAAAACGTACGGAATTTAATTTCATTAGGGGATTTTAGTGGCACCATGTTGTCACCCGCTGCGCGCGATCAGGCCGCCGACGTATTTCATCCAGCTGTCAACCGCCAGCCAATAGCGATCGAGAATCCACACCGCGTTCCAACTTTAAAAATGGTGGAGATAATTTCATTGTATATTATTTTGTGACAGGTCGTTATTTTGAGTTTTTATCGGTACCCGCTGTCAATATTTTTCTCAGATAACTCGGGTCTTCGGTCGGGTCAAGTTTATAAAACATTCTTCTGATTTCGAAAGCTTAAAAATATCTCTACTTATATCTGTGTAGGTAGTTCTGTGTTTAATATTCGGGTCCCGTTGAATAATACGAGCGGTAGCTGGGTACATAAAGATTGCTGTTCTATATTTTCCTCCGAGCAAAGTCAACTACTAAAAACTTCCATAAAACAACAATTTCAAACGGGCCATTTCGCGCGGGAAATTCAGCATCCCGGCGGGTGGTGGGGAGTTTTGGGGGGCGTCAGGGGGTCCAAAGAGGGGGCCAAAGTGAAGCCTGCAGAGTTTATGCCCCGGAATTACGACTTAGACGTTTCAAACAATAACTCCCCCCATAAATACGGACCGATTCCTTCACGCGTCATAGCGCAGAATGGGTTTCCTTATCCCGCCAGAATTTCTATTCGATTAAACAAAATAATATAAAAAATAAATGGATTTGGTCGTAAAAACAAATGGATGACTCATGGTAATCCTAAAAAGCTTTTTTGTTACTCAAATAAAATTGAAACAAGAATTGCTTGAATCACTTACATGTAAGTTACGTCACGACATAAAACAGCTTACGATACTTGTGAGCTTTTCTTTTATTTTCCTAAGAACGATAACTTTATCTAAGGTTTTTCCAAACAGAGGCCACGCCGAAAATAAAATAAAATTTTACAAACTTTAAAAGCTTTTCCACATGCAAACCACCAATTTCTAGCACATAATATACCTAGCATAGATTTCTGGCTTTTACCATTTCCGCACAACCTCCGCTTCTAATCTAGAGAGTATAATAAAATGGCCAATAAAGCCCGCGTTTTCACCTACCCCGTAAAATATGATAACGTGCACGTACGACCCTAAACCCACACTCGATTTATCCATACGAAGCGGCGCAGTGTGCCGTGACCCTAAAAATGAAAATTAAAACAAAAACTTTTGATAAGGACAGCTTTATATACCTCCGTGCTTTAAATAGAGTTGAGAGAGTTTTTACCCCATTAAAATGCAGATAACAAGAGAAATTTTGGGAATCATTGTTGTGTTTATTTTATCTAATGCGGAAATATAAATTATTTTCTATCATAATTTATAAGTTATAAGAGTTATCATTTTCATACTAAGTCGAACAAAGGCCATTGACAATTCTGACGATAAAACCACAGCTTGACACTATGCAGAAAATAAAAAATATATTTAACTTTGTTTATTCTACATTCAAATGTTTTTTATGGCGATGAAAAAAATATCACAAAGCTAATCACATATTTTGCTATCAACAAGCAGCTTGTTGCCAGAGACAGTAATCAACAAAACTTCACCTGCCTCATAGTGGAGTGGGCCATAAACGAATACCACTCTCGGGCAAAAATTCAATTAGCCTGAGCACATTATCTGATGCAAACCAACTCCAGCAGGCGCCTAGACCCCTCCATAAAGGTGGATTAATACCACCGAAAGCCCAACTTACTTAATAAATATAAAAGCCTTCTCCGCCCGATCGTAAACCGCCCACTGCGTTCCTCAAAGATTACTTGTATCGCTGCCAACGAAACTTGACCCGCCGTTTTCATTACGCTGCCCAATTTCAGGGGAATTCAGTGGAAGGTTCGGAGGTCAAGCTTCGCTGGTTCTGCCATTATCAGCGCTATGTAGATTGCGCTGCTCGCTCGCCTTGCTTTCTCCCAGATAAGGGTTTACGACGACTGGAAGAAAGGATAATGTCCCTCTTTGATGTAAGGATCGTTGGAGGTTCCGCTGTTAAGATAGATCGCGTTTTATTTCATGTGTCTTTCAATGTAATTCTCTATTTTCTTTGTTGCTGAGTACCTAAGTATATAATCGAAAGAAGCCAAGCACGTGCCATGTTACTATATTGGCAGCTACATAAAAGCCATTAGGACGCAATTCACGTATTGGTGTGATTCGTTAAGACAGACTACATAACTACCTTCTATTTATTGGTTCGTTTGTTTTTAAACAAGTGTGAATGTTAATTCCTAAAAAAAATTAAACCATTTTTATATTTCCCATTTCGGGCACCTTTAAAACACTTGTGAGGACTCGTGATCTAGTGAGGATTTGTAGGGTCTAAAAATCCACACCAATAAAAAAAGGAATTGAATCGAATCCCGGTACATACATACATAGTCAACTAGGTTAGCAGAGAGCGAGCTAAACATTTATTTTTTATTTTCCAGTGTTGCTGAGACCGGCGGGTATAAGGCGGCGTACACATACAAAGTTGCCAGTAATTTATGACGCAGCTCTTTATGGCGGCCCAAGTTCGCACATGCGCGCGACGGCCGACTCCGCTCCAGCCATAAATATCCGCTAAGCCCCACCAGCTTCAAGGTACTATCCCCTCACATAAATTACAAACTCTTCTTAGCCTTATTTCCACTAATAAAAATTATGAATATAAATTTAGGAATCTCAAGCAACGCCTCTTAAACTCTTTAGCAGGCGTTGTTAAAAAAAATACGTACGCAATAAAATTAACAGTCAAAAAAATTAATTGACACTGTAAACTCACCATAATTAAACAGCCTCTTTAACAAATAAACGCAGTCTCTCGTTGCGGGTATTAAAAACATTAAAAATACTTATGACAGCGTTTACTTCAATTAATAAAACGTTTTACGCCTACTTAAAGCAACTTAGTAGTAGTAGAGAAATCACCATAAAAATAACACTTAATTTCAGTTCGCAATTACGAGGCAGTTAAAGGGCGGCTGCCGAGACCTTATACAGCTCTTACACAGCTATTACATCGCCTTACACTTACCATACGCACATACTACCTAACTAGTATAGTGTAAAAGAGCTTTTAGAAGCAGCACTGGGTAACTGCATTTGGGAGATAAAATTTATTTTGAATTTATATTCCATGCTGGACTGGGAGCGAGAGAATATTCCATGTTGGACTAGGAGCGAGAGAAAAACATAGAATGTGCCAGCTGCATGTCCTCCCGGGCAGCTAACGGATTCGAGTGTTTTAGTATATTGCAATTTAGGCGATGGGCTGACAATCTGCCACTACCTAATCTATCATAAATTACCCTCAGAACTTTGTCAGACGTGGTGGAACGACCTTTGCTCAGGTCGTTTACGCTCTGACTACCCGATTAGGGGTAAAGATATGATTATATGTATGTATGTACAATTATTTTACCGGTAAATCATTCTGATATTAGCGCTATGCTATGAAATATACAAGAAGTTCTTCGTTTTTTCCGTCTGTTGTCCGCTTTTTCAGCTAAAAATATTAATTAGGTCTCTGCTAGATTTGTAAAGTCGCTGCTGCTTAGGTAACTGCTAGATTTCCGAATCGTATAAAGTCACTTGCTGTTTAGTTAGTTTTCCCATTGAATAACATGTTTTCAAAGAAAAATCAACCTATGTCACTCCCACTTGATCGTAGCTTTGTAATGATGGAAGAATAAGAGTATTAAAAATCAGACCACCAGCAGTTGTTACGTTTTGACATGGAAAAAACCTCTAATTTTCTACATCGAAAAGAAATAAAATTACCTAATTTTCTAGCATTTATATATTCATCGTGAACTTACCAATATTTTACTTACATGCCTTTGCCACTGCGCCGTCGGTGAGCTTACACTTAGAAGCCGGTAGGTCGTAAACTACGGAACACATTTACGCCGTAAGTGAAAAACGAGCCTTTTCCCGCGGCGAGCTTTGTCATAAGAGGTGATTAGCGCCCTCTAGGAATAAATAGGTAGGTATAAACTTATTGATGTAAGTAGGCACATCAGGTCAACCTACCCTACATACGGGTTTTTCATAGTTATGAATTTTTGATGCTTTGATATAAATTACTACAAAACTAATTTGCTAAGTATTCCATGGCAATGAAGATTAAGGCTCGTATTTATAAAGCCATGGACTTGACAAGCCATTTTGACCTGTAATGACATTTCTGATACGAACTTGAACCCGTTGTCAATCTTGATAGCTGATTATAAATACGGGCCTAAAGAAAACACAATATTACAATAACTTTTTATTATTTTTTATTTCACGTGAAGCCTAAAACTAAAACAATTTCAATCTTTATTCATTTATAACACAAATACAGAACTAAAAGCTACACAACAGGCACTGCTTATATGTCTATACATTTTTGAATTAGGTTTCTCACAGCAGACCTACAGATGTTGACAGTGTATATAAGAATAGAATAATTTATTAGGTAAAAATAATTAAGAGCTAACAGTGTATGAAGAGCTAACGCTAGCAAAATGGTTAGACAGCTCTAGGACGTAGCTGCAACGGAGCGGCTCTGCAGCGGCGCGACACTGCGCGACAAAACCTGTCAAAATGTATGAACTGAAATGTATGAGTATATATATAATTAGTTATTTATGTAATTTATAATTTTCTGTTATTATTTTAATATTATGCTTTATTTGTGCACGCCTAATTTGCCTCTCATTTTAAGTCTCACTTCCGTAGGTAAGCTGGAAGAAATTTCTTAGTAGAAATAAGCTATACCTGTTGTGTCGTTATTCCTTGTGTATTGTCTTTCTCATGTCACTTGTGCACAATAAACAGTAAATAAATAAATAAACTGACCTTGCCGCGCCGCGCCGCTCGGCTGCAGCTTCAGTGACGGTTCAGTGTGGTACATCTCATACATTTTGTTACAAAGAATCATTTGTCGCGAAGTGCCGCGCCGCGCCGCGCCGCCTCGATCCGCTGTAGCTACGTTCTCGTGCGATCTAGCCGTTACATGCAAATTCTAGGAAATAGTATAAAATAGCATTACTTATGTACACAATGTAATACAAATACATGTACATACAAATATATCTAAATAACCCTCAAAACATAGACGTGGCGTAACGACCATTGTTTAGGTCGTTTATGTTCTGCCTACCCCATTAGGGATAATGGCCTGATCATATGTATGTGTGTATGTACAATGTAATCATTGTTTAATCCGAGGGTCCTAATTTGAAGCCCGCATAGGCTGAATAATAGCACAGCACCACCTTAGTTAGGTTAATAATTCCAGTTGTAATTTTAATTAAGCACACGTGCGCTCAGTTATCTTTAATTACGGTTTTAACTGCTTTCATCATTAGTTGAAGTTATGTAATTTAACTACTAATTTAGTGTAAATAGTAGCAGCTAGTTAATTACTTTTAGCTAAATGTGGGCGGTCTTAATGTTGGTTATTGGATGATAGGTTATGTGTGAAGTGATGAGTCATTTAAAGTGAGTGAAGTTATTTTTACCTATCTTGTTTGGTGCTTGTGTGTAGTCCTAATATAATTAAAGCAAGTAGTCATATTTTAGTACATGCATACATACATATAATCACGATCACATTTATCCCAAATGGGGCAAGCAGAGCGTAAACGACCTACACAAAGGTCGTTCCGCCACGTCTGACAAAATTTTGAGGGTTATTTAAGAAGACACATACATATATATAATCACGGTTTTATCCCGAATGGGGTAGGCAGAGCGTAAACGACCTAAACAAAGGTCGATCCGCCACGTCTGACAAAATTTTGAGGGTTATTTAAGAAGATACATACATACATACATATAATCACACCTTTGTCCCGAATGGGGTAGGCAGAGCGTAAACGACCTAAACAAAGGTCATTCCACCACGTCTGACAAAGATTTGAGGGTTATTTAAGATAGATTTGTAGGCATATTCCTGTAGTGACAGGTTCTCAGCCCATCGCCTAAATTACAATATACTGAAACCCATCGGGTGCCTTAGCTGGTTTTTACAGCATGCCCGGGAAGAAATGCAGTAGTATGTTGCACATTATATGTTTTTCTCTTGCTCCCAGGCCAGCATGGAAGAAGTTGTATTTTTAATTGTTGGATAATGAATAGGTCATGTGTGAACTGAAAAGTCGTTAAAAGTGAGTGAACATTTTTTACCACTAAGTACCTATATTGTTTGGTGCTTGTCTTTTCCTAATATAATTTAAGCAAGAAGTCGTAGTTTATTTCAAGTACTAAACTATTGGAAATGGATAATTTATTTCATCATTATGTTATCTATGTACTAATGATAAAAATCTCGTAGCAAATTTAATGAACAAACACATATTATTGCAAAATATGTAGAAAGTACTGTGAACTCTTTTTAAAAGGCCCTTCGTGGTACGTTTAAAACTCAACACTCATTTTTCATTATTTTTGTAAAATTTCTTATTCTACGATCAAATTTTTCGTATTTTCATTTTGTAAGTATAGATACCCTCCACAAAATGATATGTAATAAAATAAGTTTTATTGTAGTATTCGTTTGCAAATTGTAATCTTAAAATAAGTTGTGTGTGCATGTTTGTAACCGGAACGGACAAAGGGTCGATGCCCTCTCCCTACTCTAACTAATTTATTACGAGCCCTGCATCTTGAAAGAGTCCTTTGGGGGAGAATATATACAGGATGGTAGGAAAAGTACAGCGATCCTTGAGACTTAATTTTCTACTCGTGACAACAAACATCTCTCCGGTGATAAATAATCTAGACTATTACTAAGATCAGAAAAGATTTTCTGTAGACATCTTTTGGACTGATTTAAAAAATATACATAAATATAATCACGCCTTTATCCCTTATGGGGTAGCCAGAGCGTAAACGACCTAAACAAAGAACGTTCCGCCACGTTTAACAAAGTTTTGAGGGTTATTAAAGATAGATTTTTAGGTATATTGCTGTAGTGACAGGTTGTCAGCCCATAGCCTTAATTGCAATACTCCGAAACCCTCGGATCCCATAACTGGGTTACAGCATGCCCGGGAGGAAATGCAGCAGGCACATTCTATGTTTTTCTCTCGCTCCCAGGCCAGCATGAAAGTTAAAAAAATATATTGTAGCTTAATACAATGAGAATGTTAACTAAACAAAATTGTTCATAATTTAAAAAAAAATGCGTTCTCACACTCTTCACTATTTGTTATGTACAGAGAAGGTTATCTTTAGGAGAAGGTTTATAATACCGCGGAACTTTTTTATTGACCTGACAGTACATGAATAGCAAGAGGCACTACTTTTACACCCTGTATTTATAAATTACCAATTCCATTTAAGTAAATGGAATTAGAATTCCTAACGCATTTGAAAAGCAGTTTCGGAAAGTTTATTGGATTGTTTCAGGAGTTTTAACTACCTATCTACGAAGAGAAAATTTTGATTAAACTCGTTAAAAAGTAGAGCTTTGGTTAGGTACGTATAATTTTTTGGGCAAATGTACTTAAATTAATAAATACAAACAAACATAAAGTCACGCCTCTATCCCTCACGGGATTAAAAGTCTAGTAAAAGGCGTCCTCGGCACGTTTGACAAAATAAATGTTGAGAACAATTTTAGATCATTATAGTTTACTTAGCTCTTATTTAATAAGCGATATCAAATATTAAGTATGGATTTGGCAGGTCATTTTGTACTGAAATGCCATTTCCAATACAAACTCAAACACGCTGTCACTCTTAGAGTTGATTATAATTCTGGGCCTTAGTACCTATACTAGGAATAAATAAATTTAGTAAGCAAATATTAAGTGTGTCTAGTGTCTATTTTATTTTTTGTACTTTTTTAAATACTACTTTTGTACTTGTTTGTACGGGTCTTAAATGTTCGAAGGCCCATTGAATTTTTCAAACATTTAAATCTGAAATAGATAAAATAACAGTAACAGATGGTAGATTTCTAGAAGCCGCTTGATTTGCGACCACCTATCTGAATAGTGGGCACTATTCAGATGTATAGGTGGTTGCAAACATTTGTGTGTTCCGTCGGCGTGTTGAAATGATTGGGTGAGCTAGTTCCATCTCTCTTTCAATCAACACTTGTCTAGAAAAGAGTCAAGTGTGAACCCATCGTAAAAAATAAATAAAAAAATAAACCTTTTCCCGAATTCCAGAAGCCAAAATAAAGAGCCAACAAAATGTATTTTACGTAGCTAAGTATAATAAATTCCATAGTTAACAGTGCGTCGTGCGCCCTAATGCGATCAAATAACGCAACGTAACGTCCTCGATAACGAGGGTACTAAACGTGACAAGGAAGCAGGGGACTGAAGTACTTTCTTAGGGGTCGTTGGACTGTAATCGACGCACACTATTTTTTGGTACGGGTTCTTATTATTATCAGTGATATTTGAATTTGGAAGTTATTTCTCTTTTGTATTGGCCAGTTGTTAAACTTGTATACTGGCTTCTTTAATCTGATGAGATCTTATGTCACATATCTTTGAAATACTTACTTAGCATTTTCCAAACGTTTTTTCATTGATTTCCTCAGCACCCCAATAAATAATGATGAATTTTATTTTAAATCTTAATATAAAATAACATTTTAGTTAATAATTTATTGTAGTATAAAATTAATAATGAATAATTTATTTTAATGTTCTTTCTTTGATGTTGCCGCAGCTACTTGCTATGTGTAATTTTTCTTTATTAAATGAAGGTTTGTCTGGAAGAGATCGCTTGAAGCCATAAGGCCGCCTTTGCGCACCCTGTTATTTTTAAGATTTTCCAAACTGTACGATTTATGCGCAATAAAGAGTTTATCTATCTATTTATCTATAATGTGTTTTAATTTATGTTAATGTACTTTTTTTTCGTTGCGGTTTTTCAAATAACTGGAATGTGTAGTAATATACTTACCTATATGTTTTAAAATTATTTAAAGACTGCAGTATTTATTGCAATATGTCTATTTTTAAATCAATCAAATCATAAGAGTACTGGTCAAGACATTCTTGTATTTATGTACATCTTTCTTTACTTTTCAGACCTACCGACTCTCGAATCCAATCAACCGAGCGAATTTCTGAGAAGGGACCGAA
This sequence comes from Scrobipalpa costella, assembly GCA_949820665.1. Classification (NCBI taxonomy): domain Eukaryota; kingdom Metazoa; phylum Arthropoda; class Insecta; order Lepidoptera; family Gelechiidae; genus Scrobipalpa; species Scrobipalpa costella. The sequence goes on along the minus strand of OX463296.1, from coordinate 16,095,241 downwards.
TTTCAAGATTTCTCTCGGCACCCTTTGTTCCTGCTTAACATTCAAACTGCACACCCCTATAAATCCCTCCCTTTCACTCTCAAGCGGTTTAATACACCTGTCTCACTCTCTCAGCAAATATGGCGGATGCTGCGAGGGGTGAGGGGTGCAGGGGGTTTCCGGAGGGAGAACAGGGTAAAATGAGATGACTTTTGGGGTGGAAGCAATCAATATTCTGAAGAGAAACTTTTGCTGTTTCAGCTCGGCTCGCAAAGTGCTTTGAAGTCGTTAAGCGGATATTGATTTTTGAAGTTTTGATGGGAGAAATTTGTTATTTTCATTCACTTTTTAAGTAGTTTTATTTTTAATACTTGTTTTTAACACCTAGGTTATTTATCCTTTAGCTGAGTTACATTACAATACTTAGTTTAGGTTAGTAAATTAAGAAAGTATTTTTATAAATTTGTGTTAAATATACCTGAAATAGGTAAATTGGGTAGTTCTCCTGATTGACAGATATGACACGAGTATGTTCCACGATAAAACATTACAGTAAAATAATTTTACAGCTACAAGATTTTAAATGTGAATAATATGTAGCTTTTTGTATGTGGGTTACTCAATTATATTTGTAAAAATAAACAGTTTTTATGAAATAGTGATAATAAATTCCGTCAAATCGTTTCCGTCAAGGAGAACTACCCAATTAAACTAGATCTATGTATATTTAAATACATTTAATTGTGTATTTTTCAAAACATATTCATAATTATGTACCTACAGGCGTAAATAGACTAAGTATCTATTTATTTATTTAACAATTTATTGTACACAAAAAACATCATAAACACAGGACATAAAAAACAAAGACACAACAGGCACTGCTTATTTCTAAAAATAAATTTCTCTATGTATAAAGTACAAACAATAAAATAGTATGTAATACTACACGTACTTATATTTGCTTAAAAAAATATTTTTATACGCAGTAGGTACTTAGATAGGTAAGTTTATTTATCTGAAGGTACTTTTGTAGAATATTATGTGGATAAAGATCCACACGCTCACCGTATCATTAATTTTATAGTCTTAGAAGATGGTTGCGAACTCTACACCACAATTACTCTCCGCATTTCTTGAGACAGAGATTCTCAAACTTCTACGCTTTCTTTTTCAATAAAACATTTATTTTTTCTGTGTCATATTTAACTGTGGTTTTATTCTTCCATGCTGAACTGGGAGCGATAGAAAAACATATAATATGCCAGCTGCATACTGTAAAGATCAGCTAAGGAATCCGAGGGTTTCAGTATATAGCAGTTTGAAAGTTTTGAGGGTTATTTAAGATAGATTTGTAGGTATATACAAATCTATCTTAAATAACCCTCAAAACTTTGTCAGACGTGGCGGAACGACCTTTTAAATCCTATTCCTAATCAAAAAAATAGATATCTTGTTAATTTTTATCAATTCTGTTGTACTGGTCTATAAAAAGTGGTATGGAGTCAAAGATCTATCCTAGTTAGTTTTACCTTGGATTGCATCTAACTGAATAGTCAGTTTATACCAATAAAAACAGGTACCTTGGTAGTCTGTAGAGATGCTGTAAGGATTATTCCTGAAGCGCGTTTAATGCTGCAAGTTATTTCCTTCCTATTAATATATTCCTTAAAAAAATCTTTCATGCTGGACTGGGAGCGTGAGAAAAACATAGAATGTGCCAGCTGCATTTCCTCCCGGGCACGCTGTAAAAACCAGCTAAGGAATCCGAGGGTCTCTGTATATTGCGATTTAGGCTATGGGTTCACTTACCCTCAAAACTTTATCAGCCGTAGCGGAAGCGAGTTTAGGTCGTTCATGCTCTGGGCCCATTAGGGCTAAAGGCGTGATCATATAGGTATATAAAAAATCTTACACTCAATATGTTGAGAACCACAACCTCAAGCCATTCCCGTTGATTAGCGAGCTAGCAGTTAATGGTAGATACTCATAGTAGATACTCCAGCGTAATTATACGGTTCTGCTGCTACCCCGGCGGCCACTACGCTATACCGTCTATACGTACGTAAGTACTAAGTATTGGTGTTTATTTGTTATATAGGGTGCTAAAACACTTTCATCTGGAGAAACAATAGAAACTACATAATGCAAAAACAACAAAAAAGTACTATTTAGATCATATTTTAAGACTTTTTTATAATCACTACATAGTATAAAACAAAGTAGCTTTCTCTGTCCCTATATCCCTATGTATGCTTAGATCTTTAAAACTACGCAACGGATTTTGATGCAATTTCTTTTAATGGATAAAGTAATTCAAGAGGAAGGTTATATGTATAATATAATAGAGAAACACTGATGATTTCCTCGCGAAGCCGGGGCGGGTCGCTAGTAAATAATAAACTCAATAATATGCTCAATTGGTGGTGGAGTGTCGGCACGATACGCCACGCCGAAGATCGTGGGTTCAAACTCCACCCAAGTGTAACTATTAGCTTGTTTATTTTCTGGTTATCACTACATAGTATAAAACAAAGTCGCTTTCTCTGTTCCTATATCCCTATGTATGCATAAACCTTTAAAACTACGCAACGGATTTTGATGCGGTTAATTTTAATGGATAGAGTGATTCAAGATTAAGGTGTTTATGTATAATACATGCATAATATAGTAGAAAAACACTGATAATTACCGTGGGAAGCCGGAGCGGGTCGCTAGTTAAATAATAAACTGTAATTTAAAATTAAAACGATGGATTTCCTATGATATTTTGGTGATAAAAAGGAAACTTTAATAAAATAGAATAACAACAAAGACTTTAGCGTCGTAGCAACGCTCCTGCATTGAGTCAAATTAATTTACCTAACGTAAGTACATGCATATACAGTAGTTTAATTAAAGTAAGAAATATAGAAACAATTAATAAAAGTAATGTAATAAATTAACAGAATGGAGGGGAAAATCTATTTGTTGATATATTGCTGTACATTGCAAGTGCAAACATTCCTATAAGTAATTTCTTATGTAAATGAGTCAGTCCTCTTAAAAGGGATCGAAAGCATATACTGCAACCCTCACCCTACAAAATCCGGTCCAGTATAACACGATCCACCTTTGCTAATATTCTTTAAGACGCCATAGGTCTATGTAGATTGAATTTCTTTAATACTATTCTTGCAAAGGAAATCACGTTCGTAGGGCTCCCCTGTGATTTATTTTGATGGTGTTAGGTACACATATTTAATGAAATGGATAAATGTATTTCTGCGGATGTAGAAATCTAACTATGTACGCTAAATGTGTAATGTATAACACAAAGCAAAAACTCTATTATAGTTTGTCCGTTGTTTGACAAGAAAATTACTCGTAAAAACCAAGAGCAAATTAATAAAATATTGTGCCACAAAAACATCTTAGCCCAAAGCAAATAAAGTTACTATCGAAATTCAGCATTATACTTAAGTTCGCTACGAGACTACGAGCTACGTGACAAAACGAAAAAATATAAATGAGCCCATTTATTTAATCTCTGCCTGAAAACAATGTTTCACTAAGCATTTTGTCTGTTTACACTTCTCTGTTTCATGAAGTTGGATGAAACAGCCAGATAAAAGCGTCCTAGCGCCATCTATGCAACACACCCCGAACTTATTAGAATGCAACTTCTTGTCCAACTTTGCGCCATCTGGTTGTTAGTACAAGAACTTCTCCTATTGGCTTCACACCAAACTGCTCTACACTGCACCACCAAAATGTATGGTTCTGAATAGGTTCTAAAAGAGGGTGTATCTTTTGCCTAGCTGGATTCAACTACGGTAGAGGGCGCTGCTGTTCGACATTTGACACTTCTGAATATAGGTACTACATCAAATTGTGTGTAGGTAGTGTAGGTACCTAGATGCCTACTTATCAAATAAATAAATTATAATTATTGTAGTGCTTATTTTGCATAATAATGCAATATAGAAAAATAAAGTTATAATTTATTTAGTACAATAAAGAACTTAGCAAATTTAAGGCTTAGGCGAAAATAAATCTTCTTAATTATCAGTTTACAGAAAAAAATACATATATTATTGTAATTGTACATTCATTATAACTAGTTTGCTTATTTGTTTCTACGTTATAATGGTGACTCAAGAACTCTACAACGCTGTAAAACGTTCTAAATTCATTTATTTGTTTGGCCAATAAATTCCAAAGGGCAGTCATTATTACAGATATTGTTATTTTACTGTGCCCATTCATGTAAATTTGGACAACCCAAAAGGGTTAGTAAGGCACATACAAAAAATGAGGCAGAGACGAATTTAGAGATTTATTTATTTATGAATTTAGAGATGACTTACCCACACTTTGTACCTACCTATATTAAAACATAACATAAACATAACATAAAAATACTTTATTGCACGTAAGAATACAAATCATACAACACAACAGAAAACATCAGTAATATTCATCGATAGTGGTTAAAAAGTGTAATTGCGATATAAATTTCGTTTTATTTTCTAGTATTTCTAAGTGACTCTACGTTATTTATGTAGGTAACTATAATAAGTTGTAAGTTTTAAAAATAAAAAATACCCTAGTTCATCCCTGTTCTCCAGATGTGTTCAAGGAATGAATGGACATGATTTTAATCGTTTTATTGGAAGGATTGATTTACACAAAGGTGTTTCATGAACGCTTTGGGGATAAAATTTATCAGTTCTTCATTTTAGACATAGTTCGGTGGTCGTGTCAAAGAATATGGATAACCTAGGACACAAAAATGTTGAGCTAGATTATACCTAGATCTAGCTAATCTCAGTACCAAATTAACACCTAAATATAAATAGGTTACTCACCTGTGATGCAGTGAAAAATGTTTGAGTGTAGTGACTTGTTATAGGTAAGATAATTGCTACTTACTTTATTTTTCGAGGAATTTGTGTTACGAAATGCCCAAAACTGCATTATTAAAACCTTGGAATAAAATAAACATGAAATGAAATTGATTTCATATTAACTCTACATTTTACCATCAACATATCGCCTCCATTATTAATTTATTATGGATCCAATATTAATACAAAACTGCGGTTGGTTTCGATTGGAATGAATCCATTTTGATAAACCCTGGAACAACAAATCCAACAAAAAATATAAACCAATCCGCTGCGTTCCTAAATCAAACTGTCACTTATTTTCATCCGCCATGTTGGAAGAAAGATGCACGGCGATGCAGGATTCCAATGCAAAGCTTTTATTCGCGCATGCGTGCGCTATCTCGGAGAAAGCGCGGGACAATCGACCAATCAGGAGACAGGATTCTCGTCGCCATTGCGGTGAAGGCGGGACCGCGGTGCGTTCGGGATCGATAATCACGATGTAGGTAGAGAAAAGCGAGAGGGGTCGTTTGGTATTCTGGACATGATACAAGATGGGATCGTGGGATTAGGGACGTACAAAATGGAACTTGGACCGATTTAGGTAATGGGAATGTGGTTGCTCGCAGACGGCGGCGGCGGCGCGGCGTTCTGAAAAAAAAAAAGAAACATATGTACTACATAATATGTAGCAGGATTATTACAAAATACTGGTCATAATCCAGAGAAATATCTAGAGATGGGTCATTACCCACTGGTAAAAACCCATTGAATCCACCCAGGTTAAAACCGGGAGATAACCCAAATCACCCGGTTTTAACCCATTATCACCCAATTTGTAGGGTGCAAAAAAGTTTTCTGTGTGTTATCTTGAACTCACATTGTTATTTTATAACTGGAGGATCATAAGGCACTGGGGGCTCTTGGAACTGTGTAGTACAAAGTTCAACATCATCATAATCTACGATCGCCACCAACCTAAACTGTCTGTAGTACTATTATAACGGGTGTAATGTAAGGGACAGCGTACCGCAATCTAATAGGGGTTGCTCCGTTAATGAAACTGAACAACTGTCACCAAAAAAATCACACAAATTGTCTGATCGAGGTAGACATGTGGTATAAAAATACCTGTAAAAATACCCGGGTGAAAATGGATCAGTTTCGTTGACCGAACAAACCCTACTAGTTGTATTGTTCGTTACACCCGGTATATTCCGTGCTGTTGGTGCTAGGCCTGATGAAGACGGTCGTACTCAATATTTATAGTTATAAACACACTTTTACTGACTGACTGACTGATTTATCATCGCAGGGCCCTAACTACTAATGCTAAAGTAATGAATATTAGATAAATGGAATTTAAACAAGTTCGTTCTAAAATCTGTACTTATAAAATTGTTTGTGCTTACTGACTCATTCATCAACGCAGAGCCTAAACTACAAAAGCTAGAATCATAAAATTTTGACAGCAGTATTCTTCACCTAGGTACTAAGAAAGTATTTTTGATGACTGAATGTGTAGAGAACGTTTTAAAACCCAATGTTTCGCCCTCAATGGCACTTAAATCATATCAAATATCTATAGTCCTACATCTATTCTATAATATTTTCTTTTAAACTTCAAAGAAAACTATCAAAATACGTTTGGAATATTCCATGTAATTTACCTTAAGTAAAAATACTGTCCATACTAGTTATATATTTCTTTCTCTTATTTTTTTTGTCTTGTATTAATTTATAAGCATTTGTAAATATGACCATTATATAACTGAAAATCCTTACAAAGAAAAAATACAGGCATTTAATCGGTAGTTAGCATCCCCACCCGGAAGATAAGGTTTAATATTGCCTCGACCAAAAAACATGTCCTATATGTATTAATTCAAAGGGTTTTAATCTACGCTAATATTATAAAGAGGAAAGATTTGTACCTATTTTTGTATGTTTGTATGTTTGTAATGAATAGGCTCAAAAAGTACTGGGCCGATTTAAAAAATTCTTTCACCAATAGAATGCTACATTTTTCCAATTTGACATAGGCTACATTTCATTTTGAAAATAATTAGGGATCCTTGGTAAAATTTGAACAATGTAACCGAAGGTGTAGAAATTTTAGTTGAAAATTGTCAACGTTTAATTTAGACTGTATATATTTTATTCGACTCTGCTTTTATTGCTTTTAGTGCGAAGCCGGGACGGGCTGCTAGTATATCATAAGTTCATTTCACATTACGTACCTAGGTATCGACATACAAGTAATTCAGAAGCTATGCCAACCACGTCATCTCTAGCACGCCACTAATTTTAATTACAGACAGTATAACTGTGTAAAAGTTTCAATTCATATTTCCAATATAAAAACAATTAGACCGAAAAACTGTACATTGCATCTCTTTATATTGGAAAAAATCTGTTATTAATAAACTACACTAGCTAAGTAAGTACCTACTTTGAACTAGGTAGATAACCGAAACTAATCCAAAACAAGAGAAGTAGACTTTAAAAAATCTACTCATAATGTAACCTAGTATGTATAATTAATTGGATACGACCATACAGATTAAAGTACGCTTAGGCTTCACACGTAATATAGAGCTTATAGAATGTAGTGTAAGGTTTGATAAAAAAAAGTTCTCAAATAAAAGACAACTAATAAGTACTTGACTATTAAATGACAGAACATTCTGATTATAAGTTTTCTTGGATAGCAGAAAAGGGACGAGATAACTACCACTAAACCATAGTAAACCTACAAAAATAATATATATTTTTTTTAAACCGATGACTATAAGGGTCGTGATTAGAACTGGAAGCACGAATGTTCGAGGTGATCTCAAAATTTAAAGAAGTAAGATCAGAAGACCATTCCTAAAGTAGGAATGCCTGGGACGAGCCTGGTGTGTCCATTCAAATTAATTTATTACATGATTCATTATTTGTATGTCCTTATTTGTATTAGTGATGTCCATTAGTACTACAACAGGCTTGTCTCACTCCGCACTTTAGGTATGAAACCGGTGGCTGCCGAAGGCCGCCGCACACTGGTTCCATATTGAAAAATTTTGGACTTAGGGTCCAAGGTCAATGAACCGGTACGATTTTTTTTTGGAAGCAGCTGACATCATTACAAACACATTATACTATGAACGATTTTCTATAAAATGTGTATTTTTGAAGATAAAAAATATTGTAGTTTTTTTTGTATGGAGAAATTTATACTTTGATCAATTACTTGCCCGATTCAACCGGATTTAGAATAGAAGTTGCTGTTTGTTGTTGAAGAAGTTACAACCAACATTACCTCATAGTCAGATGTGTGCAAATCGTTGCGATAAGAAAAGTTTCAGGCGCTTTTTTTTTTGGTTCTGGAAGAAAAATGTTTTTTTTTATTTATAGACAGGTGGCATAATAACAAACACTTACCACTGAATTGATTTTTCAAGAACGTGCGTACTTCTACAGGAAAAAAATAATTGACATCCTATTTAATGGAGAAAAATGAATTTTATTAAATTGCTGGCGCGATTCCACCGGATTTAGAATAGAAGTTGCTGTAAGTTGTTGAGGAAGTTACAACTGCCATTTCCTCATAGACAGATGTTTGCGAATCGTTGCGATAAGAAAAGCATCAGGCGCTTTAATTTTTTTGTTCTAAAAGAAGAATGTTTTTTTTTTTGTGTGGACAGGTGGCATCATAGCAAACACTTAGCACTCAAATAATTTTCCAGAAACATGCGTACTTCTAAGGAAAAAAATAATTGTTATTTTTTATATGGAGAAAAAATAATTTTATTAAATTTTTTGCGCGATTCAACCGGATTTAGAAAATAAACTGCTGTAAAATGTTGTAGAAGTTACAACTGACATTTGCTCATAGACCAATGTTTGCGAATTATTGCGATTAGCAAAGCTTCAGGCGCATTATAATTTTTTGTCGTTTTGATACTGTTTTTTGTTTGAAGTTGACAGGAGGCATTATAACCTAACGCTTACTACTTATTTAAGTATTAAAAAACATAGTCCTTCTAAATAGCAAAAATGATGTTGTTTTATAATTATGTAGAAAAATGGATTTTAATTGAAATTTTTGCGTTATTTTATCAGTTACAGCTACAACAACGTCATATAAATAATTTACGTTTTAATTTATATGACGTTGTTTAGCAACTGATAAAATAATGTTATATAATATAATGTGTGGTTTAATTCAAGTGTGTTGGGTATGAAAATAAAATGAAAAATCATTATTTTTAAATTATGCAGCTAAAATTAAATTGATTAGGTACATTAACAAAACATAAATAGAATAACATAAAAATATTGTATAGGAATTTTATGGAAATAAAGTTGATTTAAACAATCTTCACATAATAATACGTACATATTAATAAGACAATATTTAAAAATTTCATATATTACAAATATGTAAGTGCTAACTAGTAACTATAACCTTAAAAGTAAATAATTGTTTACATTAGATAAATTTTGTTTGAGGCAATATTCAAAAAAATCATATATATATAAATGCAAGAGATAACCGTAACCTTAAAAGTAAATTACTTAAAGTACTATATAATCTGAAAAATATGTAGTTGTAAAACTGTCAACAGAAGCGAGAAACCAAGTATCTGTCTGTCTGTCTATGTTAATGGATCTGAAGGAGGATTATTTTCAATATCAACAAATATTTCTTCTTCAGCTTCTTCATTATATTCAAATTCATTAACCAAATTATCATCAGTGAGTAAATATTCAGTTTCTGCAAACATCTGTTTCTTCTGTAATTTTGAAAACTTCGGTCTTATGTGTGTGATGTATGGATCTGAGCTGACCAAGAGATTGTGTATGATGTCTTCATTTGTTTGGAGTCTACCAATTTTTCTCAAATGATGTTCTCTGATCGAACGAAAGTCTTTTTTCCTCGCTTCTGATGCTTCTTCAGACATCATCCCAATCGGTATAAATGAAAAGTGCTGGCAAATATCTGCTCCATGCACGAGAAGTTTGTGTACACTTGACGGCATGTAGTACCAAGGGTACAGATGGACATATAGTTCTGCTGTTTCTTTGCAATAACTTCTCATTTTTTCAATCTCAATATGCCTTCCAGAAGATATAGCCTGCAGTATCACGGCAAATCGCTTGATTCAATTTTTGTTGACTCCCGTAATCTCTACAGACCTCTCATAAATAATTCTCTCTCATAAATAATCTCGTAAATAATTGAAAAAAGAATAGAAATTTAGAAATTATCCCATAAAAAACAGTAATGTCTATTGAAAAAAACCATGCGTCACGCAAATAACAAAAAACAAGCGATGACGTCACATCACTGGAATTTTATTATTGCTTAGAATAATAGAAATATTGAGAAATAAAGAGAATGGGCAAGCAAGCACAATGTATTTGAGTTCAATTCAGTAAATTGAAACATTTAATACTTTATTTTTTATCATAGTGACATAAACTTCGTTATCTAAGCACTAAAACATAATGTATTTACTTTCAAGCACCTGTAAGTCCATGCATCGCAAATATTACAGGCAAATGTTTATAGAAAAAAAATTTGCTTTGACTTCCTTCATGACTAATTTTAAGTTTCATTCTCAATCCTGTTTAAAACACTTCATTATAAATTCATTTTTCTACATATTAAACAACATCATTTTTGTTATTAAGAAGGACTATGTTTTACAATACTTATATAAGTAATAAGTGTTAGGTTATAATGTCAACATCAAACAAAAAACAGTATCAAAACGACAATAAAAATATATATGCGCCTGAAGTTTTGCTTATCGCAACAATTCGCAAACATTGGTCTATGAGCAAATGTCAGTTGTAACTTCTGCAACATTTTACAGCAGTTTATATTCTAAATCCGGTTGAATCGCGCACACAATTTAATAAAATCATTTTTTCTCCATATAAAAAATAACAATTATTTTTTTCCTTAGAAGTACGCATGTTTCTGGAAAATTATTTGAGTGCTAAGTGTTTGCTATGATGCCACCTGTCCACACAAAAAAAACATTCTTCTTTCAGAACAAAAAAAATTAAAGCGACTGAAGCTTTGCTTATCGCAACGATTCGCAAACATCTGTCTATGAGGAAATGGCAGTTGTAACTTCCTCAACAACTTACAGCAACTTCTATTCTAAATCCGGTGGAATCGCGCTAGCAATTTAATAAAATTCATTTTTCTCCATTAAACAGGATGTCAATTATTTTTTTGCTTGTAGAAGTACGCACGTTCTTGAAAAATCAATTCAGTGGTAAGTGTTTGTTATTATGCCACCTGTCTATAAATAAAAAAAAACATTATACTTTCAGAACCAAAAAAAAAAGCGCCTGAAACTTTTCTTATCGCAACGATTTGCAAACATCTGACTATGAGGTAATGTTGGTTGTAACTTCTTCAACAACAAACAGCAACTTCTATTCTAAATCCGGTTGAATCGGGCAAGTAATTGATCAAAGTATAAATTTCTCCATACAAAAAAAACTACAATATTTTTTATCTTCAAAAATACGCATTTTATAGAAAATTGTTCAAAGTATAATGTGTTTGTAATGATGTCAGCTGCTTCCAAAAAAAAATCGTACCGGTTCATTGACCTTGGACCCTAAGTCCAAAATTTTTCAATATGGAACCAGTGTGCGCCGTAAACGCGGCTGAGGCGGTCGGGTTGTCGCCGTTGTCGAAAGTCTCGATGGACGTTATCTTTACTTCCAATTTGTATCGCGCGTTATAAACCCTAACTGTAATTGTGCGTATTATCATGAGTGATTAGGGGATTTTGATTTTTCACGTCACGTGTAAGGTATTTCAATTCATTGTAGTCAACCGACAAGAGCTCTTCAATAAATTATGTGTAAGGTATAATTGAACATGAATTTAGAATATATCAAGGTACGTATGTCTTTCGCTTTTTGAGCGAGGGTAATAGGGGAGTGAAATTTCTGTACCGTGTACTATTTATTATTCTGTGACTACAGTGAAGGAGATCACAAGAGGGAACACGACCCCATTCTGCAAGTTATGTGGGGTTCATGGAAGAGGGTAGGGGCCTTGTAAGACTCGGAAGGTGGACAAATTTGTGGGAGTGAAGTTGAGTTTTCGTTAGGAAAGGTGTTTGAGAAACAGCCTCGTGGATTTTATTGTAAAGGAGCTGAGTAGGTATAAAGCTTCTTACCTAAACCTAAACTCGGAAATCTAGTTGAAATTTTAGTTTAGTATTCATCAAAATGCATATTTAATTTCTACAATCTTCGGCTCCATAATGTTAAATAATGATACGTTTTAAAATAAGCACTCGATGAAATCTTTTTCACGTTTCATAAGTACACGACATCAAAGCGCATATTTAATTAAAAATAGTTTTACTATTACGAACTTTCGCCCGTTCCCAACAAACCAATCACACCTAAAGACCTTGGATAAAAGATAAACTAGTTACAGTTACTATGAATAAGAAACAAAATAATTATATATGCAGTACACTGAAAAATCTTACCAATAGGAATAGGAAAAAACAACCTTTACCTACTTACCTATAAATTTACGTCAAGGCTATGCGATAGATCAGTAAAGGATGGCAGCAAATCATTATAGTTTTTCTTGCAGTAAATATACTTGGAAGATGCTTCAAATACCGTGAACAGCTTTCCGTACGAATGCATCCATTCTTCAAAAACCAAATGTTAAAGTTAGGCTTTCCACTGTGTGTCTCCGAAGGATCCAGGAGTTCTTTGGTAACATCGCCCAAAGAGATGGAGGTAACCTGGAACAGCTCGTGGTTACTGGCAAGGTCGATGGTAAACGGCCGAAAAAGGCCGCAGCCCAACCAGATGGTCTGACCAAATCCGTTCAGCGCCGAACACCAATCTGCACGATGCACTCCACGATGCCAAAGATAGGAACAGATGGAGAAGCATCGTAAAAGAAAAGTTAATTTCCCAGTGGGGTAATCACGACCCTCAGCAATGAGGTGCACGACGTTAGGAGTAAATAGACTTTTCAGTTCTCATGCTCGAAAAGTGCTATTTTGTGCAGGCTGTAGGCTGCACAAAAATTTTTTTTGTGCACGTATCTACTCATAAATGCATCTTTTCTAAGGCAAAGAAAATTAGGACATGCAGCCAAACATAAAAAGAAGAAGAAGTTCATCGATAGAACTTGTTATTTTATAATATTTACTTTGAATTATTTGGCTTTTGAATTTTAATGACATAAAATGATATTAAATTTTAGATTCAAGTTTAGTTCATTTAATTTATTATTACAAAATTAATTTAATAGAAGGCTGTAAGGTCTCCAGCTAAAGCCTAATATTTTGCGTTAAAACCTTTAAAAAGTATTTTTTTTTTTTATTAGAATTTTATCCAGACAGATGGGCCAAGGTCGCTACTGACTGGGTGCCCAAAGATAGCGGTCGAGGCAGAGGTAGGCCCCGAAAGAGGTGGCGTGATGAGATAGATGCCTTCGAAAACGACTGGATGCAATTTGCACAAGACCGATAAAAGTGGAAACAAAAAGGGGAGGCCTTTGCCCAGCAGTGGGACAGAACAGGCTAGCTAAAAAAAAAGAAATTGAATTTTATTACAATAAATGACCCTTATACAATCTAAATGGCGGGAATGAATTGTTAAGTTTATATGCAACATTTTGTAGAATTTCCTCAATTTTCCTCGAAAATGAAGTGAAAAGTGCAATTTAAAACTTGTGCACAAAACCATTTTGTCCTCTATTAAATATCTGTCCTCCTCAATAAAAATCACTTGTCGTAAAATCTACTAATTTCATGTATACTTAAGTCGTGTGTAAGTAATGAACGCAACAATCGCACCATGATTATTTAAAATTCCGCGCGTTGATGTCTTTTTATAACGGGCTGGAATTACGTAGACAAGATTTCAACGTGTGACCATTTGTACATCTATACATATAATAAATCTCTAGAAGGGTCGTGTCTGTACTTTGAATATTAAAAAAAAAATTGCAGCAGGCATTATTGACGATATAAAGATCAAAACGTTTTTTTTAAATTATTGTCTGTCTGTCTGTCTGTATGTTACCACATCACGCCAAAACTACTGAACCGATTTCGATGGGACTTTTTTTATTCAACTGTGTGTTACCCGGATTGCAACTTAGGATACCTAAAATCACGCTTCCTAACTTAGGGAGTAGGCAGGAAATTGAAGTTTAGCTATTTCTTAACCGACGTTTATGGAACTTTTTTTATTCGACTGAACATTGTTTAAAATCAAAGTTACGACACAAATAATCACGCTTCATGACTTAGGAGGTAGGTAGGAAATTGAATTTCGGTCGTTTTTAACCGATATTGATGGAACTTTTTTTGTTTGACTCAGCATTACTTAAACACAAAGTTACGATACAAATAATCACGCCACCTGACTGTGGGGGTAGGCAGGAAATTGAAGTCTGATCGTTTTTAACCGATCTTAAAGGGACTTAATAAAACGTAAGTTGTAAATAATTTTAAATATTCAATAGTTGTGTGTAGTAATGACAAATTCAACGAAAAAATTGTATCATGATTTGTATATAATTGATTGAACTTGACTCGAGAATCCACTCGCTAAGAAGAAGAAGAATTGATCCCAAAACAAAAAGAAATGGAAACAAAGGAACAACCGTTAGGTATCGCAACGCCTTCCATATTTGAGTAGACAGGTACATAGAATACCTACTATATTGTACTATGCTCGCAATGGTGTAATGTAAGACTGTATTCTATCCCAATCATGTAAAATTTAAAACAAAAAATACATCGCTGTTTAAAATCATAACCACCACGCGTACGGAGTCGCAGGCACAGCTAGTCTATACTAAAGCCGTGACTCCAGCGCTCAAATAAAACATGAAACATACTCCCGCGAGGCAGAGAGTCCCCTCTCTTAGGGTTTCACAAATTTTTCCCTTCCCCTCTCTCTCCAGCGGGGGCATGTTTCATGTAATCTTTGAGAGCAGGAGTCACGGTTTCACTACATAGTATAAAATAAAGTCGCTTTCTCTGTCCCTATATCCCTATGTATGTATAATTTTTTAAAACTACGCAACGAATTTTGATGCGGTTTTTTTTAATCAATAGAGTGATTCAAGAGGAAGGTTTATATGTATAACACATACATACATATAATCACGCCTTTATCCCTAACGGAGTAGGCAGATCGTAAACGACCTAAACAAAGGTCGTTTCGCCACGTCTGACAAAGTTTTAAGGGTTATTTAAGGTAGATTTGTAGGTATGTTGCTGTAGTGAAAGATTGTCAGCCCATCGCCTAAATTACAATATACTGAAACCCTCGGATCCCATAGCTGGTTTTTACATCATGCCCGGGAGGAAATGCAGCTGGCACATTCTACGTTTTTCTCTCGCTCCCAGTCCAGTATGGAAGAATTTATAATACATGCATAATATAATAGAGAAATACTGATAATTTCCGTGCGAAGCCGGGGCGGGTCGCTAGTAATATTATAAAGAGAAAAGATTTGTGTTATTGTATGTATGTTTGTAACGAATACACTAGAAATCTACTGAACCAATATAATAAAAACTATCATTATTAGAAAGCTACGTTCACGTTGAGTAACATAAGCTACTTTTTAGTTTTAAAGATCTAAGCATACATAGGGATATAGGGACAGAGAAAGCGACTTTGTTTTATACTATGTAATGGAGATGATTTTTTTTTGTGTATATGTTTCGTAGCGAATAAACTCAAAATCTAACTAGACCGATGTAAAAAAATCGATCATTGTTAGAAAGCTACGTTCCCTGAGTAAAATAGGCTACCTTACCATAGGCTTAACTACCGCGGGAAAGCACACTACTTATTTCCAAAGCAAAACTTAGTTAACAGCGGGTGAACGCTGACAGAATTTGTTTTAAGGAGTAGTCAAAGCGAAATAGGTCTTTTTAAAAAAAATATGCTTCTGATCTAAAGCTATTTTGGACATACATACAAATAATCATGCCTTTATCCCTAGTGGGGTAGGCACAGCGTAAAGACCTAAACAAAGCTAGTTCCGCCACGTCTGCAAAAGTTTTGAGGGTTTATTTAAGATAGATTTGTAAGTATATTGCTGTTGTGACAGGTTGTCAGCCCATCGACTAAATAACAATATACTGAAACCCTCGGATCCCTTTGCTGCTTTTTACAGCATGCCCGGGAGAAAATGCAGCTGGCACATTCTGTTGTTTTTCTCTCGCTCCCAGTCAAACCTGAAGACCTGTAAAATCTAAACTTAATATTCCTCTCAATCTTGAAATCGCTTTATACATATATACAAGCCTTAGTTAAAAGATTTATAAACATAAACGACACTGTAATTTACGCTGACTGTATCATTTGTACCAAGACCTATAATAATTTATTATAGTGATTGCAATATACACCTAAAGTCTCGTATCTAATTGCTCTACTTTAGGTATTCTACTTGTACAATTTCTATACCCAAAGGTTGCCTGGTAGAAATTGCTGCTTTAGCAATAAGGCCGCCTATATTGTACTGTCACGTTTGTTCCTTTTTATTTCTGTTGCATGTGTTTCTTTGTGCAATAAAGAATTTTGTATTGTATTGTATTCGACCACTTTTATGTATATTAATATCAGGGTCATAGCTTTCTTCCATGCTGGACTGGGAGCGGAAGAAAAACATAGACTGTGCATGCTGTAAAAACCAGCAAAGGGATCCGAGGGGTTCAGTATATTGTAATTTAAGCGATGGGCTCAAAACCTGTCACTACAGCAATATACCTACAAATCTATCTTAAATAACCCTCCAAACTTTGTCAGACGTGGTGGAACGACCTTTGTTTAGCTCGTTTACGCTTTGCGTACCCCATTAGGGATAAAGGCGTGACTATGTGTATTTATGTATGCAGGGTCATAGCTTAGAGTACCTAAACAGTTTTGTACCTTGGGTCTCATGTACGAACATTCTGGCCCGTCTTAGTTACTTCCATTTATGTGCAGTAAAACGTAGGTATCTTCTTCACGCTATGTACAACCGAAGGCGACATGGGATCTACGTTTTATGTGGAGATATAAATAATTGAGGCGAACGGCAGCAACCGGGACACGTCACTCGTAAAAATAAAAAAGCTATTCCTTGGACGGACGCGATAAAAAGCTTACGTAATTCAAGACGTATTAAATTCCTCGTATACGGGGTGTAAGGGACAGCAACCCACAAGCTGATAGAAGTTGCCCAGTGAACGACACTGAACGAATAACCCTTCTTCTCCGTCATATCTCAAGGAGATCTTCCATTTCTCTTGACCACAGGACAAGCCTTGTTGCCCCCATCTCAGGACAATTTTAAGCATCTTCTCGCCACTCTGACTTCTTCAGCTAATCCTTCACTGTACATGCAGCCAGACTGTGGAACTCCCTCCCACACACGGTGCGTGATAGTCCTTCTATCACAGATTTCAAAAAGCGAGTAAAAGAGTAGGTACTATCTTTCTCTTCCAAATTAATTAGCTATTGTCATATTTTTATAAAGTTACTAGTTATCTGCACTTTATATAATTATTATGTATTATTATACTAGTATTATAGATTATTTATTTACTACTATTATATATGTATTCATGTAGATTGTAGGTATATGTGTTATTATGTACATTTATTGTTTTTATTATGATATGCTTTAAATTTTATTTAATGTAATTTTACCTATATTATAATTGTACACGCCTTATCTGCCACACTTATGCACTATCACTACTGTAGGTCAGCTGGAAGAGATTTCTTTTCAGAGATAAGCTGTACCTTTTGTGCTATTGTTTTTTTTTAATATTTGTGTCCTCTGTATGATTATGTGTTCAATAAATTGTTAAATAAATAAATAAATAACAACTTTTATCAGGAAATTCTTTCAGGAAGTGTTTTTTTTTTTTGCTTTTCTATACAAAATGTCTACTTCTAGCAAGCAATTTGTATGGAAAAGCTATTTATTTTCACTTGCTGTAAGAAATTCTCGATGAAAGTTATTCTTCTTCTTGTTTTCGAAATAGTTTTTCAAGTCGAAGAATGACCCGATGAACCCTGATGTCAGATTATTAAACCGCCTCTGACATGGTTTCGTGTAACGGCCACTGTCAAAGACAGCAACCGAAAAAAGTTATTCAGTGTCGTTGATTGTACAATCCGTCTCAGTTTGTGGGATGCTATCCCACCCGGTATAACTATAGAGTGGCTAAGTATAATATTTTAAAGAGGGAACCAGCTTTCTATTCCGCGGTTTTGCCTGCGGCTAAAATAGCTTTCTTGTAAAAATAAATGGTAATTTTCCTATTAGTTTCCATTTTCCAATTCAGTCGGCTCTTCATTATCTTATTATTTTTGTACATATAGGGCTGGGCTGGTATTAGAAGACTTTATTTAATTTCAAAGTACAACTTACATAGAAAAATATAGAAACCCTGCTAGTGCAATTGAATAAGGACAGCCTTTAACGTGTGATGTAAAAACGAAAGAAATACTTAGTTTTACCATCCTGGTGGCAGCTGTCCCTTTCAAACCAATGGCAGAATGCGCGCTCTGTCCTTTTCTAGCTAGGGACTGTTTCATGCCAGACCGTGTTTAGTCTGATTTACAGTACTTCCGTCCTTAAATTAATCACTTTATACTTTTCACAATTTAGCTAAACTCTAGCTACTAGTAATCAACTACTCAGTAATTATTGGATACTTTTCAAATCTTGGTAATCCTCTTCTGTCGTGTGGGTTTCAAGTCTATGGACCCGATGAACCCTGGTGTTAGACTTTCTAAATCGCCTAATAGCAACTATTAGTATTAGGCCTCTGACATGGTTTGTGTAACGAGCACTATCAAAGACAGCGACCGGGAACGACGGCTTAATGTGAGCTGCATGGAACCTTTTTTTCGGACAATCAGGTGGTTCAGCTTTACTTCTATGCTGGACTGGGTGTGAGAGAAAAACATAGAATGTGCCAGCTCCATTTCCTCCTGGGCATGCTGTAAAAACCAGCTAAGGGATCCGAGGGTTTCTGTATATTCCTATTTAGGCGATAGGCTGACAACCTGTCACTACAGCAATATACGTACAAATATATCTTAAATAACCCTCAAAACTTTATCAGACGTGGCGGAACGAACTTTATTTAGGTCGTTTACGCTCTGCCTACCCCATTAGGGATAAAGGCGTGATTTTGTGAACTGAGTTTTGATTTTTCGAACCCAGGACCTCCGAATAGTGAGCCCATGGCTCAGACCACTTGGCAACGAAGGCAGTCTTGGTAACTTATTCGGTGTAAGTAAGTAAATAATAACCGCAGGCAAAGCACTAGGTGGAAAACAATTTCTTAAAAAAAAATAGGCAACTAGAAGATTAAGGTGACTTTAAATATTGGATTGGATCTCAAACTTTAAACTGAAAACGAGAATAAGCCTCGAAAATTGTTAGTTACATGCGAAGCGTAAACGTTTTATAAGTTTTGCTTTTTTGATCAGAAAAGTACTTTTTCTTCGTTTTACATTATTTTTATCTAAGGCTGTCTTACGCTTAACTTCTATGAATGGGAGTGATAGAAAAACGTAGAATGTGCCAACTGCCATTCTGTAAAAATAAGCTAAAGGTTTCGAGTGTTGTAGTGTATAGCAATTCAGCCAATAATGGACTAACAACCCCTCCCTATAGAAATATAATATTATATCATCTTTAAATAATGCTCAAAACTTGTCAGATGTAGCGGAACGACCTTTGTTAGGTCGCTTTTGCTCTGCCTAACCCATTAGAAATAAAGGCGTGATTTTGTGTATTTTTTTGTATGTTTCTTACGCTACAAGCTCTTAATTTTCATGGTTCAAATTTTACGACTATTTTGCCATTTCCCATTATTTCCCCCTTGTTTCCATCAGAAAGCTACATAAAACCGTTACATAATAAACCTGGAGGGTCTTGAAACTGATGGGGAAACATTTGTTCCATGTCTGATTAGTTTTTGGCTTTACGCAACCATAAAACGAACGTACCCCGCTAATTTAAGATTTATTATATCGTAAATTTACGAGTCCTACATATAAAAAATAATCGTAAATTATAGATGCTTGATGTGTTGTGACAAGGGGACAATGGGAGATATTAAAATTGCGGTCGGTATAAATCTAAGATTGTCATGAGAATTTCGTAACATTACGTGAAGACCCTGTAAAGAAGTGATTTTTTTTGTAATTTATTGTAGCTACATGAGAGAGTTTTAATAATTAAAATCTTAGATATAATTATGATTAGAAAACACAAAGAAGTGTCGGCTAAATCAGAGGTAGTTGAACTGTGGTCTTACCTAGCTAGTAGGGTACCTTTAGGTATAAGCGATGTATGTACGCATTCATAAGCTGCGTCTACGGGCGCTACGAATTAGGCAGAGCTTCAGTAATCTTGAGAAATGAAATAAAGTATTTATAGGGTACTTACTGTGATAAATAAATAAGGAATATTAACTTACAAGATGAGTCCCGAGTAAAAACTATTCTCGACTAAATTGATTAACGTTAACGTTTAAACTATTTAAATTTTGTCAGGACTTTTTATTATTAAGACTAACTTATTCATAGTCACGGTCTTCCAATCATCACGTTCCAATGCAACCTCAATCCAATCTTTCAGATAGTCATCGAGATCGTCACGTCATCTTTTTCGGGGTCTACCTCTTCGCCCCCTTGAGGTACCCAATTTTCTGTGCTGACCTTTTACTTATATTTGCCCTTGTGCATCCGAGGAACATATCCGGCCCGTTCACATTTTATCTTAGCGGTTTTGTACCTAACGTCAGGTATGCCCGTCTTGTCTCGCAGCGTAGTTTTTCGAATTCTGTCCGTTCTTTTGACGCCTAGGATGCTTCGGTCTATCGCTCTTTGGCAAACCTTGAGTTTGGACCCTCGGTTAGAGACCATGTTTGGACACACAGTATTTCTAGGATAGTAACGTACTGCGATAAATAAGTACTTAATTGTAGATAATAGTAACTTACAAGATAAGTCCCAAGTAAAAATGTATTCTCGACTAAATTGGTTAAGAATTTCACTTTGGAATTTTTTACAGGACTTGGCTATTGTAAAACATCCTCAAAATTAAAGTGCAACACGTAACTGCAAAATTTTCGGACATATTTATAACCCAAAATAAACCGCCAACATTTATAGCTAACGCCCATTGTCACAACCATAAATAATTCCCTACAATTTCCTGATCCAATTTTGCTCTACATTTTACGACGGCGACGGGTGGCTACGGTACCGTACAGTTCGAAAAGGCTTAAAATGAATGTGGCGAAAACAGGAACTAACGCCACCATCTTGAGATTTGACAGTTCTCCTTGGACTGCAGCGCTCCCACCCACATTTATTTAAATCCTTGTCGAATCGTACGCAAGAAGCATTATGCAAGGCGTGCAATTTTCTCCCCACACTTTTATCCCCCGTTTTATGTGCGTCTACTTGAGTAATGAAAAACTATTAAAATGGCGTATGGGAATAAACCGAGGGTGGCTTTATTCGCCTGGGTCCTGGGTTTATGGCCTGCCAGCGAATTGCGGCCCGACGTTTTTACATCGCGCCAATTTAACGGGTTTGCTAAAAGATGGCAGACTCTACGTGCGGGAATGAACATACGGACATGTTCGTAGTCCTATGTAGCAACACATTTAAATCTACTGATTTTTCTAGATCAGTCAAAAAGGATATAAAAAGTCCTATTGTTGCAGATGTTTAACATTTTTCGTGGACTTCAACCTAGTATTTATAGGATGGGATGTACCTCAGTCAAAGACAAGACAGGCTTACTGGTTGATCAATCAGTCTGATTTACGTCGTGATTTGCGGTCCAGTGCAAACCATGGCGCACTTGACATCATGCCCGGCGTGCCCCCACACCTGCACGCCAGCGGATTTAATGGACGGCAGCTTATCCGCGATACAAGTAGTCTGGGCCCCATTAATGTTATTTCTCGTGCTATATCAACACGGTAAGAAGATGAAGATTTATCTTCTTCTTAGCGAGTGGATTCTCGAGTCACCCTCAAGGAAACCTCACAAAATTATAAATTGACAAATATCAACTTTTTGTTCCCCCTGGGAATCGAACCCAGGACCTCCGGATCAGGAGTCCATGGCACTAGCCACTAGACCACGGAGGCAGTTTTGCATAATAATGTAGAATATAGAAAAATAAAGTTATAATTTATTTATTACAAAAAAGAACTTAGCAAATTTAATTCTTAGGCGAAAATAAATCTTGTTAATTACCAGTTTATAGAAAAAAAATACATCATCATCTCCTAAGCCTTATCCCGTATCTCACGGGGTCGGCTTCCTAATCTAGGGGATTGAACGAGGGTACCGGTTTTTCACAGAGCGACTGCCATCTGACCTCCGCAACCCAGAAGGGAAACCAGACCCAATCCTAGATTAGGTTCGAGTTTTCAAGCCGCCAATGCTTAGCACTGGCCTCTGATATGGCTTAACGACTAATATCTACGGTATTAAACGATATTAACCGGGACCAACGGCTTAACGTGCCTTCCGAAGCACGGTAAAAGCACCGATAAAACGTACATATGAAATTCGAAAACCGAAAAACACATTGGTTCGTGGTGGGAATTGAACCACGACCTACCGCTCAGGAGGCAGCGGCCCTATCCACTACACTATCGGGCTCTTAAAAAAATACATATATTATTGTAATTGTACACTCTTTATAACTAGTTTGCTCTGACCATTAGACCACAGAGGCAGTTTACTTATGTTATGGTAGAATCTCTCTGGTTTGCGATCATCAGAGTCCCAATGCATGATTATGATTATTCCCAGCGAGAAACAAGACGTTATTTGAATTTTGTCGATGTGTAGAAATGACTAGCCTTTGATTTGAAAGTGTTATGACTATATATTTTGTTCAAGAAACAGTT
Source organism: Scrobipalpa costella (assembly GCA_949820665.1). Taxonomy (NCBI): domain Eukaryota; kingdom Metazoa; phylum Arthropoda; class Insecta; order Lepidoptera; family Gelechiidae; genus Scrobipalpa; species Scrobipalpa costella. Next base: position 16,072,419 of record OX463296.1, on the reverse strand, counting down.
TACGATAACAGATATCTGGGTGAGTTCACTGACATCGGTCCCTTTGATTTCAATCTTCTGAGTTAGTACATGGTTGGTTGGTAAGTACTCATCGTAATCCAAAACTTCTTCCAAGCTGCACTGGGAGCGAAAGAAAAACATAATGTGCCAGCTGCATTTCCTCCCGGGCATGCTGTAAAAACCTGCTAAGGGATCCGAGGGTTTCAGTATTTTGCAATTAAGGCGATATGCTGATAACCTGTCACTACAGAAGTATACCTTCAAAATTAAATCTATCATAAATAACCCTCAAAATTTTGTCAGACGTGGCGGAACGACCTTTGTTTAGGTCGTTTACGCTTTGCTATGTTTTAACCCATTTGATAGGAGTTTTTCAGTTTACACAGTGTTAACTCTATTTACGATATCAGCATGCTACCTAACGTAGGGGGTAGGCAGGTAACAAAAAAATTGTGTTTGAACGGATAACAACGGAACCTTTTTTATTTAATTCTGTGTTACCTGGAGTAACTTAGAATTCACTTTATCACGCTTCTTTACTTGACGGAGCAGGCAGCCAGAATTAAGAGTGCTATGAAGTGTGGTGCGCTATGTTGTTAAAATGTTGGCAGCAATTCAATTCATAATGTGTGTTGTGTATTAATAATCTGTGAAGGTTTTATACACGAGCACTGCAGCGACATAAGATTCTAATGGGGTAGGCAGAGCGTGAACAACCCAAACAAAGGTCATTCCGCCACGTCTGACAAGATTTGAGGGTTATTTAAGATAGAACTGGATATTGCTGTAGTGACAGGTTGTCAGGCCATCGCCTAAATTACAATATACCCTCGAATCCCTTAGCTGGTTTTTACAGCATGCCCGGGAGGAGATGCAGCTGGCACATTCTACGTTATTCTGTCGCTCCCAGTCCAGCATGGAAGTGAACATACTCAACTAAATGTTGACTAAAATTGTTGCCGTCCCTTTGGGTTCTCTCATGATAGAAAATTATTGATAACGATTTTAGTCATGATTTTTGTGCGCATACTAATTGCCTTCATTTATCGAAAGACTTTCTTTTAAATTATTTTTTATTTCCTGGAATGATTTCTTTGCGAAAGTCGTCCCACAAACTGATGAGGTACTTTTCTTCGCAATCACTTGAAATTAACCATTTTCACGATGTTTTCTTTACGTATTTAGATTAAAAAAATAAAATTTATGACTCTCCCAATCAATTTTAAAATCTATACATATAATAAATCTCTAGAAGGATCGTGTCTGTACATTGATTTTTATACAAAAAAATAATTACAGCAGGAATTATTAACGATATAACATCAAAACGAGTTTTTTTTTAATTTTTGTCTGCCTGTCTGTCTGTCTGTATGCTACCACATCACGCCAAAACTACTGAACCGATTTTGTAGAGACTTTTTTTATTTAACTGTGTGTTACCCGGGTTGCAACTTAGGATACCTAAAATCACGCTACCTACCTTAGGGGGAGCAGGAAATTGAAATTTGACTGTTTCTTAACCGACTATTATTCAACTGAACATTATTTAAAATCAAAGTTACGATACAAATAATCACGCCTCATGACTAAGGACAAGGTAGATAGAATTGAATTTTGGTAATTTTGAACCGGTTTTGATGAAACTTTTTTTGTTTGTCTGAGCATTACTTAAACTCAAAGTTACGCTACATATAATCACGCCACCTGACTTGGGGGTAGGCAGGAAATTGATCTCTGATCGTTTTTAACCGATCTTAAAGGGACTTTTTTTGACCGAGGTTTTTTAATTACCTGGTGTCCAGCCTAGGTTAGAAATAATCACGCAAAACATTCTAATATTGAGTAAGTACCCCACTTTGTATAGAAAACACGCAGTGTCGAACATACTGAAAAAGCTTGTTCTAACTTTGCTAGATTTTTTTTTGCACTAGGCTTGTCATTTCCACATGCCCTAATGAAGTTTGCCCATGTTACATTTTTGTGCAAAGTTAAATAAATAAATCATAAAAATAAATATTAAATAAGTATGGACAGTATGGATTTATTTGCGGAAAAGTCTCCAATATCGTTTGTTAATTAGGTACACCCTGTACATGTACCTTTAACTGAGTACTCACCTCTATAGGTACATATAATAGGTACAAAGTGAAAGAAAAAGCTCCGCCCATGAAACCATCGCATGAATGTAATAAATTTTTCCCAAGGACTATATTATCGTCACCTTTTGGTCAACTTGCGAATCTACTTTTTTCGGAGAGCCAAAAAACGTGCGAGAAATCGAAATTGGACAACTACCAGCATGTTTTTTTTTTCAGGAAGTCATCATCATCATCGTATGGCGTTTCCAAAAATGCGACATTAAAATTTGATGTCGGAGTTAGCAATCCATTGCTTTGCCTCCGGTGTTAGCTGGTGAAGCCCCTCGAATCCGGTGCTGAACTATCGTGTAAGGCAGTCCTCCACGATGTGCTGGATGGTCTGCACTGAATCTCCACAGTCGCAGTAAGGTGACTCTGCGATGCCCCACTTGTGCAGATGGTAGTTGCACGATATCGCATATCGGGTTGGTTCTGAACGGTCATGTCGCTCCAAATGGGTCTTCGAGAAGGTAGCCTATGAGGAGGTATATTATCTAGAGTCTTCCTGATTGGCATCGCATGGGGGGCCAACTGTAGCGTCCTCTGCCACTCACTGGCTGCTGCCTGTTTTCTTCTGAGTTCGGGTGGCGCAATGTGGGCAAGTACTGGTAACCAAGAAGCGGGCGTCGGTCGGAGTGTGCCGGTTATGACTCGCATCACTCTGTTTAGTTGGACGTCCACTTGTACCACACCGGAGCACAGTATTCGGCAGTGGAGTAGGCCAACGCGAGTGTAGAGGTGCGCAGGACGTCGGCACGGGCACCCCAGGTTGTACCTGCTAGGCGGCTTATAAGGTTGGCTCGGGTTTTTAACTTTAGGGAAGTGACATCCAGGTGTTGGCGGAAGGTAAGAGAGCGGTCGAGAGTGACTCCCAGGTACTTGGGACAAAAGTTGTGATTGACCTCCTTTCCACAAAATTTAACTTTTAGTTTCCTATGAGCCAAACTGTTCGAGAGGTGGAACGCGCTTACCTCAGTCTTGGACGGATTAGGGCAAAGCCTCCATTTGGTATAGTACGCGTTCAGCTCTCGGAGATCCTGTGTAAGCATGGTTTCTCCCTCCTCAAATGTCTTTGCTTGGTTTGCTAGTGCCAGGTCATCGACATATATAAACTTTTCCGATAGAGTGTGCGGCATATCACTAGTGTAAACGTTAAACAGGAGAGGAGCGAGGACTGAGCCCTGTGGCAAGCCGTTTTTGAGCAAGTGAAATCTACTCTCCCTATCGCCCAAAAGCACCTTGATGCTCCGCGGGCCGAGCATAGTCTTTAGCAGTGAGATGGTTCTTTTGCAAGGAGCCATAGCGCTTAGTTTGTGAAGAAGTCCCCGAATCCAAACCGTATCGTAAGCGGCTTTGAGGTCTACGAAAGCGACGTGTGACTTTTCGCCTCGCTGGAAGCCAGCTTCGATGTAGGACGTGAGAGCCAGGACCTGATCTGCGCAGCTTCAGTTTGGTCTAAATCCCGCTTGCTCCACGGGGATCAGGCGATCGAGGGACGGTGAGAGTTGGTGGTATACAATCCGTTCCAGAAGTTTATAGGTGACACTCAACAAAGAAATTGGTCTATAGTTTGCAGCATCATCAGCTGGTCTCCCCGGTTTAAGGATGGCTATCACCTTGGATTTCAGAAAAATGTTAGGAAGCTTATTCGATTCCAGGATGTCATTAAATAATCTAATCAGCCACCTTCTTCCCAGTTTTCCGAGATGCTTCAGAAATTCGGGATAAATGTCATAAAAACCAGCTGCTTTGCTGCATTTTACATTATGGAGTGCTGTTTCTAGCTCTTCAAAAGTGATTGGAGAACTTAAACTTTGATCTGGTTCAAGGTGTTTCAGGTTCTTGACATGTTGAGCTCTGATGTTTTTAGCAAAGGACTTATCGAAATTAGCCGACTTTGTTAGGTTTTTTAGGCGCTTTGCAATGTCTTCTGGGTCAACTGAGGACTCTTTGGGAGGTGGTGCAGGAGCTCCACCCAGTTTTCGCAGCAAAGTCCAGCTCTTCTTGCTTCAATGTGTGAAGTCCATGCCTTCTACACTATCCATTCATTTCTTTCGGCGGGACTCATCTAGAGCATCCATGAGGTTACGAGCTGTTTCTGGGTCCGAAGTTGACAGGTAATCCTGATATGCTTCCTCAGCTTCCTCCATCCATCCTGGTACATAATCCTTACGGAACTCTCTGGGTATATGACGTTTGGCTGTAGCTATGATGGCCTTACAAAATAGCTCGTAGTTTTTATCTGTCGGTTTGATCCAGTGCAGAATTGAATCCGTTTGGGTGCTGAAAGCATCCCAGTCGGCTTTTGTAAAATTCCAGTGGGCAATCGGGACAGAGTTCACTAGAGGGACTTTAAGGCCAACAGTTATTAAAGCTGGTCGGTGTTGACTGTTCGGGAAGCTATTTAATATTCTGCGGGTGGTTGAAAGAACATTGCCGCAATGGTCTTGCGACACAAAACAGAGATCAGGATTAGTGTCACTCTTCCATCTGGCAGAGTGGAAGGATCCTTTGTCTTTGGGATCAAAAACAAGGTGGATGTCCTCCCTGTCGGCCCAGTCTGAGAGAGTTTCCCCGTTATCGTCATTTTTAGAGTAGCCCCATGACGTGTGATGGCTATTGAAGTCTCCAAGGTAGACAGCAGGATGATTGCGTACCTATTGGCATGGGAGGATTTGGGAACACATTGTTGGGTGGCTTGTACACGGATGTTAGTGTAATGTTCGAAATCTGGACAGTGATTATCTCCAAGTTGTTGTCACTATTCGTTTCTATTACTTTACAGTCATTCAGAGATGATTTGACATAAACTGCAGAACCATAAATGGGGGAGAGGGTGTAGGCAAGTAGTTTAAAACCAGGGATGTGACAGCGTTTTTCGACTTTCGCAGGATTGTCGATGTGGTGTTCTTGTGAAACAATAATGTCTATGTCGTGCTCGGCCATTCTAGATAAGTAGTCACATTTTGACTGTGACGATCCCTCTACATTAATTTGAAGAATACGTGCTGAAGGCCCGATTCTCCTCGTCCGGTGGCTCTGAAAAGAGCCTTTTGTTCGTTGACTCTGAGAAGAGTCGTTATTATTTCGCATTTTGGAGAGTTCGCTGAGAGATCCGCAAGGGAAAGGTTCAGCGCGCCGCATAGGAGTCAGAATAGTTTAGCCGCACAAGGCGTTGCCCGGGGTGGACCGCGAGGAGGTATATTCTAACCAATTTCCATCCCAGGAAGTGAAAAAACTATTGCCTTACTATACAAATTGTCTAAACTGATTCTGGTGAATGTTGTTTAGTTTCGTTGACTGAGCAACCCCTATCAGTTTGCGGGATGCTGTCCCTTACACCCGGTAAACTAGGTCGAAAAAAGAAAAAAGTACTTAACAAAGAAAACGCGTACCTAAGCTATCCTATTACCTACCTGGAGGCACGTAATTTCTTCCATGCTGGCCTGGGAGCGAGATAAAACATAGAATGTGCCAGCTGCATTTCCTCCCGGGCATGCTGTAAAACCAACTAACGGAACCAAGGGTTTCAGTGTATTGAATTGAGGCGATGGGCTGACATCCTATCACTACAGCAATATACCTACAAATCTATCTTAAATAAACCCTCATAACTTTGTCAGACGTGGTGTAACGACCTTTGTTTAGGTCGATCTTATGGGGTAGCCCATTCGGGATAAAGGCGTGATTATATGTATGTATGTAGGCACGTAATGTTGGAGACCAAGATCCACTACGGTTCGCTGAGCCAGCGGAGTAAGTAAGTAAGTATTAGGTAAGCAGTCTATTTATAAGATTGCGGCACTGATTAAATAATAGTTACTAATTGCGGGCTATGATTACCGGTCATGATTATGACCCACAGTTATGGCCTCTGATCTAATGGTGAAAGAATTAAAAAAATCGGATTAGTAGTTTTTGAGTTTATTCGTTGCCAACATACACATTCAGATTCGCCGTTTTTGATTTCGCTTATTTATTTTAGCATCTTTTGGAAAAAGAAAGATATAAACGTGTCTAAGTGATATAAATTAAAAGATACGTTAATAAGCTGTAGCTTATTGTGCGCTCGCTTCGTTCGCGAAATGCCTTGACGTTATCTCGGTCGCCTTGGGGCTCTGGGCCTCTGGAGTTATTGCGGGCACTTTGTACGTTTGGGTACGTTACTTGAGTCAGCTTATAACTACAGTAAAAACAGTAATTAAGGTAGTATTTTTTGTAGATATTAGCATATAATCATAAATTCGTCATCACCATTTCCAAGCGTCATCGCGATTTTGAAAACGTCATTACCATTGGCCTCGCGTTATTGCCATTCTACGACAAAAAGTTTAGACCTAAATAACTTCTAAGTTTGCTATTGGATAATGGTGCATTGTACATATATACAAGGGGCGGCTGATATAAAATCTACTTTGTTAAAGAAAGTTTTGAAAATCGAACTGGCCATTGCAAAATCATATTCTATATTTATCCTTTTTCAAAATTATGACGCTTATTTTTTTTTCGCTTGCTTTTGTTTTTTTGGCGCGGCTTTGATTTAACCATGTCGAAAGAAAATTTAAAAATGATGAAATTTGAGCATCGAGCAGTGATTAAATTCCTAAGTAAAGAAGGAAATACGCCTACGCAGATCAGAGAGCGCATGTTAAAGGTGTTTGGTGATTCTAGTCCTTCTGAATTCGTCATAAAGTTTTGGTCGAAGCAATTTAAACATGGCCGTGAGAGCCTGGAAGACGACACACGTAGTGGAAGGCCAATTTCTGCTGTTACCGCAGATAATGTTGAAAAGGTGAAGAACCTGATTCTTGCAGATCGGCGAATCAAGCAGTGGGAGATAGCCAGAGATGTGGGCATTAGCAAGGAACGAGTTCATGAAATTATTCACGAACATTTGGGCATGTCCAAGGTGAGCGCGCGTTGGGTCCCTATAATGTTGACCCCCTTTGACAAACAAAGGCGAGTAGAATATTGTCAGGCATTTCTAGACCTGGTCAAAGGTAAAGAAGAAGAGACTATCTCTCGAATTGTGACCTGTGATGAAACTTGGATTTGCCAGTGGGATCCGGAAAGCAAACAAGAGTCAATGCAATGGAAATTTAAAGGAGAAAATCCGCCAATGAAGTTCAAGGTTCGGCCGTCGGCTGGAAAACTAATGGCCACCGTATTTTGGGATGTCGAAGGGATTTTGATGATAAATTATTTGCCTGAAAATACAACAATGAATGCTGAATATTATGCAAACTTGCTTGACCAGCTTCGTGAACAAATAAAAAAAAGCGGAGAGGCAAACTCAGCAAAGGTGTTCTGATTTTACAAGACAATGCTCCTGTACACACAACCTTAACGGCGAGGTCAGCCCTGAGCAAAAACGGCTTCACAGAAATTAACCATCAACATTATAGTCCAGATCTGGCTCCCTGTGACTATTTCTTATTCAAAGATTTAAAGAAAAAATTGAGGGGTCGCAGATTTTCGACGGACGAAGAAATGAAAGAGGCTGTGACTGACCATTTTGACGAGCAAATAAAAATTACTATTATAACGGCATGATGTCACTTATTTGCAAATGTCATAAGTGTATTTCACTTGCAGGAGACTATATAGAAAAATAAAAAATAAACTAGCCATCAAAGTCTTTTCTTTCATAGTTAGGTAGATTACTTATCAGCCACCCCTCGTAGCTTCCATGCTGGACTGGGAGCGACAGAAGAACGTAGAATGTGCCAGCTGCTTCTCCTCCCGTTTATACTTTTTTTTTTATTACTACAGCCTGTAAAATCCACAAAAAAAATGGCAAGTTATTAGAGTTTACGTGTTTTTTATTATTATGGTGTAACAAAACACTATCCATAAATTGTGTAGTTTTTATGCACAAACTTCTATTATTAGGTACCTACATAATATATTAGAATGGCGAGCGCAGGGAACATCGAGCGCGGGGAACGTCGCATGCGTCCGCGGGCGGCGGGGGGCGCTGGCAAGTCAGAAACGCGGGCGCAAGCTGTTTGTTTATATTCAGTCTTCGTATTCGGTGCAAGTTGCGACAAGCAATTAGTAAAAGTTAGTTATGAAGCAGTGATAGACTAAAATGGAGGTTGAAAATAATAAATGTCTTATATGTAGAGATGACTAGCACAGATAATATAAAACTGTAGTGGGTAAAAACCCATTCAATCCACCCGGGTTAAAAACGGATAATAACCCAAATCTGCCAGTTTTAATCTATGATCACCCAATTTGTCGGGTAAAAACAAGGGTAAAAACAAGTCGATAGAAAATATAGAAATTCCGCTAATTTTGAAGTTAGGATCTACCAATTTTGTGTTACTACTCTTACTCTACTCTTATTTTATTACTCTTCTTCTCCTCCTAAGCCTTCTTCTCATTATCTGGGGTCGGTTTTACTTATCTGCCTCTTAGATTTATCTATATCTTGTGCTGTTTCAGCGTCTATGTCGGATACTTTCAGGTCTTTTTGTACCGTCGTCGTCTCCGAATTTTGCCCCCATTGCTAATGATTGATCCCAAATATTTAAAATGATCAACTCTTAAGACCATTATCTTGAAGTGACTTTACCCAGAGATTGAAATCAGTCTGTAGGTCTTCCACTGAGTCTGATATCAGAGCAACGTCGTCTGCATACAGTATATTCCATGGTACTGGTTTTTGGCAACGGTTTGTGAGATAGTCCATGGCGACGTTAAATGACAAACGGCTCAATGCCGAGCCTTGATCAACGTCAACTGTAATTTAAAATTTGTTACAGATGCCTGCTGGACAAACGACTTAAGTTGTAACACCATTGTACATATCTTGAATGAAGGCGATGTATTGTTCTGGGACATTTTGGGTTCTAAGTGCATCCCAAATAAGTTCTCGGGGCACGTGATCAAAAGCCTTTCTTGATCAATAAAGATCATGTGTAGGTTTGTGTTGCTTCCTCTGGCTTACTAACTTACTTTTCTCGGCAGTGAAACCGCACTTGTTTTTCGTTATTTTTATAATTTCAGCTAATCTATTTATCAACTTATCAACTTTATGGTTCTATAATTATTGCAATTGCAGACATCTCTTTTCCCTTTGTAAAACGGCAGAAGAAAGCTATTCCGCCATAAATCAGGAATGCTAGCGCCTTCATTTAATTTGTGGAAAAGCTCATATAGCCATGTCATACCATTTTCGCCGAGACGTTTCCAGACTTTCGCTGGTATTTCGTCCGGTCCGGTGGCTCTTTGGTTTTGGTTTTGGCCCAGGCTTTCTTACTATATGAATCAAATCAAGATGCCACCTGGCAACCGCAACCCAAAAGGGAAACCAGATCCAATCCTATATTAGGTCACACACAACCTTTGAATTTCTTCGTAGGTGTGTGCAGGTTTCCTCAAAACCAAAAAAACACATTAAAACAGGAGGCCGCGGCCCTATCCACTACACCATCGGAGTTCTTCTTAATCGCCGTGGTCAAATAATGTAAAAGCATCAGTCAGCTTTTTCATTAAATGTTGTATTAAACGCAATGGGTAATCAATCATAATTAATCCCGATTTTTAAATGGGGACGTTTAATTAATGTACAAGTTGGTTAAATATACGGTTAATTAAACAAGTTAGATAGGACATACACATGTCTTCTTAAATAGTTTATATCAAATGCGGAGCCGAGACATTATTTTACAACTGGCAACATAGGCAAACTACGGGACCACATCCAGTAAATTAAGTTTCCTGCATAGCCTTTTTGTACGCAAAGCGTAGATTAAGAGGGCCAGAACCGAAACCCGCAGCTCCTCTACAAAAGTCGAGGCCAAGAAAGTCCTGGAAGCGCCTATGGTCGAGTCTAATGCCAACTGGTTGCTTATGACCATAGCCAACGGCCCGAACAGCGGCCCCAAAAGTCGTTGGAAGAGCCGTGCAAAGAAAGTACCAAGCGTTCGTTTCTGGCCACAATCCACCTAAGGAGCCCGCGACACTTGCTGCTAAACATCTTGCTTACGTCTAACCAAACGATGAAGAAGATGGATGATGATGGTGAAGATCGTTCTTAAGGCGATGCAAGAGGTGCTAGGGCTAATGGCAATGAACACGGGTTCTGACTCATGCTAGTGGTCATTTCCGGAATGAGGATGATCCTCCGAGGAGTGTAACATTTACGTCTGTGAGAATAGTCTTAGGCAAAAGCCTTCAACGTAGCGTCTTGTAGGAGCAGAACATCAATGTTACGCTAAAGACTCATCTGAGAAGCGTAGACCGACTGAAGATTCTCAATTTTCATGTGTACCGGAAGGACGAGTTGAGTGACCTCGGTCATGCCTTTCGAGGCTTAGCCGTCCTGGTAAAAAAAGAAATGGTTATGTCCTGCTACTCTTCGTCATAGCTAACCTTCAGTCGGTATACGCTTTTGCATCCAGAAATGTCTAAACTTCACAGGGCTGACGATTGTTGCCAGGAGAAATAAGGTATATTGGGGTAAGGTCGGACGGTTTTTGTGGTGTCTCTAAATATTTTTTTTCTCATTTCCTATAAAAGATATTCAAATATTATTGATCTTCCTTTGCTAAGGATAAAAATTACTGTCTATCAGTATTTTTGTAGTTCACTTTACATGAGCGGTTGCCAAGTTACATCTCGTGAAAGTTGGGTGTGCTAACCCAAAAACCCAGGTAAAGACCGGACCATAGCGGGGTAAGTTCGGACTACTTTCTAAAAGCTACTGTGTGGCTTAGAAATTAAAGTTTTCAGTAGAGAAACATCCGTTTTTTCCAGTATTTTTGAATATATTAAATTATTTAAAAAAAAACATATTGTTTCGGTATATCAGTCACAATTTTAATTTTTAAATAAAAATAGTCCGATCTTCCCCTGCATAACGACAAACAAAGAAATTATGGTTGTCAAACTTTTGCAAACTAGCTTGTATGAAAATTATTTCTTGCTTTTTAGCTTTGCAGGTGTCCTGATGATAGCAGCCTGTGTTTCAGCCTGTACTTAGTAAATTTGGGCAAGATGATGATAATGATCAGTACTTATATGTTTTTTCGTCTTCACGACACAAAGAATTCTAAAAGTAAAAAATAAAATAATAAAAAAGACTTTCTTTATTATAAACGAACCTGAATTTAGAACATTAATCAACAAATATTGCTTAAGTATGATGACTATCAGAAAATGGGAACTTCTTATGAATACTACTTATGACGTAGTAAGTAAGTGTAGTACAAACAAGTATATTTTTCATAAAAAAACTAAGTAAAAACTAGTATCTTATAAGATGAGAGTATGAAGCACGCGAGGTTTTTCTCTCGTAGTTTCGAGGCATTTTTGAATCTGAAAAAAAGGAAGAATAATGTTAGTTTAAATAAAAAAATGTAAGTACTCTGTAAAGTCGATTTACGGATGATAATTTTACGTTATAACGTCATAAGAAAACAATGATGAACATCACAAGCTGAACACGCTCTCGCTTGCACGCTCGGCTCAGGCGGAACGTGATATTTTTTAACGTCATCTAAAATGTACTTAGACCTCATCAAGACTTATAACTTCCTCAAAGAAACTGATAATCTAGCATAAAAAGTTTCCGAGATAAACAAGTTTTAAGCTTGACAGCTGTCATCTAAAATATACATCTCATCAAGACCTATAACTTCTTTTACAAAACGGATAGTCTGGCATGAATAGTTTCCGAGATAAACAACTTTTAAGTTTGACAGCTGCCATCATCTCATCGAGACCTATAACTTCCTCTAAGAAACTGATAGTGTACCATGAATACTTAGTTTACGAGATAAACAAGTTTTTAGTTTGACAGCTGTCATCTGAAATGAAGGTCTCTTCAGGATCTACAACAAAAGGCGAATCAACTTACAGAAAGACTGAACATGTCTATTCAAGTAATTTGAATGAAATACTTACTTACCTACTACTTATCAGCAGCTAGTCCTACTATGTAAGCTTACCTACGGCAAAGCTAACTGGAAGCTGTTTGCAGATACTATCAATGAGGCACTTCTGAACATACCACCTGTTCCACAAAACTACGACCAATTTGTAACTTTAGTGTCAATCACGTCTTGCAAATATATACCTAGAGGCTGTCGCTCCTCTTATGTTCCAGGTCTCTCCAACGAGTCTGTTAATCTTTTAAATCAATATGAAGACCAATATAACAGAGATCCCTTCTCCGAAAATACAGTGGAGTCAGGAGAGAGACTACTGCATGAGGTTAGCAACAGTCGGCGAGAACGGTGGATGCAAACTGTTACCAATATTAACTTGACACACAACAGCAAGAAAGCCTGGACTACAATCAGGCGCCTTACAAGTGAAGCCCCTCCAGCTGCTCCACCAAGTCAAGTTACGGCTAACCAGGTTGCCCACCAGCTTCTCCTGAATGGTAAGCCACCATGCCGGCTCAGTAAGGTCCTCAAAGAAAAAGGCCCAAATACCACGCGAGATACCGTGAGTAAGCCCTTTCTTCTAGGAGACATAATCAAAGCGATCAAGGAGCTAAAGAGTGGCAAAGCCTATGGTATCGACAATATCTCCGTAGAGCAGATCAAGAATCTGGGACCTGTTGCTGTGTCATGGCTGCTGGAGATGTTCAACACCTGCATCTTATCTGTAAGGATTCCACGCCTCTGGAGAAAGTCTAAAGTAATAGCAATTCCGAAACCAGGTAAATCCACAGATGATCCAAAGCACTACAGACCAATTTCACTCTTGTGCCATACATACAAACTTTTGGAAAGGATGCTGCTTAACCGCCTTACTCCTCTTATTGATCCCGAACTGATTCACGAGCAGGCTAGGTTTCGACCTGGAAAGTCATGCTGTAATCAGACCCTTAAGCTTACCCAGCATATTGAGTATGAGTTCGAGAGTGGTAAGGTGACAGGAGCTGTATTTGTGGACTTTTCTGCAGCCTATGACACGGTCAACATAAAAAAAATATTATGGAAAGTGGGTAAAATAACCGGTGATAGCAATTTTGTGAAAGTCTTGGGTGAGATGCTTCGCAATCGGCGCTTTCAGGTCCATCTGCGCTCAGATAAGAGTCGTTGGCGTTACCAAAAAAATTGCCTACCTCAAGGTAGTGTTCTCGCGCCTACACTTTTTAACATCTACACCAACGACCAGCCATTAAGCCCTAACACGTCACGTTTCCTATATGCTGATGACCTGGCCCTTACTTCGTGTACCGCAACCTTTGAGGAAGCCGAGAAAAACCTTTCAGTCGCACTCGAAGCATTATCCGTGTACTACGAAGGAAATGCCTTAAAGCCAAATCCGCTTAAAACCCAGTCTTGCGCCTTCCATCTTCGCAACCAGGAAGCGGGTCGTCATCTCGATATCACGTGGCGAGGAGTGCCGATTGCCCACAGCGACCACCCGAGATATCTTGGTGTTACCCTAGACAGGTCACTCACATTTAAGAAGAACTGCGAAAATGTCAAGCAGAAGGTATGTGCTCGTAACAATCTTCTGCGAAAACTGACAACTACTAAATGGGGTGCCTCACCTACGGTTCTGCGGACAACTGGTCTGGCGCTTTGCTATTCGGCGGGCGAATATGCGTGTCCCGTGTAGGAACGCTCTGCTCATGCCAAGAAAGTGAATACAGCACTCAATGAAACGTGCCGTATTATTACAGGTCAATAACACGCGTGTTTTCCATCACAGCGACAACCGCAGACCACCGCAGACTGAAGGGAGGCAGAAAAGAATGTAGTCTTATATATTATGTTGCCAGAATAAAAAAATATTGTCGCGTTTGGGAGTTTTTTGAATTATCAGATCTTACCCCGATCCGACCTTACTCCAACATACCTTACTGTAAACATATTGTGTAAATACTACATGGACTTGTTCGGATGAAGGAAGGAAATCAAGTAGTTTCCTGTGGCTAACTACCTATCTAACGTGGTTGAGTAAACGCAACGGCTGTCATTGCTTTGTGCCGTGGTGCCGTTCTCTGCTAGAAGCTCCTGTTGCGCATGACGATTGGCGTCCATAAGGCGTACGTGAGGACGCGTCCTGCGTAAGTCGCTCTAGCATGGTACGACGCGTTGGTCTCTGAGACTAATCACCAGAGACAGCGGGTCCAGGAGTCGAAAGTGTAGCGTGCCATTACATTACATCACATAGTCGGAGAGATCTAAGAGACCTTGGGTGAGTTCGTGTCCAAGCTCTCAACCGAAATGTTTGTGCGCTGTGACTGGTCCATTTCAAATACTTTCAAAATCTGGCCCTGGTATCACGTTCATCCTCTGATAAAAAAAAACTACCAAAAACCAGAGTAATGGAGAGACAGAGGAAGGGACAAGAGCGGAGAGACGTTATGCTGGGATGGATAGGAGCAACGGGAGGGACGAGAGCTGAGGGAAAGAGGGATGCGTGGACGTTGAGGCAGGAGGGACAGATAGGATTGGTAGAATGGGTAAGACGAGAGAAAGGGGATTATCGGAGAGACTAAGGGTTGGATAAGCGGATGGACGGAGGGACCGATTGCGGTTGAACAGGGGGACAAAGTGACGAAGGGACGTTAGGGTAGAACGTTAATGGGCTGGGAACGTGAGAGACCAGAGAAGCGGAAGTAACTGAGGGATGGAAAGGATCTCTAAATGATATATGACTAAATATTCTACTACTTCCATGCTCGCAAATTGTTTGCCAAATGTAGAGAGGGTTAAGCAATTGAAAAGAGGTCCCTGGTCATTGCCGTCTTCTGCAACTGCACTGACAAGAGATAAGGTTCTGACATATAAGATTGTTGCTGGCAATACACATCTCCTGTAACTACTGTTACAAGCCAACGCATGACCACTACTGAATGGAGCAGTGGCTACGCCCAACTATTTATTTCGTTTTATTTAAAAACTACTGGAGGAAATTTCAATATATGAAATACCATTTTTCCTACATAGATTATGAACAGTTTTACAAAGAATAAATATTAAATATGCATATTTTAGGCAGAAAATCCAAAAGTGTGCTTAAAGCTTTATTTTTAAACTCTCGATTTTCTCAATATGATGTTTTTTGAGATAGCGGACATGTGCTTAACACGGCAGTGCTGTTCGCAGCTTCGCTGCGAACGAGATAGCGTGATCTTACATCTGTCGGCTTATTATGAGCACGCTTTCTCACACTCTTATGTCAAATATATGTCACACAGATAGCCTCTATTTTCATACAAATAGATGCTATTTGTGTGACATCCATTTGACATAAAAGGCAGGACACTCCTTAATTGTAATAAAATAAAATAAAAAATAAAATAAATCATTTTGTCTCATTCCATACAACAAAAATTAAAAAGTTTTTTTCCAGACAAACTATCTGTTTTAGACAAAAACTTGTTATCACAATTATTCATCAGAATGAAAAGACCTACTGATGGGTATCTTAAAATTATGGAATTTGTTTTTAAAAAAATCCTATATCCCTTATTTAGTAGTTTCGACCCACTATGCGGCGGAACTCGAACCTACAATCTCTAGCTTCGTAGGCAGGAAGGCAGGGTCACTCCCAACTAGGCTATACGGCCGTCAAAATCTAGTGGATTTATAATCGGCATACCGCTTTCTCGTTACATCATATGTACATACACCAATGTACTCTGATGAGTACTTAGGAACCTATCAGAAACTACTCCGTCAGCACAGAATATATAAAAGATACCGTCATACATACCGTCTATATACCGTCAGACTGTTCAAAGTGGTCACACCACACATAACAAAAATATCAAGTATTTCTTTTTAGTTCGTATATTTTTTGTTTTACTGACATTAGCTACCTACTCAAAGCGGGGCGCGGAACATCGAGAAGCGTTACCTATATACAGGGCGTCCCACGGCGATGCCACACGGAGGGAAAGTACCTTAAATATCAATGATAGGATATTTTACTGAAAGAAGACATCGTTTAATTTGTAATAATACGTGGGACACTCAGAAAGATTTGCGACACTAAAAAAATTGATCTACAGGTACATATATTTTTATTAAATCTTTTCAAAGTACTCTCCACCAGCCTCTATACAAAGATTCATGCGTCTGAACCAGTTTTCAAAACACTTTTTCCAGTCCGCCGTAGACACCTCGTTTACAGCCTGCTCGAACGCAGCCAGCGCATCTTCCGGCGACGAAAATTGTATCCCCTTGAGCAGATTTTTTATTTTTGGAAATAAAAAGAAGTCACACGGTGCTAGATCAGGGCTGCCTCCGTGGTCTAGTGGCTAGTGCCATGGACTCCCGATCCGGAGGTCCTGGGTTCGATTCCCAGGGGGGAAACACAAAGTTTATATTTGAGAATTTATCACTTTGTGAATTCTTCCCCAGTTTGGTTAGGACATTGCAGGCTGAATCACCTGATTGTCCGAAAAGAAAAAAGATTTCGTGCTTCGGAGGGCACGTTAAGCCGTCGGTCCCGGTCGCTGTCTTTGATAGTGGTCGTTACTCAAACCATGTCAGAGGCCTGATAGTTGTGCTACTAGGCGGTTTAAAAACTCTGACACCAGGGTTCAACGGGTCGATAGACTCGATACCCACTCGACAGAAGAAGAAGAAGATCAGGGCTGTAAGGAGGGTGACCCAGGAGTTTGACTGGTGTGCTGTCCAGGAAATCCCTCGTTTTGAGCGCGGTGTGTGCAGGCGCATTGTCGTGGTGGAGCAGTAGTCCGCGGAGCCCTATGTTTGGTCGCTTGTTGCTCACAACAGAAAAAACTTCTGGTAAACATTTGGTAGTATACCATTCGGCGTTAATGCTTCTTTGATCTCGTAAGGGAATTGAGGCCAAGTGGCCAGTCAAATTAAAAAAGCTGGCGATCAAAATCTTCCCCCCGCTTCGAGATCGCTTCACTTTGGTAGGCGTTGGTTCATTTTGAAACACCCAAACTGTCGACTGGCGCTGGTTTCTGGATGGTATTGATAAATCCAGGACTCATCACCTGTTACGATGTCGTAAACACGCCGAGAGGAGCCTGCTTCAAATTTGTTCAGCATATCACGGCACCATTCCACCCGGGCCTGCTTCTGAGCGTCGGTGAGGTAGTGCGGCACCCAGCGCGATACTATCCTCCTCACGCGAAGATGCCCATGTAGAATCTCGTGAACGCTTCCCGATCCAATCTTTAATATGTGCGCAATCTTTAATCTGAACAAAATTTTAAATAAAATGTAAAATTTTATGTTTTTAGTTTCATTTAATATGCTAGGTTATTAAGGAAAAAATAATGCTTATGAGTAGCCCTTTCAGACGCTATTATAAAATACATGTAATTTTACTGTCACATTTGGAGGGTTCGATTCCCGGTTGAGGTAATCGATTTTAAAAAAATCTGTGAATGCAGTTCTACTTATTATTAAAAATTAAACGATGTCTTCTTTCAGTAAAATAGCCTATCATTAATATTTAAGGTACTTTCCCTCCGTGTGGCATCGCCGTGTGACGCCCTGTATAGCGAAAAATCGGTAGGTAGGTATGCCGATAATTATTCAGGTTCTAATCGTCGAAAAATAATATTGACTATATTGACCGTCTAAGCATTGACCATTGACATACGTAGGTATTGAGATTGCAGACGTGCGTTTTATAAAAATGCATTTCGAAAATTCGCACGTCATTATTTTTATATCTATATGTTCCATAGGAAAAGTTGTTTAGTTTCATGGGTAGATTCACACGTTTCAATATTTGCACTTGATTTAAATTGACCTTTGAAGCGTAGATAAGAGTCAATCGATACTCCAATAAAAGATATGTAATTCATTTATGAACGTTTTGCATAGGAGGAACAGTACCGTATGAACGTGTGCGTGCGTATGCCCTCCGCCCGCTGCCGCCTGCTCGCGTCCGCCTGTTTCGACCGCAACCATTGTTATTGTGTTTATTCATCATGAAAGTGACACAAATTTAGAATGATAATTATTCATGCATTTGTGATATTGAATAAGTGAATTCTAATTATTGTAATATTTTTTTGGAGCAACGGAAGCTTGGAAAAACAAAATATTTAATAATCTTAAAAGTGCATGCCCTAATTTGGCACAAATTTATTTAATAGAAATATGTAAGTGATCTGAGTAAGGAAACAGTTATTTCATCAATTGTAATTTTGTTTTGCACTGGTTTTACATAGTGACCATAGGATATCAGTTTGCACTGGACGAAGATGGCACAAACCGGGTTTGCATACTCCGCAGGCTGTCCTAGATGTGCTTGCATAATTATTTTAAAGTTTAAATTAATTTGCCAGTTTTAATTTGAATAAAAAAGGAAACAACTACAAATCATCGAATTACTGAAAATGCAAGTTCCAGATGTGACGCAAAATGCAAAAAATATGATTCATAGGTACGACTGTACCCACAGGCAAGAAATAAGCAACTTTAGAGTTTTTGAAACTTATGGCATCAAAATAGCCCAGCGCTATCGGACTATTAAGGCAAAGTCAAATCATTTATTTCCAAATAGATTCCTAAGAACACTTTTAGAAAGTCACAAGCGAGTCTATTACAATGAAAATTATATCTGTGTCACAAAATAAAATAAAACAATATCACAATGAAGAAGAAGCATGAGAAACTCGCACTTTGTTTTATCTTATTCTTACTTTTGTCCTTCTTTTTGTTCAAAATAGGGTTTGTGACCGCAATGTGTGTCAATTTCTTAGGCTTCACTAAAATATCAGAACTCCATACATATTTGTCATTAGTATAGTCATCTAACTTATAATAGGCTTTCCGACATAATGAGTTTTTAATAGTATCTTCAAATTGATTTTCTGACAAATTTAATATATGGTCAGGTATTTTGTTACAGTATTGTATACTTAGACCTAAAAATGATTTTTTTTACTTTAACTAACCTAAACGGGGATTTGTCAATTTTATTTTTGCTTCTAAGGTTCCGGTTATGCCTGTCACCATTTTTGGTCAAACTATGAATATTTTTCTTTGCATACATAATATTTTCATATATAAATTGACATGGTACAGTTAAAATATTTATCTCTTTGAACAATTCTCTTAGGGAATCACGACATCTGAGTTTGTAAATTGCTCTAATAGCCCGTTTTTGCAAAACAAAAATTGAATCAATGTCCGCAGCGCGGCCCCACAGTTTAACTGCCTCCGTGGTCTAGTGGCTAGTGCCATGGACTACCGATCTGGAGGTCCTGGGTTCGATTCCCAGGGGGGAAACACAAAGTTGATATTTGAGAATTTATCACTTTGTGAATTTTTCCCCAGTTTGGTTAGGACATTGCAGGCTAAATCACCTGATTGTCCGAAAAGAAAAAGATTTAGTGCTTCGGAGGGCACGTTAAGCCGTCGGTCCCGGTCGCTGCCTTTGATAGTGGTCGTTACTCAAACCATGTCAGAGGCCTGATAGTTGTGCTACTAGGCGGTTTAAAAACTCTGACACCAGGGGTCATCGGGTCCATAGACTCGATACCCACTCGACAGAAGAAGAAGAAGCCCCACAGCAAATTCCATAGCATAAAGCGTGATAAAGGCGTTTAAGCACTCGTTTTTGGGATTTTTCAAATGTTAATCTAGAAAATATGTGGCGTGCACTCTGTTCCGCTAAGAGTGAACGGAGGAGCAGAAAGCGCGGTATAGTCAGAGATTTCGACGCATAGGACGTTCAGGAAAATAGGTTTGACGCTGTAGGAATGGCGATGACGAGTGTACATGCATTTTTTTTTATATATGAAATATCACTGAAGAAAGTGTTGTAATTTACATCAATATTATTCGTAAATAGTTTTGAAAATATATTCTGAAATAAAAAACGGGTTCGCGAGAAATTTAATAGCGAACTTAACAACATCGATTTGAACACGAACTGGCGATAACAAAAAGTACGTGTTTAATTAAATATATATAAGTGATAAATTATTAATAAAAGTCTCGGCGCACTATAGTACAATGTGCAGGTAAACATACAGTAAAACAAAAATATCTCTAGAGTAACAAGAAGTATTTTTAAACCGCCGGACAAAAAAAAGATGTGACTTTTGCGATTTGGCCCACACACACACAAATACAAATCTTTCCTGTTTATCATATTTATTTACTTAGAACATCTAAGAGGTCCGAACCACACATTATTGTCCGAACCCAAATATTATTTTCATTTCTCTAAAAATAGTTACTAAAGTTGTTTAGTTTTTCTGGTTTCATGAAAAGAACACTTCTTCCTCTCAGTTTTCGCGCCTTTGTTTAAGGCTATTCTTACACCATTGACTGCTCCTACGTCCGGCGCAGGATATTTTTGCAAGAAAAACACGCCCTACGCAGCAGATCTGTTCCTACGCACGCATAGGCTGTATAATTTAAGTTTATTGCCATACAAAACAAAACACAGTTTCTTGTCTATGGTTTTAGGGTTACTATACAAAACAATTTACCCCCATTACTTGGGTAAATTAACTCTTCATGTAGGAAAAAGTTACTTTCTTATCAATAAAGTTAAAAGGTCTTTGTTTTTGTTTCTATTGCAACAAAAAATCAAGTATTTAATATAAATTTTCACAATAGCGCGTTTTTAATGTACGGTAAAATATACGCTTTTTGTTTATATATCAGGAGAAGAAGTACTTTTATACCTTATTTCTATCAATTATTTATTTATTAGATAAAGTAAAGTCGCAGATGCTTAACAACGAGCTATCAATCTGAGTGTGATATAGATATTTGAATGTGGTTTCGCGCGCTTTTTTATGTTTATGTTGGAAATTAAACATAAAATATGGCAACCCAAAATATCGCTCTGGGCGTTTCTATTGGTTGATTTTCTTCGTGTCTTGTTTTGCCAATATGGCGTCTCTTGTGTTATGAGATGACAACATCGTAGTTTGTGTCCTATTTATCGTTATTTCAATGTTAAAATCAATAGTAATTATCTACCTCAAGCGTTCAAAGAAATTTGGTAATTGTAATGGTAATAGTTTTGATGTAACACGTGTAAGTGATGATTGAATACGCGTCCAAAAACTTGTGAGGAAATAGAACTTCGCTCCTGTAAAAATGGCGGGTGTGTTATCTTGGACTGTGTTTTCATTCCCTGCGGAGAAAGCCACGGATTGATAAATAAAGTGGTCGTGAACGATATGAGTAGTAGGTGAAGAAACATAGGGCATTGAAAGTCGGCATGCGTTGCGTGCTGTTTTGACATTTGACGAGGTGATTGATAGGAGGAGAGTGCAAGTGTCATCGCTTTTGATGAAATTATCAGTATGTCGCGCTGGGGCAGAGGCCGAGCAGGCAGCGTGGCTGTGCCGCTTGATAGTGCCCTCTTCAGAGAGAACAGTAACTGCCCTTCCGCCGCTCGCTCCGCAGGCACGGTCGGTAAATGGGGCATCACCAGCTTTACCTCAATCAGAAATGCACCCTATGGTGAGTATGCTGCAACATTCACACTTATTTACAACCTTGAACAATAACTTTCGAGTTTGGGAGCAAGTTTCATACATAACTTGAACTAGAATCTCATTAGATAACAAAAAATATAAAGTGAAAGTTAGATTTACCCAATTGTTAATTGCATTTTGAGCAATTATTTTACACAACATGTATCTGTCTCAGTCATACATAGAGTACTGTGCTTAAACAATGCAGTATTGTTTAATGTTATTGTTTCTAACACTTTAATTTTTTACTTTTCAGCTTACAATAATGTTGTTAAAAAGCCAGTTCAAGATCAAAATAGTCCATTGACAGTACCTGCAGTTGAAACTGAACAACCACCACCGAAGCCGAAGAAATTTTTCAAATCCCGAAATGCTGAGCTGTACCCACCGGTTCCAACCATCACATATGCCCCACCAGTATCAGCTGCACCTTTGTCACCTGAACATCCATCAAACAGCAAAGACAAGAAAACTGCTAAGAGAAGTAGGGCATATAGAGGAGATTCTTCATCACCGGAGTTACCAAGGCGCACTGATAAAGCAAAAGCTAAGAAGACAGTGACAACTAAAGCTGCTAAGAAGGAAGATTCAACAGCAGAGCATTCACAACCACCTAATAAACGGTATTTGGTTCGGAATCGCAACAAGGTCATAAATTATGCTGAGGATGGCAGTAACAGTCCAATACCAGACTTCAGTAGGTATGAACCACCACCACCGCCTAAGGCACCTTCACCGAAAATCAGTCCTCTGGCTCAACCGGCAACTACCACAATGCCTAGTCCCACTCCTACAACACCAAAACTTGATGTGGCGAGTCCTTCAACAAGTAAAGATGCTAGTGAGGAACGTAAACCACCACCAATTGTACTTAGAATATCTAAAGGTACATCTAGAATTGTGAGTACAGATTCAAATGAAGGCTTCACATCTCCCAGTTCTGACAGGCACTCTTCCATGGATACACATTCAGACATTGGTTCAGACCACAAAAAGAGTCCCTCAATGGAAACAATATGCTCACCCAAACATGAAGGTTTAAAGATCACCATAAAATGCTCTGGATTGAATCAAGAAAGTAAAAAAGAGAAGAAAAAGGAAAAGAAAGAACATAAGTCTCATAAACGGCATCATAAGAACTCAGATGATGAACCTCTTAAAAAGCCTAGTTCTCCTGTACCAGGTTCTGATGTATATGACTTGTATAAGACTCTTGCATCACCAGCACATGAAGAACCAAAGGCCAAACAGCTGCCAGTTGTTTCTGATAATATTGAGTCACAATTGGCCAAGATAGACTCAACTGGTCCAATCAGCAAATCACCTAGATTAGAAGTCCAACCAAAAGAACTACCACCAGAGCCAAAGCCTCCTGAAAGCACATCTGGTAGAGCAAGGAGGAAGAGGCCAAACATAAATTACAGTGAAAATGATGACTATTTGGATGCCATAACTTCTAAGACCATAAGTAAACCAGCTGGAACAAAAACCGTTAGTGACATAAAAAGAGAAGGCAGAAAAGGGCGAAAGAGACATGAGGCTGCAATAGCTGAAGCTACTGCAGCTGAGGGGCAACAGGAAGAGGAAAAAGAAACTGAATCTCACGTAGAGAAACACAATTTGATAGACATTCTGTCTGGAGGTGAAAGCAGTAAACCCCAAGAGAGTCATAAGAAGCCTCACAAAAAGCAGAAACATAAACATGCAAGTAAGCACTCCAGTCCTGAATATAGCAAAGAGGTTCCTCAAGAAGAAGAAGTTCAAGATGAGATTAAAGATAATGAGCAGGATGCCTTACAAGAAGAGCATAGTGAAGGTACTTCTCAAGAAGCTCCTTTAGAGGATCCTACTGCACAGATCCAACAAAATACCCAATCATCGGACTCTGCATACAACAGCTGTCCCAATGAATATTCAGAAGAAGAGTCACAAAGGCAACAAGATGATGTGTTCAAATCTCCAAGAGATGTTGATGATCAAGTTGATGTTGATAAGCCAAGTGTTAAGTTAGTGATAACAAAGAAGAAAGGGTCAATATTCAAGAGCAAATCCCTTGTCAATGAAAATTCTTCACCATTGCCTGCAAGGAAAAGACGTCATCTATATAGACATGAATGGAATGATGTGAGTATTATCTGCATTTAAGTCATATTAGTCAGTTCTTTGGTGTTTAGGGTTGATGTTTAGTATAAAGCTAAGACATAGATACAATTTGATAATTGTGTAACTATCACAATGTTGTGCAATTATTCACATTTTGTTGATAAAATGCATGTTATTTATTATTATTAGGTACTCCAACTTGATAGTAATATAAATAACATCTTGCTATCTCTAATAGGTAACCTATGATGACAAATAACCACATTATATTGATGGGGTAACTGATTGTCAGTGACCTATTAAATTGTTGTTTGTTGAGAATATTATTATTCCCTTACACTTACTTGCACAGGAGAGCGAATAAAAAAAACTATGATTACTATAATTAACCTGCAATAAATAACAAGTGTTCCCAATTTTTTTCTTTAACTAAACTTATACAACTTTGCGGAACATATATGACAAGAATAATCAATCCATAGTAACAGCAATCGAAACTTGTTATATTTTTGGATGTTTACTGCATTATAAAAACAATTTAAGTGTACTTTACAATTTTATCATTACATACATCCTTGTATCAATTTATAGAAGGGGAATGAGACTCCTCGACCAGAGCAGCCGGAGACAGCTGAACCAGCCAACCCTGTGAACCAGGTTCCAGAAGAGCTGACTAGGGTCACCAAGTACTCAAGAGCCCCAGAGCTGGTGGTAGACGGCCCTGAAGCCACGGAGACAGTCAAACCTTACACCAGCGTCAGGTGTGCTAAGGAAGCTAAGGAGGTAAGACTTGTTTGTAAATATGCTGATTAAGGCAGTAACTAATACTGATATATTTACTGTGATAAGGATTAGATTATTGTGTTTCTTTTTGTGTTCTCTTTATACAGGAAGTAAAAAAATTGCTCAACAAACTTTAGGGTAGAACCTACCTGTGAACTGAACAACTTTCCCCAGGGAATATAGGTTAAACTATGAAAACAAAATGGCCCTCGCATACATTTTGTATGGGAATCGCACCGCAAGGTTTGATCAGCAAATTTTTTACTCCTGGTATAATAGCATCTATTTCAATTATCAGATAATCTTTATTGGTAAACTAGTCACCAGTTTCTAGAGCAATTAATCCATAGCCTTGTATACAACTTATATTACATTAATTTACAATTCTCATTGTTTCGGATTGAACTTCACACAGCAGGGCTATTATTATAACATGTAATGTTATATATTCCAGTATTACACAGTTGTGAGAAATGTGAAGAAAGCACACCAGATACAGGAAATTGGAGAGTTCCAGGAGTTCAATGATGATATTGAGTACCTTCTGGATGCACTACAGGTAACTACAGGCCTTATTTACTTTAAAACAATCAAATTAACATACCGTTTTCAGTGAATCATGATCATTATAAGTTACATTTATAGTGTAAGACTTTGTAAACCCAGTAATATATTAAGAATATTATATCTACATACATATAATCACGCCTTTATCCCTAATGGTGTAGGCAGAGCGTAAACTACCTAAACAAAGATCGTTCTGCTACGTCTGACAAAGCTTTGAGGGTTACTTAAGATAGATTTGTAGGTATATTGCTGTAGTGACAGGTTATCAGCCCATCGCTTAAATAGTAATAGTGATGCGTAAAATCCTCAAAACACTCCCGATTCATAAGAAGGCTCTTTTGATTGTGACATACTTCTAGGAATATTTTTTGAGGCACAAGAGGATATTCCCTGAGCTTTATGCCAATATACTGAAACCTATGAATCCCTTAGCTGGTTTTTACATTATGCCCGGGAGGAAATGCAGATAGATAGATAGGTAAACTCTTTATGCGCATAAATCGTACAGTTTGGAAAAACTTAAAAATAACAGTGTACGTAAAGGCGGCCTTATCGCTTCAAGCGATCTCTTCCAGACAACCCTGCATTTAATAAAGCAAAATTACACATAGCAAGTAGCTGCGGCAACATGAAAGAAAGAACTAAACACTTAAATAACTATCAACACTTAAGATCTACATAATAGTGCATATTAAATGCAGCTGGTTCATTTTTTTTCTTTCGCTCCCAGTCCAGCATGGAAGAATATTTTTTCTACTCGTGTGGTAAAGTTTCAATGTGTTTTGTGTGCAGGACAACAACCCAGTGTCGACGCGGTGCCTGTCGGCCATAACCCTGGCGTCCAAGTGCCGCGCGGCCGCCTTCCGCATGCACCTGCGCGCGCACGGGACTGTGCAGAAGTTCTTCAGCGCGCTGCACGACGCTACCAACGACCCGGTACTCCTATATCATTTCTATAGTCTGGGGCAAAATAACTTCTATCTGACTTTTTGTAGTAATTCGGAAGGCACGTCATGCCTTTGGTCCCGGTTAGCGTTTAATACCATAGATATTTGTCGTTAAGCCATGTCAGAGGCCAGTGCTAAGCATTGGCGGCTTGAAAACTCTGGCCTAATCTAGGATTGGGTCTGGTTTCCCTCCTGGGTTGCGGAGGTCAGATGGTAGTCGCTCTGTGTAAAAACTAGTACCCGCGTTCATTCCCCTAGATTAGGTAGCCGACCCCGTAAAATACGGGATAAGGGTAGGGAGATGATAAACAAGTTATCAAGAAAGAAAAGTTAGAAATTAAACATACATACATATAATCACGCCTTTATCCCTAATGGGGTAGGCAGAGCGTAAACGACCCAAACAAAGGTCGTTCCGCCACGTCTGACAAAGTTTTGAGGTTTAATTGAGATAGATTTGTGAGTACATTGCTGTAGTGACAGGTTGTCAGCCCATCGCCTAAATTACAATATACTGAAACCCTCGGATCCCTTAGCTGGTTTTTACAGCATACCCGGGAGGACACGCAGCTGGCACATTCTATGTTTTTCTCTCGCTCCCAGGCCAGCATGGAAGAAAAATAGAAATTAAAATGAGAAGTTAATGCCCATACTGTATGTTATTTTTTATTTTTTTAAATATTGAAAAGTTTGGGAGGGCATACGCCTAAGCCTTTTTGTTATTTTTTTTAAAGAATATTCTGATGATATTTGTTTAGTTTAATTGGCTAAACACCCGGTATAATGACCATATTGTCATCGCCTTTTCACACTCGCATCCAAATGTCCCGCGGCAGTATAGTCGTGTGATCAATTGTAAGTCCTTTGCCTGCCTCTTTTTATCGAATTAAAACTATACATTTGGTTACAGAGCCTGGGTCTGTGCACAGCTACAGTGATGTTCGTCCTGTCTCAAGACCGGCTCAACATGGACTTAGATCGGGAATCCCTCGAGCTCATGCTGAACCTACTTGAGTCAGATGCGTCGCACAAGTAAGTAGAATTCACCAGCTTATGCCGAGATAGTGACGTAGATGCAACCAACCAAAATTGTAAAGGAGCAGGTTTTACAATTGACCCACTTATTCATACAATTAAACTAATTGTGAAAAGATTTATGGTTAGAATATGTGAAAAATCCTTATCCAAATCATTGACCCCAAAGAGATTGAGATATCGGCGGTAAATAATGTCAAAAAGTATAAACAATGTCTTTATCAAAACATTATCTTAGAGCAATTATAGATTTGAGTCTTATTGTTGTCAATGGGTCAGTATAATCGATAGAAATAGTCAAGTTCGCTTTTATTTTATCGCATAGATTTAGTTTTCATTCATTTGCGACTTGAATATGTAGATAGAGCTATTTTCGCCTAGGCATTATTTTACATACAAACATAGAATGTGCCAGCTGCATTTCCACCCGGGCATGCTGTAAAAACCAGCTAACGGAACCGAGGGTTTCAGTACATTATAATTTAGGCGATGGGCTGACAACCTGTCACTACAGCAATATACCTACAAATCTATTTTAAATAACCCTCAAAACTTTGTCAGACGTGGCGCAACGACCTTTTGTTTAGGTTGATTACGCTCTGCCTACACTATATATATGTATGTATTATATTATTTTAAATCCATTATTTACAAAAAATACAAATCACTTTATTCCCACAAAACACATTACAAATAATTAAAATACACAATCAAGAATAACATAGCAAACAGGACAGGTAGGCGAGATATTTTTACACACATACATACATAAATCACGCCTTTATCCCTTACGGGGTAGGCAGAGCGTTTAACGCCTCGTAAAAAGCGCTTTCGCCACGTCTGACAAAAATTTAGGGCAAATTTAGATTGTAATATGTATTGCTATAGTGACAGGTTGTCAGCCCATCGCCTAAATTACAATACACTGTAACCCACGAGTCCCTTTTGCTGACTTCAACAGCATGCCCGGGAGGAAGGGCAGCTGGAACATTCTATGTTTTTCTATCTCTCCGAGTCCAGCATGGAAGTATTTTTACAGAAGTGAAAAAAGGTGTGGACACAGCTTGGCTTGGCTTTAAGTCCACCCTATGTCAGGTGTACTATTTGACAGAAACGTGTATTTATTTGACAGAAACGCCTTAGACGACTGTGGTCTGACGTCATCACAGCTGGCCAAGACTCAGGAGCGCGTGCGCGAGCTGTGCGCCGAGATCAAGAGCCAGGGGAAAGCCACGCATCTGGATTTGGACAACATTACTGTAAGTACCAGCAGACCAGAAAAAAAACTACTGATTTTGTATGAAAATGTGTTTGGGGTTTCCTAGTCCAGACACAACATAGACAAGTGCACAAAATATTCATTTTCGACCGAGATTTTTGATATTGAATAGATGACAAAAATGGTTTTGTGCACTAGTTTTAGACTCTGCTGTTTACTTCGATTCCGAGAAAAATTGAAGAAATTCTACAAAATTATTGTTAATAAACTTTACAAATTATTCCCGCCATTTAACTTTTTAAATCTTTTGACGTGAAATATTAGGCTTAGGCTGAACCTATGCAGCCTATTAAATTAATTTTATAACAATAAATTATATAAACTATCGTACTTGAGTTACATTTAAAATTTTGTTCGTGTCATTAAAACACAAAAGGCAAATCATTTAACGTATATGTAAAAAATTTATAAGTTCTATCTATGAACTTCTTATGTTTGGCTGTAGGGTCTAATTTTCTTTGTCTTAGATACGATGCTGAGTAGATACGTGTTTGCCCTTGTGCAGCCAACAGCCTGCATAAAAGGGGCTTTCCGAGCATGAGAAGTGAAAAACTTATTTATAAAGAAATAATGTTCCTCTACGGGTGGTAGACCCTGTGATTAAGAGGTTTTGCACTTAACAGAAGTTAGTTAGTCATTATTATATAGGTTTATTTTTAAACTATGGTGTGAACCTACCCTCGAAACTAAACAACTTTCCCCAAGGAACATAGATCGAAATATTAAAAAATACAAAAAGCGCCACTCTCATAGCCATCACGTGTTACCCACAGGTGGGTCACCTGGCCATGGAAACTCTGCTCTCTCTTACCTCCAAGCGCGCGGGCGAGTGGTTCAAGGAGGAACTGCGCGTGTTGGGCGGCGTGGACCACATCGTGCGCACCATACAGGACTGCTGCGCGCGCCTCGCCCCGCCCGCCCCAACCGACCCCCCCGCCCCGCCCGCCGACCGCTGGGGGGGCGCGCAGCATGATATACTCAGGAAGGCTGATCGCTGCATGCGCGTCTTAGAGAACGTGAGTGTTTTTTTTATATTATCTAGTAACTAATTAGCATTTATCTACTCTCATATAGTAATGTTCGAATTATAAACTTCTAAACGAATTTATAATAGCATACTTATTAAACAGAATGATGAAAAAATTAAAAAGTTTACTTTTCGTTACATCTTAGTTTACTTTTCATTGCACCTGCCCTAGCAAATTCTAACAAAGATTCAGCGAAAAGTAAAATTTAAGCAAGGAAAGATAAAAATCACACAGTAAATACCAAAACATCCCGATTCCAAGCCAAAAATCTGTAAAATTTCTATGGTCACGGCGCATGCGCGGTGACGGTTTTCCTGCGCGCTAAATTTTGCCGCCATTTTCTACGGTGAAAGGTTTTTATTGTTGTTTATCACATTATATTTTAAGGAAGAATTAATTGACTGTTTGCTTCGTCTTCTTCTGTCGAGTGGGTATCGAGTCTATTGAACCGATGAACCCTGGTGTCAGAGTTTTTAAACCGCCTAGTAGCACAACTATCAGGCCTCTGACATGGTTTGAGTAACGACCACTATCAAAGACAGCGACCGGGACCGACGGCTTAACGTGCCCTCCGAAGCACGAAATCATTTTCTTTTTCGGACAATCAGGTGATTCAGCCTCCAATGTCCTAACCAAACTGAAGAAAAATTCACAAAGTGATAAATTCTCAAATATCAACTTTGTGTTTCCCCCATGGGAATCGAACCCAGGACCTCCGGATCAGGAGTCCATGGAACTAGCCACTAGACCACGGAGGCAGTTGGTGTTCTTCTCTAAATACTTCACTTAATTTGTCACACCCTTCCTTCTACATACATACATATAATCACGCCTTTATCCATAATGGGGTAGGCAGAGCGTAAACGACCTAAACAAAGGTCGTTCCGCCACGTCTGACAAAGTTTTTAAGATAGATTTATAGGTATATTGCTATAGTGACAGGTTGTCAGCCCATCGCCTAAATTGCAATAAATTGAAACCCTCGATTCCCTTAGCTGGTTTATACAGCATGCCCGGGAGGAAATGCAGCTGGCACATTCTATGTTTTTCTCTCGCTCCCAGGCCAGCATGGAAGTAACCTTCCTTCTGCTTTCAGGTGACACAACAAAACGAAGACAACCAAATGTACCTGCTGACGGGCTCGCTGGGCGCCGCCGCCACGCTGGCCGAGCTGCTGCGGCTGTGTGTCACCGAGGCCAGGGACGACGCACTGCCGGGCCCGCTACACACCGCGCTGTTGGACGCCGCCTTACCTGCCATCAAAGTGCTGGTCAATCTATCACACTCCTTCGGCAACACTGGTGGGTGAAGTTTATAAAACTGATACTGAGGAACTGGCATAGCTACGTTATCTGGGCTTCTGCGGCTGTGTGCGACAGAAGCGAGAGACGATACCTTGCTTGGACCGTCAAGGCCTGCTTTTTTAGATGCTGCGTTCCAGCTATCAAAGTGCTGGACAATCTGTCGCACTCCTTCGGCAATACTGGTAAGTTAAACAAGAGATTTCGGAGAAATGTTACACAAGGAATAAGGGTATTTCACGCTGGGCTTACCGATTGGGTTACACCCACGGCCCTAACTCAGACAGCGTCCCGCAAACTGATAGGGTTTGCTCAGTCTACGAAACTGAACAACTTCCACCAGGAAATTCTTTCAGGAAGTAGCTTTCCTTTACACCCCATATGACTAAAGTACGCTGTTGTCCGTTTCCTAGATCCATCCCTAATAAATATTTATCTACTCTCATATAGTAATGTTCGAATTATAAACTTCTAAACGAATTTATAATAGCATACTTTTTAAACAGAATGATGAAAAAATGAAAAAGTTTACTTTTCGTTGCATCTTAGTTTACTTTTCATTGCTAGGTATTACAATGCTCGTGATACCACATTACACTCGCATTGTAATACCCTTAATTATGCAACAGTTGCATAAACTACTATTACGACAACTTCTGTACTATCATAAGGTGGTGCTGATGCTTTTGAAGTATACAAGAGACAATTATGTTATCCTATTATTCTTCCATGCTGAACTGGGAGCAGAGAAAAACATACTATGTGCCAGCTGCATTTCCTCCCGGGCATGCTGTAAAATCCAGCTAAGGGATCCGAGAGTTCCTGTATACATACGTATGACAACCTGTCACTACATCAATATACATACAAATCTATCTTAAATAACCCTCAAAACTTTGCCGGACGTGGCGGAACGACCTTTGTGTAGGTCGTTCACTCTAGGGTCAAAGGGTGATATTATGTATGTTAGCCTAAGAAGATACGTGATGTGATGATACAAAATTCAATTGTTCTGGGTTTTAAATGTTTATTTTTCATTTCAGGTTCATTAGGAGCTAAGATAGTAGGCGAACAGCCGTCAGTAATGGAAATCTGCCTTACCATACTCAACAACCAAGGAAACTTCATACCAGACAGCAGAAACTTTGAGTTCAGTGTTTGTGTAAGTACTTATTTTATACCTAATGAAAAGCTATACGTTATTTTCTATACCTTGATCTTGATGGGAAGTAATAGCTCTTACCTACATGGTATTTTACAAGTGATCTGCGTCTGTATTCGTCTAACAAACCTTGCGCTCCCGACCCCAAAGCTCGTAGTATTTCATATTTGTCAACTTATCGCTTTGTGAGATTTTCCCCTAGTTAGTGAAGTGAATGCTCCAAGCTCGACTGGGAGAGAGAGCGAGAGGGAGAAGAACATAGAATGTATCAGCTGCATTTGCTCCCGGGCATGCTGTAAATTTTATTTGATTATAAGTAGGAACACCTCGTTCAATCCCCTAGATTAGGAAGCCGACCCCGTGAGATACGGGATAAGGCTAGGGAGATGATGATGATGATAAGTAGGAACACCAACATCTTTTAAATTATTCATTACAATATTATATCTTAACTTAAAATCACTAATTTAAAAGACAATTATAGGCGAACACATCGTTCTCATAAATATGCAACAATAAACAGAACTAAAATTAAGTAAGTTAGTTTAGGTACTGTACCAAACCAATAGCTTATAACTAAATAATTTTAATTACAATCTTACATTGAGATCTAGATAATACTAACATAAAGCATATTCATATAAGTTTAATTAAATCAACAAAAGTATTAAATTAGTTTTAAGTTATGCTTAAATTTATTAAGCGAGTCGTTAAATATGACTATATCAGGGTTCTTATTATTAACATGGTTATAACTTTTACACATTCTGATCAAGGGAGAATGGGCACTAACATTTGTACGACAGTGTGGTATATATGGGTCAATCAACTTTATTTTGTACAGGCTATTCAAAAACTTAAAATAAATGAAAATTCTGATTTCATTGTGATTTTTGTACAGGGAAGTAGCTAATTCAATGTAGTTTACAAATACAACACGTGGCGCGACCAACAACATATAAAACATAATATTTTAGCATAAAATATCGGGTGATACCTTACCTTACATCACCTGGGTAACCAACTATTAAATTAAAGTTTTCTAAATAAAATTCATTTTTTCATATTTATTTTTTTATGTAATCAATACAACATAGCAGTAGCTACTTTACGCAAATACAAATTCTGGTAAAGTTTGAATACTTTTCATAAAAAAGTCATGAACATGGTCTCTTGGGTAACCAATACTAAAAACATTTTTTTAACTTTTAAGTATTGTGTACTCAGTGTTTTTTATGCAGATATGTTTTTGATATACGAAATATAATCAAACTAATTAAACTAAGAGTAAGACAATATATATAATTAAGCCTGTCCAAAAGAAAATAACACAGAAAAACCACTCTTAAAATTAGGGACAATTGGTGACCCAAGAGACAAATTCAGTGACTCAAGAGATCTTATTACTGTATCTAAAGCTGCGAAATTCCAAAGAAAAGACTTTTTGATCAGACTTCAATTTTTTTTACTAACTATTCTTATTATATTATGTATTAAATCAACAAAAGTAAACTTACAAAATGCGATAGTTCAGTCTGTAGGTCAAACAGTCTCTTCAAAACTTACTTTAGTAGATAGACTCGATACCCACTCGACAGAAGAAGAAGTAGATATAATATAGAGGTATTAACGATCACAGAAGAACAATAAACTAAATATTACTACAACCACGTTAATACCTACCTACAACCTACCTACCTACCTACTGACCTACTTAAAATTATAAAGGTCCAACCGATATATAAGGGAAAGGGTGAAATGCACAATCCCAAATATTATCGGCCTATCTCTCTAATACCAATAGTATCCAAAATCTTTGAACGGTTAATTAGTGACAGAATTCTACACCATCTAATTAGTAATAATCTTTTGAATAACCAGCAATATGCATACCAGGCGGGTCGGTCAACCACGGACGCAGCGCGCGACGTTATCACCAGAGTAATGACTCATCTCGAGGGCGGGCGAAAGGTTGCAGCTATATGTTGCGACCTGTCGCGTGCCTTTGAGATGGTTGATCATTCTCTTCTTCTGGCTAAGCTTCACCAATACGGTTTCAGTGGACCTTTCCATGAAACAATAGCATCATTTTTAAAACACAGAAAACAGGCTACTTTTGTCCAAAATGCCCGGTCTGATCTGGCATTGGTGGGCGAATGCGCTGTTCCTCAGGGGTCAGTGATGGGCAACACACTTTTTTTGCTGCTTGTAAATGATATCTCGGTTGCCAGTCTCGAGACAGAGTACGTGCTGTTTGCAGACGATACCTGCCTGATAGTGTCTGCGGATAAGATTGACCAGCTTAGCACTAAACTTACGCTAGTTTTGACACAAATATCTAGATGGTTTTCTGTAAATGGCATGTCCTTAAATGTTGAGAAAACTAACATTATCCATTTTTCATTAAAAAGTCACAATATTGCTAATTTAAATATTTCGGTCGATGGTACAATAGTCCCTCAAGTAGACAGAGTAAAATATCTTGGCTTCATAATTGATTCAGGTCTCACGTGGTCCGCTCATATTGATGCTGTGTATGATAGGTTATCTGCAGCCTGCTTCGGTCTATCCAGACTCCGGCATAGTCTTACAAGTAATAACGTGTTAAAAGCTTACTATGGCTATTTCCACTCCATATTAATCTATGGGATTGATTTGTGGGGCACAGCGGCAGAACGTGACAGAATCTTTAAACTCCAAAAAAGAGCGGTACGGATAATTGTTGGTAAGCCATACGACCATCCCGCTCAGGAACTTTTTCGGGAGTTTAAAATACTAACGCTTCCATGTGCATATGTTTCACAAATGTGTAAGCTTGTACAACAGAACCTGCTATCGTTTCCTAGACTTGGTGATAGACATAAATTTAACACCCGATATAAACATCTCCTGAGCATACCTCGCCGTCGTCTCGCCAAATCCCGTAAATTACTTGATGTTGTCGGTCCCAATCTATATAATAGCCTTCCTAAAAAGGTAAAAAATGCTCCTAACGCACGATTGTACTCACAAAGATTAAAAGTAATACTAGCCAAACTGGCATGTTATAATATTAATGACTTCTATGTAAGCATAAAACGGATTATTGACCAAGACATTAATGATTAAATATAAATGTAAAATGTACCTAAAATTAATACCACCTGACATGTAAATTATTTTTAGGAATTTATGAAATAAATCTGAATCTGAATAATCAGCTTTTTGACAAAACACTTACATAAGTTTTGACATAGGTAACAAAACAATTCACTTTTCGAAAACATCAACAATGTCCTTAAACTTATAATATGTTTGACCACGCTTGGTCTCTATCGCAGGCTGAGGTAGACTAGATATTATGTCGAGATGATCTATATAAGATATATCGCTTTTATCTAAACGAAATATATTGCCATTTTTGACACATCTGAAAAATATAACCCTTATCTCGCCATCATCTTCTAAATCATCGACAATGCAGACATATCTGTATGTTTTTCCTTTGAGATTGCACACCTTCACCAGCAAATAATCTCCTGCGGAATATGCTATTTGGTTTCCAGAGGTACCTGGTTGTTCATTATCTGCATCTTTTGGCGAGTAAATCAAATCGTAAACTGTTTGATTGCGACGCTGACATAAATCAGGGATATTAATCTCATTTTCACGTTGTAATATCTCAGGGCTCTTATATCTGCTCAAAGGTGTATTATCAGAACCGGAGTCTGACATATCAATATAATTTTCATCTACAGTCTTATGTAGAATATTATGTTGCGAGTCTTTAAGAGGTCGATAGGTTTGCAAAATGCAAAAACGTCCCAAGGTCCTATATTTCAACTCACCGTAAATATCTGTGAAGATTTGATGCACCTGTAATGTGCCTTGAAGAGGTTTGATATTATTAGGTAGCAGTTCTGCAGTGGCTTCTATAGCTTCCTGAGAAATCATGTAAAGTTGAATCTTACTTTCACCTTTCAAAACCTCATAAAAAAATTCTGCTGTTGGAACATCTGTTCCACCGGCCACAATTTCATCTGCTTTTCTTTTAAGAAATCCTCCAACTACATCGGTAGGGCCTTTGCCGTGGCCGGCTTCAAAGAAATTCCAGGTGACTGCAGTAAATTTGTAATCAAATATATTTGTCGAGCATAAATAAAAATTTTGTTTCTGGCGATATTGGCTGAATGGACCATCGGTAAAGAAGTGAACAGTCTTTATTTCTGGATATTTTTCTCGAATGTGGTTTAAAATTGGATCTAGGTGTGTCCAGATTGCTGCTGGTTGGTGATTAGTGCATGGAGATATTTTACAATAAGAGTCTATTTTAGGTCGGATACCGTCACCTTTGACGTATGTTACAACTGTGTGAAGTGACACTTGTTCTCTTGATCCTCCAAATTGATGTGCTTGTATTTCTGCGTGATATTTTCCGTTATAGTTTTCGCTAAAATCAGCTACAACCACCACCTCTGTTTCTTTTATATTATCAATAGCTTCACGAAAACATTTGTACTGTGTTTTAATGTTAAAAACATGCTTTTTCAGTGCTTTAATTTCTTTGTTAAATTCTTTCATTAAATTGTTGACTGTGCCCTGTTTAGTTTCTTTTACATTCTTTATTGTTTTCATTGTCTTTCCCTCTTTTTTATACGTTACTTCTTTTCTAATCCATTCATTCCATGTCATATTTAGTTTGTCTTTGCTTGTATCATATGTAATTTCGCTGCCGCAACATTCTTGGCAAGTATCGTACATACAGGATTGACGTTTAGGATCACACACTGTAGACATGAAAAGAGTGTTCAAATCATCTGTATCTATTATTCGGTGTTTCTTTAGTTCCTGTGCTTTATAAACTGGATTAGTATGGGTCTTACATAAGCACATTTCGCAACCGTCAATGGATGGCTTGACTACGTAGAAAGGTTTGTTTCTTGTAAAATAATAATATGAACACTTGGTTTCAGGATTTTCTTGCTTGAATGTGTGATAAAGATTCTTCATTGTATCTAACAAAAATCTCTTTTGAACTTTAATTTTCTTCTTTGTTACTGTGTCTTTTCGCCCTGCCGTTGGTCTAGATATATCATCCCTGTTGTAAAAGTCTTCTAAGTCTTTCTTTAACTGCGTTGCACTATCTTTAAGATTCGCTGTTGTTTTTAAGTTCCCTGCTAAACCTAAAGCATCTTTAGCAATATTTTTTTGTGCAGATTGGCCAATTTGATCAAAAATACTTTTAATAACATTTTTTCCTTTTCGATTTTGAAGTTTAGTATATTTTTCTTTTATTGCATTACTTAGAATATCATATTTTTCCTTCTCAGTAGTATTTTTTTCCTCCGTTTCAAGTTTTTTTTTGTTCTCTGTAATTTCTTTTTGTATTTTTCATACTTTTGCTTAAGTTTTCGGATTTCTTTTTTCAATGCAACATTTTCTCGATATATTTTAGATCTGTCCCTTTTTACTTTCTTTCTTTCTCATTTTGATGCTTCGCTAAGTGTAGGGGAATCGCATAAATTTTGTTCTCGGTAAATAATAACATTTTCATTCTGTTCAGCTTCGTCTTCCTCATTCTGGACAACATCAACGTGCACAATATCTTCTTGTAATTGTGGGGAGCTAGGTGGCGTTACTTCAAGAACTCTGTTGAGATTTCGCGCTCGTTCTCTTTGATTCTTTTTTCTTAATCTCCAAATTACTCTCGCGTTATATCTCTCTTTCGGGCTTAAGTCTTTAGTCAGTTTTTTTTTGCGTGATAGTTCTCTCTCTTCTTTTTTTTGTACTCATTATATTTACCTTGATTTTGCTTTAATCTTTCTTTATAACGTCTTTGCTTTTCTGCGTTTGTTAGAGGCATTTTTTATATCTAAAACAAAATAAGCAATGTAAGCACAAAAACCCATCACTGAACTTAGCAAAAACAAAAGGTTATTCCGCTTATTAGTCCTTGATAGCAATTGTAACATATAGTTAGTTAATTATATATTTTAACCGTTTAATCTACATGCAAAACAAATATGTCTCGTGGGTAACCAGAAAAGTCTCTTGGGTCACTCTGGTGGTGACCCAAGTGACGGGTTAGCCAGGGGACATTTTACGTGAAAACCTATTTTTATTAAGAAAAATATGAATAACATTAAAATATCAGTCGCCGTTGACTTATAAGATCATAATGCAATATAAATAGAGAATAAAATCTTTTCAAAAGTAAAAACTTACGAAGTTTTGCGTGGTGTCCCAGCAGACTAACAATAAAGCCACGTTGCTCGTTCTCCGGCCGCAGTCGAAATGGCCGAGCGAATCAAAATTCAATGTAACTCTAACCTCGATCGTATGATACTTAACCTTGTTTATGATTGGTCTAACGCACTAATAGCGCTTTCTCACTCACACTCACATACAAAAGACCCGGTGACCCAGTGGATGGTGGATGTACTTGATGCGACGGGGACACTTTCGCGCGGGAAGATTTTTTTAATTTATGGCAAATATAACGTGATTGTATCTTTGTTATTTTTAGAATATGTGTTCGTTTATATCTTGATACTAAATCTTATATAAAACGATGGACTGTTGTGTTTTTTTTTAGGACCAGAACAATATGATTCTGAAGGTAGGGGTAAGGGGACACTTACGATTTGTATGGAAACGTGAACATACGTCCGCTGGGTAACCAATTACTGTTGTTTAAATGTATTGCAAACTTAACTTAATAAATATTTAAGTATTGTGGATTTATCCTGTAGTTATCAAAACAAATTTAAAATTATCCAATTATTTAAAAGTTTTCGAATAAAGAGGTTAAGTTTACTCGGGACATGTGTTGGACAAAAAAAAGTTGATTGACCCATATACAATTTGTGTGATGGGTATCTTGGATACTTAAACGGGACAGAAATTGGTATTTTTTCGAGAATATCTTCCATACTGGACTGGGAGAGAAAGAAAAACATAGAATGTTCCAGTTGCCCTTCCTCCCGGGCATGCTGTAGAAGTCAGCAAAAGGGTTTCGAGGGTTACAGTGTATTGTAATGTAGGCGTAATGTGGGCTGACAACCTGTCACTACAGCAATACACATTACAATCTAAAATTGCCCTCAATTTATGTCAGACGTGGCGAAAGCGCCTTTTAAGAGGCGTTTTACGCTCTGCCTACTCCGTAAGGGATAAAGGCGTGATTTTATGTATGTATGTAATATCTTGTCAATTTATCTGAGAATTGATAATCTTATGTAGAAATATTAGATCCTGTCTGTCTCGACGCGATTTTAATGACTCTAATTTGAAAAAGGATAAACGCATATTGTAGGGAACTCTATAAGAAATACCTGCGGTGAAGAAAGCTAGATGACGTGTAAAAGATCATTGAACCGATTCATTTCTTTGAGATTTTATACAGTAGTGAGGGTTCCAAGCCACACTAGCAAATTCTAGGTGACTGCGTGCGTACAAGCGCGTTATATAGTGTTTTTTTTTAGGTAATCGAAAATCTTAGTTTCGCTTGATAAAGCCTACAATCCTGACAACCAGTCACTACAGCAACATAGGTATATTGGTATTGGTATACACATCTATCTTAAATAACCCTCAAAATCTTGTCAGATGTGGCGGAACAACCATTGTTTAGGTCGATCTGCCTGCCCCATTAGGGATAAAGGCGGGATATACGAGGAATAGTGTCCTGCATACATGTATGTATGTAGGAGACTATTTTTTTGATAGGTTTCTTTTCTTAGGCATGGCAAATATATCTCGGGCAACGAAAGAGCGACGGCAAGCCTGTTCGGTATAGAGATTTATTATTTGATTGGAAGTTGCTCTGCGCGCACGTTAATTTCAATAAAAAATCGGCTCTTCTCCGCCTCGCCTCTTTCTATGCCATGTGCCATATAGTGAAATATTGCGATGATGATAAATGACCGTGTAATGACAGGTGTACTCATTTCGTTTCATCATTGCTGATTACATGAATATATCTCCAGGTGCTGATGCTGCTAATAAACCTGGTACAAAACAACGAGGCGAACACGCAGCGGCTATTCAACGCGCGCATTCGCATCGACAACGAGGACGACATCATCTCCCGCTGCCTGCCCGCACTCGACCTCATCGTGGACTTGTTCTACAAGAGGGACGACTTGGCCAGGTTAGTATATAAGACAATGCGGACGACCTCATCTCCCGCTGCCTGCCCGCACTCGACCTCATCGTGGACTTGTTCTACAAGAGGGACGACTTGGCCAGGTTAGTATATAAGACAATGCGGACGACCTCATCTCCCGCTGCCTGCCCGCACTCGACCTCATCGTGGACTTGTTCTACAAGAGGGACGACTTGGCCAGGTTAGTATATAAGACAATGCGGACGACCTCATCTCCCGCTGCCTGCCCGCACTCGACCTCATCGTGGACTTGTTCTACAAGAGGGACGACTTGGCCAGGTTAGTATATAAGACAATGCGGACGACCTCATCTCCCGCTGCCTGCCCGCACTCGACCTCATCGTGGACTTGTTCTACAAGAGGGATGACTTGGCCAGGTTAGTATATAAGACAATGCGGACGACCTCATCTCCCGCTGCCTGCCCGCACTCGACCTCATCGTGGACTTGTTCTACAAGAGGGACGACTTGGCCAGGTTAGTATATAAGACAATGCGGACGACCTCATCTCCCGCTGCCTGCCCGCACTCGACCTCATCGTGGACTTGTTCTACAAGAGGGACGACTTGGCCAGGTTAGTATATAAGACAATGCGGACGACCTCATCTCCCGCTGCCTGCCCGCACTCGACCTCATCGTGGACTTGTTCTACAAGAGGGACGACTTGGCCAGGTTAAAGGCTGATTTTTACAGCATGCTAGGGAGGAAATGCAGCTGGCACATTCTATATTTTCCTCTCACTTCCAGTACAGCATAGAAGTAACATAGCCTCAACAAAACACTGCGGGCTTTTATTTAGCAGCCCGCGCACTACGCAACGCAGCCAGTATGCTATAAAGTGGATGAAATTAAGTACTCTTAATCAGATAAGAGCAGGTTTTAAATTTCATGGGCTTCTTCTTCGAATTACGTAGGTGAAGTACTGATGTCTGCAGCACAGCATTTTATGCTGCAGGGACCTGGCCAAAAAAATATATAACTCATTAGATAGATAGATGTTCAAGGGATAAATATTATATTAAAACTTCCGTAGGTAAGCTGGAAGAAATTTCTTAGTAGAAATAAGCTGTACCTGTTGTGTCGTTATTCCTTGTGTATTGTGTTTCTCATGTTACTTGTGTACAATAAATAGTAAATAAATAAAATAAATAAATATTTTAACTGTACCATGTCAATTTATATATGAAAATTTTATGTATGCAAGGAAAAATATTCAACGAAGAATAAGATAAAACGAAGGGAGGGGCGCAAAGTGCGAGTTTCTCATGCTTCTTCTTCATTGTGATATAGTTTTATTTTATTTTGTGACACAGATATAATTTTCTTTGTAATAGACGTGTTCTTAGATATCTATTTGGAAATAAAAGATTTGACTTATATCTTATACCACCACGACCGACTAGCACCAATACTTATGAACTCGCCAAAAACACGATGCCGCGTTTTTAAAACCTTGTGGCGCCATCTGTTGCTGCAGCTTAGAACTAGTAGTGTCCCGTTGGGGGCAACGACCTCGCGCGCGGCGGTCACGGCGGCTGGACCGGCTCATGGGATCTATTGTGGGAACCAGTTTAGAATAGAAAACACTTGTTAGATGCTTTTTTGCTTGTAATTAAACTTTATAGATATTGGCCCTCTACCATTGGTTGACCTTTCGAGAGAGCCACGGTGGTTCAGCTTCCGTACAATATTATTAGCTTTACATAGGAATTATTGATAATGCTATCTCCATTTATTATATTGGCACCTGTCCTATACTGCACCTATACTCAAGAGAGATGAACTAGCCTACTATAGCTGAACAAATGCACATCCTTCTTCTTTTATTTTTTTTAACAATACGATTATTGTGTTCGAAAGATTACATGAACAGAGGAGACACAAAAATGACATTAAAATTAAATACAAGAATCAAATTATTGAAAAAAAAGAATATATTTGAATTACATGACTATAATTTATTATTTTTATGTAGGAAATGTCAAAAATATTTTAAATAATTACATGCGTAAAACGCATAACAATATCAAAATTCATCAATACTGTATATGCATATTTCCAAAAGAAGCGCCTTAAGTTTAGTTTAATTAAAACTACGAATACTTTAGTTCAGTATGCATCTAAGTAAAGACTAATAGCTTGCACGCGTGGGCAATGTTGAATAACATT
The DNA here is from genome assembly GCA_949820665.1 of Scrobipalpa costella. Classification (NCBI taxonomy): domain Eukaryota; kingdom Metazoa; phylum Arthropoda; class Insecta; order Lepidoptera; family Gelechiidae; genus Scrobipalpa; species Scrobipalpa costella. Next base: position 16,030,342 of record OX463296.1, on the reverse strand, counting down.
TAGCTTGGTACGATCCTGCTTTTTATGTGTTTTCTTCTTGTACTTTCTCTATGTTCCATTTCTTTATCTGACTCGAATTTATTATGATGCTTCTTTAAGCCTGTGAGCAGAACTAGAATATACGCAGAGACTTGGAACGGTAAGAATACCAGAATAAAAATCCTCTTTTTTGTTATGTTGTAAAAACGCCAAATCTTCGTTAATGTTATAAATGCATCTGTCTCATTACCTGGTTAAGTTGTTTTTGGCTGCCCACGATACAGGCAAGACCTAGTGTGGGGAGCCACTGCCACTGCAGTTAAGTACTGCTTAAATATGTATATATTTTTTTACTTCTTTTAGCATGTTATTTGTATTCTTCCATGCTGGACTGGGAGCGAGAGAAAAACATAGAATGTGCCAGCTGCATTTCCTCCCGGGCATGCTGTAAAAACCAGCTAAGGGATCCAAGGGTTCCAGTATATTGTAATTTAAGCGATGGGCTGACAACCTGTCACTACAGCAATATACCTACAAATCTATCTTAAATAACCCTCAAAACTTTATCAGACGTGGTGGAACGACCTTTGTTTAGGTCATTTACGCTCTGCCTACCCCATTAGGTATAAAGGCGTGATTATATGTATGTATTTGTAACAACACTTTTTTTTAATAAACTTTTTGTACCTTAGTTTGATAACATGATTAACTGTTGTTATTCTTTCCAGGCGGGCGGAAGAGAACACGGACGCTCTGCTGGACGGAGAGAAAGACAAGAAACAGTCGCAAGACGACATCGAGGAAACTGTCGCCAAGCGTGAGTATTCTACCTATTTATGATTAAAATTTGTACATACATTAAGTACCCCTACGTGATTAAAACTTGTAAATGGATAAAAATAGACTCTGCTCTATGTTGAACTAGGAACCAAGACAAAAAAAATGCACCCTATTTGCGGGCATGCTGAAATAGTCAGTAATACGTTTTGAGGGTTTCGGTATATTGTAAGATAAGCAATGAGCTGATAACTTGTCGCTTGTAATGATTTCAATAATATGTCAGATGGTGCGAAAACGCCCATTCAAAGATTTGCCGATGCTCTGTCGACCCCATAAATATATGGTAGACTGGTAGATAATGCCATTAGCGTTAAGTCCGCCCATGTAAAAAAAAAATGTGCATAAGTTAAATAAATAAAAATAAAATAAATATTAACTTCCATGCTGGCCTGGGAGCGAAAAGAAAACATAGAATGCGCCAGCTGCATGGCAAGCTGTAAAAACCAGCTAAGGGATCCGAGGGTTTCAGTATATTGCAATTTAGGCGATGGGCTGACAACCTGTCACTACAGCAGTATACCTATAATTATATCTTAAATAACCCTCAAAACTTTGTCAGACGTGGCGAAACGACATTTTTTTAGGTCGTTTACGCTCTGCCTACCCCATTAGGGATAATATATGTATGTATGTGTAAAATAAATATGTAAATCCGTTCCAGTGCTAGCCCGCGCGGGCACCCACATGGAGCACACGATGGTGGGCGCCTACATCGCGCTGCTGGTGGGCAACATGGCGCTGGCCTCGCCGCGGCACCAGCGCCAGATCCGCGCGCTGGTGCCCTCCTACCGCCGCATGCTGCCCACGCTCAACAAGTACTTCACCTTCCTCACGCTCACCGCCAGCGTAAGTATAACCGGCATGGCGCCATGTTATTTGATAACTGACAGAACTGCGAAACCAGCTTGGTGAAGTACCAACACTCGAGCTATTTCAGCCGCGAAGCAGAAGTGTTTGTGCGTAGAAGTTCCAGTTCGAATGTCGTGACATACATACGTGACAATCTGCGCAATAGGGAATATGCATGACTTTTTAAAAACTATTAGTAAGAATTATTGTCACCATAAATGAACGGATGTGAAGAAATTTTCGCGAAATATTTATTGATTTAATCAGCACACTTGAATAGTTAGTTCATTATATTTTTCTTGTACAAATAATGTTTAGTTGCCAGTAAAGACAGATAACAAATATTTATTAATTTACGAGTTATAATGCCTTAAAGTGGTTAGTTAAAAAGAGAGGTCCGAACTGTCATGTCACGTCATAAGACAGGAGTGCAATACTAATTACTACATAGTATAAAACAAAGTCGCTTTCTCTGTCCCTATATCCCAATGTATGCTTAAATCTTTAAAACTACGCAACGGATTTCGATGCGGTTCTTTGAATAGATAGAATGATTCAAGAGGAATGTTTATATGTATAATACATGCATAATATGGTAGAGAAACACTGATAATTTCCGTGCGAAGCCAGGGCGGGTCGCTAGTTCCATATAAATTGTCGTTTCGAAGAGAGAGATAGTTATTCTATTTTTATAATGGTAAATCTCGGTGATTTTATGATCAATTTTATTCCAGTTCTTACTGTACTTTTCATAATTTAAGATATTTTTAGTAAATAAGTTCAGATACTGAAAATATGTTATATGCACGTTCCCTATTACTGGCGCATTGACAAAACAAACGTAAACGAAACACAACTTTAACTGAAAAGGCTCTTGACAATCTACCTTAGAGTGTCACAGTAAGCTTTGCTGCCTACTAGGTGTCGATTGCATCTCAAGGCGTATATCCAGTGGGTTATTGTACAAACATAGTTGAAGGACCAAGTAACTAAAGCACCATTAGTAGTTGCAAAAAATCCTTATTCCTATAGTCTCAATTTTGCAACTTCACACTTCGATTGTTTTTAAACTGTCAATCTTCTGTCGAGTGGGTACCGAGTCTATCGACCCGTTTTTAAACCGCCTAGTAGCACAACTATCAGGCCTTTCACACGGTTTGAGTTACGACCACTATCAAAGACAGCGACCGGGACCGACGGCTTAACGTGCCAAACTGTCAATATAAACACGTCTGTCCCTTTCAGGCCGAAGCAGCAATCGTCGCTCACGTGAAAGCCACTCAGAAGATCATCGAGTTCATGGCCACCAGCGACAAGGAGGCCCCCCCCTCGCCCCCCGCGGCCCCCGCGCCCCCCTCGCCCCCCGCGCCCCCCGCGCAGTACTACCACACGTCCCCGTCGGACGTGCCGCAGGACATGTCGCTCAGCAACCTCAACTACAGCTACTCGAGCTCCGGCTCCGACAGGATGTCCTCCTCTATGGAGGTAGAAGGGTACCATTGAGGGCTTGAAGGTAAAGCTGCATACGACTGCGCTGGAATTTGCTACAGAATAAATATGACCATACATACATATAATCACGCCTTTATCCCTAATTTTAAATTTCTTCCATGCTGGCCTGGGAGCGATAAAAAAACATAGAATGTGCCAGCTGCGTTTCCTCCCAAACATGCTGTAAAAACCAGCTAAGGGATCCGAGGGTTTCCGTATATTGCAATTTAGGCGATAGGCTGACAACCCGTTACTACAGCAATATACATACAAATCTATCTAAATAACCCTCAAAACATTGTCAGACGTGGCGTAACGACCATTGTTTAGGTTGCTTATGCTATGCCTACCCCATTAGGGATAATGGCGTGATCATATGTATGTATCCCTAATGGGGTATGCAGAGCGCAAACGACCTAAACACAGGTCATTCCGCCACGTCAAACAAAGTTTTGAGGGTTGTTTAAGATAGATTTGTAGGTATATTGCTGTAGTGACAGGTTGTCAGCCCATCGCCTAAATCACAATATACCGAAACCCTCGGATCCCTTAGCTGGTTTTTACAGCATGCTCGGGAGGAAATGCAGCTGGCACATTCTATGTTTTTCTCTTGCTCCCAGGCCGGCATGCAATATGGCCATGCATAGATTAAAGGTCATACTAAAAGTTTGTGGTCGTCAGTGAGTCCGATACTTGATAAAACTTTGAATGTACAAGGTGGCGCAAAAGAAGTCATCCGATGTTGTTTGGCTCTCATTTTTTTTCTAAATGAAAAACTTCGAATCTGTTTTTTGATTATATTTATTTGCACCTTTAGAATTTTACTGGTCAAGTCGAGAAGATGATATCGGCCAAATGGGCGCCGTTACAATTGATTGCCATACGGGCTCGTTTTATGGCATTTTTCATCACTTCGGCGAGAACTTCGGGCGACAGATTCTCGCACTCGTGTCGAATGTTGTCTTTGAGGGCTTCCAAGGTCTCAGGCTTGTTGACGTAAACACGAGACTTCAAAAAACCCCATAAAAAGAAGTCCGGGACCGTTAAATCGGGCGATCTGGCCGGCCAGTGCAAATCGCCAAAACGAGAGATTAGGCGACCCGGAAATGCCGCCTTCAGAATGTCGGTTGTGGCTCGTGCAGTGTGCGCCGTTGCCCCGTCCTGTTGGAACCACATGTCCTCCAGTCCCAATTCGTCCAATTGCGGCAGAAAAAATTCGGTCAACATGGCCCTATAGCGCGCACCGTCCACTGTTGTCGTTTGACCCGCGGCGTTCTCGAAAAAAAATGGCCCGATGACTCCTCCAGCGTGAACAGCGCACCACGCAGTCACTTTGAGCGGGTGTAACGGCTCCTCGTGCATCACTCGTGGATTCTCGGTGCCCCAGAAGCGATAATTTTGCCGATTCACGTAACCGCTGAGGTGGAAATGAGCCTCATCGCTCATGATGATTTTGGTCGAAAAATTGTCCAATTCTTCCTCGAGATTGAGGATGGCTTGGGCGTAGGTTACGCGCGTTTGGCGGTCGGCAGGCAGCAGCTGATGCACGGTCTGGACTTTGTAAGGAAACATCTTCAAGTCTCGCACCAAAATTCGCTGCAAGGACCGCCGGCTGAGGCCCAATTGCGTGGCACGTCGTCTGGTCGATGTTTCGGGGCTCACTTCAACGTCCTCGGCTACAGCGGCGATATTCTCGGCAGAACGGGCGCTCCGGGGCCGGCCACTCTTAGCAACGTCTCGTGTGGTCCCATACTCTTCAAGGTTGGTGGCTAAACGTCGCAGTGTTTGCGCAGTCGGTGTCGGACGGCCGGGGAATCGGCGACGGAATTCGCGCTGCGCCAACACCACAGACGAATTGTTACTCAAAAAAATAGACACGATTTTTCCGCGTTCTTGGGGAGTGTATCGCTCCATGGCTTGTTCACTTGTATTCTGCATCTGTCTAGTCCACAAATGTCAAAACAGATTTGACATTGGCGGCCATTTGCAAAAATGAGAGCATCTTCCAATAGGGTGATTTCTTTTGCGCCACCTTGTATTTACGAAGAAATGGACTTACAGATACATTCAACTTCTATCAAATATTGGATTGTGTGTGTGGCACTGTGGCCTGTGTGTGCGTGTCATCCTGTTGCGTTTCTAAAGTGGTGTCATAAATATGTCAGCGTAGTCGTATGAAACTTCACTTTGTCCGGTTATTTACTGATGTGGTTCAAGTTAGTGTCGTATGGTAATATCTGAACTAAAATGTTTATTTTCTTCCGGGCTTTTAAAGTCCAAACCCCTTTGCTGATTTTGATATTCTCTTGTGTCCCATGATCAGATGCTATGCAGCAATGTACAGTGTGACCGCAAGTTGAAACTACACATTCTAAATAGCACCACATGTTAAGAATATGTGAAACATGATTCGTTGGCAATAATCTGTACGAGTGCAGCGTAAATGGAACAGTTTTATAGAATATCCGTAAATCAGGTTCGAAATATCGTACGCCTATTTTAAAATAGAGAAGTCATTTTTAATGAATAATGTGTCTTTAAAGCTCTTGCAACTTATTATAGGAATCTACTATACATTGATGTTTAGGTATGAAGGTAATTTAGGTAATTTAGATGTGAGGTCAGTGTATGGTTGATTCTTTAGATTGTAAAATAACATTTTCGTGACATAGCATCCGCTACGTTCTACCATTTTGTATCGACATTTCTCCCCTCACCAAATCAATGTAAATATATCGCAGATTTATGAACTAATTAATTACATTAAACATGGATATGGGTTATGAATTCTTAATTAAATTGAGATATTCCGGGTTTAAGCCACTGAACTGGCAATATTAAAGTGCAAAACTAGTGGAGTAAGTGTAAAATAGATATGTTTTCATTTATGTGAATAATGTGTCTGCACTTTTTTGTATTATACCGCTCGGAGGGCTAACAGACGTAGAGTATCGTTCTAATGAGGCACAATTCTTTATTGTAAATACATTTTAGCTAGTACGAATAGTTGGTTTCCTGTTAAACATAGATGTAGTTTCGATATTGCACCGGGCCGGACGGTTCGACATTCGACAAAATACAACAAATGTTGCAAATAAATTCCTATGAGAACGAAACGATCACAATACGATAATAAGAACTGTTGTAACAACTCAGTTTTAGAAAAATGGTAAACAAAGTTTCTTGTCTTTTGATTGAAGATCTTGTTTCTAAAATAAGTTTTAGCTATTAGATATGACAACATAATATGATATAGTTGTTTTGGTAATTTAACACGCATCATTTATTTTTGAATAACAACATGAAACTTTGTTTACCTTTATTCTAAACCTGAGTTGAAAATCCTATAACTATTGTTTATCAACTCAGTCGCGAGTTCCGCCTAACAAGAGCATTAGCTCGACTGACTGTTCAACTCCTATATTGCAAGCGTACTGTGATCACGTGAACATTACATTCTATACAAAATTACAACAAATGTCGGACTCGACCGCGCCTCGATCAAAATATATTTGTACGTGAATTAGTGAACTCTTGTTCGTCAGTGTACAAACTAACGCTGTTAGTTTTATTTCCCGTGATTTTACGCGTAGAGAATAAATAGGACAATTTTATGATGTTGGAATTTAAACAGTTAGTTGGTAGAATGTAACAGTGAACGAATGATATTAATTGTTTTAACATTTTATTCTTAAAACTATAACTTCTCGACCTGACTGATTGTCCACTAGAGGAAATTCTATTTTATTTTTGAAGGCTAGCTAATATTTATAGAAGGGTTAATAAAAAGCACATGAACTACTTAATTGTCGATTAGTTTGGCAATTTGCATAGTTCTAAAGGAATTAAAATAATGGAGTTGTTTATATTTAAATCAAGTTTATAATTTATTACAAATTTAATGTAAAACAAATAAATGAAGTTAATTTGGTATAATCAAGTTTTTCTACGGTTGCGTATCTACATTGTTTTACATTATATCAAGCAGAGATTCAATAAAACATACAGTAAAGCAGGTACATTTCAGACAACAATTCAGGCTCACATCAGACCGGGCGGTAAATGCGGTAAAGAACATTGGAATGTATCAACAATAATTACAGTTCAAATTTTCATGCAACTTACGCATAGCTACCTCCGTGGGCATTCCACGACGCGTCGCGACGGCCGATCGGCCCCGACCAGTTCCGACCGGCTGCGAACGGCGCCTTCGAAATCCGATCGGCTGCCGTCGGGTCCGTTCGGAGCCGGTCGGCCGTGCCTCGTGGAACGGATTGCGAGTGCGTACGGATTTCAGCGGATGCTGTCGGCTGCCGCGGCACGCATACGGCTCCGTTCCGGCCCGGCCCGGCCCGGTGCGAGCCGGTTGGTCTGAATCATGCCATAGCGTGCCTGATAGGGGAAATAGACATATGGAAAAAATATATCGCTCTTTCAAACTTAGCAAATAGAGAGAGACTATTATCGTATTCCTTTACATTGTTCTCGGTACTGCGGTAACAACTTATTTACCTTATCATGATAATGTATCTCCGCAAACGCAGCAAGACTATATTATGCCAAAACGGTATTCTTATGGAAAGCGGCCTTTTTACGGATTTCATACATTGGCTGTAAGAGACGAGTGTATGGCCGGTCGATGGTTGTTCAGGGCTGCCACAAAACTACATTTTCTGACGGCTTTACATTATTATTTTTTAGTTTTTACGTTGATAAATTAATTAAGGTAACGGCCGCGAGTCGGACAGTATCCTACGGACTTTTCTAGGATCTTTATATTTCGTTTAAAAGGCTAGGGATTCTTTAGTGTTTGTTGTACAGCTATATCGCGGTTCTTATTGCCTAAAAAATATATTTACGTAATTTATTGACCTATGTATGTATTAACTAAGTGTAGCTCTTAAAGTGCATTTCGTTATGGAATTACACCTTTATATCACACCTGCGTTTTAAATATATAGTATGTTGTTTTTAGACTTATCACGAGAGTTTGATATCTTGAGAAATTATTATTGTATATGTAACGTGTAATTATGTTATAAAGTATTACGTGTAATTATTAAAAGAAGGACAATTTAAATAACTACCGAGTTTTCTTGTATACCCTGATGAAATAATAACATTCTTTAATTACTAATATTATAATAAAAGTAAACATTACACACACAACAGAGGTAAAAGTTTAACCTAAGTAAACATTATAAATATGGATTGCCTTGATTTACAATATACTCAGCTCAATATCATTTTAATTGTATTTTGTAACTACTCTTTGCTATTTTCTAATATAGATAAAAATACTATGCAATGCGACATTTCTACCAAGAGTAATCGCAAAATACTATAAGTTCGTGTTTAAAGCTTTAGCTAACATGATTAATGTGACAAATTCAACTAAGTAACAACTACAAAAGTGATCAAAACGTCAACAATAGTAATAAAACTAACAAACAAGTTGGTACTACAGTGGCATGGCATCGACGCGTTTATGAGCGGGCGCGCGGACAGTCTGCCAATCGCCAGATTCCGTGTAGCGCTTATTAACTGTTATCAACTGCTCGAAAGTCGCCTTGGCCAAGCTGTGTTTCGTCGTCACCTTCTGAAGCAATTCGTCGTCATAAACATCTTCAGGACGCTCCAACTTCAAGTGCGACTTCATCTCCTGCACGGTTATCAGGAAACAGTTCCACGGAGACCAGTCTCTATTCACGTGCCAGCGACAAAGCCTCAACTCAGTAATGTCGCTACATTCGCTAATAGCCGAGTGCGCGTGCCACAGCTTCTCAACAATATAGAAGATGTCCTTTTCCTGCATCACGAAAGCGAGTGATCCCCAACATTTGCGGCGCCTCTCGTCGCGCTGAACCGCCCGCAGGATAAACTTATACGGAGTCATATCGATCCAGAAACGTTCGTGTACTTCCTTCCATCCACAAGATTGACATACGAAGAATCCTTTCATCTGAGTATGTAGAGGGAATTCCTTGTAGTGCTTTACTTGGTGACACATCTCGCATAGATAAAGTTTACCGTCCTGCATCTCCTTATAATCTTTGTAGTCCTTGCGTCTAGTGACTTTGGAGTTGAGCTCGGACGTTTTTATCAGCTGAAAGACGCAGGCGGTTATTCTTCGTCTCAGAAATTCTAGTTGGCGTTCGTTGCATCTTCGCACCAACAGATCACACTCTCTGTCCAGAAGTCCAATTATTTCTTCAGCAAGCGGGTGTCGAAACTCTTGCAACGCGAATTTCATGTCCACTAGAAGTTCTATGCGCTCATTGACTTCCATGTCGTCTCTTATGAAAGCGTTGTATAGTTCCTTCAGTTTTCCCGCTTTCTGCGTTTCTACAGTTTCCATTTGGACTATTTGTCCCGAACGTCCGTACCATGTGATGGGTTTCGATAATTCTTCCAGAAAACGCTTTTCTCTTAGCTTTCGATTGTCTTCTTTGACTTGAACCCTGTAATCCTCGATGGTTCGCAATAACTCCACTTCCTTGTCTAGTAGCAACGTAAATTCTGCAATTTTTGGACCTTTTGCGTGTAACTGCGATATCCTGGCCATTTCAGCGTGTTTCCAATGATCAACCTAGAATATAATCCGGATTTTAAAATACAGTTTACGTATAATCAATCAGATAGGTTTCTTCGTTTATACCACTTACCATAGCATACATCATCTCCATCATCTCCCTAGCCTTATCCCGTATTAAGGGGTCGGCTACCTAATCTAGGGGATTGAACGAGAGTACTGGTTTTTACACAGAGCGACAGCCATCTGACCTCCGCAACCCAGAAGGGAAACGAGACCCAATCCTAGATTAGGTCAGAGTTTTCAAGCCGCCAATGCTTAGCACTGGCCTCCGATATGGCTTAACGACTAATATCTACGGTATTAAACGATATTAACCGGGACCAACGGCTTAACGTGCTTTCCGAAACACGGAAAAAGCGCCGAATAAACGTACATATAAAATTCGAAATCCGAAAAACACATTGGTACGTGGTGGGGTCCGAACCACGACCTCCCGCTCAGGAGGCAGCGGCCCTATCCACTACACCATCGGGCTCTTCACTTACCATAGCATACAGTTGATCAAAATCTTCACGCGTTCTAGGGAATGTCTTAGTTATAAGGTCCCTGCGCAGACGTCTCTCTATTGATTCTTGTTCCAGTCTGTCTTCTTCTTTCATACGAGCAATTCTTTCCCTGAAAATATCATACAAGCCGGTCAATTTACAGCAGAAAGATTCCAGTTTTTTTTTTTCAGAGAGTTCATGCCGAAATATTCAATTCATGATAATAAAACAGTCATGGAGAAATAATTCTCAGTTGGGAAACTTGACGCTAAACTTGTTTCGGCGTAATGCACAAAAATATAATCTGAGGCTTGGGCTTGGGATAAGGAGGTCATGGGTACGATTCAAAAGAAGATAATTAAAAACTGACACCAGCGTTCATCGGGTCCTTTGTCGACTCGGCGACCCAATCGAATAAAAAAAAACTGCTTTATTTATTCCGCCAGCCATTTCTTGACCTTCTAAACTGATGATGCCTGAAGGCCCTCTGTCTCACGCTGGCGTAGTGGTTATGGGTTCAAAGGTATGATCATGTCGTCATATGTCTCGTATTTATTCGGCACGATCACTAATACCAACCATATCAACACGTTGGTGTTCCTACTTATACCAAAATAAAATAAAACATTGCCACTAACTACTTACATGCATTCAGCCAGCCATCTCGCCAACCTTCTGCCTAAACTGATGATGTCTGAAGGATCTCTGTATCACGCTGGCGTAGTGGTTATGGTTCAGCCGTATGATCATCTCGCCATGTCTCGTAGTGTTTCGGCACGATCACTCCTACCTACCATATCAATATTGCCACTTACTACTTACATGCATTTAGCCAGCCATCTTGCCACTTTCTGCCTAAACTGATGATGTCTGAAGGATCTCTGTATCACGCTGGCGTAGTGGTTACTTGGACGAAACAACCTTCGTCCAAGAGTGGTTATGGTTCAGCCGTATGATCATCTCGCCATGTCTCGTAGTGTTTCGGCACGATCACTCCTACCTACCATATCAATATTGCCACTTACTACTTACATGCATTTAGCCAGCCATCTTGCCACTTTCTGCCTAAACTGATGATGTCTGAAGGATCTCTGTATCACGCTGGCGTAGTGGTTACTTGGACGAAACAACCTTCGTCCAAGAGTGGTTATGGTTCAGCCGTATGATCATCTCGCCATGTCTCGTAGTGTTTCGGCACGATCACTCCTACCTACCATATCAATATTGCCACTTACTACTTACATGCATTTAGCCAGCCATCTTGCCACTTTCTGCCTAAACTGATGATGTCTGAACGATCTCTGTATCACGTTGGCGTAGTGGTTATGGTTCAGACGTATGATCATCTCGTCATATGCCCCATATTTCTTCGACACGATCACTCTTACCTACCATATCAACATTGCCATTGCCACTAACTACTTACATGCAGTCAGCCAGCCATCTTGCCACTTTCTGCCTAAACTGATGATGCCTGAAGGCTCTCTGAATAATTGTGGCGTAGTGGTTATGGTTCAGACGTTTGATCATCTCGCCATATGTCTCATATTCCTTCGGCACGATCACTCCTACCTACCATATCAACATTGCCATTGCCACTAACTACTTACATGCAGTCAGCCAGCCATCTTGCCACTTTCTGCCTAAACTGATGATGCCTGAAGGCTCTCTGAATAATTGTGGCGTAGTGGTTATGGTTCAGACGTTTGATCATCTCGTCATATGTCTCATATTTCTTCGGCACGATCACTCCTACCTACCATATCAACATTGCCATTGCCACTAACTACTTACATGCAGTCAGCCAGCCATCTTGCCACTTTCTGCCTAAACTGATGATGCCTGAAGGCTCTCTGAATAATTGTGGCGTAGTGGTTATGGTTCAGACGTATGATCATCTCGTCATATGTCTCGTATTCCTGCGGCACGATCACCCGATCGGTCACGTTGGGGATGAAGGCTTGCGGACAGCTCATTTGGGTCGCGCGACTGTATGGTGTGTCCTGAAAAAGATAGAAGATGTTTTATTTTCGCTATGGGGAAAAAACCCTGAATATATCAACAACTATAAAGTATGAACAAAATGTAAAACGCAAAAAAAACACTCGTAAAGAAGAGGGCCAACCTATGAATCTAATAAATGATGTTTGACGACCCGAGCCGCCTAGTTGGCAGTGTACCTGCCTGCTACGCAGAGGGTCCCGGGCAGACATTTGAATGATGAGTTTAAATGTCTGTTTATGGTTGTTTCTGTGTATGTCCATGGCACCCCGATACAGGGAATCCTAGTGAGGGCTATGAGTGTGATTGTGTTTTATGTATTAAATAAAACTGAAGAAGGAACGTTCTGAAAAATAATGCGGAGGTCTAGCTGGCACAGACCCAAAGTATTTGTTTCTCCTTCAACTATGGTAAGTATGTGGTAGAGTTCCATGTTTTTTTTTTATTTCTGGAACCCTAAGACTTAATTTGAACCATTTGACATGAGATCTTCCTACCAAATTATATCCTACGCGACGCTATGGCAGGACATACCGCTTGACGCCCTGTGTCGGATTTCAATTGGCGAGCCAGAAAAGTGAGTATCATTCCATAACTAACCAACTTCCGAACTATAATCTAGCTGCCAAACGATGACGACGTGCTAAGGGATAGCAATGTTATTTTATTTTTCCTCCCCGATACGTATCTGCAAGTATCTGGTTCGTCAAAAAGAAACTTTTCAGTCTTAGTGCTATGAATATGGAGATAGCAGACAGTTCTTACGTATAGTTTTTCGCGTTCCTCAGCTGTTTGCGTGTCCCTGCAGGTTTTCATATCAACTGGCAGTTTTTCCGGTTTCTGTGGCGTTTGTGTGTAGGCATGGTGGTAGATTACACCTGAAATTAAAAACAATAAAAGTTATATAGTTTAAACTATATTTGTTGCGTAACACGTCACCAGACTTATTTTAAATCTAAGCACCTGTTTTCTTATGTTTATATCCGCCTAGATAAGGCTTTTTCATAGGGTCGTTGAATATTTCGACATTTACATGTTTTACTGTGTCTCCAAAGGGTACAAGCACTGACAAAACGTCGTTCACCGGATTTTCCTTATACAGTTTCTCGAAGTTCAGTTTTTCGTTATACTTCATAAGAAGCTCCAGTTCACAAATGCCGTATTTGTCGTAATCCAGGTCTAATAGAGCCATTCTATCTTTCAACGGCTGCTCTCCTCTGATCAGTATCAAATGATCATAGTCAACTCCGAAAAGACTCCCCAAATTCTTCTTAATCTCATGGATTTTCATTATAGAGTGGTAGGAACGAGTAAAAGTCGTGTTCTGGTTTTTCACTCTGAACTTGATCGCTATGAATGGTAGGGTCTTCTTCGTTGGCATGCTGGCCACTACCAGGTCAGTGATATAAGACTCCATCGGAATAGAAGACAAAGAGAAATCGTCGGAGTTCTTCGTGAATACGTCGATAAGGAGATTTCCTGCACTATCAGCCTTTAGTTCCTTCAGCAAGCTGGTTTCTTTCAAGACGGTTCTGTTCTTAGTGAGCAGGAGGTTGCTGCTCGAGACGGCTAGAAGTTTGGCGAGTTTACGCTTGACGTATTTGACGGGGGTGTTCGAAGGGAAGACCTTTCTGAAGACTTCGTTTGGATGCATGGGTGATGAGAAGGTGATATGGATATGGCGCGTGGGGCACTTGTGTGTGTCTGCGTCTCTTGGCAAGCAGGGTGCGGTAGGGTAGCGGTTCATGCGGTCATCTCCAGTGGGCATGAGTCGGTACGGTGGTGCAGTCAGCAGCTTCTCTCGTCCGAGGTCGCACTGGCAGCCGACCACGCCCTTCGCGCAGTCCTCATCATCAGCTAGTAAAGTCCTCATCTGTAGTATCCCCCCGCCGTACAATACCTCACATGTATCGTACGGTTTCTTCTCCACAAGGGGAGGTAACACAGGCTTTCCCATTTTCAGCGCTTCTCGGGCTAACCACTTCTCTTGCTCGATCAGACCCTCTGTACATGTTATCTTACACTTTTTGTAAGGGCTGGGTTTTTGTATCATGGGGCAAGAAAAATAGTCTCTTTCCGTAGCTACCCTCTCCATTTTGGTAAATTAAATCACAGGTATATGTTAAATATTAATCAAAACTGAAAAAACGTGTAACTAAAATAAATTTTCGATACTCTGACGGATAATGGATGTTTTCTTTTTGCTAGGATACCGTTGCTAGGAAACGTGAGTTTTAGCGGGAAGAGTTACAAAATAAGCATGACTGGGCTCACAAAACAATTTGCTACTTGTTTTTTGACTGAAGTTATAGTATAAGAGGTGAACACGATTTGACTAAACCATCGTGAAAATGGCTAATTCCGTGTTAGGAACATGTAGACCACTTGACATGCCTCTGAAGAAAGTTATATTTCAACTATGACGGTATTTTTTTATATGAGACAATAAACTTTTCTTCAGACGCATGTCAAATAAAAGAGTTCCACGAGCTGATTCCAAAAATATACTACACAATACATATCAGCCATCCAAGAGTCAGTTCAGTTTACTGAATCATATTACATGCATGATCGGCTATACGTGGCTTTACCTACCACATTCATAAACGCCATGAAAGGAAAGGGACTCTAGCCCATTTATACCACAAATACTAAATCGGCCATCCTAACAAAATTTAGCTATGACGTCATCAATTTTGTGTATGGAAAACTCCTCTTTTTTATTCAAGAACCTGTTGAGTGGGGTATCAGGTGAATTCGAATTCCAAAAATGTACCACACTATACTTTTCAGCCCGTGGTTACAAAATTAGCTTTTCGGAAAATACCCTCCTAAACAGAGCACCTAATCCGTGATCTGCCGTTGTAGTGCGTATAGTGACTACAAAATATCTTAAAACCTTTTATCAGGCAATTCTAAGATGGTTTAGTACCTACTGGATCATCACCACGTGGTTTAAAGGTTGTAGCTACCAGACGAACCTACACCATGGCGGCAGACCACCACTAGCCGTATAAGCATAAGTGTTTATATGCTCCCAACCTTGGACGAATAATCCACTGTTTCGTCCAAGCTCCCAACACGGAATCAGTTATTTTCATGATGCTTTAGTTAACCCGTGTTCACCTATTACAATAACGTCGTTTATAATTACACATTAGAATTTGAAAGAACGGAGATTACAAATGGTATTATTATGTGAGTTTCTTACTTGGAGTAATACTTAAAGTTCCTTATTTTTATTAGCTTAATATGTGTCGATAATTATTATGACTGTGTTAATCAAACGAAAAGAACAATGTATCCTTAGAAACGTTCAAAAGAATTTGTCAACAAACTTAAAAAAAAATGGAAAATAAATGAAACGTATCCTCTGCGTGGATTACTCGCCTACTACCGCTGAGCTGTTTAGGCCAGGGCAGAACTGGCGAAATTAATTTACGGATTCTGACAAGTATGACGTCAACAACGCAACTTACAATCGAATACAATACAAAAAACGTTATTGCACAAAGAAACACAAATACATACAACAGGAAAGCAAGGAATAAAACAGAATAATATAGGCGGCCTTATTGCTAAAGCAGCAATTTCTACCAGGCAACCTTTGGGTAATAGGATAGTACCTACAGAACAGAGAGCGGGACTTCATCTAGAACTGTCATCAAAAGGATTCTAAAGCCAAAACGTTGTGCGTTATGGTGGACTGGGTATATAATGTTATTTTATTCTATTTTATTGGAAATGGATAAAACATTTCAGGGAATATTGCTCTAAGGTATCGTCAAAAACTCTAGGTGTTTTTATTGTGAGATGGTGTAACACCCTATCCCTAATTAAATAATAATCTTATAAAATTAATATGGCCAAAGATAAATAAATATGTGATCGTCTAAAAACTGATTTTATGCCAAATTAAAAGACCCATACGTTGTGTATACAAATAGAAAATTGAAATAAATATAAGTTAAGTTTGAATAGGATAATCGTAATTGAAATTATGACGTAAGAAAATATTTTTTTTGTAAAAAGTTCATAATCAAATTCAGCTGAAAATTAACACAGAATGACAAAAAATAAAATATAAATGAGTAATATAAAACATGCGACTCACATAAAATATTTTCATCTGAAATGCAGGAATCAGGAATCTCCATCTTCTTTCTTCTTGCGCATAACTAACCCAAATAAAATAAAACCAAACATACTTAATATTAAATCTCCCGGCTAATGTAGCGTGCTGAAAGGTACAAAGACTCAATAACCAGGGATGGGAATTCGAATAAAGATCTTTAAGATCTTAGAATTAGGATACCTAGGCAAATGAAATGGCCCTCCCTTCCAACCTACAGACCATGCCAACGCGCGAAAACCTTGCACAGACTAACACTAAACCCTAGTCTTATCTAACTTGCAAACCTTCCATCAAATATTCCGATCATCTTAATTCATTCACAAACTTCTTTCATACTACCAATCATTCATCAAAGTCATACAAGTTACCTATTAACTGCAGTTTTGGTCACCTGTGACGGTGTACTAATGTTCAAACCTTTTAATAATCAATTTCTCTGTTCAGGTTGCAATATGGTATAATTTTCAAGGACTTCTGTACCAAAATCACATGATATGCGCTAAGAAGTCAGTTCAAATGATAGAGACTGTGTCAAGAAATTATCACCTTTATAGCTCGCTACGTCAGCTGAGAAATAGACCATTAGAGGTTTGTATGAATACCTATTCGAATGAATTCTCGAGAGGGATTATGGACCAGCTACTCTCGGAGCCCATAAGCCTTGTCGATGTGTATTTAATGTATGTAAAGTGTTATCCTGAATATAAAAATAATTAAATATTACAAAATACAAGTAATTGATTTTAACCACTAATATCTTTAAAACACCGTGTTTGTTTTAACGTGTAACACTGTATCTTAAAGACATATCAAAATATTGCTATTAGTTTTTATTGAATTTATTCATCCTCACACTCTCGCACACTGATATTTTACACATAACACACACCTACTATTTCCTATTCTAATAACACATTTCCCTACGATTATCATTGAATGATGTTTGAAAACTCGCAACGCTGCAGGTACAGAAAGCTGAAACTATCACTTTATTACGAAATCGTCTATCTGTAAGGTTAAGAAACACTTACAGTAATAATCACAACGATGGACTTCGAATTAAAACACAACGCCGAAAATAAACAACACATGATGCTCGGCATCGCCAATTTCTGCGTTAGAACATCGTCCCGGCCCGTCAGCAACTGCCAACCCCCTCTGCATGCCCGCTGTTCCTCTGTTTTTTTTTAATCTTCCAAGTTCTATGCTATATTAAGACAAAGTAAAATATGTTTTGTAACATTCAAAATTTAACTCTATTTCCAAGAAACAAGTATGGGTATTTATGCATTTGATACTCTTGTTTAAATGCTGGGTCATGTCAGGTAAAGATGTCAAAATTTTTGAACGAAAAATCTAAATGCTATTTGTTTAAGTGTTGGGTCGATTTTATAAACTAATTATTCTATATGTAATGATAAACGATCGTTACAATGGGTAAAATAAAATAAAAAATATTAATAAAACAATAAATATCAATGACACATCTGCGCTATTTCTCATGTTTATTGATAGTTACAACACAGAATATATAATATGTAGTGGTTACGATGTGCATACCTGTATCAAAAATCTCTCACTATGCAAATATCGTTTCGGAGTTATCACATTTTATACCAAACTAAATTCAAAGTCTACCTATATTACTAGTATTTTTAGGTATTATTATTCGTATGTATAAAAACGAATGTCAAGAAGGTGTAGAAAATCGTTAAATATGCAATTTATGTTCATACCTAAAATATATATTTTTACTTTATTGGGACTGCCATATCCTTTCCCTTTTATACTCCGTCCTGTCCAATCCCAATTCCCCTCCTTACCTTAAGGACCGATTTACTTTTCATTCCTCAACTCTGGCGCGTAATTTGCGCTCCAGCAACAGTTTAACTTTAAACTTACCCTCCCACAAGACGGACTTCTTCGGAAAATCTTTTACGGTCCGAGCAGTCAAATTGTGGAATTCCCTTCCCGAAAACGTTCGACGAGCACCGTCTATTGAGACATTTAAAGAGCGAACAAGAAAGTTCTTCTTAGAGAATAATAATTAGTTATTTATCCTATCTCCCATTAGCATAATATGTATTAGTTTATTATAAATATATATATTAGTTTATTTTATTTATGTATTTATTTAGTAGTATTTATATTGTTTAAGTATTAAGATTAACTTAGTATGCACTATCCCGCTATCTGCTATGTAGTATCCTACTACCCAAAGGTTGCCTGGTAGAAATGGCTGCTTTAGCAATAAGGCCGCCTATATTGTACTGTTTTGTTCCTTACTTTTCTGCTGTATGTATTTGTGTTTCTTTGTGCAATAAAGAATCTTGTATTGTATTGTATTGTATCAAATTATGCAATAATTATAGAATATTTTTCAGGGATAGTAATATGTTTAAAAAAGCTACGCTAGTTGATTTACAATACATATTCCCTTAAGTGCAATAAATGTGATCTGATCCGTGCAAACGTTGCTAGAATTACAAGACTTTACCAAACCGGAATGTGGAAAAACCAAGAAGATGGGGTAAACCAAATGTAGAAAAACTAAACTATCTTTACGCATCTTTCCTCTCATCTCCAGAGAATCTCTATCAAAATGAATCTGTAAAAAATATGCAATCTGCTCTTGCTTATGATAGATAGTCAAACACACACGAGTGCTTTTAAAAACAACTAATAGGATAATTAACCGTCTATTGTTTCCCGCAGAACAAATTACCCGTAGTTAATCTTAAAACTGTAAACTCCTTTGAAAATGTTCAAAAGAAAAAAAAGTATTCCTTTAACATGAAGGCACTGGTTATCTAGCAAGAATCGCTTTAAGCAATTATCTGCTCCTTTGTAAAAATATAGCCAGGGAAGGATCTCCATGTTATAAAGGTGTTCCTTTAACAATTTCTAACACAACCGGTCAACTTTTTATATGTGTATGGTTAGCAGCAAAAGCAGCGTCGATTTGTGCATTGTGTTATTCTATTTCTCTTCTCGGACATACCGTAGG
The DNA here is from genome assembly GCA_949820665.1 of Scrobipalpa costella. Lineage (NCBI taxonomy): Eukaryota > Metazoa > Arthropoda > Insecta > Lepidoptera > Gelechiidae > Scrobipalpa > Scrobipalpa costella. The sequence continues at coordinate 16,010,960 of OX463296.1, read as the reverse complement.
AATGGTTTCCGAGGTTGACAGTGTAATACCGGGTGTAAGGGACAGCGTCCCGCAAACTGATAGGGGTTGCTCAGTCAACGAAACTGGACAACTCTCCGCAGGTTTCTTTTTTCAGGAAATGAAAAATGGAAATATTTTTCTATACAAATTGTCTGATTGTGGTGGTAATTTCGTAAGGGAAGGTCAAACTTTCGAAAAAACGGAAACGTAAAAACATAACCCCTTTCCTCACATACATACATACATACATATAATCACGCCTTTATCCCTAATGAGGTAGGTAGAGCGTAAACGACCTAAATAAAGGTAGTTCCGCCACGTCTGACAAAAGTATTGAGGGTTATTTAAGATAGATTTGTAGGTATATTGCTGTAGTGACAGGTTGTCAGCCCGTCGCCTAAATTGCAAAATACTGAAACCCTCGGATCCTTTAGCTGGTTTTTACAGCATGCCCGGGAGGACATGCAGCTGGTACATTCTAGGTTTTTCTTTCGCTCCCAGGCTAGCATGGAAGCAACAGCCTTCCCTCACAATCGAATAAAAACCAATTAGAACTCAGATCACAGTAGATACTTTTCGTAACACATCTGTATAAAAGTGAATAAATACTAAATAAACATGATCTGAAAATCATGAAAGTTATTTTAAAAGTAAATAAAAGCGAAGAGAAAGGCCTCTACCCTTTCCGCTGAATTTCCTAGAAATAATTGAACTTCAAAAATATATCAATGCACTATAACCATTTCAATCCGATATTAACACCAGATCGACCCGCTTCCACAGACCTAGAGTACAGGAACCTAGTTGATAGTTAATAAAAATTGAGAAAACAATAAAATTACAGGGCAATAAAAGAGCGAATGTGCCGAGCATAGCTGGCGTGATATTAAATTCCTCCCGAAATCATAAAAATGATTTTCGATCGTAAAAGTATAATTTACAGACGTAAAAATGCTGAGTTATGTTACGCGGCGCCTGAGACGTGCGGATAGGGTATTGCGAGCGAAGCAAAGCGTGGCGACATGTATTAGTGAGCCCAATTGAAGTAGAATCGTAGAATGTGCCAGCTGCATTTCCTCTCGAGCATGCTGTAAAAACCAGCTAAGGGATCCGAGGGTTTCAGTATATTGCAATTTAGGCGATGGGCTGACAACCTGTTACTACAGCAATTTACGTACAAATCTATCTTAAATAATCCTCAAAACGGAACGACCTTTGTTTAGGTCGTTTACGCTCTGCCTGCCCCATTAGGGGTAAGGGCGTGATTATATGTATGTATGTATGTAATTGTATTTGGGACTTAAGACTTTTATGTCTTTGAGTTAAACGTAAGTGTACGAAAGAAAATAGGCCGAATCACAAAATGATTCGACTTCTGTTCAAGAAGTATATACTGAAGAAAGAATCGAAGATATTCCTAACAACTCGGGTATTATCATATCTCAGCCATCTTTTTGGTACCTACCTGACTCCTAAACTGATTTAATGTGCATAGACAAGCCCCGTTTAATGATTACCAATATTAATATTTATTGTTTTATTTCTTCATTCAACATTAAAATTCTTCAACAACTGGAAACGAAACATATTAAAATCATGTATGAGGTCCGTGCCGAAGAGCTAGTCTCTGGCTGTGAGTTGGTTTAGATTATTGCGTTTATTCGTACTCTACCTAGCAGTGCTTATGCTGCCAGTAGGTATTAAGGCAGTTACACACAAGTGATGAACAAATTGAGCAGTGTATGTATGAAGACAACCTACCCGTTGGGTCGATGACATCGCTAAAGTGGCAGGTAAGGGCTGGATGCGATTGGCACGGACCCGCAATGCTTGGCGTGCTCATGAAGAGGTCTACACTCGAAAATGGGTGATTACAGGCTGAAGAAAGTGTATGGTTAGATCTAGTTTTACGGATAGATGAATAGTGAATTAGATTGTGCAGAACACTTTTTATGTTGCTTGTTCTTTCTGCGTCTCCTGAGCTTCCGTTTTTGGGGTTTCGTTGCCGACTAGAAATACTATTCAAACCATAACATCTGTCTGTATATTTCTGTATTATATTCCACCTCAACAACAGGAATCGATCCACTATAGTCTGTCAACGTCGTGCTTACCGCGCCCTAGGGGTACAGACGTTGGCGGGGACGCGGTAGCACGCGGCGATTGCGAACATGAACACATTGCGTCGTGCTCGCTCACCCTCCTGCTTCACCGCCCGCACCCCCGTTACAGCGTCCCCCCCCCCCGCGCACGTCTGTACCCCTAAGGCGCGGTAAGCACGACGTTGACAGACTATAAACCAAGTTTAATGGGAGATTAAAAAAGTGGCTAATTTTGAGTTTCGATAAAAAATTGCTGGATTTCTGCTCAGACCTTTTGGATGCCCACATTAATCAGTTTTGTCCTGTCGCCTGCACCACTCTAGTTATCTACAATCGCTCTTCTATTCCTAGTGTGAACAGGGCATTATGTTAGCATGGAGAGGACGTGCGTTTTGTAAACACGTGTTTTAATCAAGCCTGTTGCTGGCTTCCGTTTGCTGCGGCCGCCCCGCTTAGCAAAGAAAAACTTTGCATGCGTTTTATTACGACGGAAGCCGGACAGCCGCAGGGCTTAATTTCGAACAGGATACTCTCTTTAATTGTTTTATGCTAGTAAATAGAAAACTAAATCGGTACTCACATGGTTTAAACGGAGTATTTCAATGTTGCTTTCATATAGGTCTTAAGAAGTCACTGCTGGATGTACAATAACTAAGAGACCAGCAAGAGACGTCCTCTACTGAATTTATTTATCCAGAAATGTGCAATCAGCTACGAAAAAACATGGGTAAAAAAAACATAGCATGGATTCTCCTAGATGGAAATTAAGTAAAATTGCTCGCAATGCTTGGTAGACGGATAAAAGGTGTAAAATACATAAAACTGAAAACTGATATGATGCTAACATAATTTTTGGAATCAAATTTCATTTAAATTTTCCTACTTTCGGATGATTTTCAGTATTGTAAATTTATTATACTGTAGGTGTATGTTTTTATACTTCCATGCTGGACTGGGAGTGAGAGAAAAACATAGAATGTGCCAGCTGTATTTCCTCCCGGGCATGCTGTAAAATCCAGTTAAGGGATCCAAGGGTTTCTGTATATTGCAATTTAGGCGATAGGCTGACAACCTGTCACTACAGCAATATACCTACAAATCTATCTTAAACAACCCTCAAAACTTTGTCGGACGTGGCGGAACGACCTTTGTTTAGGTCGTTTTCGCTCTGCCTACCTTATCAGGGATAAAGGCGTGATTATATGTATGTATGTTTTAAAATAACATGTAAGTATGTTGTGAACATGATAGTCCTGTTAACGACACAAATTAGCTCCAAATCATGTTAGCTACTAAAAAGAAAATAATATGGTCAAAGTCTGTGGTTAATTAAAATAATCATCACCCTACAAATAAAATAATGGTTCTAGTTTTACACGTGGCATATTTCCGGAAATGCCCCGTTCCGTTATATGCGACAATCGAGGTGTACAATTTATTGCGGGTGGGGTTGTTGGGTTGTTCATTCGATTAAAGCGGTACACGGGAATTATCAAACGGAACGCACGCAGCCAGCGGGCCGAGAGAACCTCTCTACGCAGATAGTTTTTGTTCACCAACTCTCGCTTGTTTCGTCACCAAAATGATAAGTTTTGGAGATGTTTTTCTTTGTAGGCTGCTTGTTTTCCTGTTTGTTTTGTGCATTATTATTAGATATTACTGCATGCATATATTTCTCTACTTATCCTTCTTTCAACTCTCATGATTTCATCAAGCTCCAACTAATCCTCGCGAAGACCTATAAGTCGTCACATAATCGGGGTTTGCCCCGTTTTATATTCCTCTACTCCAATTCAACATAAACTGTAAAAATCAATACTACAGAATCGCTACAATTACCAATTTGCGGAGCATACACGTGTAATATCCCAGATATAAACTTATAGGCTACAAAACTATAATTTTATAACTTTACAATTGACGAGCAACGTATCAATTTCCCCAGCCCTTATCCAATAGGCGAATAAGTGATTGCGGCGAGCGCGTTTGATTTGTAATGAATAGCGTCAATCAGGATAATTTCCTGAAGGCTTCGCAGCAGGACAGCTCGTGATCGTCTTCGGCACGACAACGCTTTAAATGAACGTGGAAAAATAAGGAACTAATGACGCCACCTTGAGATTTAAAAATTCTCCCTATACTACTGTGCCCCCACCCATGTTCATTTAAAATCTAGGCGTATTGTACCCACTAGGTATAGGCTATTCCCAGACGCTCAATTACAAGTCTATGACTACCCTACAATCGATCATTTGTAATTTACTTTCGACTAGTTATTCAATTACCGATGTTTATCTCTAATGAATAGGCAATGTAATGGGCACTTGCGGAAAAATATTGAACAATTAGCTACATAATTGATTGCCAGCTGTTTTTTTCGCAGGCTTTGCCATTGTTATAAATGAATCAATGTTCATTATATGTTATTATACTTGATGTTTTCATTACATTTTGTCTATAATTGATTGACTCTATAGCAAATTTTGCAAGATCCTTCCCAAAACGACTGTTCTTTGTTAGACGTGACGAAAACAGCATGATTTTATGTGCATAAGTCTGTATTGTACTTAGTCCGAATACAATCGGCAGATAGATTTGTTTAATTCAAATTGAAACAATAACACCCAAATTTAGTACAACAAATCACAATTCAAGTCCGGTTCGTTTTATTTAGTGTTTGGTTAGATTTTCGAATAGCACCTCATGTTAATTTGTTTGCACAAATTTTGCCGCGCTGAACTATTTTCCATTAAAACCCTCCCTAGTTCTCCATGTGTGATCGCCACTTGTAACATGTCGACAAAACGTTTACGTTGATTTTGATCGAATTCAATATTAATGTTATGTTAATCCCGCGGGATTATGACAATGCGTTTGACTTCGAATTTGGCGGGAGTGCTGTGGAAATATGATTGGAGAGGTGTGTTTTGATTCGTATCTGCATAATTAGGTACATTCTGGTTTGTTACACACAGTTGCTTATTTAATTTTACTGGAAATATCGTAAATTATTCTATGACTTTGAAAAAAATGTTGTTAGCACAGTATGACTCAGTTTCTAGGCTTAATGCATCTCGCGGTAATGGAAATATTCAGTGATGGTAATGGCGATTTATCCTTTTTATTTGGCTCACCGTAGACACACAGGCATCAGTCAAATAAACAAACATGGTAAAGTCTAAAAGCTATTATCGATTTTATCCTTCTTATTTAAAATTGCATAAATATTACTTTGTGTTGTATCGTAATTCTATTGTCAATTTGGTTAAAGGCAATTAAAAATATATTATGCACATACGCTGTTTTAGCTAGTTTAGGTACCTACACTTATTAATACATCAATAAATGTATCTTTTAATTTCCTTTGTTACTTGAGATCGCTAGTTAAAATAGCTTTTTTACATCATATTTTTTGCTACTTGTCACGGTCGCCGTTATATTGCCGTTCAGGCACGAACTTCTTGCTTTTTATCAATATTATACCAAAATTAGAAATTTGATGTTTTTAATAGGCTTTTATTTCGAGACAGCTCTTGACGTAAGAATTGTCAAGATATAATAAAATCATAAGCAAAATGACTACTCAAACGAGATTTCCAATAATAGTCATTGGTTATAGTTATTCGAAGTGTGGACAAAGCTTTAGGGCAAACATGAATAATTGTAACATGGCATCGAAACAGCAATATGCGTAATGAGACCTGATTAGCTTCGTCCGAGTGTATATTGTGTACTCCTGTGTCATCATCAGCATCAGCATCACACAGGACATGGCGATTGTCATCAGTTCATTACAAAATAAATTCAGAATCAGGATTCACGCTGACAATGTTGTTACCTTGTTACACGATTCATTGGGCTTCCATTTTCGTTGTGCAATTTGAAATTATATGACAGAAACGGGATTAATTTATGTGTGACAGAAATGTGATGATAAGTGAAGACTTAGGTACTTCGAATGTATAAAAAAGCTAACTAAGTATGCCCTTCTTAAAACTATACCCATATATGACCTATATTTTTCATTAACGCCACTAGAAACGTATTTTATTCAAATATATTTGAATACATTTTAGTTTTATTTTATTTCATTTTGTATTAATTTTACGTGTGACTGTATGTTTCAAACATTTAACTCATACTTACTATGATGATTCACTATGATCTGACTATTAAATATATCCTACTATTTTATGCAACTAATGAGTCTGAACCAGGCTGAATATAAATACAGATACTTATTTAAATCTAATCAGACTTTGTGACCTAAAAACGTCGCGACGGTCTCCGTTTGATGATGGTAATAGGGAATTGATCTGGTTTCTATTTCGTAATTGGATAAGAGATTGACTAATATTATAAATTCATAATTATGGACGATTTGATATTCTCGTGTGGTTGGGTCATCTCATCACTAATTTAGAACTCATTCTAATATCATCATGAGCCTTTCACGAGTCAAACACGTTTCACGACGATTTCACGTTTTTCATGAGTCAAACTTACGTACTTTATACCTATACTACTTAGCCTTGTATTAATAAAGCGATCTCAAGATTGAGACCGATATTAAGTATGGATTTGTCAGGCCATTCTGAAATTACATATCTGATACGAATTCAAACAAGCTATCACTCTTAAGAGCTTATTGTAAATACGGGTCTTACACTGTAAAAATTAGGATGTTAGCTGCGACAGATACCATTTAGAAATAAAATTTATTTGAAATTTATAGGAATTGCATCTGTCACAGCGTTACAGCTACCATAATATGTTTTTTCTTTGTGATAGATACTTTACACGTTCAATAGAGAGTTTCCAACTTTTGTACATGACTCATTCCCAAAATATGGCTGAATTTTACGTTCGCGTTGTCGTATACGGAAAGTTACCATCAAAGGGTTTATATTTAATAAGCCAGTAAAAGAAATCAATATTCCGTTTCGTTACCAATAAGTTCAGCAGTTAACTGTTAACCACCAATGGCTCTATCATTAGCAGGTATTTAGCTTGCCCGTGTGCGGTTTTCAGTCCATTTACCCAGTCCATTTCCATCTGTGTCCACTCAACGATCCAAATATGCCCCGTTAATTATTTATGAAATTATTACCAATGCAAAAACATCATGTTGAATGCGCAAAGTGCTCTCTACTCTACCTTTATTCGATTACCAGGTCAGTTAGCGACGCGCTATTTATTCTAATAACCGATTCCATTTCAAACCGCTTTAGGCTGCTCCGTATTCATAACATATAAACGCCTCGCTTTGTACATAATTTGGTTAATAACAGCATATTGGACACCGATATCTTGTTAACGACTAATTTTCATAAGCACGTAAATTGTATTTCGTATCTGTTTCTCGGCCAATTATGTTCAGATATAGCAGACAGAAAGCAATAAGGCTTTATGATTAGTTTAAAAGCGGAGAAGATTCCATTTCGCGTGGAGCGTCGTTCGTAACGGTTAGGTTCAAATGCGGAACGTTACGGATAACGTAGTGGTAGTGCCGGCACCGTCTCAGGTTCATCACATATGCATGCATTATGACATAACCGGACTTTATTGCGACCGGGACAGACGTGGCCAAGGATTGGGGAGCCGCCGCGATATTATTACCCACCTCATATTAAAAGTAATATACCACCTTTATGGCACTCGTGTACCGGCAACTAGATGTTAATTTCGCGTTCACCGCGCGAGGTGCGATGGATATTTCTTAGATCTCCATTCCGTATGCTACCCTCATCCAACTCGTTTAAAATTTTATTTCACCAGCTTTCAGTAGCAGCGTTTTCAAATTTTCTCCCCATATTTTAATTGCGTAACTCCGCATTCGCAGAGGAATTTTATTTTTCTAACACGGAGAAGCTATTAAAAATTTGTCACAATGCACATTGGTTTGCAGCAAAAATTAGCTGCCAATTGCATCGAACACACTATTATAAGTTGGGCTTTGTTTTGTTGTTTTTAGTATGGGAAAAGTTGTATTAACTGTATTGTTCTGAAACATGTTTAACACGTGTACAGGAGCTCTTTGTTTTTGCACAGAACAGCAATTTTGCTCTACATGAAATCGTCTAGTTTTATATATTTCTCAAAAAGAAAGTCTTAAATAAACGTACTCAGTTCATATTTTATTTGCTAAGTATAAAATATAAGTGATAAAAAGTCCTCATGTGAAATGAAATCTTAATTTGTGCAACTCGATACAATCATTCTCTAGCAAACTAATTCGTTTTGCCACATTAGTTTAGCCTTTCGCGTGAAAATTGTAAATTACTTGTTGGGTGTGATAACAGTTCTGTTAATTACTTTTTTAAACGGTTGTCCAAAAAAGGTGATAAAACGTGCAGACAAAACATTTTGATTTAGATGAGAATGAAACCAAATTATTCTCGATTAGTGATCGTAATCGATATTTAACTTACTTTTATTCTTTTACGTATTAGAGATGCTATAAATATATGTTCGCAAAAATAGCCTTAAAAATGGTTTACCATAAAATTAGGTAATTTGGGGTTTCCGGCCTACGGTTTCTATAACTACGTATAAGTTATTTGTCTAGTATGGCGGTTCTTTCTTTCTAGATGTCCCCTCATTACTTGAGGTTGTGTTTTATGGTAGAAGTTACGTCTGTCGCCTAGATGGTAATCTTAATCGTGGTGCGTGGTCATGCATATTAACACAGATGTTCAATGCCTCATGCGGCGTTCTATTGACATGCAACTCAAACAATATTCTCGTATCTTTGCAAACAGTTTCACGATCGTTTTAATATCTGTGTGTGTGGCTATACACAGATATTAAAACGAACCGAGAGTCTAAAGCTAAGACCACTAAGCCTAGTGGTCTTAGCTTTAGACTCTCGGTTCGCAGGTTGTGGCTTCTATTGCTTTGGAGCATACTCGTACATAAAATTGGTTAGCATTTTGAAAGATAGTTCTTGTTTGGACTGATAGTGCAAGCTGAATAGTTCTGACAAAAAATGCTTCAGGCGACATGTTAACGACGTAGTGACGGCTGCTTGGGTGTGCCCAATCACAGTCTCTGTAGAGCCTTTTAAAACACGACAATAAAAACATTGTCTTTTATCAATAATCGCTCTGTATTGATATTACCAGGCGCTTGTCCTTCTCGCTGGTATGAAACAGACAAACAGTCGCTGAGTCCGGCCTGGCTGTTCAAATTGCAGGCCGGCGGGCAGATCCCGCGGACAGGCCGGCGGTCACGCGCGGCCCCGCTCCGTTTGGCCAGGCTTACTGCTCTATGCTAATGTGTTTACGGCACAACTACGCACCGAGATCACGCAGGGCACCCGTAGCATCTAGAAACTGAATCTTTTTCTTTCTTTTGTTTCGTTTTGTATAGACTTGACCGACCATATGGTGTCACTTGCACTTTAGAAACAAATAGTCTCACGATGCTCAAATATTTTTATTGGTACGTTGAAGCGTTAACAAAGTTTCACTTCATTTATTTTCCGGGCTTTGATGTTCCTAAGTATTTCAATCTAACATGGTTTCAAAATCAGACACTCAAACGCAAAGAAAGGATTTTTTACTAGGCCGTCGACACATACGCTTACATTTAAATGGTCCATATATTTTATCATCATGAGAGTTCTAGAAGTCATCTTGTTCATGAAGTCTTTGGCTCAGTTTGTTCTCGTAATATGACTAGTAGAAAACAATTGAGAAAAGTGCAATCGGTAGGTAATCTATGAATCGCGTTAACATCACAGTGAGCGCGGGCATAAAAATCCACGTGTTTACGAACCGCAGGCCAATATCCAACCGACTGATTGCTTCTTTACTGTTACACGATAAAAATTTTATTGGACGCCAGTAAAATGTACCCAGACGAGTCGCGAGCCCCACTAGCCAATATAATACGAAACTGCCCTGTAACTAAACCGGTTTAAAAGTTCATAGTTATTGCTTTACATTAGCCAAGTTTAAACTCAAAATTTTGGACTGCTTTTAGTGGATATTTGAAATTCTGAATTATACAGCAAAACTTTTATTCACCGAAGAAACCTTAAAGGATTTTTTAGACCATGAAATTTAACAACTAAGGAAAATAGGTTGAAATATAAAAACAAAAAAAATATTTCCTATACTAAAGGTGCCAGCTGTTTGATACATTTTGTATGGGAGCATAATTTCTTTTTCATATTTCGAACTATGAGAAAGAGAAAGTTTCATAGAAAAAGTTATTCAGTTTCACGGTCTAAACAAAAAATCTCGCTGTAGCTGAAAATTTGTATTCACTAACTTCTATGCTATTAGCAAATGATTCTAACTACAACATACATATCTACTTTACATAGCGTTATCGCTTGACTAAGCATTCTGCAACTTTGTTAGGTGGTTTGAAAAAGTTGGCTACGGCGCTGTTAAATTCATAAAACGTGTGCAAAAAACGTTGCGCTTGGGTGCGCAAACCGTCGAACCGGCCAAATCGTTTAGTAAACACCGAATAGGTTGTGTACAAGTGAGGTACAACGATTTTAATCGAATGGAAACGGAACAAAGTGAAAATGTACACCTCAATTATTCTGCCAGCGAGGTTTGGACAAACACGGCGCAGGCAGTGTCAACGTGGTGGTAATATGCAGCCGCCAGCTAGCTGCTCATTCGATTTTCCATGTAATGTGCTGGAAACACTGAATTCAGTGGGGTTTTATTGAGTCGAACTTTTATATGAGAAAAAAACAGGGTCTTACTAACACTTATTACTGCAAATACTTATATGTGGCAACAAATCGCATCTGAAGCAGAAACAGTAGTTTCGGTATAAGCAGAGAGTCAACAACCTGATAAAAGTCTTTCTATCACTTTACGTTTCCGGCAAGATCGTGTTTTTGATCAAAAAATTGACATTGGGACGTCACCATAAGGGGACGTTATTCTAAGCTATCGCATATGTAAAAAACTTAAAATGTAGAGTCATCTAAAATTTCGTATTGTCAAATTTTCTTCAACATTAAAGAATGTGTAAAGTAACGGAGGGACAATAAGGACGAGTATCATCTTCATAAACTTTATCGTTCTTTATTAGAATGGACTGTACGTAAGTGTAAATAGCGTTTGTAAGCAAGCAATTAAACTTCCTTAGGCAGACAGGACTCTCTGTAGGGTAATTGGAAAAAGTTAATGAATTCTAAGAACATGAACGTATCTTCTTTTGTTGACTTCGGCCAACGATATTGCATTGTTTTTTACTTTATTATTTACTTTCCTATTTTTATCTTATCCCATAGCCATATATCTACTTATCTCAGATCCTATCCAGAGCTTAAAATTGAAAGAAATATGTAGTTATATAGGTAATACCTTGGTCATAGGTATACCTTGTTAAACCTGTGAGATCTCTAGAATGATGATTGTATAAAGTTTTCTTCGAAGCATCAGAAAGTTAATTAAACAGAGGAGTTTTGTGTTAATATCACAGTCTATTATTGAGTAAGCCTCATAAAAAGAAGTCAATAAAACATAAAGCGTTGGTCGCCGCTCGGCCTCGGGAGTCGGACTTCTTCACTCTTCCAAGCAACACCCAAACATCATTTACCCACCTTATTTTACACCAGCGCAAAACCCATCGCGGGATCCCTAAAGAACACTCGATAAACAACGGAAAAGAAACCGCAGTGAAATTTAAAGTGATTGTCGTCGTCGTCTCGCTCGTTCCGAAGAGTCTCAGCTCCAATAAAATACAAATACACCCGATTGAAATGCAGCACGACCGAGCTATTTGCCATCTCTACCCGGCGTCAAGGCAACTATAACTAAGATTGCTTTTTTCAGCTTCCAATCACTTGTAAATTGTTATTGCGTAAATTAAACCTGTTCCTGGAACGTTTCCGCTTCCTGGTACCTCTGTACTTATTTATTTCATGTTTAGGTATTCGCCGCGTTGATTTATCTATGAGCTTATATTGACATTCTAAGTTAGACTACGAAATCCAAAACATGTACTGGAATGCATGATACATTAATTCATGAATACTGGAACAAATCAGAATTTAATCTAAGCACAACGTATGTTGTAATTTAATCAATCGCCCAATCACTATGTTACTAATCAAAAAATCATAAATTAACTTGCTAAACAGGTGTTAATCCGATAATGATTAATTCTAACCTGATTGCTTTTGTACCAGTTGTCATGTGCAGGTGTGCCACGAAACGAAAAGCATGAAGAAAAACATGCTTCAAGCCACTATTATATTGGCATTCTTTCTAGTATCAGTGACCACGCTCTATTTACATCCAGAAAGAGACACTCTCGATGAGACTTTGGATAAATTGATCGAGCAAGCCGAAGAGTCAGGAATAAATAAGACTATTCTCCCAAATAAATCTAGCCAAGATTCTAAAATTGTTTATTTGAATCCACCTTCCAGTGATAAGCAGAAGATCTCTGATAACGTAAAACATGGTCCTAACCATGAATCACGACATAAAAAGCATAATATTAAACATGGTGCAAAATCAGAAAAAGAAGACAACAATAGCAAGGAAAATGATAACAAAGGCACCAGAAGAATGCAACCATTAGCACAATCACGGAGTGGTCATGAAAGGTATGAAGAATATACAGAAACAAGGGACGATTACACAATTGAAATAGAACCTATACTTGAAAATCCCGTATCTCCAAATGTAAATCTGCGTGCCGCAGGGCCCTCAGGTTTATCAGAGTTTGCTTCAGAATTCGAAAAAACGAATAATCTTAATGACCGAAATGTTCTTATGTCGGACGAAGATGATGAAGGGTATCCATTTATTCAATTGCATGGAAAAGATAACCTGCCATTAAATACCAAGCCTGATGAACTTATTGAAATTTTATCAGAATTTGAATCAGATACTTTTTTGGGTGAAACAACTACAGAACCTAGTGAAAGCCCGCCATCTGTCAACTTACATATCATTAAACAAGAAAATAAAAATCATGATATTGAAAATACGGCAGATTTGGATCCAAACGTTTTAAAAGTAATTAAAGAACTTTTAGAGGAAGCTCTAAATCAAAATATGGAGAAAGAGGGCACATTAATACCGAATTTTGGCAAAAACGACAGAATGGTAAAAGTAACTGATGACGATCTGATGAATGAATACAGAAAATGGCTCTCTAAAAAAGGACGCGAAGATAAACAAATAGATCCGAACAGACCATTAGCGGATATCTATTCACCTTTGATTATTCCAGAACTTGAACCAAATCCTATTTCCATTGCATCTCTTGGTCGCCTGGCTACAATACCTATCATCAACACCCCAGAATTTAATTTATCAAATAACAGACGATGCATCACCTGCCACAGTGTTTCGCCATTGCTGGCTGCAGAACAAAACTGGAAGAACAATCAGTTTATGACGCATTTGTTCAACAAAATGGCTTATCGGCCTGGTTACAATAGATTTGTATATTTTTGATATTGTGATTAACCTAAAATGTACTAAAATTAAAACTCTTTTATTTACAATGTCGAAACGCTACAATTTTGACGTCGGACCTTCGTAGCGTTGTCTATGACCTATATTGACAAATCAGAATTTTTCAATTTAATAATTAACATAATTAGCATAACTGGCTCAGGAAAAGGAACTGGTCTACCGCTACCACCTTGAAGATTAACATCTTTTTGAAAGTGTAAAATAAAGTATTCGAAATAATTTGTTCAAGAGTCTGAAAGTGACTAACAAGAGATTTGCGAGTTTCGTGAAATGATAAAGTTTGCAATTGCCAGCACACGATTCCCGGCTGTATCTCTGCAGAACTTTGCAATAGCTTTTCAGATAAGTAACTAGCTCGTGTTAATGTTTCGCTCTTTGTGATTCCGCTCTAGGCGTGGCTGTGTGTGACGCTTGTCGAACTCCTTTTCTAAGTTAATTCATGTCTCATGCACAATCCATAAAGTTTCGAGTGCATCGCGAACGACGCCTGCTTTGAATGAAAAATGTTATACGGATACGTTTTCACCATCCACTTTGAGTAATTTCAAACTTGGGAACACACCTCGCATCAACTTTTTTATTAAAAAGGAGCGACATGTTAATATGTTTCAGAAATTCTCCTAATATGAAAATGTAGCGATACAACTTTTTGGAATATATTTACGACGCCACAATAACTTTTAGCAACACTCATATGCAATGCAAATTATAGTCATCAAATAAACAATATGCGAAAATTAGCCCTCATTAGTCATGTCCAATGATTTTACACTCTGATTGCGCTTTGTATGGGAAATGTTACATTATTCGAGGGAACAATTCAATTCAAATAAATATTTTATTGTTTCAGCCAAAAAACAACACTTCATTAACCCAATCATAAATTTATACCTAATGTAATTTGAATAAGGTTTTGTAAATCTGTCATGATCGCAAAGGAGAATTTCATCAAAGGTCTTAGAATAAAAAAAAAACCCCTTTAATACATCGTCTATCTATTTTCCTTCTTAATGTGTATATTATTCGATACAAAAGCAAGCTGAATAAGAACAAAGGTAGCTTTTGTAGGAGCTTTTTGTCTTACAGGACAACAAGACGCGATATTGGGTAATGAAATGATGTCTTCCCGATGCTCTTCGCTTATCGGATTAGCTGAGCGCCTGTAACCTGCACTGTCGTTTGAATTCTTATTAAAATTTCAGTAGGGCTGCCTATTAGTACGTACCTCCTAGGTTGTTACATATATAATATGTATGTATGTAAATCAGGCTTTCTTACCTTACTTAGTTCACGATATATGGAAATCAGATGTTATAGAATCAATCAATATAATAATAATAATCAATACATATTTGACAGCACATAGGAAAATTATATCATCATAGGAACAAAAATCATCTTCCATGCTGGACTGGGAGCGAGAAAAAGAACATAGAATGTGCCAGCTACATTTCCTCCCGGGCATGCTGTAAAACCAGCTAATGGATCCGAGGGTTTCTGTATATTGCAATTTAGGCGATAGGTTGACTGACACCTGTCACTACAGCAATATACCTACAAATCTATCTTAAATAACCCTCAAAGCATTGTCAGACGTGGTGGAACGACTTTGTTTAGTTTTTTTACGCTCTGCCTGCCCCATAGGGATAAAGGCGTGATTATATGTATATATAGGAACAACAATCCTATTTAACTTTGAGCACTGAATGTAATCTCTATTACGTTTTAGAATACTTATTACTTGTTCATTTGACAATTTAAATCAAATAATAATAACAAAATATATTTTACCTATAATATTTGTAACAAAATAAATTAAAGTAAAGCTTTATTAGTTTATGAGATTTCTAAGAAGTGAACGTGTCACATAGAACAATTCAATTCAAATAAATATTTTATTGTTTCAGCCAAAAAACAACACTTCATTAACCCAATCATAAATTTATACCTAATGTAATTTGAATAAGGTTTTGTAAATCTGTCATGATCGCAAAGGAGAATTTCATCAAAGGTCTTAGAATAAAAAAAAAACCCCTTTAATACATCGTCTATCTATTTTCCTTCTTAATGTGTATATTATTCGATACAAAAGCAAGCTGAATAAGAACAAAGGTAGCTTTTGTAGGAGCTTTTTGTCTTACAGGACAACAAGACGCGATATTGGGTAATGAAATGATGTCTTCCCGATGCTCTTCGCTTATCGGATTAGCTGAGCGCCTGTAACCTGCACTGTCGTTTGAATTCTTATTAAAATTTCAGTAGGGCTGCCTATTAGTACGTACCTCCTAGGTTGTTACATATATAATATGTATGTATGTAAATCAGGCTTTCTTACCTTACTTAGTTCACGATATATGGAAATCAGATGTTATAGAATCAATCAATATAATAATAATAATCAATACATATTTGACAGCACATAGGAAAATTATATCATCATAGGAACAAAAATCATCTTCCATGCTGGACTGGGAGCGAGAAAAAGAACATAGAATGTGCCAGCTACATTTCCTCCCGGGCATGCTGTAAAACCAGCTAATGGATCCGAGGGTTTCTGTATATTGCAATTTAGGCGATAGGTTGACTGACACCTGTCACTACAGCAATATACCTACAAATCTATCTTAAATAACCCTCAAAGCATTGTCAGACGTGGTGGAACGACTTTGTTTAGTTTTTTTACGCTCTGCCTGCCCCATAGGGATAAAGGCGTGATTATATGTATATATAGGAACAACAATCCTATTTAACTTTGAGCACTGAATGTAATCTCTATTACGTTTTAGAATACTTATTACTTGTTCATTTGACAATTTAAATCAAATAATAATAACAAAATATATTTTACCTATAATATTTGTAACAAAATAAATTAAAGTAAAGCTTTATTAGTTTATGAGATTTCTAAGAAGTGAACGTGTCACATAGAATTTTTGGTTTTGTCAACCCTATACTAGACTGGACTCCGGTTCCTGCATTCCTTATAGAGTAGATAAGAGCACAATTTGTATCATCTCCGATAACATTCAAAAACAAATGCGCGCCTAAACTACACAATCTGCCGTTTGGAAACAGCGAGGATACAACAGAGTACGCGACAAGAAAACCCCACTCACCTTTGTATGCACCAAAAGTGATAGCTTTCCAAATAATATTAACTTCTAAAAGAGTCCTCGTAAAAACGTGCAACCCCAAAGGAATAAAAATCAACAAATCTTTATCAAATTTTGATAGACTTATGCATAAAGAGATAGGCTCGATCAAAAGGATGGCTTTCAAAGTGGTTTACCTCGCGAGCATATTTAAGTTTTCATGAAGTGAGGAAATGGAAAATAAATTGGATTCGGATAAGTTTCTTTAAGCTACATAAGGAAATGTTTACTTTGTTTCTGAGCGCATTATTAGGAGCTCATTATTATTCTAACGCTGTGGCCTAGAGGATATGCGGTTCTGGTAAACCGGAATAAATACAATCTCGTGGTATAATAAGTAAAATTAGTTTATGGTAAATCTTGTCCATAATAATATGGAACTATTCGGAAATGTTTAACAATTTCAGCTAGCTTTGTCGCCGTGTTTTATACGTAGTCAATGTCCCGTTTTTCATTCGCTTACGCAACAATAACTCAAAATGAATCTAAACTCTAAGCTTTTCGAAAACGACAGCAAACAAAATAAACCTCTTAGAGCGGCGTCTGTATTTAACGTGCGCACTCATACACAAAGAGGAAATACATTAACATAGCAACTTTGCCGGTGAGGAGTTTGAAACATTTTCGCGGAAACTTTTCTATATGCGCAACGTATTGAAAGCCCCTCATAGAGATTAGCGCGGGAATGCTGCTCAAGGATTACCGAGGGGAGTGTGAAGTTGTCTTGTTATAATGCACATTGCACCTACTAACAGGCGGCAGTGAAAAATTAGCTCCCCTTCAGGTTGTATGCCGGCTGGAGGTGCGGGGTGAGGAGGGGACATACTGACACGTGCTTCGCTAATAAAACGATGGTTCAAACTTCATATCGTGTTCGAATTTTAGCCTGTGATGAGCAAACACTTTCGGAATGCATTAGTTGAAAGTTTTTATATGAATATGGGTCTTTTGTTTGTTTTTGCATTCATATTGCTTTTTCATAATTTTCAGATATACATTTTAGCATATTTTGTTTTGGACGTGTTGCATTTTAAGCTATTTGGATAGAAGTACATTATAAAATTAAAACTATTTTTTTCTACGAGTAGAAAGAGGGAGTAAATTTTTATACAATATGTAATAAAATAGCTGACCATATTTTAGGGTGTGATTCTACGCATGAAACTGAACAACTTTCCCCAAGGAACATAGGTCGAAAAACGAAAAAAAAATAACTCTCCCATACAAATTGACTCACTTTGTTTAGTAGGTACGAGTACAACCAATAAAAACTGCCAAGGTTCCAGAAACACAGTTATTTCGCAGGAATTAATTTTACCACAAATCAAAGTTGCAGCTTTCACAGCGTCGAAATGAACTTGAACTCCGATATTAATGTTTGTATTTAGCCGGGGACGTATAATGGCCGGGTTAATTAAAAGTTTTTTATAAGGGAGAGACGGTTCTGCCGCCGGGATCACTGTTGCGACAGCGCCGGCTCTGGAACTGTCTACGCGTATCGCTGCGAGACAAGTTGTAGGTATTTGTATGAAGTTAGTCGAACGTGACTCTGATTCTAAATCAACGTCTAAAACATGGACTATAATTATTAAAAAAAATATGATGTTCAAGCTTAGCCACGTAAAACGTCAATAAAGTTTATTTAACAATTTATTTATTTAACAATTTATTGTAAACAAAAACATCATAGAAACAGGACATAAACAACAAAGATATAACTGGCACTACTTATTTCTAAAAAGAAATTAAGGAGATAATTTTGTTTGATACGCGAAAAAAAAAAGAAATAAAATTATAAAGAAACGTTGACTTTCAGTTTTCGGAGTGTTGGTGATAGCTGATTATTTACTGATATGTTTAGATTTTATGTACTTTACAGTAGGTAGGTTGCCAACAGTTGCTCAATTAAAAGATGTCCGCCCGTCAGCTAGTTAACGAGGTAGTGAATAGAAGTACAAAGATCGAGCGGACGACAAACAAACACGAGCGGACCGAAGCCCAAACTCCGCTCAAAGATCTAGTTAGCGGATCACTGGTCGAAGCCAACTGTTTGGTTTCATTACCTACTATTTAGAGGAAAAAGTTAACACAATTGCAGACTTTAAAGTTTAAAGTCCAAGTCCGAGGATTTTAAAAAGTATACACTAGGTAGTTAGAAATAGAAAACTTTACTTATTCTTTTTTTCTTCTAAAACAGTCTGCTGATTTTTCTAAACTGCTGGTACAGTAAGCTAAAACATCAGAAATATATGGATGAATAACCTACTGCTACGACTTGTCTACGCCGTAGCAAGAGACGCAACAGGAAGGCTACGAGTAGTAGAGCGCGTAGCAACAAGGCTACGAAAAGATTCATAATACCATACAACGTGTAGAGAAACAATTACAAAACGAATCACCCCATGGATGCTATAGCGACAAAAGGTATCTGTGTTTCCGAAAAGAGAAAATAAAAAATTGCAAGTAGGACTTACTCTTATTCGACAATTTAATCCATTCCTTCGTTAGACGATTATTTTGTGTGAACATTAATTTCCTAGTTCAGGTTCAAACCCTGGGATATTTTTATTTACCACGTTTTACTTAAAATCACAAACATATTCCGGAAGGAAATAAGCGCTGGCTTTACAGCTTTTTGATTCTTTCTTATTCCATATAAAATCAGCGATATTTTCCTAACACTTCCATGAACAATGCTCAAGTTAAGAGGCATCTCCGCGAACGGTGGCGCTCTCACTCGTTCAAAAATCATAACTCCCATAATTTTGACTTTTTCAAAACTTTTCTGTCACTTTCTTAGATTTTGACCTAGGGATTTTTTTAAAGTAATTTATTGAGGAGCAAATAGTACCGGGCAGTTACTATCGAAATTATTGCTAAAAACGGCCACTTTTGGAGGAAGTTTCAATTATAACTCCAGGGTACTATTTGCTTCTTATTTGATTCTTCCATGCTGGCCTGGGAGCGAGAGAAAAACATAGAATGCGCTAGCTGCATTTTCTCCCGGGCATGCTGTAAAATTCAGCTAAGGGATTTAATGGTTTCTGTATATTTCAATTAAGGCGATGGACTGACAACCTGTCCTTACAGCAATATACCTACAAGTCTATCTTAAATAACCCTCAAAACTTTGTCAGACGAGGCGGAAAGACCTTTGTTTAGGTCGTTTACGCTCTGCCTACCCCATTACGGATAAAGGCGTGACTATATGTATGTATGTACTATTAACTCCTCAATTCATTACTTCTAATAAATCCTTAGGTGTAAATCTAAGGAAGTTTAGAATATGTCAAAATTTTGAAAGCTATGATTTTTTAACGAGTGAGGGCGCCACCGCTCGCAGAGAGGCCTCTTAAATCTAGAGAAAGGAAATAGTTCACAAGAACAAGAGTGTAAGTGTAGCCGGTGCAGTAGTGAGTGCATCAAGTGCATGCAGTGCTGGTGCAATGTGCAGTACCGGAAGTGACGTTCGCTAGTCCATTACTCAACAACAGCTGTACCGAGATTGAGGAGCCGGAGTCAGCAAGATTACCAAACAACACAAATATATGAAATACTTGTAGTTTCTTCATTTGGAACTCGGCATTTAGTTACTAGGTGGTAGTTACTACAATTGTTTCATCTTCTTTGTGTTTCGTCGAAACATTTAATTGAAGGAATTGAAACACTTTGTTATTTTCACCTAGTTTTTTTTACATAGATGGTGATTTGATATAAATATAGATCATCATCTCCCTAGTCTTATCCCGTATGTCACGGGGTCGTACCTAATCTAGGTGATTTAAACGAGAGTACTGGTTTTTACACAGAGCGACTGCCATCTGACCTCTGCAACCCAGAAGGAAAACCAGACCCAATCCTAGATTAGGTCAGAGTTTTCAAGCCTCCAATACTTAGCGCTGGCCACTGACAAGGCATAACGACTAATATATACGTGTATTAAACTATATTATCCGGGACCAACTGCTTAACGTGCCTTCGGAAGCACGGAAAAAGCGCCGAAAAAACGTACATATGAAATTAGTAAACCTAAAAACACATTGGTACTTGGTGGGATTCGAACCACGACCTCCCGCTCAGGAGGCAACGGCCCACTTCACCATCAGGTGCTCTATGATTTGATATAAATATCTGATAGATATTCGTACGCATCTATACTTCAACAAACTGCATTTATCAGCCACTATTTAATACTTTTCATAATCATCGTTGACATGGCATGCGACATACATACCGCAGATAGTATTTTCTTTACCGTATCTCTCTTTAGCAAAACTTACGACCGAAACCAATCTTCCTTCTCGCATTAATAGCATAATAATGAGCCGGGAACTCCCCAATCCAGCGAATTATCCGTACATGTCCGGACTAATCCGGTTCTGAGTCAGACTCTCCCAGACAAAGGCGGTACATCGCCTCCTAATTTGACTTTATTAGATTTGACCGACATTTAAAATACCGGGTTAACTTGCAGCAAATTGGATAGCTTACTAGTGAGGCTGGCTAATCATTCTAGCAGCCAATCTCTGTTTAGAAGTACTCTGGATGCATTGTAGATTATCGCATTCTGGTTACTTTGTGCGAAGTAATCGTAGTTCTATCATTTTTCTGTCATTAAATAATTAATCTAATGAGAGTTAGGGTGAAACTAATTGAATTGACAAGGTTAGTCATTACATTTTCCATAATAATTATTGGTTATTATTATGTTACCTATCTATTATTTTACGTATACAAGCAAAATAACTGCAATTTCTTGCCACCTGTTCAAGGAATTTTTCGCTTCTTCGACTTGTGTCATTCATGAAGTGTCTCGAGTAAGACCATGATATTTGTGCATCAGTCTCTATCTTGATGTATTCGATTTCTGTCAGTATAGTTCCACTAACAGATGTACAGATATCGTGGTTTCACTATATCTATACATACATATATACAATCATGCTTTAACAAAGATCGTTCCGCCACGTCTGACAAAGTTTTGAGGGTTATTTAAGATAGATTTGTAGGTATATTGCTGTAGCGACAGGTTGTCAGCATATCGCCTAAATTGCAATATACAGAAACCCTCGGATCACTTAGCTGTTTTTTACCGCATGGGAGGAAATGCAGCTGGCACATTTTATGTTTTTCTCTCTCTCCCAGTCCAGCATGGATTTGACTACATCTATTGTATCCTCCAGTAACAGCATTGCATGCGTAAAAAAATCACAATACCATAAAATCGGTTTATGCCATACGTTTCCAGTATAGTTCACAAACAAGGGGGTATCAACTCCCCTTGGCAACTCGATAAAAACTCACTCCATTTGCATTCCTGTTTCCATCAGCCTTCTCTTCCGTGACCTATATTTCAATAAACAAGGCTTGTGGTAGCCCGCAATGTTAATTTTCTTTTAATTTTATAATTAACTTGGATGTTGCTACTGAGCACTGTAAACAACTTGTTATTGGTGCGTGTTTAGTTCTCAGAAGTCTCAGTCGTCAACTCAAATGAATTGATTAAAAAAAATGTACAAGTACACGTGAAATAAATTAACGAGTGTTTTCAAAATAAACCTTTATCTTGTTTACAGAATAAATTCTTATTAATGACTAATTACGAATTAACAGAATTCTGCGAAATGTAAAAAAGAAAATGTTTTACATTTTATTTACGTCTTTTCTTTTGGTGTATCTGCCTACCTATTACCTAATCTTAAAAGATGAATTAATTAAATTATATACATCCATTATTGTTAGTTTTTCTCTACATAAACCTTAATTCTAATCAGCTTAAACAACCCATTGTCGTCTGGGAAAATTCCATCACCATGGAAATGAATATAACAGCCACGATCTTTAAGCTAAGGAAGAAAATAAATGCAAGGAGATACGATCTGTCCATCAGCTCTATCGTTTTACAGTACCTTAAAGCAAACGGTATAAAACTAGAACGCTCCAGTTAACGGCTGGTGCAAAGAATGCAGAAGGTTTATGTGAGCGCAGGTCAAATTTTGCCTCGTCAGAAATAATTAAAAGTCTTTACGATGGACGAAAACGACGCTGTAAAGCTGCTCTGAATTATACGGCAGCAAGCACGTCACTTAATGTCGTAAATGTGTGGGACGTGTGCTGAGTATTACTATTGTCGCTTATACGATTTATGACGAGCCCACGAAACTACCAAATCAGCTGCAAAATGAGTAATTGAGGACTTGCATGTATGTATTACCATAGTTGCCACGCTTGACAAGGGGAACGGCGAACGCTGAGGGATATTTTATTTGAATGGTAGAGTGAACGCCACTGGCTTATTCCCTAGATTTATTCTTTTGTTGACACCTTTGGGATAAAATTATTATCCCAGTACCAAACACGACAGCGAAAGATTCTTACCACTTATTTGTGGCGTCATATGTTATGACCCAATTTTTATTAGAGTTCCCCAGATTCCAAAGTTCGTTTGCACATAATCAAGGCTCCGCAATCCGCATAGATCCGCACCTTTTCCTCTAAAACTTTTTAAGCTTCGTCAAATATTTTGACCGCTGCCCTAACTTTATGGATCTGGTGACAGACATATTATCAAATCACCTTATTTAGGGGAGGATGCAAGCGCTATGCATACCGAGTGTAAAGGACAGCTCCCCGCAAATTTATAGAGGTTGCATGCACAGTTATAGAAACTGGATGAGTTTCACCCCGAAGTTCTTTGAAGAAATAAAAACAATTACGTCCCCATACAAAATGACCATCTCAATTAGACAATTTGTATAGGGATTTTGGGGAAGCCTATTTTTCATTTCATGAATAAATTTATTAGTAAAAGTTGTTCAGTTTCATTGACGTAGCGACCCCAATTCGTTTGCTGGAAGTCGTCCCTTACACCCTGCATATATCAAATCACCTTATTTGGGGGAGGGTGCAAGCTCAATGCATATGATGCGTTTTATGAGATGAATTTGCAATTAAGTCCCGCCGTTGCGGCGTGTATCGCTATTAACGTTGTTTGAATGTTTAAACGGCGGGTCTTTGGCAAAAACCAGCCTCGAAATTGATATCAACTCATGTCCCCATACGTAAAAACAAATTGCCCAGACTATGCATATTTACGCGAACTATTAAAAACGAACGACAACTTGTATATTTTGTATAAAAGTGGGACCAATTTTTATAAATCATTTTATACGAGAATTTTTGCGATATTTTTATATCATTCCTTTCTAAAAGCATTATAACTTTGAATTTAATTTTTCGTAAAAATAATGAGTTTATTTGTATAGGTATATCAATCACCTCACAGAATGCATTAAAATGCGCAACGCAGACGTTTTTTGCTGTTTCCTTCAAACCTCACTTCTCAGGTTTTACAGCACCATATACCGGCGAGTTTTAAACACAACCGTTTCAAATTCGTGATGCCTTCCACCAGCAGAGTTTAGTGCTTGGTTGGTGCGGTTACCATGCCCGTCCGCATCTTTACACGGTGCTGAAGAGGACCGTAAAAAGTTTTAATTATTTCGCTGGATGAGAAGCGGTCCTGAACCGCACACATAAACCTGGCATTCTTTCGTGGCCTCGTGATGCCTCACCAAGTAAGTGCCTTGTTTTAAAGTGTTGTAAAACAAGCGTAACCCACGCTCACCTAACCATATAATATGTTCTCCTTCAAAAATAACAGTGTCTTTAAGCTTCGCGCTCTCCCAGCTTTATTTTCATAAGGAGGTGTAAAGTCTGAAATTGCGGAAATGTTTTAAGTAATATTTCTTAGGGGTTTGTTGGAAATTCGAGAGGATTTTCTTGAAGCCATTTCCCATGATTATGAGATATTTGACTGTTGTAATTTCGTGGGGTAGTTTGAAGTGCGACATTGCAAATAAGCCCGTCTGGTATATGTGTAGAAAGTGCTAACAGGCCACTGAAAGCCTCCAATCATGATGGCAAAGTTTCTGATGACGTCAGCGTGGCGCGCAGCGGTCGTCCGTCGCGACCTGCAATCAACAGCTTTGGACAGTCAACCACAGGTAAATCCTAGTAGTTGTTTGTTACGCTCACACGTTTCTGTAAATTACGACATTATACACTACAACCAAAAACAGGCGTAATTTTTTTTTAAATAATTGTAGGTAATCTTTGCAGGGGACCTCATGGTTTGTGGCTACCCTTCGGAGTCTGACACCAAGGAACTTACTTCGCCGGTGTCCTCGGCTCGCTCCAGCCTTATAGTGCTTATAGGTGATCTTGTCTTTGTCTAAGCTGATCTAGGCTCGAGCTCACATCCATCGGAAATAAGACGTACGAACTCTACCATTGCCTTGATAAGTTATCTATCACGCCGTCAATGGCAGAGAATTTAAATACTAAAACAGAATAGGTACATCATCACCGCTGCTAAATTAGCCTAAGCAAATTAGTATAAATGTGAAACGTATCGTGAAAACGTGTTAATAATCCAGTTTGTTGGTTTGAAATAAACTCTTATGGATGGATCGTTTTAGCCGATGAAGGTAGACCGATGAAAAAAGGAGACTGGCGTGCCAATCTAATCCGCGCGGGGCATCGATTATTCAACAACCTAACGAATGGTCTGCGCCTAAAATTCTAGCAGACTGTCATTGACTAATTTATTGACTATTTTCCTTGTTTAAAATTAGAAGAGCAAGATGATAGGTTTCGGGCATTTTTTTAGTAATCAATGTGTCGTGACAGTTGCCTTTTTTTAAATAACTGTGGAAACTAGTATAGTTGAGGGGGCCCTCAAAATTTCTTCAAAATTTATCTGATGTGAAAATTAAACCTTTTCTGAGTTCATTGATATTTTGCCTACCCCGAAAAGATCAAGGGCGCGACTGTCTGCATGCAGGCTGCATGCCCGGGGCTGTGCGTTAATTGGCCAGCGACAATCCTGATGATATCCCTGCGACTGTTACGACCGTGTAAACCGCCCGGTTGCGCCGGCTTAGCGGCCGATCCCAATCGAGTCCACCCTTCAGGCGACATGTATTGATATCCCAATGTATTCCGGTACAAAGGGTGGCTGATTGTGGCTTGTTTGACAAGCCTGGAGTGTAGGTAAATATAGTCTTACGAATGTCAAAACCATTGCGTTTTCAATAAGCTTCCTTTTATTTAACAGCGATCAGAAGAAACAGACAGACGTGGGCTGACAACCTGTCACTATAGTAATATACCTACAAAATCTATCTAAAATAACCCTCTAAACTTTGTTAGACGTGGCAGAACAACCTTTTGTTTAGGTCGTTTACGCTCTGCGCACCACATTAGGGATAAAGGCGTGATTGTATTTATGTATGTTGTAAGAAACAGATTGTGTGCAAAGCATTATCAGTGAGAATTTGTGATGGCCTGAAGGTTGATTTCCATCACTGAAAATAGCTTTTTTTAATGCCTATATTTGGAAGATTACCTACTATATATATTAAATGCGTATATCTTATCACGTTAGACTTAGTAAATAGTTTTAATGCTAATCTATAGTATTCTACTCATTTATGGCATACATGACATTCGATTGGATAAAATATTTACAGAACAAAAATATATACAATTATTTGTATAATATTGTGTTTAATTTCTGCTTTCACGGCAAAAGATTATTTTGAAAATATTATGCCAATAGATGTTTCCGAAATTACGCATTAAGTATAATTTGAATTTGTGGTTCATTTGATTACAAACCAATCACTGATATAGTGGGATACGAGCAATCCCACTTTATCTTTTAAGCTGCTTTGCTGTGATGTGAACCCAGAATAATGAACCCGCGTGATCGAAATTCCCGTACTCATAACACGGCCTATTCCGGGGTAAGGGTCCGTTTATACAGCTATCAAATTATAATAGAAATTAATTCAAATCACATGATTATTATTTTTCCAAGTATTGTCAAAGACATGACTGATTTCAGCACATAGGCTATGCATATTTTCGTAATTTGTTTTAAACATAAAAATATATACGTATTCTTTTTTGTTATTGCATGTTCAATGATCCTAATTATACCCGTACTATTTATTTGACATACGCAGGGCTGTTATTGTGTACCAGTGATATTCGTTTATAAATAAGTTGCGTTGCGCATGCAGCCAAATCAAATCTTCTTACGCTTATGATCGCTTATGCGCGTAAAGATTGCTTCACACGTGTGAAAAAGGGAAGGCGTGTTGACATGTGTTTCTAGGGCCCGTAATTATAATCAACTCTCAAAAGTGACACCGGGTTTGAGTTTGTATAAGAAATGTAATTTCAGTACAAAACAGCCTGTCAAATCCAAACTTAATATTGCTCTCAAGTTTGAGATCGCTTCAAAAATACGAGCCTATAATTCGAGTAGAATAAAAGCAAGAAAAACCAATAATCCATGTTTCATTATAGGTGTGATTTTTGTGAAAGTCAAATTACATTTAGGTAAAGGTGGTGTCACACCTGTGAAAAGGCCTTGTGATGTGCCCCGCGGGCGCCGGGTGGGTCGACGAGGACCGCGCGGCTAATTTGGCCGGTAATAACCGGCGCGGCGGGCGGCCGCCGATCTTTGTGAGAACGCCGCTGTTGTCAACCGGCGGGCCTAAGCTAGGGCTGCGAGCAAGTCCTATATTTAAGCAATGGTAATACTCATAATTTCAATTAGAATATAAAGGTGTTTCTATTTTCTATAAACATATAATCACGCATTTATCCCTAATGGGGTAGGCAGAGCGTAAACAACCTAAACAAAAGTCGTTCCGCCACATCTGACAAGGTTTTTTTTTACTTCTTGTCTCTTTTTTGACATGGGCCACTTCCTAAAGTTCATTTTCAGACATATTAGAAAAATAAAGTACACTTTTATAATTGTGTTTTAGATATGAAATGAACACACAATTATAAAAGTGTACTTTATTTTTCTAATATGTCTGAAAATTAACTTCAGTTTTAGATATGAAATGAACACACAATTATAAAAGTGTACTTTATTTTTCTAATATGTCTGAAAATGAACTTTAGGAAGTGGCCCATGTCAAAAAAGAGACAAGAAGTAAAAAAAAAACTTTGTCAGATACATAAATAGACGACTACCAAAGTTACGTATCGGACATGTCGTAGTAACTGTAGCTTTGCGTAGCGGTTTCGTAGCCACTGGGAAAGAATGTTTTAATATTTTATTTGTAACTATGTGTTTTTTATGTATTTGTAATGTAATGTAACATAAATTGGATGCCAAAAAAGCATTTTTGAAATTATCGTTACCCTGTTTTGACAAATAGTGTATTATTCTGGGTACAGTAAAATAAATGAAAATTAAACGTAAAAGTAGAGTTATCGCAATATCATGCAGCATATTTGCTGGCCTGGGAGCGAGAGAAAAACATAGAATGTGCTAACTGCATTTCCTCCCGGGCATGTTGTAAAAACCAGCTAAGGGATCCGAGGGTATCAGTATTTTGTAATTTAGGCTATGGGCTGACAACCTGCTACAAATCTATCTCAAATAAACCTCAAAACTTTATCAGACAAACCTTTGTTTAGGTCGCTTACGCTCTGCCCACCTCATTAGGGATAAAGACGTGATTATAAGTATGTATGTATATTATGCAATAATTCAGTAAAACATCTTGTAGTTGCTTACAAATGTCGTAAATTTAACACAGCGACAGAGACAGCCGCACATAGTTAGTTTTTATACGAACTTAGCGACACAAAACATTGTAACCAGCCTGCATAGCTTTATACCGGGTCTGATATTTGAAAAAGTAAACTAAAATGCATCATAATTTTGGCGAGATGCTCATTTTCTAATAGCTTTTTGCACTTATAGTGCTATTTTATTTCCGAAAAATGAAAAATTACAAATTATAAATTCAACCGCAGACAGGATTGAACCTACTAATCGGTCATGTCGGTTAAATTTTTGGTTTTACTTTTCTCATATTTATAGAAGCTCATTGTTTTTTACAAACCTCATTTGAATTCAAACGCCGAATCTTTCGCACCGAACTTTCTACAGGTGTGTCATTAGATTGAAGAAAGAAATGCAATTATCTTGGATACATTCTATCTGTTACAAAATAATAGCAGTGATAATCTGTAGTAATAACAGTCTGATGACAATCAAGTCCGATTACGGAGGACATCTCACTCATAGAAATAAGTCATTCAGCCTTCTTTCTCCCTCTACACAATAACGAAAAAAAAAACAATTCTAAACCTAGTACTAAATATATAGGGTGTCTCTGCAAAAGTGATAAACTCTATGTTCTTGTGGTAAAGAAAGGCTGGGCGGCATTACTGTTTTTTTTTTTATTGGAGTTCGTGAAGAACTTGAATCAACCCGCTAATAACGTTGTATGAATAGTCCAATTTATGACATGTCCATATCCCTTGTTACTTACTATCAAAATAAATATAAATTACACCGTGTATTGTACATATAACAGTTCATTTTATTGAAATATTAATTTAATAGTGTGTTAATAACGTCTTAGTATTATATGCATTATCCCACTTTCTGCTTGTACAATTTCTATACCCTAAGGTTGCCTGGTAGAAATTTCTGCTTAAGCAATAAGGCCGCCTATATTGTACTGTCACGTTTGTTCCTTTTTATTTCTATTATGTATGTGTTTCTTTGTGCAATAAAGATGTTTGTACTGTATTGTTTAAAAGCTACCTGATACATAGAAGTACACAGCCGTATCAAGTTACATTCAAAACATGGCGACGATGCGATCAGACTTTGATCTACTTTGTTTATTCTAATCCCGTTAACCTTTTTAACGTGTTAACTAAAACTAGTCTTCATTGTTTTAAGTAGAAACTAGATACTTCTACTTCTTATCGAGGGGGGTTTTAAGTCGACGAACAACCCGATGAAACATGGTGACAGAGTTTTCAAACCGCCTATTAGTAATAGCTAATGGGCCTCTGATGTAGTTTGTGAAACGTTTGACATTTCCTCTAAAGTACGAAATCGTTTTCAAAAAAGAGAAACTTGATTATAGCCTGCCTAATGGTGAGCGGTAAATAATAGTGGATATAACTCTGCAGAAATACATGACTAAATACAGGAAAATCCAGGATTGATTGTTAATTGCAAGGTAAGTCACAAAATTATATGAAGTAACATAACAAGTTAATTGAGTATCCGTTAGGGGTGTGTATGTGTAAGTCCTCGTGATACGATACGGGTTGCACAGTCAGCGAAACTGAACAACTATCACTATTTGTCAGGAAGTAAAAAAATACTTGCTTTTCCATACAAATTGTCTGATTGTATGGAAATGACAAAAAAATAGCCCATATTTTTGTTTTCATCTCCTAAGAGAATTTCCTGGTGAAAGTTGTTGAGTTTCGTTGACTGGGCAACCCCTACCAGTTTGCGGGACGCTGTCCCTTACACCCGGTATATCGAAACATAAACTAATAGACTGCAAAATCTAACAAACGTCTCATTTGCTATATGGGTTGTCTGTTATTGGACTTATATTTGTTGGGCAAAGAATGTTAGTTACCACAAGGACCATCATTCCCTTGCCCTTATCCCATTATTCGGGGTTGACCCAATTTTTTCCTCCATTCATCCCTGTCAGCTATCATATCGAAACACACCATCCATCTTTTGTTACCACAAGGACCGTCTCACTATAAAGGGATTCGCGCTTAAATATACTATTTTTAAACCGGAAAAGCTACCTATTGGACATCCATGTCGATGCATAGTTTAGTCTCCATGTAAACAGTTTCATCACGAATGAATATGTGCATATCAAATGGAAATAATATTTAAAATATTTAACAGTTTATACCCTTTTATCAATCGGCAAACAGATTTTATAAACATGTCTGAAAAAAACGCTGAAGGCTACAAAGAGGGGGAAGCCTGAGAAAACTGCTTTTCTTAGTGTTTGTTCGAGAATGTTCTCGATTATTCTAGAAAGATGTTCTATTCTATTCAATTATTGATTAGTGTCGATACAATGACAGCGAGTTAAATACGATACCATGCCGATACGTAGGTAGCTTTGAACTCTTGTCTCTAAGGTCGTAGCACGTCGCTACGCCTAGTGCTACGGCGTAGTATTTCAGCTACCTTAGTTTGAGTTAATATTTTTACTGTACGTCTGATACGTCACATTTGATTTAAAGGTTCATTTAATGTAGAATAGTATAAGTTTACCTAATACAAATGTTACTTAACTATATCATATCTTCAACACTGATAAAATCACGGTTTTTATATGTTGGAGCAGCAATAAGGCTTTAAGGTGTTTTGCTTAAAACGTATAAGTTATCGCTCTGCCTACCCCATAAGGGATAAAGGCGTGATTATATGTATGTATGTATGTATAAGTTATCTATCATATCATGACTCGAGGCAGCCCTATTCACCCCATAATAGAAGGCTGTTTGCTGTAGTGCGAACGGCGAAATTCAAATCAACGACATGAAATCATCGGCAACAGTAATAGCCAGTTTAGAGCTAATTGTAGACGAACTAAATTCCTATTAGGGCACAAACACAACGCCCATTTCTATGATAATACGAATTTGTTATCAATATCATTGTCACATAGTATTAATACTATGCTGATTGTGTGTCCTAATCAGATTGACTGGTGTTAGCATCGCATCGAAATAATGTGGCTTATTGACAAGGAATTAAATTGGTACAGAATACGGGGTGTAAGGGACAGTGTCCCGCAAATTGATAGGGGTAGCTCAGTCAACGAAACTGAACAACTGTCAGCAGGATTTCTTCAGGATTTTTTTTTCTCTTCTGCCTAGCATTTTCCCGGCTTGATGCTGGGGTCCGCTTTCCAGCTTTTTCTACTCCGCTTTCCACTGGTGCGAGATCGATCGGAAATGAAAAAAAAAATATTTTCCATACAAATTGTCTGATCGGGGTTGTCATTTTGTATGAAGGGTCAAATTTATTTTTCATCGCCTGAAAGTATTTGCTGGTGAAAATTGTTCAGTTTCGTTGACTGAGCAACCCCTATCAGTTTTCAGAACGGTGGAATACCCATAACACCCGGTATACAATGTGTACACGAACAACAAACAAGAAATTATGAAGTATCATCAAAGGACAGGTTAAAAATTATAGGTTAATACATGGTGTAGAAACATCATCAGCAATTACCTACTTACATACATACATACATAAAATCACGCCTTTATCCCTTACGGGGTAGGCAGAGCTTAAAACGCCTCATAAAAGGCGCTTTCGCCACGTCTGACATAAATTGAGGGCAATTTTAGATTGTAATGTAATGTGTATTGCTGTAGTGACAGGTTGTCAGCCTATCGCCTAAATTACAATACACTGTAACCCTCGAATCCCTTTTGCTGACTTCTACAGCATGCCCGGGAGGAAGGGCAACTGGAACATTCTATGTTTTTCTTTTTCTCCCAGTCCAGTATGGAAGATTACCTACTTCATTGTATAAATTAATTTTGTTATTATGGAAAAAATACATGGGCGCTCTTCGACTAGAGGGCACTTGGACGGCAACGGCAACGGCACGGCACCGTCCACGGTACCGTGGAAGAGATAATCAATGAAATTGAATGGAATGCTTTTCCACTTGCCGGCACGGCAACGACACGGCATTGTCGCCGGCCCGCCAAACTGCCTTACTGTGTTATATATTCGTACGAAGCATGCGTGCTTGTGTACACTCAGATTGACGTTATCGGTATGTTACCGTGCAGTCTAGTGGAAAAACAGAGCCACGGCATCGATCACGGGTAAAAAAACGCCCAATGGCACCAGAAACCGACGGACATTATTCTACAAGCTCATTGATATAATTGATATAAATAGCACATCAAAGACATAATTAATTGAATTGAGTACCCTATAGCTTTTCCAATAAAACAACGCTTACCACTATTATGTTAAAATGGATTGCAAATTTGTGAAATATACTTTGCTGTACCTAGAAAAAATATATCTTAAATAACCCTCACAACTTTGTCAGACGTGGCGGAACAACCTTTGTTCAGGTCTTTTCGCTCTGCCTACCCCATTAGGGATAAAGGCGTGACTATATGTATGTATGTAGAAAAAATCCAATGCTTCTTTGTTGCCATCTTGAAACAAAAAGATTTTATATATCGTATATATTAGTATTCATTATTGTATTATGATCGTCTACAATGTAACTCAATCAAAATGATTCAACTATAGACTTGTTGCTAAGGCGACCTATGTCTGCCTTCAATTATTGACTGCATGGGAAGTCCAGAACATAATTTGAATCTTCTTCTTAGCGAGTAGTTTCTCGTGTCGAACAATGACCCGAACAACCCTGGTGTCTGAGTTTTCAAACCGCTTAGTAGCACAGCTGTTAGGCCTCTGATATGGTTTTAGTGTCTACCACTGTCAAAGACAGTGGCCGGGACCGACGGCTTAACGTGCCCGCTGAAGCACGTAATCCTTTGTTACTTTTCGGACAATCAGGTGATTCAGCCTGCAATGTCCCAACCAAACTGGGGAAAAGTTCACAAAGTTATAAATTGACAAATATCAACTTTGTGTTCCCCCTGGGAATCGAACCCAGGACCTCCGGATCGTAAGCCTATGGCTCTAACCACTAGACCACGGAGGCAGTTAAACACTATCAATCACTATAAAATATGTTTTGACTAAGCGAATTATAAAAGCAATCAAATGCAACCAAGATTCTTCCATATTCTCGTAGGGAAATCAAGTAATAATAGGACTGATGACAAAGCCTTGCTTGTTATGAAAAAAAATAAAATGAAAAATACGTTTATTTGATTACAGCCACATTACATAATTTGTTACATCTGCCAAACTTATTTAAAGTTTGTCGGCAGCAATAAATACTCCTATTTAATTAGGCTCTAAACTGTAATTAGTAGGTACTTACAAAATAAGCTAAAGTAAGATAAGTTTATGTTTGTAAACTAATGTTTACAAAACATACAAGTACTGTGTATGTTAATCTTTGCATAGTTGTAGGCGTATATTTTCTAGTAGATGTTTTTTAATTTTATTTTTAAATGAACCTTTTGTTTTACAATTCCTAATTTCTGCCGGTAAATCATTCATAAATTTAGGGACTAGGTATTTTCTACATCTTTGGCCAAAATATAATATGGCAATAAGCCATCAGCGATAAATTGATAAATTGATGAGTATCAGCTTTGTGTTCCCCCCCCTGGGAATCTAACCAAGGGCCTCTGGATCGTAAGCCCATGGCTCTGACCGCTAGACCACGGAGGCAGTGAACGTATCATGTAGTGACAAATTCAATTATAATCATAAATATTATGTATAAGTTGTCATGTCATAAAATGTAAATAATAGTTGACTTAACTCCTAAAATAAAAGTTTAGGGAAACCCTTTTCGAATGTTTTGTAACTTATTGAAAATTTGTCACGCTGCACACAATAACAAAATTGTTTTTTTTATTAATAACGACAAAAATCCACAATGAACCGAAAAATTAATAGGAAGTTACATTTTCCAGAAGAGTAGCAAAATTGTAATACCTTTATTTTTTGCAATGATTCCTTAGTACAGAAAGCTCGCGACTATTCAACTTCTTGGAAAATAGTTGTCGATAAGTAGAAAGTCTTACTTGACTCGAAGGATACGTTCTTAATATGAGACTTTGAGAATACATACATGTAATCACGCCTTTATCCATAACGGGATAGGCTCTGCCTAAACGAACTAAATAAAGGTAGTTCCGCCATGTCTGACAAAGTTTTGAGGGTTATTTAAGATAGATTTGAGAATCGCTACAAATATAAAAGGGATTCGGCAAAAAATCACAAACAACTAATGT
Organism: Scrobipalpa costella; assembly: GCA_949820665.1. Lineage (NCBI taxonomy): Eukaryota > Metazoa > Arthropoda > Insecta > Lepidoptera > Gelechiidae > Scrobipalpa > Scrobipalpa costella. The sequence goes on along the minus strand of OX463296.1, from coordinate 15,976,436 downwards.
TCCATTGTCTCGACGAAATACAAGATGTTTTTCAAATGTTTTTTTAATTGATCCGTAACGATTAAAAACAAACAAAACTATTTGTAAAATTACAAAAATATTTTATATAAAATGGATGATTCTTAATGTCTGTTTGTTTTTTTATAACAGTTTTTAGCATTTGCTATTTGTATAACAGTTTATAGAAAACTCTACTTTAAAGAAGTTAGAATAAACTAACCTGAAACGGTTATTGGAACTCCAACCAAACAGAAATAATGTACAGAAAAGAAGTTGGTACCGTAACTTACTTACACAAGTAAAGTTTCGCCCCTGATTCCCACATTCAAAGGTAAGTAAGAGGAAATCTATGAATATTGTCTAGATTTTAGAACTTAGAGTACGTGTCTCTTAAAAATAATAATAAAAGTTGAGAATTTATTTTTACGTTTTATACAAACTAAAGAATAATATTTTAAATAAGTAATAAATTACAAGGTGTTTAAGAAAGAAATAAATTTACTCCAGTAAGTACCATAATGTTTTATTTACCATGAGATTAGAGACTAAACTCTTTAAAAACTAATAAGTAATTAATCTTTCTAAAAAACAAACACAGCTTTTTTTTGTTTTATTTTTGATTTGAAAACAAAAAGAAACAAAACTACCTAACATGAATCAAATTAACCCTACGATCGACCCTTGCTACGCACCCCTTCCGTTTTTGAAGGGGAATGCTAATCTCCTTTTCTAGGGCACTGTGTCAGTAGCACTCGGCAGGATTGTATGTTTTTTTTAATAGTATCAAGCTAAGACACAAACAAGATGGATTAAGTTTAGTTTAGTAAACTGCTGTAATCTTTAACTAATTATTAAAATGAACTAATTAATTCCATTTATTAATTCCAAAATAATTAGAGTTTCATGTACTACGAAGATTTTTCGTATTGTTAGATTCCTTCAGGTACTAGGAGCTTAGAAAAAGCTGTAAGTCTCGTCCTCCTTGAGAGTGTGGCAGGGTGTCAGTAGATCAGCTCGTCGTCGGCGGCTGTTACCACCACAGCGGTGAGCGGTGCCGCCGGGCGGCGCGGGCGTCGGGCGTCGCCCCGGCGACGGCGTGGGCGGGCCCGCCTCTCTGTAACAACCACCTGCTAAATACAACATTTTTACTCCGTGCCCTCGCAAGTCTAGACATCGAATTACCTCCACTAAGGTTCCACTCGAATTTAAATACTTACGTTCTTGCTTAGTCAAATAATTACGATTTTGGGCGCTTTAATGTGCTTTTTGAACGAATTTCTCGAGTCACCGAGATAAAACACTTGAATCGACTGAGAAAGTTTAGTGAATCAAATATAAACTTTTTGTAATGGTCGCAAAGTTTGATGAAATAAAGTTGTGAGTGGAAATTAGGGCGGGAAAGTGAGGCACGAGGCAAATGGGCGGGCGGTGCAGTCTCGCTTGCACATGATGCACCACCCCCAGCGCGGCGGAGCGAGCGGCGAGTGCAGTTCTCGCCCAGCCGCCACGGCCCGCGTACTGCATCGCCGAGCCTCCGCCACGAGTTACGCCGCCTGTAACGCGCTACCAGGCGACCAGCACACACCAAGAGGTATGTCACCCTTACGTTTTATTACCGTCCCTCTCGCACGAGTGCTCAACCATCACCCGCTCTCGCTTCCCCCGGCCCGGCGGTTTTCCCTTTTATCGTCGGAATGTGGGAAAGCGGGTTTTCGTGTCCCAACTCTCTCTTTCAATTTGTAAACGGTTCGTGATTACTAAAAGGTGTTGCGTGAAGTGCTTGTATGGGACGCAATTAAAATGAATATGCTCCGTTTCCGGCGTAGCAACGGTTAGTTTGAGTTTCGCGGTAACTTGAATCTGAAAAGTTTTATTACGTAGAATTGTACGTAAAAGAGCTCATCATACCTTGTGCGAGAAACTTTTGCAGGATATTACAAAGTTATATTTTGAATTTTATCAAAAAATATACGTGATTTATTTTTCATTTTTATTTTTGTGTTTCAACAATAAAGGTCTTTTTTTAAAAATCAGGAGACCAAAGATTACGTTGGATCATTAACTGAATTTATTATTATTCGCTTTTACTTTTTGCACTTGCTGGAGACTTTTTCAGCCAAGTTGGTTAACAACTGGCAATATTTCACAATGAGTGTCACTTGCAACCATTCATAGATTTTTTTTCAACAGCATAGAATTATTTGGGTAGGTTTAGTTTACTGTAATAGGTATTTTATGTTATTTTCTAAATCCATTTTTTAATCATCACACAGATAAAAATCTTAATCAAAATACGTAAAATGTCATGTATAATTCTTCAACTAAATCTGTTTTCGACAAATTATTTCGGAGAATTTTAAGTTTACCAACTTTACCACCTACGTTCCACCTCCGCAATTAGTTACCAAGAGCAATGAAAAATAAAATAAATTATGTTGCCATAGCAACAAATTATATAAATAGTCTATGCTCTACACGAATCGCGATCCCAATCCCGCACGCTGCAACCACCAAATTGTTCCAAAAGGGTTAAAATATAAGTTTCCATTCCCTGAACGCGGCGGTTGTCGTCTCCCCAAGTCAATGCCAAATAGTACCAGGGCGATAGAGCCGCGAGGAGGTCTGTTACAAAGCTCGGGACTCCCGGGGGGACCCTCCTCTCACCCGGCGGCCCATTCCCGCTCGCTAAACTTCCGCTCTTCAGTGGATAAGGCGATTTACAAAGGCTTATTTTCTGGACATTTGTTCAATTTCCTCTGAAAATTTATTGTAAGCAGAATATTTATTGATAAAAAAAGAAACAATGAAAACTAATAAAAATACAAAGGCTACAAGCCAAGTTAGAAGTTAAAAATGCTAAAACTCTTTGGAGAAACATTAATCTGATTAGTAAGGAAAGGATCCGAAGTATTTACCTAATTCTTTGAAAACAGTTCTGAAAATAACAGTGCTGGTCCTTACGAGGCTATTATTTAACATGGTGATAAAAAATGTAGAGCCAATTTTATGAAATAAAATCATTCAAACCGGGCTTGCCAAATGGCACGAACATCTAATATCCCACTGGGCTTCATAATGTCTTCTTGCGTACCATTTATTTTAGTTATCATTTGTTTCCTTTGAATTATAAATTGCAAAGATTACTGATACCGAAGGACGATATGCATGTTATGTCACAGAAATATCTTTTGTGAACCTTAAAACATGATTTAATAAATGGTTCCATAACTTGGTGTAGAGAAAATATAAGCTAAACGGGAACTAACCAATCTGTCTGCGTAGCAACCTCAATGAATATCCAAACAAAATCAGTATCGTAGTCGCACCCATCGATAATTTAAAATTAAATGTCATCGCTGCGGTTAACACTTAATTTGTACAATGCATAATGTTATTACTTCGCAATTTAATTTATTATTCTCTCATCGAATTGCCGCGATTGGTTGACGATAATAACCCTCTTAATGAAATTGATATCTGATGATATTCGGCTTACTGCGGCGCGGAGAACACTTTCAGGCAATCATCGGATTAATTCAATCATTATTCACAACCTACACTACACCTATTTGTTACATATAATAAACTGTTCGGATATTGAGTTTATAAATCACACAGGATTATATCGATGACTATTAAAACCTGTTCGACAGTGTGATGATTACTTCAACATAGAATAAAATCGTATCCACATTTTTTCTTGTTCCTGATTTGACAGATTATATGTTTGAAATAAGAGAACGTTTTTTTATTATCTCTTATTTCATATTTTCTTATAACTAGTGAAACATTCACACACATTTCACATTTGACAGTGAAAATGTTGGAAATAAAAGTACATTAATTTGATATTTACTCAGTTCATGTAAACGTGGAAAAAGTTCAAAATTTTCTCGTTACAAATAAACGAAATCCATTTTCTTCGTGTCATATTCATATTATTTTTCATCTCGTACTATTAATATTATTTTTCATCTCCTCATCTTGTTAACAATTCATCCCAAAACGTATACAATTTTGCAAACGAACACACATACAGATACACAAATTGAATCGTTTGAAACTCAAGCAAAAAGAAGTAACAGTTTGGTTTTTCGGAGTATTTGGCTGGAGCTCAAGTCGGTCCTATGAAGTAAAACATTATCAGGATTTAGGGGAGGTTTGTTCGAACGCAAAGTAAACTGTTGTCCGAGAAAACCAAAAATATAGAGAAGTCTGTTAGTAACAAGCCAATTTTTTAGGTAGAGAAGTATTAAGACTAATCGGATTAGTTATTGGATCGATGGAATATTATATATATCAATAAATAAGTAGTACCTATATGTTAAAAAATATGTGTTTGATGTAAATGAGTCCAGATTCTTCGGAGTGGATGTTGGAATTTTTCAGCAGTAAATTACAACGCTGTAGGTAATTATCATCGGTGTTTATAACTTGTTATATAATTTGACGCTCTACCTACCCCACTAGGGATAATGTCTTGATTAAAAGTACATAATTTGAGCCTGGATCTTTTAGGTCGAAGAAAACAATGTAACTAATCAAAAATACATTTAAAAAAAAACACATACAATTTAATATAATCAATTTAATGGATAGGTGCTTAGTGATTCATACTTTCCCACTGCACCACCACCCAACGATATAGGATAAAAAATAAAAACGAATTTACATAGCGACCGTCCGAGTGATTCCTTTGAATTTTCATTACAAATCCGTCGGTATTCGCTAGCTACATCTATAGATGTGTATCACCTGTTTCCGGTTGTATCCGGCTGTAGGTGTCTATGGTTGCAGGTTTACAAGATTTTCTTCCAAGTTGAAAACGAAAAAATAACAAAGAATGTACCAGCTATTTTTCTTCCCGGGCACATTGTAAAACTCAAAAGAGGGATTCGAGTATTTTCGGATTGGCTGCCAACCTATCCTATCTGAAATCATCCTCAGCAATTGTGAGGCTACATGGCGGAGATCGTTGACGCTTTGTCTAGCCCATTATTATATATACTCTGAATTACGTTTTTTTTTTTGTTTAATTCTAAATTTGTTAGTTAATAGGATACCTGCTTTGTCATTTCCATATGCACTAAGGTAGACTGGTAGATAATGCCTTAGGCTTTAATTCCACCCATGTAACATTTTTGTGCATAAAGTTAAATAACATAAATAAAATAAGATATACAGGCGTATAGTTAATTCGGTAAATCAAATAAATGTGTGTATGTTTCCAACTGTAAGTGATAATAACCACTTACAGTATATAACCGGATACAGTTGTATCCGGTTATATCCGGCTATAGGCTAATAGTCGCGGGTTTGCAGGATTTATCCCGGTAGGTACGGATCTGCATTTGAGATTGTTTCGTTTGTCTGTAAACGTCGGAGTTGCGGTCAGAGAGACGGCGGCGGAAAAGGCGCTTTACTTGTAACTAATATCGATGAAGTATCGTCCGCGTTGTTTCGGAATTGAATTTGGAAATCATTTACCGGTAATCATTACGGATTCAGTAATAAATTATACCCAAATCAAATAATTAAATCACGCCAAGTTAGGCATAAATACCTTCGAATCAATATATTTCTTACCGTTATTTCAAAAAAATAGAGAAAATCTGAAAATAATAGTTTATTTTCCACAATAATAAAATTCATGATACATACTTCCATGCTAGACTGGGGGCGAGAGAAAAAGATAGAATGTGCCAGCTGCATTTCCGCCCGTACATGCTGTAAAACCAGCTCTGGGATCCGAGGGTTTCTGTATATTGCAATTTAGGCAATAGACTGACAACCTATCACTTCAGCATTATACCTACAAATCTATCTTAAATTACCTTCAAAACTTTGTCAGACGTGGCGGAACGATCTTTGTTTAGGTCGTTTACGCTTTACCTACCCCATTAGGGATAAAGTCGTGATTATGTAAGTTTTATACTTACTCAAATATAAAATTACATCAATATTGAATATTTTCCAACTCGGTAGAATCTCCCTTTTACAGGACACAAAACAAGGAATAAGAAAACTCTTTTCCTGTCCGGACTCTTCCAAGATTCCATCGATTTCCAATTTACAAGACCAACTTACTTAACTTGATTCAAATTGGAGAACTTCATAGATTTTGTTGCAATGGTTGTGAAAAATAAACCAGTTACAATTACAAACATGTCCACAAGTTAACATTTTCGTTAAAATTTCGTATAAAAATAGATATCACTTTTAAGTGGGTACTTTTAATTAGGGTTTGTATTTGGGTACATTTTTAAAACGCTTAAAAATGTTAATATATACAAGCAATGCTAATTAATGCAATATTTCACGCTTTCTAGGTTGATCGTTCAATAAAAAAAAACACTTTCGTAACCCAAAACTTACCTCTAAAAGCTTTTAATTCACTGTATTTTTTAACCTTCTTTTTATTCTTACATTATTAATCAGAATCTACGTTACTTACCTACGGTAAATAATCGTATTATTTGAATACTTTTTTGATCCGTCTGCCATGCGTGGTTACACGTGTTACTAGAACAAGATAGGAGTGCTAGAAACACTTTGCACTTTAAGGTAAAGCCAGTCCGTCCAGTATTTACAAATTTCACACGTCATACCATTGAAATAATGTTTAAATTAGCGCGCGCTACAGCCTGGTGGTTACGTCTGCAGCCGCGCGTTGCGGGTGCGTAATACGGCCTAAAACTAATTATTTTGTCTAAACTATACATTGTAAAATTGTTTTACTGTTTAAATTTTTAGAACCTATCAAGATCTTTAGTATAGATTTTATTTATGTTAGAATTGATTTTAGCCATGAATAGAAAATTTCGTAAAAAAAAATGAATAAAGAGACAACTTTGAGTTTTTTTTCTATAGAGCGAAAGTTATCCAATTATGTTTTGGCACCTTAAGTTTCTTACAAATACGTATATTCAAGTTTTTTTTCGTATTGATAATATCACATAGCCCGTAAAAAAATAAATCTGCTTAACTGGACATTTCTGAACTAACCTCGCCTTAAGAGCCTGTGTCCGCAAGATAGTTACTCGCGGTGCCAGTTAAGTATGGAGCTCTTTTTTTTTATTCGGCCGCCAGTTTGGGGCCTAAAACGCTAGGCCGGCACCGTGCCGGGTAGAAACTGAATTCTAGGACGGATACAGGCCTTAAGGATGACCATTACCAATGACTTTAATATAACTTTTGAATTTCAGAAGATCGCAGAAGATGCCTCTTAATTTAATAAGATTTCGGTAATATTGTCCGCTCAGTTCTGTGAAAAGCAATATCGATATCTCATGCTCTCTGGTCTACAACTAAATGTGAACTTTACCAGACCATCGGTCTCTTATTGTAACGGTCTAATAATACCGTCCATTTTGAAGTTCTTAGAACTCCTCGTTTACAAGGAGAACTGAAAATAGATGAATTATAGTTTCACTACAATAAGCTTACGACCGTAAAAGTGGCGAGTTACTTCGATTCGATTGAAATAATTTCTAAGAAATTAATTTATCTTTATTGCATGCTAAGTAAAAGAAAATTACTCTCAAATAAAATGCTAAATACTTCACTTAATTTCAAATTTCTCTCAATTCACCTCCAGTCGTCTTGATTCAATTATTGGCTTCGTGACGTCACACAGAAGTAAAGTCAAATTTTTGTGAGTAGATTACATTCTCGTACAGTAATTTTAAAAGGAAAAAAGTCACTAGTTTTGTTAATTTACTTATTAAAACTGTTAAAAGATAGTTTGAGAACTCTTATCGGGAATTTTCTGAATTGAATTTAAACATGAAACTAGAGAAAGTTGGAAATATTATTATTGATATATTTTTTTTTACAAAACATAATCTCGTTTCCTCCGAATTAATTTTTACGTTCATTAGATTAAATTTAATTAAAAAAAAATGGTTTTTAGCATAGGCGCTCATGATCTTTGCTATACTTACGTAAGTTATACTATAACATGCATAACATGAAATATTTTGTGTAGTTAAATCAAATGTAATATTATTATGACATTGGTCAAACTGTTACATGGTAAAATACTACATACACCGCTTTAACAAAACTACATTTGTAAATATAATAATGAATAGATATAATACATTTTTTTTTATAATATCTATTCAACTTTTTCAAAAACATCTTACAAATAAAATCTAAAAAGAAGTGTTTACCCGCAATAAAGGGGTAAAAGATCTGGTCTGTCTATGTACGTAGTGTTGCCGTCGGTCTTACCCCACAATGCGCCTCGCACGAGTAGTCCGTATGTAATCGGCTTTACTCTGGAGGTGACGCCGCCGGCGACCTCCTTCACTATTCAAGCTCTCAAAACAGTAAAATAAGAGCTCACACCTGCGATATTGTTCTTGAAATACATTTGCACCGCTTTTTGTTGAGAAACTTGACTTTACCTTGCAAGAGAAAGATACTTTATGAAAAGTTATCGTGTTTCAAACATGTTTCAAACGTCTCCCTCGAAAATTTTATAACAACTGTAGTGTCACATACAAAACACAATAGGTATACATAGACTGTTAATTACATGCGGTATCGGGTAAGAAATTGATTCAATAACATAATTTACTCTGAAGGTCCTCCGCATAAACAAAGTATGATTGACGGAATTGGATTGAATTGCATAAGCTGTCAATATTATTGGATCTTTACCTACTGGTGAAGAGAACTTGTTAAGAGCGCTTACAATAGGTAGACAAAGTACCAGGGCCGCAGAAACGCGAGGAGATGTTATGTCCATGATCTTACACGCGTCTGATGCACACATGCACATTGCATACTTTCATGCATGTATGAAGGTTGTACCACCACGCCGGTAACAGTGTGTGTGTGTGTGTGTGTGTGTGTGTGTGTGTTACTACAGCGGTCGGGAGTCAGAAGCTTTGAGGCTTTACGTAATTTGAGGGCGAATTGGATTGAAGCTCTCGCATTTTAACCCCAACTGTGGTTTACAATGAATTCCGCAGCTGTTGAGATTTGAGCGCTCGGAAAAATAAAAAAAATATTAAAGTGTGTAAAGGATTGATAAGTTAAGCTTCTACTTTTAGAAAATTCAGCACGCGACGGATACTCATATGACAAATAACACTCAACACTATTGCATACACTACACCTATACGTAAAATAACTAAGACCATGTGTGTTAACTTGCAAAACTTTTAAATGCACTTCATAATTGACCTTTCCACGTGATCTTATATCTGTCGATCGCAGCCGGCGGTGCAGCTGTAACTTTGTTTTCCAAACAAGCGGGAACTTTATAAACTGCTCTTGAAGATCTGTAACGCAATTATAGAGGAACATTTATCCAATATTTCTGAAGCAAATTGGTATAAACGTAGTGAGCGCAGAAAGAGCCAAGTTACTCACAAGTTTATGATGTTACAGTAAACTTTGTTTTGTAGGCGTGGCGTTGTGCCCTAGGCGCAACACTCCGCGGGTTACCGATCAATTAAACTCCTTGACACTGCCAAGATATTATTTTTAAAAGACTTGAGAAAGTTTTAATTATGTAACTGACACTGCAAAATAGAAACTTAATTAAGATAGCGAGCTCTTTGTAATTTCGTAAATTTAGACTTAGGAGATAAGTTTCAATAAAAGTAATTTAATATGACAAGTTACGAGAATTTGTCATTCGCTATATTGACTAAAATTAAGACTTTTTTTTTAAATAGATTCATTTTCCTATGTATTTATTTCCGTTTAAGAATATTTTATAAGCGTATCAACTTGCGTAGCAATGTGCTACGCCGTAGCAACGAAACCCTTCAATTTGAATCAATTACTATAAAATATGTTTTGACTAAGAGAATTATAAAACCAATGAAATGACTGGACAACTATGACAATATACTTCCACATTCTCGTAGGGAAATCAAATAATAACAGGACTGATGACAAAGTAAAGTGTATTGAAAATTGACAAATTATTCATATGCAATAATTGCCTTGTTATATAGCAATAAGCCATCAGCGATTAAATTATCTATACGCAGACAATGACAGAACAGCAATACTCTCGTTTTAAACCTGTCATTTAGCACTGTCATCATGACACAGACTACATATTTATGTTGTTAAAAGGCCCCAACTTAATTTGCAGACAGACTTTGTAGTCCTTCAGCATTCATTAATTCTATAGACTGGAAATGCCATGATCATCGTTTCGACAAGTCGAATTGATTTTCATAATAGAACATAAAACTATTTTTATAGAATTTGATATCTAATATGTACCTTTGCTATATACATACATATAATCACGCCTGTATTCCTAATGGGGTAAACAGAACGTAAATAACCTAAACAAAGGTCTTTCCGCCACGTCTGACAAAGTTTTGAGGGTTATTTAAGATAGATTTGTATGTATATTGCTGTAGTGACAGATTGTCAGCCCATCGCCTTAATTAAAAAATTCTGAAACCCTCAGATCTCTTAGCTGGTGTTTACAGCATGCTCGGGAGGAAGTGCAGCTGGCACATTCTATGTTTTTCTCACACTCCCAGTCCAGCATAAAAGCAAAGCCTTTTCTTATGAAAAAATATGCACTCATTTGCTAATCAGCAGGATCATATCGCACGGAAAAGGTTGGGAAAATGTTGTTTATGAGAAGCAGAGTCAGGGGAATAAATCAATACAGCAATATTATAGTCATATTCCAAGGCATCCTGCTATTTAGACAAACTTATTTTGCTTATTATATGATTATCTCGCGCTGCCAATCCAGCATGGTTGTATATAGTAGGAAATAAAATAAACATAGTAACAGTAGTTATTTTCAAGGCATCTTGCAATTTCGACAAACTTGTCCATAGAATGTTCGGTCTATCAGGCCACAAGCAGTCGCATACTTACCAAGCGTCCAACTTGGAAACATCTTCCGAGCTTCGACCATTGTTGACATGGGAAACCTCTTCGGTATTTCATACTACTTAGTATTATTGCTAGGTGGGAATTCTATACTCGTGTCTGCGTCCCTGATACGTCGTCTGATACTGAGACATTTACTCGATAAATTTGGAAAATGAGGCGAAAATGGAACATTAAAATGTCTTTAGGTACAAAGTAAAGTAAAATGGTACCTAATTAAAAAGGTTTTGCTATTGTTTTGCTTTACTTTTTACGTAGAAATAAACAGCAGATATTCATTAGACTTCGTTGTAATTTAATTAAACATAAAACGGTAGTCAAAACAAAATGCTCAAGCAGAAATAGAATCTGAACCAAATATTATTATTTCTAACTACTTTTCAATAGATTTTTTTCACTGATAAGTATTAACTTGTAACCCTTGAGATACAAGTTTACAAATTATACCTGTAATGGTTGGATTGTGCTTCATGGCAGAGTTTTTGATTTTATTACAGTTACAACCCTTTCGAACTACTAAAGCGTGAGCCAAGCTGCCATTCAGTTATTATTTATAGTTATTGAATAAAGTCGCGGAAACAGTTTTACGTTATGCGTTTTAAACTTGTTCCATTGTTTTTGGTTCTTGTTACAATTCTGTAAGTTGTGCCACGTTGTGGATTGATATTAAAAGTTGGGAAGTTAATTTTATTTATCGTATAGAGACGTCAGTACAGCCGGCACGCTGCCAGGCGGTGGGATTTAAATTATCTTTTGTCTTCTAGTTAACAGAAACCAGACTGGCCTTGGTAATGAAAACCTTTTACATCTTTCAATGCAACGAGACATATTTATGTACTTAAAAATACTTTCTACTCATAAAATCCGATATCTCTTCCTAAATTAAGAAAAAGGACCAGACATACAAAAACTAAAGTTATCATCTAACTTCTTAATAAATACTGCTACGTAAAAAGTATACTATGGGGTTTGAACACTTAGGTGGAATGAAGCCTTTGTATATTGCATAAAAATTATACCTCTATACGTACACGTGCAAGTTTTTTAAAACATATGCAGGTACTATTTGATGGAAAGTTCCTCTCCCACAGCGTTTTTATATTATCGTCCTGATGCTATAGTTTATTTCATTTGCCAACTTTACCTTGTCAACTACAAACAAAGTAATTAGTAGAGTAATAACATTATAGATGTAAGTTTGCAAGTGCATCCATCAAAAGCGTAACGAAGTTCTGTTCTTGTCTTTACTTTCAATATTGAACGGCACATTAAAACATGGAAACCTTCGGCTTGATTCTAGATTCCACCGACTAAAACTAAAATTAAAAGCTATCTGTCACTATCAAAAATAAATTTGAAAAAGGACAGGCGATTTATACTCTATGGTTTTACACTTTGTCCGCTAGATTTTGACGCGCTTATGCACTTTTCCCCAATATTTCTGTCAATTTTATCCGTCAAATCTTACCTACAAATTCCTTGGTCATATCATATGACAACCACCAACTATAAATCAAAAACCGGAGAGAATAGATCTCCTGTCTTTTTCCCATGTTTTAAGTCTGAAAGTGACGAATAGATTTTAAATTTAGTTTTAGCCGGCAGATATAATCAAGCCCAATCTTGATATTGGATACGACTACAATATCTGTCACAACAGAACAGGCCGAAAAGACGTGGACAAAAAGTGTCCTCCTCCAAATTATTGCTGTTTTTTAACTGGATAACCAGATAAATAAATTTGGGTGGTGGTATTATAATCTAGCACTACACTTTAGATTTGATAAAAAATATACTTTGTTTCACTATTATATGATCCAAAATTACGTATGTGAATTCAGATCATCACAATGCGACAGTATAGAATAAAATATTTTGTATACAAAAAAATGTCCCTTGTTTGAAAGCTGTACAGTCTATCTCTATAAAAAACTACCAGGCGCGCAGAAGCTGGCAGCTAGTTTGTCTATTGTAAACGGTCGCCGGTCCTAGCGCAGAACCACTCTTAATTTATCGAAGTCCTATTTGCGCTGATCGAACCGCCACTAATTCAGTTTAAGCCTCTCACTTTTAGAGCTTAGCTACAGCCGCATTTACAGTTACATGGCACGTTTATTGCATTAGATCTTTGTCTTTGTGTTGAGGCTATGCAATTACTATTTAGTTGGAATTGGATGTTACACAATATTGATGTATTTTTCAAAATATCAGGCCTATATCGAAAGTTGGGGGTAGGTTCATCAACGAATTAATAAAAAAGACATAAATTTACCTAATTGGCATCTACCTATGACATCTATTTATTGTACGATGCGAACCACGTTACTGAGTTAAGTAAATAAAAGCCCTGGAAAAAATGTAAAGCTGTCTTCTCTTCTTATTCCTTTTTACGCTTAAAACTGCCTTTTGTCGTTATTGAATACGCTCGAACGGAGGTTGTTGTATGTAAGTATAATAAAGGATCGTATTGCAACATTGCCTCTGCTACACGTAATTTATCTAAAAAGGAGTTGTGTGCAAGTGAACGTAAACTCATACGAGGTTAGGGTTGCTAGATTTTGTAATCAAACCAAACTTACCCGCCATATTATTCACATTGAACATCTGCCACATCTGAACATGAGCCTCCTTCGATCGGAGGGGTAAATTATTACATAAGGGCTTACATACCTCGCTTGGTTTAGCAGACGGATTGATGAATGCAGTGTGAGATTTTTACATTCATAGATAGCTGTGCTGCCCGCCGCTCCATGGAGTTTACTTTGGTCTGCTTTTACGACAACCATTGGGTTTTTTAAAATTAGAAATGGGTTTGCTCTTTACTCTTCATACAAGATTAGGAATGACCGTGGGACAGAGTCGACGATGGAGTGAGCTCGCCTAAAAGATGCCTGTTATGGCACTGTCACTCTCACGCACCAATATTTGGGTTTTATTCTTTATGGGCAATCCATTATTCACCCAGTCTGGCTTTACCCAATGGCAACCCTACATGGGGCGGGGGTAGATGAGCACAGGAGGCATTGGCCTGGAAACCATGAAGAGTGGATGCAACAGGACATGTGTCTGCTTACAAACAGTTTACATGGCAGTGGGCTGCTATTTAGAACACTAGGAAAACTGGCAGTAATTAATGATAAATAGAACACGTTGTGGCAAAAATAAAGTTGTGCTAATAGTAGAAACAAAATCAAAATGGGTACTTTAAGACAAAATAAAAATCGAATCCCATGTTTCAGACCTTTTCTTACAGAAGCCATCCCTAATCATAATCAGTTTATAGAAAAGTACATGGTAAAAAAATCTTAAATTAAATTAAATAAAAAATAGTGCAGTGCACACTAGATTATATTGCAAAAAAAATGCTTCCATATTAAAAAAGAAACAGCTACCACAGTTAAATAATGTTATCATTATAACAGTACGTGCCTGTTATTGTCAGCCAGTTCCCGGTGTTAGTTAGTAACAGTGATTGCTGCGTACGCGTCCACACCTTCTAAACTAATTGTTTAACATGGCCACCTGCACGCGGGGATTTTAATTTAATATAGTTAAATAGAATAGACTATAATAATAACAAAAGAATTCTATCTTGTTCCGTAATCAAAGGTGTATATTATGCTTGTCAAATTGCTAACTATAAAAGTTTTAGTACAAAATTAAATCTATTTTCTGACGTACTAAACTCAAATTTTGGTATTGTCAATATTTCTAATGGTTGAATGAATTTACCATCGTAATCATCTTCTAGCCTTATCCCGTATCTCACGGGGTCGGCTACCTAATCTAGGGGATTGAACGAGGGCACTGGTTTTTACACAGAGCGACTGCCATCTGACCTCCACAACCCAGAAAGGAAACCAGACAAAAACCCAGATTAGGTCAGAGTTTTCAAGCCCCCAATGCTTAGCACTGGCCCCTGACATGGCTTAACGATAAATATCTATGGTATTCAACGATATTAAACCGGGACCAACGGCTTAACGTGCCTTCTGAAGCACGGAAATTTACCATTATAATATGTTTCCCTATTATTCAAAACTTAATCTAAACGTAATAAACACTCAAAAGCACAATTTTAGCATAATTCTAGGTGCTTTCTCATCGACAGGATTCATTTTAAAGGCAAATTGTGTCAAGCATGGCCGCCCACATAAGTCGTCTATTAAATCTTAAGCTTTATGTTGTAAATAATTAATTTTACGTCAACTACATCTCGGAGCTGTTGAACCGACAAAAGAGCGGTCAGGATAGAAATTAAACTCGCTCTTAATAGGGGATCGACCGCAAATTCCAAGATGTAATTTAAACTCAATTTACAGGCAAGCAACCGATTGAAAGGGAATACTCGTGTTTTCAGCGATAACTTTAGAGAACTTTAAGATACTAGCTTTTCACACCGCGGCCCGATATTGTATATTAAGTTTTTAGGTAGAAATCAACAATTTTCGTAGTAAAAAAGTACTCACTTACTTAGTTCCTTGATAATTAAACTAAAACAAACACACATGCCAACTAACTCATATATGCATTCTTAATTTCTAGTCTATGTCTTTTGCCTATAGTTTGTTTTTCGTAAAGAAAAACAATTTTTTTGAAGCCCACCGCAGTCCACAACATGCTTTAACATTATACAAGTTAGGGTATGTCTTGTGTGTGTGCTTTTTTAATAAATTAAGTATACATCCATCAAATCGTAAATCATGATTGGATTGCACGGTGCCCTCTTTTATTAACGATTCGAGGAAATTGTGGTCTTAAGTTCTTGTCCCTTTAGTTATGAAAAAATATTGTTTCATTCTGCTCCCCCTTGCTTTCCTGTCTCGCTTTGTTTTATTTTATTTTTTAGCTGGACTTTGTTGAACGCGAGCCCGAGCGGCTAATACTACTACGTAAATACTAATATCTTTTTAGTCTAGTGATCCTATGGTTCTAGGTGTGAGGGTACGTTAAGCCGTTGGTCCTACCGTTATCTTGCGTCGGTGAATGGTAGGTACAGAAACCATCCAAATTATTAAATGTTTAATTTTAATTTTAAATGGGTTTACTCTTGACAACAGTCTAGATCTGGAGTGATCACGGAGTATAAGGAATGACAGAGTGTGACATGGCAGACAAATGGTTTGCCAATCATTAATAAAAAAATAAAAAAGACAGAGTCGATGAGCGAGCTCACCCAGAAGATGCCTGGTTGAAGGGGATACCCGGTGCACGCCAGCGCCCTCATCAGTTAAAAAATCATTACTCACTGAAAACGCAATTAATCGCAAAACTGGTAGATCAGACTGGTAGGAAGTTTATTTTAAGCATTATAAATTAATAATTCAGTGTTCACGGCAGTTACAGATAGTAAAAGTGCTAAAAAAGGCCGTTTTTCGCAAATTTTATATCTGTAACTATAAATAATTTTAAATTGGAAGCCTAATCAAAAAGATAAGCTCAATCTGTGAGTGCAGTTCAAATACGATACATGTCTGGCTCAATACGGTAGACGTAAAAACAGGCTAGTTAGCGGAGTTTACACAAACAGTGGGGCTTGTTAACTGTAAGTTAACTAGTTAGCTTAGCGACGGTCACATTGAAACTCTTCGCTACGTGAACAGCAAACACCAATTGTCTTTTAGCTGACGACTTTAACGTCTAACTTCATAATGCTGTATGGACCAACTATCCGTTGATTAATTGTAGTTATACAAGCGGTCTTGTTCGTTTTAACTTTTTATCGTTAATATTGGCTATAGGTAAAATACCTATTACATGGTGGGAAATCCCAAAGAATTGAACAGTATTTTCGTCTCATATGTTATTCTCAACATATGAGACGAAAATACTAAGAAATGATAGATCGTCGTTCATCGCCTAAATATAAATACACTGAAGCTAGCAAGCTTTTACAGTTTTCCGGAAATAAAATCAGCTTCCGAGCGCTCCCAGTCCAGCCATTTCATTTTACAACTTTCAGTTAGTAAAAGGCGTCAATTTGAAAATAAATAGAGTAGAAACATTCGCGCTGTCGCACATAACTGAACCCTTTGTAACAAATATTTCTCCGTTCGTCAAAATATCTGCAAGCGATCGCAGTAAATGCTTTTCCGTCTGGTCGCGGCGGCGGTGGTGTAAAGAACTGCGCACATGCGATACCATCTATTTATTCATAGAGAGTATTTGTAATAACTCTCGGGCTGTGGCAGCTTTTTAGATTTGTATATATTTAAATGTATTAAGTACATTCTATTTGAAATAATCTGCATGAATAATGTTTAGTATAAGATATGTAAGATCCTGGAAATCAAAATCATGCAATTAATCTTTTTCTTCTTTATTATTTAACCCAATATTACCTAATAAGAGCAATACGAACCTAAGGCCCGTATTGATAAACAGATCTTGGGAGTGAATTCGTATCAGAAATGTAATTTCAGTACAATATGGCTTGTCAAATCCATACTTAATGTTGTATTCAATATTGAGATTGCTATATAAATACGAGCCTTAATCATACAAATACTGCTATCATATATGTTTATCACGAAAATTTAAAGTATAAACAATGAGATTGTGGTTTATCAAATACGTAAATAAATAGTTACCAAAATTGTCGTTTGTATGCCCTTCTCATTTTAGATAAGAGTTACAAACCAGCATGAATAATATATTTTTCATTTGCAGGCAGGTGGTATATGAACTAGGTCTTATAATATTCTTGGAACGGAACGTTGCTTCTTCGATTTCCTCTAGAACTAGATACAAGTTAGATGTAACTCTCGGAAGTATAAGTCAGGAGCTATTAAATGTCATACGCGTCCCTGTTGTGCATTCAAATTTACTTTTGAATCGCCATCTTTTCCAGGAACTTCTGTGTATTACAGTAAATATCGAAGTAAACGGTCTGTTTTATTTTTAATGCAAAGTGAAAGAGAAGAGACGCGCTCTATGAACATGTTTTGAAATTTATGTTACAGACTTTAAAGTGGGTTTTTGCTTACCACCATAAAACTACCAGGACTACACCGACTTCCTATTCAATCCCTAAAATATACAAAAAAGAGAACGGAGTTCCTAATCAAAATTAAAGGTTTTCAACAACCTCACATACCTCAGTAATCCAACAACTAGACTAGCTAGAATAAGTTGTCCAATTCCATCTTGCTATGGCATCTGTAAACAAGCTCGCCATGCAAGTTGAGGGACCGACGGCTGGCAGAGATCCAGTTACAAATTACTTACATACATACTCAAGCTTTTATCTCTTGCGGGGTAGGCACAGCGTCATCGACCTCCCAATATGGTATTTTGCCACGTTTGAACACATTTGAAGGTGATTTAGCAAGAACCAAACGTACTTGCTATAGTGATGGGCTGTCAGCCTCTCACCTAAATTGCAATACACCGAAACCCTCGTCGCCCTCTTCGTTTTTCTAACGTGTGGTTTTCGATTCTATAGAACTTACTGATCCCTTCAGTATACCCGGGAGTTGAAACATTCCATGTTTTTCTACCACTCCCAGTCCAGCATGTAAAGACCTGTGCAAGTTGAGATACCGAAGGCTGGCAGAGATCCAGTTACAATTACTTACATACGAGATTCTCAGATAATGATGTAAGCACTACTGTGCATGGAGTGTAAAGTTGGCACCAGGGCGGGGGCAGATTGGAGCCAAACGCTGTCAAAGGAAAATCAGCCAGTGTGCCGAACCTTGTGTTAAACGTACTCATAGAATATATTATGTTAAAGATATGTGGGTACTATATTTCCCGTAAGAACTCTTGGCTTTGTTTCTATGATTCAATTTGATAAAATAAATTGAAGATTAGAAAATATGCATAAACTGTATTTTATAGTAACATTTTTTGAAATAATTATTTCTGATTCTTATTCTATGCTACGTCTTGCATAGAATCAAAATCAAAAAACAAACAAAGAATGCAAAAACAAAGAGAATTATTATAATTCTTTCAAAAGTTCGATTGTGTCGCATATCTTTCACCATCCCGTTTCTCAGTATTTACCTGTATTACTGAAGTTTCTGCTGTTGAGCAGTCAAAGTCAAAAGTTGCCCAATGCTCGTGACAACTCCTGCGTTCCGGTTACAGGGAGTCGGAAGGGGTCGACGGGGGTAGGGAAGGGGCAGTAAAGGGGGGTGGGGTGGTGTTTAAAACTGAAAGTTCCGACTGCACGTAATTAAATAGACTGAGCCTTGAAAGGCCCATGACCTACAATTAGTGAAACCCAGTCCAGCTTAACTTCATTTCAATAGCTCCTATCTTAAGCAGAAACGGCTAATCAAATCATGGCATCATCTACTTCTTGTAAATCCCACTTTGAAATCCAGGTTAATTTATAGAAAATGGCTACAGGATTTTCTGCTAAGTCGATCAACCAATAAAGCATGAAATAACAATTTCTGCCAAGAAATCTTACCTTCGATCGCCTGTTATAAATAGCAAGTTTACTTTTATGCGATATTTTTATTGAACTACAGAGTCGTTTTCAAACTTCGTTTACGATTCAGTGACTACACATCGCGAACATTACAATACTTAAAATTGCTGGCATAAATTTTCATCACCTAGACGATTTACAGAATCTTTTTTCTTTTAAAGATTTTTCTATTCATTAGTATCCCGATTTAACTGTTAGGTACTTGTTTTAATTAAAAAACTGTACTACTTAATACTATTTGTTTTATTACATCTATGTAGACTATATTTCTGTTATGCCACATAGAGTCAAAGTTTTATTATAACCAAACAGTTGTAAATGATTCTTTGACAACGTCATTGTAACAAATCTAGTACTGTACAACTGGTTCAACTTAATAATATTTATTACATCTGTCTATAAAAAATTGTACGCAATATTCATTACACGTTTTCATCTTACATTCGTGATAAATCTGCGAAAGCAGCCGCAGCTGGCGCTGCATTTGCTTCCAGGGAAAGTGGACCCTTCTCGGTTTTCATTTCAACTCGAGTTGACTTTTGTACCAGCGTCTTGTAAAGCTTGCCCTACTGACGAGTTAAAAGAAACCGCCTTCATAAGTCTGCCTTTGAGGTAATAAAACTAAACTTAACGGTTGTACTAGGATACTATGTTGAAAACCGCCGTACATTTTCCGATTAAACGCGCTTTCCAATCTGTCACGTCTGTAATGTTTGCCCTTGTCCAGTGCTTACTACTAAAATAAAATGTTTTTTTTTATCTACTTTTACTTTACAAAGTGTAGATAATTGAATAACGGGTTGCTTTGATGACCGCTTGCCATGAGAAAGCCGAATATAGTAAGAAAATGTCAATAAAATTGGTATTAATCCGATAACATCTACGTGACATAGCTTGGTCAACAGTTACTTAATTGTTATAAACATACACTTTTCTATAACCTTCACAGTGCATAGCAATTATAAATCAAAACTTAAGATCTCACAATATTTTCCCGCAAATTGAAGGTCAATAAAATACAAAATTCAAGACAGCAATAAGAGCCGTACAAAACTTTTCCACCCAACTATTACAGCATCGAGTCTGTGAAAAAGCGTGGACTCCGAACATCGTCGGTGAATGTGTGAGTTAGTGTCGCGAGGCGGATGCACCGGGCTGTAGCTGTGTGTGTGCGGCACGTGTAACTCCCGGCCAGCTCTATACATTTCTGCGCGCCTGGTACCCAACCCGGCCCGCTGTAAGCGATCTAGTTTGCGAGAACTTTGAAGCGGAAAATTTTATCTGACGCGGCTAAGTGAAGCGGAAACGCAATATGAAATGTGAGCTTCATTTGGGGCAATTTTCCGCTATAAATGGCGAAGCTGCAATATTGGTTTCATCGACTGTAACCTCATGATAGGAAACGACCAATCGCAATTTGTAACATTACTTTTGACGTGAGTAATTTTTTGTTTTACCATCAAGTAATCATCCAAACTGCACAGCTTTTAAATTGCATGAAAACCTTACAAGCAAACGTACAAGGTACCATGGTTAATTATAACTCATCTCCGTTTATATAATACCTACCTATAAATAAACTAACCCAACGTTAACAAAGTCATTAATAACCAACCAAATTAGGATATCTTAATGGCTGTAATAAGCTACATTTCACAGGTTTGTTGTCGAATTAGCCCGACTCGGTTTTGTATAAGTTCAGTTAGCAAAGTGAAGATAGCAATCAAGCCTCTTCAGCAAGGCGGGGGGAGGGGGGTGGCCGTGAACTAGCGGTTACAGCTCGCACGAGCAAAGGGGGTCAAACTGGCGCGACCGCTACGCGGCTACGACACTGCTACGAATACAGCTACACAGCTACGAAGCTACGCTGTTGCTAAGGGGTCAACGTGTATAATATTTGTATTCGAAAAATAAAGTTTATATTTCTGAGCATTAAACTTACGACAGATTAGGCTCACGGTAGCATTATTTTACAGTTGGCGATGTTCCATCGACAGTTGGCGATCCCAGGCTATGATAAGGCGACCTATATACCTAACCTAACCTATATGTTTATTTCTTGCCCTTAATCGTAACACAAGGTGAATGCTGAAGAGACCTCGCCCAATAGACAAGTGGCCAGTCTGCCCCTTTCAAAGCCTATTTTCAAATTTAAAACTCTGTATTCTTTCTAAAATTACACCCATTTCGTCAGATTAGGCAAAAATAGCTTATTTAGTTCCACTTTTACAAAACCGTAAATAAAGACTTAAAATTAACTAAAAATTGACGAAGTCCTTTCGTGTATAAGTTCAAAAGTACCCAAAACAATAATCAGCAGGATATTTTTTCAGAAAGTGAATTAATTTTTTTATATATTATATACAAATTGATTGATCGAGAAGGTCATTGTATGGGAAGCTAATTTTTGTTTTCATCTAGGTACTGAAAGAATTTGCTGGTGATAGCTGTTCAGTTTCGTTGGATTAGCAACCCCTATCAGTTTGCAGGACGCTGTCCCTTACACCCGGTATTCTTTTCTATTTGGTTTTCCGGATTACAGTTTCCACTGCGTCTTGTTTAAATAGTGCACGGCGAGACCCGACACCGGATAAACTGGAACCTTATTTACATGCCATCGCCATACGCCACATGACACCCACGTGACCTGAACTCAATAGCAACTGATTGCACTGATCCCACCCTGCATTAAGACAAATAAACACACCCTTTGTCTATGTAAAATTCACTAACACTATTTGCATTCCTCTCGACGATTCCACGAATCCGATGAACCCTGTAAAAGTTCTCTAACCTAATTGCTTCTGATGGTTTTCAGAGATATAAAAGGAGCCCGATGGTGTAGTGGATAGAGCCGCTGCCTCCCTGGAGGTCGTGGTTCGAATCCCACTACGTACCTATGTGTTTTTTGGGTTTAGAATTACATACGTATGCGTTTTTTCATGCTTCGGAAGGCACGATAAGCCGTTGGTCCCGGTTAATAACGATTAATACCATATATATTAGTTGTTAAGTTATGTCAGAGACCAGTGCTAAGCATTGGCGGTTTCTAAACTCTGACCTAATCTAGGATTTGGGTCTGGTTTCCCTTCTTGGTTACGAAGGTCATATGGTAGTCGCTCTGTGTAAAAACCAGTACCCTCGTTCAATCACCTAGATCAGGTATCAGTCTCCATGAGATACGCAATAAGGCTAGAGATATGATTGTTATCAGAGATATAATCTGTCAGAGAAAGCATAGCGAACAAAAGATTATCATGCAGTTCGAAGCACGGATTCATCTAACTTTTCAGACAATAAATATTGTGACATACATACATATAATCACGCCTTTATCCCTAATAGGGTAGGCAGAGCGTGTACGACCTAAACAAAGGTCGTTCCGCCACGTCTGACAAAGTTTTGAGGGTTATTTAAGATAGATTTTTACGTATATTGCTATAGTGACAGGTAGTCAGCCTATCGCCTAAATTGCAATATACAGAAACCCTCTGATCTCTTAGCTGGTTTTTAGGGCATGCCCGGGCAGAAATGCAGCTGGCACATTCTATGTTTTTCTCTCGCTACCAGTCCAGCATGGAAGTAATCCAACCAATAACTCAATCAATGTGACCAATCTTTTAAAAAGATTTAATTTCGCGTGCGATTCTAAATCGAATCCACGATTCCCAAATCGAGCCATGGCCCAGACCACAATACCACTATGCCAAATGCAGTTACTATTTGCATTGGAAATTGCAATGAAACTAGCCATAGCGAAGGTAGGTACTCTTCGTGACACGCGGAGCCACTTATGTATGGACATAGTTACATAATTTAGTTTGCGAGTTACATAACTCAAAATGTAAAGTTTATGTAGGCCGTGTATTTTGCGCAGTATTTTTTTTTACATGCAGGACTGCGATTTTAGACTTTTCTGTTTACAAAATACCTTACGCTGTACGCGGGCGTATTGGCAGAGGAATGCGCCGACGTAGAGTTCATCGGTATGCGCGCGTAGAGCGTAAGGTGACGCATGTGTGTTGTAGGCAATGCAAAAAGCATTGACAGCGTGTTGAGCACAACGTTGCGAGCAGTATGTGACTACTACTACTACTACTGGTAGATAATGCCTTTGGCGTTAAATCCGCCCATGTATTTTTTTTGTTCATAAAGCTAAATAAATTAATAAATAAAATAAGTGACTCCTGTGTGTTGCTGCCCAAAACCTGGACTATACTACAGGTATCTGAACTGAACTATAAGTTTTATTTTTGCAGTGGGGTATAGGTATAACAGGTGCCTAACTATAATTTAGATAATTGCTGTTTTTCATATATAAATATCAGACAGTTTATTATTTGACGCCTGTGTGTTGATGCCCTTAGAGTACCCTGTTTCAAATACTGACTGTCGCGTTCTGCCAACCTCTCTGTAAGTTGATAAATTGTTCCTATCCAATACCACCAGCAACTGAGTCACCTATCCGTAACAAGTAATATGATTCCGTGCTATGGACATGTTACACCTCCGTCTCTTTCACTCACCGTCTTTGATAGAGGCCGTTACACGTATCACGTCATGAATGGGTACAAAATACCATTTCTACTTCTGTTTATTTCACAGTATCATTTAGTAGTTATAACTTATACCTATACGCATATTATTACAATAGAATTTTCCAGAAATATTGACCACAAATAAACTATAATTAGATTTCCAGATGAAAGATGAGGTGTGGTATGGACCTAAAAGCCACCGATTTCTTGAACCACCGCCAAAGTGGCACGAGCACCACTCCCAGTATCTAGGCGCGTTACAATGGGCGTTTTTCCACTAGACGGCGGCACGTCCACGGCAACGGCAATGTAACGTCGTTGATGTCGTGGAAGAGATATTGGGAAAATCCATGAAGCTCTATGATACGCTTTTGCACTTGCTGGCATGTCAACGGCACGTCATTGATTTCCAACTATACCGTCGCCGCCGGCCTGCCAAACTGTATGTGTTTTGTATCCGCGTACATACGTATCATGCGCGCGTGGGTGTTTGCACTCAGAGTTGAAATTCGTGGACGACACCGTCGACGATAATACCGTCAAGTGGAAAAACAGAGCCATGGTATCGTGACGATATCGTCATCGTGCCTCTGCCGTGCCGTCTAGTGGAAAAACAGCCTACACCTCCCTTGAATAAAACATTGAAATTCACGGTTACATCACTGCAGTTACCAGCCTAGGATAGTCGCCGTTTTACAAACAAACTTAGGGCAAAGGGAATAAGGTTGATTTTAACTAGCAGGTGTATTGACTTGAGAGGGTAAGTTTAGCCAATCTTTAGCGGATATTCGCGTCTTACTGTATTTTCTAACGAAATGGTTATTTTACTTTCACGTCATATTCTTTTCAACGTCAAATTTCTGCTGAGTTTCTATATAAATTGGTACATTCGCATTTTTTATATCAGCATTAATATATACAAATCTATTGAACCATTCTAAACATACCTACCACTTTTCTTCGACAGAGCGAACTTAACCTTATATTTTCTTAGAAACAAGATTTTTAATGCTGAAAACCTAGTAAGTAGAGTCGCGTCTCTCTTATTTTTGAAACCTTTCAAGTCAAATATGGCACATTTTTCTTAAATTTTTTAGAATAATTTATCAATTTTCAACAAGCGTTTAACATTTTACACAATGTGATTTAGTGAGCAGAAAAATGTTGGATACCGGTTAAAACACCCGTATCTGACGTTTTAATGATATATTTAAAACCACTAACTAAGTACTAAAAAAGTACCTAATGCAGCAAGCTTTATAAACCCATGTTAAGAAATACTTATGTAGCAGAATTCGAAAGCCAGTATTTAACCAGAAGCAATTAATAAGAACAAAGAAACACGTTTCCTTAATGGATAAAAATAATTAAAAATCAAAGCAGATTGCATCTTTTTACCTCTAGTATTGTATAGTGTTGTTACATGATTTCCAATTAAATTCTTGTAGTTCGACGACTCGATAAACCTACTGGAAGAAGAAGATTATGAACAAGATTTTGAAAACAAATAGCGGTATTACGGCATATTACCCCCCGATCGGGGGAGGCATATGTCCACTACTGGACTGTTGTACAGTATATTGCAACTCAGTTTTAGAATAAAAGTAAATAAAGTTTCATGCCTTTTAATCGAAGATCTTGTTTCTAAAATATGTTTTAGCTATTAGATATGACAACATAATGAAATAGTAGATTTAGACCCGTAATTATAATCTGCACTTGAGATTAACAGCCAGTTTGAGTTCGTATCAGAAATGTCATTTCAGTACAAAATGGCTTGTCAAACCCATACTTAATATTGCTCTCAATCTAGACATAGCTTTTCAAATACGAGCCTAAGTAATCTACCTAATGTGCCAACACGTATAATTCATTTTTGAAATGTGTTTTTGAATTTAAAGACATTAAACTTTGTTTACCTTTTTTTCTAAATCTGAGTTGAAAATACGTGGTTGATATGTTTAGTAGCTTTAGAAAAAAAATACCTAGATATACCTAAGCAAATTATTAATTTTTTGAACTATGATCTCTGTGAAAGTTTCATGACAGGTCCACAATAAATTGGCTTCTAACTAGGACATTGATTTCAGTTAATATAATATCGGGAGTCGGTTTTGTGTGACAAATGGCTATGATTGTGGCATTGTCTCTGCGCTCGCCGCGTCCAGTTAATTTGTTCCATTGTTACATTACTCAGCATCCATTGTAATCATAAAACCAAATAAAGATCCAAATATAGCCCGCTGGCACATATTTTACGCTGAATTTAATTGACTTTGATATATCCAGTGGCAATTACCTACCTACTATCTTTCTCTTAGCGAGTGGATTTTCGAGGCGAACGACCCGTTGAACTCTGGTGTCAGAGTTTTGCAAACCGCCTAGTAGTACAGCTATTTATTAATTTATCGTATGGCATTATTTGCTGCGAGGATAGTGCAGCAGCCGGTTTTGTTGCACCATTAGCACCACCCGGGCTCACGTGTAGGGTTTTTAAGGATTGCCTACGGACGTGGAGCAACATCGACCTGTAACGACCACTATTAGAAACAGTGACCTGAACCGACGGCTTAACGTGCCCTCCGAAGCACGGAATTCTTTTTATTTTCGGACAATCAGGTGATTCAGCCTACAATGTCCTGACCAAACTGGGGAAAACGTCACAAAGTGATAAATTGACAAATATCAACTTTTTGTCCTTGGGAATCGAACTCGTCCTGAGTTCGGAACGTAAACCCACGGCTCTGAACCCTAGATCACGGAGGTAGTTAGCAGTGGACTTCCAACAGCTGTACGAACAATACATTTTTAGAGAGGACGGGGAGTTACATAGATGGAAAAAAGGAAGAGTAAGACACAGAAGAAGTAACATTGATCAAAAATATCTTACAAGCACGTAAAAAGTTATAATATGTCAAAGATTTTAGTTGAAAAAGCAAAACGTAACGAAAGAGGTAGCGATCACGTTACTCTGTTGACAAGAGCAATGACGATGAATTTATTGCCAATTTTTTTTTATTTAGGCCCTTGTTCCTTGGGGAAAGTTGTTCAGTTTCATGGGCAGACTAGACTGCCTCCTTATAAGTAAGAGCTACAAAACTTTAAAACTACACAAACAATAAAACCATGCTGGACTGGGAGCGATAGAATAACGTAGAATGTGCCAGCTGCATCACCTCCCGGGCATGCTGTAAAAACCAGCTAAGGGATTCGAAGGTATATTGTAATTTAGGCGATGGGCTGATAACCTTTCACTACAGTTCAATATACAGTTCTATCTTAAACAACCCTAAACTCGTCAGACGTGGTGGAACGACCTTTGTTTGGGTCGTTGACGCTCTGACTACCTCATTAAGGATACAGGCGTGATAGTATGTATGTATGCAAACAATAAAACCATTACACAACAACACTCCACGTGTATGTCAAGTGTAATTTTTCAAAGCCACTTTAATGGACTGTATCGATCACCTGTCGCTTCACTTACATACTCCAATTAAGGAAGATCGGGTTCCAATTGACCGATTAAACACACGATGCTGTACCTATCAGCGTAGACTATCTTTTTACTATTGATAAGGAATATTAATCAAATATCTAAACACTTTCATGTTGAACTGGAGACGAAAAAGACTGTAGAAACCAGTAAATTTCTACAATATTTTCCGCTTCCAACATGAAGCTTTACTGGTAAAGGGTGCTGAGCTTCTTCCATTCTGGATTACTTAGGCCCATATTTAAAAGCTCTCTAGAGTGACAGTGAGTTTCGAGTTCGTATCAGAAATGTCATTTCAGTACAAACCGGCCTGTCAAATCCATACTTAATATTGCTCTCAAGTTTGATATAGCTTCATAAATACGAGCCTTAGTTTCCATGCTGTACTGGACTGAGCGATACAAAAGTATAGAATGTTCCTGCCGCTTCCCTCCCCAATGTGGCTACATTGAAGAAGTCAGTCGAGGGAGATAATTGTCATCGACACCACCAAGGTCTTTTTTTCGAATTAGTTGTCGTTTTTATTCATTTGTATAGTTATGAAGAATATCCACATTTTATATTTTCACCTAAACAAACACTTGGCGTAGGATTTGGGTGTCGGCCAGAATTGTAAACAATAAACACGACCGGTAGTGATTTTCGTTGGCTTCAATGCTGGCATCACAGCACAGCACGTGTCATATGCCTTCACGGCCATGAGGGTAGCAAACTTATAAAACATATTCATAGGGCTAACGGCAAAAAAGTACGAATCTTTTAAAAACTGAGCAGCGAACTAGGTAGAGCTTATTCTACCGTCGACTATGTCAATTCTGACCTGGTCCAGGGTCAAGAGCAAAACCATTTGGTCTTGACTTTAACCTAGATCCAATACAAAAGATAATGGTCGACATGATTTCAATCAAAAAGTTAAGTTGCATCAAACACGTCCCGTACCTATTTTATCAAAGTCTAATGCATGAAAAGCCTACACTATATTTGATTGTCAAAGGTGGTGAATCATCAAAATCTATTGCAAAAGTTGACTAACGTTGGCATCACTGGTAAAGCGTTCAAAATATTAGAGTCATACTTGGAGGAAAGGCATCAGTTTGTTAAAATCGATGGGATCACTTACGGGGTGCCTCAGGGGTCGATTTTACGACCCCTTTTATTTCTGATTTACATCAATGATCTTCACGAAATAGGCCTTAACGGTGACATTACACTTTACGCTGATGATACTAGTTTGTTTTATTTTGGCAAGTCAATAAATAGAATAATTACTGAGGCTCAGAATGATCTAGGAAAGCTTGGTGAGTGGTTTAAATGCAATCTGCTTACGATTAACGCAAATAAAACAAAATACATTATATTTAAAGCTAAAAATAAAGAAATTGGAGATCATGTGCCGCTTACTATAAAAAACTTACCTATACATGAAACCGACCACGAAAAATATTTGGGATTCATTCTAGATAATCAACTAACATGGAAACCAAATCTAAAGAAAATTAAAAATAAATTGTCATCCCTTAAGGCTGTACTCCGAAACATTGTAAAGTCCGTTCCAAAGTCGGTTAAATATACAATTCTCTTGTAAAGCCCCATAGAAAAAGATGCGCCGCATCTCTTACCTCCGACGGCGCACAAATCTCTTCCCAATTAGTTGACGCTGCAACAATCATCTGAACAAGATGTCGTGGCCAATGATGATGTAAAGCCCCATATCGAATATTTAATAGAAGTGTGGGGAACAGCTGCTAAAACTAATTTGCAAAACATCCAAAGTGCTCAAAATAAACTATTCAAAATATTATTTAATTACGACTTTTTGACGCACACAAACAAAGTCTTAAAAGAAACAAATTTAATGAGCGTAGAACAAATTTATAATTATAATACGTGTAGGTATATTAATACATATTACTATCTAAAATTGCCCTCAATTTTTGTCAGACGTGGCGAAAGCGCTTTTTACGAGGCATTAAACGCTCTGCCTACCCCGTAAGGGATAAAGGCGTGATTTATGTATGTATGTGTATGTATGTATGTATATTAATTCGGAAAATTATTAATAAAAATATTCATCCCAGTTTAAGTTTTACGAAAAAGTTACAAGTTCAGAAATGCATATTAAGAAGTGCAAATCATCTAGTACTACGATGTCCACGAACAAATTATGGCAAAAAAAAGCATAGTCTATGAGGGTGCACAAATATACAATGAATTACCAACAGATGTTAAAGACCGCAAATCACAAATAAGTTTCAAAAAAGCACCTAAATTCCATATTTTAAAAGAACAGAATGTACTCTAAAATATTGTCACATCCAGTAACTCAATGATCCATGTATAGTGTAAGATCCACAAAATAGTTACCTACCCACTAAGCTCAATCGCAATTGTTTGTTTTGTTTTGCTAGCTTTGTTCGCAACCATATATATCCCTGTTTATTTTAAAATATGAATTTTGTATATGTTTCTCATATAAGTGAATTTATGTATTCTTTTTGAGAAATAAAGATTTTTTTTTATCGTAATTACATGATGTGTAATGTAACTAAATAATGTTTAAAATTGTCAATTACATGTACAATTTAAAAAAACAGCTGAAACAACTTGTTCTTCCAACTATAGGCAAGGCATCTACTAAGTATGTCCAGTCCACAACTGCAATAATACGGGGTGGCTGCAGTTCCTCCCGGGCATGCAGTAAAACCAGCTAAGGGATCCGAGGGTTTCAGTATATTGCAATTTAGGCGATGGGCTGACAACCTGTCACTACAGCAATATACAAATCCATCTCAAATAACCCTTCATTTTGTCAGACGCGGATCGACCTTTGTTCAGGTCATTTACGTTTCGCTACCCCATTAGGGATAAAGACGTGAATATATGTATGTATGTATGAAACCACATGAAACTTTAAAAGAAGAATACCGACACCCAAGCAGAATAGGAAAAATGCTATTGGGGATTACCTGCGGGCTTTGCTTTAAATATTTCATAACCTCACCTCACCCTTTCAGCGATAGACGAAAAAATAGAGAGAAAAGCTTGTAAAGCTCCGTCGTCTGCCGTAACCGGTCCAATGAGCGCGTATTAAGGTTCGCCCTAGACTGATAAAAGGTATGCCAATGGCACTCTTTTCATGTTGTTGTTTTTTACAAGTTTACTTCTAAGTACGTTAACATAAGTCACTCGGTATTTTATTTCATAAAAAGATTCAATAAAATATTTTTTAAAAGTCTTAATTTGCAACATAATCCGTAGTTTTTTGTCATTTTCCAAACAATTTGAGCCGATTTGAAATGCAATTCACATGACAAGGCCGATCAAATTACTTAATATATCAACTACTCTAAACGATTTGTATGTGTTTGATGAAATTTTCAACAGTCCGTTATAAGTAAGGAAAACACTAGTCAAGCACAAAAAGCAAAACAAACTTTTTGAACATTTTTTTTATTTTTTATTTTCGTACAGTCCGTTCTTCCATGCTGTTCTGGGAGCAAGAGAAAAACATAGAATGTGCCAGCTGCATTTCTTCCCGGGCATGCTGTAAATGGGTAGTTCTACAAATACAAGAATTTTGGATGGCCCGGATTATAGATTCTAAAAGATTTGTTTTTTGTATTTCATAAAACATTTATATTGAAGATATCATCGCCTTCTAACTGGGCACTGAAATTCAGTTTCATCGAATAAGTATTTGTTAGTTAAATTTGCTCCCAAATAGCAAAAAATATCACTTCCCTGTGGGTGGACATTCCCAAATTCACCATTTAAGTCCAAATCAAAAATTTGGGAAGTACATTACGGTAAAGCTACACTAATATTGACGTAAAGGATAGTACAATATTATCAATACACCTATGAATGTTATTATAATTACATTTTATATATTTTTTTTCTTGCTTAAATTGATGCGACAAGAAATCTGTATCACTTCCGTGTCAGCTTCAAAACAGTAAAAATCACCCAGAAAGCAGATTCTAAACGGCGTCGCAGTTCCGCCGGACAAAAGTACTGAGTGAATTTAACGTCTTTACATGTTTAATTTGTTTGAGGATTCAAGAGATCACTTGCAAGAGTGCCTATTAGGAGGAATTCTGCGTTCGGACCAGTGAACATCTCGCTTACCTGGAACGCATTTGATTTTGTTATTTTAAAGATGTTTTCACTTTTTTCCGGGAAACATACTCGATTTGATTGCGTGTACATTATCGTATAATTAATTTAGTTTCAAAAGATGATTAACTTGTGTAATTCAGGTGAAAACATCTAAACTATCACTACCCTGTGTGCCACTTCCCTGGATTTATGTGGAGAAGGAATCAAAAAAGATAAACTTTGGATATTTTCCCCTTAATTTCATAATAATAATTAATAATAATAATAAAATGTATTTATTTGCTCTCACATTCTTAACATGAACTTAACTACTATGTATTTTAACAACAGTGGTTACTTAATAGTGTGAGAGCCTGGTGTCCGAGCTAGTATAAACTGTGTGACGGATCGCCAGGCCCCACAATTTCGACGACCAAACAAAATAATTACAGTTTTTTTTTTATCTTTTAGAAATAATTATTGTGTGTATGTGTATGTGTGTGTTTGTGTGTGTGTGTGCGTGTATTCATAGTTATCTTAACTGCGTGCATGTGTGCATAGTAGCTATTAAGTTAAAACAGTGAAGAGGTTTTCGATTCCGTCATAATTATAATTATCTAACCATTGTAGTACATATTTTTTAAACTCATATTTATTCAGCTGTTTAACATTATCTTTGTTAATAATAAGTGTATAATAGAACTTTATTTTAAATCTAAACTATGGGTGCTAATGCTCTGAAGTGAACGTATATTACCTAAAACGATGACCAGGGAACTGAGCTTGTCTTACTTCCCTGATCAATTATCACTACCCTGACAGATATTTCTGTGCAAATACATATTCTGCGACTTTTTGTTTTCATGTCTATGCATCACAGTAATATATCTCAGTATTAAAGTCATATTAATTTCTCTTTAATTCAACAAACTCTTCAATTATAATTTTCTTTTCCTATTATCACTTCCCTGCCCTTCTAAAACGTAAAAAATAGGCTAAAAATTTTGTAAATACAAAGCTATTGTCTGACCCGCTTGTATATGCAATGTATGTATTTAAATCATTTCTATTTAACAATTACCAAGCAAAAAATCTTAAAAAAAATAAGAAATGAAATTCGGTCCATTTTCTTCCTCCGTTTGTAGAACTAGCCAAATATCAGCTAAGGGATCTGAGGGTTTCAGTATATTGTAACTTAGGCGATGGTCTAACAACCTGTCATTACAGCAATAAACCTACAATTCGATCTTAAATAACCCTCAAAACTTTATCAGACATGGCGAAATGACCTTTTAAACAAAGGTCGTAGGTCGGTAGTTTCTGCTCTGCTTACCCCATTAGGGATAAAGGCGTGATTATATGTATGTTTGTATGTATTCTTTCATGCTGGACTGGAAGCGAAAGAAAAACATAGAATGTGCTAGCTGCATCTCCTCCCGGGCATGCTGTAAACACCAGCTAAGAGATCCGAGGGTTTATTACAATTTAGGCGATGGGCTGACAACCTGTCACTACAGCAATACAAATCTTTCTTAAATAACCCTCAAAAGTTTGTCAGACGTGGCGGAATGACCTTTGATTTGGTAGTTTCCGCTCTGCCTACCCCATCAAGAATAAAGGCATGATTATATGTATGTACGTATGTATGCATTCTCCGATATAAGTGTACACGTGCCGAAAATGACAATTTTACAAATACATTACGACCGCCGCGGTTTTTAATTAACAATAAAGTCTATCCAACCCCGCCCTGCCAATTGCCATGTCCGAAACGCAAATAAAAGTATTTTATTCATTGTAATCGGATTGAGATTTTAAAATTCGTGGAAAGTGCGGCTTAACGCCTTCCTGTAATCGTGTCATGTATTTTAACCGACTTTAAACAAAAGAGAAACTACGTTTTTCACGAAATATGAGGTGATCACATGCAAATGATATCAAAATTGGTTTGAGTTTTTAGTATTCCGTCAATGATAGAACAATTGTAGTTGGTTGTATCTATCGCTTCCATGCTGGACTGGGAGCGAGAGAAAAACATAGAATGTGCCAGCTGCATTTCCTCCCGGGCATGCTGTATAAACCAGCTAAGGGAATCGAGGGTTTTAGTATATTGCAATTTAGGCGATGGGCTGACAACCTGTCACTATAGCAATATACCTATAAATCTATCTTAAATAACCCTCAAAACTTTGTCAGACGTGGCGGAACGAGCTTTGTTTAGGTCGTTTACGCTCTGCCTACCCCATTAGGGATAAAGGCGTGATTATATGTATGTATGTATCTATCGCGTTTTGAGCACTCCACTACTTGTATGTAATATTACTTTCATTTCCGAAAATAACTTTATTTAAATATTCAAAGTTACATTAATGTATGATGTGACATGTAACACATGTCATTTTACGTATCTACGAGTACGTAAGTACATATATCAAATAACTCAAATAATGTGGCTATTGTGAATTAGGGTGGATTTTCAAACAGCTTCCATTAGGGCATACAAGTGCAACCGAGATTGGTATGAAAATATTGCAATGAATTAATAACATTTCACTGACCATATTTTAGAGAAAAACCTCCCTATGCAATTAAACAACTTTCTCTAAAGGATCTAGGCCGAAATATGATTCCATGTGAAATAAATTGCTTCTTGATCCATCGAGACATGTAGTTGATAGATACCAGTGAATTGTTTTATTTGTGATCGTGTTGACTGATCGAATGACAGCGCCTTAAGGCTTCGAGATAGCGTCTAAAGATAGCTCGAGTGTAAGGTTTGTTTAGATGCTAATTCAAAGTTGATGCAAACAACGGAAAGCATTGGAAGTGGAAGTATGTCAGGCGTTGTTGTATTTCTTCACATTTCGTGTATCAAAAAAGGTAGACGATTTAGTCTAACAACGTTAGGTAGAATTGTTGTTATAATGGCAAATATTAGTATGGCAATATCACTAAGAAACCATCACAAAATAAATTACATTTATGGTTATACGTATTTTTAACGTAATTCAGTTCTCGCTAGTTAAAAATACAAATTAATTTGATCTATAAGCAATTATACAAATTAGAATAATAGAAAACCACTTATTCAAATCATCAAATCATTTGCACTCAGCAAATCAAATAAACCAAGTTTAATTCGAAATACAATCCGTCATCAAATCCAGAATCGCAGCAATAGGCCTGGGGCTAAATCCGTTACACTGACTGCGTGGTAACCGCCAGATGTTTCTTTGTTATGCAGATGACGTCACAAACCCGTGTGACGTCACGCTGGGGGCCATGCCTGTCTGTCTGTCTGTAGTGTAACCAGGGCTCAATTAATGCGACCGAACCTGTCATTCGTGGACATAGCCATCCATTAATTCGGATTCTGCGCCATTGTTCTGGCATAACGTATAACAAGGCGGACAAGTTTTGTTGATGTTCGCTGATTAGGAGGTCGGCCTATTGTGATAAGATGGAAAAGAAAATCAACATTCAGTCTATTAAGTAATTTCATTTTCTGTAAATAATATCAATGTTTTCAAAATATTTATCAGAAAGCATCAGAATAAAAGCGATTCATTCAAGCTAAAAAGTTTCCGTACTCTCGGTGATAGTATCGCAACGTTTGGACCTTTTCCAGAAAATTTCCGATTTTTACATCCTCGAAGAAACGGGAAGGGAATTTCGGCACGCGTGTGTCGTCTATCGATCTTTTGTAACAATAGCAAGTTTATTTTTATGAAGCAGAGTCCTTTTACATAGTTATCTAACTACTTTATTACGCAACATAATAAAAATAGAGACAGATTCATCCGCTTTATCTGAAAAAGTTTCATTTCAATTATAAATTATTTGAGTTATTCATTAAATAAATGGCCATGCCTTATTTTGGTAAAATATAACTGACTTCAGCGTAACGATAAACCTTTAATCCATGGCGGCCATCACTACAAACTCAAACGCATGCTAACACGCCGGAAATTAATTTATCCAGGTGTCTATATGGCAATCTCTGTTGCAAGTAACAAGAGCATTGCTGCCTGTGTCATGCAAATCTTTGTGATGGTATTAAATCGTGGAGACGCGCGTCGAACCCCCAAAATTGATGTAACTAGCCGGCACTTGAAAGGGGGCTGTGCTTTCGAAAGTTTCGGTGTTTCGTAAAATCTACGCTTTTAACAAAACAGAAGTAATTAAACACAAAGTTCGACAAAAAGATGCATCCCAGTCACTGTTTAAATCATCTAACATACGTTAAGGCCTATGATACGTCAAATTAATTGGATGCTATCAAAATTTATGCTTTCTTACCGCTTTGTTTTTCTTAAAAAGATGCACAATGTTTTAAAGATACTGTTAAAGATATGAAATACAATTTTTTCTCTAAAATCGATCAACAAGAGGCTAAGAAATATTTTTCAAATTATTTCCAAAGTTCAGAATTTTCTGATCAAGGTGTAATTTTTGAAGCACCTTTGAAATATGCGTTTGAACTTCGGCAAAACTGAATGGAACCCCACAAACCCACTTGGATCACATGGGCTAGCTCCGGTAATTTGGTTACAGCCTCCTTAATTCAACTCCGATTGCAATCGAACTATAGATTAATGTACCTATAAAGAAAGTTGCCGCTACTTCCATGCTCTCTGCGTT
Source organism: Scrobipalpa costella (assembly GCA_949820665.1). Taxonomy (NCBI): domain Eukaryota; kingdom Metazoa; phylum Arthropoda; class Insecta; order Lepidoptera; family Gelechiidae; genus Scrobipalpa; species Scrobipalpa costella. Next base: position 15,940,333 of record OX463296.1, on the reverse strand, counting down.
GCTTTTCGGAACAACATTCGAGGAAATGTGCTTCTGAACTGCAAAGAAAACTCAATATGTACCTCAAAAACCCCTGGGCCCCACAAACCAGGGCTTAATTTTTTTACGGCCTCCTATGTGCAGCTCCGATTGCAAACGAATTAGTAGATTATAATAAGTAGGTAGGTACATGAAAGTAGGCGTCCGTGTCGCCGTTAGGTACAATATTCGACGAAATGTGCTTCTGAACATCGACAAACCCGAAACGAAAACTCATCGTGTGCGTCCTGGGGTCCAAAATCCTGGGCCTCACGTGGGTCAGGTCCGTTAATTCGGTTACGGCCTCCTTTGTGCACCTCCGATTGCAAACGAACTAGTAGATTAATTGCAACAACACGCGTCCAACTCTGAGCAACTGCGGGGGTTATTTTAATTCACTTTTTGAACCATCCGCACTGAATATTAATTCTTTAGTTTGAATATTACATAAATTTGTGTGGTATTTTGCAATATTGTGCATACGAATTGTTAGTGCAATGTTTGAAAAATATTAATCAAATCGAATACTGTTGAAAAAACTTGTAAGGATGTATTATACGGATATAGATAGGTTTAAACTCTACATATAAGACAGGTAACTATCTCTTACTATAATTATAGTCAAAACCAAACTGTATTTATTTTGTGCTGTTTGAGTTATTGCTTAGATACTTCTTCTTCTTAGCATGTCGATGAAACACGAGAATTTACATCGTAGCGGCGCAGAATTCAGCCACTTGTATTTCGGATTGACTGCCGGCCATTAAATCCGCTGGCGTGCAAGTGTTGGGGCACGCCGGGCGTAATGTTAAGTGTGCCATGGTTTGCACTGCACCGCAAACACAGTCCACATCGGAGCTAGCCGAAAAACTCCACCTGACCAAGCTTGCTTAAGAACTTCCAGATGTACTAGGCTTGGATACTATAAATTTTATTTTAAATAAATATGACGTACAATTTGATCAAATAATTTTATCTCTCCGCTTGTAAGTAAGTAGGTACGTATCATCTAAATCTAGAGCGGTTCAAAATATTTATTCCTGAAGAAGTTTCTAACAAAGGTACAGTCTAGTGCTAAGATATACAACTAAAGGATAAATATTAAAATAGGTAGCAGTGTTCATTGTGAATATAACTTTTAGCACTCGTCAAAAGTTGAGTACAAATACCTCTAAGTGAGGGAGGGAGACCCATGTCCTGCAGTGGACTATTAGCGGCTGTTATACCGTTGACAACCCGGCATATAAATTTCCGTATCGATGACACCACGTTGCCTTTAAACAATAATATTATGAAGGCAGGAACTCCTACGCATTCCCAACAATAGCTGTCATTACCTGACTGGCAAATAGGTCTTAAGTGAAAAGTAAAAGGGTGTAATTTCCTCTGGCTGTATCCGAGCTTTTGTTCGATTGACAACGGGGGCTTTATGTGAGCACGACGTGTTATTATAAGATATTACGACCTGTCAACGTATTATATTCCTTTTAATTTTACTAGCATTAAATAGCCGTGATAGGTATGGTAGGCACTAGCTAAGCATTTTGTTTAGAGTATTAAAATTTATGGTTATAAGGTCAAATCAATTGCGTGTTTTAACGCCGTGATATCATAGCTTGTATCTAACTTATTTTACATACATAAATACAATCACGCCTCTATCCCTAATGGGGTAGGCAGAGCGTAAACGACCTAAACAAAGGTCGTTTCGCCACGTC